>CM053140.1:3757500-5007500 GCA_028571685.1 Heterohyrax brucei
GCAGCACCCTCTAGAAGGCTCTGGAGCCTGCGGCAAGGCTGAGTCCTGGGGCTCTTGGGCTGCTCCTGGGTCCAGTCACAGCCCTCCTCTCTCTCCTGGTCGCCTGCCAGGGCCTCTGGCCACGCCTCCCAGAGCGCAGCCTCCCCACATGACACCCAGGGCCTCTCGGCCAGCACCTGGAGGCTGTGGGCGGTGGTGACAGCACACACGTGGGCCAGGGCCTGGTCTGAGGGCCACAGGGCCAGCACCCTGGTCTGAGGCCTGGGCTGCCCGTGGCCTGGGAGCTCAAAGGGAGGGGTGCAGGCCAGGCTCAGGGGGGCACCCTGTGAAGGCAGGGTGGGTGGGCCAGCGGGCGGGCAGGGGGCCGGCCGGGCTGGGGAGTCACCCTGGGCAGGAGGGCAGGGAGGGCCGGGGTCCAGTGTCTCAGTCCCCGCCTCGGTCTCTGCTTTTCCTTGACCCTGTGCACCTGTCTGTTCCCTGGCTCCGTCATCCATTCCTGCCTTTCTGTCTCTGACTCACCTCTTCTCCTCACACAAGATCCAGAGGTGCAGAGAAGGGAACTCGCCTTTGGTGTGGATGTCAGTCCAGGTCAGCTCAGAACTTCTGGGCTTCCCCATGTGGTTGCACCCACAGAAACAAGTCTTCCTGAGGGTTAAGGACTGCAGCGCAAGGTGTTACACCATGTGTGTCACTGGGCTCAAGGATCAGTGGTGGCTCATGGGGAGAGCACTCACCTCCCATGCTGCAGACCTGGGTTCAGGTCCTGGCAGGTGCACCTCCCGCACAGCTGCCACCGTTGGTCACTGGGGGCCGAACAGGTGTCAGCTGAGCATCCAGACTACGACTAGGAAGCCAGGCCTGGTGACCCACTTCTGAGAATCAGCCATGAGAACCCCACAAATCACAACTGTCCAGCCCACAACCGGTCTTGGGGATGGCAGGGGCAGAGGCAGGACCACAGTGCGTTTCCCTCCATGGTGTGTAGGGTTGCCAGGCACTGGTGCCAACAGTGGGGTAAGGTCACTTTCTCTCATCTCTGGAAATGGGGCCTCCCCTCCTGGGCCTCGCCAGCATTCAGTTCCTGCCTTTGGTCTAAACGCAGGCTTCTGCACTCTTGACTGTCTCCCCGCCACAGAGACGGAACTGAACTCAGAGAAGTGGGAACACTTGTCCTAAGCCACACAGCAAAGTGGGTATTTGAGCCCAGGACACTGTGGCTGCAGAGAGCATCTTCTGCCTCCTTCAGATGGCTGGGAGGCAAGAGGCGGGGGGGGCATGAGACCTGGAGCCTAGGGGGCTGTCTTAGGGGTTTAAGCCGTTAACATGCTCACTACTAACTGACAGGTTGACACAGGAAGAGACCTAGTGATCTGCTTCCAAAAAGCCAGCCACTGGAAACCCCATGGGGCAAAGTTCTACCCTGACACGCAAAGGCCACTGTTTTCTTTCATGGTCGGGGAAGGGACGCTAGGGACAAGCCTCTTGCCGTGGAGAGATGCTAGAAGGCCAGACTCCTTCCTCCTTCACCTCCCTTGGTCCCTGGCGGCTCTCGAGAGATTTCATTAGCCTCTGAGGTCTTCCTGTTCTCTCTCTGTCTCTCACAAGGGCCTTGGGTTGTCTCAACCGCACTGACCCCAGAGCCTTCACCTTTGCGTTCCATCTCAGACAAGGCAGGTCAGGTGTGCCACGCAGACAGAGCATGAAACTTGGGGGCAGACAGCTCCAAAGGAGCCTCAGTTTTCAGCCCCCTCGCCATGTCATGCCCCCCAAATCAGTGCCTGGGTCCCCCGGTTTGTCAGTGGACGTGGGCTACCTGCTGCCAGGCACCAGGTGTGGTGGGTTCAATGTCAGCTCTCTTCTCCCTGGAGATTCTGGTCCTCGGCTGTCCTACAGTGGTGGCCTCCCCGCTGCCTGGCTGGGAAGGCAGATGGCAAGGGTGGCGAAGGCTGTGGGGGAGGAGGAGGGGGCTGCACGGGGTTGCCTGGGAGGACCTGTAACTAATCCCTCCAGATCTGCAGGGCTAATGCCACCCAGCCCCAGCAAAGCCAGCAGCTCTGCTGTCCTCAGGCCTAGATCCCCCGATAAGCCTGGGAGTGAGCCTGCATCAGATTATCCGGTAAGGCCATCAGGCTGGCCCAGCCTGGAGTTCTGTCCCCATCCTGCCGCTGGCTTCCTGCGTGGCCCCCGACACCCTCTGCTTGCGCCTACCCAGGAGTAGGAAACGCCGTCCTGTCCTGCACTGTCCTCACAGGGGGCCGTGATCAGACTGTGGGCACCCACAGGGTTTCCACTGGCTGAGTTTCTTGCGTCCGTTGCCAGGGCTGTCCTTCTGGGCTCTGGCCCACGGTTCCCACCGGTCAGACCCCCGACTTGCTCCCAGAACCTGTGCACCTCTCCTCCTTCACATGGGTCTCCTGGGGGTGGACAGGAGACACAGGGTGCCCACATCCACAAGGATGGCACAGTGGGGTCTTACGACCCTAGCACGGACATGGAGTTTTGGAACCGGGGTGGTAACCTGCAAAGGCTAACTTTGCTGAGAAGTGGCGTCCAGGATGCTCCTTTACCGCCAGTCTCTGACGCCACGCGTTTCTGTGAAGCTGGCAGCTGCGCTGTTGGCATTTCAGATGCCAGCAGGGTCACCTACGCTGGGCAGGTTTCTGGCAAGTCTGGTGATCCCCTTCCCAGCTCAGTCAGTGAAAACCCTGTGGATCACAAGGCCAACACAGTCTGGTGGTGCACTGGACAGCGAGCCCCTGGGGTGAAGGCACTCAGAGGACACGCTGGCTGCAACCATGGACTTGAGGGACGCGTGAGACTGGGCAGTGCTTGTTCCGCTGTACGGACGGTCACCATGAGTCAGTGCTGGTCCAGAATGGCTGACAGCGGCACAGGCCATCGTGAGGAGTGGGGCCCTGGGGCAGGAGCTGTTGGCTGGCAGGTCTGCACAGTGGTGAGAGCCAGAGGGTCTGGGGGCCTCAGAGAGGGCAGCAGGGCCAGGCTGGGCACCTGGAGGTCAGTGTGTCTGTGTGCTGTGCTCCAGCCACAGTAAGGTTTTAGGCAGCGCTGGCCTAGATGGCCTGGTTTGACAAGACCCACCCAGCTCGTGCGAGGGGTGCTGAGGGGCAGAGCAGTGGCGGGGCAGGGTCCTACGGGAAGCTGAGTGGGTCCTGTCTCACCCTTCTGGGAACAGCACAGCTCCCGGTCTCCGGGGGCTTCTGGGACAGAGGCTAGCGTGGGATGGGAGGACTGTCCCTAGCTTCCCCTCAGCCCCAAGGGATCCAGGGCTGCTGAGACTGGCCCACAGTGCTGACGGGACCCCTGCAGACCCAGCCTAGACTGTGCCAGTGCTCAGCGACCCTGATGAACCGAACCTAGTCCTGGGCCCCCGGCTGCACCCAGAAAGCATGGTCCACGGCTCCTAACACCTGAGTTTTGCAGTTTTATTAAAAAAACAAATTCACCTAGACAAACAGAAAAGTGTCTCCATTCTGGAGGGTGGCGTGGAGTGCAGAAGGGCTGGCTAGGTCCTCGGGCCCCAGCTAGGCCTCCTGCTGCTGGATGAAGGGGTTGGGGATGGCGTCCTGGGGCCCCAGCTAGGCCTCCTGCTGCTGGATGAAGGGGTTGGGGATGGCCTCCATGCCGTCTTGTGGGCAGATGAGCACCACTGATGTGCCCCTGCACACCACCAGGCCCAGCTGCCGTGTGTCCTCCGTGAGCTTGTACTGGTCGTCGGGGTCTGGGGGGACAGGGGCACGTTACAGACAGAAATCCTAGTCCTGTACTGTGGATGGGACCCCGCTGGGGAATAGGGGTCATACAGGAGTCGGGTGGCTCCCAGATCTCATTTGAGAGGAGTCTCAGACTACAGAGGACACACCAACACAGCATGCAGACACTGTGAAGATGCAGCTGCCACCTGCCAGGGTTTCCCAGGGGTTCTAGGAAGCTGAGGGGCCTGGTGGAACAATGGTCAGTCCCCTGGCTGGTCGGACAGTGCCCAGGGACCCTAGCACCCCCTCTTAGGCTCCCTACCCAGCGGCTTCAGGGGAGAAGACGTGACAATCTGCCTCCATAGAAACAACAGCCAAGAAAACCCCACAGAGCAGTTTCACTGTCCTGTGGGGACGCTGAGTCAGAAGTGACTCAATGGTACCTAAGTAGAATCCAAAAGAGACAGAAGGCCTTCCTGGACAGCAGACACAGAGACAGAGAGAACTGGGCCGGTGTCCTGAGCTGGACTCTGTCCTTCAGAGCTACCAGACAATAAACTCTTGGCCTTGGGCTGTTTCTCTTACGGAAACCCCAGGACACTAACAAGGTCCTACTGATGACCTCCCCAGAGCCCAGCCCACAAGGGCTGGAATTGACCCCTAGCCTTAGAGGGGGGTGCCCAGGTACGTGAGTGCCACTCCCAAAGGCCACTCAGAAGTTGCAGCAAGCCCGGTGGGAAGCCTCTCCCTCCAGAAGCCTCATGGACTGTTAGTGCCAGGAGGAACATTCTAGAAATAGCCAACCCAGCTGCCCCTGTTGTGCAACGAGGACAGATGCCCCAGAGGAGGTGGCAGTACCAGGTCATGGCTAATTAGGGGCACCGAGCCGACAGGGCCCCTGAGGCCCAGTCCCCAGATGGGCAGCTGAAATAAACATGAGCAGAGCTCTGTTTCTGGAAGGTCCCAGAAGCCAATGTGACTGCTGGCTTCACGCCCAGTCAAGCAAGTTTATCAATGTGGGGTGCCAGAGGTCCCACAAGGGCTGCTATGAAGCCCCAGGCAGTGCCAAGTTCTCCCTAATGTTTTCCTATGGTGCCGGCAGGGGCTTGTCATGGGCTGAGTTTTGTCCCCCAAATAGGTGTCAGAACCCTAACTCCCATCCTGCAGGTATGATCCCACATGGGAAGTTTTCACGTGTGGCCGTGTGCGGTCGAGCGATTCCCGCTCACAGTGACCCCATGCGACAGAAGCTGTGACAGTCACAGAGCAGGTCGCCAGGGCTTTCTCCTGCAGACCCTCCAGGTGAGTTGCAATGGGCCACCTCTCCACCCCATTGCAACATTTTTAATTCTTTTTAAATCGCACCTTCAAAGTTTGCTGAGCAAACTAGTTTCTTGTTATACAATTGACAGGCATGCTGTTCTGTGGTACTGGTTGGGCTCCCTGTCACCAGCTTTCCTGTCCCCTCCTGCTGTCTTGGCCTTGCCCCTGGGCTGGGGTTGTCCTTTCAGACTCGTGTCATCTTACGGGTCTGTCTCATCTTTGTGTGAAGGGTGACACTCAGGAGTGACTTCAGTACTGAGCTAGAAGGCTGTCTGGGGACTCTGCTCTCGCGGTTTCTCCAGTCTCCGTCAGGACAGTGAGTCTGGTCTTATTGGGAGGGTGGAGGAGGCAGTCAGAATTTTGTTCTACGTGTTTCCCCGGCTCTGTCCAGGACACCCTATTGTGGTCCCCTGTCGGGATCGTCAGTAGTGGTCACCAGGCACCATCCAGCTGTGCTGGGCTCGGTCTGGCGGAGGCTGGGGCAGATGTGGTCCACCAAACAGCAGTGGACCCATGGCCCCGCGAGCTCCTCTGCGTTTTGTGAAGGAGGCCATATTCCATGCAGGGCGTGTCTGAAACCCAATCCTTCTCCATACATGCACGCACACACACGTACCCACAAACACACGTGATGTCTAACAAGTTCACAGATTCATCGTAGAAAAAGAGCCACATACAAACTGCTAATGTCACTCCCATCACCTTTGAAGTTCTTCCCTTGGAAAGCTATACACTGGTGCCAGTGCCTAGTCCACCCTTCAAAGCAATCTTGGGACTTTTTCTGGAATGGCTACTGTGCACAGTGGCACGATGGCAAGTTTGTGAACATAACTGTATAGCTGTGAGGCCGTTTTTAGCCAGTAAACAAATAACTGTATGGGAACACCCTCCCTACTCACCTGATCTGGCCTCCAAAGACTTTTTCTTTACCCAAAGTGAAATATTGAAAGAAAGACATTTGATGACATTCAGAACATTGAGGGTAATTCAGCGACAGCTCTGAGGGCCATTCCAGAAAGAGTTCCAAAATTGCTCTAAAGGGTGGACTGGGTGCTGGTGTAGGTGCAGAGCTTCCCAAGAGGAGCACTTAGACAGGGACTACGGTGATACTTGTCATGAGGTGTGTGGCTTGTAGAATAATTAAGTCCATGGACTTAACTGCTGGACCTTGTGTGTGTGTGTGTGTGTCTGTGTCTGTAAACCCACTGCCACTGAGTCAGTTCTGACCCACAACGACCCTACAGGACACAGCAGGCCTGCCTCACAGGGTTTCCCAGGGGGACCTGGCAGACCTGAACTGCCAGTCTTCCGTCAGCAGCCCTAGCACTTACTCACGGTGACCCCAGGGTCAGGCACAGATGGACAGGAAGACAGACACCAGGTGGGAACCACAGGGGTAAGAAGACCACTGCGGAAGCTGCACTGGACCAGGACCTTCCACGGGGCCCCCGGCCAGCCTCTCCCTAGAGACAGTGTGCTGGATGCCGATGGCCAGCGTCCCAGAGCCCGGGGGGTTCTGGGTCACAGCAGCCGTCTCCTCGGGGGGTCTCTGGGCCAGCAGCACTAGAGGTCCCTTGTCACTGTCTCATCTCATGAGGACAGTGAGGCTTTGGGCCCCGCCCCACCCTCTCCTGCTCTGCAGGTGGGTGGGTGTCGCTCCCCCAGCGGCAGGGCTGGGGCCCCAGTGTGGGCTGCACCATAGCTCCCAGAGCGGACCTCCCCAACCTCAGGCCGCGGGGCACTGCAGAGACCTCTGCCGGCTGACGCCCAGGCAACCCTCCCTGACCCTGTGTGCTGCCCTCTCACAGACAAGGATGGATGGCTGCCCAGGGAGGCTGAACTAGGAACCCGGTCAGCCCGAGAGAGTGGAGGCCGGCCCGCGACCTGGTGTGAAGGAGGAGAACGAGGAGCCTCGGAGAGGTGCCACTGGGAGAGGGCGTGCGGCCTGCACCGTGCTTCTCTGCCCTGCTGCGGGGCACGTCCGGGGGTGCTGGGTTGCTGAACTTGCCACAAGTCAGTCTTGTCTCAGCCACACTGCTGTCTGCAGAGGCGCAGGACCTCCTGGGGTCCCAGCCTCCCTTGGCCAGGGCCTGGCAGTCCCCACTAGGCCCCAGAGTCCCCTCCTTTCTCTCTATGTCCCTGCCTCCTGGGGGAGTGGACCAGGGGCACAGGCTGAGCCTCATGGAAGATCATGGGGTGGAGGGGAGAGAGGAGCAGGATGCAGGGGACCACACGGTGATCAGAAGGAGGGGCTTCTGGAAACGGGGGTGCTGGCTAGGACCCAGAATCCCTGCTGGCAGCCGACCTGAACAGTCAGAAATGGGAGACCACGAGGAAGGTCCCTTAGTCCCAGTGCTTCCTGCCCTCAGCACCCTCAGCGCCCTTTAAGTCCCTGACCAGCACCTGGAGCCCTGGTCACGCAGTGGTCAGTGTGCTACAGCTGCTAACCAAGAGGTTGGCAGTTCAAATCCACCAGGTGCTCCTTGGGAACTCTATGGGGCAGGTCTCCTCTGTCTGCAGCGTTGCTGTGAGTTGGAATCGGCTCAACAGCAGCGGGGCTGGTTTTTGGTTTAACAGGCACCTGAAATCGTGGTGACGCAATGCTTAACTGCTACGGCTGCTCACCAAGACGTCAGCAGTTCAAATCTGCCAAGCTCCCCTTAGAAGCTCTAGGCGACAGTTCTACCTCTTCTGTGGGGTCACTATGAGTCAGAACTGACTCAGTGGCAATGGATTTGGAGCCCTGGTGGCACAGCGGTTACGAGCCCTGCTGCAACTCAGAAGGTTGGCAGACGCACCAGGCGCTCCTGGGAAACCCGGGGGGGGCAGAATCGACTCGACAGCAATGGACGGAGAGGCATCTGCACACCAGGGCGCATGTCAGTGAGACATTACTTACAACTCTGGTGGGGGACGGACACCCAGTGTCTGCCCCATCCATGTGGCTTCGTACCCGTAACTTGGATGGCTATTCTACAGGCTTAAAAGGAAAAGGGCGAGGGCTGCTCACCTCTCATGTACTCGATGGTGCCATCAAGCACGAGGTTGAGGAGGGGGTCAAACCCTTTCAGGATTCCACTGGCTTGTAGGAGTCACCGGAAGGAAAGAAGAAAGGAGATGGTGTGAGATGAGTGATGTTCTTCAGACGAGTACTCTCAGTGCCCCTGGGCAGGGCAGATGAATGCCCCCACACGACACAGGTGTGCCGGAGCACCTGTCCACGGACAAGGAAGCTGGGGGCCGAGGGGGACACAGAGGTGTCCTGGAGTAGAACAGTGACAGCCAGCTCCAGGCAGCAAGAGAAAATGACAGCAGAGGCCACTCAGCTGGACAGGGGCCACCTGGTCTGCAAAACTAAACACAGTCCCCGCCCGGCCCCTCAATGGGAAGCCTGCCTGCCCGGGGTGGGAGGGCCACCCGACTGCTGGGTCCGGGCTCTGGCCCTGGGACCGGGCTCTGGCCCTGGGACCTTCCCCTGTGTGACTGCCTCAGGCTGTGCTCAGGCTCCTCTCCCAGCCTGCTGCCACCAAGTCAATTCCGACTTGTGGCGACCCCGTGGGACACAGCAGAGCTGCCCCAGAGACTCTCCCAGGCTGCGATCCTTATGGGCTCCAGCATAGCAGCTGGTCTGTGCGAACTGCTGACCTTTTGGTTAGCAGCCCAGCTCTTTAAACTACAGTACCAACAGGGCTCCTTTCTCCTCTGCAACACAAGATTCCCAATGACATCCACCTCACGGGGTTCAGGCAAGCATCAAAGCCCACCGTGCAGGTCAGGGACTGGGCATGCCGCCAGCCCGCTCTGCCTGCCGGGGTCCAGCGGAACCTGACCTGGTCTCGCCCTCAGAGAAGGTACCATCTCTCCACCAGAGTCCTGGGGGGCAGAGCTAAGCATCCTGTTAACAACTGGAATGCCACCCATGGTGACAGGTGTCTGTCACTGTAAGCCGCCCCCAGCCCCCAGACCACTCCACACACAAGGGAGCAAAACGCTGCCCCGTCCTGTGCCCCATCCCACATCAGACGTGGACCGGACGGTCTAGATCCGCAGTGTTCTCAGGCCTTTCCTCCTGATCCGTCTTCAGTCCGGAAGCCCTGCTGAAACCTGCTCGGTATCCCAGCAACAGTCAGTGAGACGTAAATCCAGGTCTCCCCCATGGAAGTCAAGACCCGGACCACTGCGCCACGAGTATCTTCACAACAGGTGTTACCAGGAGCTTAAAACCAAGGGGCCTGATGTGAGGGGCAGCGGGAGGAAGACTTTCCAGGGCAGAGGCCTTTCAGCTGGGAAGCTGGTTAGCCTGGCAGTCCACCCAGTGAGGCGATCCAGCAGAGGGCAAACGGGCCTTGGCAGCCCTGTGGTTGTCGAGTGCCTAATGGGTGACTGAGACGCAGGTTTGGACTCGATCCTCGCTTACTGGGGAGCCAAAGAGGGTTTAAGCAGAGAGGAAGGAGGTTCAAGCGCTTTTTCTCCCACAGATTCCTCTGCCCACTGAGCAAGAGGGTCCACCGCCGAGTAAAGAAGAGCTACGGTTCTTGGGGAGCAATTTTACCGGAAGGGATATTGGGTAGCATCTGCAGACATAGTAGTTGTCCTTACATCTCGTGGAGGGAGCGCCACTGGCGTCGAGCCGGTGGAGCCAGCGACGCCGCTCTGCAGCCTACAGCGCACAGGCCGGCCCACTGCGGAGAACAACTGGGCCCCACTGTCACTAATGCCCAGGCTAAGGAACTCAGGTGCACGGAGCGCGGGAACGGAAGCCCCTGGGCTGAAGCTGGACGGACAGGACCGCACAGGAGGCAAACTCGTGAATTCCAGTCCCGGCTGCGCCACGGTGACTTTGGGTTAAGTTTGCCTCCCGCTCCGTGCCTCAGTTTCCTTGTCTGAAAAATGGGCACACCAGCATTTACCTCCCGGCGTTGTTAGTTCGCGTGCAGCACTTAAAGCAGCGCCTACGCAGAGAAGACACTTCCTAAGAGTTAAACTGTTAGCACTGTTTCTGTTAATTATTTTAAATTGCTAAGGGAGAGTGCTGGCGGCCGCCCTACCTTCGCGACCTCCTTGAAATTTCACCCGGATCGTCTTGTCGATGTACTTGGACAGGTCCAAGATGCTCTCTTTCTTTTTCTTCTCCTTGTCCTGCAGGGAAAGCAGAGCGCATCAGGCTGCAGCACACCCCCGCCGGACCCCCGCCGGACCCCGCCGCCTTCCCGGCACCGCCGCGCGCTCACCGCCATCCTGCCTCGCCGTGCCCCTCTGCGCAGGCGCCCTCGGCTCGTCCCTTGACGTCACCCGCGCGCGTCCGGGCGCCGTGCAGCCTTGCGCCTGCGCGCCGCGGCGCCCCGGGGCGTTGCTGGGAAACCTCTGCCGACGGCTGCGGTGGGGACCGGCGGACATGGCGGTGGCGGCGGCCGCGGTGACGGCGTCCGTGGCGCGGCTCTTGACAGCCTTGTTCCTCCTCGCGGCCCAGGTGAGGGCTGCGCCGGCCTGGTGGCCTCTCTCGCGCGCGGAGTCCCCCTGCCCCGCGTCCCTGGGAGCTCTCTGGGTAGCCCCCCGGCCCGGCTGGTGAGCAGCCTTGGGGATCCGCGCCCCCCGCGCTCCTGTTCCGCGAGTCTGGGGACCGGAGTGACCTTGCGGGCTCTTCCCCGGCTCATTCCTTGCCGCGGAAACCCTCCCTACCTGCAGCATCACTCAGTTGCGGCCAGTATTAAAGTTTGTGGACCCCTTCGGCTCCCCCGCAAGTCCTGCTTGTCGGTCTCGGGGTTTTCTCCAGCCGCCGCCCGGGACGCCCCTCTCTAGCTCTGAGGCCTTGGCTGAATGCTGAGTCTCTCCGAGCCTTAGTTTAACTCTTAATGCGAAATGAGCATAACGTTAGCACCCGCCCCCGGGGAAGGGGAAAGACCCCGGAGCGGGCAGAGCGGGACCCCGTGCTTGGAAGTGTCGAGGGGCCGCCGAGAGCCCAGCCCCGGGCTGGGAGACTCCTTCACCCCGTGTTTTACTTCGTGACCTTGGGTAGGGAAGTTCCCCGCTTTGAGTGCCAGTTCACTGTCTGCAGAAGGGGTTGGGGGCGGGGCAGAAGTCGAGTTGTGTGCGTTAGTCGGGGGCTGAACACGTTGGGTGTCGTTTAACGTTCAGGGTCTCAGCTTCGTGTCGGGCACGGGCCGTGAGATGGCTCAGCTCGCTGTTGTGAGTGCGTCTTCTTTCTAAGCCTCCCCTGGACTACGCAGTGGCAGTAACCTTGACTCCTCTTTGGCGGCTCTAACTCTTCTCAGGTCCGGGGCTCCCTTCCGCTCTCTCCAGGGCCACTCTCTCCCCACCTCCACCCCTCCAGTCCACTCCACGCAGCAGGGCCCATCTTTTCCAAAAGTATGTCACGTCTTGTTTGCAGATGATAGCCTTCCTGTGACTTCTCATTAGCTGTAGAAAGATCTTTGTGGTGTGGTTACTCCAGAGCCCCTCCTTCTCTCCCTCCTTCCGTCCCCAGCGTCCTGACTGTCCCCTACAGGATGCAGGTTTTATTGGTGGCACTTTATTCTCTGATCTTTCCATTATCCTGGAACCCCCCCTCCTCCATTCCTGGCCTGGTGAACCCGTAGTCGAGCCGGTAGTCATCCGTCCGGTCTTTGCTTGGCCTGTCCTTCCAGTTAGAAGCTCTTGAAGACACCCCCTACCCAGCACCCCCCCCAGCTTGGCGAACCCTTAGTCATTCTTCGTCTCCACTTGGCCTATCACTCTAGGACACCCTCTCCTGAGGCCCCTTCCGTGCTCCCATCATAGCACTGAACTTATTTCCTGCTCTCCCTTGCTCAGCAGTCTGTGATGCTTTGAGGGCAAGGGTGTTGGAGCTCTCGAGCTATCTTGCATGAGATTCAGAAAGCAAAAGCGGTTAAAGGATCATGGGAGTGCCACTGGGGCATGAGTGGTGAATTTGCCTGGAAAGGCTCTTCAGGAGCTTTGACACCTGAGGAGGGTTTTGAAGGGTGAAGAGGAGTTCTCCAGGTTGGGAAAGGAGAGAAAAGGTGTTACAGGCAGCAGGAGCAGCTTGAGAAAAGCCAGGAGGTGCAGGGCTGATGATTATTGGAGGACTGTGGTCTGTGTATAGAGTGGTCTGTTGCTTGGGGAGCAGACTTGCACCCTGAAAAAGGTTCTTCAGACGGGCCTTAAGGGAGGCGGAAGGGAAGAGCCATTTGGGGGTGTGGCTCCAGGCAGAGGGTCAGGGTGAGCAGAGTCCACAAAGGTCTGCGGTGCCCGTGAGTTGGCTTTATGCTGAGCGGAGCAGGCCAGGTAGAAGCCTCGCGCAGCTCTCTGGGAACCCTGGCCCAGGCCTGTTGTGGGTGTGCCTGTGCGGTGGACAGGCACATCTGACTCCTGGCTCCCCAGAGTGAGATTAACAGTCCCGCTGCGTGGAGGCGGCAGGGTGACCATCCTGAATTCACTGGCTGCTGTCTTGTGACCGTGGATGAGAAGAGTGACATCTACCAGGGACGCCCCTGCCCTCACTTACTGGGACACATGTGTCGGGAGGAAGATGTAGGCTGTCCCTTCCCCCCAGCCCCGCCCCTCCACCCTCTGAACCTGTTTTTACCACAATTCCTCGGCCCTGATGGTATCCCAGAATTCAGCGTTTTCTTGGAAGGGACAGTCCGCTCCCCGGGTGGTGCACAGGTGAACACACTCGGCTGCGCCCTGCAAGGCAGAGACTCAAGGCCACCCAAAGACACCTCAGAAAAAAAGGCCTGGCAGTGTGAACCCTCCACACGGTTCTCTTCTGACCATGGGGGCTGGCTAGGAGTCGGGCGACTCCGCGGCCACTGGCTGACTGGTGTTCTTGAAGGAAAGCTGCTCCGTATCCTGGCTCCTTGGTGTCTTTGGGGGACCCTGGTGACACAGTGGTTAAGAGCTACAACTGCTCTCTGAAAGGTCGGTAGTTTGAATCCAGGAGCTACTCCTTGGAAACTCTGTGGAGTAGGTCTGCCCTGTCCGGCAGGGTCGCTCTTGAGTCCGAATCGACTGACAGCAGTGGGTTTGGTTTGGGGTTTGGTGTCATAAATGCTTGTCTGTCGGCCACTTCCATAGTGATTCTGAAGTCGCCCTGGGGGTCCTGTGTCAGCTTGGTGACAGGGAGAAGGCCGACGCTCTGTCTTCGGACCCATCCTAGGCCCATCAGAGCTCAGGGTAGTTGTAGAAGGTGTGTCTTTTGAAGAACTTTTCAGTCTTGTAGCCCAGCAGGCGAGGAACCACTGTCCTCTCTGGCATTTGGTCTTTTTCAGGGGAGAACCAGTTTGCTTTGCAGACTTGGGGAAGGCATTGCTGAGGCCTGTTCAGACACCCTTCTGTCAGCCCCTGTCTTACACGAATGGGACTGGTCTCCCCAGCCTGGATCCTGAGGGCAGGCCTTGGTGAAGGTTCTGTGAGGAGGGCCAGGTCGTTGGCACCTGTCCTGCGGACTGCCCCATCCATTTCAGCGGCAGCTACACAGCTCATTGTAGTGAGAAAGCCACAGGCGTAGGCGCACGAGGTCACAGCCATGTGCCAGTGCAGCTTGACTTAATGAGGGTGGCAAGCAGGCTGCGGGCTTCACAGGGGCCCGGACGGAGTCTGGCCTGATGCCAGGGGCTCGGACTGACCACGGGCCTGTGGGGAACGGTGTGATGCTGATTGAGGGGTGTCCTCGTGTGGGAGGAGCTGGGACGGGGCAGCTCGGCCTGAGAGCACCCTGCTCGCGTCAGAGCCCCTGTGCTTTCGCCCTTAGGTGGTGGGGCCACTCCTGTGTGTCAGACCTCCCTAGCAGAGGGCTCATCTCACCCTGATCCAGGCCGTGGGAGCAGCTGTCACCATTTGTCACCAGTGCAGGGACCGAGGGACCCCGAGGAACAGTGTACTTACCATGTCCCACAGGATGGGGAGTGGGGTGCTGGTGGTTGGGCACAGGAACGCAGAGGAAGTGTGCCGTGGGGACCTCAGGGACAGGGGTTTGAGGACAGCCCCAAGTGGGCCAAGTGGCAGGGTGTCTAGCGTACGGCTGTCTTCTGGGGCCCAGTCTCCCTCTGGAGAGACACCCAGGGGTGTCTTCTCAGACCGAGAGGTGGGATGGGGTCACCTCAGGCCCGTCTTCCTGGCCCACGTGTGCTGGAGCAGCCAGGTCCTGAGCTCCAGTACTGTGAGACCTGGTGACTGTCCTCGTTACATGCTAGGGTGGGGACTCTGGGCCCCTTGGCTGGAGCTGGTGTGCAGAGGGGAGCCATCAGGGGAAGGAGGGGATTACCAGATGAGTGCTGTGTGCTGAGAGCATTGGTGAGAGAGAGACAGAGAGAGAGAGAGAGAGAGAGAGAGTGTGTGTGTGTGTGTGTGTGTGTGTGTGTGTCACCAGATGCGTGATGAGGAGGCGCAGGCCAGTGGAAGCCTCCTAAGCCTGAGCCAGCTGCCCACAGGCGTGTGGTGCGGGGTGGCCCCAAGCCTGTCAGGTGCCCTGTGGTCACACAACACCCTGCAGGGGGCCTGCCACCTGCCTTCTGGGAGAGCAGTCAGCTTCCCCAGGCCCAGGGACCCCAGAGGGCCCAAGGAGGCAAGCGGTCCTGCTTCACGGACGTTGAGATGGCTAGCCATTGAGGTGGCTGTGCGGGCAGACAAGTCTGCTGTCAAGGGAAGCCCACTTCCTGCCACCCTCGCCCCCCTCCCGTGGCTGGGCCCCTGCCTGTCCCCACCCGGGGCCCGGTGTGGCACCGTCCTCCAGGGGCTGTGCAGCCACATCTGCTGTGTGGACCCCCACCCGCATCCTCGCATCCTGATGACAGTGCCCGCCCTGCAGGTGGCCTGTGAGTACGGCATGGTGCATGTGGTCTCTGCGTCGGGCGGTCCCCGAGGCCGCGACTACTGCGTCCTCTACAACCCGCAGTGGGCCCACCTGCCACACGACCTCAGCAAGGCTGTGAGTATCCATGGGGGGAACCAGTGTCTCCCCAGAGGCTCCAGGGATGTACATTCCTCAGGGGTAGAGGCCAGGATAATGGGGACAAGGCATCTGGTCCATCAGGAACTTTGAGGGGGAGCTGTGGGCTTGGTGCTGAGCACCCCAGGCCCTGAGAGCACGGTGGGTGTCCTGGAGGTGCAGGCAGGTGGTGCTGGGCCCCGAGGGCGTGGCTTCAGCCCTGTCCTTCCTTGCCTGGGGCAGCCCCAGGGACCCACACAGGGACACGGCAGGGCCTTGGTGACAGATGGATCACATCTTCACCTGAGAAGGTAGCTCCTTTCCTGCCCCCAGCCCTCTGCCGTGCCCTCTGCCTGCTCCCCAGCCCCTGGCCACTCCCTTCTAGCACAGCCTCCAGACCTGGCCCGCTGGCTGGCAGAACGAGCCCAGGGTAGATCCCAGGTGGCCGGCCCAGTGCTGACCACCTCCCACCCCACCCCAGCCCCTGCTGCAGCTGCAGGACTGGTCAGCCTCGGTGCTGTGCTCGCCCGCCGACCTCCCCGCCGGGGGCTTCAGCAACCAGATCCCGCTGGTGGCGCGGGGCAACTGCACCTTCTATGAGAAAGTACGGCTGGCCCAGGGCAGTGGGGCGCGCGGGCTGCTGGTCGTCAGCCGGGAGAAGCTGGTACGTGAGCCCAGCAGGCAGCGCTGGTGTCTCCTGGCAGCAGTGAGCAGCATCGTCTCCCCACCCTGCTGGGAGCCAGCCACTGTCATGGGCACTGGGACCTTGCTGACCAAGGTGGGGTGGGTGAGGTGGGCTGTCACCCATCTGCCTGGGAGCTGAGGGTGGCTGAAGAAGTCGGGATGGGGGAGGCAGCTGGCTGTGAGTGCATGGCTGACACGCCGCGTTCTGGCCTCCTCCTGTGTCCGGGAGGGAGCGGGGAGGGGACGGGGCCCCGGGCAGCTGTGGGGAGGGAGGGCAGAGTGGCTGGCCCCAGGGTGGCCTTAGGGAGGGGTGGCTGTGGGGAGGAACAACAGAGCAGGTGCTCACAGAAGATAGTGCTGGGCCTGGGGGGTCCAGTCCTGGGGATGGGGGAGCGGTGACTGTTGGGGTCCTCTCATGCTCTGCTGCGGCCCTGCGTGCTTTGGGGGCACGTGTTGGATGGAGCTCAGGACACAGACCAGACACTCTCCCAAGTATCTGTAGGGACCTCTAGAAGCTGGCTGAGGCAGAGGCAGGAGGGGCCAGGGCTCCCCGTGTCGTGGAGTGGGTTCCGGGAACTGGCCAACAGGAAGGGTCCTTGTTGACGTGGAGTGTGTCATCCTGCCCCTGGGGTGGTTGGTAACAGTCTAACAGAGGACCAGCAGGACCCCAGGTGACAGCGGGAGCCAGGCTTGCCACGTTGCCTGGGCCTGCTAGCCAGGAGCGCTGCCCCACCACGGCCCGCCGCTTTCTCTCGGTCTCCAGGTGCCCCCTGGAGGCAACAAGACGCAGTATGAGGAGATTGGCATCCCTGTGGCCCTGGTCAGCCACCGTGACACGCTGGACATCTTCAAGGTGGCCTGCCATTGCCCTCCTCCTGCTCCAGGCCCCTAATGCCTGCACGCACGCACACACACACACATGCGTCCAGGATCAGGGTTTGTGTACACGTAAACAGAGAGGGTCTCTCTCCTGCCGTGGGCGGGGACTTGTCTCTGTCCAAGCCAGCTCTGGGGTGGGGCAGGCATGGGGGTTGAGTGGGACAGGGTCTGCCAGCCCCGGGTGGGCACTTGGCCTCCGCATTCCGTGGTGGGCTAGAGGACAGACTTAGGTCGGGGTTACTGGGGGCCAGGGAGGCGGGCGGCCGCGACACTGAGCTGGGCGTCCCTCGAGGCAGAGCTTCGGCCGAGCCGTGAAGGCGGCACTGTACGCGCCTGGCGAGCCCGCGCTGGATTACAACATGGTCGTCGTCTTCGTCATGGCCGTGGGCACCGTCGCGGGGGGCGGCTACTGGGCCGGCAGCCGCGACGTGAAGAAGTGAGCGCCTCCACAGGCAGGCTGTGCGTGTGCACGCGTGTGGCATGTGTACCTTCATGTGGAAGGGTGCGCGTGGGGGTGTGCCCATGGCCTGGTGTGTGACGTGTATGCTGGGTGTGTCATGTGTGTTGTGTGTATGTGCACGTTGTTTGCCCACGTGTGTAAGTGTGGTGCACTTAGTGTGTGTGTCGTTTGCATGCACACAGTGTACTGTGTATCGTGTGCAGACGTGTGTCTTGGGTGTGTACGTGGATGTATGTGTACACAGTGTCTCTGTGTGTTGTGGATGTGGATGTCTGTGCCCCTGGCGTACTTCTGTATCATGTCCGCACGCATGTCTGCACACGTGTACACGGGTGAGCATCTGTGCGTGCTCGGCCTCCCTGGCAGGGCCTCACGCTCTGAAGCAGGGGAAGGAGAAGTGAGGAAGGGACGGGGTGCTGGGGAGAGGGGAGCGGCATGCCCCGAGTCCCACTCCCCACTCACCCAGAGAACCTGCTGGGGCCCCACCCCAGGAAGACCCCTGAGGGCCTGGGTGCTGGGTCCCAGGCCCTGTGCCCAGGGGCCCGCTCCACCCCCACGGGAGCTGGCGGCCACTGACAGCCACCTCCCGCAGGAGGTACATGAAACACAAGCGGGACGATGGCCCTGAGAAGCAGGAGGATGAGGCAGTGGACGTGACGCCGGTCATGATCTGCGTGTTCGTGGTCATGTGCTGCTCCATGCTCGTGCTGCTGTACTGCTTCTACGACCAGCTCGGTGCGCCCGCCCCCGGGCTCGTCCCCGTCCCCCGGCGTGGGGAGCCAGGCCCTGAGAGCGCAGGCATTGCCGCTCGAGCGCCTGGCCTCGCGCCCTGAATGGCAGCCTTGTCCCGGGGTGACCGCCACAACAAGGGCCCATTCAGAGCCCGCACTGCCTGGCCTTTAATCAGTGCCTTGGTCACTGAGCCATGGCGGGCTCTTCCTGCACCTGCCCCCGCCCTTGACGCCACTCTGTCCCCACAGTCTATGTTGTCATCGGGATCTTCTGCCTGGCCTCCTCCACGGGCCTCTACAGCTGCCTGGCGCCCCTGGTCCGCAGGCTGCCCTTCGGCCAGTGCAGGTGAGCCCTGGTCGCATCCTAGCCCGCTCAGCCCCAGGAAGGTCCCCACTCCCTGGGCCCAGCCTGCGCAGCCCAGGGCTGGTGGACAAGTGGGCTGGGGGCGGTTCAGAAAGGGTCAGCGCCAGGCTTGTGGGCTGCTCTGAGCTGGGAGCTAAGAGGCTCCTCTGGCTCCAGCCAAGATGGGTGGGGACCCAGCTGGGGACCAGGGAATCTCACCGCCAGCCCCCACCCACCCACAGGGTCCCCGACAACAGCCTGCCCTACTTGCACAAGCGCCCACAGGTCCGCATGTTGCTGCTGGCACTGGCCTGTGTGGCCGTCAGCGTGGTGTGGGGCGTCTTCCGCAACGAGGACCAGTGAGTCGTGAGGGGCGGGGCATGCGGGACAGGATGGAGTGGGGTGCTGTCCTCATCTGCCTTACCAGGTTCCTGAGGCCCTGGGAGTGGCCCAGGCCAGGTCAGCACCTCCCGTGTTAACAACTGCTACCCACCCCCTGTGGCACAGTCCAGCACTGGCCCCAGCGGTCACTGCACCCATTTCATCGGGGCTGTCTGGTGCCGTGAGCACAATTAGGATCTGCCTCATGACACCGGCTGCCTGCCAGGCACTGGTGCTGTGGGACATGGGACAGACACGGGTGGGGGTCACTCTCTGTGGCCAAGAGCCAGCAGTCTCCTGCGAGACCGATGCCATGGGCCCAAGCACAGACATGTGGCTGTTGTTCCAGGCCAAGGGGTCTGATGCCCATAGTCCCCTGTTGTCCACTTGACCCTCTGAGCACTCAGCAGTCCGGCTGCCCCCGGCCCCTCCTGCTGTAGCACACTCACTGCCCGCTGTGGCTGTGTCTGTCTTGGTGGCCACTGTGACACTCAGTGTCACCTGCTCAGCCCTCGTCCTCTCTGGGTCCGGATGGGAGGGATCACGGCTGTGACAGTCTCTTGGGAAGCGGGCTCCTGGCCAGAGCTGGGCTGTGTCAGTGCAGACAAGGCCGTGCGGGTCCCGGCTGCTCCAGGGTCTGGGCCGGCGCTGACGCTGACACTGTGCTGTCCCGCAGGTGGGCCTGGGTCCTGCAGGATGCCCTGGGCATCGCCTTCTGCCTCTACATGCTAAGGACCATTCGCCTGCCAACCTTCAAGGTGAGGCCCTGCAGCTAGCGGGTGGGCCGGTGTGGTGGCCCGAACAGGAGAGACCCGTGCTGAAAGCCCAGACGGGGCCTGCGGGGGCTGGGCAGGGCCTGCAGGGGCTGGGCAGGGCAGAGGCTGTACCCGGGGACACAGACAGCCCCTCAGGCCCTCCACGCAGAGCCCAGACACCCCCACTCCCCACCGGTCTCTGTTCCCTGGCGCCCTCTGTGTCCCCAGAGCTGTGGAGTCCTTGTGCTCTCTCAGGAGCCGTGGCCCAGCGCACCCCCTGAGCTCCCGTGGGGCTGAGCTTGCTTTGCTCCAGTTTCTACCAAAAGCTTCATCCAAACATGGTGGAGAGCTGGAGCCCTCAAGAAGGGAGGAGGGGAAGTGGGCGTTTGTCCCTGGAGGTGGCTTCCATGCGTGGGGGCGGGGTGGGGAGCAGACAGACACTCGGGGCCGCTCACGGGCCAGGAGGCACCATCTGCCCTAAGCCAGGTGTGGGCCCCTGCTGGGCGTCTGTCCCCAGGCCTGTACGCTGCTGCTGCTGGTGCTCTTCATCTACGACGTCTTCTTCGTCTTCATCACCCCCTTCCTGACCAAGGTAGGGCCCCTGTCCCCGCCCCGCACTGTGAGCCCGCCGCCCCCACCCCTGACGCCGCCCTTCTCTCTAGAGTGGGAACAGCATCATGGTGGAAGTTGCCACTGGGCCCTCAGACTCGGCCACCCACGAGAAGGTGGGTCTTACAGCCTGGCCTGTGGCCAGAGTGGGGCTGTGGGGGTGCCCCGCCCGAGGCCGCAGAGAGGCCTCAGGGGTGGGTGTCTGCACGCAGCAGGGGACCCAGGGCACCCGGGGGCCCTGACCCCGCTCCTGTGCTGCTGCAGCTGCCCATGGTCCTGAAGGTGCCGAGACTGAACGCCTCCCCGCTGGCCTTATGTGACCGGCCCTTCTCCCTCCTGGGCTTTGGGGACATCTTGGTGCCAGGTACCGGGCTGAGTGCCCACCAGGGTGTGCCCACTGTGTTTCATACGTCAGCTGAAGTGTGTCCCTTGACGGGTCAAAGGGCTGGGTGGGGAAGAGCAGCTGGGCCCCGAGGTATTTAACACTGGGCGGTGAGCCTGGCACCCAGGACGAGGTGCCTTGCTGTCCCGCGGGCCTGATGCAGCACACACCCTGTTGCCGCCCTGGCACAAGGGCTGGGCTGGCCGCGCAGTCCCTGAGAGGGGCTGGGCACCAGGTGGCCAGTCCCGTCCCATCCACCGTGTCCTGCACCCGGGACTCGCTGGGGACTCGCTGGGCGGGTGCCCACTCCCGGTCTCTCTCTCCAGGGCTGCTGGTGGCCTACTGTCACCGGTTTGACGTCCAGGTGCAGTCCTCCCGCGTCTACTTCGTGGCCTGCACGGTTGGTATGTGCCAGGGTGCCGCCTGCGCCGCACAGGCCCCCCGGGAGCTGGGCCTGCCAGCCTCGCGCCCCGCCCTCGCCTCGCCTGCTGCCTCGTCCCCCGTCTCTCGTGACCGCCCCTTGGCCCTCATCTGTTCTGTCTGTTACTGAGGCCGCTGACAGAGGTGCTCGGCTGGGCCTCGTCTCACAGACTTGGAACACAGTGCGGCCGGACACCACCCCAGCCGGCACCTGGCGAGGACGGCACTCACGCGTTTCCTCGTTCTTGTGTGTGTGATGTGTGTGCGCGCATATACACGCACACACCTCTGCCTCCCTCTGCTGAGGGGTCAGGCTGGTGGGGTCCCACCCCTCACCCTTCTTGTCCCTTGGTCGGTGGGTGCAGACAGCACAGGCCGGCCTCCCCCACGCCCGTGGAGGGAGACCCCTCAAGTGCCCACTGGCAGCATCAGGCAGACAGGATGACCTTGTGCCCTGTTTCTGGGTCATCGCGGTCCAGCCTCAGTGCCCCTGACCCGTGAGGTTATGGGCCTGGCTTTGCTGTCCCCTCAACCCTTCTGACGTCTCTAAACTTTGCTTGCCTTCAAGGCACAGCTGCTGCTATTGTGTCAGAGAGTCAGTTCTGACTCACAGCAATCCCGTGTGACACAGCAGAGCTGCTCCAGGGGGACAGTGCCTGGGCCGTAATCTTTGCCGGAGCAGATCACAATGTCCGTCTCCCACCAAGCTGCCGGTCAGCAGCCTCGGACACTGCCGGGGCTCCCAGGAGTTCTGGCTGCAGGGGCTGCTTCTGTGCTGAGCTGTGATTTGTCCCCCTGCTCCTGTGGTCCCCGTAATGGAGACCGTTCAGATGTGGCACAGGCCACGGCCGTCTTTATTCTCTTGTGTGCTGTTTCTGTGGGACTGTGTCTAGAGGATGTCTCAGACAGCGAAGAGCCCAGGGACAATTTCTGGGGACAGGAGGTGAGAACCAGGAGACATGAAGAGCTCAGGGTGCTGCTTGCATGCCGAGGCTCAGAGCTTTCCAGGAGAAGGGCTGCTGTTGTTCACTTCTTGTAACTTTGTTTTAAAGTAACTGGGAACCCACAGGGGCCAGAACAGTCGAGAAAGGCCTGGCCGGGCCTGTTCTCAGATGCAGCCACTAGGACCACTGGTGGCACCTTTGCTCCCCCACTTCTCCTGCCTGGACAGATGAGGGGCCTGACTGGTGAGGACAGTGACGCTCTGGGCCACGTCCTGAGTGGTTGGGGCTCTGAGCCCTCACACAGGGGCCTCAGAAGAAGGGCCTGGTGACCCACTTCTGGCAGGTCAGCTGTGGGAAGCCCCCTGGGGTGGTCCTTGTCATATACATAGGGTCGTCGTGGGTCCGGGCTGACTGACAGCAGCTCGCGACAGTGGTAGACAGACAGACAGACAGACAGACTTAGATGTTGTAAACGGTTTGAGGGTAAGTGGGAGACATCGGGCCCCTCCTCCACTCCATGCTGCTGCGGCTCTTCCTCAGAACGAGGCCGGTCTCACGCGTGACCATGGTTTGGTTTTCCAGGATTTGGGTTTTAGAACTACTTATGTATGTTCAAGTTTTTTTAACAAAAGGTCTGTAACACCGAATGCTTGGATGCCCTTTGTGGTTCTCACTCCAGCTGCTTCTCTTCTCTGTTCTGGATCCTTCAGTATTGGGGCTCTTGGCCTCCTCTCCAGGTTCTGACCAGAACGCTTCCCCTGCTCATGCCCTCTGTCCCCTGCCGCGCAGCTAATGAGTCCTTGTCCCAGGAGATGCAAGAAGGTCCCTTGTCATGTTGGAGGCACCTTCCAGGCGTCTCCAGCCTCCTTGCTCCCACAAAGATGGGTGGGCACACTCTTTCGGGTACCAGGGCAGGTGAGCCCTGGCCTGAGCTGACACGCCCCCTCTGCCCTTCTGTCCCCAGCGTACGGCATCGGCCTCCTGGTGACGTTTGTGGCACTGGCTCTGATGCAGCGTGGGCAGCCCGCCCTGCTCTACCTGGTGCCCTGCACGCTGGTGACAAGCTGCGGTGTGGCCCTGTGGCGCCGGGAGCTGGGCCTGTTCTGGACGGGCAGTGGCTTTGTGGTGAATACCAGTTTGCTATGACTGCAAGCACTAGTAGCCTAATAAGCCCTAACTAGAATTACAGTTGAGTACCCTCCCGCCCCGCCTGGTCGCTAAGCCCGTGCTGGCGTGCTGCGTGGCCGCGCTCTGGGTGTAGTGTCTTCCTCTGGTGGCCTGAGGTGGCTGGAGCGGGTGCTGGGGCTGTAGGGTCAGGCTGGCACCTTGCTCTCTTGCCCGGGCACCGACCGTCACTGTGATGGCTGGTTCCCGAGCACAGTGACAACCACACCCCTGGGCCTCTGGCTTCAGAGTGGGGCCGCACTTGGGGGTGGGCTTGGTGGCCTCCCTGCTGGACCTTGGCACTTGGGCCCCTTTGGGCTAGCAGGCAGAGTCGGGGGTGGCGAGGGGAAGGCAGCTAGGGGCAGCTGGTGCACCCACAGAGGGGCAGAGGACTGAGCACACCCGTGCCTTGGCGTGCGTGGGGACACGGGCATAGTGGCGAGCTGGTGCTCTCCAGAGCAGCTGGAGGCCACGCGGCATGAGGATGGTCAGCTCTGTCCCCCGTGGTGGCTCTTCGGGACCTGACTGACCTGCCATGGGTGACTCGGGGAGGTGGTTAGCACTTGTGCAGTGACCCTGCCAGCACTAGTCATGCCTCGAGAACACGTGGCCCCACTGAAAATCGTCCCCCTGCCTGAAGTCCGCCGGGTGAGGTGCCGTCCTGTGTGGTGCTGCTGTGCCCAGCTTTGTGGATGTGACAGTGCCCAGCCTGGGCACTGCCTGAGTGGACGTGGGCCGCAGGTCTAACCCGGATGAACCTTCCCCCACCCAGCAGACAGTTCTCTGGCTTCTGTGCCCGCCTTCCTCCAAGGGTCTCTTCTGGTGGGTGGGTTCCAGAAGGTTCAGGGGAAGTCGGAACCTGTAGGCGGGGAGGCAGGGGAGCAAGGCAGGGGCCCGCACCTGGGGCTTAGCCTGGCCACCTCTCACCCCAGGGGCCAGCAGAAGTTGGCAAGAGCCAGGCCTTCTGAGAAAGGGCCTTTCCCAATGGTGTCACCCCTGGCCACTGGGCTGCGGGTCCCATTGTGCTGCCTGCTGCACTGCTGGAGCTGGTTATGGTGCTGGATTCATTGCCCAGTGGCCTGGAGCTGATGGCCGAGGGGATGGGCTGTCCCCTGCTGGCCCCACCAAACTGGGTCCCTGAGGATACAGTGCACTCACCCCAGCCTGTATCCCTCAGTGTCTGTCTCAGGTGTCTGGCCCCTCAGTGTCCCCCCAACCCCCTGTGTCCCCCAGCCGCCTGTGTCTCACTGCCCATCTCTCCTGTTGCAGAAAGACCTACCTCAGCTTCCTTGGGACATGGCCCCTGCTGATGGCCCACAGCCTCCCAAAGACCCCAGCGTGCCCCCCACCGAGCAGCTACCCACTAAGGACCCTGTCGGCCCCAGCAGTCCCAAAGAGCAGCCCCTCGGAGCACCCGCACCCCAGGAGCTGGGAGCTACCACCAGCTCACCCACCCAGGAGTCCACCAGCCCCGCCGGGACCCCAGAACCCACAGACCAGGCCCGGTCCGGGACCTCGGACTAGGCGTGCGGGCCGGGCTCTCGGTCCTGCCTGTAGCCAGCACCCCCACTAGAGTCCTGGTGATGGAACACGGGACCCCTTGCGACCACAGACACTTGCGGACCACTCGCCCTGAGACACGGTGCTCTCGCCTGGCCGCCACCATGTCGTGAGGTCCCTGTGGGCCCCACGCCTGCTCCCCTCGTGCCATCTGTGTCCTGAGCCCCTGCGTGCTGCTCCAAGCCATGGGGCCAAAGCGGGAGCCCGGGCAGCAGCTCGGGGGTCCTCTGAGCTTGGCCTTCCCTCGGGCACCGGCCGGGCCGGTGGTCGCTGTCCGCAGAACGGCCCGGCCGCACCGGCCCCCGGTGGCTGTTGGTGTGTTTTATCTGGTGCTTGACTCGCTTCTCTCCTCCGGTGTCTGTCCCCTTCCAGATGCCCTGCCGGGGTGACGGGAGTGCGAGGTCAGGCCTCCCAGACAGGCTCAGCCTCTCCCGGGTCCCACCCAGCAGGTCCACTCTAAAGTCCTGCTTGTGCGGGTGTGACCTGTCACCTGACCCCCACCCTCAGGGTCTCAGGGCCAGCCCTGGTGGGTGTGGTGGGTACTTTGTCCTGGGTCCCGCTGGGCTGAGCACCCAGTGCTCTGTGGATCCGGCAGGTGTGCCTCTGGGAAGCCCCTGCCTGTGGCGGAGGTGGGGGCCCTGGGCAGGTGATGGTGCAGGGTCTGCTCAGGGAGGGGCTCTGTGGCAGCCGGGCTTTGGGGACACACAGCACCGGCCTGTTTCTGCTTGGCTGCTTTGAGGAACTTGGGGCATGTCGTCACTCTAGTCTCGGGCATCTGGACCGTGGAACCCCCATGTCCTGTGGTGCTGCTAGCCGGCCCCCGCCTGGCATGGGGGTGCACATGTCTTCCACGCAGACGGCCTCTGCCCCCGGAATGTGAGAGGCTGTTCTGGAATGTGTTGTCTTCTACCTCACTGGCGGGGCCCTCGCCTGCAGCAAATGTGGTGTGCACCCAGAGGCCCCCGCCTGCACACTGCAGACCCCTTCTCAAGGGAGCCCCTTGCTGACACAGCACTCCCCACCTAGCCAACGGACAAGCTGCAGTGGCGGGGCCCTTGCCCCCGACAGGTGTGAGCACGGAGACCCCTGATGCATCCTGCACGCTGCAGACCCCTCATGAGGGAGCCACTCCCCCCACCCCCAGCCAGCAGACCCTGCACCTGGACAGGCGGGGCCTGAGGGCACGAGGGTGCCTTGTCACCCAGCCCCAGCCATACTCAAGTCCGGAGAGGTTCCTGCTGACCCAAACAAAGGTGATGTCCCAGCCACAAGGTGGCCTGTGTCCGCCCTTCCTGCTGTCTCTCCCAGCATGAGGCTTGGGGTTGCGCCCTGACACCAGTAAACACCAGCACCAGAGACCACTGGCAGCCTCGTCAGCCAAGGCTAGCCAGAGAGAAGTGCTGGTTTCTCTTTAAAATAGAAACCAGAAGAGAAAAAGACTTAGCTTCAGCCTACGTTGTCCCACCAAGGACCACAGACCTGGGGGGGACCACAGGCCTTGCTCCTCTGCGAGGTCCCTGGGCTCAGGGGGGACAGGGTTCATGTGGAGCTCCGTCACTGACAGGCTATGCCTGAAGCCCTTTTATATGGGGGTGTAGGGAGTGTGGGTGTCTGTGTTTGTCTTAGAAATTGAACTCACATCAAGGAACTCAGAAGGTGGATGGATGTCCCTTCCTCAGTGTCCATCTGTGTTTTTTGGCCTTGCTTCTGTTTCAATCTTAAAATTAAACCTAGCTTTTGATATTTACACCCAGCCTGTGGACTTACTAAGACCCTGGAAAGCCAAGCACCCAGCACGAGGTGGACAGGGAGCCCCTGCCAGCCCGAGGCTCAGGCTAGACTCGTGGCTGAGGGTCTGCCTGCTGGGAGACGGGCGTCAGTCTGGTGTCCTGGTCCGTGGATTTTTGTGTTTCGGGTGGCTTTTTCCTGGTGCTGTGAGCAGCTGCGCACCTGACTGCTACCCAGCAGGTGAGGATTCTGGACCACTTAGGCACTGCGGCAGGAAGGTCTGGCAGGCAGCTTCTGGATGCCCTGTGGAGCGCAGTTCCACTGTGGTGATGGGCACTGGGGGTCCGAGGCTGATAGCAGCAACCTTTTTCTTAACTGTCCTTACCTACCCAACCACCCACCCTCCCATCTCTGCACGGTCGTCTACCACCTGTTCACCCATGCATGCACTCAGCCATCCATCATCCATCTCCAAGGTCGTCTACCGCCTATTTAGCCATCCACCCCCACCCCCCACTGTCCATTTACCCGCTGCCCATCCACCCACCGGTCCACAGATAGGTCCACCCCCTGGCTCTCTGTGCACTACCCATTTATCTGTTACCCGTCCACCCATCCACCTAGCACTCAGCCACCCCCACCCGTCTGCTTGGCCCACCCATCCACCCACATGTCCACCCATCCACCACCTTCCCACCACCTGGCCCCTCCACCCATCCACCCACCGTCGGCCCATCAGCCAACTGGCCAACCACTCACCGTTCACCCCACCCATCATCCATCTGTCCGCCTTCCACTCAGCCACCCACCCATCCTTCCACCTGCCACTTACGTACCTGCCCACCCACCCACGCACCAGTCCACTCATTCACCTGTCTTTATTGGTCACCGAGTGTGTGCCCAGCCCTCCACACCCAGGTGTTGAACTCAGACTCCACCCTGAGGGCTCGCCTGGTGAGGAGGAGCATGTCTGCAGGTGTGTGGGTCCTGGGACTGTCAGGACAAAGCGCCATACCCTGGGTGGCTTGAAATCACAGAAATTTGTCACCTCACAGTTCTCAAGGCTGAAGTCTAAAATCAAGGTGCTTTCCGGGGGCTCTAGGGGAGGATCTTCTAGCTTCTGGGGCTCCAGGTCATCCTCGGCCTGGGGCCACATCACTCCCGTCCCTGTCTCTGTTGTCACGTGGTCGTCTTCCCCATGTCCTCGCGTGTCTGTTATATAAGGATGCCCCATGGGTTGAGTTAGGAATACTGTCCTCCCCCCGCAGTGTGACCTCATGTTCACTGGTGGTAGCTGTAAAGGCTCCATTCCCAAGTAGGGTCACACGTGTCCCCAGGCTCCAGGGGCTGAGACCTGAGCAGATCTTCTGGCAGCAGATCACTGTGGCCTGGCGAGGCAGTGGGTCAGCGCAGGACTGTGAGAGAAGTCGCTCCTGTTTTCTGCGCCCTCCCCCACCTCTGTGGCCCTGTGTGTGGTCTCTAGGACCCTCAGGGTGAGAACTACCTCTGCAGGAATCCCCGAGCACCTGGTGGAGGCCCTGCCCGGGGCTGAGCACAGTGTAGGGCTGCGGTCTGCAGGGCTGCTGTGCCTCCAGCCGAGCTGTGGCCCCCCGTGACCCGCGGCCCTGCCCGAGAAGTCGGTCACCACAGAGACACTGGCCATCAACGGTGATGGTCAGAAAAATGGGCCGGGGTCTCTGAAGGCGACTCCAAAGGGTATCTCAATGCACAAAGACATTGGTTTTTGTTGAGTAGGTGGTCCGCTGGTGACACTTGGGGACACAGCCTATGACAGAAGTGAGAGGAAGGTGGGGGACTGGCGTGTGAAGGTGCTGTAGGAGGCACGTTTCTGCTTCCTTGATGTGCAGGGCCGCCGGTGGGAAGGTGATGACACCCGGAGGCTCTGCCCTCACACATGCAGGGTGGGGGCTGGCCAACCCCCGCAGACACGGTAGAACGCACCGTGTAGACGTGGCCCAGCCCCCGCTGACACGCCGGGGTCACGTGTGTTCGGCAGACAGGGAAGGGGGCCGCCTGCTAGAGTGCACCACCTCTGAGAGTGCCCCTGCCGTCTCCTCCCTGGCACCAGTCTGCACCCAAGGGCTCCCTGGCCCCACAGAGTCAGAACTGAGCCCAGCCCATCACCTTGTGCATGTGGGGGGCAAACCCTGGCTGCAGGGTCCCCCAAGGCAGCTCGGAACCATCTAGTGTCAGGACCCAGGCACTGGGGCTGACAACCTCCTGAAGACCCTGTGCCTGTCCTCCAGGTGAGCCCGGCCAGTGTCAGGGGGCCTGGCCCCGGAGGCTTCCTGCCCACAACCACCGCCTCCGCTACCCACCGGAGACACCCCGACAAGCCCGGCGGCTGCAGGGCCTGTACAGGACCGACCTCACCCCTCAAAACCCACATGTCCGTCAAACGCAGTGAAAGTCTAAGAAACTGTCACCTCCCAAAGAAGCCTCAGAAGACCTTTTGACAAAATGTGCTGTGGGTCTGGGTGGGGTCCTGGGACAGAGCAGGGCGGTCAGGAAAGGGAGGACATCTGGCTGTGACATGGCCCTGAGCTGGTGACAGTGCCTGGACAATGACCCACAGATGGTGAACCAATGTCCCGCAGGGCCAGCGGGCAGCAGTCAGGGGTTCTGTGGTCACTGTGCGTCAGTGCTGTCTTTGTGATTTTTCTGTAAATCTAAGTCGATTCTAAAATAAAAAGTTTATTTAAAAAACACTGTTACCAAAACCAGAAACGCAGAAGCCACCAGCAGGGACTGGACGTTCCCTCAAGGCAGGCCTGGGCCTGCTCCAGGCTTGTTCCCAGGTCCACCTGGACGCAGACAGCTCCCACCAGCCCTTCCACAGCGAGGTGGGCCCTGGCCCAGGTGTATGCACTGGGTGCTGACCAACATCTTCTGGGGGGAAGGGGTGCGCCGTGGACGACAGACTGGGAGGGGTGGTGCCTCCTGCCCTAGGTGACACGGAATGGGGGGACAGGGAGGAGGCGGCCCCCACCCAGAAGACTCCTCACTCAGAATACCACCCTGTCCAGTGAGCCCCCCAACCAGTGACCCCCGCATCCAGGTGAGCCCTCCGGCCCAGGTGACTGCCCTGCCAGGTGACTCCCACCCCCAGGTGACTCTCCCTGCAAGGGGCTCCCCCATCCAGATGACTCCCCCGCCCAGGTGACTCCCTCGCCAGGTGATTCCTCCTGCCAGGTGACCCCCGTCCCGGGTGACTGCCCCGCCAGGCGGCTCCTAGCTGGGGGGAGGGCGCCCCGCCCCGCGGCCGCCGGCCCCGCCCCCGCCCCCGCCCGGCGCCCCGAGGAGTCGGCGGCTCCGGTTCCGAGTCTGGCGGGACGGCGGCCGCGTCGCCCGGAGCGGTGAGTCCGGGGTCGCCCGGCTGGGCTCGGTTTCGGCTCCAGAAAACCAGGGCAGCTGCAAAGCCCTCGGGCGGCCCGGGGCCAGGCCGTGTGGACCGGGCCGGGGCCGCGCAGACCCGGGGTGGGGGCTGCGTCGAGCGGGCCGGGGATGCGTGTCGGTGGCGGAGCCGGGCCGGTCGGGGACGTGTGTCGGTGGCGAGCCGTGTAGACGCGACCTGGCTGCGTGGACGAGGCCGACGGTGGAGACGCGGCAGGCACCTGTGTAGATGGCACAGAGCTGTGCAGACACGGCCGGGGCACCCGGGGAGCCCCCGGGGAGCCCCGAAGACCTCCCCACCCCCCGATCGCGGTCTCCCGCAGTTTGCGCCCGCGAACTGGGCTGAAACCCAGAATGATGCCGGGTCTGGAGCCTTGTGGGGCGCGGGCTGAGCGCCTGGAAATGGACCCACGGTGGCTGTGGAGGAAGGCTGCCCGGGCTCTGGTGGGAGCCCTCTCCAGCTGCGCGTTCTCCCCTGTGGCTCCGACTCAGAGGCGAGGATTTGGGGGGTTATGATCTCATCAAGACAGGTCAACAAGCCTGAGATTGGAGACGGGTCTTTGACTCGGGGGGAGGACTCTCAGAGAGTCACTGCAACGTCACAGGAAAGCGTAGCTGGTGACAAAATCGTGTGTCTGCCCAGGTTACATATCATCACTTGTCACCGGTGTTACTGCTAATTCATCACCTTGGCCCTGGGCGAGGGTTGGGGGAGTGGAGACAGTGCTCCGAGGGTCCTCTGTTGCTGGGGACCTGCATCTTCCCGCCACCATTTCATGGGAGGTCAAACGGAGACCTCCAGGCCCCGGAGACTCTCTACCACCTCCCAAAAAAACCCCCTCAAATCTGTGGTCTTGGAGTCAGTTCTGACTCGGGGCGAGACAGAGCAGAGCTGCCTCCCAGTGTTTCCAGGGAGCATCTGGTGGGTTCCAACTGCCAGCCTTTTGGTGAGCATTCAAGCTCTTAACCTCGGCCAAACTCAGCAATGTTGGAAAAAATTTAACGTCAAGAACAAGCTTCATGCCTCTGGCCCCTTTGAAAACAGAAGTACAGCTGGACTTGACTCTGACTCCCAGCCAGCCTGTGGGTACCAGAGCAGAACTGTTCCCCACGGAGTTTCCAGTGGCTAGTTTTTCAGAAGTTGATCACCAGGGCTTTCTTCCTGGGCACTGCGGGGTGGATTCAAGCCTCCAGCCTCTCAGGAGCCACCGAGCACGTTCACCGTCTGCGCTCCCCAGGGACTCATGCTGGCAGCCGCTGCTCTAACCAGACCTCTGCCCTGTCCCCAGGCACCTGCACCCACAGGCTGTTCCTGTACTTCTCTTTCCATTTGCATGGCTCCGAAGTGAACGCAGGGAATAACTGACTTGCTTTCTGGATGCCCGTGCACTTTATTAATTTAAAAATGATTTGTGTTGGCATAGGTTGCCCTGGCGCTGCAGACACTTGTGCTCAGCCACTAACTGAATGACTGGCAGTTTGAGTCTACGCAGAGGTGCCTCGAAAGAAAAGGCCTGGTGATCTGCTTCCCAAAAATCAGGCACTGGAAACCACGGGGAGCACAGCGCCACCCTGACACCCACGGCGTCCCTGGGAGGCAGGGTTGGCTAGACACCAAACAGTTTGGTTCGTTTTTGATTCATTTATTTATTTTTAATGTTGGAGTAATTTTAGTTGCAAAGAATACAGGCTTCCCGTGTACCTTTCCCCCAGCTTCCCCCGGCATTGACCTCTTACGTGACCGTCAGTCAAAACTGTGGAACACTGCTACCACGTTCTCAACAGGCTCGGTTTGAATTTCTCAGTTTTCCTACTGACATCCTTTATTCTGTTCCAGGATCCAATCCAGGATCCCGTGGTGCATGTAATACTTTTATGGATTTTAAGTTGTGTAGGTAGTCCCTAGGTAGTGCACCCTGGTGGTGTAGGGGTTAAGTGCTATGGCTGCTCACCAAAAGGGTGGCAGTTCAAATCTGGCAGGCACTCCTCGGAAGCTCTGTGGGGCAGTTCTAGTCTGACCTCTGGGGTCCCTATGAGTTGCACCGAACTCAGTGGCAGTGGATTTGGTTTTTGGTTTTAGGTAATGCAAACCTGAAACGCTAATGTGCTAGCTGAAAAGTTGGGGCTTCGAGCTCCCTGAGAGGTGCTTCAGGAGAAAAGACTCAGAGGTCTGCTTCTGAAGATGGACAGCCATGAACCCGTCACGGAGCACAGTTCTCTGCACACATGGAGCGAGGGTCGTGAGTCATGATCAGCTGCATGGCTACAAGTTTGGGGTTGTGGTTTATTGGGGTTTTGATGGCATAAACGTTTGAGCATTCCATCGCTAGCCAAAAGTTGGTGATTTGAATCCACCCAGAGAGGCCTTCAAAGAAACGCCTGGTGACAGGCTTCAGAAAGGTCACAGCCTGAAAAAGTCCCATGGAGCTGTTGTACCCTGCACACCTGGGGTCTCCCCAGTCAGCGTGGCCTTGATGGCGACGAACTACAGCACAGGATGGGAAGCTGATGATTTGGGGGTCCACAAACCTTAATCAGTTTTCCTTGGCAGCACTCATGTTTCCTAGGTTGGGTTTCCCCTCGGTGCCTCCCCGCGACAAGACTGTAACCCCGTTGCCTCTGTGCACAGTAGAAAGCCAGAGGAGCTGAGAGCCTCTTGCGGTCAATCATTTTCTAGCAAACGACACTGTCCATGCAAACTCAACAAAAAGCCCACTTGACGACAACAGAGAGAAGAGGCGAAGAAGAGAGAACTTATGAAAGTTCCTGGAGGCACGCTGCGGGATTGATCTCGTGAGGTTGGGGCAACGGGGGAGGGAAGGTTCTCCCAGCTAGATCGGAGGCTGATAAGAGGCGACAGAGAGAAAGCAGTGGCTGCAGAGCCGACAAGAGGGACCTGTTCCTTCAACATGCTTTGCTGCAGTGGCCCCAAAAGGGGAGGCAAGCGGGGTGTACGGTTCTGGAAACCGTGATCCTCTCAGATGAAGGGTGCAAGGAAAAAAATCAAAAGTTATACAGAGAAGTGAGCAAGATGGTTCAAAGACTGAGAGTGAGAAACAGAAGTTTGGGAAACCAGGGGAAAATTAGGGTGACCTTTTGGGTTTATTACAGTGGATGGTTAACCGTGTGTTAGGGATGGAATTGTGTCCCCCAGAATGATCGGTGCAAGTCTTAACCCCTGTATCCAGGAGTGCGACCAGGTTTGAGGGGGATAGGGTTTTTCTTCGCAGGTGTTCACAGTTAGAAGTTTTATAACGGAGCAGGGTGGCTTGTAATCCTGACCGCTGCTGAGTGGTATTTTCTGAAAGAAAAGGACGGTCATATATGGAAAGGAGAAAGCATCTGAGAAACCATCTGCAAGCCAAGAAACACCTAGTGCTACAGGAGCTGGAAGGGGAAGAAAGTATCTTTCCCTCGGACCCACAGAAAAAGAGGACTTGGGCTTCCGGCTTTCGGAACTGTGAGGCAATGTATTTGAGTCCCTTAAAGCCACTCACTTGCAGTATTTTGTCATGGTGGTCCTCAGAGAGTGGAACATCATACCTGGGAAAAAAGTGAACTCCAGGGGTAGCTTTCCCCTTTGAAAGGTCAAACTGTCACAGTAGTGAGTGAGGTCGAGTTGGCCACCGGAAGCAAGATGCATGGCAGACACTTGGAGGAAGACAGGGAAGTTGGGGAGATGTCGAGAAAGAAGAGTTGAGGACAAGATGAGCCCCTGAGAATAAGGGGTGGTCTTCCCAGGAATGGAAACAGAAAGCCTGACAGAAAAGTCTAAGAGGCTGTGTTCCGCTGTGATAGTTATCCATTGCTGCATCACAGATTGTCACAAGCTTAAACCCAACCCAAACCCACTGCCTGTGTGTGGATTTCAACTCATGTGACCCTGTAGGACAGGGTAGAACTGCCGCATAGAGTTTCCAAGGAGCATCTGGCAGATTTGAACTACCAACCTCATGGTTAGCACTTAACCACTGAACTGCCAGGGCTTCCATACCCAAGCTCAGCAGGGTCAGAAATTTGAGGGTGATTTAGCTGGGAGGGTCTGTCTCAGGGCCTCTCAAGTGGGTGGTCTTTGAGATAGCCACGGGGGGACAGCATCACCTGAGGACCCAGCTGGGGCTGGAGGAGCGGCTTCCAGGGGGTGCCCCGTGTGGCTCTTGGCTGGAGGCCTCAGGCCCTCTCCATGTGGACGGCTCCACAGTGCTGCTTGAGTCTCCTCACAACGTGGCTGCTGGCTTCCCTCAGAGGGCAAAGAGAAAGCCGTTATGATGTAACCTTGGAAGTCATGTCCTGTCCCTTCTGGTAGATCTGTTTGTCAGGTCCCTGTAGCCATTGCTCTTGAGTTGACTCCATCTTGTGGCAATGCCCGTGTGTTACTCAGGCTGTAGTCGTGTGGAAGCAGGTTACCAAGGCCTTTCATCTGTGGGTTGGCTGCCAACTTTTCAGTTAGTAGTCAGAGCACTCACCTGATTGCACCACCTAGGGCTTCCGTTAGTCTTGAGAGAAATTCACACTGGGACAAGAGGACTGGTCACCCTAGGAGAGAGCGACTGGCTTGGTGACACCTCATCACTGTCAAGTTGCGATGAGAGACCTTCTGCCTCCTGCCTGGTCTCCCATGGTGGGTACCTCACTTCCCACTTGGCCAAGAGGATGCTGAGAGGTAGATCTGGAGCCTGGTTGAGCTGGGGCTTATTTAGAGACCTCGATGGGAAACCCTACTGGCATAGTGGTTAAGTGCCATAGCTGCTAACCAGAAGGTCAGCAGTTCGAATCTACCATTCACTCCTTGGAAACTCTATGAGGGCAGTTCTATCCTGTTCTTTAGGGTCACTGTGGGTTGGAATTGACTTGATGGCAGTAGGTTTTATGGTGATAATGTACAATGTGGTTCACTTTGTTATTTGTTTCTGTTGTATGTTTTACAGACCCTCTTTATTCTCCCCTCAAAGACCTTAGATCTATTCTCGACTCTTCTAGAAGCTTTCACTGGTCCTCTGTAACAGGGTGCACTGGGTCTCTCTTCCTGCTCACTTCTCTTTTCATGCTTCGCATCAGCCCCTCAGATGTTTTTCCTGTTTGTCTGGGGTGTTCTCATGTGTCCCGCCAACTCAGGTGGTAACTTATCCTCCTACGTGGCTTTCAAAAAATAAATGATGCTCGTCTGTCAAGGGATCTTTCTTCGCTGGGGTCAGTGTGTGAACCAGCAGTTGCTTTTCAGTGTCCTCTCTTATTTCTTTTAATCACTACCATCTCTCTTTCTAACGCAGCTTTTGTGTTTCATTCTCTCCCACCTCCCATCTTTGCTAAAAAAAAAAAATATCCTAAGAGATAGTTTTGTAGTCTGAGATTTAGCAACATGGAGATCGTTCCATGGAATGATCCTTCTTCTTGCCTCCTCAAGCAAAACTCAGCCTGCTGGCCTGCGACAGGTTGTCACCTCAATACCCAAGTGGAAAGCAAAGTTTCACTTGGACAGGCAGGCTGGTGTGTCATCTATCCAACATCAAAGAATTTGGTTGAGCTGATTTTTTTTTCTTTAACCCCAAATTGACTTGGCATCTCAGCTGGAAGTTTCCTTCGGTTTAGACAGCCAAAGTGTTCTGAGAAAGTTGGCTTTTATTGACTCTGCACTGTAACTTGTCAGGTGGCCTCAAGTTGAGTGTGAGCTCTGAGTGGCCCCGTGTGAACTGCCCTCAAGGATGTCCTCGGCTCTGATCTTTACGGAGGCAAACGGCCAAACAGGGTGCTTTGGGGCTGCTGGCCCTGGGGTGCGCAGCTGAGCACTTAACTGCGTGCCTTGTAACTAGAGGCAGAAAATTAACCCCTGATCCTTATCTCCTTCAGTTTTCCTTCTTTTATTTTTATTTTTGGCTTGAACCACAGGAAGAAGATAAAGCAACCCAGGAAGCTTCCTGTGTGGGAGAAGTTTTCATTCACCTTTTGCAAAGCATGTGCATGCACACACACACCCCCCACAACCACACACACAAACACAAGAGCAGTTTATGTGTTTGCACTCAACCAGTAAGCATCTCTGTTGGCCAGTTCAGTCACTGAAGACCCTATGGGCACAGTTCTGCTCGGACACATGTGAAGGTACCATGAATTGGGATCAACTGGACAGCAACTGGATTGGGTGCAGAGAGGGCAGAAGACGGAGCAGAGGAGGGCCATCTGCGCTTCCCGGTGAGGTGACCACTGAGGCTGCGAGCTGCAGCAGGAGGAGGAGTGACGGGTTTGCTGCGGGACAAAGACATGTTCAACTCTGGACATGCTGAATTTCCAGTGGAGATGCCTGGGTGTCCATGCCTGCCTGAATCCTCCAGAGAGCTGCTGTACATTTCTGTTTTGGAGTTGTCTGTATGTGAGTGACCACTGGTGACGTGAGTGCTCTTGGCAGCCCGCAGTGCAAGAGAAGGGAGGTTGGAGCTTTCCTAGAGCGTCGGAGGAGAAGGTGAGGGAGAGAGACCAGGGGAGGCCTTTCACCTGGAGCATGGTGTAGGTGTAGCTGGGACACAGTCACACACTTTTCTTTGTGGCTACATCAAGATTTTTTCCAATAACAACAAAAAGAACTTTCCCCCAGAGCCCACAGAAAGAGAAAGGAAATAAAAAGAGATTTTCTCAACAAAGGAAGGAGTTAGCTGAACACAAAGACCTCATTTGAGGCTCCTTTGTCCCTTCCATTGTTCCCAGGGGGGCCCTAATCAGGACTGGAAGAGGAGCTCCTCCCAGGACCACGTCCCGGTTCAGCGTCTCTTTGCTGAGTCTCTAACAGCCTCGGTGGGAAGGCCACCCCAGTGATCAGGGGAGATGACAGCATCTAGAAGTCAGATACATCTGACGCTGTGTTGGGTACAGTTTCCTTTTTGACGACAGCGAAAGGGGTGGGTGAAGGGAGTTTCCTCGAAGCAGTTAGCTGCCCGTTGCTTGGGTTTGCCCATGAGCCACAAAGCTTGACCTTGAAAGAGACAGAATCTCAAAGTGAACCAGCTCAGAAACCAAAATTGGCATCCACCACTGAGCAGCCCAGGGAAGGATCTGGCTTCTGGCACAGCTGGTTCTGAGTCTTTCTGTTTGGTTCACTGAGGTCCTTTCCTGGTTGAGGCTCTTACCCAACACCGTCCACACCACCGTCTCCCGTCGTCCAACACCGTCCACACCACCGTCTCCCGTCGTGCTTTGATCTCATTCTTTCCTATCGATGGCGATGAAGATGGCGGTCAACACGACAGCCAAGTAGGTGGCCAGCATGACACCCTGGATGGCGGTCAGCACGGAGGCCAAGATGCCAGTCAACACGGCAGCCAAGAAGGTGGCCAGCACAGTTGGCGGGGCTTCATTATTTCCAGAGGCTGTAGGGAAAATCCGTCTTTCCCTTCTTCTGCCTTTTTCCAGCCTCTACAGGCCACCCCATCCGTGGGCTTGTGGCCCTTTCCTGCATCTTCGAAGCTGGCAGCATAGCCTCTTAAATCGCTGTCTGAGTCCTGCTCCCCTGCCTCCCTCTGACGAGGACCCCATGACCTCACAAGAGCCACAGGGCTGATCCGGATCACCATCCCTCTCAAGAACCCTTACAGGGTTCCTTTTACCACCTGACGAGCCACGTCCACAGGTGCTGGGGACCAGGGTGGGGACCGTCTTCGGGGTAGCCATCATTCTGCCTGCCTGCTGCAGTACCCCAGCCAAATACCAAGTCTGCAGAAGCACCTTGGCCCGAGGCCCCTGGTGGGTGCCAGCGGTTTATAGGTGCCTTCTAACTTGAAGGGTCAGCAGCGTGGTGGGACCCACCCAGCCTCATTGCGGAGATCGGCTTCTGTAAAAGTTGGCTCTGCTCAGTGGCTTCCTCCACGTGGCAACCCCACAGGACAGATTAGAACTGCCCATAGGGTTTCCTCATGGGGGCTGGCTGACTGCCGCAGCCTTCTTCCTTCGAGCGGCTGGTGGGTTCCAGCTGCCCGCCTCTGAGGCAGCAGCAGAGCACTTCACCGCTGCACCACCATGGAGCCCTTCTGTTCTGGCACACATGCGGTCGCCATGAGTCAGCAGGCACTTGGCAGCACGCATTTGTGGTTTTTATTTGTTACCTTGGCCCAAGGTGCTGGTGGCTCTTGAGGTCCAAAAGTCATTGCTCTGTTGAGTGCCCCTTGGTTCTGAGGAGGAGTTTGTCGCCTGATTTTTATCTGCTCACCGCCGGCCCTGCCAATGGCTGGAATGTAATTTCTCTGACCTCAGAGGAGGGCCACGCGGGTCGTGTCGGGGCTTCAGGGGGCCAGTGAGACGGCAGCGGAGTGTCCAGCTCAAGCAAGCGGGACCCCTCTGGTGGGCGGCCCCCCGTCTGGGTGGCCTCCGGTCTGGGCGGCCCCTCGTCTGGGCGGCCCCTCATCCGGGCAGCTCCCCGTCTGGGCGGCCCCTCGTCCGGGCAGCTCCCCAGTTCTGTTTCTCACACTGGCTCCTGAGTACCCTCCCGCATCAGCCTGCTGTATGGAAACATTCAGATGGCTTCCATATGGTTCTGGGACTAGTTGTTGCCTCGCCAGCTGGCCCTTCTCACATCTCATTTCCCGGCATATGTCAGCCCAGCTTTGTTTTCCTCTCTCCCAGTTAAATTCAGTTCCTTGCGATTTTTTTTAACTTCTTTTTTTCCTCCTTGGATTCTTCCCCTCTTCTGTCCCTGTTGGATTTGTCATCTTGGGCCCTTCTTCAGAGAAAAATTACCAGGAAAAGATATGCAAAACCAGAAATGTATTTTCTTGCAGTTCCAGAGGCGTTGGCTGCAATCCTCTTTAGCTTCCTAAGGCCAGACAAACCCCGCCCAGGTCGGCTTCGCTCCAGCGCCCAGCTGCACCGCCACTGGCTGAGAGTCCATTGCTCATGAATCCACGTGACACTCCCTGAGAGAAGTCAGACCCAGAAGGTCAAGTGCTTCATGACCCCACTGATGGGAAGTGCACAGAACAGGCAAACACACAGCCCCCTCCATTCTCCTTGGACTGTTGGTGTGCAAACAGAGTTCCACCCAGGACAGCTGGACGCCAGGGCACCGTCCTCACCTCTGGGGATTCGCAGGATCCAAGCATCTGATTTCTGGCAGCACTGTCGGGTAAACTGTGTCCTCCTGCCCAGAAGGTACACTGCAGTTCCAAGCTTTGGCACCTGTGAGGTGACTTCCTTTGGAGATGGCATCTCTGCCGACGTCATACCTGCACAGAACGCCTATGCATGTGAAAGGGGAAGACCAATAAGAAGACAGAAGAAGAACTGCCACCTCTGGGTGGCAGTGCTGGAGAAGGACACTGAGTATGTGTCCCACAGACACTTAGAAGTATCAACAGATCCGCTGGGAAGAAGTCTGTCCAGAGTGCTTCTTAGGTCGCAGCAAGGATAGTGAGACTACGTGTCACGTGCTCCGGACATGTTGTCAGGAGGGGTCAGTCCCCGGAGAAGGACTTCATGCTTGGTAAAGTAGAGGGTCAGCGAAAAAGAGGACGACCCTCCAGGAGCTGGAGGACACGGGTGGCAACAGAGGGCTCCAGCGTAAGGGTCGTGGGCACGGCGCAGGACTGGGCAGGGCTTCATTCCACTGTGCTTAGGGAACGGATTGGATGGCACCTCACGACGACAGATGTCGCTAGTTAGGCCAGCGTGAGGTCGCACTGGAGCAGGGTGGGTCCCGGCTCCCGTGAGTGGCAGGAGACGAGAAACCCAGAGGGAGCGGGGCATGTGACGGTGGAGGCGGAGCTGGCAGCCACAGGTCCCCTCCTTCCCGCCGGATGAGCACCCCCACGGCTGCAAGGACCGCGCTGCGCCGGGGCTGCCTCCACGGTGGGCTCTGGTCCACGGTGCTGCAGTGCCTGCTGGTGGCTGCCCTGGTACCGGAGTCTCTGCTTCGAGGTCTTCTGGGCACAGACCCAGGAGCGGAATTGCTCGGTCACAGGCGGTTCCCAGGAGCCCTGGGGATCTGGTGGTGAAGACCTTGTCTGCCAACTGCAGGGCTGGTGGATTGATCCCGCGGTCAGCTATGTAGGAGAGAGAGGAAGCAAGACAGCCCGAAGGGGAGGTTCCCCTCTGTCCTGGAGGTTGCTGGGGGCTGGAATCGACTCAACGGCTATGAGGTTTCTGGTCATTCTAGGCCCAGGTGACACAAAGAGTGGACATGCTCCTCTGCTCCTCAGAAGGTTGGAGGTTCAAAAGATGGTACCCGGTGGACAAATACTGTATGAGATCCCTACAATAAGAACTTAAAAACAGACTCATGCATAGAAGAAAACACTCTTTGACAGCTGCAAGGGTGGGGAGGGAGGGAGGGTGAGAGGGGGAGGGTTTAGATTAGATAGTTAATAGAAGTTTGGTTGGGTGAAATCGGTGACAGCACATTAGAAAGAAGATTAATAATAACTAGACTTCAACACAGTTTGAGTACTCCTCCCATCTTAACCCAATATTACAAGGACAGAGTAGCTGGAGTTGGGGGCTGGGGACCATGCTGTCAGGTGAAATCGAGGCCAACTGGCACAGCTAGCATTTTGCTAATGAGGATTCTCTGCACCCCACATTGGCGAGTGGCTTCTGGGGTCTTAAAAGCTGCCAAGCTGCCATCTGAGGGTACAACAAATGGTCCCAACTTAACAGGAATGGATGATCACCGATGACAAGAATGACATGGGGAAAAGAGAGCCCAAAAGACAGAGAGACCCATGTGAGTGGGTCTCTACATCGACTCGTGACCAGAAGAACCGGATGGTGCCCGGTCACCACCTGTGATAGCCATGATGGAGCTCACAAAGTTGAGTTTCACTGGCAACAAGAGAATAAATAGGGGTGCACCCTGAGATCTCCACTAAAAGACCACAATTGATGGTCCACGGGCCTTGGAGTTCCCCTGAGAGCATGGCCCCTGGCCCTGATGCTGCCCCGTCCATGAATCATAATGAAGGTCCACTTTTCAGACAGCAGTGGGTTGGACCTGGCAACACACAGTGATCATATCTTGTGGGAATTTTATGGTTCTATGCGTCTATAGGATATCATCCTGCTGACCTCTTGCTAGAGGAAGGGGAGTGGGTGAAGAGGAGTGGAAAGGAGACTGTTGGGAGGATAGGACATGTATGGAGCAGAGAGGAATAGTGTGCTGTCACCGGGCAGGGAGAGCAGTAGGAGCTGCATATTGGTGAGCATGCAAATTTATATGGGAATGTATGTTTTCATTCAATGATTAAAAAAAAAGATGACGCCCAGCCATCATCAAAGACAGTCTTGTAGGGGGCACAAAGTGGAGTCCCTGACACACCATGAGAAAAAGAGGTGTGCAGATCTGTAACCCTACTAAAAGACCAGAATTGATGGTCCTATAACCTGGAGGGTTCCCTGGGAACATGTCCCTGGACCTGCCCAGGGCTGAGACCAGTACTGAGGCCGACACTTTGGACAAGGAATAGACTGGATGCAGGGACACAGAGTGATACAGGTGGTGTGTGTACTTTATGGTTTAATATATATGAGGCTGTCCTACTGGTTTCTTTTTAGAGGCAAGAGGAGAGGGTGGAGAGGAGGGGACAAGTGTTGGTTGAGCGGACCCTGGAAGAGCAGAAAGGAACTGTGTGCTGTCGTGCGGGAGGGGAGCAGAGACGGAAAAGTGACTTGCACAAACTTTCACTTAATCACAATAAAAAAAATTAAAAGGAAGAAAAGCGTTGGAGGTTCAAGCCCACCCAGAGGTGCCCCGGAAGGAAGGCCTGGTGATCTATCTCTCAAAAATCAGCCACTGAAAACCCTGTGGACATATGGGGCCACAAGGAGTCACACTCAGCTCTAAGGCCACCAGCTGGTTGGAACTCTAATTTGTTTCAGCCTCTCCCCTCACGACCCGTGCCCTGGGTGCCCGGAGAACCCCAGCTGCCCGGTTCAGGGTGGTGCCCCCGCCGGGAGCCCCCAGGCCCGGCTGTCATCAATATTGGAAGGACAGAAGGCTCCATGAACAGCGCTTCTGTCTCCTGGGTGAAAGAGCGGGAGGGCCCTTTCTCGGCGCTGATGGCGGTGATGACAGGGTCCTCAGGGCAGGAGAACACAGCCGTCTTAGAGAGCCGCATGGGGGTGGGGAGGGGGTGCCGGCTTGAATGAGCACTGGGGAGGGGGGAGGGGGGTGCCGCCTTGTCAATGAACCCACACACTGAATTGCAGCTTCCAGCCCTAATCACCGAAGTGCATCTCGGTGTCTTTTGTCCTGAAAACATTTCATCAGGTCATTCTTGGCGGGTATCTGTCTCCTGAGAAAGCAGTTCAGCTCAGGTGGACGAAGAAAGCCACCCCAGGCCGTTCTTCTTTCCCGTTGCTCTGCATTTTGACAGGGAGGCGCAGAGGGGCCACTCCCACTGGGGTCACGCGTCCCTGGGGATGGGACTTTGGGCTGAACCCCAGACAAGGATTGCCAGACTCAGCAAATGGGATATTGCCTGTTGCCTTCAGCTTGATCTGAATTTCAGGTAAACGACAAGTAGTTTCCTTTTGCTTCTCTCCTGCTTTTATTTTTTTGGTATGTTTTGGTTTGTCCGCAGAGTGTTTTGTGACAGTGGCTGTGATACCCTCAGTGTGTCGCCACTCTCCTCCCCCTTGGCATGCCAGGGTCCCGTGTCTGTTCACCCAGGCTTCCTGTCCCTGCCTGCCATCTCGTCCTTGATTTGGGTCAGCGGTGGCCCATCTGGCCTCACAGGTTTGAACCCAGAAGTGCCGTTCTCACATGGGCCGTGGCCTGACTTACAGCCCTGTCTGCTCTCTGGCTGGAAGGTGGACTTCACGTGTAGCCCCCGGCCTGGGTCGGCAGGGTGTCCCCGGCTGTAGTCTTGAGGGTGTCCTCAGACTCTGTCATCCCAGTGAGTCTGGTCTTTTCTTGTGAATTTGGATGCCAGCCTGCGTTTTTCTCCCTCTCTGTCCAGGACCCTCTCTTGTGACCCCTGTCAGAGCTGGTGGCCCTGCTGGTAGCCAGGCACCATCTAGTGCTTCTGGGCTCTGACGAAGGGAGGCTGTGTCTCATGAGGTCTGTTAGAACAAATCCTTTTTTTTTTGTATAAATGTGTTTTAGACGGGGCATGCAAATGGTGATGACCTCACTGCCAACAAAAAGATCAGAGGATTGAACTCCCCCAGAGTAGCCTTGGGAAGAAAGTCTGGATGATCTACTCCCCAAAACCTAGGCTCTCGGAGCCTGTGGAACACGGTTCTCCCCTGACACACTCAGGAGTCCCAGGGAGTCCCAGCTGACTCAGCAGCACCTGATGGCCTTTTGATGCCCTAAATACTCTGTGGGACATAACTGTGCTAGAAACACTTTTAGAACATCCCAAATAGGACAGCGGGTCAGTGAGAGAAGCCCTGCCCTCCATGCAGGAGACCTGGGTTCAAGTCCTGGCCAGTGCACCTCAAGCATGGCCACCAACGGTCTGAACAGAGCTTCCAACTCCAACAGACTAGGAAGAAAGGCCTGGTGGTCTGCTTCCCAAAATCAGCCGGTGAAACCCCTCTAGAGCACAACAGTCTGGTTCCCTGGGTCTTGGGGTCGCCACAAGTCGGGGCTCGACTTCAGGGCAGCTAGCAACACCGTGCTGTGATCCATTGTGCGGGACCAGGCAGTGTGTCCCTCTCTCGTGCGGGAGATTGCTGAGTCAGAACCAACTCGACAGTACCTCGTGACAATAACAACATGTCTCAAACATTGCATGGGACACAACCAAGACCCAAACCAAACTCACTGTCTTTGAGTCGATTCCGACTCACAGCGACCCTACAAGACAGAGCAGAACTGCCCAATAGAGTTTCCAAGGAGCGCCTGGCGGATTTGAACTGCCAACCTTTTGATTAGCAGACATAGTGGTTTCTGTATGAGATATACTTACACTAAAATACCTATTGGGACATAATTAACACTAGAATATGTGTTGGGGACATACAGTAAAATACATATTGGGGACACACTAAAATATATATTGGGGAATACAGTACAATACATATTGGGGACATATACTAGAATACATGTTGGGGACATACAATAAAATATGGGTTGGGGACATTGTTAACTGCCACTGAGTCAGTCTGAATTGAAGCGCACTTGTCACTGAAGCAAACTTCACCCGGTCCTGCGCCACCTCTATGATCGTTGGTCCTTTGTCGTTGTGCGGTGGTGTGTGTGTTGTGATGCTGGAAGCCCTGTTGCTAGTATTCCAAACACCAGCAGGGTCACCCGTGGTGGACGGGTCCCAGCAGAGCTCCCAGACTGTGACAGACCGGGCAGGAAGACATGGCCGTCGACTGCTGAGAGTCAACCCCTGAGGGCCCTCCAGGGAGCTGGAGTGTGCTTATGCTGTTGTTGTTAAGGGCCACTGAGTCGATTCCGACTCTCAGCAACCCCATGGGACAGGGCAGAACTGTCCCACGGGGCCTCCTTGGCTGTAATCTGTCCAGGAGCAGATTGCCAGGCCTTTCTCCTGAGGACCGCTGGGTGGATTCTAAGCGCCCACCTCGGAGTCAGTCAGCAGCAATGTGCTTAGCCGTTCTGACCCCAGGATTCCCTCAGGAAGCCACACGGCGGGACCTGTAATAGTGGGCCCTAAGTGGCCGGGACGTGATTAATAACTGGTGCTGTTGCCTTGTGCAGTGTGGTTGATTCTCGCTCATGGCGGCAGCTGGGGAGATGGTGGCCTGAAACAGAGACTGAGACACACTAGTTGGAGGGTCCAGTGAAGTTTATTCCAAGAGGAGAGCGGGATCTGAGCCGAGGGTAGTTCAGCCCACATCTTCCCAGGAGGGCGAGTTTTTTATGGTTTTAAAGTTCCGATTGAGGTAGTGTAGGGGGATGCGTTTATGGTTTGATAAGGAAAGAAAGAGAAGGGGCAGTGAGGAATTCTGGTTACGCTCTGATAAAGAAGAGGCGTTGATTAGAAGCACAGGGATAAGATTTATGGTCAAGGTTTCCATAAGGGAAGGGCTTTGATTAGGGGGTGGGGGTGGCAGGCATAAAATTATTTACGCTTTTATCGTTGTACCAGGTGGGGCATACCAGGCTATTTTCAGCTAATGGCAAGTTCTGATCATTGGCCAAGATGACCTCCCTGAATTTCAGGGATGGAGTTCCCTCAGCGACCCCATGTGACAGAGTGAAACTGTCCCCTAGGGCTTCCCAGGCGGTCATCTTTAACTAAGCAGATTGGCATGGTGGTGTCGTGGTTAAGCGCTACGTCTGCTGACCAGGAGGTCGGCAGTTCAAACCTGCCGGGCGCTCCTTGGAAACTGTATGGGGCAGTTCTCCTCTGTCCTGTAGGGTTGCTATGAGTCAGAATCGACTCGACGGTGGTGTGTTTGGTTTTTGGTTTTTGTCCCATGGAGAAACTGCTGCCCTTTTGGTCAGTGGTTAATGGCCGTACCACCAGGCTCCTTCTGTGATTTCCTGGCTGGGAAACTGTGGCCAAGGCCAGAGCTGGACCACTGTCCTGCTACACAGGGGTGGAGCTCCCAGCAGGCCTGGGGGTGGTAACGAGGTCACCTCAGGAAGAGGCTGTGTCGCATGCTCCAGACACCAGGTGCCCTACAGTCTGTGGGTGTGAGGGTCGGGGTGAACATCTGCTCAGGCCTCGTGAACCCAAGAGAGTGTCCTAGGAGGTTACCGAGCAGGGCTGATACCCTCAGGACACAGCGCTGGGCTTTGAGAGTTTCAAGAAGCATTCCTGGAGGCCCTGCTAACTGGCACGCTGGGCATCTGAAGCCTCGGCCGCTGCATAGGAGACCTGGCTGGCGATCTGCCCCACGGAGAGGACAGCTTAGGACACCCTGAGGGGGGCTCTGCTGTGTCACATGGGGACACTGTGACTGGAATCCACACCATGGCACCCAACAAAAACCACGGGGCTGCAGGTGGCAGAAACCAACTCAAACTGCCTGATACGAGAGAAGGAATGTGCCTCCTCTTATCGCTAGGACTCGGGGACCAGGCGCTCTGACTCAGCTTGCCACCATCTCTCGTCTCTGCTTTCATAGAGCGGTGGGGCCTGCAGTGGCCAGCATCAACCAGATGACCAGCATTGCATTGTACCCATTTTACAGAGCAAGAAGCTGGAGTCCCAAGTGTTGGGTCCCACTTTACACAGTTCACAGAGTGGTCTTCTTACCCTGCAGTCTTCCTGCCGAGACATGTGAAAAAGAAACAAAGCGCTAATTGTTAGGATGGAGAAACGGGCTGTGGTTCAGATCCTGCCAACAGAACTGAACCAGAGCTTGAACTTCAGGGAATGATTGAAACAGAGGTGTGGTCTGTGGCCTGAAGAATTCTGGGAGAAGACCACGGCCCGGTCTGAGATGGTCTAGTTAAACTCCGTGATGGGGCTGTCACTGAGACCACAACAAGCCACTTGGGTAGAATAGAAGCCAGATTGAAAGTGATGTAACAACATCTGGGTAGCAATCTTGTCACCTGTTAGATGTGACAGCAGCAGTCAGCCACTTGCTTATTCACAAACTCTCAGGTTTGCCTGAGAGTGGTCCTTCTCCCTCCCTCCCTCTTTCGGTCTCTCCCTTCCTCCCCTCCCACTTTGGCTGTCCTCAGTCCTAAATGCTCCCATCAACCTACTTAAATGAAAAATAGACAGGAGACGCCTGCCTGCTCCAAGGGACTTGAAGAAGTCTGTGTTCAGACACAGTGCACGTGTGGACTTGGGGTGAATTCTAAGCTGTTTTCCTACAGCGGTCGTCCTCAACCTTTATTATTATTATTACTGGTATTATAGTGTCAGAGGAGATGTGAGGACAGACACAGAGAGAGAGACAGGCAGACATTCCCTGCTTGTGCTGAAGACACAGGAAGGGGCCATGGGCCAAAGAACGAGAGGCCTCTGGGAGCTCGAAGAAGCTGGAGGTGATTCTCCCTGGGGCCTCTGGAAGGAGCCAGCCCTGTAGCCCTAGTTTAGACTTCTGACCTCCAGAACTCTCTGACAATCAGTGTTGCTTTAAGCCGCCCGGCTGGATGTAACTTGTTACACCAGCAAGCAGAAACTCCTATGTGCGCATTTTGGCAAGAAACCCCAGTGCGCCAGCTCGACCAGTGGTTCTGAGTCCGGTTTTTATTCTTTTCCCAGTAGATTCCGTCAGCACTGACAGCTGCCCCACCTACACAAGTCCAGACCTCCGCTGTGTTGGTGTTGTTAGGGGCCATCGAGTTGGTCCTGGCTCCTGGGGAGCCCAGCTACAGCAGACCCGCACCCTGCCCCTTCCTTGTCCTCACTGTCACTGCCACCGTGTCCGTCCGTCTCAGGGAGGCTCTTTCTCTTTGTCCGCCTGCCCTCTGTTTGACCAAGCATGGTGTCCTCCGAGGACTGTCATTCTTGATGGCATGTCCAAAGGAGGTGAGAAGCAGTCTCCCCGTCCTCGCTCCCGAGGAGCACTCTTGTTGTACTTCGTCCCAAGACAGACGTGTTCGTTCTCACTGTGGTCCATGGCGCGGTCAGGCTTCTTCCCTGACACTGTGACTGAAAAGCATCAGTTCTTTCGTCCTCCTCATTCACTGTCCAGCTTTCATACGCAGATGATGCGACTGAAAATATCATAGCTTGAATCAGGCACAGCTTAGTCTTCAAGGTGACATGGTTACTTTTCAAAACTTGAAGGACGGCCTTTGCAGCAGGTTTTCCCAGGGCGATGTGTCCGTTGATTCCTTGACTGCCGCTTCCGTGGGCGTTCACCGTGGAGCCAAGCACCACAAAATCCTTGACAACCTCCATCCTGTCTCCGTTTATGATGGTGCTGCTGACCGCTCCAGTCGTGAGGAGTTTTGCCTTCCCGATGCTGAGGTGCAGTCCACACTGAAGGCTGTGGTCCTTGATCTCCGTCAGTAAGGGCTTCCAATCTTCTTCATTTCTGGCAAGTAAGGTGGTGTCTTCTGTGTAAGGCAGGTTGTTAGTGAGTCGCCCTCCAATCCTGATGCCTCGTTCTTCTTCATATGGCCCAGCTTCTTGGATTATTTGCTCGGCACACAGACTGAAAAGGCTTGGTGACGGGATACAGCCCTGACAGACGCCTTCCCTGACTTCAAAGTGCGCAGCACCCCCTTGTGTTCTCATGACTGCCTCTTAGTCTGAGTACCCTCCCGCAGGAGAAGAGAAGTGCCCTCATGTGCTGACGCTGTTATTTTGTCCTTGTGTTGCTGGCATCTAGATTCCTGTCTTCGTGTTTCGGAGCCATGGAGCCCACCGTTGATGAATTTCAACTTGTGCCTGATGCCACACAGAAGCCCCCCGCCCTAGACAGCACGTGCTGCCGAGCTGCTGTCACCACGGGGGTGACCACAGGTGTCATTGTCCTCTCTCTGGGAGTCCTGTTGGGTAAGCGGGGACTGTGAAAAGAGGCCGGGAAGTGTTTGAGTGGGGTTCAAGTAATTCTCTCAGAATCAAAGGGCTGGGTGTCTCAGGTTGCAGACGAGAATCAACCTTCAGGCCACAGAATGCGTAAGTGGCACTCTGAGGCCGTGTGCCCGGCACACACTGTGCTCTTGGTTATGGATCTGGGTAGAAGGATGGTGGTGTCTTGGCATTGTGGGTGCACCATGAAAAAGCACTGCAAACTGGGTGGCTTAAAACCGAAATTTCTTCTCTCCAAGTTGTAGAGGCCATGTGTACCGAATTCAGGGTGTCAGCAGGGCAATGCTGTCCACAGAGGCTCTCAGGGAGGACGGTTCTTGTCTCTTTTGGCTGCTGGGGGGCCCAGGTGTTCCCTGGCTTGCAGGCAGACCAGCACACAGCTGTCTCCCCAGAATCTCTCTCTGTGTCTCTCCTCTTCTATGAGGATGCCAGTCATGTTAGATAAGGTGCCACCCTACTGCACTGTGATCTCATGTTCAGTGAACTAATTCCGTCCGCAAAGACCCTAGTGCCAAGCAGGGTCACAGTCACAGGGCTCTCAGCTTAGGGCTTGAACAGACCTCTTCAGGGCACAAGATTAACCTATCACAGATGCGTGGGCTGTCATGTTTTAACCATGACAGTGAGGCAGGGGACACTTTCTAGAATGTTCCAGCATTGCCCTACAGCAAGCCTGTCCAAGGGGGCAGCCACTAGCACCACATGACTATATCCATTTAAACCCCTGAAAATGAAATACCGTGTAAAATTCCATTCCTGTGTTCCCTTTCAAGTGCCCAAGGGCACGTGAAACTAGAGGGAATCTAGGACAGTTCCATCGTCACGGGACGTTCTCGACAGTGCTGAAATGGACTCTTCCGAGGTGACATGCTGCTTTCAGCCTCACTTGTGATGTTCAAGTTGCCTCTCTTTTATGAAATGATGTCGATAGGTGGGAGCTTGGGGAAGTTCCCTTCCTCTGCTAATGAACTGGCAGCCCTGTGTGGGTTCCCCAGGAGAGCTGTTTTATTTCTCTGGGAGTCAGCTGGGAATCCCCAGAGTATCCAGAGCTTGGTGTGTTTGACTGACGCCACCTGATGGCTGTGGGTGTCAAGTGCAGTACAGTTAGGGCTCCATGGGGTGTGTGTGTGTGTGCACGCATGCAGATGTAAGGGTCCGGGGGCAGGGTTTCACACCCACACTCCAAAACCACAGCCACATTTTGAAAGCAGTAGCGAAACCATATAACCAAACCCAAGTTACTTAGTTGGCACCGACTCATAGAGACCCTATAGGTCAGAGTAGAGCTGCCCCATAGAGTTTCCAAGGAGTTCCTGGCAGCTCTAAACGGTCGACCTTGTGGTGGGCAGACGTGGTCACCACACCACCAGGGTTCCCTTTGAAAGTAGAAGATAAATATGATTCCCCACCAGGCCCCTGAGACTGCCAGTCATCACGGGGTTGGCCCCACTGCAGGGAGGCTGCACGCCTCTGGGTTTTCTGTGGCTGAGTTCCTGAAAGCAGGTCTCCAGGCCTTTCCTCCAAGACACTTCTGGGTAGACATGAGCCTCTAAGCTTGGGTTAGCAGCTTAACCGTTTAACTCCACCAAGAAGCTTGAAGAAGCATCCGATTGTATCCCTCCCCAGACAGAGCTTACAAACCCAGCCAGAGCGCTAGCTCTGGGGGGCTGGGTGAAGGACACACGGGACCTCTCTCTGTGGCTTTTGGCAACTTCCCTAGAAGCTATATAATTATTTCGAAATAAAGAACTAAGAACAGTCGTTCAAAACATAGAGAAGAAATAGAACTCTGTTAAAAGACCAGATCTGATGGTCTGTCCAACTGGAGGGTCCCCTGAAGACATGGCCCCCGGACTCTCAGTGTGAACCCAGAGCTGAGGCCAGTACTGAAGCCAACTCTTCAGACAGGACAGAACTGGACTCTAAGACCCAGAGTGCTGCTGGTGAAGAGCGTGCTTCTTGGCTTAGATATACACGGAAGGCTGTCTGAACAGCTGTTGCCCGGAGGCTGGATGACAGGTTGGGGGGGACAGGCGCTGGCTGAATGGACACGGGAAGGACAGGCTGGACAGGAGGAAAGTGCTGTCACAGGACAGGGAAAAGAGGGTGGGCGTTAGGGTTGGAGAGCGGCACGTGAGGGGTTCCATACGGCAAATTGAAATGGATTATAAACTTTCACCTAAAGCGCAATGTTTTTTTTTTAAAGTGGCCACAGGGCCTAGGCAACTTGCGCGACACAATTTATTGTTGTTGTTAAGTGCCGTTGAGTCAGTTTTGACTCACAGTGACTCTACGCACAGAACAAAACCCTGCCCAGTCCTGCGCCGTGTCCACAATCGTTTTGATGCTCAAAGCCATCACTGCAGCCACCGTGTCAGTCCATCTCGTTGAGAGCCTTCCTCCTTTTTGCTGACCCTCCACTCTACCAAATGTGATGTCCTTCTCCAGGGACTGATTGCTCCTGACAGTACGTCCCAAGTATGTAAGATGCGGTCTTGCCGTCTTTGCGTGCAAAGAGCACTCTGGTTGTACTTCTTCCAGAACAGATCCTGTTTGTTCTTTTGGCGGTCCATGGTCCATTCAGTGTTCTTCTCCAGCACCACAATTCAAAGGCGTCAGTTATCTTTCTGTCTTCCTTATTCGTTGTCCAGCTTTCACATGCGTGTGATGACGTTGAACATACCGTAGCTTGGCTCAGGTGAACATTAGTCTTCAAGGTGACATCTTTACCTTTTAACACTTGGAAGAGGTCTTTTGCAGCAGATTTCCTCATTGTGATGTCTCTTTGGATTTCCTGATGATGCCTCCAGGGGAGTTGATTGTGGAACCAAGGAAAATGAAATCCTTGAAAACCCTAATCCTTTCTCCGTTTATCAAGATGTTGCTTACTGGCCCAGTTGTGAGGATTTTTGTTTTCTTAATTTTGAGGTGTCATCCCTACTAAACAGTATGGTCTTTGATCTTCATCAATGTCTCAAATCCTCTTCACTTCCAGGAAGCAGGGTTGTGTCATCTGCTTGCCACAGGTTGTTAATGGGTCTTCCTCCAGTCCTGATGCCTCCTTCTTCACGCAGTCCAGCCTCTCCGGTTATGTGCTTGGCATACAGACTGAACAGGTCTAGTGAAAGGACACAGCCCTGACACACACCTTTCCTGAGTCTGAACCGTGCAGTGTCCTCCGTTCTGTTTGGGTGACTGCCTCTCGACCCACACACAGATTCTTCATGAGCACAGTTAAGTGATCTGGAATTTCCCATTTTACACAATGTTAGCCGCAATTTGTTATGACCCACACAGTCGACTGCCTTTGCACAGTCACTGAAACACAGGTCACCGTCTGTCTGGTATTCTCTGCTTTCAGCCAAGACCCATCTGACATCAGCAGAATGTCCATGGTTCCCCATCCTCTTCTGAATCCAACTTGACTTTCTGGCCGTTCCCTGTCAATATACCATCGCAGTCACTTTGCAATGATCTTTAACAAAATTTTACTTTTGTGTGATAGTAGTGATGTTGTTGAGTAACTTCCAGTTTGGTTGGATCACTTTTCTTGGGCATGGGCATAAACATGGATCTCTTCCAGACAGCTGACCAGGTAGCTGTCCTCCATAGACAAGGGAGCACTTCCGCGCTGCAGCTGCTTGTTGAGACATCTCAGTTGATATTCCGTGAATTCCTGGAGCCTTGCTTTTCGCCGAGGCCTTCAGTGCAGCTCCGACTCCTTCCTTCAGTGCCGTCGGTTCCTGGTCACAGGCCACCTCTTCAAATGGCTGAACACGGACCGGTTCTTTCTGGTCTAAGGACTCTGTGTCTTCCTTCCATCTTCTCTGGATGCTTCCTGAGTCGTTTGATATCTTCCCTGTAGAATTCTCCACTATTGCAACTTGAGGCTTGAATTTTTCTTCAGTTCTTTCAGCTTGAGCAATGCAGAGTGTGTTCTTCCCCTCTGGCTTTTCCATTTCCAGCTCTTTGCACATGTCATTATAATAAAAGCACTTGACAGAAGATCTCAAAGTGTAGCTCAAGAAGATCAAACCACGTGTGACAATGACATGTGTTTTACACAGTAGAAGGCTCGTTTTTCTTCATTTTTAGCGTCTCGAATATTAAAGAACCCTTTTCAGAGCTGAAACATAAATCAAATTGGGATCCAGCTTTCTTGCTTTGGGTGATTGCTACTTCTCCTTTCTAGTTATAACGATTTTCTGCTTATGGGTATATTTTGACAGTCTCAGCATAGACAGTGATGAACTCATGTTTTCATAGCTTATAGGATGGTTGGTTCTGTTTCTGTAAGACCAACATAAAACCCCAAACCCAAACCCATTCACCTCGAATCGCTTCTGACTCACAACAACCCCATAGGGTTTCCAAGGAGGAGCTGGTGGGTTTGATGAGCTAGTGTGCACTTTTGACCCAGTTTTTAGACAGCTAGAAATGGGTTGAGATTGGGGTTGAGATGGTCATTGTGGGGTGCAGTCCAAGGCTCCTGAAACTTACGTGCCTGCAGGAGTTGGTGTCTCCAGTGGAGTAGGTGGGAGCCATTGTCCCCAGGGGGTGAGGAGGTTTTCTGAGCTGCTTTGAGCAACCACCTACTGAAGCTGGGTGCTGCGGTGAGACGTTGAGCTCAGTGCCTCCGGCCCTTGAGGGGATACTGGGGCTCTCTGGAGTTGTGGGGCTGTCTGGGGCTGTGGGACTATCTGGGGCTATCGGACTGTCTGGGGCTGTGGGGCTGTCTGCAGACTGTGCGACTGTCTGGGGCTGTGGGACTATCTGGGGCTGTAGGGCTGTCTGGGGACTGTGGGGCTGTCTGGGGCTGTAGGGCTGTCTGGGACTGTGGGGCTGTCTGGGAGACTGTGGGGCTATCTGGGAGACTGTGAGGCTGTCTGGGGCTGTGGGCTGTCTGTGGACTGTGGGACTGTCTGGGGACTGTGGCGTTGTCTGGGGCTGTGTGGCTGTCTGTGGACTGTGGGGCTGTCTTGGGACTGTGGCGTTGTCTGGGGCTGTGTGGCTGTTGGGGCTGCAGGGCTGTCTGGGGAATCAGGACTGTCTGGAGCAGCACAGGTTATCTGGGGCTTGCACACTGCCTGCCGGCTGCTGTGGATTGAATTGTGTCCCCAAATACGTATTAAAACCTCAGCCCCTACACCTGTGCTTCAGTCCATCATAGGTCGGGTCTCTGTGAGTCGGGACTGACTCGAGACTCCCCCCAACAACAACATACCCAGTGGCTCAGCGGTTCAGTGATCAGCTACTAACCCGAGAGTCTGTCGTTTGAGCCGGCCACCTGCTGCACCGAGAAAGACCTGGTCACCTGCTCCCATGAAGATTTATAGCCTTGGAAACTCTATGGGGCAGCTGTGCCCTGTCCTGTAGGGCCACAGTGAGTCAGAATTGACTTCACAGCAAAGGGCACAGCTGTGTAAGGAACCCCTGGGTGGTGCAGTGGTTGATGCACCAAGCGGTGGGAGGTTTGGGTCCTCCCAGAGATGGCCCCAGGGACACCTGGTTGTGGCGTTCTGAAAAGCCAGTCTCTGGAAGCCCTGTGGAGCACAGTCCCCTGGACGCACGCAGGGCTGCCGTGGGTCACAATTGACCCAACAGCAACTGGTTTTCTTGAACTGTGGACACGATGCTGTTTAGAAATGGAGTTTTGTTTTTCATGTTAATGAGGTCAGGGTGAGTCCTAAACCCGGTCACTTCTGAGCGACATAAAGAGCAGCCCAGATACGGGGACATGCATGGGGCAGAGGCCACATAGAGACAGCGCAGGTGACAGGCCACGTGGAGACACGCGGGGGAGACATCACGTGCAGATGCACACACACAGAGCGTCCAAAGCTCGTCGAAGCTGAGATCGCCGAGGGAGGCACCCCCAACCCGGAGCCGCCCTGAATCCCAGCTCCTGAGACCTGAGCTGGGAGAGGGCTGTCTGGTGGTGCCAACGGGTGGCACACTCAGTCACTCACTGACAGTCTGAGGTTCCAGTCTGTTCAGAAGTGCCCCTGAGAACGGGCCTGGCGGGCAGCTCCCCCAAACGCCCGGGGAGCACAGTTCTGCTCTGACACACACGCGGCCCCTGAGCTGGAGTTGGCTGGAGACGACTGGCTTGTTTGGGGTTGGGGGGGAGTTAGTTAATTATTTTATTTCCTGGAACTATAAAAAAGTCTCCGTATTTTTTCCTTTTATTGTTTCCTTATTAAGAGTGTATGAAAACAATCAGTTGGATAGTGCGAAGAACAACAGTTTGATTCTTTGGATCCCTTTTTCATATAACAAGTCAGTGTTAGTCACCTAGTGCTGCTGTAACCAAAATGCTGCGGCAGATGGCTTTAACAGAGAGACATTTCTTCTCTCGTCATCCAGGAGACAAGAAGTCTGAATTTGGGCGTTATCTCCAGGGCAGGCTCTCTGTCAGCTCTGGAGGAAGGTCCTTGTCATCAGTCTTGCTCTGGACTAGAGGCTTCTCAGGGCAGGACCCCCAGGTTCCCAGGACACACTGTCCTGGCTGTCGTTTCTTGGTGTTACGAGGTCCCCGTGCCTCTCTGCTCGCTTCTGTCTTTCATATCTCAGAAGAGACTGACTTAACACTCAATCTAAGTTTTTAGTACAGCCAGCGTACTCCTTAGAGGCAAGGACGGTGAGACCGCATCTCACATACCTTGGACTTGTTAGGAGGGATCCGTCCCTGGAGGAGGGCATCATGCTGGGTAGAGTGGAAGAAGACCTTGGACGAGATGGACTGACCCAGTGGCCACAACACTGGGCATAAGCATAACAGTGATTGTGGGTGTGGCACGGGACCGGACAGGGTTGTGTTGGGTTGTACACATGGTCGCAATGAGTTGGAATCAGTCAGTGCGATGGCACTCAACAACAACAACTGTCTTGTTGATTGAGTCCTTCCTCCTTGACCTAATGGCCACTAATCCCACCTCCCTAGCGTCACACAGGTGGACTGACAGCCCAGGAAAATCACATCAGAGCACAGAAGGGTGGGCAGTCACACAACACTGTGAATCGCGACTTAGCCAAGTTGGTACACGGCTTGAGGGGGACACAGTTCGCTCCATGATAGTTAGACAAGGCATAAAACTTGGGTTTTGAAAGTGGGATGTGGCTGGGATTTTTTTCCCCTCTTTTTATGAGTTTTCTACAGTAAAGAATGTGACTTGTATAATAAAAGTTATTTGTTAAGCAAAGCTTTGTCATTAGAATTTTTTAATAATTTATCTTATTCTTGGCTGTTGTTGAGAATGTGGACAGCAGAACAGACACAGGTTCAGCAGCTCCCACGGGGACAGTTCTGGGACACTGATGACACTCTTTGGGTTGTGCCAGCATTGTCACCCTCCTTTGCTAGGCAGCGGTGTTCTGCACTGTGAGAAGATACGGTGCTGTTCCCACAGCCACCTGCTTGTGGCATCTGTTTCAGTGGCCCCACGGAGCTAGACACCAGTCTTGCCTTGTACCTGGGAGCCTTCAGGTGGCTGACCATTGAATTTGTCACCAAACAGTATACACCTGAGAATTGAAAAGAGGGAGCCATTAATAATCAGAAATAAAGAAGGGTTGTCCCATCTACCCCGGTATCAGGTCACCCCACTGTGGGGAGCAGTTGTCCCTACTTGTCCCAGGGCACACAGGACTGGGCTGCCATCAGGGTCAGGCTCAGCTGCCCCTGGACCCCATGGCCAGGCTCTCTCACGGGGCTCTGGTCTCCCCCGCAGCCTTCCTCTCCGCACAGGGCGTGGACGTGGAGCACACCGCCCAGCTGCGCGGGGTCCCCTACGCCAGGAGCTTGCAGCAGGAGAGCTCAGACTATTACCGGATCCTGACGTCCACCCTGGAGATACTGGTGAGTGGGGACCAAGTCTATGGCAGAGAGGGGGGCAAGGCAGGTTTTATGCATTGAATTATGTCCCCCGAAACAGGAGGTCTGACAGTGAAGTCTGTGAACTTAATTGTTCTCAGTGCTACGGACCTCATTGCTCAGTGTCACTGTGGTGACCTTCGAAGTGCTCCCGTTGGGAAGCTACACACCAACACCAGTGCCTAGTCCACCCTTCAAAGCAGTTTTGGAACTCTTTTTGGAGTGGCCTTTGAGCATGGTGGCACAGTGGCAAGTTCGTGAACTTATTGTCTAGTTGTCTGTGAGGGAGTTTTTAACCAGTAAACAAATAACTGTATGGAACGCCTCCCTACTCCCCTGATCTGGCCCCCAACGACTTTTGTCTTTACCCAAAGATAAAGGAAATGTTGAAGACGTCTGGATGACATTCAGGACATCGAGGATAATACAAGGACAGCTCTGATGGCTATTCCAGAAAAAGAGTTCCCAGACTGCTGTGAAGGGTGGACCAGGTGCTGGTGTCAGTGCCCAGCTTCCCGTGGGGAGGACTTTGACGGTGACCGTAGGGATGCTCAGCAGTGGGGTATGGAGCACTTTTTCTGGGATGAGTCTGTGAACTTAACCGTCAGCCCCGTGTGTGCTGGAACCCAAACCCCTGCTGCAGTGGCTGGAATCACGTCTGGGAAGAGGGCTTTCTTTATGTTAACAAGGCCTTATCAGCAAACCAAACACAAACCCACCACCCCGCAGTCAGTGTCTGTCTCAGCAGAGGGAAGCCCTCAACCAATCCCCCCAGAGCTGGGGCCGAGCCGGTGCCAGCACGTGTGTTAGGGTTAGAGAAAAGCCCAAAGCCACCACCATCGAGTCAATCCCGACTCACAGTGACCTGGCTGATGGAGCAGAACTGCCCTGTAGACTTCCCCTAGACTGTCACTGTCATGGGGGTAGGTTGTACAGACCTTTGTCTCTCAGGGTGGGCAGGAGGTTCCGACCTCCAGCCTTCGGTCTGCAGCTGAGCGCTTAGCCCGTTGCACCACCAGTAAACTGTGTTTACAGGCTGAAAATTTTATTCTAGTGGCAAAATCAGAGCCCTTGTACAACACACTACTGGTGGGAACGTACAGTGACTGACAGCTGTGGGAGACAGCTTTGTGTTTCCTCAAAGGGTTAAACATGGAAATACTGTGCGACCCAGCAATTCCACTCCTAGCTATATACTCAGAGGGGACACAAACACCCATGTGTCCCCCAGTGTTCACTGCAGCACAATTCACAGTAGCCAAAGGATGGGAGCGACCTGAGTGTCCACTAGCAGGCGCTGGAGAAGGGCAGTGTGCTCCAGCCACACTGTGGAATATTACTCAGTCCAGAAGAAGCATGACCTGACTGCTCCTTGGCAGCAAGGATGGCGAGACTGCGTCTCCATACTTTGCACATGTTGTCTAGGAGGGATCAGTCCCTGCAGAAGGACATCATGCTTGGTGGGGCGGAGGCTCAGCAAAAAAGAGGAAGACCCTCAATGAGATGGACTGACCCAGTGGCTGCAACGATGGGCTTAAGCATAAAAATGACTGTGGACATGGTGCAGGACCGGGCAGGGTTTTGTTCTGTTGTGCACAGGGGTCACTGTGAGTCAAAACTGACTCGATGGCACCTGACAACAACAACAGAAGAAGTGCGGTGCTGATACAGGCACAGCCTGGGTGAGCCTGATAGTGTGATGCTCGGTGGAATAAGTGAGACACAAGAGGACAAACGTTGTGTGCTCACACTTGACAAATGCATCGGGTCCAAAGCAGGCTAACTGTTGTTAGGAGGGGGAAGGGAAAGAAATAAGGAGCTGTCACTTAGCAGGTACAGAGCTCCTGTCTGGGGTGATGAAAATATTGGAAATGAACCGTTGTCGAGCGCAATGTAATGAACGTCACTGAGCCGTCCATGTGAGAAAGATTGAAATGGGAGCTATTTTATTACACAATGCTGAAGCGCTATAGCTGCTAACCAAACGGTCAGCAGTTCAAATCCACGGGTGCTCCTTGGAACCTCTGTCGGGCAGTTCTCTGTCCTGTAGGGTCACTGTGAGTCGGAGTCTCCTCAATGGCACTGCGTTTGGTTTCTTGGTTTGGTTGTCCTATCACAGTAAAAATGGAAAGAATGAAAACTCCCTAAAAATAAAACTTGTGATGCAATGGACCATTCAACTACAAGATGAAACAAAAAGAAACCTATTGCTGTCGAGTCAACTCCAACTCATGGTGACCCTAGAGGAGAGAGTGGGACTGCCTCCTGGGGTGTCCGAGGCTGTCGTCTTTACAGGGGCGGATGACCGGGTCTCTTCTCCTGAGGGGTGGCTGTGCACACCGCCGAGCTTCAGTCAGCAACTGAGTGCTCACCCAGCGCCCCACCAAACCAAGCCCACTGCTGTTGAGTCGATTCCAACTTATACTTATGTTTATCTTGTATCCTGAGACTTTGCTGAACTCTTATCAATTTGAGTAGTTTACCTATAGATTCCTTGGGATTCTCTGCATATACAGTCATATCATTTGCAAACAGGGAGATTTTAACTTCTTTGCCGACACAGATGCCCTTTATTTCTTGGTCTTGTCTAATTGCTCTGGCTAGAGCTTCCAGTACAATGTTGAATAGGAGAGGTGAGAGTGGGCATCCTTGTCTTGTTCCTTTTCTCAAAGGAAAGTCTTTCAGTCTCTCTCCATTCAGGATGACGTGGGCAATTGACTTTGTATAAATGGCCCTTATTGTGTTGAGGAATTTGCCATCTATGCCTATTTTGCTAAGAGTTTTTAGCATGAATGGGTGTTGGACTTTATCAAATGCCTTTTCGGCATCAATGGACAAAATCAGGTGATTCTTGTCTTTTGTGTTATTTATATGGTTAATCACATTAATGATTTTTCTGATGTTGAACCAGCCTTGCATCCCTGGTATGAATCCCACTTGGTCATGATGGATTATTTTCTTGATATGTTGTTGTATTCTATTGGCAAGAATTTTGGTGAAGATTTTTGCATCTAGATTCATGAGTGGTATCTGTCTGTAGTTCTCCTTCTTTGTTGGGTCTTTCCCTGTCTTTGGTATCAGGGTTATTCTGGCTTCATAGAATGAGTTTGGGAGTACTCCATCCCTTTCTATACTGTGAAATAGTCTCAGTAGTATTGGAGATAACTCTTCTCTAAATGCTTGGTAGAATTCTGCAGTGAAGCCATCTGGGCCCGGGTTTTTTTTGGTTGGCAGTGTTTTGATGACATTTTCAATCTCTTCCTTTGTGATGTGTTTATTAAGTTGTTCTGCTTCATGTTGTGATAATTTGGGTAGGTGGTATGAGTCAAGGAATTTGTCCATTTCCTCTAGGTTTTCAAATTTGTTAGAGTACAGTCTTTCATAGTATTCTGTTATGATATTTTTGATTTCTGTTGGATCTGTGGTGACAACTCCCCTCTCATTTCTAATTTGGGTTATTTATTTCCTTTCCTGCTTTTCTTTAGTAAGTTTAGCCTGTGGTTTGTCAATTTTGTTGATCTTTTCAGAAAACCAGCTTTTGGTCTTTTCAGTTTTTTCAATTGTTTTTCTATTCTCTAATTCATTTAGCTCTGTTCTAATCTTTATGATCTCGTTGCTTCTGGTGCCCGAGGGGTTTCGATTCCAACTTATAGCAACCTGGGGGCCCATAAATAATGAATATGATAAAGTTAAACAAACACTTTGACACACGCCGCGTGGACGAGCTGGGAAGACGCGCTCAGTGAGAGAAGCCAGACACGGAAGGACAAATGGAGTGTGATCCCATTTACAGGAAATCTGGACTCGTAGCTACCTGGGGCTGGGGAAGGTAGGTGAGGGGTGACTGCTCATGGGCTCGGGGCTTTGTCTGGCAGTGAAAGAATGTTTGGGGACTGAGAGCGGTGCTGGTTGTGCAGTTTGTTATTGTGAGGTGCCATTGAATCGGTTCTGACTCGTGTTGCGTGGTTCGAGTCCGTGCTGTAAAGCAATTGAGCCCATGAAACACTCTAAGTCTGAAAGAGAAAGTTTATGAGGAGGGCCACCACCGGGAAGCCCCACGGGCGGGGGGCCATCCTGGCTGTCTTCACTGAGTCCCGAAAGGCAGATTTCACGTGAGAGCTTGTAGATCACTGTCACAAAGATGACATAGTGTCTGTAAGCGCGTGGCCCACAGGTGACCTGAGTTACACAGTACGAGATCATTACCTGAGATTCCTTAGCGGACTAAAGAGATACACGCCGGACATCTGGACTCGAGTCGTTTATGTTGGAGTCGTGAGTCACAGATGGCTGACAAAACAAAACAGAGTCATTAACAAAACTGCGCAGGAAGGAGACAGGCGGAAGGGCTCACCGGTTACTGAGAGTGTCATCACGGCCTTAGTCCTGTCCAACCCCCAGCAGTCCATCTAGGGGTGTAAGTGTTCGGTGATGTAAGTGTTACCGTCACAGAAAGAAAGGAGGTGACTTTCCACAGGACTGGCCTCCTTCCCCAGCCCCCAAGCACAGGACAGAGCCCACCCCCGGGGGCCCGTCCGCGCTGGCAGACCTCAGCACGTGGTGCTCTGACTCCGTTGCAGTTTCTAAGTAGCTTCCGGAAGACGGAGCTGGAGGCCAGCTGTGTGCGCTGCACCGTGCTGCGTTACAGGTGAGCGGGAGCCTCCTCTGGGGGGGGACACCCCGGGAGAGTCTGGAAGGTTCCAGCAGAGAGGGCCCCTTCCCTGCAGGGACGGGAATGCCAGTGTGCTGGTGCGCTTCCGGCTGCGCTTCCTGCTGCCAGCGGTTGGCACGCTGAACCTGGGCGCCGAGGGACGGCTGCTGCAGCAGGGACTGCGGGCCAGGCTCGGGGACCACGGCATCGCCCTGGCGCCCTACGGCACCATCGTGTCCGCCGAGCTCACGGGTGAGTAGGAGACAAGCTGAATCCTCTGGAGCCCGGGCATCACTGCTGTGTCACCGTGGTCAACTTTGTCATTGTTACTGTTGACTATTATTGCTAATCACTGTCCTGGTTATCTCATGGCGCTAGATCGGAAATGCCACGAGAGGGTGGCTTGACCAAACGGCAACTTAGTCTGTTGCGGGGAAGGAGGGTGTCGTTGTTGAGCGGCGTGAAGTGTGTACAACAGGACGGAACGCTGCCGGTCCGGCCCTCGCCCACGAGGGTGGTTGTGTCTGAGCCCGGTGCTGCAGCCGCTGGTCAGTCCATCTCATCGAAGGGCTTCCTCTTTCTCGCTGACCTTCTACTTTACTGAGCATGACGTCCTTCTCTGGGGACCGGTCCCTGCTGACAGCACGTCTGAAGTATGTGAGACACAGTCTCGCCATCCTTGCTTCTAGGGCGCGCGCTGGTTGTACTTCTTCCAGGACTGATCTGTTTGTTCAGTACACTCGGTATTCGTCCCCGGCACCACAACCCAAAGGTGTCAATTCTTCTTCAGTCCTCCTTAGTCGCTGTCCAGCTTTCACGTGCACACGAGGTGACTGAAAAGACCATGGCTCGGGTCAGGCACAGCTTAGTCTTCACGGTGACGGCTTTGCTTTTCAACGCTTCAGAGAGGTCTCTTGCAGCAGATTTTCCCAGCGCAATGCATCTTCTGATTTCCTGACGGCTGCCTCCGTGAGTGTTGATTGCGGATCCAAGGAAAATGAAATCCTGACAACTTCAGGCTTTTCTCTGTTTATCATGATGTCGCTTGCTGGTCCAGTTCTGAGGGTTTGGGTTTTCTTGAAGGCTGTGGACTGAAGGCTGTGGACTTTAATCTCTATCAGTGTTTCAAGTCCTCTTTACTTCCAGCAAGCAGGGTGTGTCATCTGCTTAACACAGGTTGTTAATGAGTCTTCCTCCCGTCATGACGCCCTGTTCTCCTTCATACAGTCCAGCTTTTCAGATTATTTGTTCCGTGTACAGATTGAATAGGTGTCATGAAAGGATACAACCCTGACACACACTTTTCCTGACCTCAAAACACGCAGTGTCTCCTGGTTCTGTTCAAACAATTGCCACTTGATCCTCTTGAGGAAGCTAGAAGTCAGAATTCAGGGAACATGTCCTTGGACAAGGCTGTCTCTGTCCCTTCTGAGCTTCTTTTCCTGGGCTATCTTCCTGTGGGTTGGCCTCTCTCTTGCCCCATCACTGTTTCTGCTTCTGTCACTGGCTTTTTGGTCTCTTTTATATCTCAAAAGAGACTGACTCAAGATAGACCCTGACCCTGCCTCATTAACATAACAAATACAACCCGTCCACAAATGACCACGGATAAAGGTTGGTATTTACAACACGTCACAAAGTGGAGGATAATTACATCAGATCCCCCAAATGGAATACAACCGACAATACTGGGAATCACAGTCAGCCAAGTTGACTCATATTTTTTAGTGGCAGCTGGATCCATGACAGCAGTCTTTTCCTGTCAAGATTCACAGAGCCAATACTTTCAGCTTTGCCGCCTGTCTGGCTCATGATGACTCAGCTTTGCCGTTGGCTGCAAACAGCCACAAATGGGCATGACTGAGTCTCAATAAAACTTTATTTAAAAGAACAAACAGGGGGCCAGATTTTTGGTCCAAGGGCTGTAGGTTGCAGATCCCAGCATAGAAATAAGAGTAAACACTATGTTCGAAAATTCTATGATTCAGTTGTAATTTGCAAGCTGGAGATCAGTTCAGACTGTAGCCAGATTTGAAAGATTTTTTACCTTGACCTTGGCATTGACCTCTAGGACATGTGTGTGGTGCCTCCCCACTAACCCTGACACTCTACCGGCAGTCTTAGCAACTGCAACACCTGCCTCACAGAACTTTCTGTGATGATGGAGACGCTCTGTATCTGTGTGGTCCAGCACGCTAGCCACCGGCCCCACGTGACTGCAGAGTGCTTGTCACGTGGCCATGTGACTAGAAGAACAGGAGGTTTCCTTTGATTTCACTCTGATGAAGTGAGTTACAATTTAAGCGTCTTACAGTGAACAGCTTAGCCCTGGGCTTTCTTCCGCCAGCTGTTGGCAACAAGATGTTCTCAGAATTTCACTGCTAACTCAATGAGCTGGTCTGTTCTCTTTTCACTGCAGGAACCCAGAAGGGGCCACTTATGGAAAGAGATTTCAAATCAGGTACGTTCTCCTCTCTGACGACAGCTCCCCTGCACTCTGCCTTATTGTCTGCACCTGGAGTTACCGCCTCCACAGCCTTCTAAGGCCTCTTTCGAATGAGCCAGTGAAGTTCCTAAACCAAACTGAGGCTGTTGAGTCAGCCTTGCCTGCAGTGACCCCATGTGAGTCAGTGGAGAACTGTGCTCCATGAGGTTTTAGATGGCTGGTATTTCAGAAGCAGATTGCCAGGTCTTTCTTCTGCACTGCACTGGGTGGGTTTGAATCCCAAACCTTTAGGTTGGTAGTTGAGAACAAATTATTTCCACCATCCGATAAATATTAGGATTTTTTCTTTAGTGATTTATTTTTCTTGTTGTTGTTAAGAGTATACGCAACAGAATAGACACCAATGGAATAGTTTGGATGTGTGCAATTCAGTGACATGGGTGACATTCTTCTAGCTGTGACCATTCTCGCCCTCCTTTCCTGAGTGGTCGCTCCTTCATAAATGTAATCTCATTGCTCCCTAAGGTTCCTCTCTGATCTGTTACACCACTGTTGTCAATTTGATCCCACAGACACAGTTCTTAAAAGAACTCACTTGTCAAAGCAGACATTTTTTACTTATTAAGCTAAACTATTGCTTGGTTTTCAAGAAGACTTTAAGGCGTATTTTTGGTTTAAGCTTTAAAGATGATTTCAGGGCAGTCATTTTAAAGGTTTCATCCAGCGTCCATGACTCTAGAAAGTCTAGAGTCCATGACAATTTCAAATTCTGTTCTGCGTTTTCCCCCTTTTGATGAAGGATCTTCTATAGACTCTTGGATCAAAGTATTCAGCGATAGTAGCTGGGCACCATCCAGTTCTTTGGGTCTCACGGCACAGGAGACAGTTGTTCATGGAGGCAGTTATCTATGCATTCAATTTCTTCCTCCTATTCCTGACCCTCCTTCCTCTGTTGCTCCTGGCAAACAGAGACTGATGGTTGTGCCTGGAGTGACCACTTACAAACTTATAAGACCCTAGACACTAGGCAACAAACCAGGAGGTAGAACAGGAGCAAGAAGCACTAAACAGGTACTAGGTGGATACTTCCTGAGACTAGGGCCCTAAACCTCCAAACCAAGGAACTTAATCCCTTGAAGTACTTGGTTGTACATAAACAGCCTCAAAAACCAAAAAGCCCCCCACTGTGCAGTCCATTCTGACTCACAGTGACCCTATGGGACACAGTAGAATTGCCCAATCGAGTTTCTAAGGACCATCTGGCAGATTTGAACTGCCAGCGTTTTGGTTAGCAGCAGAAGCACTTAACCGCTACACCACCCGGGCCTCCTAACCAGCCTCAGCAGAGTAGAAATACCTGTCACTCAACTTGTACCAATAGGTAGGTCTTAACTTTGGTTGCTGTCACGGATTGCACTGTGTCCCCCCAAAAATGTACGTACTGATCCGACTCGGCTATGAGTCCCGGTGTGGTGCGACTCCTCCACGTGTTGTGACTCCTGCCTCTGTGACACTGATGATGGGGAACGGGCAGCAGCGGTGCTGGCGAGGCAGGGCTCGGGTCACCAGCTGAGGGACACAAGGGAGAGACGTGAGCAGAGAGAGGTGGGAACCTCACGCCGTTGAGAAAGCAGCATCGCGGGTAGACCGAGTCCTTCAGACCCGAGGTTCCCGAGCCGAGAGGCTCCCTGAACAGAGACGGATGCCACACAAGGCCTTTCCTCCCCGGCCGTCCAGGGGGAAAGCCTTCCCGTGGAGCGGACACCCTGAATTTGCATTTGTAGCCTACCGGGCTGTGGAAGAATGAACCTTTTTTGTTTAAGCCCTCCACTCTGTGGGATTTCTGTTAGAGCAGCACTGGCTGGCTGAAACAGTTGCCAGCCTCCTGCGGGGGCAGATGGATCCACAACAGTCCTGGGGGAGCAAAGAGTCTCAGTGAGGCCTTGCTTTAAACGCTGCGTGGTGGAGTGTGATTAAAAGGAAACACTATTGTTTTTTGGAAAAGTGGTGGAAGGCTGTCACTGAAAAAGCAGAAAGGGAAAAAGCAGTGCTGGTCCCCTGGGATCCCACTGCTGGAGCCCACGTGCCACCTGTGCACAGAGCGGTGTGTCGACCTTCACACCAGCGGTTCTGGCCCCAGGCAGCGTGCGGTACTAGGCTGCTGAGGTGCTTGCAGAAACTCCCAGGCCGATTCTTTGCTGTAATTATGAGAAAATTATTTCAGAGACATTCAGAGCTAAGCAGACAGGGTCGCTGTGAGTCAGAACTGACTCGACGGCGGGGGCACCCGGGAGAGAGGCTTACTGTGCTCTGAGATTTATCCCTGAGGCCGGGAGACGGGCGGCCTGTGGGAACTTGGCTCTCCTCTGTCCACAGGTCGCTGTCCCGGAAATGCCTTTTTCTGTGGGAACAGCCAGTGTGTCAGCAAGGTGAACCCCGAGTGTGACGACAGAGTGGACTGTGCCGACGGCTCGGACGAGGCCCACTGCGGTCAGTCGGCCTGGGTTCCAGGCCACGCCCCTTCCCAGGGTCAGCTGATGCCCTGTGGCCTGAGGCTCCATCACAGATTCCTTGTTGGCATAGATCATCTGGGGTGCCCCAGGCTCCACCGTGAACCCCACTGTTGGCACAGACCATCTGGGGTACCCAAGCCCCACCAGGAACCCTGCTGTTAGCATAGACCATCTGGGGTGCCCCAAGGCCCCACTATGAACCCCACTGTTGGCATAGACCATCTGGGGTATCTGGGGTAGCCCAAGCCCCACCATGAACCCCACTGCTGACAAGGATGACCTGAGATGGTCTGGGACCTCTGGCACGCAGAATATTTTGATCAGGAAGGATATCCCAAGGCTTCAGGACCAATCGTCCAGGAGCCTGTCAGGGGCCAAACGTTCTTTCAGACTGTGGAGACTTCTAGGGCCACCTTGGGCTGCTGAGGGAGCCCTTCACTGCACAGCAGCATCTGCTAGGATCAGGACACCAGAAGGAGATGCCTTGGTGGGGAGGGGGAGGAGGAGGAGGAAAAAGTCCCCCAGACAGCGGGAAGTGTGAGAAAGCATGGACGCAGCTCTGGTCTACGGGTCAGCCCAGCCCACATTCAGCTCAGGAGAGCCTGTGAGGTTCCCCGCTGACCCCACAGCCATCCGTACACAGGACGGTGGGTAGAGGGGACAGATGTGGCAGGGCAGAGAGGCTTCCTGGAGGGAGGCCCTTCTTGTGAGCATTTGACTCCGTGGGCATGCAGGTCGGCTGGGGGATGTGAAGAGGGCGGGAAGGGAAGACCCCAGAGGGATCAGGAGAACCAAGTTTGAGGGACGATTGCCGCTGGGTGAAAACCCCGAGTTCTGCTTGGGGTGACTCGTCACAGCTGCTGAGAGGCTGAGGTGGGAGAGTAGAAAAACCAAGAACCAGAACCACTGCTGATGAGTTGATTCCAACTCATAGTGTCCTATAGGCAGAGTAGAACTGCCCCACGGAGTTTCCGAGGAGCACCTGCTGGATTAGAACTGCCGACATTTTGGTTAGCAGCCAGAGCACTTAACCACTAGGCCACCAGGGTTTCCAGAGAGCAGAAAGGCACCTTTATTTTACTGCCCAGGGAAAGGAACAGTCGGGGCTGCTGTCCCCAAGGCTGCTCTCTAGCAGTCTCCTCTCATACAGAGAGGAGACAAGGACATGTAAACTTGTCACCAATATTCAGGATGGACCCTCATACAGGTGTCCACAGCTTGGGGATGACTGTATGTTTCCTTCAGACAAGGGTTCGACTCCCTGGGATGGAGGAAGAAGTCAATTTTCTTTCATTAGCATCTTTAAGTCTCCGCCCAGACCTGGGGAGGACACGTGTACAAGGTCTGACAATTAAGTCTGCAAACTTAATTGTTCTGAGTGCTCCATACCTCACTGCTGACTATCACTGTGGTCACCTTCCATGTACGCCCTTGGGAAACCATGCACCAACTTCAGTGCCTAGTCCACCCTTCAAAACAATTTTGGAACCCTTTCTGGAGTGGCCATTGTGCACGGTGGCATGATGACAAGTTCGCCAGCTTCATTATACAGTTGTCTGTAAGGGCGTTTTCAGCCAGTAGACAAATGACTGTACTGGGACACGCTCCCCACTCACCTCACCTGGCCCCCAGCGACTTTTTTCTTTACTGGAAAACAAAAGAAATACTGAAAGGAAGACATTCTGATGCCATTCCAGACATCAAGGGTAATGTGACGACAGTTTTGGTGGCTATTCCAGAAAACAAGTTCCAACATTGCTTTGAAGGGTAGACTGGGCACTGGCATTGGTGTCTAGCCTCCCAGGGGGGTACATGTAAGGTGACCACAGTGATACTCAGCAATGAGCACTTTCTCTGGGATGCGTTCATGAACTTAACTGTCAGGGCTTTGTGTGTCTTTTGCACTTCGTGAGCAAATAGGTCAGTTACAATGCTATGATAACTTTGAAACCCTGGCCAAACCAGGCAAAGCCAGCTATGGGCTGCTGGGCAGTTACCTTGTCAAAGACAATTTCTGAGGAATGTGCAGCTTTTCCTGCTCAGTGTAGGAGGAGAAGCCAGCACAGGCGCCCCTCCGAGGGCTGAGCTCTGAGGCTGTCTGCCTCACGCTGACCTTGGGGCAGTGGAGATGAGACCCGTGTATGTCCGGTGGGTTCGTGGGGTCCCGGCTGGTGACGTCCTCTCTTGCAGACTGTGGTTTGCAGCCCGCCTGGAGGACAGCCCGGAGGATCGTGGGTGGCGTGGAAGCATCCCCCGGAGAGTTCCCGTGGCAGGTCAGCCTCCGTGAAAACAAGGAGCACTTCTGTGGGGCCACCATCATGAGCGCGAGATGGCTGGTGTCCGCCGCCCACTGCTTCAACGAGTAAGGCCCCCGTTCTCAGGCTCCCTTGGCCAGCGGGCTGCACCACAGGGCAGGGGCTGGCGCAGGCAGGCCCTCCTGGGCAGAATCACCGTCAGGCACATTTAACTGTAATCAGTGCCGTCAGGAGGGCCTGGAGGTGCAGCAGTTAAGAGCGCAGCTGCTTAACCAAAAGTCGGCAGTTCAAATCCACCAGCTACTCCTTGGAAACCCATGGGGCAGTTCTCCTCCGTCCTGCAGGTTTCCATGGGTCAGAATCAATCTGACCGATGGCAGTGGGTTGCTTTTCTTTTTTTTTTTAAATGGCTGTGGAACCGGGGTGGTGCAGTGGTTAACAGGCTCCCAGTTCCGATCCGCCAGGTGCTCCTCCGGGCTCCTGTGGGGCAGTTCTACTCTGTGCTATAGCGTGGGTATAGGTCACAACCAACCTGATGGCAGCAGGATTGGGCTTGGGACTCCCAGAACGACAGCAGGCCCGTCCCTGGTCTCAGTAGTTCGTGAACGTGGGAAGAGCGTCTGTCAGGACGAGCAGTGGAGGCCACAGCGGTTCAGTGGGGGAATGCTCGCCTTCCAAGCAGGAGACTCGGTTTCGACTCCCAGCCCCACCCAGCTCGTGGGCAGCCACCCCCTGCCCTCGTCTGTCCTTGGGGCCTGCACGTTGCTGTGGCCCCAAACGGGTTCCAGCAGAGTTTCCAGATGAAGGCCGGAAAGAAAGACCTGGCGAGGGGCTTGCAGAATCAGCCCGTGAAAACGCTGCGACCTGCACTTCTTCCCCGACACGCCGGGGGGCCTCACTCGCCTCAGCCGCCACTGTCACGTCCTGTCTTAATGTGAAAATACGATGTTTGGCGAGGAATAAAAGGGGTGCGCCCTGCGAACTCCGCTTAAAGACCACGACTGGTGGTCCGAGGGCCTGGGGTTTCCCTGGGAGTGTGGCCCCTAGGCCTGCTGCTGCCCCTGATCATAGATCATGACTAAGGGCGACTCTCGGGGCAGGAATGGGTTGGACTCGGGGACGCAGAATGACCACGTCATGTGTGCAGTTTATGGTTCTGTGCGTCTATAGGATGTCATCCTACTGGCCTCTTACTAGAAGGGAACAGAGAGGGTGGAGAGGAGGGGACAGGAGACTGTTACATGACATGTACAGGACGGAAAGGAGGAGTGTGCTGCCACCAGGCAAGGAGAGCCGAAAGAGCTGCAGATAGGCGGGCATGCAAATTTAAATTGGATTGAACACTTAAACTCAATCACAATTAAAAATAATTTTTTTTGATGTTTCATTCATCATGGCTATGATTGCATTCATAATGATATTTTATCATATTGCCTGACAATGTTATTTGTCTCAGTGGTGGGATTTGGCCCCCCCAGTTCACCTCGCTGCCCCAGGTGATGGCCTCACTCTGCGCGCCCCACCCCAGCAGTGACCCGCGGGGTCTCTGAGCCTGTCCTTTCGCCCCCGCAGGTTCCAGGACCCAACGGCGTGGCTGGCCTACGTGGGCACGACCCAGCTCAGCGGCTCGGAGGCCAGCACGGTGCGGGCCCGCGTCTCGCGGATCGTCAAGCACCCGTCCTACAACGCCGACACGGCCGACTTCGACGTGGCCGTGCTCCAGCTGGCCAGCCCGCTGCCCTTCAGCCGGCACGTCCAGCCCGTGTGCCTCCCAGACTCCTCGCACGTCTTCCCCCCCGGGAAAAAGTGCGTCATCTCTGGCTGGGGCTACCTCAAGGAGGACTTCCGTAAGGGGGTCTTGTTGGATTTCTTTGGTTATTGTTTTGTAGTTTGTATCTTACGTTTGCTGAACACACACACGGCAAAACCCGCTCCCCTTCTCCTGTTTCTGGACGTACTGGCCAGTCACTTGGTTATGTCTTTCACCCTGTGCCCGCGTTCTCCTGATGGCTACTCGCTTCCTTCACTCCCATTCAACTCCCAGCCTCCAGCCTTCTCGCCTGCACTTTAGGATAGCAGCTGTCCGTTTGGCCTCCTACAGAGGAGTCTTACACGAGTGTGGTCCTCAAGGGGGACCGTCTTTAACCATCTTTACTTTCTGATCTAAACAGTTATCTATATGCAGACAGGCAGCAAGGGAGCAAAAAAAAACCCACTGGGTTAAAGCACTCAGCTGCTAACCTGAAGGTCACAGGTTCAAATCCACCGGCCGCATCAAAGGAGAAAGATGCCGCCATCTACTTGGAAACCCTATGCGGCAGTTCTGCCCTCTCCTGTAGGATCACGCTGAGTTGCAAAGGACTTGATGTCCATGGGTTTGGCTTTTTATTTTAGTTTCAGGCCTGGAAAAGGCATCTTTGAGTGGCGCAAACAGCTAAGTGCTTCACTGGTAGCTGAAAGGCTGGAAGTTCCCACTCACTCAGAGGTGGTTATTTCTACACATATATATCTGTGTACTCTGTGTATAGTCACATATAATAGAGCATGTAAAGGGCAGAGTTATGGAAACTTTCTAGACACATCTAAATGCCTCATGGGACTGAGTTACTGGGTTTGAAGGCTCAGGGGACATCTAGGTCAATTGGCATATCATTGTTCATTAAGAAAATACGTCCTATTTTCATGAGTACCAGTTCAGGTTTTATAAGCTTTTGAGCAACAATCTGAAACACAGACATCAGACTGTTGTCATCTGGAGCAAAGCAGAGTGAAGAAAATTGAAGACCTGAGGAAGCAATTACTGTCAAGGACTAATGGACTGCAGAAAACACAGCCTCCTCTAACCTGAGACCAGAAGAACTAGATGGCACCCAGCTACCGTGACTGACTGCTCCAGTCAGCAACACAATAGAAGGTGCCAGGTAGAGCAGGAGAAGAAAGCAGAACAAGACTCAGATCGATAACAAAGGCCAGACTTACTGGCCTGATAGGAACCAGAGGAACCCCCAAATCTATACCCTTAGGACATCTTTCTAGCTTGAAACTGAAGCCGCTCCCAGAGACCACCTGTCAGCTAAATAATAGTCAGGCTTATAAATAAACAGAAACTCGAGTGGCATCGTGATTAAGTGCTGTGGCTGCTAACCAAAAGCTTGGCAGCTTCAATCTGCCAGTCGCTCCTTGGAAAATATGGGGCAGTTCTATTCTGGGGCAGACCATATTCTATAGGGTCACTATGAGCCAGAGCTAACTCCAGCAATGGGTTTGCCTTCTGGTTTATAAAATAAACAATAATGGCTTCTTAGAACAGTCAGCTCTACTAGACCAAAGGCTGACATTGGTCCCAAAGCAAAGATGAGAAGGTAGGAAGAGACAGGGAAACCAGATGAGTGGAAACGGGGAGCCCAGGGCAGAAATGAGGACAGTGCTGATACATGGCGGGGACTGCTGCCCATGTCACACATGTCACAGAACGATTTGTATATGAAATACTGGACAGGAAACTAATGTCTGTGTAAACCTTCACCGAAAGCACAATAAAATGTTCCAAGTCAATTATACAGGAAACAAATAACAAAAATAACACAATTTGTAAAAATAGTACAACCCTCCCCACAAAAAAAAAATTACCCACGAGACCAAACGGTCAACCGTGACTTTAAAACATAGATAAGAAGGTAAGGGGACAGGGAAATGAGATGAAAGGAGAAAGAGCAAACGGGTAATAATAATGAGGCTGTTCATGCTTGTGAAGGATGTCACCAATGTCACTGAACAACTGTGCAGAAATTGTCCAACAGGAGCCTGAACTGCTATGTGACCCTCTCCTATAACACAATAAATGTTACTTCAAAGAGAGAGAAGGGAGATGATAACAGAAAAACTAAGGCAGGGATGGGGGCTGCAGGGGAGGAGGCTGAAGCCTTAAATGGGGAAGTCAGATGAGGCCTCGCTGAGGGCAGAAGTGAAGGAAGTAGCCATACAGGTGGCACAGGGACAAGCATTCCAGCAGAGGGAACAGCATGTGCAAAGGCCCTGAGGTCAGAGCATGTTTGATGGCTGAGAAGAAGAGCAAGGAGGACCCTGAGGCTGGAGCTGATCAGGATAGAGAAGGAGTGAGTAGTACTATCGAGACCTGGGCTTTTGTGCCGAGCCCGAGGGGCAGCTCCAGGTGGGTTCGATGTGAACAGACTTGGCATTCTGAACAGGCATTGTGCTGACCTTCAGATTAAAAGAAGATTTCAGCTGAGGAATTACAGAGTAATGGCAAAGCAGGGAGACCAGCTAAGAGATATCTGAGGTGACTCGGGCAAGGAGTGATGGTTGCCTGGCTCGAAGGCAAAGCATAGGCTGATCCTGGGTCTAGTTTGAGGGTCATGTCCATGTGCAGCAGGAAGGTGGACTGGAGCCCGGCTCTGAGGCTTGGGACTGGGGCACCTGCAGGGATGGAGCTGGCATTCCATGAGGTGGGGGGCTGGTGCGGAGCAGGCTGGAGAGGGGTGCTGAGCCCAGGATGGCGCGCTAAGTCTGACACCGTTAGGCTGGCTGGTGGAGAGCGTCAGCAGTGGGCGTTGGAGAATCTCTGGGCGGCGCAAAGAAAGAATGAACTGGCCGCCGAGCAAAAGGTAGACAGTTCAGGTCCACCCAAAGGTGCCTCAGAAGAGAGGCCTGGCAATCTGCTTCTGACAAATCAACCACTGAAATCCCTGCAGAGCACAGCTTTCCTCTGACACACGGGGGGCTGCCCTGAGTCAGGGTCGATTTGAGGCACCTACTTTGTTTGGAGGCTACTTTTTGCCCTTTGCTGGTGTCGGAACTAGGTGCTGCCAGCAGTCCTCTTTGCAGCCAGGGAAACTGAGGCTCAGGGGGTGACATCTTTCAGCCCCCAGCTCAGGGTGGCTGCCTGGGGCCCCAGAGGCTCACCTCCTTGTCTCTCTCCCCGTCCCGGGTAGTGGTCAAGCCGGAGGTGCTGCAGAAAGCGACTGTGGAGCTGCTGGACCAAGCCCTGTGCGCCAGGCTCTACGGCCACTCCCTCACAGACAGGATGCTGTGTGCCGGCTACCTGGATGGCAAAGTGGACTCCTGCCAGGTGAGCCCGCAGCCCGGAGGGCGACCTAGCCCATGGCTAATGACTACCGTGTAGTTCCTAAATGCTCCAGAATGGGGGAAAAAACAAAACCAGGAATGTCTAGAATGTTCTAGGACAAAATAAAACCCAACATGTAGAGCTTTCCAGATCAGAGGCAAAGCTGAAGATGGCCCCCAAATTTCTGTTTCATTGCTGCCTGCAACAGGAATTTCAGTCTCCACCTCCCAGAAAAACGCACAGTGGACTTACGGATGCCCGTTCTGGAGGAATTCTAAAGGAAATAGAGTAGGGCAGTGGTACCGAACTCAGCATCGGGGTCTGCGTTTGTTTGTTCTTATGACAGCGTGTGATGATCTGTCTGGTTGTTGTGAGTCAGCGCTGAGTCAGAGCCTCCTCATGGCAGCCCCGTGGACAACGGAGGGCAACGCTGCCCAGTCCTGGGCCATCTTCATAACTGTTGGTCCTCTCGAGTCCATGGTTGTGGCTCTGAGTGTATTCTGAGTCCCTCCAACCTGAGGGGGCACTCCGTATCCACCACCACATTGGACGGCGTTCTGTCGTGATCCGGAGGGTTTCCACTGGCTGATTTTCAGACGTCGGTGGTCAGGTCTTTCTTCCCAGTCTCTCTTAGTCTGGAAGCTCCAGGGAAACCTGACACTGTGGGTGACCCTGCTGGTATTTGAAATCTCAGTGGCATCGCTTCATCCAAGCCACCATAGTACCAACGAGGCTGACAAATGGGGGGTGGCTTTACCAAACTCAACCCTGGCTGTGCTTTGCCTTTGCCCTCAGTACCCCAGGTGGCCCATCATGGGGTCCCTGGGCCTGGCAATGACCCTCATGTCCAGGGTGGGGGTCTGCAGGAATCCCAAGGGCCCCCACGTTCAGACAGAGTTTTGCATCCAGGGCCTGACCTGAATTTTTCTGTTGTGATTTGTTGGGTTTTTTTTTTTGTAATATAGCATTACAGTATTATTTATCTTGATGAATACTTGACTGAGATTTTGGGACCCCTAATTAGCATGTGTGAACTGGCCTAGCCATCCTCCTCCCCCTCTAAAAGGAGACTTCCATGAGGGCAGGGGCGTCTCCAGGTGGTGCAGAAGGTTAAGCGCTCAGATACTAGCTGGCAGGTTGGCAGCTCAAGCCCACCCAGGAGCACTGCAGAGGAAAGGCCTGGCAATCTGTTTCTGGAAGGTCACAGCCTTGAACACACTGTGGAGCAGTGGTACCCTGCACATGTACGGGGATGCCAGGAATCGGAATTGACGGCAACTAGCAGCAACTACATGAAGGCAGGGACTGTCCCCACCAGCTGGCCTGGTAGAACATGGGGCAGACTTTACACTGACAGAAAGAGGTCTTAAAGGTGCCATAGTCCCATTATCTTGTTTGTTTTATTACTCTTGTAATGATTTGGGTGAAATACATCCAGCAACACCCACTCACGTGCTACCATTTCTGAACCGACTGATCAGTGACGTTTGTTCCACCCTTCATTGTGTCACTCCTGTTGATTTCCGTGTTCTCGCTGTTTCTGCTCTGCTTGTCTCAGTCCCGTTGACTTTGGTGTTCTTGCTGTTTCTCTTCTGCTTGTTTTGCTCAGATTGACTTCTGAGTTCTTGCTGTTTCTGTTTTGCTCGTTTCACTCCTGTTGACTTCCACTCCCGACCTCCATCTTCTCATAGCCATTGTCCATTTGGTCTCATATGGATGAGTCTTTAGAAAAACACAATACTCAGAGCACCAGTCTTGACTCTGAGCTAAACTGTAACTTAACTTAAAGTGGATTTCAAGGGACAGTTTCAACTCAGAAGATCAAAGAGTAACTCAGAAACCATGATCTTGGAGACTCCCCCAGCCTCAGTAGGTCCAGGAATCTTGTTTTATTTTTACGGAAGAGGAGTTCGAGTGAGGTTGTTCTGGGGTGGTCTCCGGAGTCCTAGTCCATCTCTCCTGCTCTGGCCTAGTGGCTCTGGGGTCCAAGCTGGCTGCTGCTGGGGTGATCCAGCCCACTGTGAACACATAGCTTTGTTTCCTAGGGTGACTCAGGAGGACCTCTGGTCTGCGAGGAGCCTTCTGGAAGGTTCTTTCTGGCGGGCATTGTGAGCTGGGGAATTGGTTGTGCAGAAGCCCGACGGCCGGGGGTCTACACCCGTGTGACCAGGCTTCGTGACTGGATCCTAGAGGCCATTGACATGGCCGGCATGCCCCTGGCCCCCACTGTGGCTCCTGCCCCCACGAACCCCAGCAGTGCCTGGCCCACCAGCCCCGAGAGCCCTGTGGTCAACACCCCCAACAGACCCATGCTGACCCCCAGCACAGCACCCCTGGACTCGGCCACTGCCTCGAAACCACAAGGTATTTTCTGGGAGACAAGAAAAAGGAGGTATCATCACCTGTGCCAGGTCAGATCAATTGGTACTAGCTTTCGGAAGCACTCTGTGGCAAGGTGGTTGGTAATTGATTGGTGATATCTGTCAGGAGCACAGGCAAGGATGAACGGTACAGACTGGCCACCCAGTTCTTATTTTTATTTTTATTTTTGTAAGTATCATATACTCAGGAGCCATGGTGGTGCAGTGATTAAGGGCACAGCTACCAACCAAAGGTTAGTGGTTTGAATTAACCAGTTGCTCAAAGGGTGAAAAGACCTGGCCATTTGCTTATGTAAAGAAGAGAGCCCAGGAAACACTCGGGCAGTCCCACTCTGTCACATGGGGTTGCCATAAGTCAGAAACACGTGACAACATGCAACAACATAATATACTTTGTACTTTATAATACAGTTAGTACACATGTGCCTGGTAAATTCATGCATTTCTAGAGAACATACATAGAATGTCTCTGAAGGATCCTCAAGAAGCTGAAACAGTGATTGTAGGGCCAGGACTGCACTATGAAAAAAATCCTGTAGTTCCCCCAACCTGCCCCTAAATGCTCTTTTGGGGGAGTCACTAGTGGGGCCCACTTCCTGGGTACCCTTCCCAAAACACAATCCACAGAAAGCACGTCTGTTTGTGTTTTCATATTTGAGTGTTCACTGCTTTTTTCCCAGAATGTTCCTAGACATTTCTTGTATGTTTACTTTTCCGTGTAATTTTAAGATGTTTGAGTGACAGCTTGGTTGAGTGAGACTGGGTGGCTGTGGTTAGTGGCTGTCCCATCGACTCCAGCTCCTGGCAGCCTGCCCTGTGTGTGCAGAGCAGAGCTGCTCTCCCAAAGGTCCTCGGTGGACGGGTCTTCAGCAGGAGGTTGCCAGCCCTCTCTTCTGATGCACCTCTGGGTGGGTTCAAACCACCGACCTTCTGGTTAGCAGTGAGCGCTTTACCATCTGCACCACCCAGGGAAGATGGTTATTTCTATATCACTGAGTCTGTCCATTCCAGGACAGGCATACCCCACTGCCACCGAGTCAATTCTGACTCATAGCGACCCTAGAGGTCAGAGTAGAACTGCGCTGCGGTTTTCCAGGGAGCGCCCGGAGGACTTGAACTGCTGACCAGCGCTAACCTGCTATGCCACCAGGGTTTCCAGGACAAGGCAGTTCCTTCCGTTATCCCCACCATACTTTGCCGGCCCTTTGCCGCGGTATCTCTGTCGTATGGATCATGCCTGTTTCCTGTTGACCATGGTGACATTGTTACAGAGGACAGCACAACTCCTCCTCTGGACGGCTCCTGCTTTCCTCTTTGAAAAACCTTGTTCTCTAAAACCTGGTGGCAGCCTGCCTGCTAGACCTCAGGTCAGTATGACTGAGTTGCTTTCTTTGACCTAAAGGACTCGAGTCACTTTGAAGTCACAGAGAAGCCTCCTGATGGCCAGCCCAGGTGCAAATAAGGGTCGTGGGCACCACAGCTCTCTTGTCTCCATGGTTGCCAAGGAAACAGACCCAGCTCCACTTCTCCGTCCAGACCTGAGGCTGACCCCTTTACACCGGGCCTGGCTTTCAGTCAAGGCAAACAATACTTCATTTAAATTTCACCCAAACACTATCCTTCATCCAAAAACACAGCGTATCAAACCCACTGCCACTGAGTGGAATCTGACTCACAGCGACGCTATGAGACAGAGTTGAACTGCCCCATAGGGTTTCCAAGGAGCACCTGGTGGATTTGAACTGCCGACCAGGAGGTCGGCAGCCTGGCCCTAACCACTGCACAGCCAGAGTCTGTATCCAATGCCATGCCCTCCTTTTTAACTACATCCCCCAGCTGTGCCACCGATATGCTGGGGACTGCCACCTCTGCACCTCCAGGGTGCTCACGTCCCCAGCAGCTGAGGCCCCCTGAGCCCTCCCTCCTTGTCCCCCTGCAGAGTGTGGGGCCAGGCCAGCCCTGGAGAAGCCCATCCGGATCGTGGGCGGGTTTGGCGCTGCTTCTGGCGAGGTGCCCTGGCAGGCCAGCCTGAAGGAGGGTTCCCGGCACTTCTGCGGAGCCACCGTGGTGGGCGACCGCTGGCTGCTCTCTGCCGCCCACTGCTTCAACCAGTAAGATTGCACCCTGCCCAGGGGCCACCCAGCCTCCCCACACCATCGCCAGATACCCCCGAAACCATTTCCTACTGTGCTCGCTGGCCTGCCGGCAGGGACCAACAGACCCAGCCCTTCCTTTCCCATCTGAGTGTTGACCCAGGTTTCTGAGGGCCCGTCTGCAAAACAGTGGACATGGTGGCACACTGGCTAAGTGTTCGGCTGCTAACCAAAAGTTTGGGAGTTGGATGCCACCAGCTGCTTCTTGGAACCTGCGTGGGGCCACCTCCCCTGTCCTGCAGGGTGGCCCTGAGTCAGAATCAATTTAATGGCAGTGAGTTAACTGCAGAACAGAGGCAGTGGCCCTAACAAGAAGACACTAGGAGACAGTGGGCAGCTCAGTGGTAGAACTGTCACTCTCCACTCAGGAGGCCTGGGTTCAGCTCCCGGCCACTGCATTTCAGGAACGCCCACCCCCCATCTGTCAGTGGAGGCTCACGGCTCTCAGCAGAGCCTCCACACTCAGACAGACCTGGAAGAAAGGCCTGGCGACCCACTTCCGAAAGCAGCCGATGAGCTCCCTGGGCACCCCCGCGGTGCCACCCACCACGGATAGTGAGGGTGGCGCAGGCCCGGGCAGCGCTTTGTTTGGTGGTGCCTGGGGGTGCTGTCAGTTGGGGGCGACTCCACAGCGATGAAACACACCCAGGAGGAGGGAGAAGAAGGGCCTGTCTCCCCGCTTCCTCATGAGCACCCCGGGACGCCAGCGGCTGTGCAGCCGGCTCTGACTCACGGTGCCTCTCATGTCAGAGGGCCCCTGTGCTCCACGTGGCTTCCAGTGGCCGAGTTTTCGGAAGCAGGTCACTAAGCCTTTCTTCGGAGGTGCCTCTGGGTGGACTCGAACCTAGATCTATTGGTCAGCAGACGAGCGCCTAACTGTTTGTACCAGCTGGGTACAAACCCGACGACAGGGACCTCCACGGAGCCGTAGGGTCTTACATGTTGCCAGGCCAGCTCCCACCTGTTACGGAGAAAACGAGGCCCACAGGGACTCCCCGGCCTGTCCCAGGTCACCAAGCTTAGGACCATTTCTCTCGAGGATCCCTGAAGTCCTCCTCCTGCCACCCCTCCCCAGAGCTGAGGGTCTGAGCGCTGGCTCAGCCCTGGAGGCCACACCTTGCACCCTCAGTAGGGCCGGGCAGGGGTTGACAGGGTGGGCGGCGGGTGCCTGAGGGCCCTGTCTCCGCAGCACAAAGGTGGAGCAGGTGCGGGCCCACCTGGGCACGGCATCCCTCGCGGGCGTGGGCGGGAGCCCAGTGAAGGTGGGCCTCAGGCGGGCGGTGCTGCACCCGCTGTACCACGCGGGCACCCTGGACTTCGATGTGGCCGTGCTGGAGCTGGCCAGCCCCCTCCACTTCAACAAGTACATCCAGCCGGTCTGCCTGCCTCTGGCCATCCAGAAGTTCCCCGTCGGCCGCAAGTGCCTGATCTCTGGGTGGGGCAACACCCAGGAGGGAGATGGTGAGTCCACGCACGGCGGCCACGGTGTGGTTCCCAGGATCCACGGCGGTTCCTGGGACCTGCTGGGCCTGGGGGCGGGAGGATCTGTCCTTCTGGGCCCCGTGCTCCTACATCCAGACGGTGACAATCTGCACCTCTCAGGTGGGCCCTCACCCAAGCTGCCTGCACATTCCCCACCATGGACCCAGCTCCCCACAACCCACACCAGGGGCAGCAAGCTACAGTCTTTGGGCCAAAGCCAGTCCACAGCTTGTTTTGTCAATAAAGTTTTATTGGAATGCAGCCACACACATTCATGTTCGTATGTCCGTGGCTGCTGCACCACGGGGAGGGTGCACTGGACAATGGGTCACGCCGACTATGTCGGGGGGCCACCACAGTGCAGCTGCATGTAGGGGGGTGGCCCCTGCAGCAGGAGGTTTGCCAGGAGCAAGAGGAGGAGGGCCAGGAGACCCCAGGGAAGAGGGAGGGAGAAGTAGCTCATGTCACCTCGCGTGACAGAGTAGAACTGCCCCCTTGGGTTTCCGAGGAGCTGCTGGTAGATTCTAGCTGCTTACCTCTTGGCTGGCAGCCGAGCTCTTCAACCACTGCACCACCAGGGCCTCGGCAGCACCTTAGGGTGTCTGTAATGATAGGGTCTGTGCTTAGCCAGGGCGAGCGGCCAGAATCACAGCTGCAGGGTTATGACAGCGGCTCTAGGTGGCTGCTGCTTTGGGCTCTTTGGCGCACAAGCGGATGTGTACCCACTGAAGTTGGGTGCCAGAGAGCTTTCTGAGCTCAGTGTGCTGTGAAGACATAAGCCACCTGCACCCGGGCACAGAGACCACCCTCGACTCATTTCTGTGACAGCTGCTTCCATGTCATGACTGCAGAGATGAGTCGTTGTGACAGAGACTGTCGGCCCCACCAAGGCAAAAATATTCCCTCTGTGGCCCTTTTACGAAAAGTCTGATGACCTTTCTTGCCCTAGGCTGCTCAGAGACCCCCAAGGGTTGAGGCTTCCTTCTAAACCTCAGAGTGGTGTCCCTGGGTGGTGCAGACAAGTGTGCTCAGCTGCTCACCAAAAGGTTGCAGGTTCGAGTCCACCCAGGGGCACTGCAGAAGAAAGGCCTGGTAATCTGCTTTTAAAAAAGCACATGCTGAAAACCCTGCAGAGCACCGCTGTACTCCGACACACATGAGGTCGCCAGGAGTCAGGACCGACCTGACGGCAACGCGTACCGCAAACCCCAGAATGGCCTGCCACCAGTTCCTCTGGAGACCCTGGAGGCGGGGTAGTTAAGAGCTATGTCTGCTCACCAAAAGGTCGGCAGTTTGAATCCACCAGGTGTTCCTCAGAAACTCCACGGGGCCAGTTCTACTCCACCCTGCAGGGTCACCGTGAGTCAGAAACGACTGGATTTTTACCAGTTACCCCAAGTGCTGTGGCTGCCTGTGGGGACAGTGGTGAGACCCCAGGGCTCCGAACGGGGCATGGAGGGTCTGCCTCTTCTCGTCGCCTGACTTTGCACCAGGTCCTGAAAGCCGGGGAACCCACGTTTCTCCCTCCGCAGGACAGGCATCACAGCTCGCCTCCAGCGTCATTAGCACAAAAAGAAACCCAGAGCGACCGCTGTCAGTTCTGACTCCCGGAGAGCCCGCAGGGTTTCCAGGGCTGTGAGTCTCCGCAGAAGCTGATGGCTGTGGCCCTCTGCTCTGATGCCGCCGGTGGCTTCAGACCACTGACCCTTCAGTTAGTTAGCAGCCAAGTGCTTTAACCACTGCACCACCAGTCACTGCACAGAACAGAGTCAGACAGAGCAGCCCCAGAGGGTTTCCAAGGAGCGGCTGGTGGATTCGGACTGCTGACCTTTTGATTAGCAGCCGAGCTCTTAACCACTGCGCCACCTGGGGTCGTTAAAAAAAAATAAAGCCAACTTCACTGCCACAGAGCCAATTTCAACTTACAGCAATCCTATAGGACAGAGTAGAACTGCCCCATAGGGTGTTCTAGGAGCGCCTGGTGGATTTGGACTGCCAGCATTCTGGGTAGCAGCTGAGGTCTTCACCACCGCACCACACACGGTCCTAAGCAGAATTTACCTGGATAGGGTCCCCGGGTCCCTCCGCAATTGGCGGTCGGGTCCCACTGTGAGCGGGTCCTTCTGTGAGTGAGTCCCTCTGTAAGCAGCATGCTGGGTCCCTCGGTAAGTGGCATGCTGGGTCTCCTCTCCTTGCAGGAACCAAGCCTGACATTCTGCAGAAGGCCTCGGTGGGCATCATAGACCAGAAGACATGCAGTATCCTCTACAACTTCTCCCTCACCGACCGCATGATCTGTGCCGGCTTTCTGGAGGGCAGAATTGATTCCTGTCAGGTGGGCTTCATGGGGGGCCGGTGGCTGCGGTTTGTCGCGTGGTTGTCAGCTGCTGTCAAGTTTTCCCGGACTTGTGGCGACTCTGTGCACACAGAACAAAACACTGCGCAGTTCTGCGATGGGACCATTGGGGTCATTGGGTCCTCGCTGGCTGATTTTCTGCAGTCGATCGCCAGGCCTTTCTTCCTAGTCCGTCCTAATATAAAAGCTCCCCGAAACCTGTTCGGCCTCACAGCACCGCGCAAGCCTCCACCGACAGACGGGTGGTGGCGCGGGTGAGGCGCCACGGCCGGGAATCGAACCCGGCTTCCCGCTAGGGAGGCGCGAGCGCCGCCGCTGAGCCACCACTGCCCCCTGGTGGCCACGAGTGGTGGTAGGAGTATTAAAAACGGTCCTTTTTAAGCGTTTTCTGCATTTTTTTTTTTAATCTTAATAGCAGAAACGACAGAGGATCGGGGGCGGCCACCTGACCCTCTTTCCTTCTCTCTCAGGGCGACTCTGGGGGGCCCCTGGCCTGTGAGGAGACCCCCGGCGTGTTCTACCTGGCTGGGATCGTGAGCTGGGGAATTGGCTGTGCCCAGGCCAAGAAGCCAGGCGTCTACGCGCGGATCACCAGGCTGAAGGGCTGGATTCTGGAGACCATGTCCTCCGACCCCCTCCCCACCGCTCCCCACTCGACGGCAAGGACACCCGCCACCCCGAGCCACGCCCCCAGGACAACGGCTGGCCCCACAGTCCCGGCAGCCACGACCGGCAGAGCCTCGCCCCAGCCCGCCAGCAGGGCCACCAGCCAGCCTGCCCCCGCCCCGACCCCGACCCCTGTCACCGTCACCAGAAGTACCACCAGGAGACAGACGCCACTTGCAAACACCCCAGCACCCAGCACCCATTCCCAGCTCTCAGGTACCGTGAGAAGGGGGGACCCCGGGGTGAGGGGCACTGACAGCCGCGGGAGTGGCCCTGAAGGGGCAGATGGCAAATGCCTTATCCCTCAACCATGTAAAAAGAGGTGTGGGGAAGCCGGTGGTGATGGCGGTCTCCAGACACACAGCCAGTGCTTGTGGGTCCGCGGTGTCCCAGCAGCTGAAAGCTACAACTCAGACCGAAAGGTTGGAAGTTCCAATCCACCAGCTGCTCCCTGGAAACCCTATGGGGCAGTTCTTGCTCTCTCCTATAGGGCAGCTATGAGCCAGAGAGAGACTGATGTCAAGGGGTTTCCGTGTCGGCACTGCTCTCAGCGCAGGGCTGCTGCAGGGCACCAGACGCTCAGGAGGGAACAAGCCCTGTAAAGGTGAGGGACTGGGGTCAGGAGCTTCTGGTGGAGCAGATGGTGAGGCGCGCGGCAGCTGAGCGAGCGAGAGTTGGCAGCCTGAGGCCATTCGGAAGCGCCCTGGTAATCCACTTCCAGAAAGCCTGACCGAAAAGCCGCTGCAATCCGGTTGTACTCTGACACAGGTGTCGTCGCCATTGGTCAGAATGGACTCAGTGGCAGCTGGGTTTTTAGTGAAGAGGATGACAGTGGGGTCAGCGGGCTGCTGTTAGGAAAGCAGACATCTGTGAGGCTTCACTCAGGCGGCCAGCTCAAGTTCAGTCAAGCTGGCAGTAGTTGGGGATCATCCCCACAGCCGTCTAAGACAGGGTGGCAGTGCTTTATGGTAGAGTCCTCACCTTCCCTATGGAAGACTCGAGTTCGAATCCCGGCCGCTGTCCCTCACACGCAGTCAGGACCGCCTGTCAGTGCAGGCTCACCTGATGCTGTTGATGCTGGGCAGCTCTCAGCAGACCTTCTAGTCTCAGACAGAGTAGGAAGAAAGCCCTGGCGATCCACTGTTGCAAATCAGCTCATGAGCACCCCTAGCGGTTGGTTCCATCGCTGATCAGAGGGTGACACAGGACCGGGGAGTGTTCCATTCTGTTGTGCGTGGGGTCCCTGTGAGTCGACGGTTGGCCATTATCGACAAGGCAGAATTTAAGTCAAGCTGGGTCTCGATGGCTCAAACCCAGCGTACAGGGGTCAGCATCCATCTGGGCTGGACAGTGGAGGTGACGCTGTTGCCCAGGCAACCACAGAGACAAGTCAATTGTAGAAGGTGGGGTCCAGAAATCCCCTTCTCTCATCTGTCTGGAGACCACCATCACCACTGAGACAGCTTCTTTCTGACTCATCTCTGCCAGACAAAAGAAAACCCATTGCCTTCAAGTGGACCCTGACTCACAGAGACCCCATGTGTGTCAGAGGAGAACTGTGCTCCACGGGGTTTTTGTGCTTGTGACCTTTTGGAAGCAGATGGCCAGGCCTTCCGAGGCACCTCTGGGTGGACTTGGAGCCTAGCCTTTCGGCTGTCCGCTGAGGGCACGGACCCGTGGCACCACCCAGGACTCCCCAGGCCAAAGGGAAGTTTAATTCCAGCCAGTATGATTTCCGATCCCACGTGTCTGGTGGTTTATGATGTCTGTAAAGGAGATTTTTCATGAGAGGGAAAGTGGTCCTCGCTGGAGAAGGGAGTTGTTTTGATACTTGGACAGTGCTAGCACTTTAGGGAGAGACACTGCTTCCCGTGAGCTCTGCAGCTGGCCTTATCTGCTCTGTCCCTCGATCCTGGGGACTATCCCTTTCTTATTCTGGGCTAGTGGTTACTTTTCCTCTAGCTACACCCTGTGACTTCTTTTTCATTTCTTCTCCTTTTGTTAAATAATTTATTTGTTGCTGTTTGAGACTGTACACAGCAAAACATAAGCCAGTTCAAAGGTTTCTCCATGTGCAATTTAGTGACAATGATGATGTTCTTCAAAGAGGCATTCTCACCTTCCTTTCTGAGTTGACACAGACTCACTGCCCCCCTAAGCCCTGAGTTTCCTATCTAACTTTTCAAGTTGCTGCTGTCTGTCTGATCCCATGGCAAAAAAAAAAAAAAAAAGAAATTCCAAACCTGTTGCCATCAAGTCAATTTCGACTCAGTGACCCTATAAGACGCAGTAAAACTGTCCCATAGGGTTTCTAAGGAGCTCCTGGTAGATTCAAACTGCCGAGCTTTTGGTTAGCAGCTGTGGCACTTAACCATTAGGCCACCAGGGTTTCCTGATCCCATGGAGATGTATCTTAAAAGAGCACAATGCTCAAAGCAGAGGTTCTTTACTAATAAAGCTGAACTATTGTTGTGTGAGGAAACCCTGGTGGCCTAGTGGGTGGTTAAGTGCTACATCTGCTAACCAAAAAAAAAAAAAAAAGGTCGGCAGTTCGAATCCACCAGGTGCCCCTTCAAATCTATGGGGCAGTTCTACTCTGTCCTATAGGGTTGCTATGAGTTGGAATTGACTTGACAGCACCAGGTTTGGGTTTTGGTTCACTGGTATAAATATAGAAGTCTTCAAGGGCTATTTTTGGTTTAAGGTTTAAAATTTATCCCAGAGCAATAGTTTCAGAGGCTCAGTCAGCCTCCATGGCTCCAGGAAGTCTGGATTCCATGAGAATTTGAAATTCTGTTCCACATTTTACCCTCTTTTGATAAGGATTCTCCTCTGCAGCCTGGGAGTTCTTAGCTCGGGGTCCCAAGGAGGTGTCAAAAGACCCCTGCAGTGGGAGGCTGGGTTCTGAGTGGAGGTGGTGCTTTCCAGGGAGATGGGCCTTAGCTCCCATGAGGTTCTCGCAAGTTCCAAAAGCCGCCCACTCTTGGGCAGCGCAAGACGGCATCAGGAGGCTTGTGTCTGCAGGGTAGGCATATAAGTGGCCAGACCTAGGGACAGGCAGTGTCCCAGGGTAGGGGGAACCTGGAGTCACCCTGTCTGTCCTTCAGGGTGAGGATGCTGAACTTCTGCCTTCTGTCTTGTCCCATAGTGCAGACGTAACAAAAACACCGCAGTGACGGGCCGTCAGCAGATTTATCTTCCGCCAGTTCAGGGCACACAGTCTAGGGAAGGGCTCTCTGTCAGCTCTGGGGGAAAAACCCTTGCTCCTCAGCTTCCTTCCTCAGTTCCCGGGTGACCGCACCCAGCATCGGTCTTGCCCCATGGGGTCACCGCTTCTGTGCCTAATCTGCTTTTTATGTCTCAGAAGTGCCTAGTTTAGAACACACCCTGCCCTTATATGATCCCATTCAATAACAGAGAGAAGCCTACACCCAGGTGGGAGGAGACCCACAAGGATACTATGGTTGGGTGCCGTGGAGCCCATTTTTGACTCAGAGTGACCCTATAGGACAGAGTAGAATGGTCTGGCCAGGCTTCTGGACTGAAGTCATTACCAGAGCCAACCGCCACACCTCTCTGCCACAGGGAACTTTCAGTTAGCAGAGAAGTGTGTCACCAATGGGCCACCGGGACTCCTTTCTGAAAGTATAGGATTCAGGGTTTACAGCACATTTCTGGGGGGACACAATTCATCTGTAACACCTGCCAACCTTTTTACTTGCTGAGGCTGGGACAGGAGGGCAGAGAGAGTCAGCCAGGGGATGGGAGAGGGGGTGGGGAAGGGGGCTTCCACTAGAAGGGATTGTCTGAGGGTAGCTGAGTGCCCTCAAAGAGGGGAAAGGGTGGTCCCTGCAGCCACTTTGAAGCTGCCTGTTAGTTCCTTCTATAACCACGCCTGCCACCACATTTGAGGTGGGGGGACCTGCTGGGTTGGTCAGGGCTTACAGGAAGTGTCACAAGTGGGACACTGCCTTCCTCCAAGGGCTCCAGGGAGGACAGCAGGAGAGACTGATGGGAGGAGTGGCCTGTGGGGCAGGGCAGGAGCCTCCCAGGCAGAGGCAGCATGTGTGCAGAGGCCCTGGGGCAAAAAGGCAGCGGCACCTAGGAGTCAAAAATGGATTCCACAGCACCCAACAACATACTAGTGGGTGGCATCCCATCTGGGAATAGGGTTTTCTTTGTTGCCGAATGAGATTATACTAATGTAGGGGGTGTTTAAAACGCATTGCTTTTGAGATAGAAAAAGAGCAGATTTGACTCGACAGCACCTGGCTTTTGGCTAGATAGAAGAAGGGGCAGACTTGGAGGAGATAGTGGCCGTGGCAGGGACTATCTGGGACGAGAGCAGGCCTAGCCCAAAGGCAAGGTTACAGGACACAAAGGTGAATTAAATGCATTTCAAATGCTACTCAAACAATTCCAGAGAGGCCGGTCTGTAGGGCCACGCACTAGGCCCATTTCCCTCCGGGCACTTTCCTCGAGTGCGCCCACGGCCCGTGACGGCACCCTTGTCCGGGTGCCCGGAGGGGCTCGCCAGCCAACCGCCCGGCTCCCGCCCACAGACTGCGGCCTGGCACCCGCAGCGGCACTGACCAGGATCGTGGGCGGCAGCGCGGCGGGCCGCGGGGAGTGGCCGTGGCAGGTTAGCCTGTGGCTGCGGCGCCGGGAGCACCGCTGCGGGGCCGTGCTGGTGGCCGAGAGGTGGCTGCTGTCGGCGGCGCACTGCTTCGACGTGTGAGTCCACCGCCCCCTCCCCGTCCCTGATTCCCTCGCTTGGCTGCACCCTCTGCCTGGAACGCCCTCCCAGTCGCCAGCTCCCGCTGCCCCAGGCTACCTCTTCCAGAAAGCCCTCCTGACCACACTGGGCTGGGGGGCCAAGCCCAGCTCCATGATTCCCACTAAGCCCCCAGCCTCAATTCCCTAACACTGGCCAGGAGAGTGGGCGAGTTCGGGGTTCGGTGGGAATGCCACGACGCGTCCTTCCCCATCCCTGCCCCCTTGGACTTGGCTCTAGCCCCTGATAACCCCCAGTGGGGAGTCATTACCCAGCCACCCAGGGCCCCTTGATGGCGGAGCGCTCAGTGGGGTAGGTCTGTCTAAAGGAAGTGGGATTCCCAGCTCCGGGTGAGCACCCGTGGGGCACAGGGCCTGGCTGAATTCCACTCTCAGCCCCAGTTCACAGATGAGCAACTCGAGGCTGAGCGCCGTTGAGTATCCTGCTAAACGGTCTGGGGTGGGGTTGGGGGTCGTGGACGCTGGGGCACAGCCCTGCGAGGCGGCTCCGGCCGACGCCTGCGTCCGCATCCGCAGTTATGGGGACCCCAAGCAGTGGGCAGCCTTTCTCGGCACGCCGTTCCTCAGCGGCGCCGACGGGCAGCTGGAGCGCGTGGCGCGCATCCACAAGCACCCCTTCTACAACCTCTACACACTCGACTACGACGTGGCGTTGCTGGAGCTCGCCGGGCCGGTGCGCCGCAGCCGCCTGGTGCGGCCCATCTGCCTGCCCGAGCCCGCGCCCCGGCCCCCCGCCGGCGCGCGCTGTGTCATCACCGGGTGGGGCTCCGTGCGTGAGGGAGGTAGGTGGGGCTCCCAGGAGCCAGGTGGGGCCCCCAGGGAGCCGGACCCCTGGGGCGGGTCTCACTGGCCCACCCGGCCCGTGTCGCCCGCAGGCGCGATGGCGCGGCAGTTGCAGAAGGCAGCGGTACGGCTCCTGAGCGAGCAGACGTGCCGCCGCTTCTACCCGGTGCAGATCAGCAGCCGCATGCTGTGCGCCGGCTTCCCGCAGGGCGGCGCGGACAGCTGTTCGGTGAGCGCCCCAAGACCCGCCCGCCGGGGCTCGCCGCCCCACACGGCTCACTTGCTCAGGACAGCGAGGTGTCCCAGGGGAGGAGGGAAGATCCTTGTCCCTCTGAAGTCCACCAGCCAGCCAGGTGCCATTGCCTCTCACGCAAAGCGTCCCCCGAGACCAAGCACCATCCCCTTCCACCCGAGAAGGCTTTTCATTGGCCGCCACTGTTTATTGGGCGGCCGCAGTGAGCACCCCCCACCCAACAGACACCCATGGGTGACCAAGTGGCTGGAGCATGGGAGGCCCCCTTCTGCTGAAGGGAGGGGGTTCAGAGTAAAGTGGTAGACTCTGGTAGGACCCTAGACTAGATTGGACATCACAGTGGCCCCAGAAGTCCCAAGCTTGTGTCATAGTTTGAGAGGAAATGGTTGGGTTTCCCCAGTACCCATCACTGTCCTCAGCAGGATGTGTCCATCTGAGAGCATGGACCCCACTTCCCAGACAGTAAAAGTGCGATTCACAGGGGTACCCTTGGGGCCACATAGAATGGATGGGGCACAGGGGCCTGCCCTGAGTACCCTTTCTCTCTGCCCCCCCCCAGGGTGATGCTGGGGGACCCCTGGCTTGCAAGGAGCCCTCAGGCCGGTGGGTGCTAACAGGAGTCACCAGCTGGGGCTACGGCTGCGGGCGTCCCCACTTCCCGGGTGTCTACACTCGGGTGTCCGCCGTGAGAGGCTGGATCGGGCAGAACATCCAGGACTGACTGGGAGCCTGGACACCGGGGTCTGGGGTGGAAGACCTGGAGGTGGCGGGCAGCAGTCACCTGGCTTGCTATGGGGTGAGGCTGTGGCATGGAGGGGCGCACGGGGCTGCTGGGGGCGGGGTTGCAGTTCTGCAAATCGTGTGCCAATAAACAGCCCCCTGTGCCCAGCTTGCTCATCTGCACTTGCCAGACCCCGACCTGGGCTGGCCGTGGGAGAATGGTCAGGCATCCAAAGCAAGCAAGGACTGTGGGGCAGGAGGCGTGGCCTTTGCCTTTCTAGCGGGGGTCAGCCACATTTTTTTAGGTCTGCCCTTAAACCAAATCAAACCCATTCCCGTGAAGTCGATTCAGACTCATGGTGACCCCACAGATCTCCACTTTCGCGGAACACCTTCCTCATCATCCAGCCTGGCAGGCCCAGCGGTCGCAGGGAAAACCCAGAGAGCACCCCCTCCCCGCCCCCAGCCCCCAAAGAGAAGCTGAAGCCCAGTCTAGGTGGAGGTTCCTGAGACACTATGCCGTCCCCCTCGGACACCCACGGAGAAAATGCACAAGTGCCCCTCTCAGCAATTTATTTCACCGCCTCAAGAGGTCCTGGCTCAGGTGGGGTCAGTCCACCCTTCTCCGAAGTCCACACAAGGATGCCCTGCCTGGGGCACGAGGCTGATCCTGAGGGGCGCACCAGGGAGGGACCAGCGACCGCCCCTGGGCTGCCAGCACTTTGGCAAGGCACAGGAGTCCCCAAGATATAAGCTACACTCTTGGCTGTGCAGTGGGGTCCCATGCCCATCAACAGGGCAGTCTCCGCCTCGCACAGTCATTCACAAAGAATGTTTATGGAAGCAGGCACAGGGAACTGCGGGGGGGGGGGTCTCCTGACGGGGTCCCAGTCACATGTTAGCTCGCTCTCGCTGCAGCCGCGAGTTGTAGGCGCGAGACACAGTGTTCCAGGCGTCCATATAGCGGTCCATGCACATGGCGATACACTTCTGGAAGTGGAGAAAGGGCTCAGGGCGGGAAGCTAGCGCGCGCCCCAGGACGTCCCACCTACCCGCCTATCCAGGTGGGTGCCCGGACAACGAACTACGCAAGCGCGTGGCCCACCGCCCCGCCGCCCTGCCGGCCCGCGCATGCGCAACAGCACTCCCGCCCGATCCCAGGTCTTGAGACCCTCGTTCGCCAACCCTAAAGGTCTCACCTGTTCAGAGTTGTCCAGGGAGCCCCCTGGCTTCCCGATGCACTTCCGGAAGCACTTGTCCGTCATCCTCTGCAGAGACACGGGGACCCTCAGCTGCGACCCCCAACCCAGGGCGCCCCCGTTCCCCCTCGCCCTGCCTCCCGGATCGGCCACAGACCTGCAGCAGCTCCTGCGCGTTGGCAACGGCAATCTGCACCTTCACCTGTTCCATGATGAGCCCCGGGTCCAGTTTACCGCCCCCAGAGTTGCCGAAGTCCGAGCCGAAGCCGCCCTCCATGGCTCCGCAAAGTCAACAGGACAGTACCGCGTGCGCCGACCCGTACTTGCGCCGGAAGCTGGCTGCGCGCGGCACCACGGGGAATGGAGTCAAGGAGGGCTGGGGCGGGCCGGACTACAACTCCCACAAGGCCATAGGCGCCCAGGCCCGCCCGAGGACGCACGGGGCATTCTGCGCCTGCTCCGATGGCGGTTGGACACCGGCCCGCCCGGCCTCCGCGCGTGCGCAGAAGGCGCGTCACCGCCGCGCCGCGGCTGGGAGGCTGCAAGCGGGTGATCCACCACGTGACGTAGCGCAGGCTGGAGAAGGGCGTCCTTGGCCCCCGTATTTAGTGGAAGTGACGAGGACAAGTACCCAAAGATCGGCAGCTGGAAGCCAACAGCAGCTCCTTAGAAACTCCACGGGCAACTTTGTGTCCTGTAAGGTCACTTCCACTGCCACAGTCCACTCTAGTGTAATGAGTTTGGGTGTTTGGGTTTTGTGACCAGAAAGCCGGGGTAGTGGGGACACCTGGCAACGCAGGGGCGGGCATCTGTCCATATTCACCAGCGGTGGTGGGTTTTACTTTCAGAGGAGCCGGCCGGCTGCTAGACCCACTTCGTTAGAGGCGGGGGCTCCGGGTGCAGCGGCCCAGTGCTGGAGTCAACTGAGACAGAACTTAAAATCAAAATGTTTATTGGAGTGTTGTACAAAAGTGTTTCCAGTCATAAAACGTGTATTACAAATCATTGGGGGGGAAACAAAACAGGACCACACATGTGGCATGCATCTTCTTAAAAACCAACGCGGCCTCAGACCCAGCCCCTATTTCCGCAGCCCCATTTCTTCGGAAGTGGCGCCGCTTCTCCTGCGACACAGCGACCCGAAGACGTTTAAGCAGCAACGGCCGTGAGGCCTGCTGTCCCACTCATTCAGATAAACAGAACCTCTAGTGCACTGTAGGGAAAAACAAGGCCGTGTCTAACCTACTCTGAAGATGGCCGTGTGAGAAAGCCCTAGGTGAGACCCACCTGGGGAGAGGGTCTCGTCCCCGGCACCCTGCCCGCCCCAGCACGGCCGGGAGCCCCAACCCCCGTCAAAAGAAGCTGACCAGACTCAAGCATTTAAGAAAGGGACTGGGCTCGGTCGGAGTCATGTGACACAGGATTCTACAAAAGAATCACATTAGCGTGAAGTGGCATGAGGTGAAGCGTATCTGAAGACCGACCCACACTCCGCTTCCCGGGCCGCAGCCAGCGAGTCCACGCCGCATTCAGTTCCCCATTTCCAAACGCGTGGTTACCAACCACCACCTGTTACCCGGTCACCACTGGCCACCCACACTCCCAGATGCCAGCGGCACCCTCAGTACCTACATCACCCCAGCTTGTGACCTGTGGTTCTGTGCAGGGTGGGGATGAAGACTGCCGGGCAGAGCCAGGCCAAGGGATGAACTGCAGGGTAGGGTCCCACCCGGCCCCCTAGACTTGTGGGGGCCCACTCTGCTCTCTCTGAGCCCACAGAAGCCCAAGCTTAAATTCCAAGAACCAGCTTTGGCTCCCGGAAGGCGAAGGGTAGTGGCTGAGCCCAGGGTAAGCTTTCCCCTCCAGGCTCTCTTCTGTGACATCAAAGCCCACATAGTGTCTGCCCTGCCAGTGGGGACTGGGTGACACCAATTTCAGGAAGTGCCATCAAATCAGCATAGTGCCGAGACGCTTTGAGGGGCCTGGACCTTGCCCACATCTTCTAAAAGGCCAGGAACACCGAGCCCCAGGAAACTTGAAGTCACCATGGAAAGCCTAAGACTCCCGGAAGCAGGGGCTGCTGGCAAACAGCAGGCAAAGGAGCAGCAGCAGCACCCCTCCCACCCGACCCTGGGGGTCTGCCTCGGCTCCCTCCCTGCCACTAGGCAGACACTGAGGGGGCACAGAGCAAAAGCAAAGGAAGAGCAAAGTGAACTGGGGGTGCCCAGGGACGCCCCTCCACCCAGGGGGCAGAGCACACCTGTGGCTCAGTTTGGCATCTCTAAGACTTGAGCTGCGCTTTCTGAAAAGGCTGCCTTTCAGGGACTCAGAGCCCACGGAGTCAGGCCTGCCCATGATGATGCCCCTCTGGGGGCTATCAGCCTGTTCTGGGGTCCTGATGTGGGATCCCAGCAATCTGCATACTGACCAATGTAAAAAAATAAATATCCTTAAAAAAATAACTTTTGTGTATCTGAGGGGGGAGCATCAACGGAAAAGCAGATGTGGGGGGCTGGGCAAGTGGTGGGGTGGGGGGCCCAGAGCTCAGCACCATCCACGCAGGGGCCGAACAGCCCTGCAGGTCTGAGAAACCCCGTTGCAGTGAGAAAGCCGCAGGCATAAGCTGCACTGTGGGTATGTGCGTGTTGTGAACCCAAGCCCAGGGAGAGCATGTCGCCCCATGCCCCACAGGCAGGAGCACCCGACAACCGGGAAGTCAGGCAGCCAACCCCAGCGAGGGGCGGGGGCTGGCTGTCCCCTCTGTGTGGACACATTCTAAAACGCAGGGCACCTGGGCCCCATGTCACTAAGGCCTGCCCAACCTGCAGCTCCCTTTATGTTGACACTGGTGTCACGTCTAAGCAGGGTCTGTCCCCGTCCTGCCCTCCTGCCCAGGGAGTTGGGGCGTTACAAACCACAGAAAGCTCCAGAACTGAGCACCAGCAGCAAGAGGGTCAGGCAACCAGACAGCACCTCAGGAGGCCCCAGGCCATAAAGACACCTGCGGCAGAGACACCCTACCTGTCAACCGTCAGAGCTGCCATGACCGTGGCACAGCAGCCCGGGAGGCCAGCCACACCCCAGCCGCTTCGGCACCCGAGCCCCGAAGCTGACACAGTGCAGCCACCACCACTGGGCAGCCTGTCGGTGGCCTCTGCCCTGTCCGCAGGCCCCAACCTGAATCCTGAATTTGGTTTCCAAAAGCTTAAAAGCAAAAAAAACAAGAATTCTGAATTCCTCAAAAGTTTCGGGCTCTTCACCTCAAGGCCCAAGGGACCTGTCCCTGTCCCCTCCCAGCCTCCAGCTGGAGCCCCCCAGTCTGACCCAGCTATCTCCAAGCCAAACCCTATCAGCCTGTAGGTTCCTAGCCTTGAATTCAACCAGGTGGCGCAACCAGGGGGGGCCAACGGCACCCCGCCCCCCTGACAACAGTGACGGAGGGTGGGTCCAAGGAACCCACGGAGGCCAGAGATCCAGAGACCCCTCCCACAGTCCTGGCAGTAGCTTAAAAATTCTCTAGAAATGTATCAAGGACTAAAGAAAGCCAATGATATAAAAATAGTTTTCAGTGGCTCTGGGCAAAGAAAGACACGTAGATGAGGAGGTTCGGTTCACATCACGTGGCAGCCCCTTGAGGTGGTCCTCGGGTCCCCCTGGAACAGAAGAAGGTGGCAGTGGTTAGGGGACACCCTGAAGCTGGTGGGAGGCTAAGGCTGCCTGCCACCCCAATAAGTTCTGCCCCTGACCAGATTGCAGGGTCAGCAGCTCCAGCTATGACCAACCCCCTCTCCAGAACCTTCGAGCCTGTATTATCTCAACAGTTTCAGAAATCAGGAGTCTCACAACATATATACTTAATAGTGTTGTGATTCTTCATCTTCCTCCCAAAAGCTGTACTTAAAACCACTGGGATCTCAGGGTGCAGGCGAGGAGGTGACAGAGTGTGCAGGCCAGAGAGTCCCCCACAGCCCAGAGAACCAGTCAGAATGTTTGCATCTCCAGGTGTGTATATCTACACAGAGGGTTGTACACTGACTGGAACACTGGGTATGTGTTTATAAAGGATAATGGTGTGTGAATACACACTGTACATGATTATGTGGTCAGCTGTGGGTGCTTGTGTAGGAGCTGAAGTGCAGCTGTGAGTACACAAGCGTGTACATCAGGGTGGGAGGGTTGGAGTTTCTGTGTATGTGGGTACACACATATCTCCGAATCTACGTGTGAGCTGTGTGTGTGCAAGTGTGTGTACACGTGTGTGTCTGTGTGGGTGCACACACCCCGGCCCTCAGGCAGTGGCAGTGGTGAGCAGGCACCAGGCCCCTACCTGTTGGTGGAAAAGATCCTCCTCCCCGAACTCGGCCTCTTCCTCCTCTTCCTCCTCTCCGTTCTCCGTGGTCTCCCGCACCGAGGACTGTGTTACGGTTCTCATTGCCACCTCCTAAATGAGACAGCAAGCTGGGCATCCTGTCCCTGGGGGCCACTCGGGCTGACCTGGGCGGGGCACTCGACCCTGAGGACCACCCCAGGAAGGACTGGGCTGGCACCCCACCCCGAGGGCCACCCCCACAGGGTGTACTAGCTGGCAGAGCACTGTGTGGAGTCAGGCCCAGAATGCTGTCTGAGGCTCTGCACAAGCCCCACTGTGCACACACGTGGCCAGGCTGAGCCCAGGGTCCATCCAGACTCCAGTGGCCAGCCTGGGCAGGGGAGGGCCAGCAGTGACCATGCCCACAGACAGGTGAAAGCCCAGCGGCACACCCACCTCACCATCTGCGTTAACCAGGACAGTCCGGAAGCTCACGCCCGTGCCCCAGCTGTTCTGGCTTTTCCACACGAGCGTGGCCGGGGGGCTATGGGCCACCCCTGCCCCTGCTGCCCACACCTGAAGACACAAGAAGGGTCCCTGCTGGTGTCCCCTGCCATGCGGCCCTCCCACACCCGAGGCATTTATTTTTTAAGGCATGCTCAGGTCCAAGAATTACAGTACCCAGTATACAGATGAAGAAGCAAGTTCAGCGGTGAACTGGGCTGAGCTGGGGTCTCAAGAGCAACATGCTAGGCTCCATAGTCCACCCTTGTAACCACCACTCCCAGTCAGTGTGAGCTCCAGCCCTGCCCCCACCGTGGGGTGCTGGCAGGTCACACAGGTTCTCTGTGCCTCAGTTCCCTCCTTAGGCCGCAGAGAATCCCACAAGATGGCAGCTTGCACCGCTTAGATGACAGCCTGGCTCCTAAAGTCCCAGGGGTGGCCTCTCTCAGGCACCCTCTACCAACCCAGCAACTCTTCTGGTTCCTGCTACAACCACTACCCCGCAGTCCATGGCCCACACCACCTACCGTTACTGTCTGTCCAGCCCGAAGGACATACTTGGGTGTGAACTTGTACGCAATTTCGTCTCCCTCCACCACCTGCCTCTTGATTCTCCAGTTACCCAGAGACTGGTCCTGGAAGAGGCGGACACAGCCCATGAACCCAGACCCCACAGTCCACCCATGTTCCCCACCACCCCTGCAGAGCCAGATCCCAGAAGACACAGACAGACAGAGCTCTGTGAACCCAGACCCCAGAGCCCATCCAGAGCCCTGCAGAGACCAGTTTCGGAACAGACAGATACAGCCCTGTGAACCCAGACCCCACAGCCTACCCGTGGGACCCCTGCAGAGACCGATCCCTGAAGGGACACACACCCCGGGAACCAGCCCCTGCGGCAGCCTCTCCCCCACGGTCCTTACCTTGTTGGAGTTGTTCTTCAGTTTCACGAACTTGCCCTCCAGGTTGATCTCCTCGATGCTAATGCTGCCGGTGGCGGATGCCTGCTGCGACAGCTGGAAGCTGCTGGCGCTACTGCTGCTGCTGCCGCCGGTGCCAATGCCGCTGGAACCCGAACCCGAAGCAGAGCCCGAGGCCGAGCCCAGGGCCTCCTCCACTTCCAGCCGCTTCCTCTTGCTGCGACCCGGGCGCCCCGCGGTGGACACAGTGCTGCTGCTGCTGCTCGAGGTGGCCCGGGAGATGGTCACTCGCGAAGACGGACTAGGGGATAGCTTTAGCCTGTGGGACCACGTCAACAACGTCACCGTCGGGTAGCCAGAGCCAGTCCCACTCCTAGGGCCTCTGCTGTAAGCCCCGCCCCCAGGAGGGTCTTAGCTATAGCCCTGCCCCGCCCCCATCTGCTGTAAGCCCCGCCCCCAGGAGGGTCTCAGCTGAAGCCCTGCCCCGCCCCCCTCTGCTGTAAGCCCCGCCCCCGGGAGGGCCTTAGCCGTAGCCCCGCCCTTCCCCGCCCCAGGCCCCACCTCTCCTCCTCGCCCTCCAGCAGCTTGCGATAGGCGCTGATCTCCATGTCCAGGGCCAGCTTCACGTCCAGCAGCTCCTGGTACTCGGCCAGCTGCTGCTGCATCACATCCCGCATCTCCGTCATCTCCCGCTCCTTGGCGTCCAGCATCTTCCGGAACCTGTCCCGCTCCCCCGCCATCGTCTCCTCTAGCTCCCGGATGCGGTCCTCAGCAGCATTGGCCTGGGCGTGCGCAGACAGGTCAGGTCTCACCGCCCTGAGGGGCTGCCACTACCCGCTGGGGCCTGATGAGCTGGGACCGGAAGGGCACCTGGCAGGCACCACCTGACCCCGGGTGGGACGAGCCTCACCCGCCAGCCAGGGCAGAGGTGCATGACTTTCTGGGGGCATTATGCAGGGACCCTCTGCATCACCTGCTTCTGGAGGCCGGAGAGCTGGTAGCTGAGGGACTCAACCCGCACGCGGGCCTCCTTCAGCTCCTCGCGGGCGGCGCTGGCTGCCTTGTCGTTCTGCTCCGAGCTCAGCTTGGCATTCTCCAGCTGCGGGGCCAGACGGGGCTCAGCGGAGCTGCCCTCAGGCGGGAGCCTGGCCTGCCAGCACCCCCGCCCCGCACCTCGGCCCGGGGGGCCTCAGCTCACCCCCGCCCCGCACCTCGGCCCGGGGGGCCTCAGCTCACCCCCGCCCCCCACCTCGGCCCGGGGGGCCTCAGCTCACCCCCGCCCTCCACCTCGGCCCGGGGGGCCTCAGCTCACCCCCCCACTCGGCCCGGGGGGCCTCAGCTCACCCCGCCCCCCCACTCGGCCGGGGGGGCCTCAGCTCACCCCCGCCCCCCACCTCGGCCCGGGGGGCCTCAGCTCACCCCCGCCCCCCACCTCGGCCCGGGGGGCCTCAGCTCACCCCCGCCCCCCACCTCGGCCCGGGGGGCCTCAGCTCACCCCGCCCCCCCACTCGGCCCGGGGGGCCTCAGCTCACCCCCGCCCCCCCACCTCGGCCCAGGGACCTCAGCTCACCCCTGCCCCCCCCACTCGGCCTGGGGGGGCCTCAGCTCACCCCCGCCCCCCACCTCGGCCCGGGGGGCCTCAGCTCACCCCCGCCCCCCCACCTCGGCCCGGGGGGCCTCAGCTCACCCCCGCCCCCAAACTCGGCCCGGGGGGCCTCAGCTCACCCCCGCCCCCAAACTCGGCCCGGGGGGCCTCAGCTCACCCCCGCCCCAAACTCGGCCCGGGGGGCCTCAGCTCACCCCCGCCCCCCCACTCGGCCCGGGGGGCCTCAGCTCACCCCCGCCCCCCACCTTGGCCTGGTAGGTCTGCTCCAGCTCCAGCCGGTACAGCCGCACTTGCTCCTCGTGCTGGCTGCGCAGCTCCTCCAGCGCCTGGGCCATCTTGAACTCGTAATCCTGCTGCCGGCTGCTGTCCACCTCCACCAGCTGGCGCTCGTGCCGCCGCCGGGTCTCTCGCACCTCCTAGGGGACAGGCCCGGGCTCACGAGGCTGCCCCAGGCCCCAGAGAAAGGCAGGGCAGGAAAGGGGGCTGGGCAGACCACCCTACTCAGCTGTGTCCAGTCCACCCCTGGCCTCAACGCAGGCACAGAATGACCGCTGAGAACCACCGGGCCGCTCTTTCACGGGTATCAGCTGATACCCAAAGGCTCACAGCAGAACAGCTGACTATCACCACAGAGGAGAAACACCCATGTCCATCCACAGATGATGGAGAAATACAATGTGGTCCACACACACTGGGAAATGTTACTCAGCCATAAAGAGGAATGAACTGTGATACACACTACATCATGGGTGAACCTCAAAACATCATCATCAGTGAGACACAAAAGGACAAGCACTGTCTGATCCCACTTGTACGAAATGTCCATAACAGGCAAATCCACAGAGTAGAAAGTAGATTAGTGGTTGCCTAGAGGACGGGTGACAGGGGATGAGGAGTGACCGCTGATAGAAATAGGGTTTCTTTTCAGTGTGATAGAATGTTCTGGAATTAAATAGTGATGATGGTTGAACAATTCTAAACATAACTAAAAACAATGAATTGTACACTTTAATGGGTAGGCTTTGTGGTATATCAATTTTACAGTAACAAGGAAGCTATCATTTAGAACAAAAAGGAAAGGAAGGAAAAATTACTGGATGAGCCTTTCCCAGGTACCAGTGGACAGCACAGACCCAGCCTCTGGGACAGGGGTGGACCAGTGACACTGGTACCTGTCATGGATTGAACTGTGTCCCCAAAAAAATATGTGTAGCCATGTAGCTGGGCCATAATTCCCAGTATCTTGTGACTGTCCTCCATTTTGTGGTTTCCCTAAATTGTATGTTAAAGGATTAGGGTGGGACTGTAAATTCCTACATAAGATCACCTCCCCGCTCCACTGTAAAGGGAGTTTCCCTAGAGTATGGCTTGCCCCACCCTTAATCCTTTCATCCTGCAAGAGATAAAAGGAAAAGAGAAGCAGGCGGGAACCTCACACCATCAAGCAAGCAGCACCAGGAGAAAAGTTCGTCCTTCAGACCTGAGGTTCCTGCGCCAAGATGCTCCCTGGACAAAGACTGATGCAATACCGGACTTTCCTCCAGAGCCAACAAAGGGAAAGCCTTCCCCTGGATCAGACAACCTGAGTATGGACTTGCAGCCTACCAGACTGTACGAATACACTTTCCTTTGTTAAGGCCATCCACTCTGTGGTGTTTCTGTCAGAGCAGCAGTAGCTGAATAAAACAGTGCCTAAATGAACAGTCAACAGGAAGCCAGTCCTCAGAGTGCTGTCCTGCTCTGCACAGGCCTGGAGCACAGCCTGCCAAGGGCACGTGCGCCATGAGAGAGGCTGTCCCAGGCCCCCGAGGCCAACAGCGAGGGGCAGGAAGGTCAAGCACAGCGCAGAGGGCGGCCTCTTGGGTCCCAGGGAAGCAGGAAACCTTCACTTTCTACTTACCACTTACCACAAAAACCTAATCACATGTTAATTGTATAATCAGTTCATAAAAATAACAACTCACCTTTTTGGTCCCACTAATGGCTCCACGTGTTACATCTTTCATGGCACACCTCCCAGTTCTCCTCTGGGGGCCCCTCACAGGTCCTCTCAGGGGCCCCTTCAAGAAGCCCTTCCTGTGTCTCCTCAGAGGTCTCTTCATAAGTCCCTTCCTGGGTTTCTTCATGGATCCCTTCATGGTTTGCTTCACAGGGCTCTCCATAGGTCCTTTCAGGGGCTTCTTCACAGGTCCCTTCACAGGCTGTTCCTTCATATGTCCTCTCATGGGTTCCTGAAGAGGTCTCCTTAAGGCTCTCTTCATCGTATTCCCCTCAGGGTCCTTCATAGGTTCACTCAAGGGTCTCTTCATGAGTTCCCTCTTGGGGTTCTTCACGGGTACCCCCTCAGAGTCTTTCATGGGTTCTTCCTCCTTGAGGGCCTTTACACATTCTCCCAAGGTTCTCTTCCTGAGTTCCCTCTTGGGGTTCTTCACGGGTACCCCCTCAGAGTCTTTCATGGGTTCTTCCTCCTTGAGGGCCTTTACACGTTCTCCCAAGGTTCTCTTCCTGAGTTCCCTCTTGGGGTTCTTCACGGGTACCCCCTCAGGGTTTTTCATGGGTTCTCCCTCCTTGAGGTCCTCTACACATTCTCCCACAGTTCTCTTCATGAATTCCCTGTTGGGGTTCTTCACGGGCACCCCCTCAGGGTCTTTCATGCGTTCTGCCTCCTTGACGTCCTCTACACGTTCTCCCAAGGGTCTCTTCCTGAGTTCCCACACAGGTTTCCCCACAAGGTGGTTCGTGGGTTCGCCCTCAAGGTCCTTCACAGGTTCCTCCTCCGGTTCCTTCACAGGGTTTCCCTCAGGGTCTTTCAGAGTTTCTCTCTTAGGTCTTGTCACTGGTTCTCCCATCTTGGGGTCCTTCATGGGTCCCCTCCAGAATTTCTTTCCCTCAGGGTCCTTCACGAATCCCTCCTCAGGATCCTTCAGAGGTTCCTCCTCAGGGTCCTTCATGGGTTCCCTCAAAAGTTTCTTTACGGGTTTCCCCTTGGGGTCCTTCACAGGTTCCCTCAAAGATCTCTTCACCGGCTTCCCTTTGGGGTCCATGACTGGTTCCCCCTCACAGTCCTTCATGAGTGTCCCTTTAGGGTCCTTCACAGATTCACTCTTGGGATCCTTCCCAGGTTCCTTCTCAGGGTCCTTTACGGGTTTCCTCAAAGGTCTCTTCATCGGCTCACCCTCAGGACCCTTCACAGGGCTCCCCACAAGGTGATTCATGGGTTCGCCCTCAAGGTCCTTCACAGTTTCCTCCTCGGGTTCCTTTACAGGTTTTCCCTCAGGGTTTTTGAGAGGTTCTCTCTTAGGTCTTCTCATTGGTTCTCCCACCTTGGGGTCCTTCACGGGTCCCCTCCAGAATTTCTTTCCCTCAGGGTCCTTCATGAATCCCTCCTCAGGATCCTTCGTGGGTTTCCTCAAAGGTCTCTTTACGGGTTTCCCCTTGGGGTCCTTCACAGGTTCCCTCAAAGATCTCTTCACCGGCTTCCCTTTGGGGTCCATGACTGGTTCCCCCTCACAGTCCTTCATGAGTGTCCCTTTAGGGTCCTTCACAGATTCACTCTCGGGATCCTTCCCAGGTTCCTTCTCAGGGTCCTTCACAGGTTTCCTCAAAGGCCTCTTCATGGGCTCACCCTCAGGACCCTTCACAGGACTCCCCTCAAGATCTTCCATAGGATCCCCCTTGGGGTCCTCCACAGGCTCCCCCTTGGGGTCCTCCATCAGTTTCTCTTTAGGGTTCTTTACAGGTTCGCTCTTGGGACGGTTCACAGGCTCCCCCTGGGGTTCCTTCACAGGTTTCCTCCAAGGTATCTTCACGGGCTCCCCACTGAGGTCCTTCACAGTTTTCCTCCAAGGTCTCTTCTTAAGTGTCCCTTTGGGGTACTGCACAGGGTCCATCGAGGGTCCCTCCAGGGTCTCGGCATGGGTTCCTTCCGAGGCTCTGTCTGAAGTCCCCTTCAGGTCCCTGCCCCGCGCTGCGCCTGCCCCCTCCCTGACGGCCCCCAATGGAGCTGGGAGCAGCTCTCCAGCTGTACTGCCTCCTCCTGGCTGGCAGCTGTCCTGGGCAGTGACTGCCCAGAGGGCCCGCCCTGCCCCAAGGGCTGTTCCGGACTGTGACAACATAAAGGGCCCTATGACAAGTCGAGGGGAGGGCCTGGGGACCACGGCTCCCCACGAGGGGACTCAGGAATGCCAGGGGCCCCTATACCATAGCACAGAAACTCCAGCTCCACCAGCCAGGGACCCCCAGTCACTTCGGTCATACCCAAACAACCCAAGGGCCACAGGCCCACAGAGAATAGGTCATATGTGGGAGAAGGCAGCTAGGAAGGGAGCTGGGGTATCCCAGGAAGCTGAGGGACAGATGGACCCTGCCCCTCCCTCTGACACGGAGACCCCAGTAGTAGGCTGAATTGTTGTCATTAAGTGCCATCGAGTCGGTTCCGACTCACAGCGACCCTATGCACAACAGAACGACACACTGCCCAGTCTTGCGCCACGTCCACAATCATCTTAATGCTTCAGCCCACTGTTGCGGCCACTGTGTCAGTCCATCTCGTCGAGGGTCTTCCTCTTTTTCACTGACCCTCCAGTCTATCATGTGGGCTGAGGGATATCTCCCAAAAGATACGTCCACGTCTTAATCCCTGGAACCCAGGTGCGACCTTATTGGGAAAAGTCTTTGCAGATGGGACCAGGTAACAGTCTCCAGATGAGATCATCCTGGATTACCCAGGTGGGCCCCACATCTGAGGGCTAGTGCCCTTCAGGAGACACCAGACCACCCAACGACGGGGGCAGAGACTGAGTAACAGAGCCGCAAGCCATGAACGTCTGGAGCCACCACCAGATGGAAGGGGCAAGAAAGGGTCTGCCCTTGGACCCCCAAGGGAGCACAGCCCTGCTAACACCTTGATCTCATTGGAGGGCCCAGAACTGAGAGACAAGAAAGCTCTGTTGTCTGAGGCCCCCGCCTGTGACAGCCACACAGCCCCGGGCTGTGGGTGGCCCCGACACTAACCTCCTCAAACACGTTCTTGCGGAAGTCCAGCTCCTCCTGCAGGCTCTGGCAGCGGTTCTCCAGGTCCACACGCATCAGGGTCTCCTTCTCCAGCTGCTTTTTGGCCACGGCATGGCCATCCTCTGCCTGGATGACACCAGGTAACATGCTGACAGGACAGCCTATGTGCTGGACCCTGCCCAGCTCCTCAGGCCACCCCCCAAACCCTGCTTGGCCCAATGGACAGGGCCCCATCTCTGATGGGGGCAGATTCTGGGTGCTGCCGGACTCACCTTGGCTAACTGAGCCCGCAGCTCGGCCACATCGCTCTCCAGGCCGCGCTTGTCACTGAGGGCAGCGGCCAGCTCGGCCTCGCTCCGGTGGAACAGGGACTCCAGGTCCTTGACACGGCCATGGGCGACTGTGAGCTCACCCTCCCGCTTCTTGGCACTGGAAGGCAAGAGGACCAGTGAGCTGAGTGTCCAGCACAGACACCCATCCCAGCGATAGCGAGGGCCTTGGACCCAGTGCAGGACACCCGAATGCAAAGCTGGGGCCCCTGTGGGTCCAGCAGGGGACAATGCTGTCCCAGCTTGCCTGCCAAGGCAGATACCTGCTCTGTACTCTCTGGAACCCACCCACCGACAGGCCCAGAGGCTCCGAGAACTGAAGGCCTGGTGGGCTTGGAGACAAAGGAGATGAGTCAGGAGAAGGGTGGTTTTTATCAGCGATGTATCACCTTCATCCACAGACGGTAAGAAGGTGAAACAGTGCAGCTGTTGTGGAAAACAGTGGGGTAGCGGGTCCCTCACAAAGCTGTCACCCGGTTCGGCCACTCTGCTCCAGGCCTGGCCCCACGAGGATTAACAGCCAGGGCTCAGGCATCTGCTGTTCACTGCAGCACTCTGCACAGTGGCTGAAGGGTAGCCGCCACCCATGCCCATCAACAGATCACACAGAGACAACGCAGTCCTTCCACACAATGCAGTGTTAGAGTCACGGATGGAACTGTCCTCCCCCATCACCCCCCCAAAAATGTGTGCAGCCATTTGGCTGGGCTGTGAGTCCTGGTCCCCTAATGCGGTCCTGGTCCCTGGGCGCTGTAAGCCCCGCCTCCATGATGCTAATGGAGGGGATGGGCGACAGCTGCATTGGCGGGGCAGAACTCAAGGTACGAGACTGTTTTGTGCCTTGAGCCAATCACTTGAGACATAAAGGAGAGGAAAGCAAACAGAGTGGGGGACCTTCTACGGCCAAGAAAGCAGTGCTAGCAGCCGAGCTTATCCTCAGAAAGGACTTGGGGTCCCTGCACCTCAGAAGCTCCCAGTCCAGGGAAAGCTTGATGACAAGGACCTTCTCCCAAAGCCAACGGAGATCAAGCCTTCCCCTGGAGCTAATACCCTGAATCTGGACTTGTAGCCTACTGGACTGCAGCAGAATAAAATTTCTCTTTTTCAAGCCATCTGTCTGTGGTATCTGTTACAGCAGCACCGGCTGACGAAGACAGTCAACAACAACCAGGCAGAAAGCACTGACATGAGCTACGACACTGTCACGGGCTGAACAGTGTCCCACCCTGGGACTGCGTGACCGCCCCATTTGTGGCACTGGACAGCTGTCGTCTATCTTACGTGCTGCAGATCCCAAACCTCCACGTGCTACCAAGGCAGGATTTGTGCGGGGTGCATCTTGAGTCATACCCTTACTAAAGGAAGTGACCCAAGCCCCAGTTTTGCTCAAGTTGCACCTTGGCATCAGTCACATCTTTCATCACACAAGAGATAAAAGGAAAGAGAAGAGAGCACGGGGGGTGGGGGGAGAGACTCGCGAACAGGACAGAAGAGCCAGGAGCAGAGTGCACCCTCTGGACTCACGGGCTGACAACTCCCTACACCCAGGGGCCGACTAACGCCGAGGCACGTCATACCCTCCAGCAATGCTGGGTCCACAGGTGTTCCAGCAGGGAGACAGAGACCTGCTCCCAGAACCAACAGACAGAAAGCCTTCCCTCAGAGCCGCACCCTAAATTCGAGCTTCCAGCCTCCGAGGGACTGTGAGAAAATCATGCCACCTGTGGTATTTCTGTTACAGCAGCACCACGGACCTGAGACAGGCACGGCTGAACCCTGAGAGCACCGTCCCCAGTGAGAGGGACTGGACACCGACAGACACTGCATGATACCACTGATGATGTCTCCAAGTGGATACTGGTGATGGTCACAGCACGGTGACCATAATTAATGTCACCACACTGTACACTTAAAAAATGGCTCCAGTGGCCAAGTTTAGTTTCCTCACAATAAAAACAAGGTACCACACACTGAAGTTAGAAATCCCCTCCAGTGTTTAGTATTTCAAACAGCAAATGCTCAGGTTCCGTAACACGTGACTATCAGAGCTGCAGGCCTCTCACCAAGCTGTAGGGAACGTGCAGAGACACAGGCTCGCTTCCCAAAGCCGCTCAGGAGGCACTTGCAGATGGCAGAGAGCTCCATTTGCGCACAGGGAAAGGGGGATGTGTCCTGTAACTTTGGAACTCGTACATAAGAAGGAATCATAAACGAATACAAAAAGCCGTGTCACAAAATCCCCTTCTGACTCCTCATCCACCAGGAAAAACGCAGTGTCTCCACTAGTGGACCTGCCTAGCAGGGCGAGCCTCAGGGTGTACCTGCAGACCAAGTGCAGCCCGGGAGCTGGGTGCCATATTGGGGGACACACCAGGATGGGTGGCCCAGCCTCCCTCCCACCTGGCCTGTGGAGACGCGGTCTCAGGGCCCATCAGAGAGGTGGCCTCTTGGCATAAGGAAGCCAGCCTTGTCCCGGACAGTCCTGCAGAGCTGGCAGAGCCTGGCGCTGACAGAGAGTACCCAGGGAGAAAGAGCTGGATATCCACCCACCATGCACCAGGGGTTGCTCAGTGGCACCAGCCGGACACAGGGTCCTTGGCTGGTTCTCTGGCGACAGCCTGTGTCCTCCCATCCCTCTGGCCACCAACAGTCCCAGCAGTGCCTCCAGACCTAACAGCGCCTGCTCCTCACCTTCAGGCCTCCTGGGGGCCCCAAGGAGCCTGAGACAGAAAGGCCTTTGGCTGCTCCCACCAACAGGGGATAACAGCGCCCACAGACACTTTCTGTAAGCACAGACAGACTGACTTGTGGGTAAGGAGCTTTGGGGACACTCCATCCCCATCCCACCCCTGCTCCAGAAGCGCTCTCAGAGAAGGGAAATCCAGGCAATCTCCTACTGTGCTCTAAGCGCTGAGAGCAGCAACTAGTCAGAAAGGAAGCATGTGCCCACAGGGAGGGACAGCAGCCCTAGAGCTGTCCCTGACTCCTAGGGACCCTGTGGATGTCACAGCAGAGCCCGGCTTGTTTTCAGTGGCTGGTTTTTCAGAAGTGGGTGGCCAGGACGTTCATCCTAGGTGCCTCTGGGCAGGCTCAAACCTCCAACCTTTCGGCAAGCAGCCAAGCACACCCACCGTCTGCACCATCAGGAGCTCCAGGAAGAGAACAGAGCCCCAAGGTGAGGCTGAGGCCCAGAGGGACACACCGTTCTGCCCGGCGCCTCTCGATCCCACGCCCCTCTCACGGTGTCCTAAAGGCCGGCCTGCACAGCTGGGCCGCGAACTGTGGGACCCCCTCACAGACAGCAGGCAGAGCTGCATGGCACCTCCCAAGGGACTGTCACAGTGAAGAAGTGTGGTGAGCTGCCGTGGAGCCAGTCTGACTCACAGGGACCTCACACACAGCAGAAGGAAACGTCCCCCGGGCCTGCCCCATCCCTGTGACGCACTGTGGATCATGTTCTCATCACCTACAGAAATTTCCCCCGGCTGCTCTTTCGAAGGAGCTCACCAGGCCTTTCTCCCTAGTCTGCCTCAGTCGGGACACCCCTGAAGCCTGTTCGGTGTCCCAGCAACATGAAAGCCTCCACGGACCAACAGGACACCAGCAAGGATGGAACCTGGCCTCTCGTGGAAGACGAGAGTCTGCCGCTGGGCCACCACGGTCCTCGTCACTGAACAACGGGTAGGCCAAAGTGACCGCTGGCAGGTGCAGGTTAGTTTTATTAGACACTGAACTATCCAGCAGGCAGGACAGATCTCTGAGGACAGAGGCACGCCCACAAGAGGCCTGGGGAGCGGCGAGCCTCACCATACGAGGCGGTCAGCAGGCCTGGTTCAGCTGAGGACCTGGACTGGGCAGTGGCCCCCAGTGGGAGGTGCTCACCTCTTGCTTGCCTCCTCCAGCTCCGCTCTCAGTTTCCCCATCTCAATTTGCAGCCGGGCGCGCTCCCGGGCCGTCTCATCCAGGACCCGACGGGCATCCGCCAGCTCCGACTCGTACAGCGCCTTGATCCCGCTCACCTAGGGGGCAGGGGCCGAGGGGGAGCAACGGATCAACCAACGGGCCTTTCCGTGAACGGTGCGCCCTGCGGCCACACGGCTGGGTGCTGTCCACATACACCGAGCAGCTGGCATACGGACCCCAGGCAGTCGGTCTCAACACGTCACGGTGAAACTGCGTCCCCCCGAAAAGACGTGCTGGAGTTCTCGCCCTCATTCTGGAGAACGCAGCCTGGCCGAGACAAGGAAGGAGATTCCCCAAGAACCTCTGCAGAGAGCACAGCCCCGCCCACGCCCTGGGCCCCAACTCCAGGCCTCCGGGATCCAGAGAATGGATCTCTGCTGTCTCAACCCCTCACTTTGTGGGACACAGTCACAGTAGCCCTAGGACACTCAGCCAGGGGCTTCTCGTCCCCCTCACAAGGACCCCTGGAGGGAGGCAGGCGAGGGGGCCACCCTGAACAGCACCAGTCACAGCCACCCGTCTCCTCTGCTGTGAACCTTCGGGAAGGATGTGTCCCTCCCCGGCCCGCTGGCGGAGCAGGTGTGCCGCAGCAGGAGGGTGCCCAGCCGGGCTCAGGCCACGCCCTGGTCTCCACCAGCGCCACGCTGCCTGCAGCCCCTCGCATGATGACAACCAAATGCCTCTCATAATCGAGGACTGTGACAGCACACCAGCTTATGGGGGGCCATCTCTGGGCACCGTGCCTGTTCTGTCCCAACTCCCACCCCCACCCATGCTCATGAGGGCCCCACAGTCAGGCTGGGCCCCCAACGCAAAGCCCAGCTCAGATGTCATCCTCTCTTGCCCTATGCCCAGCACCTATCCCACCTGTCCCCCCTCACCACCCCACAAGGAGGGAAGGAAGGGGCCTGGCTCACCAGCTGTAGCCCAGGCCCGCAGGACAGGTATTTCAGGGGCCCCTTCCCCCAGGCCCGGCCAGCCAGCTAATAACAGTGCCCCCATGCCACCTGTGGGTCACAGCCCACAGTTTCCGCCTCAGCACAGGTGCCCTGTCCCACACGGGCCAGCCACTTGAGCAGCTCGGGCCAGGCAGCACACAGGAGTGGAGTCCCTCATCCAGGCAGCTGGCAACCACACTGGCTCAGGGCCGCCAGGATGAGGGGAGCCGCCCCTGAGCCAGCTACCACATGCGCTGGCAACCACAGCTCAGAAAGTGTTGGGGGCTCTGCAGTGGACACACACAGCCCCCGCTCACAGGGACCCCAGGCTGGCCCGCCTCAGACACAGCATCTATTAACCCTGGACACTTCCCCACCTGCCCCCTGCGGCCCTCACCCAACTCTTCCTCCCAAGTCACACACGGCCACCGGGAGCAGGCCACACAGCTCTCACCAGCCTCTGCTCCCACCCCAGCACAGGTCTGCACGCCGTGTGCTTAAAACTACCCAGAAGCCTTTGTGTGCTGCAATAGTGTGGCCACCGGGGTAAAGTCGGGAAGCTGCTCCCACTGGGCCCAGCAATTCAACTCCCTAGTATCTACCAGAGACAAAGCAACACCCGCCATGTGAAGAGCCGTCCACCAGTGTTCGCGGCAGCAGACAGCACAATGGACAGAAAAGGGGAGCGCCCCAGTGTCCACCAGTGGAGGGACAAACACACAGCCCACAGCCCACCCACACAGAACTACCCCTGTGTCACCGACTTGCCAAAAACAAGTCAAGTCTGGGAAACTGTCACCACCCAAGGCAGCCTGAGGAGACGTGATGGCCAACTGCCCTGTGGGTCCCCTGTGGATTCAGGGGACAGAAACCAGACGTCAGGGAAAAGCTGAGGAAATCTGGACGAAGTGCAGATCATAGCTAATATCTGGTACTGGTCTGTGGGTGCCAACCAGCTGATGCTAACTCACAGCTGCCACCCGTGTGACAGATAACAGCCCTGTGGGTGTCCTGCAGTGCCATCTTTATAGAAGCAGACAGCCAGGACTTTCTCCTGCAGAGCCGCCGGGTGGGTCTGCCGGGTGGGTCGGGCCGCCAACCCTCAGGGGAGAAGCTGAGCACTTGACTGTCGCACCACCGTGGCTCCTAAGGTACCAATACCAGGTCTCTAACTGGGACAAACAGCCCACACTTATACTATGTTAGCAACAAGGAAAACGTGGCGCAGGGTGTAGGGCACTCCCTGTACCACCTCCCTCAACTTTCTGTAACTCTACAACTATTCTCAGGCAAAAGGTTTGCTAATTAAAAGATACAGACTGTTCATCTTGCTCAGTTTCCTGGTGTCCCCTTAAATTCATGTCCCAGGAGGGTGGATGCCTCGCCAACTCGCCCCAGCCCTGGCCCTGCTCCTGGGGCATCCTCTCTGCAGTTCCGGGGAGTCTCGTTTAAAGTTCTCAGGCTGTTCTGGCGGTTAGCGTGCTGGGTTCCCATGTGTGTGCAGGTACACACACTTCCGCACCCACCCAAGTCTTCTGTTTTAACAAGGTGGTTAGTTATCTACATCTACAGCTGGCTGGCAAACCCCAGCCCACCTTGTTTTGGTCTGGCCTGCAAGTCCAGAACGGTTTCCATGTTTTTAAAGGGCTGGGCAGAAGTGGGGTGAGTGTGGCAGATGTTTCAGGGTACAAGCAAAATTATATGAAATTCAAATTTAGTGTATATAGATAGTCTTACTGGCACACGGCCCATACTCTTCATCACAGACAGCTGCTAAGACGACAGAGTTGAGGGGTCTCCTCAAACACTGGCTGGCCCACAAGGCAGAAAACGTTGATTGTCTGGCTCTTTACAAAGTTCCTGGCTGGCAGACAGTCTGTGACCATCTGCTAACCTAAGGTGGCATTTCAAATATATCCAGTAGTTCTGTGGAGGAAAGACCTGGAAACCTGCTTTCACACAGATTACAGCCAAGAGGACCTCTTGGGCCAGGAGACCACATGGACTGAACCGTGCCTGGTTACCATGACTGAATGTTTTCATTTAAGATTCTACGGAAGAATCCTGACGGAAAGGGAGGCCATGCAGAACAGAATTCCAAACTCACAGAATTGGCAGCTGGATCAAGGCACTATACTACTGTTCGGAGATAATCTTCAAACTTTAAGCCAAAATACCCCCGGGGCTCATCTTCAAGCTAAATAATCAAGCTTGACTAACAAAATGCTATGTGTCTTTTGAAGGGTTCTTGGAAGACATGGCCCCAGGACTCTGCTGGCCCAGAACTGAAACCATTCCTGAAGCCAACTCTGTACACAAAAGCCTGGACTGGACTCAAGGACATAAAATAATCCTGGCAAAGAGTGAGACCCTTGGCTCAAGGAGATACAAGAAGCTACCGGGGCAGCTCCCATCCAGAGGGCAGATGAGAGGGCAGAGGGGGCCGGAGTTGATTGAATGGACATGGGAAATACCTGGTGGAGAGGAGTCTGCTGTTACAGGGTGGGGAGAGCAGCTGGAGTCACATAACTTTGTGTGTGCAAGGTTTTGTAGGACGAATTGACTTAGATTGTAAACTTTCACTTAAAACACAATAAAGTGTTTTTTTGTGTTTTTTTTTTTAAAGAGAAACAGAGTGCCTGCCTTGGGCACGGTGCCCTTTTCTGATCTACCTGTACAGGGTCAGATCGACAATGGCAAACCCAGAGGTCAGACGGGCAGCCTGGCGAGCTCGCTAACACAGAACACCTCAGAGGAGGTGGCTGCGGGCAGCTGCCCGGCCTGAAGAATGTCACAGGGTCACTGAGCTACACATGGAGAAGCTTGAACAGGTGTACTCTTTTGCTGTTATTTTCTCAACAACAACAAAAACTTTTACAGATAATAAGTAAACAAAGCCATCGAACAAAGACTACAGCCCAGAAATCCCCACGGAGTAGCTGCACTCTGCGCGCCCATGGGGACAATCTGCGGCCTCGAGGTGGCTTAGCCAGTGCCTGCCTGCGAGGGCGCTCACCCAGGAGGGTGCCTAGGCGAGCACTGCTCACAAAGCCTCTTTCAAACCGACCAAACAGGTGCCCTGCTGGCCGACAGCTGCCTTCCACACACGCGTGAGTGTCCCAGCAGGGACTGGGGCACAGAAGCGGGGAAGACAGTGGGGCCAGACACCAAAACGCGAAATCCCAACAACCGTGCTCACACATGGGGGCCGGACGGGCAGAGCCGACATTTCCAGCGGCTGAACTGGCCTCTCCCTGGGTCCACACTAGCTGGGAGACATCCCCTGGAGGCGCTCGCTCAGGCACTGTCCCAGGTGCCACTTCCACGCTGGCGCTCCCGACCCCGCTCTGAGGGACAACAGGCCGCAACAGGACACCATGCGGGGGATGGGAGAGAAACAGAAGATTCCACTGCTGCCATCCCTGCCCCCGATGGAACTTAAAACCCAGCTGGGGGCTGGGCCGGGGCAGGCTCCCCAAGAGGAACCCCCCCTCCCCAGCCCTGAGGCCGTCCACCTGGGCAGGCACAAGCACCCCGCCTCCAGCCTTGCCTCCACCTAACCCACGTCGGTACCCAGTGACCTTTCTTGTTATGAGATGAACCGCATCCCCCCCCAGAGGTACGCTGGGCCCCCACCTCAGACCCTGTGAACACAGTCTGGTTTAGAAACCAGGTCTCCGCAAATGTCATCAGTTAACGTAAGGTCATACAGCAGTAGTGTGGTTCCTGATCTTACATGACTGATGTCCTAATAAAGAGACCCACAGACAGAGGAAGGCAGGGCACGGCAGATGCGGCCACAAGCCAAGGAATGGCGAGGCCACCAGAGCTGGGAGAGCCGTAGGAGGACCCGCTTCCCCCCAGAGCCTGGGTAGAGAGCCCGGCGGAGGGAAGGCTGATCCCTAGTTCCCCGAGGCAGTAACTTGGTGTCCTAGCAGTGCTATTTTCCGTAGTAACTTTGTGTCCTAACAGTGATGTTCTGTGACAACACGAAATAAACACATTTCTTAAACACAAACCTGGGCAGGTCTCCACCCCTCTCCTCTCTGGAACCCCTGGCCTCAGGAACACCCCTCCAGCACGAGGCCAACAGAACCTGCGTGCCGCCGGGTGTGGGGCGTGGCCGTGTGTGAAGAAGGGCAGCATGACGGTGGACAGAAGAAGGGGCGGCGGGGCGGCAGGCCAGCAGGCACGGGGGACAGTGCAGGGGCCCTTTAATTCTAACAAGCACGCGTCAGGCTGGCACAGTTTTAAATGACACTTCCACAGCTTTCCTGAACAAAAGGCTCACAACATCGTCTGTCCCTCCAGCCCCGCACTGCTGGTGGCACAGCGCGCTCTCTGGGGCAGGACGTCCTGTCTACTGTAAGGTGCTGCACAGAGCCCCTGGCCTCTGCCCACTCAAGGCCACTAGCACGCATCCCAGTGGTGACAACCAGTCTCTGAGGCGGCTGAGGGTCCCATGGGTCAGACTGCCACACGTGAGCTGTGCTGCTCTTCGCCTGCTGCTCTCCAGGTGAGTGGGGACTCTTCACTAGGTCACACCTTCCAGGTCCCTGTTGGCGCACGGACCCACCCTCCCCCACCCGCTTGTCCTGATGTCTACCATGGCCTCTGGAGGTTGCTTCTTGATTCAGCCCCCAGTGACCAACCCAGGTCCCAGTGTCCCCTCCCATCCTCAACAGGTTAGTGGCGCCTCCACTGACCCTAAAAGAGGGCTCATCACCACCGCCAGGCTCAAGGATCCTGGGGCACACGGCCTGGTCCCCCACCCTGGCTGGCCTCCGAGCAGCATGCCTGGGGACCACAAGGAAGTCGTGTGGCCACGCAGCCCCATGGCTTGACTTCCCGCTCCTGCTAAGCCTGGGGTTGGCCTGCGTTTCAGCAAGTCTGAGGACTAAACGAGACTGAAGCTTGGCCTGTCTGGGACTCTGGCTTCCTGGGCCCTCACAGCCAGTCCCACTGGCAGGCGGGGTGAGGAGGCGGCCAGACAGTTGTAACCCACTGTACAGATGGCAAAGCCGAGGCCACTAGAGCCACCCAGTCACACAGACTGGAAAGCTGGTGACAATGGGACCCTCTTCCTCTCTGCACCCACAAGCTGTGAGCAGGGAGCCCCTTCCCAGCTGGGCACAGGAAACAGAAGCGATGGGGCCCTTCTTCTGGGCGCCTGCCCATTATTTCACCGGTTTTATGTCATAAACACCGTATGCACGTACTCATGTCCGCCCCCAAATGACAGATCAAGATTGAGGTGATTCCCATTTTAGGACCAAAGCGTTTAAGAGGCATGCCCAGGGGCACACTGAGTGCAAGCAGCTCTCTTGAGAGGACCTCCTCCCCTTGAAGCCTCACTAGCAGGTCAGGCCCCTCACCCACTCTGCTGATGGGGAAGCTGAGGATCAGAGTGATGGTCAGTCTCCATGCCTCTGCTGGCTCTGGGGAGGTACAGTCTCAATAGAACTTCAAATTCTCATGGAATCCAGAGTTCCTGGAGCCATGGAGGCTGCATGAACAGCCCCCAAGAAATAACGCACGTGGGGAGGAAATGGGTGGGGGTTTTCCCAATGCCCCTCATTCTGAGGACCTAACCTCAAACTGGGTGTGGCCACAGGAGGGGCAAGGAAGAGGCTGGGGGCTTAGGTTCCTGGCCACCTCTCTGCCAGATCCCACCCAAGACCCCCAGACATAGACACACTCCCCTCAAATCCCTAGAGGGGCGGGGCTGCCCCAGCCTCTTCTCCCTCAGCCAGCAATGAACACACTGGGCTCACTGGAGCCCCCAAACTGGTGGCTGGATCCTCAGCGCCTCGAAACTTCCCCTCCCTCACAACTCTCCTGAAAAGCCAACCCAGCTCCCATTCCTCAGTCATCCATGTCCCCTAGACCCAATCGACGGCTCTCAGATTTCCCATAAAACCCCTGAGGCATCACACCCATTGCCTGGGGCCCCCCACCCTTAGGGCCCCAAAGGACCTGAGTACTGGCCAGCGCACGCCCGTCACCAACTCGCTAGAATTCAACACAGGACCTCTCCAAAGTTCCACGGAGAGCTAAGACCACGTGACCTACCCCAGGGGTGCTCACGAGACCCCTACCCCACCTCAGGACCCCCTCAAAGGGTCTGAGCTCCCCAGGTGCCTCAGAGATCACAGATCCCCCAAATCTCCCCGACGCTCCAACACAACCCCAACTCATCCCCACAAACGCACCGCTCCGAGGGGCGGGGCCTACCCTCACACCCTCTAACAGGGGCCGGAGGTGCTCAACATCCCGGTATCCACGACGAACAAGGCATATTCGAGACTGCACCCCCTCATTCAGGAAGACCCTGGAATCCCCTGGAGATCGCTCGGAGGGCGGGGCCTGTCTCAGTACGCACCCCTCACCCAGGGGTCCCCAGGTCCACTGAGAACTACTAGAATGGAGACCATTGCAATCTGCACCTCGCACTCAGCAGACCCCGCGAGACGCCCTGGGAGACCCTCAGAGAGCGGTGCCTGCCCCAGGCTGCAAACCTCTCTCGGGCCACCCGACATCCCCTGGGTCCCCGTCTGCACCCCTCACCAAGGAGCTCCTGACATTTCCCAGGAACCCCAGTGTGCACCCCTCACCAGGGACCACTCCAGATCCCCCCGGGACCTCCAGCGTTCACCCGTTGCGAGGGGGCCCTCGAGATTTCTGAGGCCTCTCCCTGAACCCCTCTCCAGGGGCCACCCCCGATCTCCTGGGACCCCTCCACCTGCCCTCCTCACCAGGGGCCCTCAGCGGCCGCCCTCCCTCAGGCGCCCCTCCACAGCCTCCTCACCGGGGGCCCCTCCTACCTCGCGCGTCGTCACCTCCTCCTTCTCCGAGATCTTGAGCAGCAATCGGTCGTTCTCCAGCTCGAGCGCGCGGACGCGGTCGATGTAGTGCGCCAGGCGGTCATTGAGCTCCCGCAGCTCCTCCTTCTCCTGCAGCCGGGACAGGCGCGTGGGCGAGAGCGGCGTGGCGGGCCCGCCGCCCGCGCGGGCGGACAGCGGCGTGGCCATGGCGGCGGCGGGGCAGGCGGCGGGGCTCCGGCGGGGCTCACGACGGCGGCGCGCGGCTCCGCGGGCTCATTCAATCCGGCGCCGCCGAGGCCAAGATGGCGCCGCTCGCCGCCCGCCCGCGCGCCGCGCCACGCCGCGGGGCAGCCTGGGAGTCGTAGTCCGGCCGCCGGGGCCTCTCGCGCGGGGCATCGCGGGAGCTGTAGTTTGTTGGCCGTGGGGGTCGTCCAAAGCCAACTTCAGCCACGGTATGAATGGATTTCCCACTTGCAGAACCTGCCTACTTCATTGGAGTCTTGTTACATTTAAAAGTGGTCGATGGCAAAATAAATTATTTTCAGACAATGAAAAGACAAGCCACAGAGTGGGAGAAAATATTTGCAAATCGTGTATCTAATAAGGGACTTGTATCTACAATAAACAATAATGCAATAATAAAAAGAACAATAACAGTAAAAAAATGGTTGATGGGAACAACTTCCCCTTTTGCCACGAGTCCAGAACTGGATGGTGCATCGGCTACCATTTACTAAATGTTTTGATCAAAAGTTCTGTAGCAGACCTCCTATCAAAAGGATGTGAGACTGTGGAACAGGATTTTACATTCTCATGCAATCTATACTTCTGGAGTCACTGAGGCTAGAAGAACCCTTGATATGATTGCCCTGGGAGGTCATCTTTCAACCTTAAGCCTCAAACCCACATTACCCCCTGAAGTTTCCTTTGGACCCACCAAAGCTGTGGTGGTTGTTGCTAGGTGCTGTGGGGTTGGTGCCCACTCATAGCAACCCCGTGCACAACAGAACAAAACTATGGTGTATTCAGTATTCTTCACCAAGACCATCATCCAAAGACGTCAATTTTTCTGTCTTGCTTATTCACTGTCTAGTTTTCACACGCATAGGAGGTATTGAAAACACTATGGCTTGGGTCAGACGCACCTTAGTCTTCAAGGTGACATCTTTACTTTTCAACCTTTTAGAGAGATCTTGTGCTGCAGAGCTGCCCAGTGCAATGTGTCTTTTAATTTCTAGACTGCTGCTTCCATAGATGTTGACTGAAGATCCAAATAAAATCCTTGACAACCTCACTGTTTTCTACACTTATCATGATGTTGCTTTATCGGCTCCGTTTCAAAGATTTTTGTTTTCTTAATGTTGAGGTGTAATCCATAAGGAAGGCTGATCTTCTTCAGTAAGTGCTTCAAATCCTCTTCACTTTCAGCAAGCAAGGTTGTGTCACAGGCATAACGCAGGCTGTTAATGTACCTTCTTCCGTCCAATCTTGATGCCCTGTTCTTCAGAATCTAGCTTCTCCGATTATTTGCTCAGCACACAGATTAAATAGTTCTGGTGAAAGGAGACAACCCCGATGCACACCTTTCCTGACTTTAAACCACACAGCATCCCCTTGTTCTGTTTTCACAACAGCCTCTTCATCATAAGGTTCTTTATGAGCAGTTAAGTCTTATGGAATGTCTAGTCTTTGAAATATTAATCATAATTTGTTATGATCCACATAGTCGAATGCCTTGGCATAGTCTATAAAACACAGGTCAGCATCTTTCTGGTGTTCTCTGCTGTCAGCCAGGCCCATCCAACATCAGCAGTGATATCCTTGCTTCCACATCCTCTCCTGAATCTCTGCGGAGGTACTGCTGCGGCTGCTTTTGAATGACCAAAGCCCACTGCCTCCAGAGTGGAAATAGCAGTCAGCAGTGGTGGTCCAGGGGTACAGTTTCTGCCTTCCATGCAAGAGTCCCAGGTTTGATTCCCGACAATACCCCTGACACCCAACCTCCACCCATCTGTCAGTGGCAGCTCTCATCATGCTGTGATGCTGGACAGATTTCAGTCAACATTTCCAGACAGACTAGTAAGAAAGCCCTGGCGATTACCTCCCATAATTCAGCCAATGAAAGCATTATGGATTCAGAACCAGTCATGGGGATGGATTACGTTTCATTGCAATTAGGCAAAACGTCATCAGGAGTTGGAGGGGGCTGGACACCCGGTAACAACAGAATGTTACTATGTAGTCTTCTCCAAAGTTACCTTCCACATAAAGATCAGATACTGTTTTCTTTCACCTGTAATAAAATAAAAAAAAAAAAAAACCACTGCTGTCCAGTCGATTCCAACTCCTAGTAACCCTATAGGACAGAGTAGAACTACTTCATAGTTTCCAAGGAGCATCTGATGGATTCGAACTGCTGACCTTTCGGTTGGCAGGCCTAGCACTTAACCATTGCATCACCAGGGCTTCCTCACCTGTAATAGTAATCCAAATAAGCCAAGCCCGAGGTGTCCAGACTCCTGGTGCCCCCATGGGTTAGAAGTGTTCCACAACATTTTCTTGGCCATAATCTTTAGGGAAGCAGGTTGTCAGGCCTTTCCTCCCAAGCACTGCTCGGTGGCTTTGAACCCCTAACTTTTTGGAAGCAAACCGCTTCCACCACCCATGGACCTCTCCCATAAATACTAGGCATATAAAATATAACATCCAATTAGTAAAATAGGTGGGCACTTTTTAAAGCAAAATATGAAATAATAACCTCGTTGCCGTTGACTCGATTCCCACTCATAGCGACCCTATAATTATAGGTAAAAAGAATAACAGAGGTTTGGGGGTGGCAGAGCGTCACTTTTACTCCAAATTTATCTGCAAGCATCACCACCCCCGCCACCCATCAAAGCTCTCGACTGATCCCGCCTGGCCACGTGCCCACACGCTACAAACGCCCAAGGCCCACCCCCTACGACGCTGCCCGGCTTGGCACGCCTGGCCCATCCTCTTCCCAGCCTTTGTCCATGCTGTTCCACCCGCCTTGGTATCCTTCCCTCCTGTGCGCTCTAGCCCAGGCCTCGACTTCTCCCGCTGTCCATGGGTTTGGCGCCTACTCCCCGCTCTACTGTCTCAGCGGGGGCAGAGGCTGGAGGAGGGGACCCAGGGGCTGGACTCCAAGTCCCAAGAAGCCCCGCGCTGCCCATAGGTGGGGCCCGGGCGCCCCTCCCCGCGCGCGCAGCGGGAGAGGCGTGGGGCAATTTTCAAATTTTGGCGCTGAGCAGGCGGGGCGATGACAGCCGTGCCAAGGTGCACCACCCCCGCAGACACTAGGGCCACTCCTAGGTTGAGGGCATCCTGCCAAGCTGGTCCTCCGTAGCGGGGGGCGCAGGCCCACTGGCAGGTTGAGAAACAGGCCTGGAGAGACTTAGGGGACCTGTCCGGGGACCCCCAGCAGGACGTGGGGAAACAGGGTTCGAGCGCTGGACTCTGAGGTATGCAGCTGTGAGCGAGAATGCCCCAAGCCGGGACAGGGCAGCCCGGAACCCCCCAACCCTCTCTCGGCCCCTGCTCCGCCCCGGATTTTGGCGCCAGATTTTCAAAATCAGAACGGCCGCTGCTGGCTCCCGGCCCAGACTCCAAGCCGGGATCCTGAATTCCGGAGCCTGGATCTCAGGAAGACTGGATTCTGGAGCCTGGGTCTCAGGGAGTGCAGGTTCTGGATTCCGGAGCCTGGATCTCACGGAGACTGGATTCTGGAGCCTGGGTCTCAGGGAGGGCAGGTTCTGGATTCCGGAGTCTGGATCTCAGGAAGACTGGATTCTGGAGCCTGGGTCTCAGGGAGCTCGGATTCTGGATTCTGGAGTCTGGATCCCAGGGAACCCCGATTTCTGAGCATAAGTCACAGGAAGTCAGGATTCTGGAGCCTAGCATCTAGATCGGAATTAGGAAAGCTGGCGCTGGAACCCTGTGATCCTCGCTGAAATCGGAGAGGAGTGAAGGTGGTGAAAAGGGTGCATAGAGATGGAGCATGTGCTGTGTGCTGGGTACACACCCCTCAGACTGGCAGCAGGGTCTCAGACAAGTGTACACCGATGTGCATCCCACGTCGCAGCGGGTATCAGAGCTTGCTTCCTTTTCATGGCTGAATAGTATTCCCTCGTGAGGCTGGATGATGTTGGTACATTTGGATTGCCCACCACCGTCTGGCTACCGTGAGCAGTGCAGTTAACTCCGGGGCTGGACCCTCGGTGTAAGTGTAAGCCCCTGGTTTCAGGTCTTTGGGGCGTGTACCTGGGAGTGGACGCCATGCCCATTCCAAGTCCTCTGATGGAATCCTCTCAACAGCTAGATTTTCCAGGGAGGAAAGGGAGGCTCAGAAGGGTAGCTCAGCAACCTGAGAACACACAGCTTGTCTGCGGTGGAGCTGGGATCTGAACCAGGGGAGTCTGACTTCTCTGCCACCTCCGTCGCGGACACAGTCACCTCTGCTGCGTGCCCTGCCATTTCCTGCGCTCTTGCCCGGTCGTTGTCCTCGGTATTCTCCTGACTTGTTTTCCTGCCTTTGCTCTTGCAGTTCCCACCCTGCCCCAACCGTGTGCCTCCCTGCCCCCCAGCCCATTCCTGTCTCACTATCTGCTCAGAGCTCAGAAGATGACTCACCCCGCCCGGAAGCCTGGCCCCAGGGACAGCAATCAGGTCTTGTTCATCTTTACCAATTGCATGAAGTCAGAGTCCAGCCCTTCCTCTTCTTCAGATGGGTCAGGGCTTCCCAGCACATTGAGAATCCAACCCAAACCCCTCCCCGCAGCTGCCAAAGCCCGCGTCTCTGACCTCATCTCCCCAATTCTGCCTCACTCTGCTGCAGCCATCTGGGCATCTTTGGGCTTCCTCAAACAGGCCAGGCCTGTTCCTATCTCAGGGCCTTTGCACGTGCTGTGCCAGGCAGGACCCTCTTCCCTTAGATCTTCCCCAGCATGGCTTCTTCGTAACATTCGGGTCTTGGTGCAAATGTCACCTCCTCTGAGAAGCCCACCCTGACTATCACACCTGAAGTAGCAGCCTGCTTTATATGCCTGCTATCCCAGCATGCAGTGGGCCCTCGGCCAGTGTCTGAAAGCTGGAAAACAGCCCATGTCTACAGAGCATTCACCCTGCACCAAGGAGCCCTGGTGGCTCAGTGACTCAGTGCTCAGCTGCTAACTGAAGGGTCAGTGGTTCGAAGCCACCAGCAGCTCCACAAGAGAAAAGTGTGCCAGTGTCCTTCCCTAAAGATTACAGCTTTGGAAGCCCCAGGCGACAGTTCTCTTCTGTCTCTTGCAGGGTCACTGGGAACTGGAACTGAGGACAGCGGGTTTTTCCTTACTACAAACCGGGCCCTCTTCTACGAGTGGCCCGAACTAACTCATGCCCAAGTTCTTTCTCCTGAAGAGCCTCTTCTGGATTTGAACCACAAACCTTTGGTTGACAACTCAGTGCTTACCCGCTGTCACACCTGGCCTCCCGTGAATATGCTTCCGTTGCTGTCTTGTCAATTCTTTATCACACAGCCCTAAAGGACAGAGTGGAACTGCCCGCATAGGGTTTCCGAGGAACACCTGGTGGGTGTGAACGGCCGACCTTTGGGTGAGCAGCCCAACTCTTGACCGCTGTGTCACCAGCTCTGAGCACACTGCTGACTGCAGAATTGTACACTTTCCAAAGAACTGGATTTTATGGGAGGTGAAACACGTCTCAGTAAAAAACTCAGAGAACGAAATCCACCTAGATGGCCGAGTTTCTCGGTCCCCCCCTTAAAATGTGCACCTGAGACAAGGGCCTCGTTCCCCTCCCCAATCCTGTATCACCGGGCACAAAGCAGGGCCTCAAAGGCTGTGTCTGTGTCCACCCAGTGCAGGTCCACCCTGATCACAACAGTTCCTGCTGAGAGCCCAGCCTGCTCCCAGGCAGCTTCCGGTGCCTGCCTTGCTGCTTCCTGACTTCACCTCTCCACCCATTCTGTCCCCTCCCCAGAGTGACTTCCCTGCCCCCAGCCCCATTCCTTGGCGTCAGCACCCCATTCTCCCTCTCACCTGGCCTGCCCCCACCCCCGGGTCTTGGGATAGCTGGAATCTTGTCAGAGAACTCCAAGTTGTGTGTCCTCATCCGAACAACTCTGCGTTCTCTAGCCTGTTTTCTCCTCTATCAGATGGTACTAATCACACAGCTGCCCACATCATAGGCACTGAAAGGGATGCCAGCATGTGTTTTAGCCATCTAGAGCTGCTGTAACAGAGATACCACAAGGATGGCTTTAAAAAGTAATCTTTTATTTTGTCACAGTCCTGTAGGCTAGAAGTCCAAAATCAGGGCATCAGCTCCAGGGGAAGGCTTTCTCTGCTGGCTCTGGAGGAAGGTCCTTGTTGTGCATCTTCACCTGCGGCTGGGAGCTTCTGAGGTGCAGGCATCCTGGGTCCAAAGAGGCAACCCTGCTCTAGGCAGGGATTCTCTGTGGTCTCAGGTCTCTGTCCTCGCTTCTTTCCTTTGTGTCCTAAGAGACTACCTCAAGGCACAAAACAACCTTATTATGCATTGAGTCCTGCCCCACAGACCCAACTGCCACTCAGCCTCCCTCTCTGACACCACAAGGGCGGGGCTTACATGAAGGAACTTCACACAGTACCAGGAATCATGACCTAGCTAAATTGTTACACTGATTTTTTGGGAACACAATTCAATCCGTGACAGCATGGAAGGAGAAAATGCTTATAATTCGCTTAGCTTAGCACACACCACCAACCAACTTCCTGGCTGCCGTCGAGCTGACTCGGGGTCCTGGCAACCACAGGAGTGTCAGAGCAGAACTGTGCCCCATGTCTTCCCAAGTGCCTCTGAGTGGCCTTGAACTTCCAGTCTTTTGGTTAGGAGCTGAGTGTGCTCCCTGTTGCCACCACCCAGGGACTCTAATACACACTGTACCAAAAAAAAAAGCCAAACCCATTACCACTGAGTGGATTCCAACTCATAGCAACCCTATAGGATAGAATGGAACCAACCGCCCCGTAGGGTTTCCTAGGAGCAGCTGAGGGATTCAAACGGCTGACCTTTTGGTTAGCAGCTGAGCTCTTAACCGCTGCGCCACCAGACTAGTTTCTCATTAAACTGCTAGCATACACACTGTTTTATGACATTGGTTCACAGCCCACGACTTGTCAATGCTCTCTTCTCCACCTTGGGTTCCCGTCCCCAGCTTTCCTGTCCCCTCTTGCCTTCTTGTCCTTGCCCTTGGCCTGACATGCCCCTTTAGTCTCCTGTTTTATGGGCCTGTCCAGACTTTGGCTGAATGGCGAACCTCAGGGGTGACTTCATGATGGAACCGAAAGGGGGCCTGGGGGCGCTGCTCTCAGGGTTTTTCCGGCCTCTGTCGGGACAGTGAGTCCGGTCTTTCTTTCTGCATTTTTCTCCTGCTCTGCATGGGACCTTCTGTGGTGACCACTGTCGGAGCAGTCGGCTGTGGCAGCCGGCCACCATCTAGTTGTGCCGGGCTCCGTCTGGTGGAGGCCATGGCAGCTGTGGCCCACCAGTCTTGGGGAGTAATCCCTCTCCGTGCCCTGGGATGGAACACCAGCGTTTTAGGTCAAGGCAAGGTGCAGCCCTACACTCGCACGACCCCTTCCTCCCCTCCCTGCCCCAGTGGGATCCTGTCCATATTTAAAATCATTAATATTTTGTTCTTCATGGCTTTCTTTGTATAAACTGTGATTTAAAAATATCAGTTCCAGAAGAGTTGTAGCACAGGGCATTTTTAGGGCAGTAGAAGTATTTTCTGTGGTTCTGTAAGGCAGACAGGTGGCATCACCCATTTGTCAAAACCCCAGTTGTGTTTCATTGTTGTTGAGACAGTTGTGACTCCTGATGACCTGACATGTGCAGGGTAGAACTGCTCCATAGAGCTTTCAAGGAAGGTGCCTCCTGGGTGGGTTTGAACTCCCACCGTTTCTGCTGCTAGCGAAGCAGTTAACCATTTGTGGCACTCAGGGACTGGACCAGTCAACACCATCATGATAAACAGAGAAGACCGAAGTTGTCACTGATTTCATTTTACTTAAATCTCCAGTCAACACACAGGGGCGCAGCAGTGAAGGAATCCAAGGGCATATGGCACTGTGCACCTCTGCTGCAAAGGCCCTCTTTAAAGTGTTAAAAAGCACCTTGAAGACTGAGGAGCCCCTGACCCAAGCCAGGGTGTTTTTAATCACTTCATATGCATGTGAAAGCTGGAGAGTGAATAAAGAAGATTGAAGAAAAATTTATGACTTTCCGTTGCAGTGTTAGGAAGGAACCTTGAACATACCCCAGAAGAAAGAACAAACATGTCTTGGAAGAAGTACAGCCAGAATGCTCCTTCGAAGCAAGGATGGGGAGACTACGTGCCACCTGCTTTGGACATATATAAGGTGGGACCGGTCCCCGGAGAAGGACATCATGCCTGGTAGACGAGAGGGTCAGTGAACAAGAGGAAGACCCTCAAGAGAGACTGACACAGCAGCAGCCACAGGCTCAAAGAGCAAACAGTGCAGACGGCGGGGGAGCAGGCAGGGTTTGATTCTGTCGTGCACGGGGTCGCTGTGCGTCTGAACGGACGGCATGGCACCTAACGACAACAAAACATTGCCTCATAGTTAGTAAGAACATGTCACACGAACACAAAATATTCCTAACAGAAACTGCAGGGGAGAGAGAAGTATAAGAAAACTTCTGTACTTTCTGCACAATTTTTCCTGTAAACCTAAAAATAAGAAATAGTCTATGTAAAGACACTGCAGCTATAACATATAAAGTACATATTGCATACGTGAACCACTGTGTGTGTAAATTACCGCAACCGTCTTTTCTCGCCAGCCCACCCGGCGCCGACTCCTCGCTTCCGGCCCTGAAAGCGCAAAGACCACCCCCTCCGCGACCACTAGGTGGCGGTACCGCGCCTCGCCGCACAGGGACTTTCGCATCCTGGTGGGCGGCGCGGAGGCGGCGCGATGCGTCAGCGGGACCCGCAGGCCGGGGAGCCGGGGAATCTGAGCCGTGGGCCCGAGGCCAAACGGGCGGGGGAACGGGCGGACACATGAGTCACCAGGGAGCCCCCGATAGGCCGTGGGAGATTGTCCCACTAGGGCCTGCCCGCCTCACTTGTGAGCTGCCTTCTTAGGGGGGGTGTTGGGAGGCTGGCATGGTCCCCGCGCGCAGCAGAGCCAGGTGCACACTCGCGGTTGCAGCCCCAACTTGCTTCTTTAGGACGTTGGACAATACGTCTAGTCCCCCCTTCCCAGGCCCGTGGGGTTCAAATGAAACACGCTGTAGGGAAGGAGTGCCTAGAATACAGTACACACTCAATATATGTCAGCGCCCACCTGGGGGGAGGCCATAAAGGTGGCGATCGTGACTGCCAACAGTCCAGAGGCTGCCGCGTTCAGCATCAGCCAGAACCATTGCGCCCCGGCCTTCTCATTGTCACTTGCGGTCGCAGGGCGGAACCAGAGGCAGCCGGCAGGGGGCGCGCCCGCTCAGGAAAGAGACCGCGGAGGCCGAGCCACCTGCGCGTCCCGAGAGCGCCCCACCCTGAGATTGCAGGGAGCCAGGAGGGGGTGCCCCCCGCTTTCCCCGGATGCCTAGACCTTTGCAGCCCCCAACCTTCGAGCGGCCTGGAGGCAGCCAACCGTGCCCACCAGTTGAACAGTTCGCGTTTATCGAGCGTTTACTGTATGACCTTTACGGACTGCGCCCTTCAATCCCATGCTGAAAGCGCGGCATTTGCAGCGAACTAGGTGGGCGACAGAGACCCAGAGAGATTAATGTCATCCGGAGTTAAAGGGGTCCTCGCAGCCAGGGGAGTGGGAGCGGGAGACCTCCTCTCACCACCCCCTGGGAGGGATCTGGGTGCAAAAGGACCCCTTCCTCGTGCACACCCCCTCCAGTGGGCGCTCCCACCCTATGCAGATTCCACTTGGGGAAAGTGCGCAACTGGGACTTTCGGGGAACGAAGAGAGGATTCCAGGCCGCCCGAAAGTCAGCGCAGCCTCGCGCGCTGGAAATCCCGCGCGCGCTCCGAAACGGCGGTGCCGCTGCCGGGAAATCTGTAGAAAAACTTCTGCTTTTTTTTTGTGTGTGTGCCTGGCGCTCTTGCCCCTCTTCTTTCTCAGCTCTCGCCCCCACGTGGGGCGCCCCCGCGCGGCGCACCGCCCCCACGGCCACCGGCCAATCGCAGCGCCCGTGGCCCCGGCCTTTGTCAGGAAACCAATAAGAGAGCGGGTGGCCAGGATGAGGCCACGCCCCCAGCTTTGTGTCTATAAAAGGTGTTACTGGCAGCTGAGGACGCAGATCGCTGGAATTGATGAGAGGCTTCGTTTTTGTTCCACTTTTGGATTGTTCCAGCAAAGGACTTCGCTTTTTTTTTTTCTTTTTTCCAATTTGCATTCTTCCGATTTTGGGGGGAATCTTGCTGCTGCCTCCGGAAGATCTTGGACTAGCGGTCCGCCCCGTGGGAACGTGTTGCGCTGTGTCTTCTCGGATTTTCAATTTTCTCCCCCGGAACTGTGGTGGGTCTCTTTCCACTGTGGATTATAATTGCAACATGACCCTGGAAGAGATCGTGGCGTGCGACAACGCGGCACAGAAGTAAGTAGCGGGGATCCACCCCCATCTCCGCGCCTGAGATCCGCCGGCCTGGGAGGCACTGGGGCGGGCATGGGGCGCAGAGCGGCCGGCCCGGCGTGACTGTCCTGTACCCCCGGTCCCCAGGATGCAGACGGTGACTGCAGCGGTGGAGGAGCTGCTGGTGGCCGCGCAGCGCCAGGACCGCCTCACCGTGGGGGTGTACGAATCGGCCAAGCTGATGAATGTGTGAGTCAGCCCCCTCCCTGGGGCTGGGTGCGGGGTGAGGTCCCCTCTCCGCGTTGCAAGCTCCCCAAACTCCTCTTCTGCCCCGGGGCTGGGACTTCCCCAAGTACACCCAGTGTGCCTTGGGGGACTCTGCATCTGAGAGGGAGAGCGTCGGCGTCGGCACGCTGCAAAGTTTGCAAGGGCCGTCTCACCCCATTTTCTCCCTGTACTCTGCCCCTGTACTTTGAACCCAGCGACCCCCACACCCCAGCACACAGACATTCTGTCCCCTCCGCCTGCAAGCACGCAGCTCGTCTTTTCTTGCTGTCTGCAAACTCCCGGTGCCTGATGTCCTTAGCTGACCCGCCCCCTCCCCCTTGCAGGGACCCCGACAGCGTGGTTTTGTGTCTCCTGGCCATCGACGAGGAAGAGGAGGATGATATCGCTCTCCAGATCCACTTCACCCTCATTCAGTCTTTCTGCTGTGACAACGACATCGACATCGTCCGGGTCTCGGGCATGCAGCGCCTAGCCCAGCTGCTGGGCGAGCCAGCGGAGACCCAGGGCACCGCGGAGCCCCGGGACCTGCACTGCCTCCTGGTCACGGTGAGTCTTGGCCCCCACCCCACCCTGGTCAGCTCCACCTGGTCACCCGGGCAGTGTTTGTCAACAGAGTCCAGCTGGCCTGCCCACTACACACCAGCTCAGCCCTCAGCCATGCTTGGCATGTCCGCAGCACATGCCGTGGGCAGCCTAGCCGCCTCGTCACCCTGGGAGCTATTTGGGGCTTGTCTGTTTCCCCTGAGGCAAGAGGGAGGCTCCCAGCCACTCCCGGGGCTACCTCTGAACCCTGTCTCTCCCGTCTCACAGAACCCTCACACGGATGCCTGGAAGAGCCACGGGCTGGTGGAGGTGGCCAGTTACTGCGAAGAAAGCCGAGGAAACAACCAGTGGGTTCCCTACATCTCCCTGCAGGAGCGCTGAGCCCCCGCTGACCCCAGAACCTACTGGGTTGCTGCCAAAAAAATAAAGTCAAATAAATATTTGATCCCCTTCCCCTAGCATAACCTCCCCCCGAAAATAACCAACTTCTGAGACCATCTGGGGGCAGAGTCATTGGAGACTCGAGGACAAGGAGAGGGGAGTATGGGGTCACCCCCAGGGCGGTGGCCTGGAGCTGCGCCATTGTTTGGCCACAGAGAGACAGAGGAGGGGGTCCCAGCCCCGGCCAGCAGAAGAGGGGACCCTGCAGCACAGGCCTGGTGACAGAGCAGAAGCCGGAGTGGGGAAGCCCTGCCTCTCCCCAGCATAGAAGGCCCGGACTCTCTACACTTTGGGGGTTGGGTGAGACCGGCGAGGTCCCCCACCCCTGTGGAGACCGGAGCTGCCATCTGCGGAAAAAGGACTTGGCTGACCGAAGGCTGTGGACTGGCGCCAGGACTTTCTCTTTCGGACTCGGAGCCGGGGCCAGCCGTGTTGGACCCCGGAGCTCCCGGTTTGCGGATTCGAGAGAGCATCAATTTTGTTACTTTGCACTTGTTACTGAACCACTGAAAATGGGATGCTCACAGATTCTTCTATTTTTATTTCTAGAATGGCCTTGTAATAAATTTGTAAAGCCTCAGGATTGCTTCTGGTGTCCTTGCAGATTCTGAGGACAGGGACGCCCCCCCCCCAGTGCGCACCCACGCACGCACAGTCCCCCTGGCTCCCCAGGAAGTGGTACTAAGGCCCGTGTTAGCAGCCCCCAGCTCCTTTGCAAACACAGGGCCTCTTCTCTCTGCAGCCGGCGCCACCACCCCAGTACAACAAAGCTTCGCCTCTTTTTTTTCCTTTCTGCATCCTGACCTGTAGCAATTAAGAGACCGGTTTATTACGAAACCTGGCCTCCGAGCTACTGCTGTTACCAGTCGACTGGAGCCAGCCCCAGCTCCAGGCGCACAGAGGCGCACCTCGGGGGGCTGGCTGCAGCCTCCACCCACCGGCTTCGGCCTTGCCACAGCCCAGAGAGGCCAAGGACCCGCCCGGGACCACACAGCGCGGGGGGCGCCCAGCTGCCCCAGGCACCCGCAGCATAATGGCAATCGCCAGCAGCAGAATTAATTGCTTTGGGGACCCCCCCAAGAGCACCCTCCCCCACCCAGGTCTTTGCCCTTCCAGGATGGGACCCTTTCGCTGCGCTAAAGGAAAATTTTTTTCTTTTCCCAAACTAAATAAAATCAACAAGTAGAAAAAGGCCCCAGGAAGCCCCAGCTGGGCTTGGCACGACGCAGCAGTTTTGCCTCTAAACCGAAACCAGCAGCTTGGCAGGGCCACCTCCCAGTTCTCCCCAAGTGGCGGGCGGTGACGCCCCCTGCCCCGGGCTGGAGGCCTGGCCTAACTCCTCTAGTCAGGCCTCGAGCTTCCCCGCCCCATCTGCAGGGTGGGCTCGCAGGTCTGCCCCCTCCTCACTGTCCACAATCCCTGTCTCTGACCGGGGAGGCAGGCATTAGGGGGACTGTGCCTAAAGGACACGACCTTTCCACGGGGTCCCACGTGGGCGTGTGAGGAAAACCCCGGCGGCCCCCGGGGAGTCACGGGGCGGGTAAACAGCGGCGGGGGGGGGAGGGGGAAATCCCAAGCAGCAGGCGGAGGGGCAGGGAACCCTGCTTGGGTTGGGTGGAGGGGAGGACCCCGGCGGAGAGACAGGAGCCCTCAGGGGGAGAGAGGAAACCCTCCGAGGGAGCCCGGGGAGGGGAGGGGCAGAAGGGATCCCAGCAGGGGCTGGGGGCGGCGGATCCGAACCGGTAGAACTGAGACGAGTATCGCCAGACTGGAGCCCACAGGACAGGAAGAAGGGGTGAGAGGAGGTCGTACCCAGAGGGCAGGGAGCCCCAGGGGGTCGGAGCTAGGAGAGGGGCTGACTAAGGAGCCCTGAAGGGGCTGCGGGGGAGGGGACAGGGGAGTGGACCCCAGAGGGGAGGGGATCCGGCGGGGAGCAGAGGCTGAGGAGTTGGGGGAGGGTGGACTGGGGGGACGCGGGGCGCCCTGTGGGGACGTGAGCTCCGCCCCGCGGGCTCCCCAGGCAGGTGGCCAGGGAGGGGCGGCCCCGCAGGCGCTGCCGGCCCTGCCCTGCGTGTGGAACAGGCTGTTCCCTCCTGACCCTGGCATCCGCAAAGGCCTGTGGCCTCCGCCTCTCTCACCCCTGGATGCCTTCTGGGCCCCAAGCAGAAGCCACGCTGGTGGAGTCCCAGCTGTGGGACCCCGGTGCAGTGCCTTGACGGCTCCGTGCCTCAGTTTCCCGCTCCAATAAAGGGGATACTCATGCTGTCTGCCTCGCAGATTGCTGAGGAGGTTAAGTGAGAAGATGAACTGCCGGTCCCTTAGACCAGAACCTCCTACAGAGACAGCGTCACCCCGGTGATCTGCGGCCACCGCTGCCACAAGCGACCTTTCTGCGGACACTTGGGTTTTGTGTTGGAAGAGGCCCAACCAGAGGACGGGGAGACTGCACCTCACATAAGTGGGGCGCGTCGTCAGAAGCGATCAGTCCCCGGAGAAGGACGTCATGCTTGGTAAAGGAGAGGGTCGACGGAAAAGAGGAGGACCCTCAACCAGAAGGACTGCCACAGTGGGCTGCAGTGTGACAGTGACCGAGGACGGCGCAGGGTTTTGTTCTATTGTGCATGGGTCACTGTGAGTCAGAACCGACTTGACGGAACACTGCTGTCCTCAGGCCGATGCCAACCCCCCGGGGACCCTGTGTGCAGAGTACGGCCACGCTCCCCAAGCTGTCACGGCTGTGACCCCATGGAGGCAGGTTGCAGGGCCTTCCCTCTGAGGTGCCTGTGGACAGGTCCCCGTGACTACTGTGCCCTCCCCTCTTCACTCCCTGCAGCTACCTTGCAAATTAGGGTGGCTGCTGGGCAAGGCCAGTGAAGCAGGACTGCAGGGGTGCAAAACTTGAGCACTACAGGCACCCCAAAACTCATTCTCATGCAGGATTTTAAAAATAACATGAATGCCAAAAGAAACAACAACAATAAAAGAACCCAGAATGATAACGTTTCCAAATTTTAAATCAAGACAGAATCAGCAGGACTGACCTGTCCTTTTGCCCCAGGCTCCGCCCTGTCTCCGCCCCTCAGAGCTCCGCATCTTTCTGTGATACATGTTGTTAGTTTGCTCAATCGCCCACTTTGCAGACGAAAACGTGCTGAGAGAGGGGACGTGACTTCCCAGGATCAGGATCAACCCAGGGCTTGGGATGTCCAAGTCCCAAGCTCTTGCCACGGTCACCTGTGTGGGGAGGAGGGGCCATGGCTCTTCTGTTCCCGCAGATAACCCCGCTTGTTATTTCTGCTTTTGTCCTTATTGCTGATGTCAATAAAAGTATCAATTAAACTTTTTCGTGGTGGTAAATATACAGCACCCACCGTTTTAGCCATTTCAGAACGCAGTGGCACCTTCACGTTCACAGTGCTGTGCCACCATTGCGGTGTCGACTCGTGAATCCTTGTCATCAGCCCAAACCCAAACTATGTTCCCCAAACAAAGCCCACTGCTGTCAAGTTGATTCAGATTCATAGCAACCCTACTCTAGGACACAGCAGGACTGCCTCATAGAGTTTCCAAGGAGTGCCTGGTGATGCGGACTGCTGGAACTAAAGTGGTACACCGCCAGGATTCCCACTGTGTTCCCAGTAAGCATGAGTTCCCCACTCTACCCTGGCTGTTTACTGGCCTCCTTTCTGTCTCTAGCATTTGCCTGTTTCTAATATTTTATATGAGTGAGATCGTAAGTCCTTTTGTGTTCGGCTGACTTCAGTGAGCGTCATGTATCTGAGGTTCGTCCTTGTAACAGATGCAAGAACGTCATTCCTTTTTCACGGCAAAGTAATAGTCCATCACATGGACAGACCGTCTTTTGTTTACCCATTCATCGGGCAATGGACACGTGGGTTGTTCCCACCTTCTGGCTTTTGTGAATAATGCTACCATGAACACTGGTATACACGCTTTGAATCCTTTGGGGTAAATACTCAGGAGTGGGATCGCTGAGTCACATGGTAAGTCTGTCTTTCTCACAGAGCCCAACCACAATCAGGAATATCACCAAGTGACTAATGGCAGTGACATGTCTTCAAGCTTCCTTGTCTACCCTCCACTGAGAGGAAAGCCTTTGATTCTGAATGCCATTCAAGGCCACTCTGCTTTCCAGAAGAAGAGCCTGGGGTCCTGAGTGGTGGAGCCTCAGCCTGGTCAAGAGGCCTGAGTGATCCGTGGCTGGCTGGGGAGCACCCAGGAAAGGTCCCAGCTGGCTGGCTAAGCCTTAGCCAAAGAAGTCATCATGTGGTCAGCAGAGCAGGGTCCAGCAGGGACAGGTTGTTGCACTGTCCACAGCTTCTATGTCCTGCCGAGTTCATCCCAGGCCAGGAAGAGTTTGCCACAGGTCACCAAGGCTCAGTCACATGCTGCAGGCCCTGCCCTGGACTCCTTTCCCTGGGGCACTGGGTGTCAGGATCCATGTGTGCGTATGTGTGTGCGTGTGTATGCATGGGCATATTTTCCTTGGACTGGAACAGGGGACACTTGATAACAGCCAGCCAGAGGTTGCAGGCAGACAGGCTTCGCCAGCTGGGTCTCTGGGGCCAGAGAGCCTGCTCACCTCCACCCACACCTGTTCCCGGAACCTGAGACACACACGTCCACACACCTTCTGTGAGGTGACGGTGACAGCGACACACACATACAGTCACATGCCCATGGACACCCTCATGCTCTCAGCCATGGGTGCGAATTCCAGCTTCACCCTGATCATCTTGGGTAGGTCCTTGTGCCTCCTGGAACTCACTTTCCTCATCTGCCAAATAAACACACAGCTTTCTTTGAGCCCAAGGTCAAACAAATAAACATGTGTGCATGTGTGTGCACATACAGACAACAGGCATGGGGACAGATTTGTAAACACAGACGTGCTCACGGTCCTCACATCTCCAGACTTTGTAGGCTTCCAGTTACTTTTCTGAACTCTCCTGGCCCCGAGGAAGGGGTCTGTTTCTATAAACCTCTGTCAAGTGACACAGGACTCCCCTAAACCTGAACACCAGGTGGCTTAGATGGATGACCCCGCCAGAGGGGCCCTGAAAGACAGGCCTGATGATCTGCTTCTGAAAAGTCACAGCCCCCAAAACCCCACCGAGAAGTTGTGCTCTGCACACGCAAGGGTCAACGTGAGGCAGGATCCCCTCAAGGACGACTAATAACAAGACCGGGGGGCAGGGGAGGTCCCCGAAGACGCAGCTGTCGGCACCTCCTGCTGCTCACCAAAAGCCTGGAGGTCTCAGGACCCCCAGAGGTCCCTCAGGAGACAGGCTGGAGATTGCTTCCAGCCACGGAAAACCCCAGGGGGCACGGTTCTGCTCTGACATACACAGGGCCATCGTGAGTTAGAGTCAACTGGACGACAACTGGTAAGGCTTGGGGACCCGGCTGGTGGAGCCGGGGGGTGTGGCTTGGCAAAACAGGACCAAGGTGCTGGAGAGGCAGGGGTGCTAACAGCAAAAGCGCGTATGTCTTTATTTTGTTTTGTTTAATAATTTATTTTCTCTCGTTGTTGTTGAGAACACACACAGCAGGACACACAGGGAGCCGACTGCCTGGACAACCCCGCACCGCTGAGGACCGCCTCCGGATCCTGTGCCTGGTTTCACCCTCCTCTCCGGAGTCGCTCCTCCCCAGCACACTGCGCTGCCTGTCACCCTGGCAGCAGCTCTGCGAGATAGAGACCATTATGACCCGCTTTACACAGAAAGGGACCATGACCTCTGCAAGGGCACGTAGTTGGACAGTGGCAGGCCCAGAGTTCAAACCCAGGTCTCTGTGAGTCAAAGGTGGCTTTTTTTTCTTTTTTTGACAGGTGTAATTCACATACCATAAAACTCACCCTTTTAAAGTATGTAGTTAGTTCAATGGTTTTTAATACCTTCCTAGCTTGTGTGACCGTCCATCCATCCCTGATTTATCGCAATCCCAAGTGTGTCGAAGCAGAACTGTGCTCTGCAGGATTCATGGGGCCTCATTTTTTGGAGGTAGATCACCAGGCCTTTCCTCTGGGACACTCTGGGGGGACCCCAAGTCTTTTGGTGACAAACAAGCACATCCCTGTTGGTTCCACCCAGGGTCTCCTAGGTAACCACTAATCCACTTTCTGTCTCCATGAGACTGCCGTCCTATTGCTGGAATCATACAACACGTCCCCTTTGGTGTCTTTTTTTTTTTTTTACTGAGAATGTCTGCGAGGTTCATCCATGTGGCAGCATGTATGGGTACCGCAACTCCTACCCTGTCTGTGTTTCCCGGTGCATGGACCCGGGACAGCCAGCAGTGTACTAGCCCCTGTGGCAGGTGGTCCGTGTGGATCTGTGCGTACGGGGAGCCATGTGCTGGCACTGCATGTACATGCCAGACCCACAATTCCCCTGACACCTCTGCTTCTTTCCTCTGGCTTTGCACATGTTGTTCCCTCTGCCTATGGCACCTCCGGCCTCCTCTCATCTCCTTGTTCGCATTGCAGATGACCCTTCCTCCAGGAAGCCCTCCAGACAGGACCCCTGATTACTTCTCTGTCAGCGTCACCTAGCACCTCCCCGCCCTGGCACCCGCCTCCCTCTGTCATTTGGTATTTCACCCTGTAATTATTGGCCTAGTGTCTGTCTTCGTTGTTATGCTGCAAAGTACAAGGGGGCTGGGTGGCTGTCGTGTACTGTCAAGTCACCTTTCCGTGCATAGAGACTCCGCGCAACAGAGTGGAACCGCCCTCTAGGGTTTCCTGGGCTGTGACCTTTATGGAAGCCAGCCTCCAGGTCCTTCTCCCCAAGGAGCTGCTGGGTGGGTTTCAACCACTGGGTGCTTAATCACTGGGCCACTGGGGCTCCTTAAAGAGGGCTTGGAGGCAGCTGTTTGGCTCACTAAATGACCCCTAGCGACCAGCTCAGGGCTTTGGATGCAGTTGGTGCCTCATAAATCACTTGTGGCCTGAATCCTGAGTCCTGTACAGCCAGAGATTAGCCTAGCAATGACCTGCCATGTCCCAGCACTGGGACAGACTGTTTTGTCCCTAAGAGATACCCAGTGACCTGCCAGGGCTGGGTCCTGGCCAGGTAGGGTGGCCCGCCCAGCTCCAGGAGGCCAGAGCCTGGCCTGGCCTGGCCTCCCTGTGGCGGTGGCCAGCCATGTGACCTCCGACAATTGTTTTACCTCCTCGTCCCCAGTTTTCTTCTTGCTGCACTGGAGGTAACAGCTGTCTCTCAGGCTGTTGTGAGCACTGAATCAGGCGAGCTGTGGGAAGCCCTTGGAAGGTGACGAACCTTCCAGGAGCAAGCTGTTATTATGTAAGCCGATACGCGGCCCTTGACCCACTTCTGTTTACCTGCCTGCAGAGAGATGTCTGAGTGTCTCCCTGACCGCCAGTGCTGGCTCTGTGATTCCTTCTATGCAGCCCTGTGCACTGGCGGGCAGACCTAGGCTGCCACATGGGTGGCCTCACCACACACCTGCATGTGCAGCCAGTCTTGAACTTCTCAACAATCAGAACACCTCCCTACCCGGGGTTCCGTGGCTATACCTAGGAGCCTCCCCACCTGTGCCCCAACTCAGAGATGCTAATTCTGCACACAGGTCAGCCTCTCCCTGAGTTGGGTAGCCTTGCGCCTCCCCTGTGGAGAGCCTTGAAAGCTATACTGTGTCCTATACAGTGGCTATGAGTTAGAATCCACCCAACAAGAGTGGATCAGGGCGTAACAAAGGAACCCCGGTGATACAGTGGTTAAGCGCTCGGCTGCTAATCAAACTGTCAGCAATTCAAACCCACCGGCTGCTCTGTGGGAAGAAGAGGTTGTAGGCTGCTTCTGTAGAGATTACAGCCTTGGGAACCCCCTGAGGCAGTTCTGCTCTGTCCCATAGGGTCTCTGTGAGTCAGAATCAACTCAAGGGAATGAGTGGGGTGTAACCGAGGTTGCCAGGGTGGCAGAAGGGGTCAAGCACTCAACGACTAGCCCTGAAAGGTTGCTGGTTTGAATCCACCCAGCAGGCCTGGCAACCTGGTTCTGAATGGTCACACAGCCTTGAAAGCCCCAGTCCTGCATCGCACTAACGGGGTCACCACGAGTCAGAATCAACTCGGCCGTGGTTGATAGCAACAACGGATCTAACAGAAAGGGAAGCGGCGGGTGGGAGTGGGGGGGATGGGGTCACATCCCAGTCCTGAGGTCTGCCTGTTCAGGGCTGTGGGTGTAGATGGCCACAGGTGCGTGCGCGTGCACACACACGCACAAGCACACGCACACGCACACATACACACACACACACACACACACAGGTGCCCTTGCAGCCATGGATAGCCTAGGCTCACAGATACTCAGGTGTAAAGTGAAGGACACAGACACAAGTACACACTCACACTGTCAGCGTTCTGCTACACTTCACGCACAAAACTACACCAACATGTGTGCTCACTTTTGCATGTTCAGACACATATAAGCTTGGGGGCAAGAACACACTCCCTTTCATAGCCAACAGGCGCCTACACCCATGGGCACACAGGTGGAGGGCTTTTCTGATGCTGTCATCTGTGTCCCCAGGGCACACGAGCCCTGGCACACGGGGAGGGCTCCATAAACGGACACGAATACACCCAGGCCCCCGTCACAGTGGTCTGCCCCCACAAATGCGTGCACTCCCAGACAGACACCTCCACCCACAGTCAAGGAGGCCCTGGTGGTAGATTCTCTGGGCTCCTGACCTCAAGGTCGCCAGCTGGCGTCCACCCAGAGGTACCTGGAAAGAAAGGCCTGGCCACCTCCTGAAAGATGAGGCCTGAAAACCCAGTGGGACCAGTTCTGCGAGGACTGCCAATCAAGTTCATGAACTCATCCTAGAAAAACGGTTCCATACCTCACTGCTGAGTATCACTACGGGCACCTTCAAAAGATTGCCTCTGGGAAGCTGGGCACCAACACTGGCACCTAGTCCACCCTTCAAAGCAATTATGGAACTCCTTCTCTGGAGTGGCCATCAGAGCTGTTGTTGTATTACCGTTGATGGCCTAAATGTCTTCCTTTCAATATTTCCTTTACCTTGGATAAAGAAAAAAGTCATTGGGGGCCAGATCAGGTTAGTAGGGAGGGTGGTCCCGTACAGTGATTTGTTGACTGGCTAAAACTCCCCCTCACAGACAATTAGACAATTAAATTAGTGAACTTGCCACTTGGCCACCGTGCACGATGGCCATTCCAGGAAGAGTTCCAAAACGGCTTTGAAGGGTGGACTAGGCGCTGGCGTTGGTGCACAGCTTCCCGAGGGGAGTGCTTCGAAGGTGACTGTAGTGATACTCATTCAGCAGTGAGGTGTGCAGTGCTTAGAACAATTATGTTCATGGATTTAATTGTCAGACGTTGTATGTGGGGTGGGGGCAGTGGTGGCCTGGCTCTAGAGGGCTCTCTCCTTTCCTGTGGGAGATCAGGGTATACCCGTATACCTCACGCCCAGCTGCCACTCGTCTGTCAGTGGTGGTTTCTGGGATGCTGGGATGCTGAATAGGTGTGGGCAGAGCTTTCAGACTGAGACAGACTGGGAAGAAAGGCCTGGAGATTGACTTCTCCAAGATGAGCCATTGAAAACTATGTGGATCCCAGCTGCACATGGCGTCAGGAAGAGCAAGCCTTGTTTTACAGGGCCCGATCCAGGCACAGGAAACTCTGGTGGCCGTGGTTAAGTGCTACATCTGCTAACTGAAAGGTCGGCAGTTCAAATCCTCCAGCCACTCCTTGGAAACTATGGGGCAGTTGCACTCTGACCTTTAGGGTCACTGTGAGTCAGAATGGATGGGCAGTGGGTTTGGTTCGGTTTGGTTTGGAGCCATGCCTAGCTCAGGGCTGAGTGCACGGGGGTGGTGTGGCCTGGAATAGGGTTATGGGGGAGGCCTGCAGGGAGCATCTTAATCCGGAGGAATCAGAGAGCCTGGGAATGGTGTCCCCTCACCCCAGTGGTGCAGATGCCTCAAAGATCTGCAAGCGGACCTCTCCCCAAGGTAGTGAAGTGTTCCCACGTAGCATCCCCTCCAGAGACCTGGGACGACCCACAGTGACAGACAGCCCGAGTGACACGCCCTACCAAGGACGCCCACCAGGAGCCTGTGAACTCGCAGACACAGACTCGACCTCTGGAGGCGGAGCAGGAGTGCTTCCTCTCCTTGTCTGTTTTCCCAGCATTGTTCCCCTGTTGTCCTTCTCACCCACCCCCCGCCCCCTCCACCCGGAAACCCAAGATTCCCAGTCCCTGAAACCAGGGAGGGAGGGGGTAAGGGGCGGCTCAGGGCCCGGCCGAAGCCCCCCGACTTGCACACGTGGGGTGCCCACTATGTGCGTCAGCACACACACTTGGGAGCGCAAGCCTGCCATCATGTGCGTGCGCGCACTGGGAAACACGGCGTATACAGGGAGGAGTGTGAGCCGAGGTCAGGCCATAAAAGGAAGAGAAGCGGCGGAGCTTCGGGTTTCAAAGAATCGTGTCTCTGCCGCCTTCTAGCTAAGGGAGCGCAGCGCAGGTGCCTCAGTTTCTCCCTCGAGAAAAGAGAAGGTCCAACTGCCCTCCAACGTGGCTGGGGGAAGCCAGACACTGCAGAACGAGCTCGTCAAGCGCCGCCTGGAGAACCATCATTACGCTTTCCCTGCACCCCACCCTCTCTCCAGACACTCTAGGGGTGGGGAGGGGCGCTGACCCAGGCCCCAGACGCCTCTCCCGCCAGCCCTCCCCAGCAGACAGGAGTCCCGGCTTCTTCATTCCTCTAATTGGATAATTGGAGACAGAGGCGCTGACAGAGACAGAGAAGTCCCCGAGTGGGCGGAATGCAGGGTCCTGGTCCAGGTTTCCCCACATCCTCGCCAGCGCCCCCTCCGGTGCGCCCTGGGCGCGCAGCCTGTGCGCTGCGGACTCCAGCGCTGGCCGCCAGCCCCTCCCGTGCGCGGCGGTGCCAGCCTCCCATAGGGGCCCGCCAGGCGCGGTGTCTGCGGCCGCCCCCGGGGGTAGCGCGTCGGCGGCGGCTCCCTCCCCGCGGCCCCTGGCGCGGGCGGCTGGCGAGGGCGGGGCGTCGGCACAGACCCGGCTTTTGTGAGCGGCGCCTCCCCGGGCGCCCTGGCGCGCAGGGCCGGGCGCCGAGCCAGCGCCCGGAATAGCCTTCTGCCCGCCGCCCGCCCCGCGCCCGGGAGCCGCCGACCTGCCCGGCCGGCGCAAGGGGAGCCGGGACGCGCAGGGCCGGGTGCGTGCTGGGCGGCACGGGGCTGCGCCGCCACCCTTGGCTGGGTGCGCGCTGGCCATCTGACAGCAGGACTCACAGTGTGCAGACCCCGCCGGCGTGCCAACACCCAGTGAGCAGAGCCGCCTGCATGCAAGGCTCACTGTATGCAGACCCCACCTGCACGCAAACACCCACTATGTGCAGGCTCTAGTGTGTTTGCAAATACCCACTGTGTGCAAGCGCCTGTCTCCATGTAAGGTCCCTCGCCTGCATGTAACACCCACATAGATGCAACACCTACTGCGCACAGGCATTCGTCAGCAAACACCTACAGAAAGCAGACACTTTCAAGCATGCACTCCCTGCCGTGTGCCATCGCAGGCGTCCTCACACTCACTGTGTAGGCACCTGAGTGTGTCCAGACACCCACCGTGTGCTCACTCACAGGTATCCACTAGGGCTGTCATCCTGTACTTTCAAATACACTCCTGAGCGCAGGCGTCCACACGTGGGTAAAAACCCTAATGCGCGCAGACACATACCCGTATTCCACGCAAGCCTGCATTCTGATGTGCACCGCACAGTCTGCAGAGCAGGGCAAACAATTTTTAAATTCCAATGTCCACTGCACACATTTGCTGGCAAACACCCCCTAAGTCTGCAAACTCCCAATGTGCAGGTTCACAAGGGTGCACGTGCTGACTTGGGGTGAGAGAAACCAGCAGGACACCCTCTAGGAGTCTGGCCCGAATTGGGGGCTCTGTGCAACCCCCCTCCTAGGTTTCTTTGTATGCCTCAGTTTAGCCCACTGGTGTCCTCTCTGGGGCTTTGAAGGTGCAGGAAAAACGGGGTGGCATCTGGCATGCTCCCTGCCACTGGGTGAGCCTGCTCAGGCACTCGGGTCCAGGGCTGGGGCTGCTGGGTACTTCCTGGGAGCCGGGGGGCAGGTGCAGGGGCAGGAGGGTGCGGTAGGCAGGGCGCCAGGTGGTGGCTTCGCTGAAACTGGGCACAGCAGCTGGAAGACGTTTCCGCCTGCCCAGCCCCGCCTCGCCCCGGGCACTCTCGGCAGGTGGGCGGGGCAGGAGGGCAGTGCGGAGGAGGCGCCGCCGAGCAGCACATGTCCCCACAGGAGCCCTGATGGACCCGTGCACGCAAGCGCATGTGCCTGTGTGTGCACGCCAGCGCGAAGCATGCACCCTGCGCGCGACGCATGTGCACCCACATTAACACATGTGGCCACTGTCCACGCACCACGTGACCCAGCCGGGGGCGCCCTTAGGGTGTCTATACTTGCTTGTGCCTCCGAAGGACAGACTGTCGTCGGCTTTGTTCGCTGAGTGTCTGCAGTGCCCGGTACTCAGTTGGTGCCCAGTAAATACTTGTGGAGTGGATAAAGGCAGGCATCACTCTCCTAGCATTTCCTGAGCCTCTGCCACGCACCTGATCTGGTGTGTCTGGGAACAGGAACAGATCCCTGCCTTTTGGAGGTGACATTCTAGACGGGTACCAGTCAGTGCGGGTCCTGTCGTGTCCACTCAGGCACGGTGAGCCCCTTTGTGTCACAGTACAACTGGGCTTCCAGCAGATGGTTTTCAGTGGCTGATTTTTCCAGAGGAGATGGCCAGGCCTGTCTTCCCAGACGCCTCTGAGTGGACTTGAACCACCAACCTTCTGGTTAGCAGACCGCATGAGCCATTTGCACCACCTGGGGACCACAGGGCACATAACACTCGTGCACACACCTGTTGATAGGGAAACAGCTCAGCTCTCTTTAACTGACCTACCCGCGGAGAACAGCGTGTTGGACATGCACGCACCCCCATGGATGTGCATGTGTGCACATGCACACACTGTTCCTGTGCACTTTCCTCTTCTTCTCCCTGCAGCTCTGCCTGGGCTCCGCGCTCCAGCCACCTGCCTCCAGTGGCCTCCAGGTGTCCCTGCCTGTGGGTGGAGGGGTTCCTCAGGGTGCACTGAGCCCCGAGCCCCATTCCCAAGCATCTCCCAGACCCAGGCAGCTCTGAGGCCTGTACTCCCTACCAACAGAGTTCTCCTAGGGCTTAGCCCACTGCCTGCAGAAAGTTCTGGAAAGAGTGCCAGGGTGGAGAACAGCAGCCAGAACAAGCCCAGGGCCAGGAGTTGTGAGCCCAGCGCTGCCTGGGGTGGGTGCTTGGAGGAGCAGCTCCCCGACACTTGTAGAGATGTTTCTTCCATCTTCTAGCTGGGGAAACTAAGGCCTCGGGAGGGGAGGGTCTTCCTGTGAGCCCAGGGGAGGGCAAGGTGGGGAGGGAGGGAAGGTTATGAGAAGCATATGCCCTTGGCGTCTCAGCCCCCTTCCTTCCCAGCCCCTTGCAGCCAAACAGGGGAGGTTCCCACAGCCAGGGTGGAGGCAGGATGGTGGGGACTCTGCTGGGAGAAAGAGGCAGGCTGCCAGGATCGGGACCCAGTGGGGAGTAGGCAGTCTGTCTACGCCCCAGAGACAGACGAAGAGGTGGGTGGCCCAGGACACCCACCTCAGACGACAGACACTTGCTCAGATCCAGTCTGGAACATGCAGAAACTCTTGTCCTGCCCTCTCCTCTCTCTGGCTCTGACTCCTGGAGCAGCTGGGGCCTCTGCCTGCCTGTGTTCGTAACTGTGTGTAAGGGCAGGCACGCATGCGTGTGTATGTTTTCATGGGTATGAGTGAGCATGTATATACATGTGTTGTGTGTATGGGTGTATGTGCAGGTGCCCTCAAACATGTTATTCTGTGCGTGTGCTGCGTACATAACGTTTGCTCATGGGAATTTGTGTTGGTGCTCTCTGCATACCTGTTTTTTGTGTGTCCGTGCAAGCGTTTATGTACCTGAGTGTTCACATGCATGTTTTTTGTGTATGCATCTACAGTGGTGTGTGCACACATTGTTTGGTTGCCAGGTGCCATGGCATGAGTCCAGCTCATGGCGCTCCCCACAGGACACAGGACAGTTGTCTCAGCTGCAATCTTTATGGGGGCAGATGGCCAGGTTCTTCTCCCTCGTCCCTAGGACACTTTTTTAAAAATGTTTTTTATTGTGATTAAATGAAAGTATATAATCCAAATCAATTTTGCATGCCTGCCTCTCTGCAGCTCCATCTGCTCTCCTCACCCTGTGACAGCACACTCCTCCTTTTCACCCTCCTAGCGTTTTCTTAACGAGTACCTGTCCCCTCCTCTCCACCCTCTCCTCACCCATCTAGACAGAAACCAGTAGGACAGCTCCCTATAAATGTATAAAACCACAGAGTGCACACACCACATGCTCCCACTGTGTCCCTGAGTCCAGTCCATTCTTGCCTGAAGAGATGACCTTGTACTGGCTTCCTTTCAAGGGCAGTAGCAAGTCTAGGGGTTGTGTTCCCAGGGGACCCTCCAGGCTGTTGGACCATCAGTTCTGGTCTTTAGTAGAGTTCTTGAGCTGCACACCTCTTTTTCTGGTGTTGCCTCAGGGAGTCTACACCGTGTCCCCGTCACAGCTGGCCCCTAGGCCATTATTAATCTACTGTCAGTCTCTGTCGATTTGCCTGTGTGTGGACACTGGGTACCAATGGCATTGCACTGTATGTGGCCTTCTGAGTCTAGCTTCTTGGTACCAGCATTGCATTCAAGTTCACTCCTATTTATTATTACTCAGTCGTCCATTCCAGTGGTCAAAGCGCTTGGCTGCTAACAGAAGGAATGAAGCCACCATTGGTTCAGGGGACACAAAGATCACAGCCTTGGAGACCCTGCAGGAAAGTTCTACCCTGTCCCGCAGGGCCACTGTCAGTGGAAACCGCCTGGAGGGCTTTGGGCTTGGTGGTTGGGATGTGCTCCACCTGTCTATATCTCTCTTGGGTTGTTTCCAGTCTGGAGGGGTCTGCAAGAATGCTGTTAGGAAGATTCAACTCCACGTCTTGTGTGGTTCTAAGTGTTCCTTTTCCCTTGGGCTAATACCGGAGTGTGTAAATATCTGTTAGGAATCCATCTATTCCTCATAACCTTAGGAGGTAAACACCCACAGATCACACACACACATGCACAGCAGACACGACCACTACACCCATCATAGCAAGCTGTCCTCCCAGGACCCACGCCAACACCCCAGGTTCTCCCACCCCCAGCTGTCCCTCCTCACACCCTCGGAACATCGCAGCCCAGACGCGCAGCAGACACTCAGAGTTGTGTTCATCTTTCCAGCCAGCCGGTCTGGTCCTCACGGTAATTAGCTCCCAGACTGGCTGGGAGACGGTGAACAGGCGCGGAGTCATCGCCAGGCCCCACGCCCACAGGCCTCGGCACCCTGGAGTGTGTGTGTCTCCAGGCTGGGGGAGAAGCGTTTCGGGTCCGAGCGCTGCCCCTTTCCTGCTCCACGCAGACAAGAGCCAACGCACCAGGTCAAGGGCTCTTGCCACCTCCTGAGCAGAGGGCACGCAAGGGTCCTGCACGCACGCCATGCGGGACCGCGGCCGGGGCGCGTTGGGGCACGTCCGCACATACCCAGGAATTCGTGCACGCCTTCTCACATCAGAGGTGCACATTTATGCACGCACTCAAGTGACACCGTGGCCTGCGTGCTCGCGGAACCGTGAGGCTGCACGGAGTGGGGGAGGGGACAGTGTGCACAGCGACACGCATGCGCACACGGCTCAGCGCGCGCCAGGGCGCCGGGGGCGGGCCGCGGGGGAGGCCGTGCGCGCACGCGCGCGCCCCTCGCCCCGCCCCAGGCGCCGGCCCGGAAGACCTGCGGCGGCGGGCTCTGGCGTCATGGGTTTCCAGCAGGGCCCGCGCGCGGGGGTCGGGGTTCCCTGGCTCTGGGACGCCCGTGACGGCGGCGCTGGGAGGCCGCACAGGGCCCGGGGGGATGACATCAGTCCATTGCGTTCGTGGAGCCTGCCTGGGCGGTGTTGGGCTTCGGGGAGCTCACGGGGAACCCCGAGAAATGACAGCGATCCTGGCTGGTGAGAGCTGGGCACGCTCACGGGCCCCGCTGCGGGATGGCCGCTCCGATCGGGTTAGCCGGGCGTCAACCAAGCACTATTAATAGCCACATTTCACAGATGAGAAAACTGAGGCCCGACCCGTGCTGGACGGACTCTGCTAGGATGCACTCGGCCTATGGCTGGGGTTACCGTGGTGGGGATCCAGGTGCCCCATTTCAGAGACGAGTAAAGAGAGACCAGATAGACACTGCCCTTCCCGCGTGCGCTCGTTTGTGACATCTGTAACGTGCCTAGTCTGTGCCTGGCACACAGTGGGTAAACAAGGTCATTTTAGGCTTCCAAGAGGGTCCTGCGGCCTAGAATGAGGAGCCTGGGACTGGACGCCCCATTTTCTCAGCAGCATGTGTGGTTCTTCTTTCTCCCTATCAAGCAGGCTCAGAGAGCGCCTGTGTATGTCCCAGTGCGGCCCATCAGACCTGGCCACACTTGGTGTCCCCCTAGCTCCGGCCCCTGAGGTGGCCACAGGCGGCGCCCGTCAAGCCAGGGCGACCAGGACTGCCCGACAGGGTGTGTCCCCCACCTCCTTTGTGCTGAAGCCAAGGCAATAAGGTCTAAAAATAGCCTGGGAGGAGGCGACGGCTATTTTTAGCTAAGGTGGCTCAGGCCTTCCCAGTCTAGGGTCAGCAGCCCTAGAGCCGGGGCTGTGGGGGAAGGGGCTGACAGGGGCACCACTCCCGGTATCCTCACACCCTCCCGGGCTTTTCTCACTGTTCCCCCCCCAGACACCCACTCGGGTCGCCAGCCCCCCCTGCTGCTCAGAGTCACCCTGGGTCTGGATGTTGAGGAGACGGGGACTGTGGGGGGTGGTGTTTGGAGAGGTGCCCTAGGGTGCCCTTTCCTTAAGCCGCACCCTCTCCCTCCTTGCCGGCCAGTCCCAGGTCTTTTGTTGGGCTGGGAGGCGCTTTCTATTTCGGGAAGGTGCTGAAATAATTTCCCGAGCTATTTTTAGCACGCTGGGGATTCCTCCACCCATCCTGACCACTGCCTCCCCAGCCCTCGGCCCTTCTCCTCCACGCTGACCCAAGCCTGCCCAGAGGGCAGACAGGGACACACAGCCCCCGGGACACACAGCCCCTGGGACGCAGGGGAGACCCCATCTTTCCTCCGGGCTGGCTGGGGGAGGGGCCATCCAAGGGTGTTGCCCTGCTCCTTATGACACAAAGGCCCTGGCCTCTTGGAATCTGTGACGCCCTACCTGTGAATTCCGCCTTAGGGCTGGGTGGGGCTTCCCAGATTTGTGACCTTTTACCTCCTTTCAGGGTCCCTACAGGTCTGCCCTACCGAGAACAGAGGGCTGTTGGGTTCCCAAAAGGCAGATTTTCATGACAGGGGAAACTGAGGCACAGAGAAGCGCATTAGAGTGGGTTGATTCCTAGGCTTATTTGGGGTGGTTTTGTCCCCAGCTCCCTCCACCGTTTCACCAGCCGGCTAACTTCAGGGTAAGGCACCCTGGTAGTGCAGTGGTTAAATACTCGGCTGCTGTTCAGAAAGTCAGCAGTTTGAAACTACTAGCAGCTGCCCAGAAGGAAAGCCCTGGTGATCTGTGCCCATGAAGATGACACCTAGGAAGCCCCATGGGGCAGTTCTACTCTGTCACATGGAGTCACTGTGAGAGTCTAACCGACTCCAGCAGCAATTGTCTGGGCCTCAGTTGCCCCTTCAGGAAAATGGGGCCATAATTGCCATGCGTAGGCAGCAGTGGCTGTACTACAGATCCTGGCAGAAGGTGGAACTGGGGGCCCCCGCAAAGAGGCCGAGTGAGGTCAGCCTGAAGCCCGGTGGATGTTCTACGCTCCAGCCGGCTCCCCCCTGAGCTCCTCACAGCCCACCAGACTGGCAGGGGTGGCCCTTGCTACAGATCTGGAAACTGAGGCCTGGGAATCATTTCACTGGCCTAAGGTCTTGTGACGGGTGACACACCAGGCTGCAGCGGTCTCCTGACTTGCCTGGCTCTGACCCACACCGATGCCTCAGCTGCCTTCTGCATGTCTGTGTCTCTCTTCACTCTTGGTCTGTAGGACCACGGCTGCCGCGACCAGCCAGCACACACCTAGTGGTCTCAGCACCACTGCTGGAGGCCAGAAGCAGGAAGTCGCTCTTGCTGGGTGGAAATCCAGGTGTGGGCAGGTTGATTCCTTCCAAAGCCTCCTGGCGAGAATCTGCTCCCACCCCTTCCAGCTCCCAGAGGCCCCGCATTCCTTGGCTTGTGGCCCTGAATCTCGTATAGCCTTCCCACGGCCACTTCGGTTGTCACAGTTACCTTCATTCTCTGACTCTGCCTCCCTTGAGTAAGGGCCCTGTGATCACACAGGGCTGCTGGGTGATCCGGGATCGGCTCCAGTCTCAACAGTTCTTCTGCCATGGAAAGAAACATAATCACAGGGCCCAGGGGTTAGGACAGCTGTTGTCCTTCTCTGTGGCCACCAGGTTGGCCCTGGACTTACGGCAACCCCATGCACAAGGGAGCAAGACCCTGCCTGATCCTGAGTCACCCCCATGATCCCTTGTGGGTGGGACCATTGCCATCCCTACAGTTTTCATTGGGTGTCAGGAGGTGATTGCCAGCCCTTTTTTCCTAGTGTCTTAGTCTGGAAGTTCCACTGACAGCTGTCCAACACCAAGGCTACAGGCTCGTCTCCACAGACAGGAAGTGGCCTTGCATGAAGTGCCCAGGCTGGGAATTGAACCCCCGGTCTCCTGCACGGAAGGTGGGAGTTCTCCACTGCACTGCTGCTGTCTGTGTGGGCACACACGAACATGGCTGTGTTTCTGTCAATGGCATCGATGCTGCCAGTTGACGAGCAGTTGATTGTGACTCATACCATCCTCTGTGTCAGGAAACTGCACCACAGGGTTTGGACAACCATGACCTTTTGGAAGCAGGTCACCAGGCCCGTTTCTGGGGTGCCTCTGGGTGGGTTAATAGCTGAGCGTTTAACCATTTGTGCCACCAAGGGGCTCCCTAATTGTACATCTCAGACATTGAAACTTTTATTTCATATAATTTTCCTTTGTCATGGATTAATATTCCTTAGTTTTTTAAAACCATGAGAAACTAGAGACACCATTCTTAGTTTGCTGGACCAGATGGCGAGCTGGGTTTGTCCACGGGACTGGGCTATGGGGTGCTCTGCCCCTTGGGGGGCTCCCTAGGTCCCCCAGGCCCCTGAGGCAGGGCCTGCAGGGGGACACCCGAGGCTGTGAAGTGGGAACAAGGTCAGAGTTGGGGGACTGTAGCCCGGCTAGGCGTCTTCTGAGAAGAGAGAGAGATCCTCCCGGCAGGGCCGCCAGATTCAGAGAAAGGAGGGCCGTTCCCTTGCCCGGAGGCAGCACCTGTGGGCAGCCGCCTGTCTTCACAGAAATCTGCAGGAAGCCCGCAGGAAGTGCTGACGAGGCAGGTGAGGGGGTCTGCCTCCGGACAGCCGGCCTTGCCCAGGCCCTGGGCCTCCTGCCCCGGGGAGCAGGGCCAGGACCCGGCCCAGAACTGGGGAGTGGGGCGCCATGCTCCAGGCTCCCCCAGCCCCTTGGAGCCCCGTCACCCTTGTCTAGGACAGGTTTGTGACCCAGAGGAGTCCCTCATTCTTCCCCAGCCCAGTGGCGGAAGGCCCAGGTCCTGGCCTCCCTCTTTTCAAAGCCCTCTACAGAGGGCCTAGTCCCTGGTGGTGCAGACCTTGAATGTGCTCAGCCTCTAATCCAAAGAATGGAGGTATAAGTCCACCCAGAGGCACCTCAGAGGAAAGGCCTGGTGATCCGCTTCCGAAAATTCAGCCAGTGGAAACCTGACAGAGCACAGCTCTGCTCTGATGCACGCTGGGTCTTTACGTGTTCGGGTAGGCTGGTTAACTGCAGTTGTTCCAGCTGGCGATGTATTTGCTCCCACCTCCAGGAAGTCTCCCCAGATCCACACACTTCCTTTGCATCATGCCAGATGACAGCAACCCTTAAGCTGCCGACGTTTTTGTTTTTCCCACTGCACATGCTAGTTTTTGTGAGTGTGCTGCATCTCTCCAAGACAGGACCATCTGCCTGGGGAGGTAAGACCGTGAACAGACAGCCGACGGGGCTTCCGCATCAGGCAGGAAATGCTCGAGGGACTGGGGAGGCAGAAACCAGCAGCGTTTCTCTGTGCTGTGGACCAGCTGGGTCTCCGGGAGGTTACAGAGTCTACAGAGTGTCAGCCCTGTGCTGTTGACTGAAGGCTTAGCGTGTGCTTTGTGGTTGTGGGCGGTGGTCAAGTTGGCCCTTGACTCTAGGAGAGCGCTTGCGCGATGGAACCATCAGGTCCTATGCTGTCCCTTCACTGGTTGGGCACTGGACACTGGAATCCTCAGGGCTTTGGCCGGCTGCTTTTCAGAAGTGGACCACCAGGCCTTTCTTCCTAGTCTCGGTGATACTGATCAGTATCCTGGCAACATGCAAGTCTCCACTGACAGACAGGCGGTAGCTGAGTGCAAAGGGCACCGGCTGGGAACTGAACCCCAGTCTCCCACCTGGAGTGGAGGATGTAGGGTAGATCCCCGGCCCTGGGTGTGCAGTACAGGTTCTGTTAACCTGTCCAGCCCAACATCCTTCCTGTGGTTGTGGAGTGGATTCTGACCCATAGTGACCCTACAGGACAGAGTGGAACTGCCTTGTAGGGTTTAGAAGGAGAGCCTTCTGGATCTGAACTGCTGACCTTTCAGTTCCTAGCTGAGCACTGAACCCCACGTCCCAAGTACAGTGATACGTTGATTAAAAGATACATGAGCTTGACTGCCATTTAAGGGACATCGATGGGTCCCAGATCACCTGGAAAGGTGAAAACTAAGAATATCAGAGACATGAGGAAACATGGGCCCAGGAGAGAGAAGGGTCTATGTGATTGGGAGACTAATCAGCAGGAGACTAGAAGAACTAGATGGTGCCCGGCCACCATCCAAGACTCCCCTGACACTACAAAGTGACTGACGAAGCATGAGAAAAAAGGGGTGCAGACCTAGAACACTATTAAAAGACCAGCCTTGAAGGTCCGACATCCTGGAGGGTTCCCTGGAACAGGGCCTGGGCTCCCTGCTGGCCCACAGCTGAAACCAGCACGGCAGCCAGTACTTCAGACAAAGACTGGGCTGGACTAGGGGACACAGAGTGGCCCACGGTGGGTGTGTCATTTATGGCTGGATAGATCTGTGTGAGGCTGTCCTACTGGTTCCTCTGTAGAGGGGGGGAAGAGCAGTGAAGACGGAGGGACCCGTGTTGTCTGCGTGAACACGGGAAGTGCAGAGGGGAAAGGAGAAGTGTGGTGTCGTGTGGTGTCGCAGCGGGAGGAGTGCCGACGGAGCCGCGGACAGGTGGGTGTTGGGGGTTTTCTGTGGCCAGTTGACTTGGACTGTAACCTGTCAGTCAATCACGTGCATTTAAAAAAAAAAAAAAGATGAATGTGCTTAGGTTCTGTCCGGAGGCAAGACGGGAAGGTAGAGCGGACAGGAGCTGGCTCGGTGGACCCTCGGAATACAGGTGGAGAGGAGTGAGCTGTCACAGGGTCGAGGGGACAACGAGGGTCGCGTAACAATCAGTAAGTGACACACGGACTCCAACTGTAAACTTTCACTTAAAGCACAATAAGAAAAAACAGATAAATGAGCTTGACTTGTATTTTTGAATGGGTATTGTGGCAAAGTTACCTAAAAGAGACGGGTGTCAGGTGGGTGGGTAAAACCACAGCCAAATCCGCGGTAGCCGAGTCGTTCCTGACGCACAGCGACCCCTCATGGCAGGATGGAGTACAGCTGCCCCTGGGGGTTTCCGGGGAGCAGCTGGCGGATTTGAACTGCCGCCCTCTGGGTTGGCGGCGGAGCTCTTCGCCACCGTGCCACCAGGGCCGCAGCTGGGTGGAGCGGGGCGCACTCTCAGGCCTGGGGTGGTACCTGCCATGACCCAGTGACCCCCCTGCCTGCAGAAGGCTAGATTTCTGCCACTGACCCACAACGGTCCCTATTTTATTGACCATAAACCACCAGTCACTGCTTAGCCAGACCCGACTCGTGTGTGTCAGAGCAGAACTGCACCGTGTAGGGTTTTCAGTGGACTTGATCCTCTGAACTTTCAGTCGGTGGGCGAATGTGTCCTCTGCACCCTCTGGGATCCCCTTCCTCATCACAGGAGAGCAGAAGGGGAAGACAGTGGGGAGACTGCTGATGGCAGCTGAGGCTGGCAGAGGGGGTGGCTGCCTGACGCTGCCCAGTGAGAGAGGACCAGATAGACACCTGGCTGTGCCTGGCCCTGTTTGCTTGCTGTTGGACGGCAGGCTGCCTTCCCGCCAGGTTAGTCTCTCTTGTGACCTTGCATCTGGAGTCCTTCCAAGAGTGATCAATTCTGGAGAGGGAGTGAGAGGACACCGCATTCCCAAGCTGGGCTCACCCGGGTGGCCTGACGTCACTCTTTCCCCTACCCGGCAGCCACTGTGAGCTCAGACTGCGCCCTGCTGAGCCTGATGGGGTCCCCCGGGGGGCCCCGCACCCCATCCACCCCATGCACCCCTACCCCCATCTCGTTTTTCTGGAGACTCACTCCTCCCCAAAGGCGGCTGTTAGGGATTGAATTGTGTTCCCTGAAAGTGTGCTGTATACCCATCCTTTTATACCCCAGTTGAGAATGGGGTTTGTTATATCGGTATATCAATAAAGCCACACCATGGTGTGTCTTAGGGCAGTCACTTTGAGATAAAAAAGGGGCAGATTCGGTGCAGAAGCAAGCAGGCATGGACCAGGGAATGACAGGTGCCAGGTGGAGGTGGCCAAGGGCTGCAGAGCAGAGCCCTGGAGAAAGCTGAGGGGATGGTCTTCCTCCAGGGCCCACCCCTGAGCTGGGGCCCTGAATCTGGACATCGACCTTCCTATGCTGTGACAAGAGTAAACGCATGGGGACAGCCACCTGTGGGGCTCCCCTTAAAGCCAGATGACCAAGACAGCTGCCAACAGGGAGGGACTTTTTCTCATCTCCTTGGCTCTCTGGGGAGAGAATGAACCCTGAGCCACCCACTTTGGCTGCCTGGTCTCCAGAGGCCATCTATTGCTTGTGAAGGACTTTCTTGGAGTCACTAGTTAGGTGGGGAGGGGACGGAGACGAGGCCAGGGCCCCCAGCAGGGATGGTCCCGATGGAGGTGTCTGAAGACCCAGATGGGAAAAACATCCAGCTGCCATCACAGCACTCCCGACTCACGGGGACCCTGTGAGTGTCAGAGGAGGACTGTCCCCCAAGGGGTTTTCAGTGGCCAGGAACCTCAGTTTTCACAAGGTGATGGCCAGGCTTCCTTCCAAGGTGCCTCAGGGTGGCTTTGCACCCTGCAATGTGGATACAGTGTTTGTACCGCCTGGGGGACTCCTGATGGACATCTCTGGGGGCACAGGACACGGCTGACAGCAGGGCATGTGTTTAAGAGGGCCCGTTCCAGGTTTCACAGACGTAGAATCCTACCACATGTCTTCTGCGAGGCTTGTTTCACTCAGCATACACTTCTTGTGAGTCACTGTGTTCCTGTAGCTGCCAGCACCCCATTCCTTTCTCCTGCTGAATAGGATTCTTGGGGAGAGTGGGTCACCCTTTACTTACCCATTCACCTGCTGCTGCGAGATACCTGAGATGGTTCTAGCTTTTGACTCTTACAGAAAAAATCTGTGAGGAATAGTCTTTCCAAGACTTTTATTTCCCCCAGGACTTTCTGTGGGTGTTATGTTTTTATTTCTCATGGAAAAATATCTGGGAATGCTGGGTCACAGAGCCAATGAGGGACAGTGGGGGTTCAGTGGTAGGATTCTCATCCCGTGTGGGAGACCCAGGTTACAGTTCCAGTCACCTCTCTGTCTGTGAGGCTGACGTGCTGCTAGGGTGCCGAACTTCCTAAGACAATAGGGAGAAAGGCCTGGTCACCTCCTTCCCCAAGTCAGCTAACAGAAACCCCATGGATTCCAACAGACACATTCCCAGCCAATCAGGGGAAGGCACCGGGCTGAGCAGTGGTTTGCTCTGTTGCGCGTGGGGTCGCCGTGAGTCAGGGTCGCCGTGATGGCAGCTGCCGGCCACAGTGGGTGTGTGCTTAGCTTCCTCTGAACCTGCCAGACCCTCTTCCAAGTGGTTGTGCCGTCTTACACGCCCACCAAGACATGGAACCAATCCGTCGGGTAAGAAGTGTGAGCAGAATGCTCCTTAGAAGCAAGGATGGTGACGCTGTGTCTCACGTACTTGGGACACGCTATTAGGAGGGACCAGTCCCTGGACAAGGGCGTCATGCTTGGTAGAGGGTCTGCAGAAAAGAGGACGACCCCCAGTGAGTTGGAATGACTCGGCGGCTGGGACAACAGGCTCATCTGTGACAAGGCAGGGCTGGGCGGTGCTTCACTCCGTGACAGACAGCGTTGTGGAGACTCAGAACCCACCCAACGGCCCGTGACCTCAGCCAGCCATCCGTGAGTGTCCCCGCAGCTCCACGGACTCACCATCACCCCTTCATTTCACCATTCCAGGGGGTGACAAAGGAGGTTTACAATGTGTAATAGCTTCAGTTGCCCGGGATGCTTGTTTTCCGTCATGGGAAAGCTGAAGTGTACCCCAATAGATCTGAAAAGAATCCTGGTGGGTGCAGATGGCACAGTCTCTTGGTGATGTACATAGTGACTGTGTTCTGTTGGTGACCAAAAGGTGGGGGTTCCACGCCACCCAGGGGTGCCTTGGAAGAAAAGTCTGGCCAACTGCTCCTGAAAAACCAGTCACGGAAAGCCTTATAGCCCCACGTGGAGGCTCCGTGTGGAGGCTCTGTGAGTCAGAACTGACTGGACTGGCAACTGTTTAAACAATTTTTTGCTACAGAGAGGATCATTTTATGTAGGTGAATCTCTGCTACACACACCCCGGAGAGCTCTGCTCAGAGGCCTGGGGATCACCCAGCTAAACTTGCTACTGTCAAATACGGAACTCTGTGCCGTGCTGGGGCTCCTGCCCTCCTGGGATTTCTTCTCTGGGAGTCTTTGATGGCCTGCGGGGGTCTCTGTTGTGTCTGAAGAGCAGAAGAACCAGGCCCAAGGGGCAGAACACAGACCTCCCCTGAGATAGTGAGGTAAGCTCTCACTCCATTAGGATGTTAACGATCAAAAGAAGGGAAAAACCAAACCAAAAAACCAGGGGTTGGCGAGCTTGTGGCGAAGCCGGCACCCTTGCCAGTGGGAACGTAAAGTGGTGCTGACACCGTGGGCGATGCCATCCTGAAAACTTGACACACACAGCAGGAAGCCCAGTGTGAAAGGAGGGGTGTGCTCTCACGGGGTGGGGGAGCAGTCAGGGTTGCCTAGTGGTGTGCAGGCAGGGTTTTATACGGCGAACTTCCTGGGGTTATCAACTTAAAGGCCAATACTAAAAATCAACAAACATGGGAGGATGAGACATGTATGGAGCAGAGAGGAATAGTGTGTGGTCACCGGGCAGGGAGAGCAGTGGAAGCTGCATATAGGTGGGCATGCAAATTTATATGGGAATGTACATTTTCACTCAGTCATAATGAAAAAAAAAAAATCAACAAAACACAAAATGCTACACACAGTTACCACTTGTTGCAGCAGTTCCGCTTCCGGGGATGTGTCCCGAAGAACTTGAAGGCAGGAACGCCAATGGGGACTTGTGCACCAAGGCGCGTCGTAGCATAATTCACAAGAGCCAAGAGAGACACACGAACCACGGACACAGACAGCAGAACACTATTCGGCCATATGGAGGCACGGTGCCTTGACACTCATCGCTGCACAGATGGGCCTTGAAAACATGAAATAAGCAAACACCAAGGAGGCCGAGATGCCCCGTGGTTATTACCGGGGTGGGAGGGGCAGGGTGGAGGAGATTTTGCCTAGAGGGTGCCAAGGTCATGTTCACGATGGGGAGGTGAACCTGGGGGAGAGGGCAGGAAGGGTCACACCACTGTAGGGATGCAGTCAGTGTCAGCGAATCATGTGTGTGGAAATGGTTGAGACGACGTATGTTTTGTTAGGTATTACTTCACCACAATTTAAAGAAAAAAAAACTTTCCCCAGCTTTGAGCCCTTAAAAGTCAGATTACCTTCAAATTGGAGACACAAATCAAAAACAATTCTGAATGCTGGGACACAAGAGATGTGACAATCCAGTCCACAAACTTAGTTGTTCTTAGCGCTCCGTACGTCACTGCTGAGTATCGGTACGGTCACCTTCAAAGTCGTCCCCTTGAGAAGGTGTGTGCTGACACCAGTGCCTAACCCACCCTTCAAAGCAATTTTGAAACTCTGTCTGAAATGGCCATTGTGCACAGTGGCATGGTGGCAAGTTCACGAACTTGGTTGTATAGTTGTCTGGGAGGGGCAGTTTTTAGCCACTCAACAAATCACTGTATGGGAACACCCTCCCTACTCACCTGCTCTGGTCCCCAGTGACTTCTTTCTTTACCCAAAGAGAAAGGAAAAACTGAAAGGAAGACATTTTGATGATATTCAGGACATCAAGAGTAACACAAGGACAGCTCTGATGGCCATTCCAGAAAAAGTTCCCAAGCTGCTTTGAAGGGTGGTCTACGTGCTGGCGTCGGCACAAAGCATCCCAGGGGAAGGGCTTCATATGCAGCAACGAGCTGTGGAGCACTTTTTCTAGGGTGAGCTCGCAAGTGTAACTGGCCAGCCTCAGACAACGTGTGCAGGCCCTTCAGACCCCCTGCTCAGTCTCCTCCAAGCCCACCCACGCAGAATGTCCCTCATTTCTGCAGCTGCTGCAGCCCCTGACGTGTGGGCCTGACCAGAGGGCGCGTGGATGGCGGGAGGCCACCTGTCCCTCAACAGAGCCAAACGCCCTTGTCCTGCTGGTGGAGGCCAGAGGGACACCCTGCTGCCCAAGAAGGAAGGCCTGGAGCCGGAGAGTAGGAGCAGTGAGGCTTTTTATTGGGAGTCCATCCACTCTGTATGAACAATTCCACACGATAGTAAAACACTGTGAGAAAGAGGACGGGAGGGCACATCCGAGAGTTTAAAAATCAGAAATAAAGACCACTAGGTATCCAGATGCAGGTTAGAATCGTCTAGAACCACAGATGGCTTCAGGACGGGGAGGCGATCTCTCACGGCGTTTGGCAAGGGTCTCGATGGCGAGGGAGGAAGTGCAGTCAGTAGGCAGGGTTCTTTCGCGGACAAAGACATATTTAGCCAACTTTCTATTTATGTAAGCTGTTTGTTGCCCCTTTAAGTTCTCCTTAAGAAATGGTGACGGTTGGTTGGTTTCGGAGTGGCCCGGAAACTCCCCCTGAGGGTCCCTCACGCTTGGGCAGTGGCGTGATGGCCTTTTCCTGCTGGCCCCCCGAGCCTGGGGCCGTGAAGGAGATGGACGAGTTGCCTGGAGCTCGGTGACCCCGGGGCTCAGTGACCAGGCATCAAAGGGGCTGAACAGAGGAAAGACACGCACTTCCCGCCGTCACCAAGATGGTTTATGTTCCCGGGGGCCGAAGGTCACAACAAAGCCACCTCATCCTTGGGCTGGGGGCTGTCTCTCAGGGGTACACGGAGGCAGGGACATTGTGTAGCTCCTTTCTTGGCCCTGGCTGTGCCCAGGTATGCCCCAGGGCCAGGGCTCAGCCAGGTGTGCCCACCACCGTCCAGCCCCATTAAACCTGTGGATCCTCCACCCATGCCTCATTTTTTTTTTTCCCTAAATCTTGTTTTTTCCCATGACTCAGTTGACAGGTGCTGGTCACCCAACACCTGATCCCCACCTGGCACAGGACTAGGCTCCCAAGAGAGCCGGGAGATGTCCTGGTGCCCACATGTGGGCAGGCAGCGACTGTACCATGCACTTATGTGTCAGGGACACAAAGAAGCCCCCAGGAGGGCCACAGAAATTTACTCTAACACAAAATTAGAAAAGGAAAAGCAAGTCTTTTTTCTAAGGCGGGAGCTCGCTTGCTTTGTCGATGGCCACCTTGCCAGGGCTGGAGGTGGCTGGGCTGTGCCACTGGGTGTGGGGTACAGGGCAGAGGGTACCCAGAGGAGGTGGCGAGGGTCCCTGTGGATGAGAAAGTGTAGGGGATGCGGCAGGAAGGATGGCAGTGGAGGCCAGCTTGCAGGAAATGACAGAACAGCCTTCCCTTTTGGGGTGCACCCAGGGGTGCTGTGGAACTTCCGAGAGCTCTGGAGTCTCTTCTGGTTCCCAGTTTCCTCTGGGACATGTCAGTACTCAGTACAGCAGGGGATGGGGGGCTCAGGGCTACAGAGCCACAAGTCTGCCGGGTGGCGGGGCAGAGGCTGGGGAGGCTCAGTTGGAACACTGTCCCCTAAGCGGCCCTGGTTGGCACCCCTCTGGCACCTCCCACTCCCCATACCGTTTCCTCTGGGGTCACATCAAGGGGCACACAGGAGGACTGGCCTTGGCATAGCTGTGCACCCCCTATGGGGCTCTAAGTCCTCTTGCCCTCTTTGGCACCAGTGGCCCAACAGGCTGGACAGGGGCCCATAAGTTGGGGCTTGGGGGTGTGCGGATCTGACATGGCCTCCCTGTTAAAGCCCCCAGCTCCTGGCAATCCCCTGTGTGTGGGAGCACATCAGGTCTCTGTAGGTTTTTAGAAGTAGATCACCAGGCCTTGCTTCTCAGGCCCGTGAGCAGCCTCAAACTGCCAGGCTTTCGGTCAGTAACAGAGTAAGCATGCGCACCACCTCGGGAGGCCCACACTGCACCCAGACCCTGGTAAGGTTTAGCTTTGGCAAGCTGGGTACATTGGCACTTCTCTGGGAGGTGGGGCCGAGGGTGGGGTGAGGACTTGGCACGCTTGCTGGGCAGGCGGCTCTGTCCTCTCTCCTCAGAGCCAAAGTGGGTCTGCAGGAATAGACGGGTTGGGTGGACACAGACGTGGTCTCGGGCCATACCCTGCTGGCCACCTTCATCAGGGGATCGCCTTACACATGCACCGTCTGGGTTGGGAAGCAAGCCTTCGCCCCCTCCTGCTTTTCCTGCTGGGCCTGGGCCCCGCAGGCTGGGCCCCAGGAGTGCAGTCCACAGGCCTGGGAGCTGCTGACCCCACCAGGCTCGGTGGGAGCCACACACCCCCAGCCCCCAGCATTCTTGGACTCTCCTTGTCTTCCGGGACCCCTGGGAGCCAGCCCAGGGGCTGTTCCCCTACCCCGGACCTGAATCCAGGGCTTTTGAAACGCTGGTGGGGTCGTGGTCAGGGACTGGGGGCCCCTCCGTCTGCAAAACTGGCCCCACATGACACAGCAGAGCTGTGCCATCAGGCTTCCTGGGGGGCATCCTGACAGGAGCAGACTGCCAGGTCTTCCTCTGAGGAACCCCTGGGTGGGCTTGAACAGGCTGACCTCCCAGTCAGCAGCAGGGCACTTACCACCAGGAGCCAGACCCCCCGCTGTCGAGTCGATGGCGACTAACAGCGACCCTATAGGCCTGAGCAGAACTGCCCCGTGGCGTCTCCTGGGAGCACCTGGTGGATGCGGACCACTGAGGTTCTGGCTGGCAGTTGAGTGTTTAACCACTGCACCACCAGGTCTCCTCAACTATGTGACATCCCCTTCCCCGAAAGCCAAGCCGGTTGCCACTGAGCAGACACCTGCTCACGGCGACCCATGTGTCAGAGGAGAGCTGAGCTCCATGGAGTTTCAATGCCGAGTTTTTGGAAGAGGAGCTCCAGGCCTTGATTCGGAGGCCCCCGCGAGTAGACTCGAACCGCCAACCTTCTGGATGGTTAGCACAGCGTGTAAGCATCCGCACCACCTCAGGAGGCCTGCACTGCACCCGGACCCTCTGAAGGTCTTAGTTTTGGCAAGCTGGGTGCCTTGGCACCTGTCCTGGGAGGTGGGGCTGAGGGTGGGGTGAGGACATGGCACGCTCGCCGGGCAGGCAGCTCTGCCCCTTCCCCTCTGGACTGTGGGCTGTAGAGTGAGGCCCCGGGCCTGCTGGCATCACCCCTGAGACTGATTTCTGTCGGGGGTGCAGGGGGGCAAGTTTCTCTCCCCTCTGCTCCCAGGCCAGCCCCAGCCGGAGTAGTAGCCCATCAGTCGGGCGGTGTCCTGAGTTCAGGGCCGTCTGGGGAACTCGCAGGGGTGAACACCTATTGGTCTGGCTGCAGGAGACGCCGGCAGAAGGGTCAGGATGTGTCTAGCCGCTTCCCCCTGCCACCTGCTCATGGAACCATTGCTACTGCGTCACACAGGAAACACTCGTCTTCACAAAGTGGCCCCCACCCTCCACCACGACACCGTAACTTTCCAGAGCCGTCAGGAAAACGATGGAGTCCACTCAGAAGACCTCTCACTTCCCCAGGCAGCCTGGTGATCTACTTCGAAAAGAACAGTTTAAAAAAACACATTGCCGGGAAGTTGATGCCAACTCACAGCAACCTCACGTGCTAGAGCAGGGCTGCCCCTAGGTGGTCCTGGGGTGGTCTTTACAGAAGCAGGTCTCCAGGCCTTTCCCCCGCATAGGCCTGAACCGCTGACCTTTATGTCAGCAGATGAGTGTCTGTAGTTTTTGCTACCTGGGAGCCTTTTGGAAAAATTGGTCATCAGACACCCTATAGAGCCTGGTTCTGTTCTGATACACGGGGTGTGGGGGTCACGAGGAGGCAGGGGTGACTTGGTGGTCACAGGTTTTAGGAGAGAAACGGTATAGGAGAGCGAAGCGGCGGGGAGCCGGGCATCAGTCTCATGCCCAAGCTTGCTCTGAAATCCTCGGGAAACTCTCCACACCAGAGCCAAACACGGCCGCCTGGACGGACCCCGCGGATCCCTCCCTGCAGATGGCCTTTCTGCGTGTCACATGGCACTGGTGGTATGTGAAGATGGGAACACGGCAGAGCCAAGGCCTCAAGCTACCCACGGGGCCGTCTCCTACTTCAAACAGAGGAAGATACAGGTGGCGATTCAAGTGGCCACTCTCCTGGAGCAAGCAAGGAAAAGTCACCTTTGCGATGGAGGGGGCGAGGCCAAGGGAAGAGGGTGGCTGCTGGTGACGACACCACGAGGCTGGGGGCACATTTCTCAGACATGGGTCCCCTATCGTCGCTGTCCACTTCCCAGCCCCTGAAATCCATCTGTATCCCCCACACTGCAGTCTAACTGCGGGTTTTGCCCTCACGATCTGATCCCAGAAGTATGGAATAACACTTTTTTAACAAAAAGGAGAGATTTTTCTGGAAAAGGTCATTAGGTCCCACCAACTTGTGGCCCTGTTTAAAAAACACCCCAGGGGCCTGATGGAAATCTTTCCATGAACGGCCAACAGTGCAGAAGTGGTGGGCCAGCCGGATGGGCTGGGGCCAAGGGCCTATGTCCCCTTCTCCCCACCCAGCTCGGGCCCCCGATCCCGACCCCAATTCTTACGTCAACGGGGACAGGTAAAATACCGTGACCACACTGCTTGGGTGTTTCGGCTGTTCTGAACCGGAAGGGGCAGTGAAGCCCACCCGTCTTTGAGCAGGGTCTTCAAGGGGGCTGTGACGTTGGTGTGAAAACCCATCCAGACCTGGGGACCGGTGGTGAGCACCCCCCGGGCAGTGGTGACTTCCTGCATTTATGGTGGAATTACGAGTGCTGGGGGCTTGGGATGGTCTGCTTGGGCTAAGGACAGAAAGACACCCTGTCTGAGAGACAGAGAGAGAGAGAGAGAAGGTGAAGGGGCGGAGGGCACAGCTAGAGGATAATACAGGGCTTCTTGTCCTTAAACGGGTTCTCGGAAGCAGGAACTCCAACGAGCAAGGGGTCGCTCCTGGCGTGCTGCTCACAGTAGCTCATTAGCTCGGACGAGGCCTTGGAGACCTGCGTGGGACACAGGACAGAGAGGAAAGACGGGAGCGCTGGGACACGGCTGTTCCCAGCAGCCCAGCTCCCAACAGACCAACGCGGGCAATACTCAGTGGTGCTCTGGTTAAGGCCTTGGCTGCTGACCCAGACAGAGGGGGCAGCCTGCTCCCTGAAGAGGGAGAGCCTCGACAAGCCGGTCAGCCGGTCTACGCTGTCCCAGGGGCCACCATGACTTGGGACCAACTTGTCGGCCACAGGTCAGGTGTGCCTTGTTTTTTGGCTTGGAGACCTGCCCAGCGTCTCTCAGCAGATGAGGGGATGGACTCAAGGTGGCAGGCCGCTGTTGTTGGTGGCCCTCGGGTCAGTTCCAACTGACAGCGACCCTACACACAACAGAAGGGACCCTGCCAGGCCCTGAAACATCCTCCCAATCCTTGTCATGCTGGAGCCCAAAGCTGCAGCCACTGTGTCAGTCTGTCATGGTGGAAGAGCCATAAAACAACACACTGTAAGCAGGGGGCCCCAAGTGGATCCTGACTTGTGGGGACTCCAGGTGTCACACAGCTGGGCTGCTCCATAAGGTTTCCTTGTTGTGATTGCCAGGAAAACGGACTGCCAGGGCTTTCTTTCTCAGCACTATTGGGGGAGAAGCATCAAATCGCCAACCGTGACCCCCCAAGGAATATTACTCTGTCATGAAGATGGATGCTGCTCTGACACACATGACAACATAAGTCAACCTGCAAAATGTGATGCTACACATAGAAGCCAGACAGGAAAGGCCACGCAGCATCTGATCCTACCGACAGGAAATGTCCCGGACAGGCAGCTCCACAGAGACAGGAAGTGTGTTAGTGGCTGCTGGGATGGGGGGAGGGGGAGTGGACAGTGACCACCAACGGGTGTGGGGTTTCTTTTTGGGGTGACAGCACGTTCTGGAACCAGACAGTGGTGATGACTGCCCAGCCTTGTGAGTGAACTAAATGTCAGTGACAGGGTTTTTATCTAATGAGTATTTGACCGTCATAAATACTATTAAAAAACAAGAAAAAGGGGCTGAGAATTCTTTAGCAGGGGCTGCTAAGATTTCAAACAAAAAAGTTCAGAAAGGTTAAATTAAAAAAAAAAGTTGCCACTGAGTTGATGACTCCACGTCACAGTGACCCCGTGTGGGTCAGAGCAGAACTGGGTCCAGCAGGGTTTCAGCGGCTTATTTATCGGAAGAGACTGCCAGGCTTTTTTTGCGAGAGGCCCTGGGGTGGCCTGAGCCGCCAACCCTTTGGTTCAGCTGAGTGTGTTCATGGTGGCACCACTCAGGGGCTTCTGCCTTCTGGTGTCTGGGGAGCTGGGATCACGTGCAGAGTATGTTTGTCCACACCCCCTCTTCTCTTGGTCATGCATTTTGGGGTGCTGCATGCCACTGGGGGCTGGGGTTTGGGGTGCCACGGGCAAAGGCAAAAGGGGGCACAGCCGCTTGTCACTATCCATCCCCCTGCGGGGCTCAGGCACCTTTCTCCCTTGGCCCTCCACTCCTCCCCCCCTCGTAGCCCTCTCCTTCTGCACCCCCGTCAGGTGAGAAGGTGGCCCCTCTGTTCCCAGAGTGCAGAGTACTCTGAAGCCCGAACAGGGCTGACAGGAGCTGACAGGAGCTCCATGAAAACCCTCCCAGACTCTCCAAACCCCTTGACCTGAGTATGCCGAAGCCTTATCCCTTTCTGTCTCTGAATGCTGATACCCGTTCTCCAGGCTCTGCCAAATGGAGCAGGCTGGTGGCTCGTCTGGAGGGCCCTCGCAGCCAGCCACGTGGTCACAGCCCACGGGTGCTTGTTTTCTCAAGTTCTGTCTGCAGACTGGAAACCCCGGGTAGAACAAATGGCAGGCGCGCTTGGCTGCCAACCCAGAGGTTGTGGGTTTGAGCCCAGCTAGATGCCATGGGAGAAAGGTCTGAGACAGCACTTCTGCAAACCAAACCAGAAAACCAAATTCACCGCCACTGAGTCCATTCCGACTCACAGCGACCCTAAAGGTCAGTGTAGAACTGCGCCTAGAGTTTCCAAGGAGCACCTGGCAGATCTGAACTGCCGACCTTTGGATTAGCAGATGGAGTGCTTCACCGCTGCACCATCAGAGTTCCTTCTGTAAGCCAGCCACTGAAAACTTGGTGGGAGAAGTTTCCCTAAGGGATCAAACTCCCAACAGCAGCTCGAAGGTCAGCAGAAAGCTCAGGGTCAGGAGTGCGTGCTCCCGGGGGAGGACCCACGCAGAGAAGAGGGTGAGAACGGCCACCGAACTCACAAAATGTGATCCATGGCACCAAATGGCACGGGAGAAACTGCTGAATTGGCATGTGTCCTGCTGGGGATGGTCCCAACGCTACCACAAAAAAACACATTATCGACAAAAAAAAAACCCTGCCAAGCCCAGGTCTACTGTCACACACAGAGGGGCAAGGGGCACCGTGAGTCACGGCCCTCTCCGTGGCTACTCGGGGGCTCTGGAGAGCAACCAGTCAAGACAGCAAGAACTGTCTCGGGACCCCGGAAGTGGCCTGCACTCTCCTCACTGGGGCACTGACAGGCCAGGCCCCATCCTGGGCCCTTGGGGCCCCGAGTTTATCACTGCTTGGCCCCTAGGGTCACCATGAGTCGGATCCTACTTGACGGCACTTGGCTTTGGCTAGCAGGACTCCAGGGGTGGCCGGCCCTGGGGCATCATGTGCCAGGCCTTGGCCGCCCTGGCCTCAGAGACACACCAAAGCTCTGGAGTCAAGCTTTTCTTTTTCCCTTTTTGTAGGGGGCCCAAACCTCAGGCAGGCCTCAGGGGTGCCCTCACTCCAGCTGTCTCCCGACTCCTGACTTTCAAAGAGGCAGTGGGAACTCCACCCCGCAGACATCAAACGGCCAGATGAATAACGGCCCCTCTAGGCTGGGCTGGCACCGGCTCAGAGGGACAAAACCACTTCAACCAGGCGCTGTCTCTCTGAAGCGGGAAGGAATGCTCCGAGGCCTCAGGTCTCTGCTCAGGCGGCAGCCTAGCGCCTTCTGGCCCCGCGGGGGAGGTGGCCCTGTCCTCGGGGGTCTACGGGCCAGATCTCCCTCCCAGCTGACCTGGGTGCTGGGGTCCAGGAGGGCTCCGGCAGGGCTGGGGCTGGCAGGCTGATCAAAGCTGTCACTGAGTCCCCTGACACCAGCCACGGTGAAGCAAAAATGCAGGACAGATTTCTACAGACAACGGAAGCAGAACAGAAGCCAGGCCCACCTTGCACTGACCCATCTCTTTTCTGGGGGTGAAAACAAACCCCCAAAATGCGCCACTCGGACAGTTTCCACGTGGACAAGTCAGGAACGTGGGTCACATTCCTCCAGCTAGGCCGACTTTCTCCAGAACCTTCCCCAAGCTGTTTGACTGTCACTCACGCACTTGCAGTCCCCTCAGCTTCCCATCTGCCCTTCTGAATTCCCGTTGTCTGCTGGATCCCAGGTAGCTAATTCCTGGAAACCCTGGTTGTGCAGTGGTTAGAGCTCATCTGCCAACACAGAGGTCAGCAGTTTGAATCTACCAGCTGCTCCCTAGAAACTCTGTGGGACAGTTCTATTCTGTCCTTCTGGGGTCGCTATGAGTTGGAATGACAGCATGGGGTTTGGTTCTGATTTTTGAGATAATCTTTAAAATAGCACAATACTGAAGGCACATTTTTTTCCCTAATTAGGCCAAACTATCATTTGGTCCAAAGATGGCTTCAGGGGTCACTTGTAGCTCAGGGTTTACAGCTTTGCTCAGGGCAGTGGCTTCAGGAGGTCACCTGTCCCCAGGGGCTCCAGAAAGTCTGGATTCCATGAGAAGCTGACATTCTCTTCCGGGACCCCCACCCACTCCTGAAGGCAGGGGACTGCGCTCTGGGCCTGGTCCAGCCTGCCCCTAGTTCTCTAGCCTGCACAGAGCATTATAGCCGTAGGCGCTGGAGCAGCTACGGCCTTCCACTGAGGAAATTGAGGCCCAGAGAGGTTTAGTGAGTGGCTGGAGGCCACACAGTGAGAGGCACAGCTGAGCCTGCACCGCCTCTGTCCCCGGCTAGGCTGCACCTGGTTCCCTGTGTGGGGGGGTCCCCACCCTGGCTGTGTGCCAGGCTCTCACCTTGATGCGTTCGATGCCAGCCTCGATTCGGAGCTGCTCCACCAGCTTCCGGGCCTGGGCGATGTTGTTGGTGGCTGACATTGTCTGCCATCAGCCCGGGGCCGCGTCCAGAGAGCTGCGGGGGAAGAAGACGGCCGTGAGAGGGCTGGACAGACGGACGTCCCAGGATCTCGGGCAGAGGCAGAGGCAGAGGCAGAGGCGGCGGGAGGCCCGTGGACCACGCTGTCTGCCCCTGACGAGCCCAGGTCGGGGGTGGAAGACCCCCTATTGCGGCTGGTGGAGCGGGTACACTCGCCTGGTTACGCCCAGAAGGGACACGGGACGGTCCAAGACTCCACAGCGTTGCCTCCTGGCTGGCTTGGGATGAGGACACGTGGGGAGAAGCATGAGAATGTTCTCTGAGCCTGGTCCTGCTTCTGGGTGTCCCTCACCCCACACTGGTGATGTTGGGTTGGATCTTTCTCTGGGGCACTCACCCCTGCAGGGGGTGAGCAGCATCCCTGGTTCACTCACTCCAAGCCTGTAGCAACCTCTTCCCCAGCTGTGACACCCACAAATGCCCCACACATTGCCCAGTGTCCCCTGAGGGCAGAATCGCCTTGGGTGAGAACTCCCGGGTTAGGGACTTCCACTGAGCCCCAGGAGACTGAGCCCCAGGAGACTGTGTCCCATAATTACCTGACCTCCTGATGTCCTAGGACGCTGCCCACATTGAAATCCACATGCCAAGTTGTGAGGAGAAAGGAGGGGTGCCACCAGAGCCTGGGGTCCCCCAGCAGGAGTTTAGTATGGTGAACTGTGTCAGCTGGACGAGGTTCTAATTTTTCCCCAAATAATTAACAGAGTCTCTCTTCAGCATTGCTGACATGAGGCGGACCTTCTCTAAGATGGGGGCTATCCTGTGTGCTATAAAGTATTGGGGAGCACCCCCTGGCCTCCACCCTCTCCCTCAGTTATGACAACCACAACTGTCCCCAGATATTACCCACCCACTGTCCCTGGAGGCTGAAGTCGGCCTTTGAAGTGTGACCTTCTCCCTCTGCACTGAATGCTGGGGGCTAAGCCTCTCCCTCTCTGGGGGCCAGACTGCGCAGTTCACTCATTCACAGTTCCCCCCCACGTCCAGGGTTACCCCGGCGACTGCTGTGTACAGGGAGGATGCTGGTTCCCGCCCAGGCCAGGGGACAGCCTCAGCCTTCCCGCCCAAGCTCTCCAGGCCAACTTTCCAAGGCGGGAAAGTGGAGCAGAGGCCGGGCTCTCCCTGGACCCCAGCCCAGTGGTGTGACCCAGGTCTCCACGCTCGCTGCACAGCGGGCACAAATCAGAAGACAGCTTTCGTTTCCTGCCTGGCGGCAGCCTCCCCAGGCGTGCAGGGCCAGCTGTGTGGTGATGCAGTGGGGGTGCAGGCCTGAAACTCCAGGGGCCTCGGGGGCAGAGGTCACAGAGGGAAAGGCACCAGCTTGATTTCTGTGGGATTACCCAGAACTTTCTGGCACCGGGGCTCATGTTTTAACTGGGATGATTTCCGATTAACCAGTTCTCTGGCTGCGGGTAGACCTTCAGCTCAGTCACAGTTCTCTGGGGGCAATCGTGAGGACCCCTTGTTTGGAATTGCACCGCTGGACAGCTACTGATCTAGTTCCTCTCCTGGCCCCTTAAACCCACTGCTGTGGGGTTGAGCCCAACTCACAGCGCCCCCAGTGTCAGAGATACTGCACTGCACCGGGCTTCCCGCGGCAGACACTCGGGAGACCACCAGGCCTTTCCGTTGAGACGCCTCTGGGTGACGGGACCCTGGGCCTCTGGGTGGGCAGCCGAGCATGCCAACTGTTTCCGTGGGGGGCTGTGTGTGCCACCGCCCCTCCCTCACCCAGAAGACCAGTCCTCTAACTCCTCAGTGACACGGGCGTTGTCGCCCTTTGAGACACTTAATGGTCTTCCCCAAATGTTTCTTCTTGTACTTTTTTATTTTGAGACCACTGTAGATTTGCACGCAGTTGAAGAAAAAACGGAATGAGATTCCAGGGGCCCCTTATGCACTGGAAACCGTGCTGTGCAGTGGTCAAGTGCCCCGGCTGCCAACCAAGGTCAATAGCTCCCATCCGCCAGGAACCCCTCGGAAGCTCTGTGGGCCGGTTCTCTCCTGTCCCACAGGGTCACACTGAGTGGGAACCCATTCGATGGCAGTGGGTTTGGGTTTTTTACCCACTTTCCCTCACTGGCTGCTGTTAGGTGCTGTTGAGTCCCTTTGGACTCCCAGTGACTTCCAGTGACACAAGAGAGCTGCCCGCCGATCACCAGGTCTTTCTGCTGTGGGGCTTGGACCTCCACCTTGTGGTCAGCAGCTGAACATGTCTCCATTTCATCACCAGGGCCCCTTACCCCATGGGGACAGTCTGCTAACTATAGTGCAGGCTCAGCCAGCACCAGAGGATGGGCAGTGAGGACGCAGGGTGTCCATCACCATGAGGGGATGGACACCGGGGATGTAGTGTCCCATCATCACGAGGACAGACATCAAGGACACAGTGTCCCATCACCACGAGGAGAAGGACACTAAGGACGCAGGGTGTCCCATCACCACAAGGACAAAGACACCGAGGACACAGTGTCCCATCACCATGAGGAGGCCAACACCAAGGAGACAGAGTGTCCCACCACCGCCAGGATCCCCATGGTGAGCTTTTGTAACCACATCTACCCCTTCCCACCCTCACTCCCTCCCTGAGTCAGGGCAACCACGAAGGTGGCCTGCATTTCTGTAATGTCGTCCTTTCAAAAACACAACAAAGATGTGAAGTCGTGGCATATGCCACAGCACAGGTGAACCCTGAAAACATGCTGAGTGACACAGGGCAGGTGAAAAGGACAAATGCTGGACAGTTTCACTTCCAGGTAAGAAGCAAACGTATTAATTGCTGTTAGGTGCCGTGGAGTCAGTTCCAACTCATGATGACCTTGTACTCGCCCACAGCCACACTGTCCATCTAACTCCCTTAGGGTCTTCCTCTTTTCCACTGACCCTCTGTCTGACCAAGCATGATGTCCTTCTCCAGGGACTGGTCCCTCCTGACGGCATGTCCAAAGTGTGTGAGATGCTGTCTTGCCATCCTTGTTTCTAAGGAAGCATTCTGGCTGTATTTGTTTCAAGACAGATTGGTGATTTAAAATCATAAAATGTGTGTATCAGAACTGTAGCTCTTCACCATACCTATTAAATCTGGATGTTGAGCAAAGACTCTGTGGATCTGGACTCTATGAAGAAGAACGCGGCATCAGGACTAGAGGAAGACTCAGCAACCACCTGCGTTTGGCAGATGACACAGCCCTGCCTGCTGGAAGCCAAGGGCACTTGAAGCACTTACTGATGACGATCAAAGACCACTGTTTTCAGCATGGATTGCACTTCAAAGTAAAGAAAACAAAAACCCCACAACTGGAATACCAGGCAACCTCATGATAAATGGAGAAAAGACTGAAGTTATCAAGGATTTCCTTGTACTTGGCTCCACAATCAACGCCCTTGGAAGCAGCCATCGAAAAACCAAATGCAGCATGGCACTGGGCAGACCTGCTGCTGAGGACCTCTTTGCAGTCTTCCAACGCAAAGATGTCACCTTGACCACTAAGTTGCCCTGAGGACAGCTGTGGCATTTTCACTCACCTCATATGAGGTCTAACAATTAAGTCCACAAACTTAGTTGCTCTAAGAGCCCCACACCTCATTGCTGCACATCAGTACAGTCACCTTCAAAGTTCTCCCCTTGGGCAGCTAGGCACTGACGCCAGCGCCTAGTCCACCCTTAAAAGCAATTTTGAAACTCTCTCTGGAACAGTCATTGTTCACGGTGGCACGGTGGCAAGTTTGCCAACTTAACAGCACAGTTGTCTGTAAGGGAGTTTTTAGCCAGTCAACAAATCACTATATTGGAACACCCTCCCTACTTACCTGATCTAGCCCCCAGTGACTTCTCTTTACCCCAAGATAAAAAAGAAATCTTGAAAGGAAGACATTTTGATGACATTCAGGATATGGAGGGTAAAGCTGTGACGGCTCTGACGGTCACTCCAGAAAAAGAAATCCCCAGTGGCTTTGAAGGGGGGACTAGGTGCTGGCGTCAGTGCGTAGCTTCCCAAGGGGAGGACTTTGAAGGTGACCGAGCAACAAGGAAGGTAGCACCTTTCCTAGGGTGTGCTTGTGAACCTAACTGTCTGACCCTGCACGCAGGCGAAAGCTTGGCAACAATATAGAAGACCGAGGGAGAGCCAACGCCTTAGAATTACTGGGTTGGTGACGAACGCTGAATGTCCTATGGACTGCCAGAAGAACAAACGAGTCCGCCTTGGGAGAAGTACAGCCAGAGGCCTCCTTGGAGGTGAGGGTGGTGAGATTTCATGGCTACTCTGATGTGCTATCAGGAGGGCTTGGACCCTGGAGAGGGACATCCTGCCTAGGGCCGCAGAAAGCGAGGAAGACCCTCAAGGAGCTGGACTCACCGAGGGGCTGCAACAACGGGCTCCAGCCTATCAGTGGCTGCGAGGGGCGCGGGACCGGGCTGCGAAGATTCAGAGTCGGCCTGACGGCACCTAAGAACACCAACAATGCCTAGGACGTGGACGCATGCGCAGCCCATTTCATTTGTAAAAACTCCTACGTCTTCCTAGACACATGCTTCATACATTCCATGTCCCAATGGTTAAAGGACGCTCGCAGCTTTTCTTGAAGGTCCTGAAAGCTTGACTCCATCCGCGTCATTAAGGTCGCCTCTGCTTTGAGGAGGCAGCTCTTTCCCCGGTGTCTTTGGAGTGTCTCCCAACCTGGGGGGCCCCTCTTCTGGTGCAGCACCTGACAGTGTCCTGCTGCTGTTCATACGGTTCCCACCGGTCCATGTTTTGGAAGCCAGTCACCAGGCCTTTCTTCCTGCTCTGTCTTAGTCTGGAAGCTCTGCAGATACCTGCCCACCATGGGCGACCCTGCAGGGATCTGAAGCCCCGGTGGACCCATAGCTTCTAGGGTGGCAGCAACAGGCACGCCACAGGATGACAAACCAGCACACGAATCATGGAAGCAAGTACAGCAACCAAACGCTGTTGTGCTCAACACCTTTGAGTTGTGGCACTGGACGAACATACCACAGGCCGCCAAAGGAACCAACAGATCCGTTCTGGAAGAAGTGCCACCAGAGTGCTCCTTGGAAGCAAGGACGGTGTCTTTAGTCATGTGGTCCTGCTCCAACAGAAAATACCATGAACAGAAGGCTTCACAAAGAGAAATGTTTATTGTCACAGTCTGGTAAGCCACAAATCCATTTATGGGCTGCAAGTCCATTCGATAAAAGAAGTTATCACTGTCTGGTAGGCTACGTCCAAATCCAGTGAGAGCATCTCATCACAGGAACCTTGGGTCCAAAGGACGTGCTTCGCTCTCGGGGCTGCTTTCTTGGTGCTGTGAGGTTCCCGATGTCCTCTGCTCACTTCTCCCCCTTGTACCCCACAACCTTGGAAGCTCGAGCCCTGCCTCGCTGACAGACCTGCAGCCCATTCTCCACCATCAGCCTCACAGAGACAGGATTCACAGCACATGGGAGGAGTGGCACCATATCGGGGGTACACAGTTTTGGGGGACACAATTCAATCCATGACAGATGATGGCAAGACCGTATCTTACATACTTCGGACATTCTGTCAGGAGGGACCAGTCCCTGGGGAAGGACATCATGCTTGCTAAAGCAGAGGGCTGGCGAAAAAGAGGAAGACCCGGAAGGAGACGGACGGACACATGGCCGCAACACTGTGGTGAAGCATCAAGACGGTGGTGGACGGGGTGCAGGACCAGACGGGGTTTCACTCTGTGGTGCGTAGGGTTGCCGTGAGTCGGAACCACCTCGACGGCCCCTAACAACAACAAATCCTGTTAGTGGTGACCAGGTCGGGGAGCAGGGGAAAGAGGCGGGTTTTACTCCGGGCGGCGGGGAGTTTATACTCCTGGTGGCGGAATGATTTGCAAAGGAAACTGAGAATGGCTGCCCAACTTAAAAACGGAACTGACATCACTGAATTTTACAGGTGAAATCTGTTGAACTGATGGATGTTCTGGTTCATATATTTTCAACACCCCCCCGTGGAATATAGACGGAGCCACACGGTAGGTAACCTTCTGAGATGGTTTTTTCACCCCGCTGTCTCTGAACTTTGATCCCAGCTGTTGCAGGCGTTGGTACTTCGCTCCTTTTGGTCCTGACCAGATTCTCACAGCATCACCAGGGTGGCGCCGGAGTTTTGCTTGTTGCTAGGATGCCAAACATCTGTCCGCGGAGCTTCTGGGCTGAGACAGACCCGGGAGAAAGGTCCACCTCCCAAAACCAGCTAGTGAAAAGCCTGTGGATCCCAACGGGTCCCACTGGTAACTGATTCTAAGGACCTCGCAGGATGAGGTTGAGTTTCATTCCTGAGAATGGGGACTCCATGGGGGTGGATGCACCCCAGCTTGTTTAACCATTTATTCCCTGGAGAAAAACTGCGGGGTGCTTCTTGGCTATTCTGAGTAAAACTGCTGGAAACACTGGCACACAGGACATGTGTGCACACGACCTCTTCATTTCTCCCAGACGGACGCCCCCTGGGTTGCAGGGTGGTTGGCTGTAGGAGTCCTTGGGACAGTGATGAAGAGCTATAGCTGCTAACAGAAAGGTAGGTAGTTTGAAGCCACCCCATGCCTCTGAGGGCGGACAGCCTGGCGATCTGCTCCCACAAAGATTGTTGTGGTCGGGTGCCTCTGATTGGTCCCGACTCACAGTGACCAGCTCTGCACAAGAGAACAAAGCACGGCCCGGCCCTGTACCAGGCCCGCCATCGTCTCTACGCTTCAGCCCGTCGTCATAGCCACCGGGTCAACGCATCTTGCAGAGGGTCTTCCTCTTTTCTGCAGACCCTCTACTAAGCATGACGTCCTTCTCTAGGGACTGATGCCTCCTAACAACACGTCCACAGTATCAAAGACGCAGTCTCGCCACCCCTGCTTCCAAGGAGCACTCTGGTGGGACTTCTTCCGCAACACCACAAAGACTAGAGTCCAGCTGCCCCACAGGATTTTCTGGGCTCTGTGGGGGAGCTGGACTCTGTCCCAGGGGTGCACCGTGAGGCAGAATTCACTCCCCAGCACCCAACAACCATCAGTAGCTGCAGGTTTAGTTTTAAAGAAAATGCAAACTGCTTTGCAGAGTGGCTGCACTGTTTAAAATTCCCAGCAGCCGTGTGTGGGCGTATGAATTGATGTTCAGGATTCAGTGATGCACTATCTTTTCTTCTGCCAAAGGCACCATAAATTCTACTTTTCCCCTTCAAAATTCACTCAGCAAGTCCAACCTGGGAGTGCAGCGGTTAAGAGCTCAGCTGCCAACCAAAACGTTGGCAGTTCAAATCCACCAGCTACTGCACCGACACTCTAGCAGGCAATATACTCCATCCTACAGGACTGCTGACTTGGAATCAACTCTACAGCAATGGGTTTGGCTTTTCTTTAGTCTTAGTGTGACGACCCCCCCCACCTGTCAGTGTGTAATGTGGTGGTGGCTGGCATGTTTCTGTGACGCTGGAAGCTCTGCCATCGGGATTTCAAATGCCAGCGAGGTCACGCAGGGCAGACAGGCTTGGGCCCAGCTTCCAGACCAAGGCAGACTCAAAAGACAGGCCCCACTGCCTCCTTCTGCAAACCAGCCACCGAAAACCTGGAGGGTCCCCACAGAGCACCACCGCGCCCTTGGGCTGGCTGCCACGGCGGACCTGAGCCAGCCGGTGACCCCGAAGGTGGTGCAGGACTGCGCGGCGTCACGCCGGGAGGCCACTCATCAGCAACTAACAACAAGAGAACAGCGACATTTGTTCAGCGGGGGTGATTCTGCCGGGAGGGGGCACCCGTCAGTCTGGGGACACCCATGGGTGTCACGGTTAGGTAAGGTGGTACTGGGTGGAGGCCATGGAAGTTGCTCCATCCCCGGAGAAGGATCTGGCCGTGTGTCAGCAGTGCCTGGCGGGTGGGGAAGACCCCGCTCTGGTCTGACCAGGGATCCAGGCTGGCACTGTTGGGGAGACTGCCGAGGTGAATGCCTCAAGTCCCCACACGCTCTGGTCCTAGCTGTCAGGCAGGGCTGACGTGACAATGCGTCTCTTCACTGTGTGTCATTGGTGGGGTGAGGCAGCCGCACAAAAGCCAAGATCTCAGTTTGGAGAAACACACCTTACTCGGGGACCAACAAGAACAGGAACGAGGTGACAGCCTCCAGGGCTTATGCTGGGTGGAGACAGCGTGTTCCAGAGGGTCACCTGGCATGAGGTTCCATTCCTGTAACTTTTGCGAAATGACAGGAGTTTAGAAATGAGACCGCAGGTCCTGGGGGCCAGGACAGGGGCCGGGGCTTCTGCCTCAGGTGCCAGGAGGGACCCCAGCGGTACTGAGCACTTTGTACGCTATTGTGGTATGGATACACAAGTCTTCTCAGGTGACACTGTGTCTAAGTATGCACTTGTGCACACACACACCACACACATGAATAACCTTCCCCCGCATTGATGTATACACAGCCACACACACATACTCACACATAAACCTGAACCCAAGCCGAACCCAGTGCCGTCAAGCCGATTCTGACTCACAGTGACCCTACAGGACAGAGCAGAACTGCCCCATAGGTTGTCCAAGGAGCGACTGGTGGATTTGAACTGCCAACCTTTTGGTGGGCAGATGTAGCACTTAAACACTACACCAGCAGTGTTTCTGCACACACTCACACAAATATATGCACACACACGTGTATGAATGTATGTATACATGGATACGTGTGCACACACACAGACATACAGTCACACAAGTGTATGCACACACACAAGCACACACACACGTGCTCACACTCACATGCAAACACACACACACAAAACAATCAAACCTGGGGAAATGGATCCAGGTGAGTGGCCTGCACCCACACGGACTCCCTAGTTCTGACACTGGCTGCTTTTGCCATGTGTTTCCCCTGGGGGACACTGGGCAAAGGGTCCCAGAGCTTCCTCCAGGTGGTGAGTTACGAGCCCGGGGTCCTCCAGTGACCTCAATCACAGCTTCAGTTGAAGAACAATCCCTTCCATCTGTTCAGGCTCCCTTCTCCGGGGCAGACACCCAGCCCCCTGTCTGGAGGAGAAAGCAGGGGTGGGTGTGGGAAGGACACTGAGGACACAAAGAGCTTCAAAGCAGCCACAGAACAACTCCAGTCAGGGAAAACCACCCTGGGTTTGCCTTAAAATACCCAAATTACTCAGTGGCTAAATATAGCCGTGCACAGAGAACAATCGGTCCCATGGTGGCTTTTCCTTGGAAGGGCAGGAGAGTCTGACTTGGCACCTGCACTCAGGGGTGTCCACCGGGACCCCAGCAGCTGCCCCCTAGCTGTGGCCTCCACTTCATCACCAAGCTCGCAGAGCTGATGGCCTGTCTGTTTCTGGCAAAACACCCAGGGAGGCTTTGTTCACTCTGGGTTCTAACCTCGGCTTTGTGGACACTAGAGGGATGCTGGGTGGAGGAATGCAGGAGCTGAGACACTGGGATGCACCCCAGTAACCCAAGGGGGGACCTTGGGGCGTCTTAGTTCTGTTGTTGTTTTTTCGGTGCTGTAGAGTTGGTTCTGACTCACAGGGACCTGATTTATAATAGAATGAAGTACTGCCTGGTCCTGTGCCATTCTTGTGAGTGTTCTTATGTTTGAGCTCAGTGTTGCAGCCACTGTGTCCATCCATTCCATTGAAGGTCTTTCTCTTTTTCATTGATCCTCTACTTTACCAAGCATGATGTCCCTCTCCAGGGACTGAGCCCTCCTGATAACACACTCAAAGCATGTGACATGAAGTTGGACCATCCTTCCTTCCAAGGAGCATTCTTCAGGCTGTATTTCTTCAACGACAGCCTCGTTCACTCTTCCGGCAGTCCACGGTATATCTAACACTCTTTGCCAAAACCATAATTCAAAGGCATCCATTCTTCCTTCGTCCTTGTCCCGCTTTTGCACAAGTATGAGGCAACCGGCAGCACCATGGCTTGGGGTCAGGTGCACTTTAGTCCTTGTTAATGATTCATTCCTGTTCCACTCCAATATCTGTCAACTAGGCTTGGCCCCAGTTCCCAGCACTGGGTGACTGGCCACCGTTCAGTCATCCGATGTGATTTTCCCAGGTGCTGTAAGTCCTACCTCTGTGATACTGATGAGGCAGGATTATCAGCAGTCATGTTACTGACGCAGAACTCAATCTATTACGACTAGACTGCATCTTAAGTCAAACTCTTTTGAGATACAAAAAAGAGAAGTGAGCAGGGAGACATGGGGACCTTGTACCACCAAGACAGACACACTAGGAGCAGAATGGGTCCTTTGGACCTGGGGTCCCTAAACTGAGGAGCTCCTTGACCAGTGTATGGCTGACATCAAGGACTTTGCCAACAGAGAAAGCCTTTTCCTGGAGCTGACGCCCTAAACTCAGCCAGCCTCTCACATGGTGACAGAGTAAGCTTCTCTTTATTGTAGCCATCTAGAAGTTTTCTGTTATAGGGGCACTAGATAACCAAGACAGTCTTCAAAGTGACATTTTCCCTTTTCAGCACTTTGAAGAGGTCTTTTGCAGCAGATTTGCCCAGTGTAATGAGTTGTTTGAGTTCTTGACTGCTGCTTCTATGGGGATTGATTGTGGATCTAAATAAAATGAAATCCTTGACAACTTTAGTCTTACCTCCATTCATCACAATGTGGCTTACTGGTCCAGTTGTGAGGATTTTTGTTGTCTTGACGTTGAAGTGTAATCCACACTGAAGGCTGTGGTCTTTGATCTTCATCTGTAAGTGTTTCAAATCCTCTTCACTTTCAGCGAGCAAGGTCATCTGCACAATGTAGGCTGTCAATGAGTCATCCTCCAGTCCTGATGCCCTGTTCTTCTTCACACAGTCCAGCTTCTCCTTATTCTGTTTTAGTGACTGTCTCTTGTTCTACACGAGCACAATGAAGTGTCCTGGAATTATCATTCTTTGCAGTGTTATCCATAACATGTTACCATCCACAGAGTCCAAAGCTTTTGCATAGTCAGTGAAACACAGGTCAACATCTTTCTGGTATTCTCTGCTTTCAGCCTGGAACCATCTGACATCCGCAGTGATATCTCTGGATGCATGTCCTCTTCTGAATCCAGCTTGAATTTCTAGCACTTCCTTGTGGATGTACTACTGCAGTCATTTTTTAATTATCTTCAGCAAAAATTGACTTGCATGTGATATTAATGGTATTGCTTGGTCATTTCTTTATTCTGTTAGATCACTTTTCTTTGGAGTACACACATGTATGATCTCCTATAGTTGACTGGCCAGGTGGCTGTCTTTTAAATTTCTTGGCATAGACAAGTGAGTGCTTCTAGCACTGTAGCTGTTTGTTGAAGCATTGCAGTTGGTAACGCATCAATTCCTGGAGCCTTGTTTTATGTCAATGCCTTCAGTAACTCTGGACTTCTTCTTTCAATATCTTGATCATATGTTATCTCCCGAGATAGCTGAACATTGAGCAATTGTTTTTGGTGTGGAGACTCTGGGTATTCCTTTCATCTTCTTTTGATGCTTTCTGAGTCATTCAATATTTTGTCCACAGAATCCTTTGCTATGGCAACTATGGAACTTTTGTTGCAATAATTAAGAAACGTTGAGGGTGTTTTCCCTGTCTGGTTTTCTGTCCTCAGCTCTTTGGACCCATCACTATAATATTTTCCTTTGTCTTCTCGAGCCACCATTCGAAGCCTTCTGTTCAGCTCTTTTACTTCATCATTTCTTCTGTTTGCTTTAACTACTCAATGTTCAAGATCACATTTCAGTATCTGACATTGGTTTTGGTCTTTTCTTTCTTTCCTGTCTTTTCAGTGACCTTTTGCTTCCTTCACATGCTCTGTCCTTGATGTCATAACTCTGTTTTTTTTGGTCATTAGCGTTCAGTGTACTGAATCTATTCTCAAGATAGACTCTCTAAATTCAGGTGGGATAGACTCAAGGTTGTACTTGGGCTCTCATCCATTCTTAAGCTTCAACTTGAACTTATAGATGAACAATGGATGCTCCGTTCCTCAGTGCCCCTGGGCTTGTTCTGGCTGACGACACTGAGTGTCTCTCTTGTCTCTTTCCACTGATGCTGTGGATTTCATTGCTGTGTAACCCAACCTCTGGGCTCCCTTGGTAGAGTCACCATTTATATTGGTTAAAAAAGATATTTCCAGTGAAAAGGTTGTTGGTCCAGCAAAATTCTATTATTCAATCTTCAGGATTGTTTCTAGCACTGAGGTCATATTTTCCAACTCTTGATCCTTCCGCATTCCAATCACCGGGAATTACCCATGCATCTTAATTTCATATTTGATCAACTTCAGACTGTGGAAACTGGTAAAAAAAACTTTAACTTTCCTCACCTTTGGCATTTATGGTTGGCAGGTAAATCTGAATAATAGTTGTATTAACTGGTCTTCCTTGTGTTGTTAAGTGCTGTTGAGTCAATTCTGACCCATAGCGACCCCATGAACAACAGAACAAAACATTGCCCAGTCTTGTGCCATGTCTACAAGCGTTTTTATGTTTAAGCCCACTGTTGCAGCCACTGTGTTAATGAAGCTTGTTGAGGGTCTTTCTCTTTTTCGCTGACTCTCCACTCTATCAAGCATGATGTCCTTCTCCAGGGACTGATCCTTCCTGACAACATGTCCAAAGTATGTATGGCACAGTCTTGCCATCCTTACTTCCAAGGAGTACTCTGGTTGTACTTCTTCCAGAAAAGATGTTTGTTCTTTTGGCGTTCCATGGTACATTCAACTTTCTTCTCTAACACCATAATTCAAAGGCATCAATTCTTCTTCTGTCTTTTTTGTTCATTGTCCAGCTTTCGCATGCACTTGATGTGACTGGAAATACCATGGCTTTGGTCAGGCACACTTTAGTTTTCAAGGTGACATCTTTATTTTTGAATACTTTAAAGGGGTTCTTTGCGGCAGATTTTCCCAGTGCAATGAATCTTTTGATTTCTTGACTGTTGCTTCCTTGAGCGTTGACTGTGGACCCAAGTAACATGAAATCCTTGACAATCTCAATCCTTTCTCCATTTATAACAATGTCGCTTACTGGTCCAGTTGTGAGGATTTTTGTTTTCCCGATGTTGAGGTGCAGTCCATGCTGAAGGCTGTGGTCTTTGATCTTCATCAGTAAATGCCTCAAATCTCCTTCATCTCCAACAAGTAATGTGGTGTCGTCTGCATAACACAGGTTGTTAATGAGTCATCTTCCAATCCTGATGCCTTGTTCTTCTTCATAGAATTCAGCTTCTCAGATTATTTGCTTGGCATACAGATTAAAAAGGTCTGGTGAAAGGATACAACCCTGACACACACCTTTCCTGACCTTCAATCATGCAGTGTCCCCTTGTTCTGTTTGCACAACTGCCTCTTGATCCACATACAGGTTCCTTAGGAGCACAATTAGGTGTTCTGGAATTCCCATTCTCCACAACGCTAGCCATAATTTAGTATGTCTCACACAGTTGAATACTTTTGCTTAGTCAATGAAACACAAACGTCTTTCTGGTATTCTTTGCGTTTAGCCAACATCCATCTGACGTCAGCGATGATATCCCTGGTTCCATGTCTTCCTTGTAGGCAGATGGATATTACCCTATCACTGACAGTGTTATACTTCAGGACAGATCTTAAAAAAAAAAAAATTTGACAATGAACGCAGTGCCATTCATCTTCAAAGTGTCGTTCCTGGCACAGCAGATCATATGACGTCTGATTCAAAATGGCCCATACCAGTCCCTTTCAGCTCACCAATGTCTAAGATTATATATCTCAACATACAGAAAACAAAAATTCTCACACCTGGACCAATAAGCAACATTACAATTAACGAAGAAAAGACTAGAGTTGTCAAGGATTTCATTTTACTTGGATCCACAATCAACGCCCACGGAAGCAGCAGTCAAGAAATCAAAGACACACTGCCCTGGGCAAATCTGCTGCAAAAGACCTCTTTAAAGTGTCAAAAAGCAAAAACATCACCTTGAAGACTAAGGTGTGCCTGACCCAAGCCACGGCATTTTGAATTGAATCACATGCATGCGAAAGCTGGACAATGAATAAGGAAGACAAAAGAAGAAAAGACACCTTTGAACTGTGATGCTGGTAAAGAATGCCTAACAGACCACGGACTGCCAACCGAAAGAACAATTCTGCCTTGGAAGAAGAACTGCTACTAGAACAGTCCTGGGAAGCAAGGATGCTGAGAGCACGTCTCACACACTTTGGCCACGTTATCAGGAGGGACCAGTCCTTGGAGAAGGACATCATGCTAGGGAAGGTAGGAGGTCAGAGAAAAAGAGGAAGGGCCTCAGTGAGACAGACTGATACAACACCAAAATAGTGGGCTCACATACAGTCACAATTGTGAGGCTGGCAGAGGGCAGTCAGTGTTGGTCCTGTTGTCCACAATGACGCTGTGAGGGAGACCCTAGCTGGTAGCCTTTCCCACTACAAACACATGTCCACAGATTGTTCAGTGACATTGGCCACGGTCTCTGCACTGTGTCAGTGTTCCTTTTACTTCTGCTCTATCTGAGCACCCCCCAGCGATTCAGAGTCCCACCATCTGGCGGGCACTCTGTCACACTGTGGTGAGTTGTATATTGCTGTGATGCTGGAAGGTTTGTTACCGCTATTTCAAATACCAGCTGGGTCACCCACGGTGGACAGGTGTCAACTGAACTTTCAGACTGAGACAGACAAGGAAGAAGGACCTGGCGGTTTACTTCTGAAAACAATTAGCCAGGGAAAACCTTACGAATAGCAGCGGAACACCGTCAGATACAGTGCTGGAAAGTGACGCCCCAGGTTGGAAGTCACTCGGAAGACAACAGGGGAAGAGCTGCCTCTTCACAGTAGAGCTAACCTTAACGGTGTGGATAGAGTGGTCTTTAGGACCTTCATTTGCTGATGTGGCATGACTCAAAATGAGAAGAACCAGCTGCAAACATCCATTAGTACTCGGAACGTGGACCGTATAAAGTATGAAACTAGGAAAACTAGAAACTGTCAACAATGAAATGGGATGCATAAACATTGACATCCCAGGCATCAGTGAGCTCACATGGACTGGTTTTGGCCATTTTGAATCCAATGATCACGTGGTCTACTAGGTTGGGAACAAAAACTTGAAAAGGAATGGTGTTGCGTTCATCGTCAGAAAGAACGTTATGACATCTGTCCCGCAGTACAAGCTGTCGGTGATAGGATAATATCCGCACGCCTACAAGCAAGGCCAGTTAATGACTATTCCTCAAATTTATGCATCAACCACTATGGACGAAGATAGAGAAATCTGGGTTTTTACTGACTTCTGCAGTCTGACATTGATCAAGCAGGTAAACAAAACACATTGGTAATTACTGGTGTCTGGAACAGGAAACTTGGAAAGGAAGAAGGATCTGTAGTTTGAAAATATGGCCTCGGTGTCAGAAGTGATGCTGGAGGTCACAGGATGGAATTCTGCAAAACCAATAACCTATTCACTGCCAAAACCTTTTTTCGCCAACATAAACAGAGACCATACACATGGAAACCCTGTGGTGTAATGGTTAGTGTTCTGTGTGCTAGCTAAAAGGTCAGCAGTTTGAGTCTTCCAGGTGCTCCTTGGAAAGCCTATGGGATAGTTCTACTCTGTCCTATAGGATCATGATGAGTCAGAATTAGCTCAATGGTGGTGGGTTTATACACATGGACCTCACCAAACAGAATACACAGTAATCAAATTGACTCCATCTGTAGAAAGATGATGGGAAAGCTCAGTATTATCAGTTAGAACGAGGACTGAGTCTAACTGGAACAGACAATCAATACCTCATGTGCAAGCTCAAGGCGAAGCTGCAGTCCACGAGAGCCACAACGCACCCTTGAATGAATCCCACCACAGTCTGGGGACCACCTCAAGAACAGATGTGACATGTAGGACACTGATGACTAAAGACCAGATGAGCAGTGGAACGGTAACAAGAACATCACACAGGAAGAGAGCAAGGGGTCATTAAAAAGACAGAATGGAAAGACCTAAGTGGATGTGAGAAGAGAACCTGAGACTTGCTCTTGAACATCACGCAGCTAAAGTGAAAGGGAGGAATGACAAAGTCAAAGAACTAAAGATCTCAAAGGGCAGCTCGAGAAGACAAATTATTCAATGACACGTGCGAAGAGCTGGAGATAGAAAACCAAAAGGGAAGAACACGTTCTGCATTTCTCAAGCTGAAAGAGCTGAAGAAAAAAATTCAAGCCTCGAGTTGCAGTAGTGAGGGATTCTATGCGCAAAATTGCTAATGACGCAGCAGCACCCAGAGAGGATGCAGGGATACACAGAGTCATGAGACCAGAAGGAACTGGTCGGTGCTCAGCTATCTGAAGACATAGCATATGATCAGGAATCGACGGTACAAAGACATCGAAGCTGCATTGCAGGCATTGGTGAAAAACAAGGCCCCAGGAATTGATGGAATACCAATTGAGATGTTTCAACAAACAGATGCAGCGCTGAAATGTCTATGCCAATAAATTTGGAGGACAGCTACCTGGCCACACCTGACTGGAAGAGATCCATATTTGTGCCCACTCCAAAGAAAAGTGATCCAACAGAATGCAGACATTAACAATCAATGCTATTAGTATCAGATACAAGTAAAATTTGGTTGAAGATCATTCAAAGACACTGCAGCAGTGCATCGATGGGGAGCGGCCAGAAACTCACGCCACCTTCAGAAGGGGACATGGAACCAGGGGTACCAGTGCTGAAGTCAGCTGGGTCTTGGCTGAAAGCAGTGAGTACCACAAAGATGTTTATCGGTGTTTCACTGACGATGTCAATTTTTTGACTGTGTGGATTCTAATAAATTACAGATAACATGACTGAGAATGGGAATTCCTACTGGCCTGAGAGCTGAGGACCCTGGTTTCAGGGACCACCTACTCAACTGGCATCAGAAATTTATAAAGAGAATGTTCTGCACCCTGCTTTGGTGAGTAGTGTCTGGGGTCTTAAAAGCTTGTGAATGGCCACCTATGATACTCCACCGTCTCATCCCCTCTGGAGTGAGGGAGAAGGAAGGAAACTACAGGCCCCGCCAAGACGAGTCCAAAGGACCCACGGGCAGCAACTACCAGCGCCTCTACCTGCCTGGGTCCAGCATGGGCAGACGGCACCCAGCCACCGCCACCACCTGCTCAGGGACGGGGATCGCAGTAGAGGGTTGTGGGCAGAGCTGCAGAAAAACGGAGAACAAAAGTCTAACTAAAAAAAAAAGATTTACTGGTCTGACAGAGAGTGGAGGAACGCCAAGACTGCGGCCGCAGGACACCCTTACAGCTCAGTTGTGAAACTGCTCCTCAGGTTCTCCCTTCAGCTAGCAGATAACCAAACCAAACCTACCGCCGTCGAGTCGATTCTGAGGCATAGTGACCCTACAGGACAGACAGAACTGCCCCACAGAGTTTCCAAGGAGTGCCTGGTGGATTGGAACTGCTGACTTTTGGTTAGCAGCCATAGCACTTAGACAGGCCTATGACACAAAACACCAGCAAAGGGGCCCAAAGGCTCAGAAGCAAGGCGTAAAGGGCAGAAGGGGACAAGAAGGCTGGTCATGGGAACCCCAGGTCAAGGAGGGGAGAGTGTGGACACTCGCTGTGGGGATCTCAACCCAGGTCACAAAGCAGGGCATGTATCAATGGCTCCCTGAGAAACTAATTTGCTCTGTAAATCTTCATCTAAAGTACAATTTAAAAAATTAAAAGAGAGGAAAAAGAAAACAAAAGAATATGAATTCCAGGACACTTAATTGTGTTCGCAAGGAATCTGTGCGGGGGTCAAGAGGCAGCTGTGCGAACAGAACAAGGAGACGCTGCACGGTCTCAAGTCAGGCAGGGCGTGCGTCAGGACTGCACCTTTCCCTGTACCTTTGCAGTCTGCATGCCGAGCAAATAATCTGAAAAATTGAGCATCACGATCAGAGGAGGACTCGTTAACAACCCGTGTTACGCAGAGGACGGGAAGCCCTCGCTGAGGAAGACCCAACACCGCGGCCTCAGGACGGACTGCCCCTCAGCACCGAGGAGACAGATCGTCACGCTGGACCAGCCAGCGACATCGTGACCAGCGGAGGAAAGACTCCAGTTGTCAAGGACGTCATTTCACGCGGACCCACCGCCTCCCCACACCCCCGCCAGCACCGTCGTCTGTCACTTGGTTTTCCTGAGCGCCGTCCCAGTGGGCTGCAGTCCCTGGGTGGCACAGTCAGGGGCTGGACTACCTACCAGAGGGTGGGCAGTTTTAGCGCACCTACAGGTGCCCTGGGAGAAGGGCCTGGCGATCAGCTTCTGGACTGTCACAGCCTCCGACGCCCCAGGGAGCGGGGCTCCTCTGCACACACCGGGTCTCTGCGATGGTGTCAATCCCACAGCCACTGGCAACAGGAAGCGGGCCGCAGCCCCTCACCGTAACCATAAGGCTCATTTCTCAGCACCCAGCAAGCCTGGGCCACTCTGGACCTTGTGGGGAGAGCTGGGCTTGTACACCCGGAACAGCCAGGCGGGGCCAGAGTGGGTCTGCCGCCCCCAGCCCACTCCCCATGTGTCACTGTGTCTGCCCCAACCTGCCACGCAGGGACACCCATGGCACACTGGGTCTGGAGGCACTGGCTTCTCCCAGATGTACGAAGGTGAGCCCGCTCCCCTCCGGGCCTGCAGGCAGTTCCCACCCACGGAGGTGCTTTCCAGCTGGGCATGAACTGAGGACACAGAAGCCCGGGAACCCCAGAATTCCAGACATAGCTGTCCCAGCTGGGGCTGGGCCACCGCCAATCAACTCACTGCCTCGCCGCTTTCTCACCGGAAGGGAGAGACCGTGAGCTCAGGGATGCTTCTGGAAGCAGAGGATGAGGGTGCGTCATGGGAGAGGAATCTGAAGAATGTGCCTGGCTCCTGGAGGCAGAATGGGAGAGGCCGGCTCTTCCTGAAGTTGTCAGCATGGGGCCTAGACCCCTGAGGGTACACCCTTGCCCAGGTGAGCCCTGACACCCCCTGTTTAAAAAGGCTGAGGTCTGAGCCGAGGAAGAGGAACATCAGTTCCACGTCCAGGGAAGCCAGGGTTCCAGTGTTGGTTTTTGCAGAGCAGGCCTTCTGGGACGTTCTCTGGAGCTCAACTCAAGGGAGGCAGGTGGGGGGGAGGCGGGCGCCCCATTTTTTTTTTTTAAGTTTTGATTCCCACAGGAATCCATGGTCTGAGTGTTAAATTATTCTTGTTGGGTGTCACTGGGCGCCCCCTGACTCAGAGCGACCTCACAGGACACTGAAGAACCGTTCCAGAGAATTTCCAAGGCTGTGTCATCTTTGGTGGGAGCTGATGGAGAGGCTTTTAGACCTCTGTGCTGCTTGGTGGGTCTGAACTGCCCACCTTTGGGCTGCTCATGAGTGCCAACACTGGGTGCCACCTGGGGACCTTTCTCGGGAGTTTACCAAAAAAATCAAACCTGCTGCCACCCGGTTGATTCTGACCGAGAGCAACCCGACAGGACAAAGCACAATTGTCCCATAGGCTTTCCAAAGCCGTAGTTTTCATTTTTAGTTACAATATTTTTAATAGATGCAATTATCGAGCTCAATAACTCGGTGTTTCTATCCCTAAGGGACAGCCGTATCTTGTGTCACTCATGTCCTCCAGACCTGGGGCAGGAAGCAATCCTGGCTTTTTCATTTTTCATTCAACTTCACCCACCTACTGTTCTACGATGTTGCTCAACCCCCCACGAGGCGCCAACACTCTCCCTTCTCCGACTTGGGTCCCCCATCACCGGCTCCCCTGTGCCCCTGCCTTCCCATCCTGCCCCTGGGCTGGCATGCCCCTTGGGTGTCATTTGTTTTATGGGTCTGTCTCGTCCTGGCTGACGAGAGAACCTCAGGGGTGACTTCATTACTGAGCTAAAAGGGTGTCTGGGGGTCAGACTTTCAGGGTTTCTCCAGTCTCTGTCAGACCAGTGAGTCTGGTCTTTTGCGTGTCTGTGTTAAGTCAGAATTTTGTTCTACATGGTTCTCCAGCTGTGTCTGGGACCCTCTGCTGTCAGCCCCGTCAGAGCAGTGGGTGCTGGGAGCTGGGCACCGCCTAGTCGTGCTGGACTCAGGCTGGTTGGGGCAGTGCTGGCTGGGGTCTCTTAGGCCTTTGGACTCGTCTTTCCCGGGTGTCTTTGATTTTCTTTATGTCCCCTTGTCCCAGATGGGGTGAGACCAGTGGACTGTCTTAGGTGGCCACTCACAAGTTTTAAGACCCCAGACATGGTCTTAAAAGCTAGCAAGCTGCCATCTGAGGCACACCCAATGGTTCCAACCCTTCTGGAACAGATGATCACAGAGAACATCAAAGATACAAGAAAAAAAGAGCCCAGGAGACGGACCCATATGAATAGGAGACTGTATCAACATGGTGCCAGGAAAACCACATAGTGCCTGGTCACCACCAAAGACAGCCGTGACAAAGGACACAATGCAGAGTCCCTCAGCCAACACAAGAAAAAGAGGGTTGCAGCCCAAGAAGTCATCTAGAAGACCTGAACTGATGGTCGGATAGCCTGGACACTTCGCTGGGAACACGGCCCCTAGACCTGCTGCTGTCCCTGACCAGAAACCAATAATAAGTCAACTCTTCAGACAAGAATGGACTGGAGGCATGGACCCAGTGTGGCCACACGGTGTACGTTCTTTGTGGTTCTATGCATTTCTGGGAGGTGGTCCTACTGGTCTCCTTCTAGGTGGGAAAGAAGACGACAGACAGGAGAGGACAGATGTTTCTGGAGGGGACACTAGAAGTACCGAAAGGAAAGAAGCAGCATGCTGTCACCAGATGGGGAGAACAGAAGGGTCTGCAGACAGGCAGCACGCAAAACTGATTTGGATTGTACACTTTCACTGAATCACAACAACAAAAAGAAATGACCCCAGACGCTACTCACCAAAGTAGAAGGAGGAATTTTTTTTTTTTTATAAGCTATGCGATGCCAGTCGACCCAGATGTTCCCCAAGGACCACAGTCCTCTCAGCCCTCAGCCCAGGAACTCTGTCCTTCAGGGAGGCTGAAGGTGTCTACAGAGCCTTCACGACCCTGACCCAGGCTGTAATCCTCCTGAGGGCAGGCCACTGGGTCTCTTCTCCTTCAGAGCCACTCACGGGTCTGCACGACTGACCATTCAGTCAGCAGCCTGGTGCTTAACCACGTAGCCAAGTGGGCTCCCTGGTCCTCTGTTTCCAGTCTTGTGCCCCCCGGGGCCACTGGGCACCTTCCTCCAGTATTGACAGTGCAGCTAAGCCAAGTGGCCCACCCGGAAGGCTGCAGCTCAGCGTCTCTCCCGCTGGGCACAGCCACGACGCCCTAAGCCCTAACTTCATCAGCAGAGGGCACAGGCGTTGTTAGGGGCACACACACTGTGTTCAGGGGTCAGGTTCTCCCATGTGTCTGCCGTCTGGCCTCCCTCTTAGGGAGCTGTCACTCTTAAAATAGCTCCTGCTGCCAGGCCTGGGATGAGATGGTCTGCTGAGCGCCAACCCAGGACGACTGTCATGAGTAGGGTGGCTGTTCCCCTGCCCCCGCCAACTGCTGACACGGGGGCCAGGTCCTTCTCCGGGGTGGGCTGCCTTGCATACTGTAGGGTGCTGAGTGGCATCCCTGGCCTCACCCATTTGATGCCAGTAGTAGCCCCCTCCCAAGTCATAACAACTACAAATGTCTCCAGGCATCATCTAGTGTCCCACGGGTGCAGAATAGCCCCAGGTGGGAACCCTGAGTTAGGGACTTCCGCTAATCCTCAGAGACTCTGTACCCCATAATCATCTGACCTCCTGACATCCTAGGAGGCTGCCCATGTTTAAATTCGCACATTGAGTGAGGAGGAGAGAGGAGGATGTTATGGAGGTGGAAGGTCCCCTGACTGACACACTGTCTGACTGTTGGGAGTTTATTCTGTATACCAGGGGCTGGGAACTGAACTCCCTCTTTGTCCAAATAATCAGCAGAGTGTCTCAGATTCAGCAGTACAGGGCTGCATCACTCTCCATGGTGGGGACCACTGTCCTAGGTGAGGTGTTACATCTTCCTGAGCCTCAGTTTTCTGATCTGTGAAATGGGGCTAGCACCAACACCCTCCAGGTTTTTATGTGAGGACAGAACGAGCTCAGGCCTGTGAAATCCTGGAAAGACGTGCAGGCAAATCCAGCTCGGCCGCTGTGAGCGAACCGGCTGGCAGTGGCCCCATGGCGTGTCGGCATGGAGCTGTCCTCTGCAGGCTTTCTGGTGCTGATTCTTCAGAAGATCACCAGGTCTTTCTTTAGAACCACCCATGGGTGGCTCTGAACTGCCAACCTTTCGTCTGCAGCCATATGATTAACTGCCTGCCCTACCCACAGGACATCAGGGACTCAGTGACAGGAATCTGGGACTATGTAAGAGCTGAGCTGTCTGAAGTTCTGTCCTGCAGCTTCCAGTCCAGGTGGCCTGTCACCCTCGTCATTGCTGACACGCTGGCCCAGCTGCTCTCGGGGGTGGGGCCTTCCTGTGCTCTGCAGGGTGCTGAGCAGCATCGCTTGCCTCCATCCCCTCAACACCAGTTGCACCCCTCAAAGATGTGACAACCACATATGTCCCCAAACATCACCTGGTGTCCCCTGGGTGCAGAACTGCCTTGGGTAGGAACTCATGGGTTGGTTAGGGGATTCCACTGATGTCCCCCAAGGATAATCTAGGTTCCAGAAGCCAGCTTCCTTCCAGCACCTTCTGTGAGCATCACGCCACCCGGGGTAAGCCGACTCGCAGTCACTAATTCTGCAGGGTGTCAGGTACGGAGCTGGGAGCGGCACATTCACGATTCATGCTCTTTTCCTTATCAAAACTATTTTTAATTCCTTTTAAGGCTGGTTTTATAGAGCGACAGCAGCAGTGTCTTGGCTGAGTTGCCCTTGATGGGTCAGGCTGTTCCCTGGCACTGCCCGCAGCCCAGGCTAAAGCTTCCCAAGGCTCGGGAAGGCGGCATCAGTGGCTTCCCGCTCGGGTTCCGGCAGGGAGCCCCTGCTAGCGCCCAGACGCTTGCACAATGACGTGCTGCCCTGTCCAGCCTCCTCCAAGCAGACGGGTGCTGGTGGCCCTTCATGGCATGGTGTGGTGGCGTGAGTCACCCTCTGCAGGTGGCCTTGGCGAGGCGGGAGGGCAGCTGGCTGCTGGCCGCAGGAGACCGCACCCTTGGGGCTGCAGAGCTGAGCTTGTAGGTTTCTGGAAGCAGTGAGCAGGGAGAAGAGGCTGGGCCAGGAGAGGAGGAGAGGACGCCCAGCCACGGCGTACGTCTTGGTGTCTTGGGAGACGACACCAACAGCTGGCCTCTGGATTGAACTTCTCTGGGAGGCAGACGCTTTGTGGCCAACTGAGCTTCTGAATTTTTCTGAATTTTATCTTCCCAGGACCAGGCAATGTGACCCCCACCCATCACTGCCATTTAGAGGGGAAAACAAAAAACCGAGAGGCAGTCTTTCCCGGCCAACACTGAGCGAGCAGGAGGGACCCGCTCTGCCCTGGTGAGGGACACTGGCCGCCAGCACAGAGTGTTCTGATAGGAAGGAGTGTTTTGTTGAAAGAGGAAAAAGTCCAAAACCCAAACCAAAGGAAATAGTAGCCTGGGGGAAAGATGGCCCCAAAGTACCACTGAGAACGGGGCGCCCTCATCATGAGGCCGGGACATGGGGTTTGTGGGGGGCTGCACCCAAGTGTGTCTTGACTGGTTTTACTTCTTGAGCACCCAGTGTGTGCACAACACCCAGGGGCTGACTGCACAACCCCCCTAGAATGGAGGGTCCTCCACCAGAGCAGTCTGTCCCCAGGAGGCTCTTGGCCACATCTGAAACCCCTTTGGTTGTGACATCTGGGTGGGTGCAGGGTGCTGGCACCCAGCGGAGCATCCTGCAGTGCACAGGACGGCCCCAGCCCAGAGTGATCTGCCCCCCACATCGGCAGTGCTGACGGGGAGAGGCCTTGTGTTATCTGGAAAAAAGGGGACTCTGATCCCTGCTCATGGCAAAGTAGAACCCCAACTCTCTGCCACTGAGCGGGTGACAGCTCACAGAGCCGCCACAGGTGACAGACGTAACTGCACCAAGCGGGGTCTGTTTGGCTGTCATTTTCACGGAAGCAGATTGCCAGCCCTTTCTTCCGCAGTGCTGCTGGCCAGGTCTGTACCACACATCTCTAGGCTAGCAGGCAGGTGCAAACTGTTTAAGCAGATTTCCAGTGGGTTGGTTGGGATGTCCCTCCTCTCTTCCTCCCACTTAGTGTGTGGACTTCAATGTGGGCAGAGTCCTAGGACGTCAGGAGGTCAGGTGACACAGGGATGCAGTTTGCTGGGGTTCAGTGGAGTCCCCTGACCAAAGGGTTCTTCCCTGGGTGGAGGCTGCTCTCCGGGGACACTGGCTGATGTATTTATCAATGAGTGTCATAAGCAGGCAGGGGTGCTAGTGGCATGGAGTGGGTGGGGGCCAGGGATGTCACTCAGCACCCTGCGGTGCCCAGGACGCCCCCATCCATGAGAAGGACCTGGGCCTCACAGTAGTGTGGGGGGTGGGCAACTGAAAGGGGAGCCTGCTCCGTCCACTGTGGAGGTGCGGGAGCCACCGCTAGCCTCGGGGGCTTGGGTGTTCCTGATAGAAGACCTGGGGGGCATCTGTGGCAGCCACCAGTGCCACACCCGCATGGAGAGTCCCTGTGAGGGGCCATCCACGGGGCCAGAGCTGCTGCCCAAGCACAGAAGCTTCTGGGCCCTCTAGGTCCCAGGGTCAGACCTTGCCCCTAGAGTAGTTCAGGCATCACCACATGTGAGCCCTCACCCCAGGGTCACGTGAGCCTGCCCACTCCCAACACGGGGACTCCCTGTGCACCCCGGGGCCGCCTACCCACTCCCTGCATGGCGACTCCCTGTGAGCTCTGGGGCTGCCTCCTTGGCTCAGCACAGGGTCCCCCTGTAGGCCCCCTCCACTGTTCCACCAGGGTTTGGGTCATCCTGGCACCTGAGGGGACTCTGTGCTGGCTCTGCCCATGGTGACCCTGTGACCTCTTGATGGGGCTGTGGGTCAATCCCATTTAGTAAGTTCTGTACTGTGCAGATATTTCAAAAGAGAAAGCACAGCCCTCCCGGCTGGAAAACATGGTCTTGTGACTGTCACCGTCAGGCCTTCCCTTTGTGCCGGAGTGGTGGGGGCTCCCGGCTCTATATTTAGAAGGGGCCGGAGGAGAAAGGGGTGAGTAAGGGGCCCAGTGGGAGGTGGAAAGAGCTGGGGGCATTCGTCTTGCCTGGGGCCACGAGGAGAAGGCCAGGGTGCCCACGGGGACAAGGCAGCCGCGCGGTGACGGGGACGAGCAGTGACTGCTCTGTCACTGTGGTCACAGAGCAGCATGAAAGGCTGCTGTCTGTTACTGGAGGTGGCGGGGGGCTGACTGTGTGTCATGTGAGAGCGTGGCTCGGCTGACACCACAGCTCTGTTCCCCAACAGGAAGAAGTAGGGGTACCCGGGCCCTGCGCCTGCCAGAGGGCAGCTTTTGGGGAATATTGCTCCAGCCACAGGGCTGAGAAAGGAGAGGGCCAGCATGGGCCTTCCCACGGGGCCCTGGACAAACTCTTGAATAGCCTGGAAAGCCCCTCTGGGGACCAACTCCTGCACAGCCTGCAAAGCCCCTCTGGGGACCAACTCCTGCACAGCCTGCAAAGCCCCTCTGGGGACCAACTCCTGCACAGCCTGCAAAGCCCCTCTGGGGACCAACTCCTGCACAGCCTGCAAAGCCTTTCTAAGGACAAATTCATCCACAGCCTGTGAAGTCTCTCCTGAGATGCCTCTGATCTGCTGATGGTGTCTTGACACATCCAGAACTCACTGGACTCTCCTTGGGGACTGTCTGAGCTTCTTGCTACTTCTGTGACAAACTACTATAAATTTGGTTATTTACAACAACATGAATGTGCGGGTCAGTGTTTTGGTGTACATATTTTCATCACAATTTCTTTTTCACTGTGTTTTTCGTAGAAGTTTATAGCTCCATTTATACACATAGGTTAGGTGACACTTGACGCAGCCCCCCCAATGTGACAGCACCCTGTCCACCCGAGGTTTCCTATGTCCCTCCAGCCAGCTCCTGTCCCTTCCTGTCTTCTCATCTGCCTCAAGACAGGAGCTGCCTGCTGGTGTCCTGTATCTGCTTGAACCCAGAAGCATCTTCTTCACACACAAGTACCATTTTATGTTTCACAGTCCCGTCTAACCTTCGAAGACGTGGCACCGGGAACCTTTCCGGGCTCATGGAGAGTCTGTGGGCCTTGTGTTCCAGGGTCCCCCCGGTCTCAGTCAGACCCTTAAATCAGGCCCTTTTATTAGAATTTGAGTTTGGTAGCTCACTTCTCTTCTGCTGTGTCAGGGCCTCCCTGGCGTGTTCCCTGCCAGGCGGGTCACTGGCGGTAGCCAGGCACCATCTAGTTCTTTGGGTCTCAAGCTGATGAGAGTCTCTCATTTATGCAGCTCTTCTGTCTCCTGGCCTAACATTTCCCTTGTGGCTTCGATGTTCCTTGTTCTCCTTTGCTCTGAGTAGACAAGGACCAATTAACGCATCTTAGGTGGCTGCTCCCAAGCTCTTAAAAACCCAGATGCCACTCACTAAAGATTAATCACAATTTCTCTAAAAAATGACAAAACTGTGTTGTTTCAAGTCATGAAGGTAAGAAATTTGACACCGGTCTCACCGGGCTGAAGTCAAGGCGTGGGCAGGGCTGGCGCCTTCTCCCCACGGTGACTTTGTCCCCTCCTTTGCCAGCTTCTAGAGGTCTGTCAGCCTTGGCCTATGCCCTCTTCCTGCAACTCCGGAGCCGGGGAGGGCCAGGTGACCCATTCTCCAGGGTCATTTGTGAACGCCGTGACCAGATGGGGTGCTGCTGGCACTGCATGGGTGGCGGCTACAGTTGCCGAGGACAGCCACACCTCAGAGGCGGTTCTGGCCCCCGTGTCAGCATCGCCGAGGGGGAAACCCTGATGTACAGAGTGTCCCAGCCTCAGAGCATTACTACGAAACGTCACTCTGGGTCCCTCCCACCTGTCCCGGTGAGAGGCCTGGGCAGGCCAAGGCCGCCACAGCAAGCTCCCGGAACCCAGAACCCGGAACCCGCTCCCAGCAGACACAGTGAATCCTTAGTGGACCGGCGCCGCAGCCACAGACTCGAGGGTTTGGGATCCCACGTCAAGCTGCCCCTGCACAGTGTCAAACATCTGGCTTAAAGCTGGACCCTCAAACATGCTCAAGGGGCAGAGAAGTGAGTGCTTCACCTGGCAGCAATCCAGCGTCACCAGCCACCTTCTCATCTGAAGGCTCAACCAGGGCAGGACTCACCTTAGAAGCAGGATACAGAGCTTCGAGTATTTTTTTTAATTATGGTAAAAATATATGCAACCAAACAAACCATCTCAGCAATTTCTTCATGTTCCATCTAGTGACACTGATCACATTCAAGCATGTGGCCATTCTCGACACCCTTTCCAAATCATTCCACCACCGTTAACACGACCTCACGGCCCCTCCGCAGTGACATCCCCCTTCCCCCCTCTCTCCCATCCCTGGTAAGTACGAACAGTCTTTGTTTTCTACACATTTGCTTATGTAGGCCGCTCTGGTGGCGGAGTGGTTAAGCACTCAGCTATTAACCGAGAGATCAGTGGTTTGAACCCACTCTGGGGACCAAGAGGACAAAGATTTCACAATCGGCATATGCTGAGATTACAAGGAAGTTCCATTCTGAGTTGGAGTCGACTCGACAGCGTCTAGCAGCATCTCAGTGGGGTCTTACAGTATCTGCCCTCCTGTGACGGCCTGATTTTGCTCACCACCATGTTTGCAAGGTGCACCCGTGTGGCAGCGTGCACCAGGACTTCAGCCCTCTTCATGGCTGAGTAATATTCCACGGTGTGGACAGACCACATTTGAGTTCACCCCTTTGCCTGTGGACGGACCTGGAGTTGTGTCCACCCTTTGGGTCTTGTGGAAAGCACCACAGTGAACGCTGGCGTCCAGGCTGGCTTTGTTCCTGCCTTCACTTCTGGGCATCTACCTGAGATTGGGATTGCGGAGTCATGTGAGCTGTGCTCTTGGCCAAGAACATGGAATACACCACGGACTGCCAGAAGAACAAACACATCTGTCCTGGGCGAAGTACAGCCAGAGGGCCCCTCAGAAACAAGGATGGCGAGACTGCGTCTTACATACTTTGGACCCATCATCAGGAGGGACCAGCCCCTGAGAAGGGCATCAAAGCCTGGTAGAGGGCAGGGTCAGTGCAAGACAAAAGGAAGACCTCTGCCGAGACGGACGGACACGGGGGCTGCAACAGCTGGCTCACACACGGCAGCGACCGTGAGCAGGACGCCGGACGGGGCCGTTTCTGCGTGTTGTACGGAAGTCACCTAACAACACCACAACGGTTCCGGGTTCTACCTTTGAGAAACTGCCCAACAAGCACAGTCTCAGCGTCTCGTCTAGGACTTTCCAGAGAGGGACACACACAGTGCCCCAAGCACCGGCGACCTGGAGGAGCAGGGGCATCCTCTGCGGAGTATCCAGGTCTGGGGGTCGGGTGGGGCCTGCAGCCTGCAGGGGCGAGGGGCAGCACCACACTTACACAAGCCCCTCGTGACACTGAGTTCATCTCGCTTCCCAGCGGCACTGCCCAGATGAGGTTTTGATGTCCCGCCTGGTGTGTCGAACAATGAGACCAAGTGTGTGGCTTTGCTCACGCGACAGCCCCTTCTGGCCTGCCCGAATTCCATGACGCCTTTTCTTGTTAAAGCAGAAACTCGGCCAAAGGCCTCTCGGGGCTGCCGGCAGCTCTTGCTGGAAAGGGGAACCAGGCCACCTCAGGAGGAGGTGCCCTGCTATACCAGTGGCCGAGGACTTAAGAAACAGCTCGGGCGGGAAGGGCCACACAGGAAGTGGGCAGAAGGTACCGGAAGGAGACATGGCACCTGGGTCCTGACGGGACCTGGGGGCTCTTGAGGTCTCCTGAGGGGCAAGGACAGCACTCCAACTTCCGCCCCCGCCTCCAGAGACACTCCCAGCTGGCTGGAGGAGGTGGGTGGACTCCATGGTGGGTGGTATCTAGGTGCTGCGGGGGGCATCCAACACCCAGCCTCCAGCAAATAAGCATCACATTAGTCAGGGCTTTCTAGAGAAACAGAACCTGTAAGATGTCTGTCTGTCTGTCTACCTACTCATCTATCTGCTATGGATTGAACTGTGTCCTGCCTGTAAGACAAGTGTTGTAAACGCTGACCTCTGCACCTATGGTTATGCGAGGTCCAATGATTAGGTTCTAAGTGTCACCACCCTCATTGCTGAATATCAGTACGGTCCCCTTCGAAGTCCTCCCTTTGGGAAGCTACGCACCAACGCCAGCACCTAGTCCACCCCTCAAAGCCATTTTGGAACTCTTTATGGCATGGCCATGGTGCACGGTGGCAAGGCGGCAGGTTCGCGAACTAAATCGTATAGCCGTCTGTGAGGCAGTTTTTTGCCAGTGAACAAATAAATGTATTGGAACCCCCTCCCTAGTCACCTGATCTGGCCTCCAGTGACTTTTTCTTTACCTGAAGATAAAGGAAATATTGAAAGGAAGACATTTGGATGACATTCAGGACATTGAGGGTATTACATCGACAGCTCTGATGGCCATTCCAGAAAGATTCCCCAAACTGCTGTGAAGGGTGGACTAGACACTCGTGTCCATGCACAGCTTCCCAAGGGAAGTCCCTGGAAGGTGACTGTAGTGATATCCAGCAACGGGGCACGTGGCACTTTTTCTAGGATGAGTTTGTGAACTTAACTGTCAGTCCTTATAATTTCATTTTGGAACAGGCTGTCTTTGCACAGGATTAGTGCAGGGTGTATATCTTGAGTCAATCTCTTTAGAAATATAAAAGAGATTAAACAAGCCAAGGAGCAAGCAGAGATGGGGGAAGACACGTCCAGCCACGTGAAGACCACCCAGGAGCAGAAGCTGAGAGGACACAGGACCTTCCTCCAGGGCTAACAGATGGAGAAAGCCTCCCCTACAGACGGTGCCCAGAATTCAGACGTCCAGCTGCCCAAACCATGAGAAAATAAACTTGTTTGCTGAAGCCACCCATTTGTGGCATTTCTGTTAGAGCAGCACTAAACTACTAAGACACTGTCAGCCTGTCTCTTTTTCTAAATAGTTACCTGCCCTATCTCTCTCTCTCTGGTTCAGTGGCAGGACACTCACTTTGCACACGCGAGACCCGGGTTCGATTCCTGGCCAAGTTACCTTGTGCGCAGACCACCACTCTGTCTGTGGAGGCTTGTGTGTTGCTAGGATGCTGAACAGGTTTTAGTGGGGCTTCCAGAGTAAGACAGACTAGGAAGAAAGGCCTGATGATCCACTTTAGAAAACCAGCCAGTGAAAACTCTGTGGGTCCCAATGGCCCAATCTGTTATAATCCTGGTGACAACACAGGACTGGGCACCGTTTTGTCCCCTTGTGGGTGGGGTCATCATGAGTCAGCACCAACTGGATGGCAGCTGTCATCATCCCCTACCCCGCTCCGGGCCCCCTCCTCAGCTTACCCCGTCCCTCCTGACCCCCCACGAAGTAGCGACAGCCTGGAGGGCCCTGAGGGGCTCTGCCCAGATAGCTAGGGAGGAGACACAGCCTGAAAGGCCACTGGATGTTTGTCAGTGGCCCTCTCCTGCTCCTGTGCCTTGATTTCCCCACCTACTGCTATGGATTGGTGGCTGTGGAGCTGACCTCGACTCTCCACGTGTGTCACAACTGCCCCCTGTACGGTTTTCGCTGGCTGAGCTTTTGGAAGCAGATTGCCAAGCCTTTCTTCTGAGGTGCCCCTGGGTAGCCTTGAACCTGCAGCCTTTTGGCTTGTAGCCAAGTGTGTTCACAGCTTCCAGCACCCAGAAACTGTAAAATGGGCTTAATTAACTATGTCCCCCAGAGCCCAGGTCCTGGCCCTGCTGCTAACCCCAGCCATTCAGCTTGGCTGAGACCTCCTGCACCAGAGCCTCAGTTTGCCTACCTGGGAGATGGGGATACTGACCCCTGCTGCCCAGGACACACATGAGAAGTCAAAGAGGCACTGCAGACACTCCCTGTGAGTCTGCTGAGTGGCCAGGTGACACAGCCAGGGAGTCGGTCTGCTCACTGTGCATGGCTTAAGAGCGGCCTGCTGTCACTAGCTGGAGTGCTGTGTCATACTGGCCAGCAGGTGCTGCAGAGTCAGTGACCTAATCCTCACAGCATGTGGCCACACGTCCAATTTCACGTGCCTGCCACTGAACCTGCTGGTAGCTCAGCTCTACCCACTGCCCAGGTGAGCTCCTGGAAGATCCCATGCCACCATCTGGGGGTACATGTGTCCTTGAAGACCAAGTCCTGACACGCTGGCTGTGTGTCCCCAGACACTCGAGTTCCCGCCCTCCATCAGTAAAAGGCCTGTCTTAGTCACCTAGTGCTGCTGTAACAGAAACACCACAAGTGTACAGATTGAACAAGAGTTTATTCTCTTTAGGTCCAGGAGACTAGGAGTCTGAATTCAGGGTACTTGCTCCACAGGAAGGCTTTCCCTGTCTGTCAATTCTGGAGGAAGGTCCTTGTCATCAGTTTCCCTTGGTCTGGGAGCATCTCAGAGCAGGAACCTCTGGTCCAAAGGACACACTCTGCTCCTGGCGCTGTTTTCTTGGTGACACCAGGTCCCCACCCTTTGCTTCCTTTTCTTTTTATCTCTTGTAAGATGAAAGAGGGTGTAGGCCACACCCCGGGAAAACTCCCTCTACACTGGATCAGGGGGGTGACGTTAGTAAGGGTATCACAATCCCACGCTACTCCAGTCTTCCTCCGTTAACCACAGGCAGAAATTAGGATCTATACACAGAAGAAAATTACAGTCACAAAATACAGGACCACCACACTATAGTGGGAATCATGGCCCAGCCACACTGCCGCATACACTTTTGGGGGACAGGATTCAATCCATGACAAGGTCAACCCTTTGTCCACGGAGAGCGTGAGGTGATTTACAGGTGACACTGTGGGCAGAGCGTAATGCAGACAACCCCTCCACAAACGGCCATGTTTTCTGTCATTCTGAGCTTGGTGGCCACTGCCAGCATCACTGTCACAGGTATGGGGACAAGGTTCTGGAGAGGGCACAATAAATCATATTTTAATCCAATATTAAAAAAAATGAAAGCAAAAAGTCAGCGAACACAACATCCGACTTTTCAGCCAACCTAGGACCCGAGTGGACCGGCACCGGGATGCCCTGATCCCTCTCTCTATTTTAAATGTTGATGTTTTTGTTCACTGTCATTTTTTGGCATTCATTCAGATTTTGTAAAACATTTTGCATTAAAGTGTGATGTACTGTGATGGACTGAGTTTTGGGGGCCCTGTAAATTTGTCTCCCTTTAATTCAGCCCTAGCCCCGTCGGAGCCAGAAACTCTGGTGGCGCATTGGGTTCAGTGCTACGTCTGCAAAGCAAAAGGTTGGCAGTTCAAATCCTCCAGACGCTCCTTGCAAACTATGGAGCAGCAGTCCTCTGTGCTACAGGGTCCCTGGGAGTCAGAATGGACTGCATGAGGCGGCGGGCTATTTTGGTTTTCTGCTGGAGTTTGGCTTTGTTTGTAGACATTTGTTTATGACGGATTATGACGCACTTGTTCTGACTTTTAAAAAAGATTGCATCATAATGCTACTTGTTTTGATGATTCTGCCTTTCTTTGCGGTTGTTAGGTGCCATCGAGTCCCTTCTGACTCCTGGTGACCCTGCAGCACAGCAGGAAACACTGCCTGTCCTGTGCTTGAGCCCGCTGTAGCCGCCGGGTCAGCCCACCTCGTTGAGGCCCCCTGGATTTTGCTGACCCTCTACGTTAGTTTTTCTTTAGTCCCTTCTGGTAATTAAGAGGCAAAGCTGGGGTCCAGAGGAAGTGGAGCTCCCACCCCAAATCCAGCCTGCCCTACTCATGGCTGGCCCTGCAGGTGCGTGTTGCTGGAGCACCCCAACAAAGGTCCACAGAAAAGCCTGTTCTTATAATGTCACTGCTGGATGCCCCCGACTAAGAAACACCTCCTGATCCCTCTCTTTCCCAAATCAGTCACAGAATACTTGAAAACGAGAAAACTCATCCTCAAACAACTAAAAGGTCAAAGAAGAAATCACTAGGAAAACACAGTATCAGGACAGCCAGAAAACAAAATTGCAACATTCCAGGAGGGGCAGGATGCAGCTAAGGCAGAGCCTAGAGGGGGATTCATAGCTGCAAACGCCTGTGTTAGACAAAAGACAAGCTCTCAGGCTGACAACCTGATTTTGAAACTTGGGGAACCAGAAAAAGAAAAGCAAACTCAACTCAAAGCCAGCAGAAGGAAAAAAGTCACAGAGAAGAGAGTGGAGGTAAGCCAGAAAGAGACCAGGAAAACGTCAGAGAGAAAATCAAAAGCGAAAGTTGGGTCTTCGAAAACATCAGCAAATCTGAGAAACCTTTCAGAAGGAGGAGGGAAAAAAAAGAGAGAAAGAAAATCTGCAAATAACTAGAACCAGAAACGGACAAGAGAACATGGCAAGTAGCTCTGTGCCTCCAAATTAGGTAATCTACATGAAACGGACAAATTCCTAGAAGCACAGGAACAAGCAGATCAGTCATGGTTTCGGGTTTAGGGTGCTTTGCTCTGCTGGGAGAACGGACATCAACCTGAGGAGAAATACAACCAGAACACTCCTTAGATGCAAGGGTGGAGAGACTGGGTCTTGCTCACCTTGGACACGTCAGCAGAAATCATCACCACCCAGCAAGGGGCATCACGTTTGGGAAAGCGGAGAACCCAGTCAGCCGCCATTGGCGATGCTGACTCATGGCAACAACACGCTTTGGTCACAGGGTAGCCCTGAGCTCCCTACAGTTTCTCGGCCACAATCTTGGCAGAAGCAGATTGCCAGGAGTTTCTTCTGTGGCACTGCTGAGTGGGTTCAAGCCCCTAACGTTTCAGTCAGCCGTCACTGCAGATCACTGGTGCTGCTCAGGAGTGCTGGTCAAAGAGAGAATCGGGGAAAGCCAGGGACACCCTTGATGAGATTGGTCGGCAGGCAAGTCACAACAGTGGACTCAACACACCAGCGCAGGGCCATAGTGTTTCGTTTTGCTATACACAAATGACATCACCCTGATCCAGAGCCCGCGGGACAGCACCTAACCACCACACTGTCCAGTGCTGACTCCCAGCCAAGGTGCCACAGACGCAGCCACCACCCATGGGTCCATGGAGGCGTGGGTGTTGCTGGGACACTCGACAGGCTTCAGTGAAGGTTCCTGACAGAAGTCGAGCGGAAGGAAAGAGCTAGCACTCTACTTCCAAAAATCAGTCAACAAAAACCCTGTGGACCCACAACTCATTGTTAGAGTGGCTCAGGGATAGGGGGCAGCATTTTGTCCCTGTCACCATGAGTCAGAGACCACCTAGACAGCAGCCAACAACAGCTCCTATGTCTGGTATTGTGCGCTTTGATGTCACCTCTCCTATCGCTGGATCTCTGTGGCACTCCCGTGCAGCGGGGAGTATGATTTCCGACACAGAGAACCAAAAGGGTTCCGCCCAAGCGTGGGTCTGGGATTTGAACTCCAGTTTCCTGGCTGGAAGCCCAGAGCTCCTTTGACGATGACATAACCTCCCGGTGTGTCATGCCCGCAAAACACTGGGATTTGTTTGTGCTTTCTTCTAAAAAACAAGAGATTCCAAGTTCATGAGGTCAGGCATAAGTGACATACCTTTTTGAGTTTTCCTGGGAAGAACCACTTTACAAACCTGTTTGAAAAAAGAGAGACAGAGGAAAAAGAGAGAGAGAGAGAGAGAGAGAAGAATGGTTACATATTTTTGGACTGAAGTAGGTGTGGGAGACCTCACCCGAGTTTTTCTCAGGAAAGTACCCTGCTGTACCCGAGACAGCAGTCTGCAAATTAGAAACGGCTGCGGGGTCCCCAGCAACTCAGGGAGAATCAAGTTCACTGCCTCACAGCCAACCACTCAGGAAGACAGCAATGTATCTATCAGAAAAAGATGGGCTTTCTTCTGGAATCTGTATTATTCCACTGTGGAACCCGGGGGTGGAGGACCCAGCCCAGACCACACGCTCAGAGCCCAGCGACACACCATAAGATCCTAGCATGAGAAAAACAAAAATATTCAGGAATGTGGCCAGGAAATGGAATACTCTTTGTGTTTTTCCATTTTGTGTTTCTACTTTTGCACAAGCCACGTGCCAGGACAGGGGGAGTGCAGAGAATGCGTGCTTAGGGGCACACCAATTAACCCCAGATGGAAGAAGTGACAGGTATATGGGGAAAGGAAGAAGAAGGATCGGATGCTGGCTGTCCAGGGCCAGGAGGTCAACAGACCAGGAAATACGGCCGCATGATCGGGACCCTGGGGGTGGGCTGGGCTGGGGCACTTGAGGACTGTGTGTCCCGTGGAGCAGAATCCTGGCCAGGCAGGACCGGTAGCCATCTCTGACATGCAGGAGCTGTGACACGGGGAACCGACCACAGCCCACACCTCACTGTGCCCACTCCATCAGCTGACCTGGGCATGTGCCCGCCCAAGGAGGCACCCTGTTTCCTAACTCCCACAAAATCACATGCTGTTCATTGAACTCCACTGCCCCAGAAGTGAGGCCAGGGGCCTGTCTCCTGTACTGACGAGTGTCCCTCTCTTTGGGAACATAGCCTTTCTCTTTTTTCACATTAGTTAGGTCTCCAGAGACACCTTGGAGAAAGGCCTGGAGATCTATGCATGAAAAATCAGCCACTGAGAACCCCCATGGAGCACAGTGTCATCCTGTGACACGCAGAGGTGCCGTGACTCAGCGACAAGTGGTCTGGGCTTTTTGGTGTCTGGTGTGAGCTGGGGATCAAACTAAAATTTTCCCCAAATAACAAGTGCAGGGTCTCTCCCTGTCTCTGCCAGATCCTGCTGACAGCCTTCTGAGGTGGGGGGCATCCTGAACACCGCGGGGGATTGACCTGCATCCCCGGCCTCCACCCACTGGATGCCACGAGCCCTCACTTCCCCAGTGGTGACACTGATGCAAGTCCCCAGACATGGCCCAGTGTCCCCGGGGGTGGGGCAGAATCGCCTGGGTTAGGACCGCTGGGTTAGCTCTGAGGTCCCTCTGCTCTGGGCCCCGCCGGGCAGGCTCTAGGAGCTGCAGCCCTTGGAGGACCCTGCAGACACAGGCGCAGTTTCTGTGGCTTTGGTGACGAGTTGCAGACCACACTGGGAAGCTGATAGTCCAGCCCTTTGTAGTCCACAGGTGGCCGTGTCCCCAGGCTTCATTCCATGGCGGGCTTCCCTGTTGAGGTGACAGAAAGCATCCGGCCTGGCCCAACTTCCTGAGCTCACAGGGGCCTGACAGGCGCTCACGAGGGGGGATGTTTCCCTCAGCTCTGACAGTCCCATGGTCCCCAGAGCTGGCCCACCCTTTTCTGCTTTACTATATCTGCTGGGTCCACAAACCAACGGGGTTTTTCCCATCTGCACACAGGCTGTATTCCCTGCAGCCACTCATGTGGCCACAGGCCTCTCTGTGGACCCCAGGCCCCCTCTCCCAGGAACTCCAGGTTCCAGGTGCTTGTGAGCAGGAAGGAGGCATCTGGAGGCAGTTTCCTCCGAAGCCAAGGCTTCTCCTCTGCAGCACGGCTGACACTGGAAGCCAGACACTCATTGGTTGTGGGGTTTTGTTCTTGTGCACTGAAGGATGTTGAGCAACATCCCTGGCCTCCACCCACTCAACACCAGCAAAAACAACAGAATCAGTTGCCCTGAGTCCATTCTGATTCACAGTGACTCTCCATTCCCTTGATGTGCCAGTAACACAATTTTTTATTTAGGTGAAAAAAAAAAAATCAGAGTTAGATCCCAACCTCACACCACACATCCAAATACATTCCTGATGAGACAGAGGGTGCAATCAAGGGGGAACCTCCAGCTCATGGCATCCCCCTCCCCTCTCCTCACTCAGTGTGTGGATTTAAACCTGCACAGCATCTTAGGGTGTCAGGAGGTCAGGTGATCATGAGACAAGTCTCTTGGGGGTCTCTGAGAGTCTCACTCAGAGTGAATCTATATCCAGGTGACACTGGACCATGTTTCGGGACATCTGTGGTTGTCACAGGTGGGAGTGAGGCGCTACTGGCATCCAGTAGGTGGGCGTCAGGGCTGCTGCTCAGTGTGCAGAACACCCCCCACCGCCGTTCCCCTCAGGAATGACCCGGCTCCACGTCAGCGGTGCAGAGGTCAAGAAACTGTCGTAGATTTGGAAAGTGAGAGGAGCTTTCAGCTGAACAAAAACACTGCTTGCTGGTCACTAAAAAAATAAAAAGAATCAGCTGTTAGGCTGTCTCGGCGCAGCTGTGACAAGTGGGGACCCCGTGTTAGGAGTGACCCCTCAGCACAGGCTGAGGGCAGTTGGGGGCCGGCAACCTCTCTGGGCTCTGATGGGGACCCAGGGTCCAGCCCTGCCGGCACCATAGGACCTGAAATCGATGACATTTGCTGGGGCGGGGGTGGGGACGCTGCCGGGAGCTGAGTGGTTTCTGAGAAGCAGACAGCACAGAAACAAGGCAGCCAGCTGCCAGAGGAGGGGATTACCCTCTCCCTTCCCCTGAAGAACTCCCAAACCAGAAGCCAGAAGGGCTTAGGTTTCTTTTACTGCCCGGGGCAGCTTCCTGGAGTGCTGGTTTCTGTCCAGTGCTTCTCAGAGTGAAAAGAAAAAAAATTGAATCTATTTTTAAGTCCTTCCAGGAGAGGCCCTGGAGGGAGGGAGGGCACATTATAGCTGAGAGAACTGAGGGCCCAGAAGGCTAAAACATGAGAACTTTGGGATGAGCACGCAGAGGTGCCCAGCCCCAGCCCTGCCTCAGTTTACCGACTTACAAAGCTAAAAAACAAAACAAAAACGAAAAACCTCACTGCCATGGAGTTGATTCCAACTGACAGCGACCTTACCGGACAGGGTAGAATGTGCCTCACGGAGTTTCCAAGGAGTGCCCGGTGGGCTTGAAATGCCACCCTTTTGGTTAGCAGCCGCAGCGCTTACCCACTGCGCCACCATCCCACTGCTGCCACAGAAATGACCCAGACGGCCTCTTCCTCACCGCCTCCGGGGCCAGCCTGTCCACCGGGGTAGGGGCTGGAGATGCAGGTGTGGGTCCCAGCCCAGGCCCTCACGCAGACCCGGCTGTCCATCGGCAGAGTCCTGCACGGGGGGGTGCCGCTGCCCGGGTGTCCACGGGGCTCCAGACCAGGGCAGATGAGGACGAGAGGCCTGGCACTCGACGTCCACCATCAGCCTGTGACAACTTAGGGACCCCCAGAGTCCAACCGGCAGCAGAACACAGGACGGCTCAGGTCGTCGGGCTGGGCGTGGGGTCGCCGTGAGTCAGGTGCCCGCTTAATGCCACTGACAGGGGAGACAATGGGCAGACGAGGGAGGGTCCTAGCTGGCGAGGACAGCCCACCCTCTCCAGGAAGCTGGGCCCCCAAACTCGCCGATAACCTCGGCGCTGCCAGGGCACGTATTTGCTCACTCAAACAGTTACTAAGCCCAGCCAGCAGAGGTCAGGGGGAAGAAGGGTCACATGCCCTGCTCTGAGGGAGCTGTCTGTGCTCTGCACGTCAGTTACTAACAGGAAACGCTGCTGTACGCGGCCCGGCCCCACGGGGATCACTTCCAGCTCTGCAGGCCCAGCGGCACCTGCTGCGATTGCTCGATCCCGCCCTCATAGTGTAGAAGAAGCACAGAGGTCCTCCCAGTGACAGGTTAAGCGCTGGGCGGCTAACCAAAAGGTCAACGGTTCGAATCCACCCAACAGCTCTGTGGGAGAAAGACCCAGAAATCTGCTCTGCTGAAGATTCTGGCCTAGAAGACCCTACAGGGGTGTTCTCCTCTGTCACGTGGGGTACCTATGAGTTGGAGTCCACTCAGGAGCATGTAACAATGGTGTGGGAAACGCGGGTGGCGCTGTGGTTGAGAGCTACATCTGCTAACCTGAAGGTCGGCAGTTCAAACCCACCAGGCGCTCCCTGGAAACTCTATGGGGCCACTCTGCTCCATCTTATGGGATTGCTGCGACTCAGAATGGACTGGACAGCAGTAGGTTTGGAAAGCAGACATACTGAAACCCAACCCTTTACTGTCGAGGGGATTCTAGCTCACGGTGACCCCACAGGACAGAGAAGAACTGTCCTGGAGAGTTTCTAGGGTGCCCGATGGCCTTAAACTGTCGACCTTTTGGTCAGCAGCCATATGTGGCACTGAGCCACTGAGCCACCAGGGAAAGCAGAGATAAAAGACAAAAAAAAAAACAAACCAAAAAACAAACCCACTGCTGTCAAGCTGATTCTGACTCATGGCAACCCTACAGACAGAGCAGAGCTGCCCCTTAGAGTTTCCAAGGAGTGTCTGGTGGATTTGAACCTGCATTCTTTTGGTTAGTAGCTGTAGCACTTAACCACTATGCCACCATGGCCCCAGACAACACAAAAACAACTGGGCCTGGCTGTGGGCCAACAAAACTTCATTTACAAACACAGGAAGGGGCTGGGTTGGGAGTCTGCCGAATCGGAGGCAGAAGGACGAACAGCCCCTTGAGAAATGGGGGCTCCTTCACTGGTTGAACAGGGAGCTGCCACGCAGGTCGGTGAAAGTGCCCCCTGAGTGAGATGAAAGGGAAATCAAACGCAGAGGGAAGGGAGAGGATGTTCGCACTGAGCTCCCATAGCCGCCTTCACAGCTGCGCTTTTCACAACAGCCCAGAGGTGTAAACAACCCAAGCACCAGTCAACAGGATAGGCTCTGTCCACACAATGGGGTGTCACTCAGCCAGGAAAGAAACGAGGCCTGGAAGCACCCTGTGCTGTCAAAGGAGCCAGACGGAAAAGGTCACGGAGTGTCTGATCCCACCGCTACCAGATATCCAGGAAGGGACCATCTATAGAGACAGGAAGCGGAGGAGTGGCTGCCGGGAGCTGGGACAGGGCGCAGGGGCATGACAGCTCAGGGGGACAGGATTTCTCTTTTGGATGATGAAGATGTCCTTGACTTAGGAAATAATATGGCAGTCATTATTCCCTGTCCTCGAGCATAGAGAATGTGACTCTACTGGAGGCTGGGCCCACAAGGCTGACAAGGACACCCGAGGACACACCAGCTGGACCCCGCGGTGTATAGACAATAGTGGGGATCATCTTGGGAAATATCTTTTAGGGAAACTCTCACAGAAACAAGTCATCAAAGGTGACAACACAGAGATTTTTCACTCTTATCTTCGCCTGTTAGCATTTAGGGAACAGAAAATGGGTTGGGCCAAAGAAGGCCTTCCTGACTGACTGTCCCCACTGAAACCTGTATCAACGATTGTTCAGAAAAACACTCAAAATGTAGAATAACAGTTCCTAGGCAATCTGTGAAGAGGTGAAGCTTTCAGTGGTTTTGCCCATTTGTAATGCTAATATATATATTTTTATCAGCTAAAATGAGGTCATACAAGAAGAGCAAAAACCAACCAACCAACCTAATAAGCCAGTTCCTGTCGAGTGGCTTCTGTCTCACAGAGACCCTACAGGACAGAGCAGAACTGCCCCATAGGGTTTCCAAGGAGCGGAAGGGTTAGGCTCTAAATTCTGTAGAACCGGTGTCCTTAGAAGTGTAGATACAGGGCAGGTGCCACGTGACCACGGAGGCAGCCAGGAATGACCAGGAATGACCAGGAATGCCAGGGGCCACGGGGAGCTGCTAGAGACAGGGTGTCCCCTAGAGCCTTTAGGGGGAGTGCAGCCCTGCTGAGAGCTCTTCAGATTTCTCCCTTCACAGCTCAGACAGCCAGTTTCATTTTCCCTGGTGGTGTGGTGGTTTCACTGCAAAGCGAGTGGTCAGCAGTTTGAATCCACCAGGTGCTCTTTGAAAACCCTAAGAGGCAGTTCTACTCTGCCCTATAGGGTTGCTATGAGTTGAAGTCACCTCCACGGCAATGAGGTTTTTTTTTTTTGAAGTTTGTGGTACTCTGGAGTCCCCAGATGGTGCAAATGAGGGAGCTCGGCTTAAGGCAGAGGCTGGATGTTTAAGTCACCCAGCAACACCAGGAAAAAGGCCCTGGCAAATCAGGGTGACAAATCAGCTGCGGAAACCTGATGGTCCTTGTTCTTCTCTGATACACGTGGGTTGCTGTGCGTCACAGTCGGCTGCACGGCTGCTGGTCCGGGGTGCTTTGGGAGGGGCCCCAGGAACCTGCGGGGCCTCTTTTCTCCCGGGGACAGCTTTTTATCTGCAAGCCAGTGTCCTGTCTACTAAACGGGGGTTGTCGGCCCCTCCCCGGGTCCCTGCGTGCCAGTGGCCAGCTGCTGTGTTTGGCAGGAGTGTTCTGCTCATGGCCTGTCCCAGGAGCTTGGAGTTCCTCCTCCTTGCTCCTTTTCTGTTTGTTCCTCAGCGTCCCCAGGGACTGCTCTGGATTGCTGCTGGGAAGTCAGGGAAGAACAGCCAGGGATGGACGGCTGCCCTCGCGGCGTGCGCACAGCCACACGCACACGCAGACCCCCATCACACACACGCACGTCCCCTGAGTGAGGGCGCGTGCGCCAGCTGCCTGGGCTGGAGGAAGGACGGCCACAGTGACGAAAGAAAACACTGGTGGCTTCCAGCACGGCTGCCCGGCCTGGCCTGGAACCTGCTCGTGCGACAGGGACACAGCCCCGGTGGTCGCAGCATAGCTGTGATCGGGCAGGGGGTGGAGTTCGGGGCAGGGGGTGGGGTTCGGGGCAGGGGGTGGAGCTCGGGCAGGGGGTGGGGCTCGGGGCAGGGAGTGGAGTTCGGGCAGGGGGTGGGGCTCGGGGCAGGGGGTGGAGCTCGGGCAGGGGGTGGGGCTCGGGGCAGGGGGTGGGGCTCGGGGCAGGGGGTGGAGCTCAGAGCTGTAGCAGGAGCTCAGAGCACAGGGTGGAGCGGAGTGCGGCCGCCGACACGCTCACATCAAGGGACGGGGTGGGATTCCGTCCCTGCCCACACAACTGCCAGGGCCCACCGCGGGCCAAGCTGTGGCAGGTCTTGGTGGCGCTGTCAGGGGACAGGGACAAGACCCACTGCAACGGCTGGCGCTTAGGCCGGCCAGCTCGCTCTCGGGGCTGCATAACTCAAGATCTCAAGTTCTGGTGCTGTTACCGGCCGTCCCGTCGAGCCTAACTCCCGGTGACCCCGTGTCGGCCCAGCAGGGCTGCTCCAGACTTCCAGGCCGTGGCCTTTTGGGAGCAGGTCACCAGGCCTGTCTTTTGACGCTCCTTTGGGTGGGTGCAAACATGCTCTTTGCAGCTAGTAGTCCAGTGCTTGGCCATTTGTCATCCCAACCCCTGTCCCTAAGTCAGTTTGTACTCACAGTGATCCCACAGGGCAGAGCAGAACTGCCCATAGGATTTCCAGGGCTGCAATCACTGCCCAGGGAGGCAGCAGTCAAGAAATCAAAATCCGCATTGCATCCTACAAATCTGCTCCTTAAAGCAAGACAAAGATGTCACCCTGAAGACTAAGGTGCACCTGCCCAGGCCCTGGGATTTGCATTTCCCTCATAGGTCGGCAAAAGCCGGATGAATACGGTAGACACAAGAACTGACACCTCTGTACTGCAGTGTCGGTGAAGATACTGAATGTTCGGGACCGCTGAAGAAGCACAAATCTGTCTTGGACAGAGCCTTGCCAGAACGCTCCTTAGCAACAAGGTTGGCCAGACATGTCATCAGGAGGGACCTGTCCCTGGGACATCATGCTTGGTAAAATAGAGGGTCAGTGGAAGTGAGAAAGCCCCTCAACAAGACGGAATGATGCAGTGGCTGTCACAGTGCGCTCAAGCGTCATCACTGTGGGGACTGTGGGGGATGGCCAAGATTTCCCTCTGCTGTGTGGGGGTCGCTGTGGGTCAGAAGTGACTTCACAGCACCTAACAGCAACAATCTTGATGGAACCGACTGCCACCTCTGTCCCCCTCAGAGAGGCCCAGGGTCTGGATCACCAACCGTGTGACTCGTAGCTGAGCACTTAACCACCATGTCACTAGGGTCCAAACCGCAAACTTGGAGGCCTCAAATAATGTCCCTTTGTCAATTCCGAAAAGTTTCTGCAGCTCAGGAGTCCCCAGCTGGTACAAATGGTGAGGCACCTGGTTGCCGACAGGAAGGCTAGGGTTTGAATCCACCCAGAGGCCTTCCAGAGGCAGATTATCTAACACACAAGGTGAGCTCAGGTCTCCTTCCTCATCTGAAACCCCTGCGTGGCTGTTCTCCATGGAAACTAGCAAGGAAGCCCAAGGGACCCTGTGTTCATCTTGCTCACGGGGTCACTCCTCCTCCCCCAGGTAAGGGGTGCTAAATCTGAAAAGAGGCTCTGATTCTCCAGGAAGGTGCTGTGGGTTTGGCGGAGAGACAGACGCCAGCCAGACCCTAGAAGCAGACTCTCTGATATGGTGACAAAATGGGACACAGTTCACTATGGATCCTCTGGTAAGCAAGGTGTCACAGATTGAATGGTGTCCCCCCGAAAATATGTGTAGGAATTTGGCTGGGCCAGGACTCCCTGTTTTCTGTGACTGCCTTGTGTTCTGTGATTTTCTGATACTGTAAATCCTAATTTCTGCCTGTGGTTAACAGTGGATTGTGTTAGAGAGGATTAGGGTGGGACTGTAACACACTTCCTAAGGTCACCTCCCTGCTCCACTGTAAGGGGAGTTTCCCCGGAGTGTGGCCTGCACCCCCTTTCATCCTACAAGAGATAAAAGGAAAGGGAAGCAAGCGGGGAATCGGGAACCTCATATCACCAAGAAAGCAGCACCGGGAGCAGAGCGCATCCTTCAGACCCGAGGTTCCCGTGCTAAGATGCTCCCTGGACAAAGACTGATGCTACACAAGGACCTTCCTCCAGAGGTGACGGAGGGAAAGACTGACCCTGGAGTGGACCCTGAATTGGGACATGTAGCCTACTGGACTGTGTTTAAGAATAAACCCATCTCTTTTTAAAGCCATCCACTCGTGGTAGTTCTGCGAGAGCAGCGCCCCATGACTAACACACAGGAGACGTACCATGATGCCCTGGCTGACTGCATCATCTGTCCCTGGGTGCCCTGAAAGAAAGGACTGGTGATTTACTTCTGAAAACTCGGCCACTGAGAGCACAGTGTGGACGTGACACCCACAGGGTCACCATGAGTCTGAGTCCGCTCAAGGACAACAACGTGAGTGGCTCGGGACCCCGGGCACGGCTGAGCCGGGTTCTCTGCTCAGGGTCTTGCCATGGTCTCATCAGAGGCTTGACCGGGGATGGATCCTGTTCTGAGCTCGCTCCCCCATGGTGCTGGCCCAATTCACCTCCCCGCGGCTGTAGGTCACAGGACCCTGTTTTCTTGCTGACTGCTGGGGGGCCTGCTGTCAGCTCCCAGGGGCCACCCGCTGTACCCTGCCACATGGACCTCTCACAAAGCGGCAGCTGCTGGCACGGGGAGATTCTCCCGGGCTGGCTGACCGCATCCCTCCCCGTGCACCGAATACCACCTTTGCCGTGTCCTGCTCCTCAGAAGCAGATCAGCGGTCCCACACGCACTTTGCTACTGAGTGTGAGTGGAAGCCGGGGTCACTCCTCAGCACCCTCCAGTGCACAGGGCGGCCCACCCCAGAGAAGGGTCTGGGTCCCACGTCAGCGGTGCTCAGGGGGAGAGACTCTGCTTTGATTACTTGGGGAAAAACGGAGTCAGGTCCCGGCTCACACTATTGAAAAAAAAAAAGTTGCTGTGAGTCGATTCCAGCTTGTGGAGAGCTGTGCGCACTGCAGCGGGGCTGTGCGCAGGGCGTTTAGTTGTAAGTGTTGGAAGGAGATCACCGAGTTTGGTTTCTTTGGCAGCTCGGGTAGACTCTAATCTTCCATCTTTCGTTAGCAGTTGAGCATGTTAATTCTAGGTACCAGCCCTCCCAGGGGTTTCTGCCCACAGGGTACACCAGAATACACTCCTGATGGCCTAGACAGTGTCAACCAGGGGGCCCTCCAGCTCTCTCCTCCCCACTCAGAGAGTGCATTTCAATGTGGGCATCAGGAGGTCAGGTGGTTATGGGACACAGTGCCTTGGGGGTCAGCAGAGTCCTCCAAGCCAGTGGTGCTCACTTGGGTGACTATCTCCCCAGCAGAGGCTGGGTGATGTCAGGGGACCTTAAGTGTGACCATGACGGTGGCATTCAGTGGGTGGAGACCAGGGGGGCTGCTGTGCACCCTGCAGAATGCATGGTGGCCCCACCACAGTCGGGGATCCGGCTTGTGTCACTGTGCCGAGAGAGAGGCAGAAGGTGTCACAGGAGGGCCTTGAACCCTGGTTATGGGGATATGGATCCATGGGGACCCCTCTCATCTGCACAGAAACACCCGCCTGGTCCGAAGCCAGTGCCGCGTGTCTGAGAAGAGACTGGCAACGAGAGAAAGATGACGGTTAAACGAATAAACATCCCAAGAATGCAAACGGCAGGCGGCCAGCTGTTCCCAGCCCCTGCCACTCCCCACCCCTACCACTTGTCTGCTGCCACTGAGCCCGGGACCAGGTCCCTGTGGCCAGGACCCAGCATTCCAGGTTCCAAGTGGGCCTGGCAGGGCAAACAGGCACGCTGAGGACTTGCGTGGTGGCCGCCCACCAGCCTCTTCCCAGGCTATGGAGCCAGCTGGTGGGGGGGTGGGGTGGGGGTGGGAACGATGGAGACTGACGGCGCGTGGCTCCCGGCATCTGGGAACGTTCATGAGAACGAGGGCGGTAACTCAGGGGACAGGTCACAGTGAGGAGCCATTCTGCCTGCTGGCCCCCCCGGGGACCCTCAAGGATGCGCTGCCCTCCCCCTCATTTCTGCCACAGCCCCTCGGACCAGCAGCTCCTTCTTGTGGGCCCCCAGGTCTTCGGTGTTGTCCGTCACTTAACAGGACATTGCAAGAACAGTACCAGGAACTCCACGTGCCCTCAGCATAGGCATTCCAAGTACCACACACCACCTACCAGTTTTCTTATTCTATCTGCCTCTAACCCAGGCTTCTGTCTATCCAGTTACACAGTTACATATAGGTATGCTGTTGTTAAGTGTTGTTGAGGCAGTTCCAACTCACAGTGACCCTACAGGACAGAGCCCCACTGTCCCCCGTGGTTTCCCTTTTGGTAGCAGCTGAATGCTCCTAACCACAGTGCCACCAGGGTCCCCTATGTAGTTACACACATGTGCGGGTTATTCTGGCAGTCTGTCTGTAATCCATCCATCTACTTACACAGTCATAGGTAGTTACATGAGTGCAGATTATTCTGTCTGTCTCTAGCTACACAGTCGCACACCGTCACCCACATGTGCGGATGATTCTGTCTGTAATCTGTCCCTCCATCTACTGACTTACATGGCCCTGTGTAGCTTCACCTGTGCGCACACCACATTTTCTGAACCGTCTGTGATGCAGTCGCAGACCCCACACCCCTTTGTCCCTACATACCAGGGGGGTGTTTACCAAGAACAAGGATGTTCTGTTATGTAACCTCCAGTGCTGCTCTTTGCCAGATAAGCCAGTGACAGGCAGGACGTCCCTTGACTTAGCACCGAGCATTCTCACTGTGAGTACCACCCGGGACCTCCCACCAGGAATCCGGCTGCCGTTGTATGCTGTTATGGGCTGGATCCTGTCCCACAAAATTCAGTGTCCTAAGTCCGAACCTCTATGCCTGTGGCTGTAATTCCATTTGGGAATGGATCGTCTTTGTCGTGGCAACAAAACAGGATTAGTGCAGGATTCTCAGTCAATCTCTTTTGAGATATAAAAGAGATTAAACAAACAATCAAACAAGCAGAGATGGGGGAGAGGCCAAGCGACCTGAAGACCACCCAGGAGCAGAAGCCCAGGGGACACAAGGAATTTGCCCCAGAGCCGACACAGAGAGAAAGCCTTCCCTACAGCCAGTGCCCTGAATTCTGACTTCCCGTTTTCTACACTGTGAGACAATGCCTGCCTGTTAAAGCCACCCCCTGCGGTGTTTCTGTTACAGCAGCATTAGGTGACTAAGACAGAGGCTGTCGAGTCAGTTCTGACTCACGGTGATCCAGGTGATGGAGGACAACTGCCCCACCAGATTTCCAGGGCTGACATTGTCACGGGAATGGGTGCCAACTCTACTCCAGAGGACTGGGTGGCCAGTTGGAACTCCCGCCTTCTGGTTAGCAGCCAACATTTAACCATGGGGCCACCAAGCACCCTTTAAAATCGTCAGCTTGGTCCCCGTGTTGTTTCTGGCCGTAATCAAGTCCATTCCGACTCGTGGCGATCCCCTGTGACCAAGGAGAACCACCCCGTAGAGTTTCTAGGACGTCATCTTCAGACGCAGACTGCCAGGCCTTTCTCCTGTGGTGCCACTGGGTGGGTTAGAGTGGCTGACCTTTCCGCCAGCAGCCGAGCACTCGTCCGCTGTGCTACCTGGGCTCCTTTGGGAAGGCACAGGAGGCAGAGTGTGGCAGAGATCTGGGGTGCAGGCAGGGGTTTGGCTGTGGGCATAACTTTCTCCCTGTGTTTGAAATGGGGACCCCAGGGTTAAGCGAGGCTGCTCCTCCATCCTCTGCCCACCCCCCACAGTGCAACAGGCTGGTTCTCACCCTCCTGGGGCTGGGGAGCTCCAAGCTCTGGGCCCTCCTGTGATCCCCCTGCAAATCTGCACATGACGGATCTGACAGCTTGGCTGTTTGTCTGTGCGCGCTGTTGTTGCTGTAGCTTTATGGCCCCTTTAATGGGGTCTTTATGCCCTTGGCGTCCCCAGGCGGTGCCAAGAGTTAAGGTATTTGCCTATTCACTGAAGGGCTGGAGGCCCCACCGAGAGGGGCCTTGGAAGAAAGGCCTGCTGATCTATTTCCAAAAACTCAGCCCCTGAAAACCTGCAGGTGACTTGGCAATCCTGAGCACAGGCAGAGCCCCTGAAGAAGGGACAGGAGGAACCCAGGCGGAGACCTGCTCGCTGACGCTCAGTGCAGAGGACTGGATGGACATGAGGTGGTCCAGCCACACAATGGGTCACTACTCGGCCGTGAAGAGGACGGACGCCCCGCTGCACGTCACCATGCGACGCACCTCGCAGACACAGTGCCGAGCGAGATCAGTCACGAAGGGGCCGGGTACCGTGTGACCTCGCTCACACAACGTAAATGAACACACGCCGTCATCGCTGTCTGGTGAACACCGAATTATACACCCAAAACCAAACTCACCGCCATCGGGTCAATTCCGACTCACAGTGACCCCACAGCACAGAGAAGAACTGCCCCGCAGCGTGTCCGAGGAGCGCCTGGTGAATTAGAACCGCCAAGCTTTCCATCAGCAGCCACAGCACTTAACCACTAGGCCACCGGGGTTTCTTCCCAACACTGAATTACAGAGAATAAAAACTATCAGCAGCAACTACGGGTGGGACACAGGGGAGGCCGGGAGGGAGGAGAGAGGCCAGGGGAGAAGGAGGACAGAGAGGAGAAGGGCGGGAGAGACAGGGGTGTCTGCTTGCAGGGCACTGAGTTTCTGTCATGCTGGTGGAATCCCTTGGAAAAGGACAGTAAGAATGGTCGCACTACCGAGGACAGATCATGAAGAAAGGACTGGTGATCGATGTCTGAAATCAACCCACAGAAGCCCTGTGAATCCCAACAGAATGCCACCTGACATGCCAGTGGACGAGGAAGCCGCTGAGTTGGCAGGTACTCAAAACCCACAGCGGCTGCAGCCATGAACTTGAGCCAACCTCTGACCCTGAAGATGACGCAAGACCAGGTGGCATGTCATTTGGCCATACGCAGCGTCACTGTGAGTTGGAGTGGACTCCATGGTGACCCACAACTGCAGCAACAGGCCCGTGGGCATGTAACAGAACGTTCTGGTCCTCAGCAAACACCCACCCCAAGGTATCTCGGGGTGAAGGCACATGAGGCCTCCAGCTTCATCTCTGATGATTCAGAAAAACAATATACACGTGTGTGACGGCATATGACTGTGTGACTAGATAGATGGATGGACTAGAGCCAGGCAGGATAATGTACATTCATGTGTAACTACATTGGACAGATTATAGACCGAATAACATGCATTCATGTGTAACTACCTATAACTCTAAAAACTACATAGATGGACACATTATAGACAGACAGAATAATATGCACACATACGTAACTACATACGAAAGCCCAGTGGTGCGGTAGTTAAGTGCTACGTCCGCTCCCCAGAAGGTTGGCAGTTTGAATCCACCGGATGCTCCTTGGAAACCCTATGGGACAGTTCTATACCATCCTCTAGGGTTGCTATGAGTCGGAATCGGCTCAGCAATCAGTTTTTGTGGCTCTAGACGGATTACAGACAGCTAGAAAGAATAATAAAACAAACAGGGCAAAATAGTGACCTGTGGTGTATCTGTGCAAAGGGTTTTAAAAAGCTGCTAACCAGAAGGTCAGTAGTGCAAATCTGCCAGGTGCTCCACAGAAATTCTAGGAGGCAGTTTTACTCTGTCTATAGGGTTGTTATGAGTCAGAATCGACTCAGTGGCAGTGGGCTTGGTTTTTTCATTTTGGTGTCTCCAGGCTGGGATTACTGGTAAATTCTTTCTTTTGCTCTTTCCTTAAAATCGAGAGATAACTCCCATCCCATAAAACCCACCATTTTAAAGTATACAATTCAGAGGTCTTTACTATTTTTTTCTTCTTTAAATCTTCGTCTTCTAAAAAATCTTTAAACAAAAAGCATGTATAGTGTTTGCAAACAAACAAACAAACAAACCAAAAAAGCTGTTTCTCTTTTCCCAGCGCCCTCTCACCCCCTTCAAGCTCAGGGGAGGGCCCCTGGGTCAGGGGGCCATGTGAGTCCAGGGGGGACAGAGCTCTCAGGGCTTTGTCCCATGCTGAGATCCGCAGGACCCAGCCCCACTTCCCCGGTGTCCCCGGGGTCTCCCACGGTCCTGTGTTGGTGCAGGTGGCAGAGCTGCGGCCTTTCTCACCTTCCGTGGGGACTCCCCTCCCTGACGAGCTTTCCACCTGCCTGGCGGGCCTGTGAACCCACAGCAGGGCCACCAGCAAGCCGGGGCAGCGCATCTGGCCAGTGGAGCCGGGACTCAGGGGCACTGACGGATCCCGGGCTCAGAGGAGGTGGCCAGGGCTGCATGTGTCCGGGTGGGAGCCAACCTGCGTCCTGACACGGGCTGGTGCATCTGCCCGGAGCTTCATCAGCTCTGGTGTCGAAGGGAGCTAACCTGGCAGACATGTGCACACATGTGCACACACACAGGCACGCACACACATTCATATGTACACACACACATATACAGCTGTGTGCACACATGCAGCCACGCATACAAGCACAAAGCACATGCACACACACGTGCTCGCACATATACATGTGCACAGTACATGTGCACACATGCACATGCAAAGACATGCATACACAGAGCCACATACACACAGAGCCACACGCACACAGACACAGACACACACGCAGAGGTACACACATCCACGCAGAGACACATGCACAGAGACACCCGTACACACAGTGACACAGACACACAGCGAATTCCTTTCAGGTCCATTCATTTCACCAACCGGTGTCCTGCAGGCTGGGCTACCCCTGTCACTTAGGTGTGGACAAGAACAAGACGGGTGTCAGCCTCCACTGTACCCGAGCCAGGGTCCCTCCCCAGGGCACTGCTGATGTCAGGGCCGATGGCTCTCTGGGGTGGCCGTCCTAGACACTGCAGGGTGCTAAGCAGCATCCCTGGACTCAACTCACTGGATGCCAGCAGCACCCTCTCCCAGTTATGACACCCACAAATGTCCCCGGACATCACCAAGTGTCCTGTGGAGCTGGGGAAGGATCCTACTGCTAAGGGACACCAGCCCCCGGCACACCCCTGACTGTCAGGATGCTGTGCCTTGGGATTCTCAGTGTGGATGGTGTGAGCACGCATGTGACGGTGGGTGCTGGACCTGCTGGCCAGAAGCGAGCACGGCGAGGCCATGAGACAGGAAAGGGGCCCCAGGGAGCACCTTCCTCCTTCCTACAGCACTCAGAGGGGCCACCCACGCCACCTTGTTTCTGACGGGCTGTTATGGACTGCACTGGGTGCCCCCCAAATGTGTGTCAACTCGGTTAGGCCAGTGTCTTAGTCATCCAGTGCTGCTTTGATGGAAAGACCACAGGGAGAGGGCTTTCACAAAGAGAAATTTATTTTTTCAGGGCAATGTAGGCTAAAAGCCCAGACTCAGGGTGTCCACCCAAGGGGTGGTCTTCTTATCCCTCATCACTGGTCTAGGAGCTTCCGGGCACATCACTGGTCTAGGAGCTTCCCGCACTCCAACTGTGCAAGGGCTCCAGGGACACCAGGAGGGCTCTGCACATGTGTGACTCCTGTCTAGAAGGTTCCGGAAGGACCTCTGTGCCCAGCTCATGGCCTTCAATGAACAGGTCTGTTTTCCCACTCAGGGGGTCTATTCTGCCTGGTGGACTCCAGTTGACTTCTAAGGCCCTCTTACACTCAGCAACAATGTACTTAATGTATGTACATGAAGTTTTTATTTTGCAATAATTACAGAATCACAGGAAGTTGCAAAAAATATGTACAAGGAGGTCCCATGGGTACGTTCCTGGCTTGCCCAAAGGACAGCATCTCCCAGAGCTGCAGGGCAACATCATGATCAGGTAAGTGACAGTCCACGGAGGCCACACCACCGGTATCAGCATGACAGCAGGCTCAGATCTCACTGCAGCTGCAGGACTGCGAGAGAGCAGGAGGAAGGCCTAGAAATCTACTTCCAAAAATCAGCCACTGAAAATCCTATGGAGCCCAAAAGAATGCTGTCCGATGCAGTGCAGGCCGAGAAGCCCACCCAGAATAGACCCTCAGTGGCCACCAAGTGAACGTGGGCAGATCGGGGACAGTGAGGACGGGGCAGCACAGGGGACTGTCTCCTTTGGCTGTGTAGGGGGCGGCTGTGAGTCACAGCTGACTCGGCAGCAACCGACAATCAGCCACAAGAAGACAATCCACAGAATGCGCTCGGGTTCCACCGGTCTGCTGTTGGTCCGCTGTGTGTGCCTTCACCCCAGCAGTGTCACCACACATGTGGATCTGTGTTACCGGCACTGCCGTCCCAACACAGAGCTGTGCAGCCACCACAAGACTCCCTCGTGGTAAAGCCAGCCTTATCCTTGTGAAAACATAAACAACACACACAGCAACACAACAACACCTTTGTGTGCAATTCAGTGACGCCGATCATACGTGTATTTTCCAAGTTGTGCAATCATCCTTGCTAACTCTTTCCAAGTTATTCCACCACTGCAGACGTGAATTCAAGGGCCCCCAAACAAAAATCCCCCTTTTTCCCCCTCCCTCCCACTCCTGCTAACCACTAACAACCCCCAGTGTTTATATCAAAACACCAAACCCAGAGCCGTCGGGTCCATTCCGACTCACAGCGGCCCTACAGGACAGGGCAGAACTGCCCTATGGGGTTTCCAAGGAGCGCCTGCTGGATTTGAACTGCCGACCTCTGGGCAGCAACCATAGTTCTCAACCACTGCATTGCCAGAGCTTCCTACATCTGCTCACTTCACGTAGGTGAGATCACACAGCATCTGTCCTCTTGCAACGGACTGGCGAGGGTCACCTACGCTCTGGTCTCCATCAGGCCATGTTTTCTCCTTAAGGCTGCATAATATTCCACTGTATGTACAGTGGTTGTCCATTCATCCATCAGACATTTCGCTGGTTGATGCCTTTTGGCTCTTGTGACGAGTGCTAAAGGGAACACTGGCGCTTAAGTTTCCGCTTGCGTTCCCGCCTCCGCCCCCTCTGGATCTCTGCCTTCGATCAGGTCTGTCCACAGGGATCAACAAAAAGACCAGGAAGCCAAATCCAGCAATACATACAAGAGACTCTACCCCACAATGCAGAGGCATCTATCCCTGGAACGCAAGGCTGGCTTAACACCTGGGAGCCAGTGAATGTGACACCCTGTCTCTCAACTGAATAAAGAGAAAACTCACCTGCATCTCTTGGTAGATGCGGAAAAGGCATCCGACCAGATTCAATACCATTCAAGACCAAAACACTCAGCAAATGCAGAGGGGAAGAAAACAGCCTCAGCCTGAGAAAGGGCGTCTAGGAGAAAAAGCCAAAGCTAACCTCACACTTAACGGGGAAAGGCTCAGAGCATTCCTCTAGGATGAGAAACAAGACCAGGAGATCTGCCCTTGGCCACTGCTATTCAGGGGTGTACCAGAGGGTCTGTTTGTGGTGGTGCCACGGAGCGGATTCTGACTCCTAATGATCCATGTGACAGAACACCATTGCCCCAGAGGGCTAAATCCCCACAGGGTTAAGTGCTAACCACAAAGTTGGCAGTTCAAATCCACCAGGTGCTCCTTGGAAACTCTACCAGGCAGTTGTGCTCTGTCCTATAGGGTTGCTATGGATCAGATTTGGCTTGATGGCAGGGGTTGGGTTTGACTAACCTTTATGGGAGCAGAGCACCAGCTCCTTCCCACCAGGAGCAGTCATGGGTTCAAAACGGCCAAGCTTTGGGTTAGCAGCTGCACATGTAACCAGTTACCAGCTGAGCAGTGACTGATGCCAGTTACCAGGCCTCCTTTTGGAAGGTCTCATTGTTTTTGCAGAGTGGATTCTGCCTCACTGTGACCCTACAGGACTGAGCAGATCTGCCTCATGAGGTTTCCCAGGAGCGGCTAGTGGGTTTGAACTGCTGACCTTTTGGTTACCACCTGAGCTCTTATCTACTGTGCCACCAGTGTGGCTGGAAAGGGAGAAGCCGAATGACCTCTCTTTGCAGATGGCACGATCCTGTACCCAACATCCTTGGGTACGAGTGGCATGGCAGTGTAAGGCATTCAACAGGCTGCTTTCAATCCCAGCCGCTCTCTTGCATACAGACTATCCTGCCAAGCCTGGTGGTCTGTAGGAGAGGAGCTGGGGGTGTGACAATGCTGTATCTGTGCCTGGGGACATGACAGCCCGGCTGAACTGCAAGGGGCCTCCTCTATGCTTCCTGATCAGGTCCCTCAGGACAATCAGGAAGACATCAGATTAAAAAGTCATACTCAGATAACACATTCAGATAAACCATGACGGAGCACCCTAAAAGCAACAACCAGCTAACAAGGCTCTTGAGACATGTCACAAGTTTGTTTGTTTGTTTTTCCTATAAAGTCAACAGCTGGGGAGTCACAAGTACGGAGGTCAAAGGGCCTGTCTCCTGCCTGAACACGGCAGCAGCAGAGGTCACTGGGGCCGGCTGCCAGCTCTGTGGAAACGCTCCCCAACAGCCCTCCCTGACCTCTCTCGTTTGGTAGTGCCTGTTGACGTAGCTGCGGCAGACGGCTCCGTGGCAACCCCGCACTCAAGGGGACACACTTGTTCCAGCCTTCCTGGGGCTGCCTGAGGCCCAGGAAACAACTGTCCACCACCCCCCGTCGTCCTGTGGGCCATCCTACAAACACGGCCAGGCAGTCATCTTTCTGGGAATCAGATGGTAGAATAATGAAGAATACCGAACCCAGCATGGACCTCCAGAAGGACAAACACATCTGTCTCGAGAGAGGTACAGCCAGAGGGCTTCTCAGGAGCAAGGATGGAGGGACGGTGTCTCACATACATTGGACACGTTATCAGGAGGGACTAGAGAGGGATACCACGCTTGGTAAAGCAGAGGGTCAGTGACAAGGAGGAAGGCCCTCAAGAAGATGGACTGACACAGTGGCTGACACACTGGGCTCAAGCATGACAACGATTGTGGGCATGGTGCAGGACTGGGCAGGGTGTTGTGGTGTTGTACATCAGGTTGCTGTGAGTTGGAGCTGACTTGATGGCACCTCGTAACGATACATGTGTATGCTCATATATACATACTCATGTATGGGAGTATACACATGAGTGTGTGTGTGTGTGTACATATACATATACACACATATATGTGTATATGTGCGTGTGTTTGTATATACATATGTGTACATATATACATATACACATGTGCATATATATACATACATACATATAAACATATATATATACAGACAAGTTCCTAGATGGTGCAAATGGTTAAGCGCTCAACTTCTAACTGAAAGGCTGGCAGGGTGAACCCACCCAGAGGCACTGGAGGAAAGGCCTGGCAGTCTCCTTCCAAAAACCAAGCCTCTGAGGAAGCCGTCGGCACTCGGTTCCACTCTGACACACACGGTTTCCCATGAGTAAGTGTCCACTCAAAGGGAGCTGGGAAAATAAAGAAAACAAAATCCCAGAACCCTAATTGGTAGAATCTCAACTAAAATTCAGCCCTTGCCCGTGTTGGTCCAGTATAATTCTTTCCCCTTTAAAATGTCCATGCCTATTTTATCTGGCAAAGTTGAACCCAGCCTTCTAAAACAGCACTGCTGCTGGGGCTCCCGACACTCTGTGTGACCTAGCGACTCGTCACCCCCCGAGGACATAGTAGAACATTCTTGCAGCCTCAGAGAACTGCCAGCAGCAGGGCTGGGGGAACCAAAGGCGTGTTTGTTCCAAGTAGTCACCCTCCTTGTCGTTTTGTGGGAGATCTATGAGGAAGACTCCGACCACTGATGCTACTTGCAAACATCCCACTCTTGTCCTCGCCCACAAATGCCAGCGATGCCCAGAGACATGGCCTCACTTCAGGACCTTGCGGACCCCACAGACGGGTCTGGGGGGAGCTGCTGTCTCCAGCAGCACCTATGAGGACCTGTCTGGCCTGGGGAACTTCAAGGCTACCCTGACTTTCCAGAAGTCCAGAGCAAGAAACAACCAAGCTCTCTGCAGAATCTGCACGGTGCTGGTGAGAAGCAGGCAACCAGCATGAACTCACACTTCATGTTACAGGGTCACAGGTGCTTTGCTCACCCTCATCAGAGAGGCAGAGGTCAAAACAACAGAAGACAACAAGCGTTGGTGAGGCTGCGGAGGGACTGGAACTCTTACCTCTGCTGGTTGAGAATGTAAAATTGTACAGCTGTTTGGTGGCTCCTCTAAAAACTGGCCACAGAACTGCCACATGACCCAGCAGCTCCACTCCCAGGGACAGACCCGGAAGAAGGGAAGGTAGGAAGGCCAGCAGAAGCCCCCACACTGGGGTTCACTAGGGCAGTCTGCACAGGAGCCAGAAGGCAGGCACCAGCGAGACCCCCATCGGTTGATGAACGTGTCAACACACTGCATGGTCAACACACAAAATGGGACGGGCACAGCCCAAAAGAGAGAAGACATCCAGATGGATGCCACCACAAGGATGGACCTTGAGAACACGACGCTGATGCAAGAAGCCCGTCGCCAGAGGACACAGACCGTGTCACCTCACTTACATACATAAGCAAATGTAGAAAAACCAAAGAGAATTTGTGGCTCCCAGGGGGTGGAAAGGAGGTGGCCCTGAGTTTACGCCCCTGGTGGTGGGATAATCTGGAAAAAGACAGCAAGAGCAGTTGTCCCACTTGGAGAATGGGATCCATGTCCCTGAACTGTGCACACGGGGCCCTTGTTGCATGGCCTATGCACACGCACATGTACGTATACACGTGTGTCTGAGCGCTCTCACTAGCAACCAATAAACAAAGAATAAAACCTCTTTTTTAAAGAGGTCTTCCTCCCCCGCCCCACAACTGGCTGTCCAAACTTCAAAATCTTGTTAATAATCATTACAGCAAGGCTGTGAGGGACAGGGCATGCTTGATTGCTTGGCGGCCTGAGGCAGAAGGTCCTGGTAATCTGCTCCGTAAAGACAACACCCAGAAAACCCTAGGGCAGTTCTACCCTGTTTAACACACAGCACTGTTGTGAACTGGGAGTGATCTGACCACAGTGGGTCTGGTTTGGTTCTACTTCTGCACTAATTTTTTTTCTTCTTCTGCGTAACAGAAAACCACCACTGCTGAGGCGGAGCTGCACCTCGGCCGTGGCTAGAGAAGGTCTGGTGTCTGCATGGGTCTCAGGAGGGGAGGAGAGGTCTCCAGCAGTGGGTCCCGTTACAAGCTGGATTGTGTCCCCCATGTGTGCTGAAGCCCCAAGCCCTGTGCCTGGGGGCACCACCTTGACTGCAAAAAGGGTCCACGATGATGGTATCAGTTCCCCAAACATCACACTGGAATGACGAGCCCTGGTGGTCCAGTGGTTAAAGTGCTGGGCTGGGAACCAAAGGGTCAGCAGTTCAAACACGCCAGCTCCTCAGGAGGAGACGTGGGTTTGTGAGGAAGATGTGAGAAAGATGTGGTCGTTTGCTTCTGCAAAGACCCAAAAAAAAACCCAGAAAAGTTGCCACTGAGTCAATTCCATACGACCCTACAGGACAGAGTAGAACTGCTCCATAGGGCTTTCAAGGAGTAGCTAGTGGATTCAAACTGCTGACCTTTTGGTTAGCAGCTGAGCTCTTAACCACTGTGCCCTCAACGCTCCCTGTCAAGCTCACAGCTGTGAAAGCCCCACGGGGCACGTTCCAGTCCACAGAGTCACTGTGAAAGGCAGCTGGTCTGGGCTGGGGCATTCTGGAGCAGCGCCAGTCTCGGCGGTGGCCTTACTGCTGACAAAGAATCACCAGGCACGATGGCCACCCACTCAAAGATGCAGCCACACACCATGGAGAACTTGGGGCCACCAGAAGTTGGCAGACAGGAGGCAGGGTCCTCCCCTGGAGTGTTCGGGGGAGACTGACACTCTGGTTTAGGCCCTCGAGCCTCACCAAGATCGCTGGGTGGCATGAACAGATTGCACTTCACGGCTCGTCTAAAGGTCGGCTGCTCGACACTACACAGGGGTGCTGCAGAAGAAAGACCTGGTGATCTGCTGCCAGGAGAACAGCCCAGAAAGCCCAAGGGGCAGTACTCTGTCACACACGGGGTCAGCTTGCCCCAGCTCAGCCCTCACAAGCCTGCAACAATACTTCTCTGTTCTGATAAGCCACCCAAACTTGTGGCACTTTGTGAGGGCAGCCAGGAGGCTGGGAGAGAGGAAGGGGTGCGGAGGGTGGCAGGAGACAAACAGGAAGCTGAGCATTCCCTCTGGGACATGGCTGGAAAGGCCAAGTGCCAGCAGCTTAACCGTCTGCCTGCAGGCGGCGGGGCTCAGCAGCTGGTCCCCCCGGGGCGAGGCGGGGGGAATGGGAAGGTGCACTGTGGTGCCCACGACTCACAAACACCACGTGGCGTTCTGCGCGAGGGCCCGGGCTGCGGCATGCCTGCTGTCCCCAGCTGACCCAGCCCATGGAAAACACTGGACTTCCCCGGGCTGACTCGGGGAGTATCTGCACGGAGAGCTAAGGTTTCGGGTTGGCCCGCCCCTTCCTGCAGGCCAGGCTGCAGGAATCAAAACACAGGCTGGCCTTGCGAGCATGCCTGGGGCTTTGCAGGGAGAAGGGGCTCCCCACCAGCCTCGGGGCGCTGGGCACGGGATGAGCAAGCCCCGGGGTCCGCCTCACAAGGCAGCGCTCATTCCCCTGGTGCTCCCTCACCCTCCTTGGGACTCACTGGTTTTGCTCAGGAAGCTGAGGCCGAGGAAGAATCAGAGCCAGCTCCAGGACAGTCTCTAGGTGGCTCTCCTAGGCCCAGCTAACACCTGGCTCAAGCAGAAAACCGAAACCAGCTGAGTCAGGTCTCCGGACCCCGTGTCTGACGAGCAGCACTCCCCAGGGATCCTAACAGCTGAGCTGGGAGACGTGGATCACCAGGCCTTTCTTCCAGGGTGCCTCTGGGTGCACTAAACCCGTCATCTTCCAGTTACCAGTTGGGTGCTTACTGCAAGCAGGGACCCCCTTTCATAAAGTACCTATTAAAAAAGCCGGGAAGGCCCCCTCCCAGAGAAAATAAATACTTGGCCTTAAAGTTCAAGAGGCGAAGCGCCTGGAGTACGCAGGAGCAGGACCGCTCGTGAGAGCAGGGATAGGAGCCACCTGGGTACCCGTGGGGACTGCTGTGGAAGGTGGAGACCGCACTGCTCTTTGGGGGGGTTGTCTGCACACCGCGGGGGTCGAGCAGCATCCCTGGCCTCTACCCAGTGGATACGAGCATCACTTCTTTCCAGTTCTGACACCACAAACATCCCCAGACATCACCCAGGGTCCCCTGGGGACAGAATCTCCACAGGTGAGAACTCCTTGGATGGAAGATTCCACTGACCCCCAGGCGACTCTGTGTCCCACAGTCAGCTGACCACCTGACACCCCAGGACGCTGCCCACACTGAAATCCACACACCAAGTGGGGGTGAGAGAGGAGGGAAATCACAGGAGCTCGAGGGTCCCTCCGGTTTCTTCCTTTTCTGTCTTTCTGTCTGTAAAATGCCAGCTGCAGGGTCAGATAAAGCAGAGATCTGAAATTGTCACCCTGGGCCATGATGTCCAGATGTTTTGGTCTTGGAGCCCACTTATGCTTTTAAAAATCATTGCCACTGCATGTGTGATAAAGTTGCATAGGAGTCCATAGAGACACGTGCAGACAGACAGACACAAGCTCAGACATCCAGAAAGAGGACTGGTGGTTGCAGGAACAGGGGATGGAGAGTGAGTGCTAGCAGGGACAAAGTGTCTCTCATCAGAGGATGAAAATGTCCCCGGTGAGATGGTGGTGACGGGGGCACCCTTCCGCGAACACGCTGAACACTGCTGACTTGTACACGTCAAATACGTGAGTTACACAACTGGGAATGAGACCTCAGCATAGCGGCTACAGACTTACGATGACAAAAGAAGTTACTTAGGGTCCCCAGAGGCTTTTGTTTATGTGGGTTAATAGCTACAATCCCATTAAATATTAGTTTACTGTGAATCAAACATTGATATGACATTTAATCCTCTTAAATGTTAATAAAAATCATTTCTTTATGGAAAATGGCTGCTTTCTAAGAACATGTTAGGGACAAGAGTGACATGGTTGGTCTTTGTTTTTTGTTTTTAAACAAATGCTGGACTGTAGGAGAAAGACCAGGGATCAGGGCCGGAGGATGACTCATTAAACAACCTGCGTTATGCCTATGACATCACCTTGCTTGCTGGAAGCGAAGAGGATTTGAAACATTTACTGATGAAGATGAAAGACCACAGCCTTCAGTACGGATCACACCTCAACACCAAGGAAACAAAACTCCTCACAACTAGACCAGTGAACACACCATGATAAACAGAGAAAAGACTGAGGTGGCCCAGGATTGCATTTCACTTTGGACCCACAATCAACAGCCATGGAAACAGCAGAAACAGCAATCAAGACATCAAAAGATGTATTGCACTGGGCAAATCTGCTGCAAAAGACGTCTTTCAAGTGTTAAAAAGCAAAGATGTCACTTTAAGGACCAAGGTATGCCTGGCCCAAAGCAGGATGTTTTCGGTCCCCTCACATGCATGCAAAAGCCGAACAATGGACAGAGAAGAGGTGACAACTGATGCCTTTGAATTGTGGTGCTGACAGAGACTATTAAACAGACTCTGGACAGATAAAAGAAGGAACAACTCTGTTCTAGAACTAGTACAGCAGAATACTCCTTAGAACCAAGGATGGCGAGACTTCATCTCACAGACTTTGGACGCATTATGAAGGCGGACCAGCCCTTGGAGAAGGATGTCACAGTTGGTGCGGTAGCACCCATTCCTGTTGACTCACCTAAAGGACAGAGCAGAACTGCCCCATGGGGTTTCCAAGGGACAGCTGATGGATTTGAACTGCCAACCTTTCGGTTAGCAACTAAGCTTTTCACCACCGTGCGTGCCACCAGGGTTCGGTGAAAAAAGAGATGGGCTGACACAGTGGCTGCAACATGGGCTCAGGCCTAACAACCACTGGGAGGGCCATGCAGGAGCAGGTGATGCTTCCCTCTGTTGTACACAGGGGTTGCTATGAGCTGGAACTGACTCAACAGCACCTAACAATGTGGAATGCATGCCTAATCACCTCCATCAGCAACTGCTGCTTTGCCATGAGACCCGAAGAAATGGATGGCACCCAGCTACTGGTGCTGAATATTTCAGTCCGAGTCCAAAGAAGAATCCTCATCAAAAGGGGGAAAATGCAAAACAGAATTTCAAATTTTCAATCACTCCAGACTTTCTGGAGCCACAAAAATTAGATGAAGCCCTGAAACCAGTGCCCTGAGATAATCTTTAAACCTTCAATCAGAAACATCTCCTGAAGTCTTCTTCAGTCAACAGGGGCATGGTTTCACAGTCCTGCACAGGTCACATCTGGCTTCAGAGAAGACAGCTGGACTCCCCAATGGCTCCCGCGTTCAGCGTGTTATGATATCCTATGCCCCGTGGCCCCGGACAGACTCCATCTATGCGTGAAAGAATGAAAGTAAAAAAGGCAGAGACCATGCTCGTGTTATCATGAAAGTTGCTTTGACATCATGGAACCCTCAAAGGGCCTTGGGGACCCCCGGGTGTCTCTGGAATACACTTGGAGAGCAGTGAGAGCATCCTGTCTTAGAACGAGCAGGTGAGCTCAAGAGCCGCTCCCGTGGGAACCTGCTCGCCCCCTGCGGCTCCTCCTTTGTCCCGTGTTGCTACAAGGAAGCCCTCATCGTGAGTTTGTGAGTGCAGCCCTTTCCAGAGTTCTGGGAGGTATTCTAGCTAATTACGGAACCTGTGGGACTAGTGGATCCCAGTGGGAAAGGAATGGGGGGCTCGAGTCCATGAAGCCACAAAGTGCAGCTGACGTTAACTCCAAAGAACCAGGGACAGTTTCCCTGACCCCACCATGGCATGGTCACCCATGCAGCGCCAGCCAGTTGCATCCTGTTGAGTTCTGACAGCTGCCGCCCGGCAGTATTTACCTCTGACCCGAACAGCGGCAGCTGGGTCAAACCCCACAGGCCAGAGAGTGCCGCCCTCCACCCTGCCCTGCTTGCCCCAGCCTGGGAGTTCCCAGCTCCCCTTGCTTCTCATCTGCTGGCTCCAAACGTGGGGGTCTCTTACTGCCCCCTAAGGATGTCAGCCATACTCTTGAGGGTCCCTGGTCCCCTCCTCACTTCCAACCTGCTAGCCACAAATTTGGAGGTTCCCTCATCCCTTCTGACACCAGCCATAAGCTCATGGGGTTCCAGCCTCCTACCCTTCTGACCTGCAGTCCCCTAACCACCTTGAGTTCAGGAATTCACTAGGACAGCTCCCAGAACTTGCAGAAGGGTGTATACGTAAAATCCCAGCTTCATGACAGCAGGAAAGACTCACGGAGAGATGCAGAGGACAAGGTCTGGGTGGGTTTCCAAGGGCACACGACCCTCCCTGACACATTCGTGCCTTCCACCCACCAGGAAGGCCTGGAGCTGCCCTGCCCAGTCTTGACTGGGCCTTGTGACACAGTCCTGGTTGACTGACTCTGTTTACCTCTCCTGGGGTAACTGATATCACCCGGCGGGTCTTTCCGGCCTGGCTAGCTCCCACCTGCGTCACTCATTAGTGAAAACTCTCAGGTGTGGTCTGAGGACCTCATCAAAGGCACTCCAATCACCGGGGACATTCCAAGGCTTTCGAGATTATCTTCTGCAATGAGGGACAAAGAGCAGATTCTCGGGGTTCAGTTAAACTCTTCACCCCACGCTTGCATACTGCTCTTTTCTGTTCCGGGGGGGGTAGGATACGTCTGGGATTCCCACCATCCTCCCAGAACCCTGGCCATAAACAGGCCAAGCCCAGATGAGCTGCACTTCAGTCTGTTCGGCCAACACCTGGCTGCCTTCCCAGTGTGTCCGTAACGTCGCTGGGGGGTGGGAGGTGCAAACAGTCTGCTCCCAACCACTGACCCAAAGATTGGCAGTCTGAACCCACTATGGGTGCCTCAGAACAAAGGCCTGGCAATCGGCCTCTATAAAGATGACAGCTGAGGACAGCTTTCTGAGCACCACCTTGGCCTGTAACACATGTGGGCCACCAAGAGTCGGGACGGACATGACAGCCATGGGTTTGGGGTGTTTCTGCAGCAATCTGGTCATTGTCCCGCTGATGCAAGTCCCTGACTGTACTGCAGACACACACGTGCATGTCTGCCACACAGGACACGGGCCTGCTCTCTCCCTTGCTCAGCGCCCCCCACTGCTTGGTAACAAGAGCAGTGCCTTTGGCCTGGAGGCTGAGTCTGAGCTGAACTGACACCTCTCAGATGCAAGACTGTAGGCGCGGAATACTACGCAGCCATGAAGAGAAAGTGCGTCCTGCTGCCGGCCACGGCAGGGACGGACCTCGCAAGTACCACCATGAGGGAAAGATGTCAGTCCCAGAAGCCAACTACTTGGCGGTCTCACTGACAGGAAATAGACCACCACAGAGAAACCACCAGTGGCAGTGGTTAGAGAGGCGGGGGGGGGGGAGGGAGGGGTGGGTGCGTGGTTCAGGGGCCGAGTTTCTGTCTGTGGTGGTGGGGAGAGAGAAGGGTCCCCAGATCGGAGCATGTAACCGGTGTCGCTGGACTGTAACTGCAGAAACTGCTGATAGGGCATGTGCTGTGTGATGTGGGTCGCAAGTAACAAGATAAATGAATTGTTTTGTCGCTGGCTAGTTGGTTCAGGCTCGTGGGGACCCCAAATGAAGGTAAAACGAACAGGAAGCAGTAAGAAGAAGTTATAATCAATCAATTAAAAAAAGAATCCATCAAGGAAAAGGTGACTCTCAGCCCTTCCTGCTCTTTCTGCCAGCTGCAAAGGGCACTTGGGAGGCCCCGCTGGGGAGGGCGCCGTGGGGGAGGGGCACCACAGGGAAGGGATGTCGTGGGAGAGGGGCTCCACAGGAAAAGGGCACAGTGGGACAGGGGCATCACCGGGGAGGGGACACCTTGGGGGAGGGCCCCAGAAGCCCCTCTGCCTGGCTTCCAGGTGAACCTTGCCAAGGTGGCAATACACGGCATGCCTTGGTTTGACTAAGCGCAAGGAAAATCCCCACCTCCTTTCTGGCCCACAAGGAAAGGAAGGGCCGGTTTGTCAGCAGGGCAGGTGACGCCAGCCGCTCCCTGTGTCAGCGGAACAAACGAGCACGGTTCTGCCGAGGACGCCCCTTCACCTTGGAACGGTGCGCAGCAGCTGGCAGCAGGCAGGTGGGCACGCCTCAGACTGGGCAGTGCGCATCTGAGTGTGAGCCCACCCACCCGCCATGGGGACAGCAGGTGCCGCGCTGACGGTTTTCTGGGCATCTGAATGAATCCCAGAAGTCCTAGTGGCGCAGTGGTTAAGTGCTACGTCTGCTAACCCAAAGGTCAGCAGTTCATATCCACCAGGCATGCCTCAGAAACTCTATGGGGCAGTTCTGTTCTGTCCTATAGGGTCGCTATGGGTCAGAACTGACTTGACGGCATTGGGCTTTTGGGCAGTGAATCCCACACGGTGAGGGCAAGCCAGAGGCGCACCCAGGGCCAACAGCAGCGCCCACCACACCTTTCCCCTTCCCCCACTTCCACTGAAATCATAACTACATTTTATACTGGGTCATATGTCACAACCAGAAAGTGTCCAAAGATGGAAGGAAGAATCTCAAATGCACGAACAAGGGGAGATGCCAGTCAAAGGTCTGAGAGGCTGGCAGCCAGGGATGGGTTGGGGGGGCTTTGTCACCTCCTATGCTGGAGACCCTGGTTTGGTCACATCACTGTGATGCTGCCTGAGATTTCGGCTTCATTGTGCAGCTCAGTGTCACAGCAACACACAAACCACACAGGGCGGGGGCTCCGCATGAGGTACCCTGGCCGGGAACTGAACCCAGGTCTCTAACGTGGAAGGCGAGAATTCTACCAAATCAAAAAGACAGGCTGCACTGGCCAAATCTGCCACAAAGGACCTCTCTAAAGTGTTAAAAAGCAAAGACGTCACCTTGGAGGTGAAGATCGGCCGACCCAAGCCGTGGTGTTTTCAAATGTTTCACATGTGTGAGAAAGCTGGACGATGAATAAGGAAGACCCAAGAACTGACGCCTTTGAATTACGGCGTTGGCGAAGAACACTGAGTATACGGTGGACTGCCAAAAGATGCAACAGATCGGTCATGGAAGAAGCACAGAGTGCTGCTTAGAATCACATGTGGTGAGAGTATGTCTCACGTGCTGTCAGGAGAACCAGTCCCTGGAGAAGGATACCACGCTGGGGTAGAGTGGAGGGTCAGCGAGAAAGGCGGAGAGCCCTCCACAAGATAGGCTGCCACGATGGGCCTAAGGGTAACCACGATTATAAGGGGGGCGCGGGACCGGGCAGAGTTTTGTTCTGCTGTACGTAGGGCTGCCGTCTGTTGGAACCGACTCAGAGACATCTAACAATAGCAACATGACGCTGAACAGGTTTCAGTGGAGTTTCCAGCTAAAAACAGATTAGGAAGAAAGGCCTGGCAGTCGACATTTGAAAGTCAGCCACTGCAAACCCCACAATCACATGGCCCCGTCTGCACTGACGGTGGGCCAGCACAGGCCTGGGCAGCGTTTCCCTCTAAGGGGCACGGGATCGGCAGGAGCGGGTCGGGGAGAACAGGGGGCCCCAAGAGAGCCTGGGGGTTCGCACAGGTGAGAGGGCAACAGATTCACGGTCAGTTTGCACCACTGCTCTGTGAGAAGGCCGCGCTAGCCTTGTGCTTTTTGTTAAAGAACCCAAACCCAAACCCTGTGCCATCAAGTTGATTCCAACTCATAGCAACCCTATAGGACAGAGTAGAACCACCTTAAAGTTTCTAAGAAGCACCTGGTGGCTTAGAATAGCCAACCTTTTGGTTAGCAGCTGTAGCACCTAACCACTAGGCAATCAGGGTTTCCTTTGTTTGGAAGGCAGGCGTTAAATATCCCAGTGAGTCTCTTGAGCAAGGGGCACAACTGATGTTGGAAATCCACCTATCAGAAAGCCACCCATCAGCTCTAAAACCAGGCTCTCCCTGTTTCCCAGGGTGGCTCTCGTCGCCCCAAGAGAAGTGAGGAGGGCCATGGGGGGTGAGATAAAGGGGGACCCAGGTCAGTGCCAAAGGGAGCGCTGGCGGTGGGTGGCCTGGGGAGGGGACACTGGTGGCTCTCCAGGCTGCAAATTCCAAACAGACAGGGCCAAAGAATCCAACCACCACAGGCTCAGGAATGCGAACCCGCCCGTGCCCTCCCTGCCCGGGCCAGAGACCAACCGAAAGTATGCCTAGCTCCCGTGCACACACGCGGTGGCAGCTAAATTAGGACACTCAGCTATTTGGAGAATGCAAGTGAGTCAGGCTGGCGGAGCGGCCTCGGGGAGGGGAATCAGACTTCTCCTGTATCAGTTGTTTGCAGATTCCAACGTTTCTCATGGGACATTAGAGCTGGGATTCCAGGCGGGGGGCCAGGGTTCGAGTCCCAACCCGTGCACCTCACGCCCAGCCACTGCCCGCTGTCGGTGGAGACTCGCCTGGGCTGTGTTGCCGCCCAGCTGGCAGTGGCCCCTCACACAATGGTCCTGCACCGTCCTTATGGTCACTGGCAGGTTTTCAGAGGAAGATAGCCAGGCCTTTCCTCCCGGTCTCAGTCTGGACGCACTACGGAAACCTGCTCAGCATCCCAGCAACACACGAGGCTCCACGGACAGACGGTGGTGGCTTGGTGTGAGGTGCCCTGGCTGGGAATCGAACCGCGGTCTCCCACATAAGAGGTGAGAGATCTACCACCAAACCACCACCGCCTCCTGGAGCTACTTAAAGCCCCTGAGTCGTTCACCTGCATAAGATGAAAATGCTTTTTTCAATTTAATAAAACAAGAAACGAAGATGGGAAGTGCCCTCTGCCTGGGATCAGCATCTGGTTCCACACAGGTGACAAGAATAGTGTGCATTCAGCTACTGCCTGCAAGGTCAGCAGTTCAGACACACTCAGAGGGGCTCAGAAGAAAGCCTGGTGATCTGTGTCCACAGACGACAGCCGAGGAGACTGTGTGGCACAGGTCTGCTCTCTAACACATCGGGTGTCAGGAATTGGAGCTGACCCCCAACAGCGGCTTTGGTTTGGGTTTTAAGATGGGTACAGAGCCCCTGCATGGTGCGAACAGGGAAGCGCTCAGCTGCTGACGCAGTGAGGGTGGGGGCAGGCCCACTCACTGGTGCCTCAGAAGACAGGCCTGGTGATCTCTGTCCAAAACATTAGCACCCCCAAAACCTAGGGAGCCCAGTTCTACTCTGACACCACGGGGTCACCGGGAGTCGGGAGTGACCGGACAGAAAAGGTTTGTTTCCTTTTGGGGGGTGTCTTCAGCCTCGCGGGATCTCTGCCTGGGACCAGAGACACACAGCCCAGCCACGTCTGCCCTTCTGTCTTTTCTTACTGAATTCGAAGCATTCTCACCAAGAGCAGGGGGACCTGGGGTGTGTGGGGGTGTCAGGACTTCCCGGTGGGAACTCCCAGAGCAGCCAGGAGGCTTTCTCGAGAGCAGAGCTCCAGGGCTCTCGCCCAGCCTCCGTGCTGGCACGGAGACCCACTTCTCCTTGGCCGGCCGCCAGAAACGCACATCGCCAAGCAGCTCGTCCAGAAAGGACACCCAGCAGGGCCTTCGGGTGCAGCTCCGTGGGGAGGAACGAGGTCCGTGGCATTTGAGACAAAAGGTCAGGCAAATTGGGGGCAGGCAGGACCCAACCGAACAAAAGGGCCAGGGGAAGCCTGTGCCGCTGCTGATGCGGAAAAACCACACTGGTTTCGATACCTCAAAGTCAGAGAGATTTGCAGGTGTTGCATAGCCGGGGAGGAGGAGGAGGAGGAGGAGAAGGAGGAGGGGAGAAAACACAGGGGACAGAGCCTCTGACTCAGCGTGGTCCCACCCACACGCCTAGAGCCGGGCTGCACACGGAGCCGCAGGTGTGTCCAGGCGCGCTCTCACACACGTGCGCTTTGAAACAGAGGACAGTCCAGCCACGGACCTCAGCCACCACGGGGCCAGTGTGCCATGTTTTCCCGGTGATGCAGGTTGGTCATCGGAGACGGGCAGGTAGCATACGTGCCTCCAGAGGCGGGGACTCATACCTGGGGTCATGGGGTGAGGAGGTCTGACAGAAGGAGCCTGGGTGGTGCAGTGGGTAAGCGTTTGGCTGCTAATAATCACAACGGTGGCAGTTTGAAGCCACCATCGACTCTGCAGGACAAAGACCTGGTGATCTGCTCCTGTGACCATGACAGCCAAGAAAACCCTGGGGGCAGTTCCACTCTGTCACATGGGCTCCTCGGGCGTTGGAACCGACTCGACAGCAATCACCACCACCACCAACATCCACCTAAAAGTTTCTGGTTTGAACCTGCCTGGCTGTGCTGCGGAAGGAAGGCCTGGCGATTCCACAGTCCAACTCAGTGACAACTAGTCACCAGAGCCACCCTCCCTAGCTGCTTTGGTTAAAATGTGTAACTAACTTACCTCCTTTTTTCATCAGAAACAGTAACTGGTCACAGTAGGTTTTACTGTCTGAGAGTGGCTAAGGAACTCTGAACCCTGGATGGAACCTGCAGATGACCTCTGTAGCAGCTCCACCCCCAGGAAAGGCAGGCGATGGGTTTCACTAGGAAGTCACAGCCTCGAAAACTCCGGGGTGGGGTGGCAGTACTCGGTCACTTGGGGCTGCTATGAGTCACAGTGACATCACATGGCAACAGGGGACAGAGAGCTGCAGCACACGGCCCAGAGCATCTCCAGTCTCCTCCGGGCCGGGGACGAGATGGGGGACACGCCAGGGGACATGCCGGGCGTCCAGTTTCCCCCTTGGCCAGCGCTGTCTTCCCTGGCCCTCCGCACACCCGTGTGCTGGCCTCCACCTGGTTCTGAGCCTCTGACTCACTTTGTTTTTGTAACTGAGGTGACACTCTCTAAGCACTCAGTGAATCTTTTCAGAGTACCTGGTCCAGTGCTCTCTAGTGCCTTCACCACATTGAGCAATCACCGCCCACGTCCAGTTCCAGAACCTTCTATCACCTCTAAAAGAGACCCCCCCCCGCCTGGTCACTCCCCATTCTCCCCTGTCCCCATCCTCTAGGCAACCACTAACCTACTTTCTGCCTCCATGGATCTGCCTGGGGTGGACAGCTCCTACAAACAGCATCTGACGTTATGTGGCCCCTTGGGTCTGTGTTCCTCGATGGTCCTCCTGCTCTCCAGCCTCGCCCATGTGGGAGTGTGTATCGGAACTTCCTTCCTAGTTACAGCTGAACAAGACCCCATTGTGTGGACAGACCACATTGTACGTGTTGACTCCTCGGTTCTGAGTCCCTGGATGGTGCACATGGTTAAAACATTCCACCACAGCTGAAAGGCTGGTGGCTCAGACCCCCTCAGGTATAGACCCTCCAGTCTGGGACGGTCCTGGAAGAGAGGACTGGTGACCTTGCCCACACCAGCCAGCGCAAGCCCCCCGGGGCATGAGAGTCTGATCCTACTGTGCGTGGGGTTGCCATCAGCAGGGGGCTGGCTCCAGGTCTGTCTGGCTTGGGTCCAGTGCACCTTAGTCCTCTAAGTGACGTCTTTGCTTTGGAACACTTTAAGGGGTTCTTTGCAGCAGATTTCCCCAGGACAGTGAGTCTTCTGATTTCCTGACTGCTGCTTGCATGGGTGTGGATCGTGAGTCCCAGTACAATGAAATCCTTGACTACCTCAGTCCCTTCTCCACTTATCACGATGTTGCTAACTGGTCCAGTTGTGAGGCTGTTTGTCTTCTTGATGCAGCCCCTCCTGAAGGCAGTGTCTTTGATCTTTGGCAGTGAGTGTTTCAAATCTTCTTCACATCAAGAAAACAAGGTTGTATCATCTGCATAACGCAGGTTGTTAACGAGTCTTTCTACAATCCTGATGCCTCATTCTTCTTCATAAAGTCCAGCTTCCCAGATTATTTACCCACCATGCAGACTAAAAAGGTTTGGTGAAAGGATACAACCCTGATGCCCATCTTTCCTGACTTTAAACCATACAGTGTCCCCTTACTCTGTTCAAATGACCGAATATATGTAACATACAGTTTGCCATTTTTACCATTCACATTTCCATTTTTATCTCCTGCTGGTCTGGAGGAGGCGGGGAGTTGCAGCTGCTCACAGAATCTTCTGAGCTCCAGTTTGTTCGTGCACAGATTTGGGGGGCATGACCGAGGCTGCACCCCACAGGCTACCGGGAGGACAAACGAGGTGGCCCCTGCTGAAAGCCCTTGCACGCAGCACGTTCTCAGTGACCAGCCCTGTCCGTGTTTGCAGCTTCCTTGGGGACACAGCTGGGACTGGCCTCTCCAGGCCAGATGGGCAAAAATAGACACTCTCGTGGTGGGGTCCCCAAATCAGATGGCTCGGTGTGAGCACACGCCACCTGACACCTGCAACCAGCCTGCCACCCTGTGAATGAAGCATCATCCAGATGAGTCTGAAAACAGCCCCCCTGGGGAGGGCGGGTTGGGGATGAGGTCGGGAGGCCACTGGCCTCTCCCTAGGTGACAGAGCTTCTCTCAGTGAACGTTCTGCCACGCTGCCACCTGGAGACACTTTGAGTAAGGCTTCAGCACACTTAGAGAATTACTGGCTTTGCAGATGTCACTGTGACCACGTCTCTTGGCCCTCTGCTGGCTCCATGCCATGTATCTCTGGGCCCCGGCTCTCCAGCCCTGGCTATGACTGGGATTCGAACCCGCGTCTCCCTGGAGGCCAAGGTTGGGTTAAGGGCTGGTGCTGGCAGTTCTTTTTGAGTCAGTGCCAACGCATGGCAATCCCAGGTGTGCAGAGGAACCTGTGTCACAGGGTTTTCAAGGCTGTGACCTTCAGGAAGCAGACTGTCATGTCTGCCTTCCAAGGCACCTCAGTGGTTCACCGTCTGGGACTCCCTGAGGCTCAGGGCAGTGAGCCTTTGAGGCCCACAGCTGGAGATTGGCCGCTCATGGCCAGTGGGACCCTGGCAGTGCCTCCAACAGGCGGTGTGGCTTGCAGGGTTGCTGCTCTTAGGAGCCGGCCAGTTGGCCACAACTCACGGTGACTCAGATCACCTGATCTAGTCAGTGATCAGCTGCAGATTGGCTAGCTGGGATCTACAGGCTTTCCAGTGGTGGAGTTTTGCAAGTCAACCACCAGGCCTTCCTTCTAGTCTGGAAGTTCCATAGAAACCTGCTCAGCACAGCATCTCAGCAACATGCAAGTCCCCGGGAACACACGGGTAGCAGGTGTGTGAGAGGCACTGGCCGGGAGCCCACCCCGGGTCTCCATGGAAGGCTAGGTTTCTGCCACTCGGCTACCACTGCCCTCTGTGCCCCCCGTCAGCCGGTGAAATCCCCACCTATCAGCCTCCTTGGCTGTGCAGTGGGAACGGAAGACCCGGGCAGTGGTGAGAAAATGGAAACCCTCAGGGAAAAGCCGTGATCTCAGTGGTTAGCGACAGCAGACGAACACACCCACATGCAGACACTGACAAGGCCATCTCAGCTCGCCACACAGAGCTGGGTCCTGATGTACAGTCCCTGGGAGGTGCAAGCGAGCAGCATCTCAAAGGTCGGAAGAAAGGTCTGGTGACTGACTTGTAGAAAGCCCTAGAGAGTGCAGTTCTGTCTTGATACACAGGGGGGCGCCATGAATCGGGTGGACTCCGCGAACCAGCGCACAAACATAGAGGGTCCCAGCCCCCATCCTCAGGCCCTGGGACGCTAGGTCTCCAGATAGGACAATGGCGCTTTGGACAAGCATCCCAACCACAGGCTCGCTTCAGGAGTCTAAACTAACTAGACCAAGACCACCTTTGGTTCGGGGAAGATGCTGACACATTGTGAAAGAGGCCTGGCCCCACCTAGCCCGGGACAAATCCTCCCTGGCCAGACTGGGTTGTGCCTTGGCAATGGGTACAGACACCTGTCTCCTGAGTACTGAATCTGACACTCTCAGTTTCCATCAGAGCTAGGAGGAGAGAAACTCAAAGGCGGCCGAGCCCCCTGCTGCGCTGCAGACCTGGGCGAGCCTCAGCAAGGCTTTGGGAGAAATGCAATCTTGACCTTCTCAGAAGAGATCAGCCCTGGGCTGAGCTAGTCACCGCGGCCCCAGACTTCCCGCTGCTGGCGGAATTTCACACAGTGTCTGCAATTGCGGCCAGGTGGGCTCCCTTCCCGCCCTTTTCCCCACACTAGCCCCTAAGCTGCATTCCCAGAAGCTGGGGGCTCCTCTGGGGGCCTGGAGCTCATCCCCCGCCACCCTGAGCCTTACTAAGCGTTTGGTCTATGACCCAAGCTCTTGGCGAGACAGGCTCGAAAATGCCAAGCGGGAGAGGATGACAAGAGGGGTGCGATGGCGGCTGTCTACGTGCAAGGCTGACTTCAGGAGACAGGAATTCCGTCTAGACTGCGGTGTTCCTGGGACGGGGGACGGGGGCCAGGAGCGCCACTGCCGGGATGGCGGTGCTGCCACCTGGTGGCCACTGCTGGGCATGGCACGTCACGTCCGCTCCAAGAAGTGACTCGGCGCCTTCCGGGTGTCAGCAGGAAGAAAGGACCGGTGGTTGACTTTAAAAAAGTCACCGAAACCCTATGGGGCACAACAGTCCCATCCCGTGCCGCATGGGGTCATCATGTGTCAGAGCTAATGACAACAGAAGGTGTCAAAGCTATGCCTAGTGCTGGGTAGGGGTCTCTGCAGTGGACACAATGGGGAGGTGCCAACTGCCGTCAGGTGGGTGCAGACCACGGACGCTGCTCAGCACCCTGCAGTGGACGCAGGACACCCCACCCCAGAGAAAGCCCCGGCCCCCACGTCTGTGGTACTGGGGAGAGTAGAGGAGACCCTTCCCTGAGAAGCAGAGGAACACCCAGTGTCTCTGAGCCAGTCAGGGAAGAGTAGACTTGAATCCAGCCCTCCCTGGGGACCCAGGGAGAAGGGAGTAAGAAACCGGTTTTCAGGAAAGGGTCTCCTTCCCTGCCCCCAGCACTACAGACACGGGCTGGGGCCTTCTCTGGGGTGCTGAGCAGCGTCCCTGGGTTCCACCTCCTCGATGCCAGTACTGCTTCCCAGTTAGGACAGCCACAAATGACCCCAGAGTCCCCTGGGTTAGGGGATCCCACTGACCCCTCCCAGGAGGCTGTGTCCCTTAATCAGCTTGCACGAATTCCAGAGTTTGTCACAAGCCCAGCCAAACACACCAGTGGGTGGCACCGATCGGGTTTGTGGTGAGTCATTGGAGAAGACCCTCTAACTGGGCTCTAAAACCATGGCCCTGGACCACTTGTGTTCATAAATAAAGCTTTATTGGGACAGTCACCCCCAGTCACTCATGTGTTGTCTGGCTGCTTCTGCATGACAGCTGCAGGGCTGGAGCTGAGACTGCACCAGACCCTCTGGCTACAGCACCCACTGGCTACCCAGCCCTTCAGAGAGGAGCCAGATAGCACAGTGGTTAGCACCCTGCCACTAATCAGCAGGCCAGTGGTTCAAAACCCCAGCTGCCCTGTGGGAGAAAGATGTGGCAGTCTGCTCGCATCCAGACTACAGACTCAGAATTCCTGCAGGGGCAGTTCTATCTGTCCTATAGGGTGAGCTCCATGGTGATGGGGTCGGCCCTTTACAGAGAAAGCCTGCCAACCACTGGTCTGGAAGAGCACGCAGGAAGCAGGTGACAGTGGCAGCTGGTCAGTCCCGGCCAGCCTCGCTGTCAGTCTGGCCCACCTCTGGGCGCTGCACCCTGAGCCACACTCAGGCAGGAAACACATGTGCTCCGGAGGATGACTGCCTCCACATCGAGCACATTCTCTCCAAATGGCCACACACGTGACAGGGCGGGCCACTGCCTCAGAGGAAACTCGAACCCAGGCCTGGCCTGATTCAAGAGAGCATCATGCTGTTTGCCTCCAGGGGCATTTGCTCTGGAATACCCGAGGACAAGGAATTGCCTGGTGAGTGAGAACAAGACTTAGAGTAACACTATCCTTGGGTTTTCATGTACTCATCAATAAGAGGACACTCTGTAGCCACTCATCCATCCATTCACCCATCCGTTAATCCACTCACCCAGCCGTCATCCATTCCCCATCAGATCTACTCACCCACCTATCATTCCTCCACCCCACTCACCCATCCATCCACTCATGCTCTCTTCTATCCTCCATCCATCCATCTATCCATCTATCCACCCACTCACTCATCCATCCATCCACCTAACCATCCATCCAGCCATCTGTCCGTCCGACCGTCCATCCATCCACTTACCCACTCATCCATCCATCTACTCACAGACCCATCCAACAAACGGGTGCACCTGCTGCATGCCAGACTCTGTCCCAGACCAAGGTCTGCAAGCTGCAGACCAAATCCACATGACCCTCCTTTTAAAATAAAGTCTTAGAGGAATGCACTCATCACTCAGGTATTATCTCTGGCACCCTTTGTGCTCCCAAGGCAGAGCTAATTAACTGCGACAGAGACCAGCAGGTAGGTGAGGGCTTTCTCCCGGGAGGCCCTGGGGTGGGGGTGAACCCCCGACCTCTCCCCCACTGCCCCCCCAGCACTGCTTCCCACAGGGAGGGAGGCTGAAGCTGACAGAATTGGAGACAGCAGACCTCATTGGAAAGGGGACGCTGGAGCAAAGACTTTAAAAGACCAAGGGGTGACTGCACGGCTGCTCGGAGGACCAGTGGCCCGGAAGTGGGGCAGGATGTGCAAACGCCCCTTGGTAAGCGGCGGGTGAGGGCAAAGGGCGGTGAGGTCAGAGAGGCTGACAGGCGTGTGACCACTGTCAAGCATCCAGCTCTGGACTTTGGGAGAATGGGTCATTAGGGGGGAGGACACTGGGGACCTTGTGAGCAGGGAAGTCACATGATGGGCCTCTGCTCCTCCAGGAGCATCTCCGCCCACTGCTGGGAACAGCCCCGCCTGAGCTGGCACCGTGAACCCACGTGGGGCCGTGCTGACTCAGCCTGGCCCTGACTCAGCCAGGCTCCTGGCCAGAGATGGGCCTGGAAGCTGCCTGGCCACTGTGATGGTGGCGGGGCGCTGTGGCTGGGACATGCGCTGGGTGGGCTTGCAGGGCTGGCTTGGGCCCAGTCCCTTGTTCACTGCACCCTCCGTCGGTCCAGCCACGCCTGCAGCTTGCTGGAAGCAGGCGGCTCCCGGAGCGCTCTCCCAGGATGCAGAGCCACGCTTCCCAGAAGCCGCAGTCGCCTGGCACTGGGGCAGTCTGCTGACATCTTTGGGGGCGGCTGTGGCTGCAACCATCAAATTCTTGGTCTGGGGGGCACAACTTCAGGACGGTGCCCCCCCCTTCCGAGCCCCCTAGCCTGTACAGTGCCCTGCTCTGCAGCTGGAGAGAAGTCCACGGGTGGCACAGGATGGGCGACCACCCTCTGAAGGATCCTGCCCCAGATGTCTGCAGTGCTGAGGGCAACAGAGCCGGGACTAATTATAATTATTTAAAAAGAAGTATTTAAAAAACTTGTCATTTAAAAAAACCTAGATCACTCATACCCTTGTTCCCCTCCCCTACTGTTACTTGTTAAACAGAAAGAACAAAACCTCAGATGTAAGCATTTTCACTCCTAGAAGAACAGGGGTTATTTCAATTGTCCTTCTGCCCAGCCCGGGAGGTCTTGGGAGAAAGAACACCATGTCCAGGCCGATGTCTCAGGTAACTTCCGTGGGCTGCCTGGCACTGCACTGTTGGGCCAAGGGCTGGGGTCATATCACTACCTGCAGGGGCCCTGGGGCCACATCAGTACCTGCAGGGGGTCTGGGGCCACATCAGTGCCTGGCAAAGGAGAGGACGTGGCCGTCCTGGGACAAATCTCAGGTCACCCGACTGGGGCACCTCTTCCTCATCTCCCCGTTGGTGAGACCAGCTGGAAAGATCCCTGGATACTGAGTATGGAATTTTCCGTAGAAACAGAGGCACGTCTTTCTAAGAAATGCACTTCAGGACAGCTGCAGCGCACACCGCTGAGAGAAGAAGCCCTTCTGGAGGGCTGCACACTGCGAGACTTAACTCTGGACGTTCTGGAAAAGGTGACCTCCAGAGCTCAGTGCTGCAGGGGCTTGCGGGAGGGGAGCAGAGGGGAAAAGCGGGGAGCACAGGGCTGCTCTCCAGCCACCCCACGTCTGTCAGCTGCCGCACTTGGTGGTTCGTATGCTGCTGTGATGTCGTGGTATTTTAAATACTAGCAGGGTCACCCATGGTGGACAGGATTCGGCAGAGCTTGCCAACAGAGACTAGGAAGAAAGACTTGGCAATCCACATTTGAAAATCGGTCACCAAAACCCTATGGATCCCAACTGTACTGTCTGATTGAGTACTAGAAGGTGAGCCTCCCCCCAGGTTGGAAGGCGCACAGAATACACAGCAGCCACAGCCACCGACTCAAGGAGGGGCCGACGATTGTCTGCTGTGCCTGGATGGGGTCACCGTCAGTCAGAGCTGCACTGCAGGCAGCAAAGCTATTCCATGACGAGACACTACGAGTTTGTCCAAACCCACAGGACTGTAGGACACAAGAAGGGAACCCGAGTGCACGACAGCTTTCAGTCTGTAACCGTGTATCCGCATCATTCCTATCATTGCGTCACCTATGACTGATGAACTGCAACAACGCCGAATGTTGCTAACAGCACAAATGGTGGGGGGTGGGGGTGGGGGTCCCGGTACATGCAGCTTCCTGGATTCTCCCACAAACCTAAAACCGCTCTAAAAATTCGACTTGAAGGCAACCGGTTTGGTTTTCAGGTTGTTTTATACCAGTTTTAAACCTAACTCTGCATTATAACTATTTTTCCTACACTGATTTTTCTTCATTTTGCATTTTTAAGATTATGCATTTATCCCTGTTTATTATTGGGGGGAAAAATCCCATCGTTTCAACCCACTTGTATAATTCTGGAACTAAGCTTTAACAGGATAAACATCAATATCTTAGGCATTAGTGAGCTGAAATGGACTGGTATTGGCCATTTTCAGACAATCACATGGGCCACTGTGCTGGGAATGAAAACTTGAAGAGGAACAGTGTGCTGTTCATTGTCAAAAAGAACATTTTGAGATCTGTCCCGAAGCACAATGCTGTCAGTGATGGGATAATATCCATATACCTATAAGGAAAGCCAGTTAACACGACTAGTATTCAAGTTTACGCACCAGCCACTGAAGTCAAAGGTGAGGAGACTGGAGGTTTTTACCAGTTTCTGCAGTCTGAAATTAATCAAACGTGCAATCAGGATGCATTGATCATTCCTGATGACGGAAATGCAAAAGTTGGAAATGAAGGGTGAGGAGTTGGAAAATGTGGCCTTTGTGACAGATTGCATCACAAAATTTTGCAAGACCAATGACTTCTCCATTGCTAATACCTTTTTCACCAACATAAACGGTGACTGTACACATGGACCTCACCAGATGCAACACACAGGAACCAAATTGACCACATCTGCAGAAAAAGATGATGGAAAAGCTCCACGTCAGCAGTCCGAAAAAAACCATGGGCACTGCAACACAGACCATCAATTGCTCACGTACAAGTTCAAACAGAAGCTGAAGGCAATGAGAACAAGTCCACGAGAGCTAGAGGATGACCCTCACTGTATCCCTACTGAATGTAAGGACGTCTCAAGAGCAGATTTGATGTGTTGACCACTAATGACCAAAGGCCAGATGAATTGTGGAATGACATCATCCATGACGAAAGCAAGAGGTTACTGAAAAGACAGGAAAGAAAGAAAGGATCAAATTGGATGTCAGAAGAGACTCTGAAACTTGTAAAGCGAAAGGAAGGAACGGGGAAGTAAAAGACCGAAAGAGAAGATTCCAAAGGGCAGCTCGAGAAGACAAAAGAAAGTATTATAATGACATGTGCAAAGAGCTGAGATGCAAGACCAGAAGTGAAGGACATGGTCTGCTTTTCCCAAGCTCAAAGAACTGAAGAAAAAATTCAAGCCCCGAGTTGCAATAGTGAAAGAGAAACTATTAGACAACTCAGGGAGCATCAAAAGAAGGTGGAAGGAACACACAGGGTCATTAGACCAGAACGAACAGGTCGGTATTCAGTTACCTGAAGAGACAGCACGTGGTCAGGAACTGATGGTACTCAAGGAACATCAGGGTGATCTAATCGAATGCAGAAATGACCGAACAACATCGTTCACATCACACACATGTAAAATTCTGCTCAAGATCATTGAAAAGTGAGGGCAGCAGTACACTGACAAGGAACTGCCAGAGATTCAAGCCAGATTCAGCAGAGGACGTGGAACCAGGGAGATCACTGCTGATGTCCAGTGGATCTCGGCTGAAAGCAGAGAATGTCAGAAAGATGTTGGCCTGTGTTTCATTCTGTTGTTCGGGACCAACTCGACAGCATGCGACTACCACCAAGTTTTGGTCTTTGTCACACCAGCCAGCCACATCTCATGAGCAGGTGTTTTGTGTTCCCATCTGCTGGGGACTACAACGGTGAGAGTCTACAGTGCACACAGGGCTCGGACACTGCAAGATGCCTTCCTCCTGATGGGCAGTCAACTCCTAGTGGGCATTTGGGCTTCCGACGTCTCCCTCCCAAGGCCGCACACCTCACTAGCAGCACCGGCTTTGTGCGAGCTCTGTCTGGTCAGGGTCTGAGCCTTATTTTGTTTGAGGACACGCTTGTACTTATCACAGAAACTCTGGTGGTGTAGTGGTTAGTGCCATGTCTGCTAACCAAAAGGTCAGTAGTTCAAATCCTCCAGGTGCTGCTTGGGAACTCAGAGAGGCAGCTCTACTCTGTCTGTAGGGTCGCTGTGTGTTGGCATCAACTCGACAGCACTGGGTTTGGCTTTGGTTTGGGTACTTGTCACACAGCACGCTGTACGGCCTAACCAAACCAAAGCCACTGCCATCGAGTCCATGCCAACTCACAGAGATCCCAGAGGACAGACTGCAAACACCCTACAGGATTTCTAAGAAGCAGCTGGCAGGTCACCAGCGAGCTCTTAACCAGGGGGCCACCAGTGCTCACTGCAGTCACTGAGGGGCCCAACAAATGTTTGTTTAAAAATACACAGGTAAAACAAAGTCTATCAATTAAAAATAAAATACACTTCAAATTCATCCACCTAACCGGCCTCCTCTCAGGGAAACGTGAGGACAGAAGCTGGGCTCATGGCAGGGATACAGCGCCCCCCACTGTCCGGTTTGTGTATCACGGCGGAGGCTCACAGCTGCCCGGCCACCTGGCCTGGCGAGGGTCGGCACAGTGAGGCACACCCCCAGACGCAGAACTTAAGAGGGGGCTCCAACAACCTCGTCACAAGACAAATAGTGCTGTCATGTCATATGGCAAACAAATGAATACAAACACAGGCCAGCCCCAGCGAAGTGCACACCCACGTCTGAAACAAAGACACAATCCAACAGGGCTCGGATCAGGGTGATGCACTAAACAGGATTTTCCTTGATGGCCGAGTTTCTGGCACCTCTCAACATTTTGGGCCTGAGACAGATGCCCTGCTGTCCTCGCCATGGTCCCAGCCGCTAGGAGCACCGCCACGCGAAACGTCGGGCTTGTCTAAAAGACTGCAGCCACAATAATCTCATGGAGCAGTTCTACTCTGCACACATGGGGCTACTGGGCATCAGAAACAACTCAACGGCACCTCCCAATCACAGGGACTCGGGGGAAAAGCCCCTGGGTGACGCAAACGCTGCTAACCCAGAGGTGTGAGGCTCGAGTCCATCCGGGGTGCTTCGGAAGAAAGGCCTGGCAATCTGCTTCAGAAAAATCAGCCACTGAAAACTTCATGAAGGAAGCACAGCCCTGCTCTGACACGTCACAGGGGGACATCAGGAGTCGGAGTCGACCCAGCAGGCACTGGCTGCAGTCACACAGAGTGGACAGGAGGAGACAGGGCCAGGCGACGGGGCTGCTGCTTAAGGGCACTGGGTGTCTCTTTGGGGTGACTCAAAAGCTGCAGAAATGAACAGTGGTCACAGCCGTGCAACACGTGAATCCAGCTGAGGCCACTGGATTCATCGCTTAAAGCGGCTCAATTAATGCTTCATGCATTTCAGCTCCTTTAGACACACGTGAGTGCCTCGTGCGCACACATACATGCACATAAGTGCACCCCCCCCCGTGTGCACGCCGTGTAGGCCGAGTCCCCGTTCCCTTCAAGGCCGCGTTCCACAGCCTTGGGTGACCTCTCCCAGCCGCGCTTCCAGTTTCACTCCCGGTGCAGTAAATTGCAGCTGACCCGAGCGCCGAGAAGGCCAGAGACGAAATCCGTGCTCAGGGACGGTACACAGCTGGGGAACTGCCAGAAACTCAGCTGGATCCCGGAAAGGACGTGGGACACCACCACTGACGCCAGATGGACCCTGGCTGAAAGCAGTGAAGCCACAAACAGGTTTGCTCGGGTTTTATTGACTACGCCAAGGCACCGGACTGTGTGGCTCATAACAAATTACAGCTGACACTGGGAGGAATGGGGACTCAAGAACACTAGATTGTGCCCATGTGAAATCTGTACACAGACACAAGGAGATACTGCAGGTCTGAAAGTCAGGAAAGGTGTACACGAGGGGCCTATGTTCTTACCTACTTATTCAGTCTGCGTGCGGAACAAACAATCCAAGAAGCTGGACTATATCATGAAGAACGAGGCATCGGGATTGCAGGAAGACTCATGAACAACCTGCCTCATGCAGACGACACAACCTTGCTTGCTGACAGCAAAGAGGACTTGAAACACTGATGAAGATCAAGGACCACAGCCCCTGAGACACCGTGATAGAGGACAGCTGTCCCAAGGGGCTTTCCTCAGTACGGCCTGCACCTCAACATCCAGAAAACAAAAATCCTGACCACCGGACCAGTGAGCAACATCATCAGAAACAGAGACACGACTGAAGTTGTCCAGGATTTCACTGTACTTGGTTCCACAATCAATGACCACAGAAGCAGCAGTCAAGAAATCAAAAGATGTATTGCACTGGGCAAATCTGCTGCAAAGAACGTCTTTAAACTGTTCAAAAGTAAAGATGTCACCTTGAGGATTAAGGTGGGCCTGACCCAAGCCATGAGACTTTCAATCGCCTCATGTACACGTGAAAGCTACACAACGAATAAGGAAGAGGGAAGAGAAATCCAGGCCTTTGAATTATGGCCTTGGCAAGTAATACTGAATACACCGTGGGCTGCCAAAAGGAGGAACAGAACTGTCTCGGACAAAGTTCAGCCAGAGTGTTCCTTACAGGGCAGGACAGCACCACTCCATGTCTATCTCACACTCGGAACATGGGATCAGGAGGGGCCAGCCGCTGGAGAAGGGCATCGTGCTTGTACGGTAGAGAGAGGTCAGGGAAAGGGAAGAAGACCCTCAGGGACACAGACTTGCCCAGTGGCTACAACAAGAAGCTCCAGCCCGGCAGCCACCGCGAAGCGTCGCCGGGAGTCGGTGCCTTCTCTAGACGGCTGTTTTCTTTTTTTTTTGTTAGGGGTACCAGCTACCGTGGAGTCCACTCCAATTCCTGGTGATGCCCCGTGTGGCAGGGTGGACCTGGACTCCCTGGGCTGTCAGGGGAGATTACCAGGGCCTTCTTCCAGGGCGTTTCTTGTTGTTAGGTGCTGTCAAGTTGGTTCCCACTCAGCAACCCTCTGCACAACACGACAATCCTCCCAAGACCGATACCCGCCACCTCTTAGTCAGCAGCAGACCGTGTTCGCTGTTGAAGTCCCAGGGCCTCCCTGGTCAGGGTCGGCCAGCAGCCCTGACTGTGACCAGGACAGGGTCCCAGGCTCGAGAGCTGGCTGTCTGTGGCTGCGGCCCCAAACACAGCACAGACCTGGTGACTTGACAGCGCCCCGAGGGCCCCTTCTGGTTAGACGGTTTCAGCTTACAAAGGGCACAGGCTTTGCCCTGCAATACTGAAGCAAAACCCTGGTGGTGCAGTGGTTAACTGCCCTGTCTACCAACCAAAAAGTCAGCAGTTCAAATCGACCAGGGGCTCCTTGGAAACTCGATGGAGCAGTTCTGCTCTGTCCTACAGGGTCTCTGTGAGTTGGAATCAACTCAACAGCACCAGTTTGGTTTTTCTTTTTTTTTTTTTTAATAAAGGGTCAGAGGTGATGCCCGGGAATGAGGACCATGATCTGGGAGACCCAGGAAGCAGAGGCAGTGGGTGTTTCAGGGGGGCAGCTGGCAGACAGGTGAGCTGTTGCTGCTGCTGCTGTCCTGTTGGCCCCTGCCTCTCGGGGGCCCCTGCCCAACAGGACGAAATCACATCTGGTCCCCTGCCACCGCCCTCCCCTGATCAGTTTCAGAGAGGACTGCTGGGATCTGCGGGTCTCCCGTCAGCCGATTCTCAGGAGTCAATCACCAGGCCCTTCCTCTGTGTCTGTCTTAGTCTGGAAGGTGCCCTGGAAACTGTTCAGCGTCACAACAACACCCAGGCCTCCAGGGACAGAGGACAGACGGGTGGTGGCCGGGCACGAGGTGCATGGCCAGGAATCAAGGCCAGGAATCGAACTCGGGTGTCCTGCGTGGAAGGCGAGACTTCTACCCCTGAGCCACCGCTACCCCCAGACAGAGGCTGAGACAGAGAGAGAAGGAGAGAATCCTGTATCACAGGCACATGGGGGATGCCGGGAGCCTGCTCCTCTTCCCAGAGGCCCAGGTGAGAGTGGGGGACGGGGTGGCCTGACGCAGTGTCCCAGGGGGCAGACAGGTGTCCTGACTCACATGAGAACCCACAGCCGCCAGCCGCCTCTGCCATCTTGCGGGGGAGTCTCTGCCCCCTCAGCAGCCCACCACTGCTCTTCTGTCCTGAACCCTCATCCAGCTCGTTTATTTGTTCTAACAGACTTTTAGCAGGGTCTCTGCTGTTAGTTGCCAAAATCAAGTTGATTCTGTGTCATGGCAACACTCCGCGACACCGCGACAGAGGACAGCTGTCCCATGGGGCTTTCCTCTCTGTCATCGCTACGGAAGCCGATCCCAGGCCCTTCTTTTGCAGGGACGATTGGCAAGCTGCAGCCACCAGACTCTAAACTAGCTAGCAGCCAACGGCACCCCGCTGGCGTCACCTGGGCTTGCCTGCTGTGACACTGCAGCCCGGTGCCAGCCAGCAACATGGCCACTTTCCCGGCCGCCAACCTCCCTCAAGGAAGCGGCTGCAAACAGGATCTGCTGGGAAAGGCAGGGCTGACAATTCCCGAGCAGGCAGGGCGGGACGGCGCACCTTCGGCCCCCCCAGCGTCTCCCCTCAGTGTTTACAGAGCTTGAAAACTCCGCCCCGGGGCCAGGCCGTCCCTGCCCGCCGGCAGGAAAAGAAGGTCGGCTCAGGGCACAGGAGCCGGCGCCGCTGAGGTTGTCCTCGCTGGCTGGGGACACGGCAAGGGAGGGGCGTCTACCTGCAGGAGGGCCCAGGGCCTCAAGGGCGTGGGTGCCCTGACAAGGCGGCTCTGGAGCTGCTGAACCGTAAAGAAAAGAGGGGCCTGTGGTCCTGCCCCCAGCCAGCTCCAGGCCTTGGGAAGACTCAACTCAGTCACTGCCTCCAGGAAGGCCTCCAGGGGGCCAGGTGAAGTATCTGTCCGTGCAAACCCTCCCCCTCTCGATCCGGCTTCCTCACCTAGCACCGCTGTAATAAACACTAAGTGATGACTTGCAACAAACAGAGATGGACTGTCCCAGAGTTTAGGAAGCTAGAAGTTGGAAATCAGGGTGCTAGATCTGGGGGTGGCTTTCTGCCTCCACTGGCTCCGGAGGAAGGTCTTTGTCCCTTCTGAGCTTGCTCGGCTCCCAGATGGTCTTCACATGCCCAGCTCTGTCTGCCGGCTTCCTTACTCTGCCTTCTCGAATCTCCAAAGAGACTGGATGGAGACATGCCTTATACAAACACTGCCTCATTCACAAAAGGAAACCCACTGCCAAGCGAGGCTGTAACCCCAGGGACGTGTACACACACAAACATGCGTGTTTAGGTCGTGTCCATTCACCTCACCGTGACCCTGGGGACAGAGGTGAACTGTCACGTAGGGTTTCCCAGGAGCAGCAGCTGGATTCACACTGCCGACCTCTGGTTAGCAGCTGAGTACTCAAACGCTGCGCCACAGCCAGCAGGGCTCTAACCACAGGTACAGGGGTCAAGATTCGTGACACCTTTTTTGTCTGTTTCTTTCTACTCTCTTTTTGTTGCAAAAGATGTTGCCTACTTTGAAAGGACATGCCACATACATTAGAACAGTTTAACAATTTTTTATAGGGACAACCACCACGAAGCCATCACCCGAGGGAAGAAACGACGCAGGATAGCACCCCGGGACGCCCCCACACGCCCGCGCCTTCCAACCCGGTGAGTGCCATCAGCCAGAACCAGGCCAACAGAACCGGCCCGGACAGCTCCTGTGGTCAGAGAATGAACAAACCTTCCTAGCCTTTCAACCAAATTCCCACACTGTGGATATGTTTTATTTTTATTTTTTAAATAAGACTACTGTTTTTTTTGAGTATGCGTATGTGCTTTAGGTGAAAATTTATAGAAAAAACAGTGTCTCACTAAACAATTAATACACATACTGTTTTGTGACAGTAGTTGCCAGCCCCACGACATGTCACACTCTCCCTTCCTCGACCTTGGGTCCCCCATGACCAGCTTTCCTGTCCCCTCCTCGCCTCCCCATCCTGGCCCCTGGGCTGGCTGCCCCTTTGGTCTTGTTCTGTTTGATGGCCTGTCTCACCTCAGGAGTGACCTCAGTACTGAGCTGAGAGGGTGTCAGGGGGCCATGCCCTTGGGGTTTCTCTGGTCTCTGTCTTTTTTCTGAGAAGGAATTGAGTTCCAGACTTTTCACCAGCTGTGTGAGGGACCTTCTACAGAATGCACAACACGTTTCAAGGTGACAGAATTCAGCGGGTCCCTGCTCCTCAGCACTGCAGACACAGGACCCCAACCCTTCTCTGGGGTGGGCTGTCCTGGGCGCTGCAGGGTGTTAAGTAGCATCCCTGGCTTCTACCCACTCCATGGGGGTCACAACAATCACAAATGTCCCTGCACATTGACGTGTCCCTGAGCCTGGTAAGCCTATTGATATCGTGGCACCCAGGAAATGTGTGTTGGCTGGCCAGCCCCCGGCCACACACGGTCTGGGAGAAGAGGGGCTGGTGGGTGCATATAAAACACCCTGGTGGCTCTGTGGTTAAGAACTTGGCTGCTAACCAAAAGGTCAGAGGTCCAAATTCGCCACCTGCTCTTCAGAAACCCGGTGGGGCACTTCTGCTCTGTCCTACAGGACCGCTATGAGTCAGAATCAACTTGATGATATAATTTGGGTACTTTCACAGGCTGAGGGTTACGGTAAAGGACCTAGTGTGTGTCTGAGTCAGGTTATGGTTCAGCCCCGGAGAGCGGGGGCCGTGAGCCTCTTCCACATGACCAGGGCTGAGTTTCAGGGACAGCCCTCGCCAGCAAGTGGAGGAGCTGTGGTGTGAACCTGTGACCCCGAGGCTCCTTGCTCTGCAGCTGGCTTCTCACCTAGGATGCGTGTTGACCCAGGAATAGTCCTCGTGTGGGTGACTCTGCCCCAGGAGACACTGGGCAAAATCCGGGGACATTCATGGTTGTTATGATTACACGGGTGCCACTGGCATTACATAGAGGCCAGGGGTGCCGCTCAACACCCTGCCATGGACAGGATGGCCCCCCAGAAAAGGATGCGGCTACCCCGTCAGCAGTGCTGACGCGGACAGTGCCCGTGTTCACTCTTTGGGAAACACTGAGTTAGGTCCCTGCTCACACCACACACCAGAATGAACTCCTGCTGGGTCAGCCGGTGTCAACCAGGGGGCCTCCAGCTCCTGTGATTTCCCTTCTCTGTCCTCCCCACTCAGTGTGGATTCCAGCGTGGGCAGAGTCCTAGGACATCAGGAGGTCAGATGATTATGGGACATGGAGTCTCCTAGGGATCACTGGAGTTCCTCAACCCAGAGGTTTACCCAGAGCGATTCTGCCCCCAGGGAACACTGGGTGATGTGTGGGGATATCTGTGGTTGTCACGACTTGGTGGGCAGCTACTGGCATTGAGTGGGCGGAAGCCAGGATGCCGCTCTGCACCGTACAGCGCAAGGGACAGCCCCACCACAGACAACGGTCTGGCCTCCACGCTATCAGTGGGGGAGCAGGGAGATCCCACGGTCCCCATCCCTGGACATCACAGCCCTGGCTGGTGGTGGCTGCAGGCACTTGCAGTTGTGGCCTCCACACTGGGTCCCTGCTGTCACCTCTCTTCCCACCCGCTCCCGTGTGTTTTCCTCGCACCTGCCGACTGGCCTGTCAGGGAGCCCACAGACAGCGTGGAGCTGGAGCCACTGCCCACGTGCCCTGCTTGGGGGAGCAGCTCTGAGCCGTGGTTGAATCAGCCGGAATCTTAGTCAGGAGCCAGGGACAGTGTGTCACATTCCAGCGGGCGAAGGAGCTTGGCTTTCAACACAGCTGTGAGTCAGCCAGCACGGCTCACATGATCTGTCTTCTTTGGTGACATGACAATTATGACCGGAGGCTCTGCTCACTGTCCCCAGGGTGTCACTGTCCTGGTCACAGGCTCAACTCGGAACAAGAGGTCAGGTGAGGACTTGTCCCGTGGTGTGCGCTCTCACTCCTTCACGAGCACCTGGCCAGGGTTGGCCGGGATCCCTGACCCTAAGGAATTCATGGTGTGACCCAGGTCAGCAAAAACCACCGCCCAAACCCATTGCTGGAGAGTGGATCCCGACTCACAGCAACCCACTAACAGAGCCCAACTGCGTTCTGTGGGGTTCTCTCAGCTGTCATCGTCATGAAGCAGACTGCTGGCCTTTCTTCTGCAGTGCCACTGGGTGGGTTCAAATTGCCACACTTTAGGTCACTTGTGTCACTTCTTGTCAGATGACAAGACTTGGTTCGCACTGTGCACAGCAGAAGGAAAGCCTGCCCCGGCCCCGCGCCGTCCTCCCCACTGCTGGCAGGTTTGAGCCCAGTGTTGCGGCCACTGTGTCATTCATCTCAACAAGGATTTCCTCTTTGTCACTGACCCTCCACCATACCAAGCATGATGTCCTTATCCAGGGACTAACCCCTCCTGACAACACATCAAAAGTATGCAAGAGGCAGTCTCACCACTTTGCTTCCAAGAAGCACTCAGGTTATCCTTCTTCCGGAACAATCTGTTTGTTCTTTTGGTGGTCCGTGGGACATTCAATATCCTTCTCCCACGCCACAAAGGCATCAATTCTTCAGTTTACCTTATTCACCGTCGAGCCTTCTCATGTACACGAGGCATCCGAAAATACTATGGTTTGTACTGGGTACACCTTAGTCCTTAAAGCTTTTTAACACTTTAAAGGGGTCTTTTGCAGCAAATGTGCCCAGTGCAATGAGTTGTCGGATTAGACTGCTGCTTCCCTGGGCACTGGCCGTGGACCCAAGTACAATGAAACCCTTGACAACCTCCGTCCTTGCTCCATTTATCATGGCACTGCTTACCGGTCCAGTTCTCAAGACTTTTGTCTCCTTGATGCTGAGTTGCACTCCATGTTGAAGGCTGCGGTCCTTGATCTTCACCAGTGAGCATTTCCTCACTTTCAGCAAGCAAGGTTGTGTCGTCTGCACGACGCAGGTTGTTAATGAGTCGCTCTCGAGTCCTGATGCCCTGTCCTTCTTCACACAGGTCAGCTTCTCTGATTGTTTGGTATATAGAAAATGTTCTGAGTTGTCAGGACTTTTGTTTTGCCTGGGTCTGTGATCAATACCCACGGCAGTGATGGTGAAGAAATTAGATGAGAACGCAGTGAACAAACCTAAGGGACAGACACTAAAGAGAGACGAGGACCCTCCCCCAGCACAGACAGAGAGACAGCGTCCTCCAGAGCCCGTGCCTACCTTCAAACTCGTAGCCTCCCAAACTGTGACAAAATAAGTTTCTGTTCATTAAAGCCACCCACTTGTGGTCTAATTATAGCAGCACCAGGAGACTATGACGCCGGCCACACAGGAGACCGGGGTTCGAATTCCAGCCAACACACCTCACATGTATCCACACCTGTTTGTCTGCTTCCCCGTTGCTGGGATGCAGAACAGGTCTCAGTGGCACTGCCAGACTAAGATAGACTAGGAAGAAAGGCCTGGCAACCCACTTTCAAAAATCAGTCATGGATCCCAATGATCCATTTCTGCACGCCACTGTGGGGATGACACAGGACCGGGCAGGGTTTAGTTCCGCTGAGCATGGGGACAGCAGCTAAGAACAACAACTCACCATTAAGCACTCACGACGTGCAGACCTTCGGCTAAGCATGGTACACAGGTTGACTAATCCTCACGACCAAAATACCAAACCCAATTCCGACTCACAGCAATCCCATAGCACAGAGCAGAACTGCCCCCCAGGGTTTCCAAGAAGCACCCGGTGGATTTGAAGTGCAGACCTTTTGGTTAGCTGATGTAGCACTTAACCACTGCGCCACCAGGGTCTCTACCCTCCCGACAGCCGTTGCTACCCAGGTGACACCGGTGTGTCTTTACTTGGCACGCCTAGTCCCCCTCAACTTCTAGAAAAGGGAGCCACAAAAACACAGATCAACTTCACCTAAAAATGCAAAAATTTTGGAGGACAGGAAAACTGTTACAAATAAAACTATAAGTAAAACAACAAATGGAGGAGCTCCGGGGAACCCCGGAAAACAGCTGCCACAGAGCCAGCTCTGCTCCCCGAACTCTCCCGCTCGCTCAGCCCCACGGACCCCTCCCTGGGGGCGGGGCCTCCTGTGCCCTGCAGGGGCGGAGCCACACCCCCAGCCTCCGCCCACTCCGCGACAGTAGCGCCTCCCAAAATTGTGACCATCACGAAGGTCCCCAGACACTGTCCAGTGTCCTCTGGCAGCAGATCACCCTGGCAGAAACAAACACCTGGGCTAAGTAGATCGGGTGGAAAAAGGCCGCAGAGGGGTTCGGGATGGAGTCACAGGGAGCTCCGCTCCTCCAAGCAGGGAGAAGCAGGGACAGGTGGGGACACAGTAATCAGGCCCCCAAGGAGGGCTTCACCCCACTGCGCCCTGGAGTGACCTCTCTAGAGAAGGGGCTGGTAAACTTTTCCTGGAAAGGGTCACAGAGTAAATATTTTCCACTCTGCGGGTTAGACGATCTGGGCTGCAACTGTTCGGCTCGGCTGCTGGAGTGCAGGGCAGCGCAGAGGACACCCACACGGACGGGGCATGGCCACGAGCCAATAACACTTTATTTACAGGCACAGGCGCCCGGCCAGATTCGGCCCCAGAGCTGTATTTTGGGACCCAGCTCTACAGGGAAGGAACCCCGGTGGTCCGGTGGTTAGGTGCTTGGCCGCCAACGGAAAGGTCAGCAGTTCAAACCCACCAGCTGCTCCAGAGGGGAAGGAAGTGACAGGTCCTTTCTGTAAGGGGCCTTAGCAACTCCGTGGGGGCAGCTCTACGTCCTGTGTGGTCACTGTGACTCAGAATCAACTGGACAGCAACAGGTTTGTTTGGGGGCTTTTTTATTTTGTTTACTCTAAAGGTAAACGTTTTCTTATTAATTGACTGCTTTTGCTCGGTGAAGAGCAGGTATTTCCGCTCTCATTTTATTCTTCTGTCACCTCCTCTCGGAAACCCTGGTGGCTTAGTAGTGAAGTGCTACAGCTGCTAACCAAGAGGTCAGCAGCTCAAACCTGCCAGGTGCTCCCTGGAAATGCCGGGGGGCAGTCCTGCTGTGTGCTGTGATGTTGCTAGGAGTTGGAACGGACTCAACAGCAACGTTTTTTGTTTGTTTTGCTTGGTGCTACTCCCCAAACGGGTAATTCTGCTCTAATTCTATTCTTCTGTTACTTACTTCCTCTTGGGAACTCCAAACCCCAAACCAAACCCAGTGCCGCTGAATCGATTCCGACCACTAACAACCCTATAGGGCAGAGGAAAACTGCCCCATAGAGTTTCCAAGGAGCGCCTGGTGGATTTGAACTGCCAACTTTTTGGTTAGCAGACGTAGCAATAACCACTCTGTAACCAGGGTCTCCAGGACAGACACTGTATGATCCCCCCTCTCAAAAAAACCCACTGCTGTTGAGCCAGGTCCAACTCATAGCGACCCCACAGGTCAGGGTAGAACTGCCCCACAGTTTCCAAGGAGCATCGGGCCGATGTGAACTGCTGACCTTTCGGTTAGCAGACGAAGCACTTAACCCATTACGCCACCAGGGTTTCCCTGTATGATCACACTTAGATAAAACTGCAAAGAGGAGGCAAATTCTCAGAGACCACAGTGTTCTGAGTGGTGACCAGGGGTGGGGGTGGGGTGCTGTTGTGTGCTGCTGAGTCAGTTCTGACTCCTAGCGACCCCACGAACAACAGAACGAAACACTGCCTGGTCTTGTGCCGTGCCCACGATTGTTTTTATGCTTTAAGTCCACGGTTGTAGCCCCTGTGTCAATCCGTCTTGTAGAGGGTCTTCGTCTGTTCTGCTGACCCTCCACTCTACCAAGCATGATGTCCTTCTCCAGGGACTGATCCTTCCTGACAACACATCCAAAGTATGCAAGATACAGTCTTGCCATCTTTGCTTCCAAGGAGCTCTCTGGTTGTACTTCTTCCAGAACAGACCTGCGTGTTCTTTTGGCAGTCCGTGGTATGTTCAACATTCTTCTCCAACGCCACAATTCAAAGGCACCCACTCTTCTGTCTTCTTTGTTCATCGTCCGGCTTTCACATGTGTAAGATGTGATTGTAAATACCCTGGCTTGGGTCAGGTGCATTTTAGTCTTCAAGGTGACACCTTTAGTTTTCAATACTTTAAGGAGGCCCTGTGATGCAGGAAGCTAGGCCACTGGTATTTAGGTTCCGGCAGGTGACCCACGGCAGATAGGTTTCAGCTGAGCTTCCAGACTGAAACAGACTAGAAGGAGCCAGGAGTCTACTTCTGAAAGGAATTAGCTAGGGAGAACTTTATAAATAATGGCAGAACACTGTCAGATACAGTGCTTGGAAATGAGCCCCCCAGGTTGGAAGGCACTCAGGGGACGACTAGGGAAGAGCTGCCTCCTCAAGGTAGAGTCGCCCTAGAAGACGTGGATGGAGTCAAGCCTTGGGATCTAAAGTGGCACGACTCAAAATGAGAAGAAAGAGCTGCAAACATCCATTAATAATTGGGGGAAGTAGAGTGTTTATTATTTAGGAGGTCCTGAGTCTCTGTGTCTGGGGACATGAAATCTGGGGATGGCTCTGGGTGGTGGTTGTCCAACATGACCTACGTAACGATCTTGCTGAACTGTATGCCTGAAAGACTGTGAAGTGGTCTCATGTGTATTTTTACAGTATAAAACATTACTCATAGTTGAGAAGAATTCCAGTTCACATGCACAGATGTTTGTCTCTCCAGAAAGAGGAACTTAATTCCACCCCTATTAGGCGGCAAGTTCAGCCAGAGGGCTCCTCAGAAGCAAGGATGCTGGGACTCTGTCCAGGTACTTTGGACATGGTGTCAGGAGGGACTGGCCCTGCACGAGGACATCATGCTTGGTAAAGCAGAGGGTCAGCAAAAGAGAGGAAGGTCCTCAACGAGACGCACTGGCACGGTGGCTGCAGAGACGGCCGCAAGCGTAACAGTGACTGTGAGCATGGCGTGGGACCGGGCAGGGTTTCGTTGGCTTGTGTGTGGTGTCCCCAGCACTCAACAACAACTCCATCTGAGTGTCCCTCGGTCTCTGTCAGTTGTTTCCAAGGAATGGAGCAGGGAAAGGGGAAAACAGAAACCTGACTGCAGGAAATCTTGGTGGCACCACCTTCCCCAGGTGACCCACACTGATGTCACCAGTAACGTTAGGTAGGCCTCAGTCCCTTCAATGTGACGTGAAGAGAAAGGCACCCAGCCTCTGTGTGTTCTTCCCCAAACACATCGCCTTAGTCTGATCGTGAGAAAACACTGCACAAACCCAGGCTTGAGGGCACTCTCCAGGACCCTAGCTCATCCTTCTCAAGACTGTCAGGTCAAGGTCACAACAAGGAAAGACTGACGAACCATCCCAGAGCAGAGGAGGCTCCAAGATATGACAACTAAGCACAATGTAGAATCCTGGAACCGAAAAAGGGCCTCAGTGTTAGTAGTGGTCAAGTTCAAACCCAGTCTATGTTTAGCTGATGGTCAAGGACAGATGGTAACGTCTTAGTTGTGTCTAGTGCATCATGGTGGGGGAAGACACTGACAGGAGAGGAAGCTGGGTGAGGGTCTCTAGAAACTCTCTGTGTTGTCTTGGCACCTTTTTTGTCTATCTAAACTTATTTGAAAATAAAAAGTCAGAACCATCTTGAGTTTAAAAAAAAAAGTGATTGAATGAAAACCCAAACCAAACCAAAACAGCTCAACTTGGATCCCTGGTGATCCTAGGTGTGTCACCGGGGACCTTGGCTATGGAGGGCTTTCTTGGGCTGAGGTTCGGGCCTGTCTCAGGACCCACCTCTGGGTGGACCCAATCCTCCAGCCCTTTGGCCCACCACTGGGCACGCTCACTGCGTCCAGCCAGCCAAGGCTGCCCGGAACAATCAAACAGGACACCGCGTCTTCAGAAATGACTGTCCCAATGTTCTGGCTTGAACTGCATCCCCCAAAAGATTTGGTCAGGTCTTAACCCTGGTACCCAGGAATGTGACCTTGGTCAGAGAGAAAGCTCTGAAGATGTCATGAGTGACAGTGACATGAGTTCTCACTGGGGCAGGGTGACCCTCACCCCGTATGAGAGGGGTCCTCATACAAAGAGGAGAGAGCATCTGGGAGACAAAGAAACAATGGCCAGGGGGTGACTGAGGCACAGCCTGGGGTGACGTAGCCACACACTAAGGAACAGCGGGGACACCAGAAGCTGGGAGAATGAAGGATCCTCCCCTAGAGGTTTCAGAGGGTGCATGGCCCCTAGACTTGGGGGCCTGAACTTGGACTTCTGGCTTCTGGAACCATGAGACAATAAATGTTCATTTTTTTAAATTATTACTTTTTTATTGTGCTCTTAAGTGGAAGTTTATAGTTCAAGTCAGTTTGTCACACAAAAACTTACACAAACACAAATCACTAGAAGATGTTACACTGAGTGAAGCTGGTCAGCTGCAAAAGGACAAATATTGCATGACACTGCTATTGTAAGGACTTACCAAAGGACTTATGCACAGAAGAAAATAATCGTTGATGGTTGCAAGGGTGGGGAGGGGAAGAGGGGTTGGTCACAGATAAAATAGTTGACAGGAATTTGGTTAGACGAAGAAAGTGACAACACACAGTAGAAGACAGGTCAGCATCACCGACCTACGCCACAAGCTGAAGTGTTTTCTAAATTCAACCTAACATTTTAAAGGACAGAGTAGCAGGGACAGGAGTCTGGGGACCACGTTTTCAGGGCACATCAAGGTCAAGTGACGTAACTAGTCTTTTGCTAAGACAGTCTTCTGCACCCTATATTGGTGAGCGGTGCCTGGGGTCTTCAAAGCCGGCAAGCTGCCACCCGAGGGACATCACTTGGCCCCAACCCACCTGGAACAAGAACATCAAAGACATGAGGACAAACGTGCCCAGGAGACAGAAGGACCCATGTGATTGGGGACTACATCAGCCGGAGAGCAGAACTAGATGGTGCCTGGCCACCACCCAAGACAGCCTTGACGGGGGCAGAATGCCACAATGTGGAGCTTCTGCCATAGCACCCCAACAAAAGGAGAGCAGATCAAGAGCTCTATTAAAAGACCAGACCTCAGGGTCTGACAGCCTGGAGGGTCCCCTGGGAACATGGCCCCTGGACTTGCTGCTGGGCCCAGAGCTGAGGCCAGTACTGAAGCCAGCACTTCGGACAAAGAATGGACTGGACTTGGGGACACAGAGTGATGCAGATGGCATGTGTCCTTTATGGTTTAACAGACATATGAGGCTGTCCTATTGGTTTATTTTTAGAGGGGAGAGAAGAGGGTGGAGAGGAGGGGACAGGTGTTGGTCGAGTGGACACTAGAAGAGCAGAAAGGAAGAGTGAGCTGTCTGTCACAAGGTGAGGACAGCAGACAGTCGCAGAGAGGCAGGTACTCGGGGCTTTATATGGAAAATGGACTTGGATTGTAAACATTCACTTCATCACAGTAAAAAAAATTTTTTTAAAAGAAAAAACCTTACACACATGTTGCTGTGTAACTCTAGCTGCTCTCCCCACCCTGTGACAGCACACTCCTCCTTTCGACCCTCTCATGGATTGAATTGTGTCCCCTCCAAAAAGATGTGTAATAATTTGGCTGGACCATGATTCCCTGTATTCTGTGATTGCCTTCCATTTTGTATAAATCCTAACCTCTGCCTGCAGGTAACCATTGATTGTGTCAGAGAGGATTAGGTTGGGACTGTAACACTCTTCCTAAGGTCGCCTCCCTGCTCCATGTAAAGGAAGTTTCCCTGCAGTGTTGATCCTTTCATCCTACAGGAGATAAAAAGAAAGGGAAGCAAGCAGAGCGTTGGGAACCTCCCATGTCAAGGAAGCAGCCCCCGGAGCAGAGCCTGTCCTTCAGACCTGAGGTTCCTGCGCCAAGATGCTCCCTGAGCAGAGACTGATGCCACACAAGTACTTTCCTCCAGAGCCGACAGAGGGAGAGCCTTTCCCTGGAGCAGACACCCCGAATTCGGACTTGTAGCCTACCAGACTGTGGGAGAATAAACTTTGCTTTGTTAAAGCCATCCGTCGTGTGGTATTTCTTTTAGAGCAGTCCCAGATGACTAAGACACAACCAGTACTCCCCATGTCCACTCAGCCAGCTCCTGTCCCCCTCTGCCCTCTCATCTCCCCTCTGCACAGGCGCATCAGGTCAGCATCTACGCAAGCCAAGAAGCACACTCTTCACCAGGGTCACATCATCGCCTCGAGTCCAGTCCAATCCTTGTCTGAAGAGTTGGCTTTGGGACCGGTTTCAGTTCTGGGCTGGCAGACAGTCCAGGGGTCTTGTCTTCCAGGGACCCTCCAGACTGTCAGACCATCAAGTCTGGTCTTCTGCTAGAGTTTGAGTTCTGCACCCCACTTTTACCTTTCTCCTTCAGGGACTCTCCGAAATGTCTGTTGTTTTAAGACACCTCATTTGTGATACATAGTCACAGCAGCCACAAGGAATTCAGACAACAGGTGTCTCAGTCACTCAGCGCTGCTACAACAGAAAAACCAAAAGCAGATGGCTTTAATCAAAGAGAAATGTGTTCTCTCACAGCCGAGGAGGCTGTAAGTCCAGATGCAGGGCATCAGCTCCAGGGGAAGGCTAGCTCTCCCTACCAGCTCTTGAGGAGGACCCTTCTCATCAGTCATTCCCTGGTCTCGGAGTCTCTCAGTGCACACTATATTCCTAGCTCTTGTTTCTTCATGGTATGAAGTCCCTGTGTCTCTCTGCTCACTTGTCTCTTTTATACCCCAAGAAAGATTGACTCAAGGCACAGTCAAATCTTATAGACTGAGTCCTGCCTCATTAACATAACTGCCGCTAATCCCATCTCACCAGCATCTTAGAGACAGGATTTACAACACAGAGGAACATCATTCGACAAAACGGTGGACAGTCACACAATGCTGACAATCCTGGCCTAGCCCAGTTGACAGACATTTTGGGGGGACAAAATTCAATCCATGACACCATGAGAGATACTCCTATGATGTGATGAATCCCATCACGGGGACTGGAGAGCTTGCACATAATGCAAATAAGGTGTATGGTGCCCTTGTGGAGGTGGGGCCATGCAAATAAGGTGTATGGAACCCTTGTGGAGGTGGGGCCATGCAAATAAGGTGTATGGAACCCTTGTGGGGGTGGTACTATGCAAATAAGGTGTATGGGGCCCTAACAAGAGGACTGGCCAGTTCTGCATTCTGCTAGGCTTAAAACAAGCCACCCCAGAGGCAGAAAGAGGGGGGAACATCCCTGCCAGCAAGAAGAGCTAGGATAGGAGCAAGTCCTTTGCACCTAGGAGCTCTGTGCTGACACTCTCCTAGACCTGGGAGACAGAGACAGAGAGAGCTGTAACACTAGTGACAGTGACAGACGGTGAGAGATAGCAGCAGAGAAACAGTGCCAAGAGAACCAGGAGCACAGCACGAGAAGGTACAGGAGCTTCCCAGCTCAGAGAGCAAGGCACGTCCAGAGGGAGTGCCCACTTACAGGGAGAGAGAAGTGGGCATCTGGGGGCTACGGCCTGCTGGCAGAGTGGGGTGCCTGTGGGTGCTTCTCAGTGGAGTTAAAAGTCTCTGCAACATGTGTCTGGGCAGGGCAAGAGGCCAGGCCAAGGGTCTGCAGGGCTGAGGGCAGCAGCGGGGCTAGCCCAGCTGAGAAGCAGCTGCCTGACCAGGGAGCCGCATCCTGAGTTGCTTCTGATCTTGAATTGTGATCTCTTTCTCCCGTGATGGACACCCTGGTGGTGCAGTGGTTAAGTGCTACGGCTGCTAAAAAGGTCAGCAGTTCGAATTCACCAGGCACTCCCTGGTAAGCCCTATCAGGCAGTTCTGCTCTGTCCTACAGGGTTGTTCTGAGTCAGCATCTACTCAACAGCAATGCAGTTTTTTACTTCTTTAATAAATCCCCTAATAGTGAGCACTGTCCATGAGTTCTGTGTGGCCACTGCAGTCCACTAGCAAACCCAGCAAGGAGAGAGGGGCGGGGCCACTGGGGAGGGACAGCGGAGGGGGAAACAGTGACAGGCTGGGGGGTGAGGTGTCTGACCTTCGACTCCCAGGAGCCAGCCCTGGGCTGATTAGATGCTGACTCTCTCTCTTCCCCCTGCTGAGGTCAGACATCCCCAGCAGGCCACTTCCACAGCTCCCCGCCCACACACAGCCAGCCAGCAGCTGGCACACTCTCCAGCTAGCCCTGACACTTGGCTCAGGGGCCCTCAGTCCCCTGAACCCCACAGGTGGAGACGAGGCAGTCTGCTCAGCCCCCATAATTTCCAAGAGCAAAAGAATGAAACCACCACTGCCAAAGTCCACCAGCTCAGACAGAATCAGAAGCTTGAGCTGCGACACGGTCCTGAGATGATGGGGGACCTCTGCCAAGCACCCCCATCTCTGCACCCCTGCCTCCTTGTCATGCATGACTGTCTCCGTGTACTCTGAGTCAAAGGAGGCCACCCTACAGTGAGCCTCCGTGACCACCGCATCTGTGCTTCCTCGTGGCTGGCGCATCCTGACTGTTCCAGTGGTTGCCTAGCAACGGGCATAGGCGGCTGTGAGGAGGCTGCAGGCCCTTGGTGGGCGACTGGCAGGGGCTGGCTGGTGGGTCCCAGCTCCGGGATCTCCGACCAGCTGGTAAATTCTCCGGTGACAGCAGGTGTACCAATAACCTCCCCGCACAGGGACGACTCAAGACAACACCGGTGGGCACCTCGGCCCCCAGGGACCAGCAGAGTGCAGAACTCCTGAGAGCAATTGTGTTTGCTGGGACCCGGGTGAGGGGCTGTGCCACTCCTGTGTCATGAGGGGCTATCCTGCACACTATCGGGAGCTGAGCAGCGTCCCCCGGTGTCCACTCACTCAACACCAGTAGTGCCCCAACAGTCATGACAACTACAGATGTCCTCAGACATCACCCAGTGTCCCCTGGGGAGAGTAGAATCACCCTGGGTGAGAACCCTTGGGTTAGGGGATTCCACTGAACCCCAGGAGACTCCGTGTCCCATAAATCATCTGACCTGATGACCTAGCACACTGCTCACCTTGAAATCCACACACTGAGTGGGGAGGAGAGAGATGGGGAATCACAGGAGCTGGGGGCCCCCTGGTTTATATGATGTAACCTATCAGGAATTACTTCTACTGGAGGATATGGACAAGGATCTCACAGTATTTTCCAGATTAACCCAGGCTCTCTCCACGGCCCGCGGACATCTGGGGATCCGTCCTTCTTTACGGTGGGGCCATCCTGTACACTGCGTGGTGCTGAGCAGCACCCCTGGCCTGCACCCCATGGGCACCTACAAACTCCATGGGGCATAAGAAGTAGGAGCAGGGTCCACCCCAGTCACCACTGCCACCTACGGCAGCACCCATGACCCGGTCAGCAGAAGAGAAGGCTGTGGGGTCCAAAGAGGGGACTTTGGGGGCTGCGGGCTGCAGCAGAGTCCCCCCGACGGGTCCATCCCAGCAGCGCAGCTCAATCACATCATATCTGTGCCGCGTACATCGTCTGCAGGGAAGACTAGCAGCCGCCGTGACCTTGCTGGAACAGAACATTTTATGGCTTTAACTGCCTATCCCGGCAAGAGAACAGGGTGTCTAGGGAGACAACAGACAATGATGGGAATTTCAACACGGCCTGGGGAGGGCTGGGAGCTGGTAACCCACAGGGAGAGCTGTGCCCCGACTGGTGGCTGGTGGCTGTTTGCACCAGTGACAGCTCTCAGGCCAAAGGCGCCCTGGGGCTTTCAGCAGAAATGAAGCAAGTTCCCAAGGGGTGCGAGGAGCTGTCAGGAAAACACTCCGGAGGTTGCCACGTTCTCTCATCCTCCATATCCTTAGGGGGCAGGCTGCGGAATGCTGAACCCCAAATAGGGCCCTCCTGCCCCTCAGCACTAGAGACACGGGGCCTGACCCTTCACTGGGGGGCAGGACGGCCTGGGCACCGCGGGGTGCAGAGCAGTACCCCAGCTTCCACCCACTACATGCCAGAAACACCCTCTTCCCCAGTTGTGACACCCACAACCATCCCCAGACTTCACCCAGTGTCCCCTGGGGTGCAGAATCACCCGGGTGAGAAGCCCTGGTTTAGGGGACTCCACTGACCCCCCAGAGACTCAGCACCCCATAAGCACCTGAACTCCTGATGTCCTGGGACACGGCTCACATTGAAATCCACACACTGAGTGGGGAGGAGAGAGGAGGGAAGTCACAGGAGCTAGGGGACCCTGGTTTAGATGGTCTCCTGGATGGGGCAGGTGGTTAAGGCACTGGGGTGTGGACCAAATGGCTGGAGGTTCAAGTTTACCCAGAGGTTCCTCAGAAGAAAGGCCTGGCACCCCGCTTTTGAAAGCCCAGCTGCTGAAAACTCCAGGGACCACCATGCTCCGGCACACACGGGGTCTGAAAACTTTAGGGACCGCTGCGCTCCAGGACACAAGGGGTCTGAAAACTTCAGGGACTGCTGCGCTCCGGGACACACAGGGTCTGAGAACTCCAGGGACCGCTGCGTTCCGGCACATACAGAATCTCCGTGAGGTGGAAATGACTTGACAGAAGCTATTGATGCCCAGCATCACCCCTTCTCCCCACGGCCCTGGGCCGCTTCAGGCACTCAACAGCCCCGTGAGGCTGACCCAGACCCAACCAACCAAGGGGCCACCAGGTCAACGGCGCCCCTCGGTGACCCTGTGTGCATCACATACAACCTGTTCCGGGGCCTTTCAGTAGCTGATTTTTCAGAAGCAGGTCGCCAGGCCTTTCTTCCAAACTGCCTCTGGGTGGGCTTGAACCTCCAGCCTTTTGGCTGGCAGCCACGCGCTTAGCTATTTGCTCCACACTAGGGCTGACCAGTGATGTCCCTATGGGACAGGGCAGCAATAGACCGACTTTCAGCCTCCAGGACTCATGTCACGTCCAAGAGAGTGTGGACCCCAGGCAGCTTTCAGTGCAGGAGCTCAGAGAGGGCTTCTGAGCACAGGGGTCACTCAGGGTGAAGCCCAGCAGGAGCCTGGTTTCTCAATGGTTAAGCACTCAGCTGTGAACCAGAAAGGGGGCAATGCAAACTCACCCGTGGATTCACGGGAGATGGACGTGGCAGGATGCATCCCAAGAGACTACAGGCTGGGAAAGCCTATGGGACAGTTCTGCTCCGTCACAGGGGGTGCTCTGAGTGGGAATTAACCACCCCCAACAACGACATCCAGGAGGGTCTGGGGGGATGCCCTGGGGGAGTCTGGGGGGCTAGAGGGAGGAGGGGCTGCATGTGGTCAGAGCAGCAGGGGGAGGGGCTGCTGGCTCCAGCCCTGTCAGGGAGGGGAACTCCAGGAGTTAGGCCTTGACTGTGGGGTGCTGGAGCACGTGGCCAGGAAGGCCAGGGCGCAAGGCCTGGGCACAGTTCCTCCTTCTGTGAGCCCTGCACCCACACTGCTCACTGTGGCCTTCGGGAGCAGGAGGCCCTGAGTCTCTGCCTTACTAAGGATGACCAGAAACCCTGCCAGGAGGGTTTCTGGCCCACAGCCAGTACCTGTCTGTCCCAGAGCTGCCATCATCACTACACCCCAAGACTCTGGGGAAGGCCTCTGGGGTAGCGATGGACCCAGCAAGCAGGCCCTGATGGGGTGACCTCACTCCCAGCCTGCCTCAGCTCAAGCCCTGCTCATCACCAGACCTGTGTACAGCTGGACATCATGCCACAGCCTTTGCTCCCCACCAGCATCCTCAGCTGGGCCTAGGGCACCCCAGCCCCAGATCCCATCCAGTCAGTGGGCCTGGCAACATGTCCATGCCCAGTTTGGGGTGGCTCTGGGGTACAGGTCCCCTGAGTTTCTGAAGAGCAGAGCCCCTGCCTTCAGCCTCTCCTGCAGATGGAGCACAAAGGGCCCCTTGGGGACACAGGGCCAGAAAGCTGAGGGCCTGGGTCTGTGCATCTGGGGTCCCAGGCATAGAGTGACCACTGGCCCCATTTCCTGTGACTCTATAAGGAGATGGGAGCCCCCAGTGGTGCAAAAAAAGGACACGCTCAGCTTGTTCACGGAAGGTTCATGTCCACTCGGAAATGCCTTGGAAAAAAGGACTGGTGATTTTTCTGAAAAGCCACCTACTAAAAAAAAAACCCTTCAAATGTCTCGGACAAACTGGGATGGGTTGGTCTCAGGGCTCCAAAGGGGCACTGGATGGACTGAAACCCTAGTGTGACTCACTGACCCCACCTCCAGCTTCCGCCACCTTCTGCCAGACAAAGGCGGAGAGGCCACAGACCTCCTCTGCCCCCTGGTGGTTGCTGTGAGTAGCACGCAGAGAGGCCGCGGACCTCCTCTGCCCCCTGGTGGTCACTGTTGGATAACAAGCAGAGAGCCCATGGACCTCCTGTGCCCCCTGGTGGCTGCTGTGTGTAACATGTAGAGAGGCCACGGACCTCCTCTGCCCCCTGGTGGTCGCTGTGGGTAACAGGTGGAGGAGCTATATGCCTCTTCTGCCCCCTGGTGGCTGCTGTGGGTAATAGCAGCACCAGGAAACTTCCACATCAGACACCCAGGAACAAAAGAACCCTCCCGTGTGAGGTGCTGTTGAGTCAACTCTGACTCACAGAGACCCCACGTGATGGAGCAGAACGACCCCGTAGGGCTTCCTAGGCCATAAACCCCGGTGGTGTAGTGGTCAAGTTCTACAGCTGCAAACTAAAAAGTCAGCAGATGCTCATTTTAAATACTACGAGGCAGTTCTACTCTGTCCTATAGGGTCTCAATCAATCAGAACAGACTCGATGGCGGTGGGTCTGTGTGTTCTGATCCTTACACCAAGAGACCACCAGGTCCTTCTCCTGCAGAGACACAGCTGAGCGTTTCAGCACTGCACCACCAGGCTTCCTTGCAAATCCCCTAACTGGCTGCAGGGAATCAAAGCACCAGTTTTGTCACCGGACAGGCAGCGTGGCCCTGCTCAGGGACAGGCTTCCCAAGACAGAGCTTCCCACTCTGAGGGTAACTGGCAACCCCACACCTCCAAGCCTTAAATCTGTCCTGTGCAAGGCGGACAGACAGTGAGTGCACTCAGCTGCTGACCAAGAGACTGGAGGCTCGAGACCACCCAGAGGCCACCTCGGAGGAAAAGTATGGCCGTCCGCTTCCAAAAACTCAGCCAGTAAAAACCTGCAGAGCTCAGCTCTGCTCCAACACCCACAGGGCGGCCGGAGCTGGAGTCAGGCAGCAGCTGGATGTAGAGGCCTCTTGCACCCAGGCGGCCAAAGTGTGGCATGAGGTGCTAGTGGGAGAGCGGCACCCCAGACACCTACAGACACCAAGGTGGGGCTCGGGGGACTGCTACCCAAGCCAGCGCTCCCCCCACAGCAGCGGCTCCTACAACAGACGGCTGCCTCCTTCCTAAGGGAACCTCAGAGCAGCCGGCGCTGGCTGACCCCCTGAGAATTCGGTCTCCTTTTCTTTAACAGGAAACCCTGGTGGTACAGTGGTCAAGATTCTATGGCTGCAAGCCAGAAGGTCGGCAGTTCAAATCCACTGGGCATTCTTGTAAACTCCATGGGCAGTTCTACTCCATCTACAGTGTTGCTGTGAGTCAGAATCAACTCCTTATAAAGGGCTCTCCTGCTCAGCACTGCTGACACAGGGGTGGGATCCTTTCTTAGGGTGCGGGCAGCCTGGGCACCGTAGGGTGTCCAGCAGCAGCCCTAGCCTCTACCCACTTGATGCCAGTGGCACCTCCTCGCTGTTGTGACACCCATAAACGTCCCCAGGCATCACCCAGTGTCCCCTGAGGGCAGAACTGTCCCCCCCACCAGGGCAGCCAAATTTCAAATTGTTCCAACATTTAAGTGTGAAAAATGCAGCTTGAACAAAATACACGTGAGTTTTTAAATATATAATCTTGAACTTGGAGGAATACCACACAAGAGACGGAGGAGATGGGTACATACAAAACATTTAAAATTCCCTCTGGCAAAACCCACCACAAGCAAAGTCAAAAAACATGCTTAGAAAGATTTTTGCAACACAGACAACAGACAGTCCAAATGCACACACATGAAGAGTTCTGACACATCAATAAGTGGGAAAACCCCCAAAGAAAGGTCAGCCGAGAGCACATCCAGGCAAGAAATACCCAAGAGGGAACAGTGAACTCACAGGGAGCCAAGGAGACCCAAACAAAACAAGGACACCATTCTTATCAGCAGGTGGGCCAAGATTTACAAACTGGAGCTCACAGGCGGGAGAGACCCTCACTGCGGGTGGGAATGTGAAACGGTGCATCCAGGAGGTATCTACGGCCAGACATCAAGCATTACAAACACACACAGCACAACACACATGTAATACAACATGCACCTAAGACACATGAACATGCAACAGACATGGATATAACACACAACACATGTAACAACACGGACCAAAAACACATGCACACCCAGCATACAGAATATAACATAAAACATGTGTAACACACATGTTGCACATAACACAACACACATCTGTAATGCAACATATGTCTAATAACATGAAAGTAACACATTACACATATACCACATGATACACATAACACAACCCACATGCAATGCATGTATAACACATATACATGTAACTAATGTAACACATAACTCATGTAGTAGCATGTGTGCATACACAGCACACATGTACTGAACACACAGACAACACATGTTATTCCACAGATACATACCTACCAATACACAATACACACGCACATGACACAAACACATGTAACACACACACACATGCACGATCACACCCACACATGCACCTGGCCACTGTCTCAGTCCTCCAAACTCTGCCTTCTGCAGGCCACCTTCTCAAACCCCTGGAAGGACTCTCGGTGGCACCAAGCTGAACACACCCCAGCTGGCGGAGACCAGGCTCCCACCTCGGCTTCCGGCTCCAGGACAACCTCTCCCGAGACCCTTCCTGGCTCACCTGGGCCGAGGCCTCCTCCCTGAGGACTCCCCACCAAGCTTGAAGGCCCAGAGGAAAGGCGGGGGTGGCACAGCAGACGTCATCCTCCCAGGCACCCAGCTTCTGGGAGGACGCCTTGAGGGGCCACCCTACTGGTCTCAAAATCACCTCTTCCCCGTGGGACCTGGAGGAGGCAGGGACCAGGGGCTATTAACGCCACCTGCCCAGGCCCAGCACACATGGGACTCCACCAGCTACAGGCCGTGAGTGTCCTGGCCGCTAGGACCACCACACAGATTGCCACGAAGCAGTGCCTTAACGATGAGAAACACACTGTCGCACAGCACAGCAGCCAGCCATGTGAAACCCAGGGACCCACCGTGCTGACTCCTCCTCAGGGCCCTGAGGGAACACTCGTCCCACACCTCCCGCACCCAGCCCCTGGCCACTCCCCATTACCCTTGGCGGTCCTCCAGTGGCACACACGTCACTACGTCCTCCACCTGGGGCCTCACAGGGCCATCTGTCCTCTGCCCTGGTGTCTCCTGTAACAGCACCACTGACACCGGATGTGCCCGACCCCAGCCACGGTGTTTTCTGTCACCTCACACACACGCCAAAGCTGGGTGATGAACAAGGAAGACCACAGAAGAACAGGCGCCCGCGAACGGCAGTGCTGGGGAGCCGACCGCGGACCGCCTCAAGAGCCAGCACGTCTGTCTCGGAAACAGCACAGGCAGACTGCTCCTCCGGCGTGGGGATGGGGAGACTGCGTCTCCCGCACTTGGGACATGCTGTCAGGAGGGCCCAGGCCCTGGGGAAGGACGTCGAGGGTCAGCCAAGCGAGGACGGACTGACACTGTGGCTGCAACGAAGGGCCCCAGCACAACAACGACTGTGGACACGGCTCAGGACCAGGCAGGGTTTCGTGCGACGGGGTCGCTGTGAGTCAGATCTGACTCCACGGCACCTAACCATCACAAACATTGGACGAGAAGGTCCCTGGGCACTGACAACTGCTTGTGTTCATCCCTAACCTCGAGGTTGCTGACCGGAACCCACCCGGTGACTGTGCACAAGAGACCCAGCAACCTGCCAGCAAAGCGTCACAACAGCCCTACAGGGTACGGTCCTGCTCAGCCACCACGGGCTCTCTGCACAAGTTGGGCCCGTCTCAATGGCAATGTCTTTGGTTTGTTTGAGTACTTACTCAGGTATGACTTCCTGCTAACTACCTAACTCCATCTTCAGAGATGTCTCTGAGTCATTTCCTGTCACCAGGTTACCCATCGCTCCTTCTCCCATGAACGCACCCTCTCACCACCTCAGGCAACGGCAGCGAAGGTATGCAGTTTCTACTGGGCTTACGGAAAATGCTTACGTTTTTTTGCCTTTGCTAAAGGACACAGCACAGGTCCAAAACTCCACCCGTTGAAACTGGACGTGATCTTCACAAAGTTCACCGAGCTGTGCAACCATCGCCTCTGCCTAGTTCGAGAACACTACATCACCCCAAAAGGAAACTCCACACCCATCATCGGTCACTCCCCAGTCCCCCGTAACTACGGATCCACTCGCTGTTCCTTCAGATTGGCCTTGTCTAGAAATTTCCTACAAACGGAATCAGACGCCATGTTGTCTCGGTGTCTGCTTCTTTTTGAAGAAGTCTGTAGGGTCACTATGAGTCGGAACCCACTTCACAGGAGTGGCCTTGCTTTTGGGGTTCTACTGCTCACGGCCCTTCTTAGAATCAGACCAGGACAAAATGGACAGGTCGGGTTAGTTCTGATCTCAGCTTTGGGGCCATCAGCCACTTCCCAGGCTCCCTTCCTACCAGGCAGGTGACAGGTTCAAATATCTACCACGTCCAATGACATTGTTGTGCCCCTTACCAGCGGTCACCAACGGTCACTAACAGGTCACCCTCCACGCCAACAGGACTCCGTGATGAAGTCACGCTGGGGGTGGTGGCTTGGTGGGAGAACTCTTGCCTTCTATGCAGGAGACTCAGGTTCAGTTCCTGGCCACTGCCCCTCAGACGTGTTTGTTGGTGGAGGCTTGCATGTGGTCACCATGCTAGGACACTGCACAGGTCTCCACAGAGCTTCAAGACTAAGAGGAGGAATAAAGGCCTGGCAGTCAACTTCTGAAAACCAGCCATGGAAAAACCTCCTAGGTCACCATGTTTGATCCACAGCCAATCACAGGCAGCTGGGGAGGGTGCAAGCCTGGATGCTGCTTTGTTCCCCTTGGGCGTGGATGGGGTTGCTACGAGCTGGGGCCAGCTGGGGTGAACACCAACAAAGGCCGTGTAGTCAGTACTAACATTACCCCTCCAGACAGCCAAAACAAGCACGGCGAAGCTAACTGCCCACTGTGGGACGGGTGCTAAGAAGGTGGGACCCAAGCTGTCTGTCAAGGATTGAATTGAATTGTGTCCCCCCGAAATGTATGTAGCACTTTGGCTGGACCATGATTCCCAGAGCTGTGTGACTGCCCACGACTTTGTGATTTTCTGATGCTGTAAATCTTAATCGCTGCCTGTGGTTAACAGACGGGATTACATTAAAGAGGATTAGGGTGAGAGTGCAACACCCTCACTAAGGGAGTTTCCTGGGGTCTGGCCTGCACCGCCTTTTATCCTACAAGGATAGGGAAGCAAGCAGAGAGCTGGGGACCTTACATCACCAAGAAAGCAGCACCGGGAGAAGAGCGCGTCCTTCAGACCTGAGGTTCCTGCGCCAAGACACTCCCTGGACAAAGACTGATGCAACACAAGGACTTTCTTCCAGAGCCGACAAGGGGGGAAAGCCTTCCCTGCAGCAGACACCCTGAATTTGGACTTGTAGCCTACCAGACTGTAAGAATCAACTTTCCTTTGCTAAAGCCGGCCACCCGTGGTATTTCTGTTAGAGCAGGACCAGGTGACTGAGACACTGCCAGAGCCCATCCCACCAAGCCCACCGCCCACAGTGCTCACCCCCGGGATGCCCGACAGCTCCTTTTGATGACAAACACTTCATCACAATCCCGCAGAACTCCGGTAACCTACCCGCACACAACCACCACCATCCGTCTCTCAGTCTGTCATTGTGCGGTGGCTCGTGTGTTGCTGTGACACTGGAAGCTTTGCCACCTGTCTTTCCAACACCAGCAGGGTCACCCGTGGTAGACAGGTCTCAGCAGAGCTCGCACACTAAGAGAGACTCAGGTGAAAGGCCTCGCAACCTACTGTTGCAAATCGGCCCCAAAACCACAAAGATCCCCACAGGACGCCGCCCGAATCAGCGCTGAAAGGAGAGCCCCTGGGCTGGGAGGCGCTCAGGACACACTGCGGCCACAACCACGGACCAAGCTGACCGATCACTGCAAAGACAGCAGGGGCTGGGCAGGGTCATGGTGAACACAGGAGCAGGAGAAGCAGGCAGTAGAGCCTGGCACTGCCCGCCCTGACTCCGCCCTGAGGTCACCGGGACCAGCCCACAAGGGCCTGTCTCTTACTGGTGACACTGTAAGTGACCTCAGGCCCCAGAGTGGAAAGTGCCCTGGGCAGCGTCAGCCCTTCCTGGGGGTCCCAGCTCCCACTCGCTCACTCCCAGCAGACAACACTGACCCTAGGACACAAACGGCGCCGCTGAGCCCAGAAGATTCCGGAAGGCAGTGCAGACGGTGCACAACAGCAAACCAAGTGAGTCTTACCGCAAGTTCAAGAAAGCTGACCGAGTGCCCGCGTGAACACTGAACGTAGAGAGAAGACCAATGTCCCCACACCAACCTGTGCACGAGGCTCGGCTGTCTTCAGTGGCAGGGTGCAGAATCCAAACAAGCTTCGGCCTCCTAGAAGAAAAACACAAAGTGTTCGTTTAACACCCCAAATCGGAAACGATGTGCGTGCATTTCCACAGGTCGGCTTTAGCTGGTGGCAGTGAGAAGCTACGGTGAACCTTAGTTCAAATCCACCAGCCACTCCTGGGAAAATCTATGGGGCAGTTCTGCTCTATTTATGGGGTCACTATGAGTTGGAATTGACTTGATGGAAACAGTTTCTTGTTTCATTTTATGCACTGATTATGAGAGAATGACCAAAAACATTTAATTAAACAGAATTGTCATACAACCCAGAAATCCCAATCCTAGGGATGAAACCCTGGTGGCACAGTGGTTAAGAGCTACAGCTGCTAACCAAAAGGTCAGCAGTTTGAACCCGCCAGGCGCTCCTTGGAAACTCTATGGAGCAGTTCTGCTCTGCCCTACGGTAGGACTGAAAGCTGAGGCTTGATGTGCAAAAGGCTGAAAACAACTCATGTTCAACCAGTGTGGAAATTACACTAACAGTCTTGACATGACCGCAGCCATCTTGAGCCACCACAGTGTTGTTTCGCAGCTCTGCCTAATCTTTTGTACTTATATTAACATCTTAAGTCCTTTAATCTAAAAGTGACCTAAAAGTACATCCAGATCAAGGAGATACATCACGCAGGGACACGGAAAACCATGAGAAAACAAAGGGCGAGGAAAACTGTTCCCTTTAGGAAAGAACTAGACAGATCTGGAGGTCTTCAATTTTTTGACTTTAAAGAGCTTAACCTTCTCTAGTAAATACTATCCAAGCAAAACTCAGTTCTGGGTTCTCGGCAGCGATGGCCGTGAGTCCCCTGATCCCACTTTAGCTTGTCTTCTTTCTCATCCTCGGCATCGCCCCTACCTTCGACCGTGTTCATTGGAGAAACTGTCCGACACACCAGCAGAAAAATGGGGAAACAACATGGCCCATCCACACAACGAGACAGTCAACAAAACAGAAAGAGACTAGTGCTGTCAAGTCCAGTGTGATTCCCAGCGACCCCACAGGACAGAGCAGAACTGCCCCACAGAGTTTCCAAGAAGCATCTGGTAGATTCAAACTGCCAACCTTTGGGTTAGAGAACGTCTAGAAGGGGCAAATGCACAGACACCCAAGTTGACCATGGCTATCGGAGTGCAAGGAAGGAGAAAAGGGGTGTCCTGTCCAAGGGGTCGTGGTGGTCAGGTGCTCTAGGGAGTAGCAGCCCCACACGGTGACAGTCAGGTGTCACTGAATTGTACCATTAAACATAGTGACTCGGCATATGTTCCGTCATGCGTCTTGTTTCCATGATTAAAAGAATGTGTTTGAGATTGAACTGCACGCCCCTAAAAAAGTGCTATAAATACCAGCCCCTACACCTGTGGATGGAACCCCAGCTGGGACTGGGTTTTCTTATGCCAAGAGCCATGTATCAGTGTGGGGTGTGTTTTAAGTCAATCTCTTCTGAGATGTAAAAGAGTAGATCAAGCGAGAACACTAAGGAACCAAGGGACAGAAGCTGAAAACGGACAAGGACCTTCCGCCAGAGCTCAGAAAGAGAGAGAGACAGAGACAGACAGAGCCTTCCCCAGAGCTGAGAGAGACAGAAAGAGAAAGAGAGAGAGCCTTCCTCAGAGACGGTGCCTTGAATTCAGACTGTTAAATGATAAGGTAATAAATGTCTGTTCATGAAAGCCACCCCCTTGTGGTATTTTTGCTATAGCAGCCCTAAGAAACTAAGACATAATTTTTTTTTTAATGTGTCCAAGTTACCAAACCAACAAAGAAAGCCCCTTTGTGCGTCATGTCTTTAAGTCCCTCTGGCAAACCTTAGGGACAGCCCAAGGATCAGGACACAGACCAGTTACACACCAAGAAGGAGACTGGCCAGAAGGGTCTGTTGGAGATTTCTGGGGGGGGGTCTCTGGTAAATTAACAGCGTTTTGAACTAAATTCAATGAAAGAAAACAATATTTCCACAACTATTCCTCCTATCTATCATTTTTACAAGATGTTCATCTGTAGCCTTTGACCCTCACTCCCTGGAGACAGACGTGGGGCTCACCAGTGTGTCGGGGTGCCAGATCTTCCTGGTTTTAGTGCTGAAAGCCCCCACATCTCAGAAACCCCCTTGGTCCCAGGCTAACCAAGGTGGTTGGTCACTGTGCATAACAGACCACGCTGCACCTGACCATGGTCCTCAGGCCTGTTTGCAAATGGCCCTGGCCAGAGTGCGGGAGCCTGCACTTGGGGTGGGGTCCGGGTTCCAACCACTCCCTAGTGGGTAAAAACAGTTCTCAGGAAATGCCGGTGGTGCAGTGGTTAGTGTCACGTCTGCTGACCAAAAGGTCGGCAGTACAAATCTGCCAGGGGCTCCTTGGAAACTTCATGGGGCAGTTCTGCTCTGACCTCCGGGGTTGCTGTGAGTCAGACCTGACTTGAAGGCAGTGGGTTTGGGTTTTTTTTTAAGAACAGTTCTCTGGGCCTGAACTGTATGTGCAAGCAGTGAATTTAAGCCGAACACTTGCTTTCCTTCTGGAAGCCTGGGATTTTATTTTCACAAACTAAGGAAAAAAAAAAAAATTAAGTGCTGGCTGCCTTTGCCTGACCTCGGGTCCCTTTACGATAATAGGATGCTGAAATACCACGGGTCGCCAGCAGGTGGCGCCCCCCGCCACACGAAACTGCACGCCACCAACTCCAGCTGTTTTGACACGAGGCCACTTGGGTCACTGGGATCCAGAGAGCTGCTCCGGGCCAAGGGGCCAAAGCCCCGCTCCCCCAGCCCTGCCGGGGTGCCGCAGGCCGCAGGGATGTCCGACGGAAGGGCTGGAGCCGCATGCCGACGGCGCTAGCTGCAGGACTAGCCCTGTCCTCTCAGCCCCGTCTCAGAATATAACCATTCACGAGTTGTTCTTCTTGAACTAATTATAGACGCGCACAAGTTGCGAGAATAGCACAGACAGGTCCCGGGCACCATCACCCAGCAACCCCACGGTGACGTCTTCCATGACGACAGTACCGTGCTAGAGCTAGGAAACGGCCAGGCACCACGCCCACCGTCTCCTAGGCATCTTGGCCAGGCTTTGAGATAATCACCCTCATCCCATACACTTCACCTGGGCGATTTCACGGCGTTGAGTAGAGCTGGGCTGCTAATCAAAAGGTCGACAGTTCGAATCCATCAGCTGCTCCCCAGAAATCCTGTGAGGTAGCTCCACTTTGTCCTGGAGGTCCCTGCATCAGTTCGGGATCACCTTGACAACCACAGGTTTGGGTTTGTTTCCTTTTTGGTGTAGCATTTTCAGAGTTCCTAGGTGGTGCAAGTGGTTAACACACTCCAGCACTGAAAGGTTAAGGGTTCCAGTTCACCCCAAAATGCCTCCAAAGAAAGTCCTGGTGACCGCCTTCTGAAAAATCAGCCACTGAAAACTCCATGGAGCACAGTTGTGCCCTGACACACACAGGGTCTCCATGCATTGCAATCAACTCAATGGCAACTCACAACAAGAAAACACAGTTTGTGTGTATCCTGCGATTTTCAATGCATTCACAATGCCGTACAACCATCACCACTCTCTAATTCCAGAACATTCTATCATCCCCGAAAAAGAAGCTCTGGGACCATCGGCTCTCCATTCTCTGCTCCCCCGGGCCCTGGCAACCACAGAGCCACTTTCTGTCTCTGCAGATGTGCCCATCTGGACATGTGATGTGAGTAGGGTCACACAGGTGGTCCTTCTGTCTGGCTTCTTTCACTCAGCACCCTGTTTCCAGTGTCTGCCCATGTCATGAACATCGAGTGTCGTTCCTCTTTACGGCCGAGCAGCATCCATTGCGTGGACGGACCACGCTGTGTCATCTGTGGGTGGGTACTTGGGTTGTGGCCACCTTTTGGTTACTATAAGCAACGCTGTAATGACCATCTCTGTGACTCAGGACTCGTTTTACATGGGCTCCAGGGCTCCTCCTCACCCTCCACCCTCACACCTAAGCAGTCTGTGTGGTGCAACAGTGAAGTACTCAGCCACTAACTGAAAGGTGGCCATTGGAACCCATCCAGTGGCTTCACAGGACCAAATGACCCGGCCATTGGCTCCAGAAAAGATCACAGCCCACCCCAGAGAGCATGGCCCCCGGAAACCCCTTAGCTCAGTACTGAAGTCACTCCTGAGGTTCATCCTTCAGCCCAAAACTGGACACACCCATAAAACGAAACAAGAATATAAGGGACACACCGGCCCAGTGGCAAGGACGAGAAGGCAGGAGGGGACAAGAGCTCTGGTCACAGGTAAGCCAAGGTCCAAAAGGGAGAGGGTTGACGTGTAGTGGGGTTGTTAACTAATGTCACAAAACACTCTGTCTACTAACTGTTTGAGAAGTTGGCTTGTTCTGTGAGGCCTTCATCTAAAGTACAATGAAACTCAACTGGTGACAGCCCAGAAACCCTGTAGAGCGGCTCTGTGCTGTCACACGGGGTCACTGTGGGTTGCAATCAACTTGACGGTAACTGTAACTTCACACCCACCGACAACAAGCATCCCCGCCTGGTCCTTCAGTGACAGCTGTCAGAAGCCCCAGGGACTCAGGCTTGAACAACAGGGGGACAGGTGAGCCCAGAGGTGAGCACAGCTTGATGGGGTTCCCCAGCTCTGCCCCCATCTCTGCCTCTCCCACCTCTGATACCCCCACAGCTCTGCCTTCCCACGGCTCTGAACCCCAACGGCTGTGACCCTCACAGCTCTGACCCCCGCAGCTCTGACCCCTCACAGCTCTGACCCCTCCACAGCTCTGACCCCCCACAGCTCTGACCCTGAAATGAGGCTGCTGCCACACACCAGCTGGTGTTACGCCAGGATGTCCCTGGTGACCTTCACCACCTTACCTGGGGAAAACACTGGCCCCCCCATCCCCCCCAGGATGACACCAGCTCACCAGGGAGTCATGGTGACAGAGGCTGACGAGATTTGCAGAGCCTGGGGCAAAATGAAACTGCTGGTCCCTTGTTCAAAAATGGTTATGAATTTAGTCTGATCCCAGTTATAAAAAAACATCTAAAATTGGCGAAGGCATCCAGTTTATTCACAAACACCAAGAGGGGGGGATCGGGCGGACGGGGAGTCATGGCCTGGGGGACACTGAGCTTCGGGAAGAGTGTCAGGACATCTGGGAACAGACAGTGGAGATGGCTGAGAACTCGACTGTGATTAAGCTCACTGGAAAAACGCAGAAACGGCAAACGCTTTGTTTTACGTAGTTAGCAAAATCGTACACACACACACACAAATGGATCTCTGCACTCATCAGCCCCCCACACAGAAGAAGCAAGCCCTAGGACAAGGCCCCTTCCTCAGCTCTAGAATTCAGCTGTGCCATTTGCATCTTTTGTGGGGTTTTTTTTGGTCTTATTGTGGTAAAAACATATGTAAGAAAACATTTGCCAATTCAACAATTTTTACGCATATAACTCAGTGATGGAGGTAAGACTGAGGCTGTTGAGGGTCCCGCGTCACTTGGGTCCACAGTCAACACCCAGGGAGACAGTAGTCAGGAAATCAGAAGACGCACTGCACTGGGCAAGTCTGCTGCGCAAGACCTCTTCAAAGTGTTGAAAAGCAAAGATGTCACTCTGAAGACTAAGGTGTGCCTGACCCGAGCCATGCTATTTTCAGTCACCTCGTGTACATATGACAATGACTCAGGAAGACAGAAGTACTGACACTTTTGAGTTGCGGTGTTGGAGAAGACTGCTAGATATCCCACGGACCGCCAAAAGGACAAACAGATCTGTTCCGGAAGAACAATCAGAGTGCTCCCCGGATGCAAGGACGGCAAGAGCGCACCTTCTACCGTGGACAAGTTGTCAGGAGGCATTAATCCCCGGAGAAGGACATCATGCTTGGTACAGGCTCAGTGACAAAGAGGAAGACCCACAACAGATGGACTGACACAGTGGCCACAATTGGGGGCCTGACGCAGGACCAGGCAGTGTCACGTTCTGGTGTGCACATGGTCACTGTGAGTCAGAAGAGACAGATGGCATCTCACTCCGGTTCAGCAGCCCTGTGACGCCCGACATGCAGCGTGACCGTTACCCCTCTCCACTTCCAAACCACCACACCACCAGGAACAAAAACTCCAGACCCAAACCCAACCAAACCCACTGCCGTCAAGCCGATGATGACTCACAGCAACTGCCCCACAGGGTTTCCAAGGAGGGCCTGGTGGCCTCGAACTCCTGACCTTTTGGTTAGCAGACCAGTTCTTAAATCACTGCCCCTCCAGGGTTTCCAAAAGAAATTCAGTGGCCCCAAGACTGAGCCCCCCCTCTCCCCCTCTCTCCTGCCCCCGATGACCACTGAGAACTTCAATGTCTGTACACTCGCCTCTTCTAGATGCCTCTTCGAGTTGAGACCACACAGTAGCCGCCCTCTGTGCCTGGTCTGTCACTCTGCCTGAGGCTGCAAGGTGCATCCGCATTGTGGGGTGGCCCAGGACCTCACGTCTCTTCACAGTGGAGTGACACTCCCTTGCATGGTGTCTCTCCGCTGTCTGTGGATGGTCCACCTTTAGGGCCACTGCGAAGAACGCTGCCATGAGCACAGGTGCACGGGGGTCTCAGTACCCACTTTCAGGTTTTTGGGGTCTGTACCTAAAAGTGGAATTGCCAGGCTCTATAGGAAACCTTGGAGGCACAGTAGGCAAGTGCGACAGCTGCTAACTAACAGGTCAGAAGTTCATATCCACCCGGAGCTCCTTGGAAACCCTACGGGACTGTTCTACTCTGTCCTATGGGGTCGCTTTGGGTTGGAATCGACTCAGCTGCACTGGGTTTGGTTTGAGTATAAGAAACTCTGGTGTAGTTAAGAGCTATGGCTGCTTACCCAAAAGTCAGCAGTTCGAATCCACCAGGTGCCCCTTGGAAGCTGTATGGGGCAGTTCTATAGGGTTGCTCTAAGTTGGCATCGACTCAAGAACAACAAGTTTGTTTTGTTTTGTTTTACTAGAAAACCTTGGTTGCACGGTGCTTAGGAGTTACAGCTGCTATCACAAGGTTGGTGGTTCAAACCTTCCAGGTGCTCCTTGGAAACCCTACAAGGTAGGAATAGGAAACCCAATTCTGTCCTACAGGTTTGCTATGAGTTGGAAAAGATTTGACAGCGACGGGTGCATGTGTGTGTGCGTGCATGCGTGTGGGAACTTCCTGAGGAGGCGTCCCACTGCTTTCCACAGCCATCAGCACTATCTTCCATTCCCACCAGCTGAGGGAAAAGGGTTTACATTCTGAAAACCAAAAGCCATAGAGCTTATTAAGGACTGAATGTGTCCCCCAGAAATGTGTGTCAGCTTGCCTAGGCCATGCTTCCCAGAACCATGTGGCTGTGCAGCATTTTGTCATCTGATGTGATTTTTCTGTGTGTTGCAAATCATGACCTGTGCGATGCTAATGAGGTGGGATCGGAGACAGGTATGCTAATGAGGCGGGATGGGGCAGGTATGCTGATGAGGTGGGATTGGGGCAGGTATGCTAATGAGGATGGACTCCATCTGCAGGATTAGGTTGTTTTGAGTCAATCCCTTCTAAGACCTAAAAGAGAGAAGCCAGCTGAAAAAAGCGGGAACTCACTCCCACCAGGCAAGAAGAGCCAGGAGCAGAGCACGTCCTGTGGACCCGGGGTCCCTGTACCAAGGAGCTCCTAGACCAGCAGAAGCCAATCCTTGATGACAAGGGCCTCCCCCAAAGCCCCCAGAAAAAAGCCTTCCCCTGGAGCCAGCACCCTGAATTCAGACTTTCAGCCTCTTAGACTGGGAGAGAATAAACTATTTGTTAAAGCCATCCCCTTGTGGCCCTTCTGTTAAAAGCAGCACCAGGTGACTAAGACAGAGCTCCCACCAAAAGTCCCATGGGCAGGTAACTCTGTTTTCTTCATGATTCCAGAGAGGGGTGGGGGGACCCAAAGCAGTGGGGCACACACGGCTCCCCAAGATGAGGATGAACCCTGAGAGATAGGGGCAAAGTGAGGGCACCCATCATCCACAACACTCAGCACCCACCGTCTGCAGTTTTACATTAAAGCGCTCAGGCCACACCCTGCGGCCACAGGTCACAGTGCCTGGGAAGACAATGGTCACATCACAACAGACTGGCGAGATCACAGCCCCATGACCCCGTCACAGGGTCTGCACAAGCTGCTGTGTGCCAACCCCGGGCCTCTCTAGAGTTCAGGCTCTCCTCCCAGCACTGCAGACGGGCCCGGGTCCTTTGCTGCGGCGGGGCCGTCCTGGGCACCGCAGGGTGTTAGGCAGCATCCCTGGTCACCACTCACTTGAAGCTGGCAGCACTCCCCAGCTGTGACAACCACAAATGTCCCCAGACATCACCCAGTGTCCCCTGAGGGACAGAACTTCCCTAGGTGGGAACCCCTGGGTTGAGGATTCCACTGACCCCCAAGATACTCTGTGTCCCATAATCATCCGACCTACTGACATCCCAGGATACCGCCCACACTTAAGTCCACGCACTGAGTGGGGGAGGAGAGAGGAGAGACGTCACGAAGCAAGAGAGTCGCCCTGGCTTGCACTGTGACCCACTGGGAGGTATTCTGGGGGTTCCTGGGTGGCAGCCTTTTGGGTATTAACCCTGAGGTTGGCAGTTCAAATCCATGCAATGGCATCACAGAACAAAGTCCTGGAGAATGGCTGCCACAAGCCTCCAGCCAGGAAAAGCCTCCAGGACAGAGCTCTCCACACAGCACAGGGGTCATCACGAGGTGGAATCGACTCGAGAGCGAGTTTGGTCTGCTCTATGGTGCGAGCAGGGACAGAACTCAACCGTTTGTTCCAAAGAACCAACGCAGTGCAGAGTCTTGCCCTTGGCATCGCTGATGTGGGGGCTGCACCTTTCTCTGGGGTGGGGCGCCCTGTGCACTCTAAGGCACTGAGCAGCATCCCTGGTCCCTACCCACTCGACGCTAGCAGCACCCTCTCCCTGCTTCCAAAGCTGCCCAGCGCGTCAATTCCTGTCCCGTCTTGGTCCCTGTCCCCGGCTTCCCTGAGTCCCTGATGGCCACTGATGACATTAAATGACCAGCCCGCTTGCCCCTCAGCTCACTTGACCACAGTCGAATCGGGGTCCTCTCCACCTCCCCTGGGGTGACCTTGGCAGGCAGGCAGGGCTGAGAAGAGTCATAGGCTCTCATCTCCCTCAGAAGATCAGCCTTTCTCGGGGACAGTGCCAGGGACAGCCAGCCCCAGCTCCGCCATCCACCATCCTTGGATTCCGACTCTCAGACACAGGGCCACAGAGGTGCGGCTGTGTCTGAGGGGACATCCCCTGAGTGGAGTGGGTTTTAGTGACACTGTCGTTGCCATGGAGAGAAAGCTCTTTATTTGAGACCCAAGGCAGGGGTGGGGAAGGAGGGGGCGAGGAGGGGGAGAGGAACAAAGAGCAGAGATGATTTAAAACCTGTCACTTTTTCACTGACACACGCCCGCCCTTGCCCTTGCCCTCTTCTCAGTGCCAAGCTCTGTTCCTCAGCTTCAGAAGTCAGGTTTCCAGAACCTTCCATCCATCACAGCAGGAGTTAGAAACTGTGACTGTGAACAGTGGGGCTGGAGCCTTCTCTGGGGTTGGGCCTTCCTGTGCACTGTAGGGTGCAAACAGCACCCCTGGTCTCTGCCCACTCTATGCGAAGGCAGCCACCTCTAGTCACGAAAACACCAATGGCCCCAGACGTCACCTAGTGTCCCCCGGGGGCAGAATCACTCTCTGTGAGAACCCCTGGTTATGGACTTCCACTGCCCCTAACAACTTCCGCATCCCATAATTACTCAACCTACTGATGACTGCAAAGGACCTGCTACAAAGGACCTCTTTAAAGTGTAAAAAAGGAAAGATGTCACCTTGAAGTCTAGGTGCACTTGACCCCAGCCACGGTATTTTCAATCACATCATATGCAGGTAGAGGTTGGACAATGAATAAGGAAGACAGAAGAACTGCTGCCTTTGAATTACAGTGTTGGAGAAGAACACTGAATGTACCATGAACGGCCAAAAGACCAAAGAGATCTGTCCTGGAAGAAGTCCAACCGGAGAGCTCCTCGGAAGCAGAGACGGCGAGACTGCATCTTACTCACTTTGGACCTGTTGTCAGGAGGGACCAGTCACTGGAGCAGGGCATCATGCTGGGTAGAGTGGAGGGCCAGTGAGAAAGAGGACGACCCTCGCTGAGATGGACCCACTCAGTGGCCGGAACGATGGGCTTCATTAAGATAAAAACGATTGAGGACACGGTGTCAGACTCGGCAGAGTTTCCTTCTGTCGTGTGTGGGGTCACTGTGAGTCAGAACTGACTCGACGGCCCCACAGAACACTGATGTCCTAGGGGCTGCCCGCGCTGAAATCCACACACTGAGTCAGGATGAGAGAGGAGGGTCGCCCCAGGAGCCGGAGGGCCCCTGGTTTATGTTGGCTGACCCGGTGGGAGTGTGTTCTGGTGGACACGGGGAGCAGGGACCAAATCCATTTCTTCCCAAATAATGAATGCTGTTTTCCCCACTAGCACTGCAGACGTTTGGGGCTGGGTCCCTCCCCGACAAGCCATCCTGCACACTGCAGTGTGATGAGCAGCATCCTGGGTCTCTGCCCACTCGGATGCCAGCACACACCCCTATTGACGGCGACCCGGGAGTTCGCCGGTGCTCCTCTCCTTGTAAATGACCCTCCTGGGACATTTCCCTCCCCCTGCGTGCTTCTCTGTACACTTTCTGATCTTTTGGATAACTCAGAAGTGATCGTGGATCCTCATTAACTCAACAAAATCGAACCCACCAAACCCACTGGGGTCAGAGCTTTCAACGGCTGACCGTTCAGAAGTGGACGGCCAGATCTTTCTTCCACAGCACCTCTGGCCGAACTCCCACCAGAGATCTACGACGTCGAAACAGGGGCCTACTTACAGGGACACAGTCAGAACTTCCACGTTCCTCTGGGGGGAGACAATTCAATCTATGTCACTGTGCAAACGTTTGCTATAAAGGGCCAAACAGTAAATAAACAGCTGAGGTCTGCATGCCTGTAAGGCCTCTTGTTGTATAGCTCTTGTTAGCATCATTTTATTACAATCCTTTACAAATGGAACAGTCCCCAGAGCTGTGGCAGTGGACAGAAACAGGTCAGTGCAGGCAGGTAGGAGGAGGCCTGCCGTCTGCAGGGGCCAGCCTCTGACTGTGTAACCAGGGCACACTCGCAACCGCTCAGCTCTTATACATCACCAAGGGGAGTGTCACCTGGTACAACCACTGTGGAAAACAGAGTAGCGTCATCTCACGAGTGAACCACCATCTCAGCTGAACAGGTACATGAGGTCAGGACCCGTCACCCTATTGTACAGCTGGAAGCAACCCAAATACCCGTCTGCAGCAGGGGAGATGGACAGATCGGGGCCTGTGAGCACACAAAAGGCTGCAGGGCACAGGGAAGGTGGCAGGTGTTGCTTGAGGGGCACTGAGTGTCTGGGAAGGTGACGGAAATGCCAGGAAGGGGACAGAAGTGACGACTGTGCAGCACAGTGAGCGTGGGGCATGCCAGGGACGCATACCCAGGACAGCTGGCGTGCAGATGTCCTCACACACGCGTGCACACATTATCACAATGAAAAGCAAAGAGGACCGAGGAGTCTACTTGGGAGAGGGGAGGAGGGCAAGGTAGAAGAGAGGGGAGGGGAGGGGAGGGGAGGGGAGGGGAGGGGAGGGGAGGGGAGGGGAGGGGAGGGGAGGGGAGGGGAGGGGAGGGGAGGGGAGGGGAGGGTACAGCAAGGAAGAGGAGAGGAGGGCAGGGGAGGGGAGAGGGAAGGAGGGCAGGAAGAGGGAAGGAGGGTAGGGGGGAGGAGAAAAGTGCAGCAGGAGGAAAAAAGGAGGGCAGGGGAGAGGGGAGGACAGGAGAGGAGATGGAGGCAGGAGAGGGAGAAAGGGAAGGGGGTGGAATGAGCAAGCAGCCAGGGGCAAATCCCCCCCAGGCTCCAGCCTCCCAAGTTGCCAGCTAACCCCTGCAACAAGCTGCTGGAGAAGCCTGATCGGTCCGGACAGACACTTTGTCCCCTTTTCCCCAAAGCTGCTGTAAGTAGTCTAACGACATAATACCCTGAAGCTCAAAGCCTCCCCACAGCTCAGGCCTGCCTTAATCCGCCCCCTAACCACCACCCAAACCCCGACCTCGGGTGGCCCCATTATCCAATCGAGGAAGAGGGCTCTGGGCTGCAGATGGCCGTCCTAATGGGATCAGCCTGGACGTTCCCCCGATCATTCACGATGCAAGCGACGGACATGCCAATCCCATTTGGCAAATGGGCAGCGTGTGGCCGGCCAGTCACTGGCTCACTTCCGTAAGACAGCGTCTGAGCAGGAGGCAAGCTTTTATCTGACATCACCCCACCGAGGCTCTGCACAAGCCACCCAGCCCCTCTTCCCAGCTGACTGCCACTCCTCGGGTGGGACAGGCCCCTCAACTTCCTAGGGCGACGTTCTCCACATGGCTTCCCTGGACACCCTTCCGTGTCTGCCACCACCATGGAAAGACTGAGCTTTGATTTCCATCTGCCCACCCTTGCTCTGCTGACGGACCCTTTTGGGGAGAAGGGTGAGAGCAAAAGGCACCCCAGAGACGGTTCCAGAACTGCAGTTTAACCCAAGGGCCCCGGAAGGGACTGCGCTAAAAATTTCTGGAGCTGCTCATTCTCGGGAGACCACTGAGAGCCTCACTGTTGACAAAATCAGCTTTAGGTGGCATTTCTTCGTGATGGCAGGTGGCAAGCTTCTTTTTGTTTTTTTAGGGACACTGGGCAAGTAAGTTAATGTTCCCGTCTTAACTGATGTTCACAAGTAAGTTTATCCACATACAACAAAATTCTAATTCTCTGTCTCTCTCTTTCTCTCTCTCACACACAGACACACAAACCCCAGACTACTGAGCAAGAATAGATGATCACCAAGAATGACACAAGGGAAAAAGAGCCCAGGAGACGAAAGATCCATGTAGACGGGAGACTATATCAACATGTGACCAGAAGAACCAGACAGTACCCAGCTCTGATGGGGCACACAAATTTGACCCTGTGGTAACATAAGAAAAAGAGGGGTGCAGCTGAAGAACTCTACTAAAGGACCACAAATGATGGTCTGACAGATTGGGGGATCCCCTGGGAGCATGGCTCCTAGACCTGTTGCTGCCCCTGTCTCGAAAACACTACTGAGGTCAACTCTTCAGACAAAAATGGACTAGACTCAGGGACACAATGTGACCATATGGTGGCTGTTCTTTATGGTTCTAAGCATTTATAGGAGGCTGTCCCACTGGTTTCCTTCTAGATGGGAGAGAAGGGGGGTGCAGAGGAGGGGACAAGAGATTTGTTGGGAGAGCAGAAGTACAGAATGAAAAGGAGGAGTGTGCTGTCACCGAGCAAGGAGAGCAGAAGGAGCGGTACAAAGGCAGGCATGCAAAATTGATTTGGATTGTATACTTTCACTTAATCACAATAAAAAAAAAAAAAAAATAGACCAGACTTACTGGCCTGACAGAGATGGGAAAAACCCCAAGATTATGGCCGCTGAACATTCTTTCAGCTCAGTAATGAAGTCAGTCCTCAGATTCACCCTTCAGCCAAAGATTAACAAAAAAAGACAAAAGGGGCACACCAGCCCAGGGACAAGGACCCAAAGGAAAGGGGGGCAGGGAAGCTGGAGACAGAGAACCCAAGGTCGGAAAGGGGTGTTGACATCCACGGGGTTGGTAACCCATATCACAAAACAGTATGTGTATTGTTTAAGGAGAAACTAGTTTGCTCTGTAAATCCTCACCTAAAAGTACAACTAAAAAAAAAAAAAAAAAATCAGCAAGGGCCACATAATCCAAAGATGACATCAGCAGGAGACCAGAAGAACTAGATGGTGCCCAACCATCACCAAAGACCGCCCTGACGGGGAGCACAACAGAGATTCCCTGACAGAGAGGGAAAAAATGGGGTATAGAACTTGAACTCTATTAAACAGACTGGACTTGATGGTCTGAAAGACTGGAGGGTCCCCATAAGATGTGGTCTCTGGACTCGGTTAGCCCAGAACCAAAGCCATTCCCAAAGCTAACTCCTCAGAGCAAGACCGGACCGGCCTCTAAGACGTAAAATGAGTGCAGGGAAGCGTGAGCTTCTTGGTTTAAGTAGATACATGAGGCTGACCGGGCAGCTCCGGTCCAGCACTGAGATGACAGCGTGGAGGGGACAGGAACGGACACAGGAAATCCAGGGTGGAAAGGAGGACTGGGCTGCCACGGTGTGGGGAGAACTGCGAGACTTACATGGCAACGTGTGTGTAAAACTTGGATTGGAAATTTCCACTTAAAACACAATAAAACACTAAAAAGAAAAAGGAAATAAAGACATGTGTGTATCTGCTGAGGAAGGCAGCCTTTGAGACGGCCCCAAAGGATCCCTGCCTGGGGTGCCCATGTCCTGGTGTGGTCTCCTCCCATGGACGTCAAACACAGTACAAGTGACAGCTTGTGTCGGGGCTGAACTGCATCTCCTAAAAAGATCTGTTGAAATCCTAACCCCTCAACTTGTGACAGCATCTCTCAGACATTCTCAGGAACATGAAGGCAACCTGGAAGGGAGGTCCCAACCCAGTCTGGGGGGGTCTCATGAAAGAGGAGACGAGATGCAGACACACATCTGCACAGCACACTTGGGATTCCCAGAAGATGGGAGCGAAGTCTCTGCCTCTAGAGACGTCAGAGAAAACACGGCCCCGCTGACGCCCTGAATTCTGTGCACTGTAGGGCTGAGCAGTGGCCCTGGCCTCCACTCACTCGATGACACAGCGTCCCCTCTCAGGAGTGACAGCCACAGCTTTATTTGGAGATGTCAGATGGCTTCGCCCACAAGTTGGCAGGTGTATGAGTTAGCTATGGCTGTCTAACAAATGACCCCAAATTTAGCAGCTTAAGCAACAGGTATTTGTTATCTCTGGTTTCTGCAAGTCACGAAAGTGGAAGCAGCCTTGCTAGGAGGAGCTGGCTCCGAACAAGGCGGGGATGTCCCAGGCTGAGGACCACTGCTCTAAGTCCCTGTCAGCTGCAGCCTCCCAGGAGGGACAACTCAAACCCAGATCACCTCTCGTTGGGCTGAGTGGGTGGGCTCAAGACATGAAAGCCTCCTCCCTCCCAACCCTGACATTCCACCAGCCCTCGGCGGAAGCTTCTAAGTCTCGTCGGCCCTATATACAGAAACACAGCACTGCCCTTGAAGAAAAAGCCCTTCTACCCTCCCAGAGCCCCAAGCTGCAGCTGTCACCAGTTATTACCATAGCAATCACTTCAATTTGTCACCAGCCAGGCACTGATAGCCAAGGAAGGCAGAGGAGAAGCGGCCAGTGGGCTCCTGTGTGGAGGTGAGCTGCCTGGCTGCAAGGGAGAAAATGGGAAGCAGATGGCCCTCCTCCGTCACCCAAGGAGGAGGCATCAGGCATGCAGTGGGGAATCCGTGGTCCCCAGGCACTCGGCTGATTAGGGCTTAGACTCAGCTGACTGGACCCCAGACACGCTGTATCACACCCCTGACAAGAAAGAACAGAGAGGAAGGGCATACTTGACCCCAAGGGTTGAGAAGGTCTAGGAGCTAAGTTAAAGGAGGAGGGGAGGAGGCAGATGTTGGGGGCCGATGTTCTGTGCCCTTCCACCGTGCAGGGGAAGCTCCCAAGCCTCCCCTCCCCCTGACAAGGGTCCCCTGCTTTACAGGCTCACTGCGTATGGCATGAGCAAGGACAGGAGTCCTGCCAAGTGTGTAACGCAAGCCCCCTCCCCCTCGCGCCACTCACCTGGAGCTCCTTATCAGGCTGAGGCCTCCCCTTCCCTGCGGAGTGTTGAGCAGCACCCCTGGCCAGCACCCACAATGTCAGCAACACTCCCAGCCGTGACACCCACAAGTGTCCCCAGACAATGCCAATGTATCCCTTTGGGGAGCACTGTGCTGGACAGATACTGTCACTGTCCCACCGGCTGGAACTGTTATCTATGGAGCTGAGGGAAACTAACTTGGGAAGAGGGACAATTCAGAACCAAAAAAGAACAGGACGGATTATAATTAATTTCTGTTTCCACTTGAGATTTAAATAGCCGTACTATGTCCCACAGAAGGGGTGGGTGGGACACAGATTCTTACCTTGGGGAGGCAGCCTGGTGGCGTACTGCCTAAGAGCTCATCCATCCTAACTCCACAATTTTGTAGCTGGGTGACCTTGGGCAACTCACTAACTTCCCCATGCCTCAGTTTCCAAATCTGTACAATGGGCACACCAGCAGCACCTGCCTCATCAGTTTCTGAGGCCAAATAAATGAATACTCCTGAGATGTTTTGCTGTACATTGGATTGCTTGAGTCAGAACCAGCTCGGTCGCACCCTAACAGTGACAACCGCCTAAGATATGTGAAGCACTGCCTGATACAGAAGCGGGGTACACGCTTGCCTTATGATTTACCACTTCTCTTGTCGCTGCTGCCGACTCCACCCGGACTCCCGGGGACCCCTTGTGTGCAGAGCAGAACTGTTCCTGAAGGTTTTTTGGGCCATGAGCTTTTGGAAGCGGATCACCAGGTCTCTCTTCCAAGGTGCCTCTCCACAGGCTCCAACCACCACGGTCAGCAGCCAAGCGCTCAACCACGCGCATGACTGCTAGCGTCAGTCTGCCCTGCGTAGCGTTTGGGAGACACTGATCCTGCGACAATCATCTGCGATTTCACTGAAATTCAAGCTGAAGGAGGCACGCTGCATTTTTATTTGCTAAATGTCACCACCCTATTTCTCGGCATTGTGAGGTCTTGGAATCAGTACAGATTTCAAAGCAACAGGGGCTGGAGGAGGGAGACCAGAAAGGGGGGCCAGAGCAGGTGCAGCTGCAGGCCCGTCCCAAAGTGTAAGACTCAAAATACAGCAGAGTCAAACCTCGAATGGAAACTATCCCCGCCAAGTCCCGTTGACACTACACCAAAAAAACCAAACGCAGTGCCATCGAGTTGACTGTAACTCACAGCGACCCTTTAGGACAGAGTAGAACAGCCCCATAGAGTTTCCAAGGAGCACCTGGCAGATCTGAACTATTGACCTCCTGGTTAACAGCGGTGGCACTAACCACTGAAGTACCAGGGTTTCCTCCTTCACACCAAGTACCAGCTAAACACAACTAGTAATGCTGGTCACCCTTGAGTACTGCTACACTCAAATAACCATCTGCATAACCCAAACAGACAAGCGCTGCCCCCAAGCACAGACGGGAAGGTGCGGACAGGGAGCTGAAGTCAGCGGGAGTTGGGCCAGCCGAGCAGAACCAGCGAGAAGCCAACACCGTGGGAAAGTCGGAGCCAGGGGGACCATGAAGTTGAGAGGGAGCCGGCTCTGCTCTGTTTTCACCAAAAGTGCAATAAAATACATACAGATACTCAGTTTCATTTTTTAACACTATGTCACTGCAGTTTGGGGACGGTCAGACAGTATTTCAGGTCCCTGGTCACCCACTTCCACATGAGTCACTCGGCGACACTGGTCAGACTCTTCCCCAACTGTGGACAGTCTCAGAATTTCTGCCCTGGTTGTTCTGTCTCCGTTCACCCGGTTTCCCTGCCCCGTGCCTTCTCATCTTAAAGTCACTGGTGACTGTTTGGTCTCACCCAGGTGCTACGAAGCAGCATGATTTTAAAGAAGACAGCAAAAACTTGAACCTGAATTGTGGCTCCCCTTGGTGACATCTTTCCGAAGGGCACAGCATGGGCAGGCGGGTGGGGAGAGTCACTTCCCAGGGAAGCCACCTGAAGACACAGCTCAGCCAAGCCAGCAAGGTCAATGCCACCAGTGACAGGTCACATGGGACATGTGTACCCTGATATGATCAGGAGGGCCCCTCGTCCTGAAGTTTCCTCCCGAAACCATTACACAATGCACGAACCCATCAGCCAAGCCTCCATCAAAACCAGAAACCAAACCAGGGACTGTCGTGTCAACTCTGACCCGCCAGTGCCACAGGGCTGCCGACAGCAGATCTGGGGACACAGACGGCCCGGTCTTTCCTCCCAGGCCCCTCTGGGAGGACTCGAACCTCTGGCCTTTCTGTTCCTAGTCCAGCGCGTTCACTGTCTGCACCACCCGGGGCCCCCACAATCAGCCCGTCCCCCTCCGAACCCGCCAAGGGCCTCAAGAGCAGAGTCGGACAAACCGCCATCGCCCCAAGGCGCCTGAGGAGGCAGGACAAGGACACGTCCCATAGCCCAGGGTCGGGTGCTGGGACAGAAAACGGACATCAGGAGAAGCCGAGGAAATCCGAACGAAGGGGGGGCTTCAGTGAATGACACCCTCTCAGTTCATTAATTGTGACAGACAGGAGCCCCGGTGGTGCAAAAGGTTAAGCGCTCGGCAGGTGCAGTTCAAACCCACCTGGTGACCCTGCAGGAGAACCCCAACATCTGCTCCCATAGACACCGCTGTGTGCCACCCAGGCAACTAAGGCCCAGGAAGCCCCGCGGGACAGCTCTACTCTGTCACACGGCATCCCCACGAGCTGGAATCAACCTGAGGGCACCCAGCAACTGGGACCAACAGACCCCAGGGATGTGAGAGTCACCAGGAGGGCAAACTGGGTGTCAGGTGGACACAACTCCCCACACCATCTTCCCAACTCCTGTGTGGATCTCAAACTGTTCCAACACAGAAAGTTTTATTTAAAAAAAAAAAAAAAATTAAAGAAAAGATGACAGGCAATTAGCTAGTTAGGCTAGAAAACGTTTTAAAATGATTGAGGGAACATTACGTTCCCGTGGCAGCTTCTAATAAGGAGATGATTATGTAAAACCTAGGGAAAAAAGACGCTAAAAAGAGGATATGTAAATCGGCAGGGGAAGCTTGGCTTCTGAGCAGGACGGGGAGGGGAGGACAGGCAGGTGGCTGAGGGGCTCATCTCCCTTCCTGAAGCTTCTCATCAGCCCAGCCGACCCAACATGGGGAGTGGTGCTGCCGAAGAAAGTTCTAGAACACGAGCCAGGTCTCAGCTACATGGCCAGGTCACCAGTGAGGACCACAGCATCTAGACTGCCATCAGTGATGCCCGTGGAGTGTGCGGCCAAGGGCTATGCTTGGAGGGGCAGAAGTTCTGTAGATGGAATGTTCTAGGAAATGAGAGCAAAGCAGCTGCCCACAGACAGAAAGAAGCATGTTAAGACGACTAGACACCCAGGTCTCTGCAATAACACCTGTTAGGCACTTTCTTTCACCTACAGCAGGGTCCCTTCCCTCAGTGACCCCCAGCATCAGCACCACTGATATGAGGACCAGCTTCTACTGGGGAGGTGCTGTCCTGTGCACCGGAGGGTATACGACGGCTTCCCTGGCCTCTACCCTCTCAGTGCCAACAGCACCTCCCCCCCACAAGCTCTGACACCCACAGAAGTCTTCAGACATCACCTGGATTCCTGGAGTCCCACTGACCCCACCCCAAGAGATTCTGCATCCCATCATCACCTGACCTCCTGATGTCCTAGGATGCTGCTCATATTTAAATGACACACTCAGTGGGGAGGAGAGTGGAGGGGCTCATAGGACCTAGGGGGGGTCCCTTGGTTCCCACTGGCTGACCCATCAGGAAGGTATCTAGTGCACACTGTGAGCTGGGAATCAAACTCAGTTGTTTTTCCCAAGTGATTAATACAGAGTTTTCTCCCTCTCTAGGCCACAAGTGTTTCCTCGGTGGCTCCCTGCAGGAAAAAACTGCTGATTTATTCCAGAGCCAGACTGTTAACTCTTTGCTCGATTTGGAAATCCTGGTAGCAAAGTTGTTAAGTGCTTTGTCTGCTCACCAAAAGGCTGGCAGTTCAAACACACTAGGTGTGTCTTGGAAGCTCTATGGGGCAGTTTCACTCTGACCTCTAGGGCTGCTGAGTTGGAATCAACTGAACAACACTAAGCTGGTTTTTTTTAGTCAGCTGCCCTTCTGGAATCAGAGTGACACCATGTTCAACAGAATGAAACACTGCCAGTCCTGTGACAACCCCCACGCTCACTTTACTCTGAATATCCATGGGGTTTTCACTGCCTTCCAGAAGTCGATCACCAGGCCTTTCTTCCTAGTCTGTTTTAGTCTGACAGTGCTGCTGAAACTCCTCCAGCATCAGAGCGACTCCCGAGCATCCGCTGACGGATGGGCAGTAGCTGCATGCATGAAGTACTGGGCTGGGCATCGAACCTGCATCTCCCACATGGAAGGGGAGGATTTTCCCACAGAGCCACCCTACCCTCTTCCTCAGCTGAGGGGCTTGGCAAGTATTTCCTCAAAGGAACGAATGTGATGGAGGCAGCCGCCTTGGGCAGTGAATTAAGTTCTGCCTGGCTGAAGGGAACCACGCTGGCTTCTCCTGCTCTCCGGGCTGCCTGTCTGCACCCTCCTGATGGGGGTCCCTGCCCCCCTGTGCCCCCTGCACGACCCACCCAGCCTGACTCCCTGACAAGCGCTGCTGACATCGGTACTGCACGTTGCCGGGTAAATGGGTGGCAGTTCACACACATCTCCACGTGGATGCATGGGACGTGGGCTGCGCTGCCTGCCAACAGCCCCGCGCTCACGTGGGCAGAGCGGGGAGCTTGTGCTCCGAGCGCTGTCATTCAGGGGAGCACATGCCTGCCCCTCCCCAAGGTCATCTTGGCCGCCACCCAGAGGGTTGGATAGCTGATCCAGGCCGGGCATCCTGGCGTGTCATTTCTCCCAGCGTCTGAGCTGGCCCAAAGACAAGGGCACTGCAGCTGCTCCGGGTCCAGCTGCTGAGGTTTGCAAGCTATTTTGCAATCACAAAGTCACCTTAACATAGGGTTTCCCCCTCCTACTGCTGACACAGGGTGGGGTGCTTCTCCGGGAGGGGCGCGCTGTGCACAGTGGCGTGTGGAGCGGTACACTGGCCTCCATGAGCCGAATACCAGTCACCTCCCTTCTCCAGTCAAACCAAAAAACCAAACCCACTGCTGTCGAGTCGATTCCAACTCACAGCGACGCTATAGGCCAGAGTAAACCTGCCCCACGGAGTTTCCAAGAAGCACCTGGTGGATCTGAACTGCCGACCTTTCGGTTAGCAGACACAGCACTTAACCCACTATGCCACCAGCATTTCCTCTCCAGTCATGACAGCCATAGATGTCCCCAGACACGGCCCAGTATCCCCTGAGTACAGACTCTATCCAGGTGAGAACCCCTGGATTACAGCATTCCTACAACCTCCAAGAGACACTGCGTCCCACACTCGTCTGACCTACTGACATCCTGGGACACTGTTCACACTTAGGTCTGTACACTGGGTGGGCCGGGGGATCACAGGGGCTGAAGGGGCACTCTGGTTGACAGTGTCTGACCCATCAGGAGCTTATTCTGCATTACAGTGTGAGCAGGGATTGACTCAATTTTTTCCAAATAATTAATCAGGGTGCCTCCCGCCTGGCACTTCTGAAACGGAGCTGGGTCATCACCTGGGCTGGACAGTCCTGTGCAGCATAGGGCGTGGGGCAGCATCCTTGATTTCCACTCACTGGATGCCAGCAACACCCATGTTGCCCAGGGCCTGCTAGGGTACAGAATCAGTGCCAGCAGCACTCCCAATGCTCAGGGCTTCGTGGGGTTCAGAATCACCCCTGGTTGATCACTGACGCCTTAGTCCAACCACCTTGTTGTATAAACGCAGCAGGTGACACCCTGGGTCAAAAGCACCTATGCAGGTCCCCAGCTACCCCGCAAGGACCGGCTACGTTCCACACGTGCACTGAGTCCCACTGAATCAGGCAGAGCCTTTCAGTTGGTCTCAGGGCAAGGACGTCAGAGGGAGGTGCGTGTCTGTGCAGAAGGACAGCCTGACGTTGGCGAGGGCTCTTCTGGGAGCTGGCAGAGATCTGGGAGAGTACCGGGACGAGCTCGGGAAGCAGGATGTGTGTCTCAGAGGGTTATTTTTTGTTGTTATCACTTTAAAATTAGGTTTTGAATTCCACGGAGGTTCCTGCTGCCAACACTCTGAATATCACGCTGCTAATATAATTGCCACTGGTGCGGGGGGGGTGAGGGGGACAGCCGGTTGGAGAGTCTCCATCTTCAGATCTGGAGGCGCAGAGCTGAGGGGGCTTTTTGCACACATCCTCCGTCATCTGCATCTTGAAGAATGTTCCAGAATGTTCCAGTTTCCTGTTCTTCTGGTTACATGCATTCCAGGCCCTGTCTACCCCAGAGATCTCCTCCTGCTGTTAGATGGCGGTAGAGAGGAGTCAGTCCCCTACTTAACCGAAACCAAGCCAAACCCGCAGCTACCATGGCATTCCAGTCCATCGTGACTCATGGTGGCCCTGTGTGCTACAGGGCAGCACTGTCCCTGTAAGGCTTCCAAGGGCTGTCTGTCATCTGTATGAGGGCAGACTGCCAGGCCTTTCTTCTGTGGTGCCACAGGTCTGGGTCTGAATCACCAACCTTTAGCTCAGCAGGCAAGCCCAACCGGGACCTTCTTTCTTCTTCTGTCTCTTTAACTCTCGTTGAAAATATGTACAGCGACAGCGTTCACCAATTCAACCCTTCAGTGACAGCGACCACATTCTTCAAACGCCCTCCTTTGCCAAACTGTTCCTCCCTCATTAACACAAGCTCATGGCCCCCCACGCTTCCCATCAAGCCTTTCTAGCTGCTGCTGTCAGTCTGATCCAACAGAGATTAAAAGAGCACTATGCTCAAGGCAGACTTTTTTAAATTTTAATTTAAATTTTTTTATTATGATTGAATGAAAATGGACATTCCCATATAAATTTGCAGGCCCACCGATATGCAGCTTCCACTGCTCTCCCTGCCCGGTGACAGTACACTCTTCCTCTCTGCACCATACATGTCTCATCCTCCCAACAGTCTCCTTTCCCCTCCTCCCCACCCACCCCCCTTCCTCCAGTAAGAGGTCAGCAGGTCCTATAGATGCACAGAACCATAAAGTGCATCCAAGATACGGTCACTCTGCGTCATCAAGGTGGACTTCTGTTTTTACTCATTAAGCTAAGCTCCTGTTGGGTTTCTACCACACATCTGTCCATTTGTCTTACTGCAGGGGACTGCACGTGGCTGCCAGGCTGGACGCTACACCATTGGTACTTCTAGTACCAGCAGGGTGACCTGAGGTGGACAGCTGTCAGCTGAGCTTCCAGACTGAGACCAGGAAGAAAGATCTGGAAGTTTACTTCTAAAAAAAACTGGCTGATGAAAACCGTACGAATCACAGGAAAGCACTGATACGGGGCCATGAATGGAGGCCGCCAGGCTGGGAGGCGCTCAGGAAAGGACTGGGGAAGGGCTGCCTCCTCCAAGCCGAGTCGACCTTAATGACGTGGATGGAGTCAAGGTTTGGGAAGCTGCACGTGCTGACGTGGCATGAGTCGAGATGAGAAGAAACAGCTGCAAATATCCATTAATACCCAGAAGCTGGAAGGCACAAAGTACGAATCCAGGAAAATAAGAAGTTGTCAAAAATGAAACAGAATGCATAAACATTGATATCCTAGGCATTAGAGAGCTAAAATGGACTGGCATTGGTCATTTTTAATCAGGCAATCACATGGTCTACTGTGCCAGGACTGATAACTTGAAGAGAGAGAGCATTACATTCATCATCAAAATGAACATTTTAAAAAAAAAGAACATTTCAAGATCTGTCCTGAAGTATAACGCCATCAGTGACAAGATACTGTCCACACACCTATAAGGAAGGCCAGTTAATGTGACTGTTATTCAGATTTGTGTACCAGCCACTAAGGCCAAAGATGAAGCAACTGAAGACTTTTACCAACTTCGGCAGTCTGAAACTGATCGAGCATACGATTAGGATACATTGGTTCTTACTGGTGCCTAGAATGCCAAAGTTGGAAAAATAAGGATGGCTCGTTTGAAAATACGACCCTGGTGACAGGAACAACACCAGGGATTGACCACATGACATAATTGTGCAGGACCAATGACTTCTTTGTTGCAAATACCCTTTTGCAATGACATAAACAGCATCTAGACACATGGACCTCACCAGATGGAACACGCAGGAATCAAATCCACTACATCTGTGGAAAAGGACAATGAGAAAGCTCAGTATCCTCTGTCAGAGCCAGGCCAAGGTCAAGGCCAAGGCCAAGGCCAAGGGGACAGACCGCAGAACAGACGACCAATCACTCCTATGTAAGCCGAGGTGAAGGAAATACAAACAAGCCCATGAGAGTGAAAACGTGACCTTGAGTGTATCCCACCTGAATCTGGAGACCCCCCTCAAGGACAGATTTCATGCACGGAACACTAATGATTGAAGACATCAAGGACTTCGGACATGGAAAGAGCCAAAAAGGTCATCAAGAAGAAAGAAAAGACAAAAACTGGATGCTGGAAGACACGGGGAAGCGCATGCATGGAAAAAATGTAAAAAGCTTATTCACGTCACAAGCTTGTGATCTCGCCTGTCACAGGCTGGTCCACATCAAAACAAGGTCTTGTCTTGAGCTAGCAAAAGCTCTCAGGATAAGGCCATCTCAGTGTCCTGAAAACAGTACGTGCTGCCAACGGCTTTTACTGAGAACTGCTCCAGGACCTGCTCGTCCCCCGCCCCGGGAGTGCCGCTTCTCCTTCGGAAGTAAGGAACACTGATAAGATGCCTTTTCTTGCTTATCCAGCATAAAACTTGTTTCCTTCGCTCAATAAAAGCTGATAGGTTAAACAAACTGGGGTCAGTCCCTACTTACAGGGACTGTCCCTTTTCTGTCGCACTGCAAACTCAAGTTGGTTGTTAGTGTGATTTCTTCAAGCTCAGCCCCTTACCCAAATCGCACCAACAGGAAGTGGCTCCGAGACTTGCTCTTGAACATCAAGTACCTGAAGACGACGGAAGAAATAATGCAGAAAAGAACAGAACAGAAGATTTCAGAGGGCAGCTCGCAGGGACAAACTAAAATACTATGACAACACAGGCAAAGAACCAGAGGCAGAACGCCACCAAGGAAGAACACGCTCTGCGTTTCTCAGGCTGAAAGAACTGAAGATACAACTCAAGTCTCGAGTTGCAACACTGCACAGGGAAAATATTCAACAACTCACGAAGCATCGAAAGAAGATGGAAATACACAGTCATTAGACCAGAAAGAACCGGCCAAATGTTCCACCATTTGAAGACGTAACATGTGATCAGGAGCCGCAGCTACGGAAGGACGAATTCACCTGCCTTGAAGGCACTGACAAAAAACAGATCTGTCTTGGAAGAAGTACAACCAGAGCACTCCTTGAAGTGAGGATGGCGGGGACTTCACCGCACGTGCTCTGGATGCGTCAGCAGGCGGGGCCAGCTACTAGAGAAGGACATCATGCTTGGTACAGCAGAGGGTGGGCAAAGAAGGAGACCCTCAGGGAGACGGACTGACACGGGGCTGTCACTGTGGGCTCCAGTACCCCACACGGGGGAGGACGGGCGCAGGACCGGGCAGTCTTTTCTTCTGCTGCACATGGGGTCACTATGAGTCATGACTGAGTCGATGGCACCTGTCATAGACTGAATTATGTCCCCCAAACAAGCATGTGTAGCGGTTTTGCTGGGCCATGGTTCCCAGTATTGTGTGGTTGCCCTCCATTCTGTGTTTTTCCTCTGTTGTAAATCCTAATTTCTGCCTGTGGTCAATGGGGCGAGACTGGATTACATTAAAGAGGATTAGAGTGGGACTGTGACACTTTTGCTAAAGTCTCCTCCCAGATCCAATGTAAAGGGAATTTCCACAGGGGATGGCATGCACCACTTTTTTATCCTTTCATCCTAAAAGAGGCAAAAGGGAAGGGAAGCCAGCAGAGAACGGGGGACACCACACCATTTAGAAAGCAGTGCCGGGAACACAGCGCATCTTTCAGATGTGAGGTTCCTACACTGAGATGCTCCCAGGCCAGGAACACCATAAGGACCTTCTTCCAGAGGTGAGAGAGACAGAAAGCCTTCCCCCGGAGCCGGCACTCTGCACATGGTCTCAGCCACCTGGACTGCGAGAGAATAAATGCCTCTTTGTTAAAACCATCCACTTGGGGCAGTTCTGTTACAGTGGAACCAGATGACCAAGACACCATCTAACCGCAACAACTGTTTGGCTGAAAGGAGGATTTAGAGGACACTTTTTACTTGAAGTTTTATGATTATCTCAGAGCAATATCTCAGGAGTTCGTCCAGCCTCCATGACTCCTGAAAGTCTGGATTCCTTGATAACCTGAGATTTTGTCTGCATCTTCTCTGCTTTGGATCAGGCCTCTTCTACAGAATCTTCAATCAACAAGTGTCTTCCCTGCTTAGCACAGTTCTGCTGCAGCGCTCGTCATGAAAATGCATGCTGGCTGCAACCGGCTGCTGTCTGTGAGGTCTGTTATTCAGCTTCCTGCAAATGCTCAGCGGTCTGTGTGACATCACCCGAGCAGGAACTGGAGGCAGGGGTTCGATGGAGGCCAATGGTCCCAGCCTCAGGACCCCAGACAGGCGAGGAGGTACGGCCCACCAGCCCCGCCTGTGAGCCTCCAGGACCACCCTTGGACCTCCGCTTGGCTGAGGACGCTGCCCCTGCCACTGCTCCATGCGTCACAGTCAAATGTTGTCCCAAAGCCGACACTCAAAGGGCCACCAAGCACCTGGAAAGATGCTCAACGCCGTTAGCCATTCCAAAACCAACCCCCCTACTGTTAAGTTGATTCCAACCCATAGTGACCCTATCACTAGAAAAGCCAAATCCGTTGCTGTTGAGTCGATTCCCACTCATAGCAGCCCTATAAACCAAACAAACTAAACTCATTGCCATTGAGTTGATCTAACTCATAGCAACCTTACGGGACAGGCTATAACTAACTGCCCCTTAGTTTCCAAGGAGCACCTGGTGGATTTGAACTGCTGACCTTCGGGTTGGCAGATATAGCACTTAGCCACTATGCCAGCAGGGTTTCTGGTGATCCTCTACCAAAAAGCCAAACCCACTGCTATCACGTCAATTCCAACTCACAGTGAACCTAAAGGACACAGTAGAACTGCCTCATAGGGTTTCCAAGGAGCAGCTGGCAGATTCGAACTGGTGACCCTTGGGTTAGCAGCTGTAGCTCTTAACCACTACGCCACCAGGGTTTCTGTGGGAACGCAAATCTGAGGTGCAGCAAATTACTTTATATAGCACCCCCTAGCCACAGCCCTTTTAGCTCCCACAAAATGACTAGGGGCGGGCCTACACAAACTAGGGGTCTGTAGACCACCAAGGGGATGCTGGGCTCACAAATAAGGTGTATGGAACCCTAACAATGGAATTGGTCAGTTCTGCCAGTCGGCTGGGCTTAAAATGAGCTCATCCCAGAGGAAGGTCGATTGCACTACCATCAAGAAAGAATATCCGTGAGTGGCTCGTGTCCTCTGGACCCAGGGTCCCTGTGCTGAGACCCTCCTAGACCCGGGAGACAGACCTATACCACCAGAGATGGTGCGAGATGGCAAGAGGAAGTGGCAAGAGAAACAGCAGCAGCAGAACCAGGAGACTGCAGACACAGTGAGGTGGGCTTCCTGCCATGGAATAAGGCAGCTGACCCCCAGAGCCAGAGTTGAGTGCCTTCAGGCAGGGGGCTTCCAGGGGGAGCAGTGTGCTTGTGGGTACCGTCATGGATTGAACTGTGTTCCCCCAAAAATGCATGGGGCTGTTTGGTGGGGCCATGATTCTTGATACTGTGTGACATCCTTCTGCTGGTAAACCCTGCCTCTGCCATGGTAGTTAAGGGTGAACGGGCAGCAGACGTGCTGATGGGGCGGGACTCATGTATAAGATCATTTCACGCCTAGAAGTGGTCTCTGGAGGCATAGAGGAAGGGATCCAGCAGAGAAATCTAGAGACTTCTCACTACCAAGAAGCAGGGCCGGAAGTAGAGTGCATTCTCTGGAAAGGACTGGGGTTCCTGTGCTTCAGAAGTCCAGCACAACGGAAGACTGAAGACAAGCAGAGAAAGTCTTCCCCTGGAGCTGATGCCCTGAATTTGGACTTGTAGCTTACCGGACTGTGACAAAATAGCTCTTTATAAAGCCATCCTCTTGCGATATTCCTGTTAAGGCAGCACTTGATGACTCAGACTACTTACGAGCAGAGCTAAAGAACCCTGTCACACTAGCCCAATAGGGGCCGAGGGCTGAGAGAGCTGCCCTGCACCAAAGAAGGAAAACTCTGTCTACCTGCTTCCTGACCCTGATCCTGGGTGGCATCACTTCCCTCATTGTGTTACGCTCTTTGAGTTCTATGTGCTCACTGCAATGGATCATGAAACCCAGCAAGGATACAGGGAGTGCCGAGGGAGGGATGGCTGCTGTCAGAACCGTAAGAAGCCTGGAGGTGGAGGAGCGTGCGACATGCACCCCACAGAAATCAGCCTTGTGCTGAAGGTGACCTGGAACCTCTCCCTTCTCTCTCTCTCTCATACAGTCAGAAAAGGTCTGATGCCATGCTGCCACTTTCACACTCCCTGGTCCCCATCTGGCCAGAACTGACTGAGTTGCACCCAGCCATGTCCTTCACACCAACCCTGACCCGCCAACCCCATTTAGTCATGATCAACGTGGGTGGCTTTGAGGTAACTCTGGGTCACCTGCATTCCAGCAGGCTTTTCTGGCTGACAGCCGCTTTCCCATGGACTGTGGGCTGGAAATGATTTCCTTTGGGCACAGTCACCCACCAGGGCTGAGGTCCAGAGGTTGCAGAGCTCCAGTGGCCTGTCCCAGTGTCACAGGTTTGAGGACGGCCCCAAGGCAGGCAGTGATGGGAAGGTGGAGCCCCAGAGACATACCACCCGGTTCACTGGAAAGGGTAGCCACTCCAGTCCCCAGCTCCATCCTCTCGTGAGGACGTGGTCCAAGGACATTGAGTTCTCCCAACCTCGTAAGAGGCTGTGAGGCTTTCACATCAGCTCTCCTGACTACTATATGCTGGCAATCATTTGGAGCTTGAAAGCACTGGGTTCTCCCTTGGCCAGATGGTCAAGGCCAGCGTCAGCAGTTTGAGGTCACGTGGACAGCATGTGGCCCTAACAGGATGTGACAAGAAGGGCACCCAACTCTGTCTGTCCTTCCCTGAAAGTCATTATCCTGGTCTGATCACCAAAACGTCTGAGAAATTCATACGGGGGAAGCCCTACAGGAAGGACCCCAGCCAGTCCTCCTCAAGACTGCCAAGGTCAAGACCACAGAAGACAAGGAAAGACCCAGAAGCCATGTCAAGGTCAAGATCCAGAAGCCATGTCAAGGTCAAGATCCAGAAGCCATGTCAAGATCAAGATCACAGAAGACAAGGAAAGATTGAGAAGCCATGCTAGCCTAGGGCAGGTTCAGGAGACATTGGGACTAAATGTGACAGGGGATTCTGAATGAGAACCTGGGACAGAAAAGGAACAATAGGGGGAAACTCAGGAAATGGGGAACAGTGAAGCACTAAACTGCAAACTCAAAGGCCGAGGGTTCGCATCCACCAGCTGCTCTTTGGGACAAAGATCTGGCCATCTGCCACCATAAAGATTAAAGTCTAGAAAACTCTATGGGGTCAGTCCTACTCTGTCACGGAGTCATGAGGATCAGAACTGACGGAATGGCACCCAACAAGAAGGAAATCTGAATATAGTACAAACCAAAACCAAACCAAACCCACCGTCACTGAGTCGATTCCTACTCAAGAGAACCCCGTGTATTACAGAGCAGAACTGACCCACAGGGTTCTTGGTGGCCATCATCCTTAAGGTACCAGACTGGCAGGACTTTCTTCTGCAGTGCCGCTCTGTGGGTCCCAACCACCAGCCTTTGGCTTCGCAGGCGAATGCATACCATTTGCGCCCCGTGGGGCCCTGACTAAAGGATAGCCTTCAATTAACAGGAAGACACCTGTCCTGGCTCATCACCTGTGACAGACGCTCCGCAGGCAGGTAAAGGTGGTGACAATCAGAGAAACAGGGAGGGAGGGGGCTGTGGGAGCGCTCTGTGCTGTTTGCATCTTTTCTGTAAACCTAAGACTGTTTTCAAATAAAAAATGTATTTAAAGAAACAAAGTTTGCAAACTAGAAACTGGGCCATGGCGCACTGTGAGAGGTTCACAGTTTCTTTACAATTTGCTGCTAAAAAATCTTCCATATGTCTTCTAAATCTCATATGCTTGTTTTAAAGAGCTACCATCAAATAAACATAAATACACAGATAGGATCATTTTATTTTATTTATTTAAAAGACACTGGGCTGGACAAGCACAAGGTCTATGGACCAGATCTGCTCTAGGAGGAAAAGAAACTGACCCAGTGAAGCCCAGTGGTCATCACCTGGGGACACCTGGTAGATGACATCTGGGGACATTTGGGATCCCTGATGGTATAGTGGTTAAGAGTTTGGCTGCTTCCCAAAAAGGCAGCAGAAGGACTCCACTAGCCCCTCTGCGGAAGCCTGAGGGGACAGTTCTGCCCTGCCCTGTCAGGTTGCCAACAGCTAGAATCAACAGGAATGGATTTGGATTTCAGTTTAGGGACATTTGTGAGGGTCACAAACTAGAATTGGGTCGGTGAAAGCCAGGGATACTGCTCAACACTCCATGGTGTGTAGGATGGCTCCAGGACGGGGAAGGACCCAGCCCCCACGTCAGCTGTGCTAAGGGGCATAGAGTCTGTAATCATTATTTGGAAAAACACTGAGTTCAATCTCTGCTCACATCAGACACCAGAATCCATGCCTGCTGAGCCAAATGGCGTAAACCAGGGGCCCTCCAGCCCCCATGCTGCACCTTCTCCCTCCTCAGTGTGGATTTCCAAATGAGCAGCATCCTAGGACATCAGGAAATCCCACAGTTATGGGACACAGAGTCAACCTGGGGGCCAATGAGATCTCCTAACCCAGTGTTCTCACCTGGGCAATTCTGCCCCCTGGAGAACACTAGGTGATGTCTGGGCACATTTGTGGGTGTCACAACTGGGGGTCCGTTACTAGCATTGAGTGAGTGGAAGCCAAGGATGCTGCTCACCATCCTGAAGTGCCCAGGATGGCCCCCCTGAGAAGGCTCCAGCACCCAGAATGCTCACAGCACTGAGAAGGAGGTACCCTGACCAGCAGTGAAAGGGTGACGACTTGTCACCCACCCAGACCTACATGTACTGCTACAGAAAGAGACCCAGGACCCTTCTCAGCAGCAAGAGAGAACTGCAGACTCCTGTACTCGGCACCCCGCTGTCCGCCAGGGTTCACTAAGTGGCGGCTCACATGTTGCCGGGATGCTGGCAACCACATCACTGGTATTTCAAATGCCAGCAAGGACACCCAAAGCAGGCGGGTGTCACCAGGGGTTCCAGCCTAGGACAGACTAGGAAGAAAGGCCTGGAGATCTCCTTCCAAAACCAGCCAGTAAAAACCCTGTGGATCACAGCAGAATGTCGTTCAAGACTTCAACTCACTGGCTTTCAACGTGTTGTCAGGAGGATCAGTGGCTGCAGATGGATGTCATATTTGGTAAAAGGGTCACTGCGAACAGGGGAGACCCCCGAAGAGATGGACTGAGACAGTGGCCTCAACAGTGGACTCTGCCACAAGCAAAAATCACGAGGACCACGCACAACCCGGCAACATTTCCTCATGTGTCCTTGAGTCACCATAGGTCGGAGCTGCCCAATGGCAGCTGACAACTATAAACTTTGTTTAAAAGAGGACTCTGGCTGAGACCGCCAAGCCGCAACAACCCACTGCCATCGAGTTGATTCTGACTCATAACCACCCTAGAGGACAGAGAAGAACTGCCCCGTGGGACTTCCAAGGAGAAGCTGGTGGATTTGAACTGCCAGCCTTTTGGTTAGCAGACAAGCTCTTAACCACTGCACCACCTGGCTGAGATGAGAACAGATACAAACCCAGTCTTGCGCTCTTGGTATCACTGATGTTTTAATACACGGAAAATTACTGCCGGGTTATGACTGCTTTACACCCTCCAAACACACTGCAACCTGGAACAATCCTGCCTACGTTGGGCGTTTCCATCAGAAGGACCTGAACACTCCAGCAGAGGCCTCAGGAAAACCCATCCATCACGGAAAACAGCAATGACCACCAGCACTCAACAGGAGCAGCAGAGGCTCAAGGGTACACTTGGAAGGCAGAGAACCATGGCCAAGTTCAACATGGTCCACTGGAAACCTGCAACCACCAAGACCAGGAAGTGTCTGAGAGGCAAGATCAAGAGAGGTCCCCAAAACATAAACCAGACCAGCTACCCTGAGTCGACGCCTGGGGCCCCCATGTGTGTCGGAGTAGAACTGCACTCCATAGGATGTTCCACGGCTGATCCTTTGTAAGCAGATTGCCAGCACTTTCCTCCACGCCTCCTCCAGATGCATTCAAACCTTGAACCTTCTGGTGAGCGGCTGACACAAGTGTTCACTGTTTTAGCCACCAGAGACTTGGTGGTAAAGAGTCAGGGAACGGTGCTTACCAAACCAGCCTGGTCAAACACGAGAACGGGCCGCAAAGTCCCACACTGGTTTAAGTGCAGACTTTGCTACGCAAAGAAAAGAACATCTGGGAAAATCACGTCCCCAAGGTCTGTCACACACATTCACCAAACACATAAACTCCCAGTCCAGTGTTCCTGACCCAGGTGATCTGCCTCCCTCAGGGGACAGCAGATGATATCCTGGAACAGGTGTGCTCGTCACAACTTGGGGGGAGGGTGCTCCTGGCGTCAAGTGGACGGGGGCTGGGGGTGCTGCTCAACAGTCTTGCTGTGGATTGAATCATGCCCCCCCAAAATACACGTGGTAAGTCCTAACCTCTCTGCCTGCGGTTTTAACCCATTTGGAAATAAATTCCCTTTGTTATGGAAATGAGATAGAATTAAGTGTGGGCTGTGTCTTGAGTCAGTCTCTTCTAAGGTATAAAAGAGATTAAACAAGCAAGCTAGGAAACTGAGAGATGGGAGATGAGAGAGGCCAATCCACAGGGCACTGACACACAGATGCTCAGGAGAGACAGGGACCTTCCTCCAGGGGCCTCTGAACCGAGAGACAAAGCCTTTCTCTAGAGCCAGTTCCCCTCACGACAGCCCCACACGCCTTCCAAGGCGGTAAATCTCTCCGGAAGCCAACTGTCAAATCTCTCTCCTGAGGAGCTGCTGGCGACTTCAGACTGCAGACCTTCGGGGGGAACAGTCCAGCACCTCAGCCTCTGGGCTGCCGGGGCGGCTTAGAGCCAATGTTTGGAATTTGGAATCCTAGACTCTTAAACTGTAAGAAAATACATATGTTTGTTAAAGTCAATGGTTGTGGTGTCTCTGTGACAGCAGCCCCAGGTGACTGAGACACCCACTGTGGTATTTCTGTTACAGCAGCTCTCGGTGACTGAGACCTCCACTTATGGTATTCCTGTTATAGCAGCACTAGGCGACTGAGACAACCACACAGTGCATAGGGCAACCCCACCCCAGGGTCAGCAGTGCTGAGGGGGGACACCTTGTGCTACCCTAATGTAAGTATCACCCAGAGGGACCACATTTGGCCTTAAAAAGGCAACTGCTGGACCAGTGAGACACTCCCACACCATCATGTGGGCAATGCAACCACCGAAGAGAGGTGTCCTCCTGGAGGGTGCAACGGGGAACACACTCAGCTCCTACTTGAAAAGCTGGAGGTTCAAGTCTAACCAGAAGCATCATGGAAGAAAGGCCTGGCATCTGCCACCAAAAAATCAGCCGCTGAACACCCCATGGGGTGCAGTTTTACTCTGACACACGAGGTCACCAGGAGTTAGAGCCAACTTGACAGCAATAGGTTTTGGGTTCTTCTTTTTTAAGAGAGGAAGAGAAGGCATGCTAGATTCCTTGTTATATAAAAAGGCACTGTCTCAGTCACCTAGTGCTGCTGTAACAGAAATACAAGTGGATGGCTTCAACAAACACAAATTTATTTTCTCAGTCTAGTAGGGAACTTCAGGGCATCTGCTCCGAGGGAAGGCTTTCTTTCTGTCAGCTCTGGAGTACAGTCCTTCCTTCTCATCAATCTTCCCCTGGGCTAGCAGCTTCTAAACACAGAAATTCTGGGTCTAAAGGACACGCTCTGTTCTTGGCACTGCTTTATGGGTGGTATGAGGTACCTAGGTCTCTCTACTGGCTCCTCTCTTTTATATCTTGAAAGAGACTGACTTAAGAAACTATCTAATCTTAGAGATATCATCAATATAACTGTCATAATTGCTGATAATTGATAATTGCTAACGTCAGATGGTTCTTGGCTGAAAGCAGAAAATACCAGAAAGATGTTTACCAGTGTTTCATTGACTATACAAAGACATCCGACTGTGTGGGTCATAACAAATTATGGCTAACGTTGAGGAGAATAGGAATTCTAGAACATTTACTTGTGCTCCTGTGGAATCTGTACAGGAAATGAGAACCAGCTGTGTGAACAGAACAAGGGGACACGGCATGGTTTAAAGTTAGGAAAGGCATGCATCAGGGCTGTATCCTTTCACCAAACCTTTTCAATCTGTATGCTGAGCAAGTATTCCAAGAAGCTGGACCCCATGAAGAAGAACGAGGTACCAGGATTGGAGAAGCCTCATTAACTACCCGAGTTACGCAGATGACACCACCTTACTTGCTAGAAGTGAAGAGGATTTGAAACACTGGCTGACGAAGATCAAAGACCACAGCCTTCAGTACGGATTGCACTTCAACATCAAGAAAACAAAACATCCTCACAACTGGACCAGTACACAACATCGTCATAAATGGAGAAAGGCCTGAGGTTGTCAAGGATTCCACTGTACTTGGCTCCACAATCAACGCCCAAGGAAGCAGCAGCCGAGAAATCCAAAGAAGCGCTGCAGTGGGGAAATCTGCTGCCAAGGACCTCTTTAAAGTGATGAAAGTAGAGGCGTCACCTTGAAGACTTAAGTGCACTGACCCAGGCAAGCCATGGTGTTTCCAGTCGCATCGTACGCACAGGAAAGCTGAACAATGAACCAGGAAGACAGAAGAAGAATGGATGCCTCTGAATTGTGGCGTTGGAGAAGAATGCTGAATGTACGACGGACCGCCAAAGAACAAACACATCTGTCCTGGAGGAAGTACCACCGGAGTGCACCTTGGAAGCAAAGATGGCAAGACTGCGTCTCACATACTTTGGACACGTTGTCAGGAGGGATCAGTCCCTGCAGAAGGACATCATGCTTGGTAGAGGGGAGGGTCAGTGAAAAAGAGGAAGACCCTCGACGAGACGGACTGACACAAAGGCTGCAGCAATGCACTTAAGCATAAAAATGATTGTGGGCCTCACTGGTGAGTGGCGCCTGTGGTCTTAAAAGCTGCCAAGCTGCCATCCGAGGGCACAGCAAATGGTCCCAACTTAGCAGGAACAGATGCTGACCAAGGACCAAAATGACATAGGGTAAAGACAACCCAGAGGATAGAGAGACCCACATGAGTGGGTGCCTACATCGACTTGGGACCGGAAGAACCGGATGGTGCCCAGCCACCACCAGTGATAGCCGCGATGGAGCTCACTAAGTTGTGCACCCTGAGATCTCCACTAAAAGACCTCAATTGATTGCCCAGCGGTTTCAGGGTTCCCCTAGGAGCATAGCCCCTGGCCCTGATGCTGCCCTTGCCCATAAATCATAACGAAGGTCCACTCTTCAGACACAAATGTATTGGACTTGGCGATGCAGAGTGACCGTATATTGGATGCACTTTATGGTTCTATGCATCTGTAGGATATCATCCTGCTGACCTCTGGCTGGAGGAATGGGAGTGGATGGACAGGAGGGGAAAGGAGACTGTTGGGAGGATGAGACATGTATGGAGCAGAGAGGAATAGTGTGCTGTCACTGGGCAGGGAGAGCAGTGGAAGCTGCATATAGGTGGGCATGTAAATTTATACGGAAATGTACATTTTCACTCAGTCATATTAAATAAAAAAATGATTGTGGGTCTGGCGCACGACTGGGCAGTGTGTCGTTCTGTAGAGCACAGGGTCACTGTGGGTCAGAACTGACTAGACAAAACCTAACCAAAACAATCTACTCATTAACATCACAGTGACAGGATTTACCACACACAGGGGACTCACACCAGATGACGTAAGGGTGCACAATCACACTTGTATAATGCCGGGAATCAGGACCTAACCAAGGTGACAGATTTGGGGGGACACAGTTCAACCCAGGATGGGCACCTTGTTCCCGCCTGCGCTTTCTCTGACCCTGGTGCTGACTGTCACCTCTTCCTGAGGACGCTCAAAACCATGAGGCCCTTGGCCTGGAGCTGGCCCCTGGCTCCACTGGGATCCACTCATCTTTATCACAGACCCAGATCTGGGTTACCGCTGCCGAGAGCAAGGGACCGCTTAATTACACTTCCGCAGAAGCCACGAGGGGTTTTCAGGGAAGAGAGTTTGTGGGCGTCATCTGCAAAGACAACATTCCAAGCAGCGTCTCGCTGCTGCTTATGAACTACCAGGTTATCACGCAAGAGCTGGAAAATCCCGGTGCGTTATCTTTTGCTTCAGCTCCCTGCTATACAGTGGTGGCCCCTGGAGATGCTGGCGAGGTCGGGAGACACTGGGGGTCATGAAGATGGAGGGGGACTCTGCTGGCACCTAGTGGGTAAAGGCCAGGGAGTTTATTCAGGTGTCCAGTGTGAGCACGGATCCAGCTCAGCTATCGGCCAAATCATCACCGCTGGGCTCTCCCGCTCAGCCACGGGCCCTGGCGGACACACGACAGGGAGAGGCCCCCCGAGGACTCCCGTGTAGCCCGGGAGAAGGGGCAGCATCACCCCAACGGCGCAGCAGCGGAGGCAGAGGGAACGTCCGTGCCTGCGTCTGAGTCTCCTGCAGCCGCCGCAACAGACGGCCACAGCCGGCGCCTCCAGCCAGCCCGCACTCGCGACACCACGGCTGTGGAGGTCAGGAGGCCAGGGCAGGTCTCACAGGGCTGACATCGGGGTGTCAGCTGGTTCCTTCCAGAGGCTGAGGGGAGAATTGTCTCGTGCCTTTTCCAGCTTCTGGAGCCGCTGAGTTCCTCAGCCCATGACCCCTTTCTGGGTCCTCAGAGCCAGCAGGGAGTGTCTGCCAGTCTCTCTCTCTCTGCTTCCATCCTCATGTCTCCTCCGACCCTGGGTCCCTGTCCTCACATGGCCTCGCAGGTAATCCAGCTTCATCCCCCGTCTCAAGACCCTCCACAGCCTGTGTCAGCAGGGCCCTTCTGCTGTGTGCGAGGCCGGGTGCACGGGCCCCAGGGCTCAGGCTACAGCTGTCTCTGGCTGACCACCGCTCTGCCCACCAGCACTCCTTCGGCTTTTTTCTCCCTTTTCTGCTTGCACCTGAGGGGCCTGGTGGTGCAGTGGGTAAGCCCTCAGCTGCAATCCGAAAAGTTGGTACTTTGAGCCCATCAGTGGCTCTGGGGGAGCAAGATCTGGTGACCTGCTTCCAGAAGGAATAAAACTGCTGTCACTGAGTCAACCCCAACTCACAGCAACCCCAAAGGGGAGCAGCACCGCCCCACAGAGCTTCCAAGGAGTACCTAGCAGATCTGAACTGCCGGCTTTCTGGTTAGCATTCATACCACTTAACCACTAGGCCACCAGGTTTCCTCTCACACTTCAGGAGGCTAAGAGTCCAAATTCAAGGTGCCGGCTCTAGGGTAAAGCCCTTTCTGTCCCCTCTGGGGCAGCGTCCCCGTCTCAGCTTCCGAAGCCCCTGCGTCGTTCAGTTCTTTGGCCATCTCCACGAGGCGTCTCCCCTTTGCCACTGGTGTTTGCTTTGTCACTGTGCCTACCCTGCTACTTTACATGTCTACAGTGACTGGGTTAAGAAGTAACGGCATAACTCACAAAGGTGTCAGCCACCCTTGAGCACTGCACCCTTTTAAAGAACCATCTGGATGAGACATCACAGATGACAGCCAGTGCAAAGTATAGACGAGAAGGTCGGGAGCTGAGGGCAACGGGAGGGAAACAGGCAGGACAGAAGCCACCATGACATGAAGAACGGAACCAATGTCACCCATCAGTCTGTCTACAACTGCTGGAATGGGACCTGGTTTCACTGTGTGTACTGTCACCAGTAACAGAATATTTTTAAAAAAGTGATTGGTTTCAATGTTCTGCCTCCCACTTTGGGAAGTGGCATCTGGGGTCTTAAAACCCAGTAAGCAGCCATCTAAGGGGCATCCATTGGTCCCAATCCACCTGGAGCCCAGAAGAGAATGAAAGACATCAAAGATACAAACAAAACATGAACCCAGGAGACAGCAGGAACCGTATGATGCAGAGATGCCATCAGCATGAGACCCGAAGAACTAGATGGTGCCCGGCCACCAACAATAAATGCCCTGACTGGGAAGACAACACAAAGTCCCTGACTTAGTAGGACAAAGATGGGTGTGCAGAACCAGAGTCTACTAAAACACCAGACCTGATGGTCTGTCAGACTGGAGTGTCCCCTGAGGACATGTCCCCCGGACTCCTTGTTACCCTAGAACTAAAACCAGTACTGAAGCCAACTCTTCAAAGACTGGACTGGACCAAAAGATACAGGAAGACTGCCAATTAAGTTTGTGGACTTATCCTAGGAAAAAGTGTCACACGCCTCACTGCTGAACAGCACTACGGTCACCTTCCAAGTCCTCCCCTTGGGAAGCTGGGCACTGACACCAGCACCTAGTCTACTCTTCCAAGCAATTTTGGAACTCTTTTTCTGGAATAACCAGCAGAAGTGTCGTTGTATTACCCTAGATGTCCTGAATGTCATCAAAATGTCTTCCTTTCAATATTTCCTTTAACTCTGGATACAGAAAAAAAGTCACTGGGGGCCAGCTGAGGTGAGTAGGGCAGGTGTTCTAGTCCAGTTATTTGCTTAGTGGCTGAAAACTCCCTCCCGGACAACGGCGTAATGGCGTGGTGGCCACCGTGGGCAGAGCTTGTGCGCTGCGCTGAAGGGTGGACCAGGCGCTGGCATGGGCACGTGGCTTCCCGGGGGAGGACTTCCACGGTGCGCACAGCGACATTCGGCGATGAGGTCTGCAGCACTCAGAATCATGAAGTTCACAGACTGACTTGTCAGACTTTGTAGAGTAGTGCTCGGAAGAATACGCTTCTTGGCTTCACTGTAAACACGAGGCTGCCTCCGCCGCTCTTGTCCAGGGGCAAGACGAGAGGGCAGAGGGGAACAGGGGCTGGCTGAACAGATCAGGGAGATACTGGGTGGCAAAGAGACGTGCGCTGTCACAGGATGGGGACAGCAGTTAAGAGCAGCAGAGCACTGTGTGTGCACCGTTTTAATGGATATGCACTATAAACTTTCACTTAAAGCACGACAAAATATTCATTTTTTTATTTTTTATTGTGATTGAGTGGAAGTATACAATCCAAGTTAAATTTGTATGCCCACCTATCTGCAGCTTCTTCTGTTCTCCTTGCCCAGTGACAGCACACTCGTCCTTTCCTAAAATATATATCCTTTAAAGTGATTGGTCTAAGCCACACTTACATCAACACCGCCTTACAATGTCGATAAAGAAAACCCGATTCCCAAATGGGTTTACTGCCCCAGGCACGGGGTCAGGCCACCACTGAACAACCGCGAGGAGAGGGACAAAAACTCACTGGGCCGTGGCAAGGCTGCCTGGGGTCAGCTGGCACATGGGAAGGCTGGCTGCTCAGGGGCGCCCACGTAGAAACCAGCCAGGGGACCCAAGCTGGGACGAGAAGCTGCTGAACAGGAGCAACCGCAGGAAGCAAAATCCCCTCGGAGCCCCCGGGGGCTCAGCTGCGAGAGGAGAAGCAGAGAGACAAAAGCCCGCCGAGCACAGCAGCAGAGAGCGACAGTGCCCAGGTTTACAACCAGAGCAGTTCTGCTCCCAGTAACACACACAACAGAGATGGAAACATGAGTCCACACACATGTGCCCCGCAGCACGGCTGTCAAGAGCCACAGAGCGAACCAGCCCAAGTGTCGGTCAGCTGACGCTGGAAACACCAGATGTGATCTCTCCACACCCCGGGGCATTATTTGGCCATAAAAAGGAATGAAGTTCTGATAAACCTCATAACAGGATGAAACGGGGTTCTCAGTGAAAGAAGCCAGACCAAAAAGATCACCTACCGCCTGACCGTGTGCACGTGAGCTATCCGGAAGCGGTAAATCCACAGACACAGAAAGTAGGCGAGTGGGTGCCGAGAGCTTGGGGAGAGGGAGATGGGGAGTGGCTAGAATGCAGCAGGGTTTCTTTCTGGGGTGACGAGAACGTTTCTGAAGCCAGACTGCGGGGATGGGTGTACAACTCGGTGAGTTTCCCCCCAATCATCGCATTGTACACTTAAAATGCGTGGATTTTCTGGCTTGGAGATGACAGCTCAGAAAAACTGTTACAAAAAAAAACCACGATGAAAACGTTTTGGAAATAGATAGTGGCAGTACTGGGTGGCACGGTGAAAGTATTGAATGAGCACAGACTCTGCAGTTAGGAAGGAGGCCCCGAGGACAAGACACCCAGAGAAATAGGTCAGTCACAAATGGATGGATATGTGTGTCCAGAGAGGTAATGTGTCCCCAGAGACACTGTATACTTGAGGTCACCAGGGTAGGTGGGAGAAAGAAGGAGGAGCCACTACTTGGGGTGGGGACACTGTGATTCTGCAAAGTATAATGGGAAATAGAAGGTCAGTGGTGACTGCATGGTGAACACTGGAAACCCTGGTTGCCCAGTGGTTAGTGCTACTTCTGCTACCCCAGAGGTCAGCAGTTCAAATCCACCAGCTGCTCCTTGGAAACTATGGGGCAGTTCTCTGCCCTACAGGGTCGTTATGAGTCAGAATCGACTCAACAGCAAATGGGTTTGCTTTTTGTGTTCTTTTTCTTACAGTGAACATAATTAATGACACAGTTGTATACATAAAGACTATTGAAATAACAAACTTCTGTTACATATATTATTACCAAGATTAAAAAACAAAAAAAAAAACTGAAACTGATTAAACCCAGCAATCAAATGCCCAGAAATAATCTCTAAATCTGGAACTGGAACCATCCCATGAAGCCATCACTAAACTAAAAACTACTTTAACCCTATTAACAAAGAAGGCCTGCCTTCAGCACGCCGCTCCGGTGGCAGGCACCTCGGAGCTCACGCTCCCAACAGCCCACGAGGAGCAAGGACTGGACAGTTCCGCCCGGGGACAGGGAGCAACAGTGTGGACGGAGACAGTGAGGACGGTGATTCCGCACGAAGCATGGCACCAAGGCCCCTGAGCTGTCACTGCAGACACGGTGAGGGGATGTATGCTTGCTGCTGTGCATGGCCACCAAAAATAAATATTATTTGTCCTTTTTTCTTATTGTTTTAAGTGAAAGCTCACCATTCAAGTCAGTTTCTCATACAAAACCTGAGACACCCTTTGCCACGTGACACTAGTTGCTCTCTCCACACCGTGACAGCACACTCCTGTACGTGCCGTGTCCATCCAACCAGCTCCTGTCCCCTCCGTGGTCTCCTCTCATCTCTGACAGGGGCTGCCCAGTTAGGCCCCTGTACCTACTTAAGCCAAAAAGCACACTCTTCCCCAAGATCCTTTTATGCCTTAGAGTACAGTCCAGGCTTTGTCTGAAGAGTTGGCTTTAGGACTGGTTTCAGTTCTGGGCTAACAGACAGTACCAGGGCCACGTCTTCCGGGAACCCTCCTGTCTATCAGACCATCAAGTCTGGTCTTTTAAAAATAAATACTACTTCCTTTTTAAATCTTTACCTTAAAATGGAAAATTCATGTTATATACATCATACCACTACAAGCTAAAACAATAACCAATACCCCCAGGTTCCACATTGGTATTCTGATTGCCTGCTCTGCCTCTTCCTGCCCTTCCAGAACCTTCTCAGAGCACGCTGGCTTCTTTTTCTTGGCTGGACTACCCCCTAGCCTATCTGGATCCACTCTCCCGAGCCCCAAAACTAAACCCGTTGCCTCATGGAGTTGATCTAACTCACAGAGACCCTATGGCACAGAGCATAACTGCCCCAACAGGTTTCCAAGGAGCGGCTGGTAGATTTGAACTGCCGACCTTCTGGTTCACAGCCATAGCACTTAACCACTATGGCACAAGGCTTCTCCCCTCAACAAGAGCTTGTGCTCTTAATTTGGACTTCATGCCTCCTGCACTTGGAGAAAATATATTTCTGTTTGTGACAAACACCCAGCTGTGGTATTTTTGTTACAGCAGAGCTTGACAATGAAGACAATGGTATCCTACATCCCCCCAGAGGGTTGTAACTTACTCCTTTGAGGGACAGCCTTTCTGTGTTAACTCACAGTGCCAAGGGGGAACTGGTATATAACGGGAACTTCCTAGACTTCCCGTGTAAGTTTCTGTAAACCAGTTGAAACTGCTCGTAACAAAAACAAATACAGTCTGTGAAGAAGAAAAAAACCCCACTTGTCTGCCGGTTGTTGTGCTGTGGTGGCTTGCGTGTCTCCGTGAGGCTGGAAAATGAGTGTCTTAGAGTACGAGTGCTGCTGTAACAGAAACACCACCGGTGGAAGGCTTTAACAAAGAGAAATTGTAGTGTGTCCCAGCCCTGCAGGCTACAAGGCCAAAGTCAGGGCATCGCCTCCAGGGGCCGGTTTTCTCTGCTAACACTGGTAGATCTTTTTCCATCCATCTTCCCCTGGACTGGGAACTTCTGAGTCACAGGGACCCCAAGTCCAAGGGACACACTCTACTCCCTACACTGCTTCTTTCCTAATCGTCTGAGACCTACAAATCCCTGGGAAAGCTTTTCTCTGACATCCCAGGAGGCAGCCTCAAGGCACAACAATCCTACACACTGAGTCCTGTCCCACTCCCACCCCACCCCCACCCATCCTCCCTCATTAACATCACAGAAGGGGGTTTACAACAGGGAGAAACATCACCCAGTACTAGGCCTCACTGCCTAGCCAAACTGCTACCCACATTTTGGGGAAACTCAATTCAATCTAGGACACAAAGCCCCCAGCATTTCACATACTGTAAGCAGCATCACTCAGGGTGACAGGTTTCAGCTGAGTTTCCAGAATAAAAGAGACTAGGAAGAAGGACCTGGCAGTCTATTTCTGAAATAAGTGGCCAGCGAAGACCTTAGAGCCAGCAGCAGGACAGTGCCTGACACAGTGCTGGCATGCGAGTCCTTCGGACTGGAAAGAACTCAGAACAGGACTGGGAGCGCCACACCTCCTCGAAGTAGAGCGGGCCCTGCTGACGCGGAGGGGACCAACCTTCCGAGGCCTTCACTTGTTGGTATGGCACCATGACATCGTGGCTGGTAAAGCGGGTGGCCGGCGGCCAAGAGGAAGACCGTCAGCGAGGTGGACCGACACAGTGGCCGCCACGATGGGCTGAGGCCGGACGGCAACTGCTCAGGGCTTCGTTCTGTTGTACCTGGGTTCCCTGTGAATCACAGCTCATTCAAAGGGACCGAACAACCAAAAGAGGAAAAAAAAAGGATTTTGCAGGGGTGGTGAGAGACCCCCTTCTAAAACACAGGGGTAGTAGCCAAGAGAGCCGGCCCTGAGCCTTCAGCTCCTTTAGGATCCATCTCTGTGGGACGAAACTGAAAACAGCAACTGGAAAGGTTAGATAAGACACTTAGGGAAGGGTGAGCCTTTGTGAATGGAGGAGGACGGTTCAGGAAAGCAGAGTGAGAAGGTGGCACAATCTGAATGTCATCAGTGTCACTGAATTGTACATGGAGAAACTGCTGGATCGGTGTATGTCTGCTGTATACATTTCCAAGAATTAAAAACAAATTGCTTAAAAAAAAAAAAAAACGGAGCAGCAAAATGGAAAAATAAGAACATCACCATTTGGGCAAACCTGGTGGCATCTCCCTAACCAGGGAAGCCAGGTTAACGTCACTGATAACGTCAAGTCCCTCAGTATGATGTGATGAGCGTGAAATAACATCTCTGCATGTTCTTCCCCAAACTGAGCATTCTTCCCTGGTATGCTCATGACAAAACATCAAACAAACCCAGGTTGGGGGATGTTCTCTAGGACCCCAGCCAGTCCTCCTTGAGATGGTCAAGGTCAAGGTCACAAAAGACAAGGCAGGATCAACAGACAATCCCAGAGCAGAAGAGTCACCAGAGCTGTGATGACCAAACGCAAGGTGGGATCCTGAGTGGGATCCCAAGGCAGAAAAGGGCATTAGGGGAAACACCGGTCAAACCCAAGCAAACTGCGTTTAGTTGACGGTCACGCATCCATGTTAACGTCTCAACTGGGCCAAGTGCACTGTGGGAGGGGAAGCTGGGCAAAGCGTGGTCAGGCACTCTCTGTACCAGCTCTGCAAATCTTCTGTAATCCCAAAGTATTCCAAGCACAAAGTTTAAGACAAAGCTAGAGTGGGCATAAGGAGAAGCAAGGAGGCAGGCTGGGGGACGGGGGACCTTGCTACACCCGGGAGAGGAACGATGGCACTAAGGAATGCCATCATGTTAGTGTGCTGTCACAGTTAGTGGCCTTCAAGCTGCCTGTGACTCAGGGCGACCTGTGTACAACAGAGGGACACACTGCCCAGTCCAGTGACCTCGACATGGTCATTGCTAGGTCATGAATCCATTGTAGCAGCCGCTGTGTCATTTCCTCTTTTTGGGGGTCTCCTGCGCCCTCAGAGGCCCTCCATGTCACCAAAAAATGGTATGCTTCCCAGCAGCCGGTCTGTCCTGGATGACACGTCCAAAGGCAGCAAGTGGAGGTCTCAGACGACATTCAGTGATCTGTGACGTTCCCGCTGGTGGGTTTGGGGAAGTCGATTGCCAGGCCTTTCTTCCTCATGTGTCTGAATCTGGGAGCTCTGCTGACACCTCACCACCACACATTGCATCACAGCAACACACAAACCACCCAATCAGGACAAACCTACAGACGGGGGTGGGACAAATGCATGATGCACAGCACTGGCACAGGTTAGGGGGTACACTGGCACTAAACCCAAGGTACCTCTGCAGATGCGCTACAGAAGAAAGTCTGGGAAATCTGCCCCAGTTACGATCACGGCCAAGAAAACTCCCAGGAGCTGTTCTACTCTGTGACACGTGGGGTCAGAATCAACTTACCTAGTTGGGTGCTTGGTTGGTTGGTTTCTAAGAACACACAGTCCTTCAATGATGTCTTCACGTACAGTTCAATGACGTTGTTTGTCACAACTAATAAGCCTCCAGAGCCTTGGTGACACAGTGGTTGACAGCTGTGGCTGCTAACCCAAAGGTCGGCAGTTGGAGTCCACCAAGTGAGTCCTATAGGGCTATTCCACTCTGTCCTATAGGGTCGCTATGAGTCAGAATTGGCTAAACAGTAACGGATGGGTGTCCTACCCTGAAGGTGAGCGCCTGGGATGCAGGGAACTGAGTGTCATGTACCTGGCCCCTAACAGCAGCACCCTGTCAGTACTTTCAGAGGAAAAGAGGCCAGTAAGAAATAGGGCTCCATGCAATAAAGGGTCCCAGTCACCACCCCCACACAGTCCGCAGGAAAGCCTGTTCTTGTTCTCCAAGGAGGCTGGGTATCGCTGTCACTTGCCGACACCTCCCACAGACACCCTGCTTTCCAGCAATCCAGGGCTTTCACAGACACTCCATTCAAGCAAGTGTGTGGACACAGGGTGTCACCTCTGTCCCCGAGCTGGCAGGCCCAGCCATTCTTCAGCCAAGGAGGAGGACAGGCACATGAATCTGAGTTCATTTCCGGCAGGGGTCCACCTGCCTCCACTCTAAATCTTCCTCCCCTTACCCTCTTTGTTTTCCTTTTCTCATGGTGATGTTGCGTTAGGGAGCCCTAGTGGCTCACATGGTGAAGCACTCAGCTGCTAACCAGAAGGGTGGAAGTTCCAACCCACCTGGTGTCTGTGTGGGAGAGAAGACCTGGCCGTCTGCTGCCCTAAAGATTTTGGACTCGGACACCCAATGGGGCAGCTCTCCCCTGTCACATGGGGCCGCTAGAGGTCAGGATCGACTTAACCACACCTGCAAACAACAGTATAATGCCATGCTCTGGCCTGCACCCAAAATCCGTGGGGGCAGTCCTGACTCCTACATCTATGTGGACCATCCTATTTGGAAAATAGGCTTTTTGTTATGTTAATGAGGCCGTGTCTGTGAAGAGGGGGGCCCTGAACCTTGTGACTCCTGAATTATGGCAAGAGTGGAAGAGACATAGGAAGAATCACAAATGTCAGGAAGACAGACAGACGGACACCACGGGAAGGTCAATGAGAGACTGAGGAATGCCAGGATTACAGAAGCTGCAACAGAGACCTGCCCCAGAACCAAGAGACAGAGTGCCATCCCCGGGAGCCAGCACCCCAAATTCAGACATCGAGCCACCTAAACTAGGAATAAACAAACTTCTCTTCTTTAAAGCCACCTACTCTCGGTTGTTCTATCATGGTCAAAAGAACCCCACTGCCATCGAGTCGATTCTGACTCACGGTAACCCTACAGTGTGCTAAATAAATTTCAAAGTGGTCCATCTTCAGAACAAAGGCTAAGTAAGGTAGGAAGTTACCTGTTAACCTACAGAGAAAGTGGGAGGGGAGTGGGGTAAAAAACCTGTTCTGAAAGCAAAAGCTATAACCTTAAAAGGAAGTGGAATGTTAAAACTTGGGCGACTTCCGGGAGAGCTGTCCACCTCACAGCACTCAGCCGGTGAGGAACTGAGGGACGGGCTGCGAGCTTGGGTCCAAGACCGGCTCGTAAGGAATGGCAGTGTCCGCAGTCTAGCCTCCCCTGTGGCCCGGGCACCAGATTTTGCAAAATCATCCAATAAAACCTCACTCTCACTAACTAAATTTGAATTGGATTTCTTGAGCGTTCGTTGGAAAAAGACCCTGGTAACGACCTATGGCTGACCTCATAAAAGGCAAGACAGCCAGCCTCGATCATCGAGGTGGGGTCCTAGCTGGGGATTTATACCAGCCCGCCAGTTGTCCAGAGGGACCAAAGCCGTGTCCCGGGTGCCAACAATGTTTCTCACAATAGGATGGAGCAGAACTGTCCCACAGTTTCCAGGGAGCACCTGGTGCCTTCAAACTGCCAACCTTTTGGTGAGCCGCTGTCGCACCCACCCACTCTGCCCCCAGGGTTTCCTCTATTTATGGCAGTGCTGGGACACTAAGATGGGGGGGTGTCTGTGTGTGTGTGTGTGCCTGTGTGTTTTATATATGTGTATGTGTATATATCTCCTAAAATTTGTCATTGTGCCCATTTTTAAGTGTGCACTTCAAGTGGCCTTGATCACATTCCCAGCGTTGACCAGCCATCACCACTCTCTGCTCCCAGTTTCTTCCCTCACCACGCTCAACAGTAACTCGATGCCTGTTAACCAGTAATTCCCCTTTTTTTTCTCTCAACTGCCTCGGTAACCACTGATCAAACCTGGTCTGTATGGATTTTCCTTGTCTTAAAAAAATGCTGCAGTCAAGTTGATTCTGACTCATAGTGACCCCGTAAGACAGAACAGAGCTGCCCCACTGGGCTTCGAAGGGGCGGCTGGTAGATTTGAACTGCTGACCTTTTGGTTGGTGGCCAAGCTCTAGGCGCCGCACCACAGTGCTCCTTTGAGCATTCGAGATGATTCACCTAAGTGCCATCACTCAGAATCCTGGCCCTTCTGTGTTGGGCTTCGGTCACTGAGCACATTTTCAAGGTTCATCCACGTAATAACCATGTCAAAACTTCCTTTTTACCTACGGTTGAATGACACTGCACGGCAGGGACGGACCAGGCTCTATTTATCCACCCCCCGTCACTAGCCACTTGGGCTGTTACCATCTTTGGCCTGCTGTAAACAATGCTGCAGTGGACGCTGCTGTGAGTGCGTCTGAGGCTCTGCCCTGAGCTGTCCTGGATGTACACCAAAGAATGGCACTGTTGGGTGCCACGGACTGAACCGTGTCCCCCTCCCCGAAAACGTGTATAGCCATTTGGCTGGGCCATGATCCCCAATATTTTATGACTGCCCTCCATTCTGTGATTTTCCTACACTGTATGTTAAAAAGAAGATTAGGGTAGGACTGTGAATCCCTTCCTAAGGTCACCACCCTGCTCCACTGTAAAGGGACTTCTGGAGCGTGGCTTGTACCACCCTGTATCAGAGAAGCAAGCAGAGAGTTGGGAACCCCACACCATCCAGAAAGCAGCACCAGGAGCAGACTGTGTCCTTCTGACCTGAGGTTCCTGCGCCAAGATGCTCCCTGACCAAAGACTGATGCCACCCAAAGACCTCCCTCCAGAGCCAATAAAAGAGGGAAAGCCTTCCCCTGGAGCAGACATCCTGAATTTGGACTGGTCGCCTACTGGACTGTGTAGGAGTGAACTTTCCTGTGTGAAAGCCATCCACGGTGGTGGTATTTCTATCAGAGTAGCCCTAGCTGACTGAGACACTGGGTCACATGGCCATTCACTGTTTACCATAAAAACTCACTGTCCCCGACTCGGTTCCAGCTCACAGGGACCCGACAGGACAGAGCAGGGTGCCCACAGGGTCTCCAAGGCGGTACATCCTTACAGAAGCCAACAGACACAGCCTTCTCCTGTGGTGGGGCTGCTGGGTGTCAGCCACTAGTCTTCCGATCAGCAGCCAAGCACCTTAACCACTGCACCACCAGGCCTCCTTATGTTGACCATGCTTCTATGTGAATAATACGCAGTTATATTTTTTTTTGCCAGCTGTGCCCTCCCTCTACTGAGGTGCTTTCATAAGCGCACTGTGCTCATTTTTCACATTGACATGTAAACATATTAGCATCACACAACACAAAAATACTTCTAGGAGACAGAGAGCACAGTTGCAAAAAAATGTGTAACATACAGGATCTGACAGTGAAGTCTGTGAGCTTAACTGTTCTAAATGTAATGGACTTCACCACTGAACACCACCACGGTCACCTTCCAAGTCCTCCCCTTGGGAAGCTGGGCACTGACACCAGCACCTAGTCCACCCTTCAAAGCAATTTTGGAATTCTTCTTCCGGAATAGCCATCAGAGCTGTCATCATATTACCCTTGATATCCTGAATGTCATCAAAATGTCTTCCTTTCAACATTTTTTTCATCTTTGGGTAAAGAAAAACATCACTGGGGGCCAGATCAGCTGAGTAGGGAGAGTGTTCCAATGCAGTTATTTGTTTACTGGCTAAAAACCCCCTCACAAACAACCATACAATTAAGTTCACTAACTTGCCACCAAGTCACCATGCGCAATGGCCTCCTTTACCATGTCCCCCATTAATATACACTCACTGCCCCCAAAGCTTCCTGTCTGACCTTTCAAATTACAGTCCTCAACTTGATGTCATATAGATAATTCTTTAAAAGCTCAAATCAGACATTTTTTGCTAACTGAGCTAAACTACTATCGGTTTTTAAGAAGAATTCGTCAGATATCTTTGGTTTAAAATTTAAAGATGATCTCAGGGCAATTATTTCGGTGGGTGCAGGAGGGATTCATTCAGCCTCCATGGCTCCAGAGAATCTGGATTCCATGAGAAGGTGAAGCTTAGTTCTGCATTTTCTCCCTGTCTGTGTTTAACGTCTACTTTCACCTCCTTTGTGAAATGAAGCATCTTACACAGTGCTGTGTGGAAACACTTCATACAGACAGCTTATGCTTATTTCAGAACCCGGAGTGGGATGCCTTCCAAGCCCCCCTCAAAGCACACACATTTAGGATCGGGGGAGGTAGGGGAGGCATATGTCTCAAATCCAAAGGGAAACATTTCTCCCCAACGCTCCTGAGTGTTTGCAGCCACAATATGTGAAAAGATGAGTTTCCAACTCCCCAGAATTCTCTCTGGAAGCACAATCTTCAGGGGCTGGGGTCAACCCAACAGAAAGCTTCTCTCACACTACGAAGACGGAAACCATACGAAGTTCCCACAACACAGGGCCCTGAAGGCCAGTGTCACGGAATGCCAAGGAAAGAAGGAGATCAAACACAGGTCTCAAGAGCAGCTGGGAGATGAGCAGACAGAGCCTGGGCCAGGAGATGAATGTCACTGTCACCAATGGCAAAAAGTAATGGTGTCCGGTACCCCTGACGTGACACGACGAGAAGGACACTCCATCTCTGCATATTCTTCTCAAAATCCATCATCCCCGTCTGATCACTGGACAGACAGACAGAGGACCCCATCCAGTATCCCGGCCAGTCCTCCTCGAGGTTGTTGGGGTCACAAAAGACAAGCAAAGGTCAAGAAACTGTGCCAGACGTGTGACAAGACATGACAGCTAAACACAAAATGAGATCTTGCCTTAGAAAGAGGACATTAGGGAAACAGAACAAACTGCCGTCCCATCGACCCCAACTTACACCGACACCATGAGTGCATGGGACAGTGCCCCACGGGCTCTCAGGGACCGATGTCTCAGATCGCCAGCACCTTCTTCTGAGGCGCCTCTGGGTGGCTTCAAACTGCCAACCCCACAGTTAGTAGGTGAGCGCAGCACTGCTGGCCCCGCCCAGGAACTCCTAGGGAAAACCAGTGAGATCTGAAGAAAGTAGGGAGCCTTGTGAACAGCACCCTACCAGTGCTAACACTCCGTTGTGGCAAACACACAACTTAGTATCATACATTAACATGAGTAGACGGGGAGCGAGAGTCAGTGAGAACTCTCCGTGCCAGCCTGGCAACTTTTCTGTCCCTGGAAATTATTCCAAAGTAACAGGTTTTCTACACCCAGCTACATGACGCAGGTCTCAGAATCAGCGCTGTGTTCTTCCTTCCTTACAGATGACACATGTCCAACGCCGTGACTGGGCCATGCACAGGGTGCTACTAATAAACAACGACTGTTATGAGTCTTCTCCTGTGCCCATTTCACAGCTCAGAACACAGAGGCCCAGTGAGAGAAACGGCAGCTTGGCTAGTTTCAAAGTAGAGACAGAGCCAAGATGGGAACTTAAGGTTTCAGAACCCTAGTCCACCGCCCCTCTGTGGCCCAGACCTATCTACACGGCTGTGAGGTTTTAGATCCACCACAGATCCATCTTCGTTTTGTTCATGCCAGCTGGAAAGCCTCCTCGGAAGCCTCGACTCTGGAAGGGGCGGTGCCCTGGAGAGTGAAGGAAAGAGGAAGACGGAGAGAGAAGCATGCAGAGACAAGGCAGGGGGAGTACACACAGACAGACAGAGAGAGAGACACATAGACACACACAGAGACGGGGGAGAGAAGGGAGAGATACAACACAGAGCAGGAGAAGAGAGAGACACACACACACAGACACATAAACACAGAGACAAAGACATACACACAGAGAGGAGAGAAGGGAACACATACAGACACATAAACACAAACACACATATATACACATACAGACACACACACAGACATACAAATACATACACACATGGAGGCACACACACAGAGACACAGACACACACACACACACAAGCATCCTTGCATCGTTCCACGCTCAAAGGCACCTGTAGGGATCCAGGACACTTGTTACCTCTGAAGGTTTGCGGGCGGGGTCTTTACACCTGCTGGAAACCCACAAAGCAGCCGTGTGCTGCAAGTGATAGTTTTCACAGGCTATTTCACGAGGTGTCTGAAATTTTGGTAGGAAAAATAGCAATTCTGAAAACGTTTATCTCTTACACATGTGAACCCATAGACCCCAGTGAGGGGCTTGGGGTATCATTAGTGGTATTTCATATGGACCACAAAACACTTAGGGTAGGTGTTGGGGAGGACAGGAAGGCAAGAAAACCCCTATCCCACCTAGCAAAACTGCAGGCACACTCAAGGATTCAGCATACTGCCATTCATGAAAACAGTGTCCACAAAAAATCCCAAGCAGGCAAGAATCGGGGTATGAAAGGGTTAAAACAGGGACCGGCACCCAGCCTGGGCAAGCCCCTCCCACCCTGCTGTCCATCACCCTCAAAATGCCACATCAAAGAGGGCTGTGTAGTTCATAATGAGCGATTTGCAAAAAAGAAGAGAGCCTTCCACTTCTCTCTCCCGCCTCAAACGCCTAAAAATCAGCCAAAGACATTAGGGCATTGGGGACATTAGGACTGCAGTCCAGTGTCACCTTAAACGGGACGGCGGCATCCAGCTCAGCTGGCGCTGAAAAACCACTGCCTTCAGCTCCCAGCCAACCACAGAAAACATCTGTTTTCAGCTAAGCCGCAGGGTCTTCCAGCTGTGCCTCTTGCGCTGCTCTTCAGGCATCGTGATGCGCATTTGTCCTGAGATCACTAACCCTTGCCCAACCTGCTCTCCGGGGTGGTGGCCTGCGCCTTCCAGCCCTCCCTGGGTCCTGTCCTCCCAGCACCCTCGCTAGGATGTGGTCACGGAGGGCTGGGACCGTCATGGAGAGCCAGAGAAGGCAGCCGGGCTCCCCTCGGCCAGGCGGGACTGAACTCACTGCCCCGGGCGGCTGCCTCTGTTGTATTCTTCCCTTCTAGGAAATATTTGCTAAGCCCCTCCACTGCAGAGGAGGGCAGGGTGGCTGTGTGGGGGAGAATCCTCCCTTTCCATGCAGAGGAACGAGTTCGATTCCCAGCCAATGCCTCCCTGTCCAATCTGCAACCAATCACAGGGACGGTGCAGGCCGGGGCGGTGTTGCATTCCTCCGTGGATGGAGTCGCTGCGGCTCAGGGACCCACTCCACCACAACCAATAACGCATCTCCCCCTGCACCTCCCCCTGCCCCACCACTGCAGGAGCATTACCTACGTCCTCACCTGACTGATTACCTCCTTCTTGGACTCCTTGGGAGCCCCAGTGGTGCAGCGGTGAAGTGCTCAGCCGCTAACCAAAAGGTCAGCAGTTCGAATCCAGCAGGCACTCCCTGGAAACTCTATGGGGCAGTTCTACTCGGTCCTGTAGGGCCACTATGAGTCAGAATCAACTCAAAGGCAATGGGTGTCTCCTGTCTCCTCCTGACTTTTGTGCCCCTCTGTCTCAGGAGCTGCCTAAGCAGGCAGAGAGCAAGGACAGCCATCTGGACCCCAAGTCTGGTAACGGGTCGGCAAGCGGAGGCCTGTGAGCAGCTTCCAAACAATCTACACTCCAAACTCACTTGGGCCCTGGCCCGAAAATCGACACACTTTAACATCAAAATACAGCAAAACACACACGCGCGTGCGTCCACACGTCTGTGACTAAGAAAAGCAGATTCTCAGCTTGTTAACATGCACGAACGCCAGGCAATCGTTTCCTACTTCCTCATCCTCCAAAGAGCGACATTTCAGAAATTCCAAAAATGGAAGCAATTTCTGCTAAAGAGACGTTTTCATCCTCAGCTGATGTGGGGGCCAGCCTGGGCAACGTGGGGCGCTGAGCTGCATTCCCAGCCGCTACCCGCACAATGTCAGTAGCACTCTCTTCTTAGGTGGGACTGCCCCAAATGTCCCCAGACATCACCCAGTGTCCCCTGGGGGCAGAGCCACCCGGAATGAGGACTCTACTGACCCCAGGAGACTCTGCATCCCATAATCATCTGACCTCCTGACACCCTAGGACACTGGCCACATCTAAATCTGCACACTGAGCGGAGAGGAGAAAAATCGGAGCAAGCCCGTTGCCATCAAGAGAATTCTTACTCCATGTGACCCCACAGAGCAGAGGAGAACTGCCCCGTAGGGTTTCCAAAGAGCTCCTGGTAGATTTGAACTGCAGACCTTTTGGGTAGCAGCTGAGCTCTTAGCCACTGCACCACCAGGAAGGAGACAGGTGGGAAGTCACAGAAGCTGCAGTGTCACCCTGGTGCATGCCACCTGACCCATCAGGAAGCGTACTCTGCTGGAGAGTGGGACTGTCATCCCCAAATGGCTGCAGCAGTTTATCCATGGGGACCTGCCAGACATCTACGCCTGATTCAGGAGAGGCTGGGGAAGCAGGGATGCCATCGCTGAAGTCAGATGGATCTTGACTGACAGCAGAGAACAACAGAGGGACGCTTACTTGGGTTTTACTGACTATGCAAACGCAGTTAACTGCGTGGATCATAACAAATTACGGAAAACATCGCGGAGAACGGGGATTCCAGAAGACTTAATTGTGCTCTTAAGGAATCTGTACACGGACCAAGAGACAGTCACGTGAACAGAACCAGGGGACACTGTATGGTTTAAAAGTCTGCAAAGGTGTGCATCAGGGTTGTATCCTTTCACCAGACCTTTTCAATCTGTATGCCAAGCAAATAATCTGAGAAGCGGGACTACATGAAGAACAGAACATCAGAATTGGAGGAAGACTCATTAACAACCTGCTTTATGCAGATGACGCAAGCTGACTGGTTGAAAGCAAAGGACTTGAAACATTCACTGCTGAAGATCAAGGACCACAGCCTTCAGCACGAATTGTACCTCAGCATCAAGAAAACAAAAGTTCTCACAACTAGGCCAATAGGCAGAAACCCTGGTGGCGTAACGGGTTAAGTGCTATGTCTGCTAACCAAAAGGTCAGCAGTTCGAAACTACCAGGCGTTCCCTGGAAACTCTACGGGGCAGTTCTACTCTGACCTCTAGGGTCACTGAATCAGACTTGACTTGATGGCAGTGGGTTTTTTTTTAGAGCAATAAGCAACATCATGATAAACAGAGAAAAGACCGGAGTTGTCGAGGATTTCATTTCACTTAGTTCTACAATCAACACCCACGGAAGCAGCAGTCAAGAAATCAAGATGCACTGCACTGGGAAAATCTGCTGCAAAGGGCCTGTTTAAAGCATCGAAAAGCAAAGACCTTGAAGATTAGGTGGCCCTGACCCAAGCCATGGTGCTTTCAGGGACAACGTGTGCATGCGAAAGCTGGACAGTGACGTAGGAAGACTAAGAACTGACGCCTCTGAACGGTGGTGTCGGAAAAGAATGTTGACCGTCCCATGGAGCCCCAAAGAACAAACAGATCTGTCCTGGAAGAGGTACAGCCAGAGCGCTCCTGGGAAGCCAAGACGGCGAGACTGCATCTCATACACTTTGGACAGGCTCTCAGAAGGGATCAGTCTCTGGAGAAGGACATCATATCTGGTAAAGCAGAGGGCCAGCGCAAAACAGGAAGACCCAGAATGAGACGGCCTGACACCACGGCTGCGACACAGAGCTCACAGATAACAGTGATCGTGCAGACGGCACAGGACTGGGAGGCATTCAGTGACACTGTGCACAGGGCCACTGTGAGCAGGAACCGATCAGATGGCACCTAACAACAGCAACGATGGTGTCAGCAGGGACAGAACTCAATTTGTTTCGAAACAATTAACACAGGGTGACTCCAGCCGGCACCGGGCACTGGTGACACGGTGGCCAGAGCACTCCTGGGGTGGAGCCGTCCTGTGCACTGCAGGCTGCTGACATCAACTACTAGAAGCCAACAGCAACTCTCTCCTCTGCCCCCAGTTGTCACAACCCCAAATATCTCCACAAGGGTCTGTGGATGACACCACTGCTGGCTACCAAGCCACCACAGAACTGATAGTCACAAATAAAACTGCTGTTTTTTTGTTTTTTTTTAAGAGAAAACTACCCTTGAGCTGGTTAGATGCTCATCACTGCAGAAAGTCCACAACAAATAATCTCCCCGAAACCCCAATTCCTGCAAAAATGGTCTCACCCAGCCCAGAAGAGTCTGGACATTCAGGACGCAAGTTGCCAAACTCCTGGACCTGGTGGGTCCAATTACGAGTCCCATGAAGGACAGAAGAGACATGGTTTTGTTCTCAAACACGGAGATTTCTCAGGCACACAGACATCACCATTCCAGAACAGAGTCCCTCACCGGACGGTTCCAGGAGACATCTGTTCAGTGTCTGCAGGGCAGCATGGTTACAACAGACAGGCAGACACCAACCTGTCCCTGAGGGTCTCTGAGGAGGCAGCCTTGACTTGAATGGCAACAGTCAGATTATTGTGGGACACAGCTTCTCTTGTGGGGGCCAGTGGAATCGCCCAAGCCAGGAGTTCTCAAGGGGCTGCGACTCTGCCCCCGGGGAACACCCGGAAATTCCTGGGGGCATTTGTGGTTGTCTTGCTCACACAAGGGTACTACGGTCATCAAGTGGGTGTGGCTCACCACCCTACAACCACAGGGCAGCCCCACCCCCGAGGATAATCTGACCCCAAGCATCCGTCAAGTCACAGGTAACAAAGCCTGCCCTAGCTGAGAGACCAGAATGGACAGACCCAGCCCCAGCTTTTGCCCCAGTATACGCAAAGATGGGGTGTCCGCAGCCCAGCCTGATCTCCTGCAGACTTCCACCCTGGTGCTTTCTACAAGTAAAGAGTACCCACCTCCCTGCACCCCGAAAGACTCCTTACACAGCTGTCCCGGGGAGCGGGAGTCGGTGCGGTGCACAGCGGGAGAAGCCGCAGCGAGCCACGGCTGTTAACCTGTAGCAGCGGGAATCCGTCAGGGCCCTACAGGGCAGTTCTACCCTCTCCTGAAGGCTCACTACGAGGAAGAACTGAACTGATGGCAATGGGTTTTTCAGGGACCCCATCAGGGACCCCCGCATGGGGCAAACAGTGAGCATGCCCAGCTGCTGAAAGACTGGAGGGTCCAGTCTCCCAGAGGTTCCTCGGAATCAAGGCCTGGTGACACACGTCCAGAAATACAGCCACTGACTTCCCTGTGGAGGCCCGTTCTGCTCTGGCACTGTCTTCGTCACCGAGTACTGCTGGAACAGCACCACCACCAGTGAGCACCTTTCAGGAACAGAAATTTCTTCTTTCTCAGTTTAGGAGGCCCAAAGCTGAATTCGGGGTGCCGGCTCTTGGGGAAGGCTTCCTCTGTCCACTCAGGAAAACTCCTGTCTCAGCTTGTCTGGCCCCTGTGTTCCCCGATTGCCGTGTGACACCCGTCTTCCCCTCATACCCTGTTTGTGCTTGACTGTCTTTGTGTCTGTTACTGGCAACTGGGCTCAGACTCACAGGGACCCCAGGTGTGCAGAGCAGACTGTTCTGCAGGGTTCCCAAGGCTGTGACCTTTCAGAAGCAGGCTGCCAGCCCCATCTTCCGAGGCACCTCTGGGTGGGTCTGAACTGCCCACCTTTCAGCCAGCAGCCAAGGGTCTAAGTGTCTCCACCACCAAGAACCCCTCCCTGGCCTACTCTGCTTTTTTTGTACCTGGCAAGGGATTGGGCTTCAGGCCCAGCCACACTGATAAGACACCATTAACCCAACAGAGAGGGCCCTCTTGCCAAACGGGGTTACAGGTATGAAACCCACTGGTCAATTGCGACTCACAGCAGCCCCACAAGGCAGAGCAGAACCGCTCCACAGAGTTTCCAAGGAGCACCTAGCAGATTCGAACTGCTGACCTTTTGGTTAGCAGATGTAGCACTTAACCACTACACCACCAGGGTTTCTGTCCATGCGTACAGGGGTTAGGATTTCAACACATTTTGGGGGGCAACACAATTCAACCCTGTCACAGATGGTGTCTCTGTGAGTCCCAGGTGACAGGACAGCAACTGGTTTGGTTTTCTGGTTTGAGGGCCCCATTTTCTCTGTCCCCAGAGATTACAGCTGACAGTGTTGTAGAGCCGGTACACACACCACAGGGCTCAGCAACCTGTGCCCTCCTGAATGCCCAGGTCGCCTATCCCCACGCCTCCCCACCTGTGCACACAGGTGTCTCATTCACTCCCAACACCGGACGGGAGCACAGAAGCTTAAAATAGACCCACAAGTCCTTGTTGGATCTAAGACGGAAGGGAGTGCCCAGGAAGCCTGGGGGTGGTTTGTGGAGCAGGGAGGAGCTCCAGGGCAGGGTGGGGGTGGAGGGGACTCACGGAAAGGGTAGACCGGAAAGGTAAGCAGGGCCAAGCCACACTGTGCCACCAGGGCCCCGTGGGGACAGGAATGGAGATGCTTCTCGTGTGGGTGAGGAGCTGCAGAGAGTGGCAGGGAAATAGCCGTCCCATCTCGGCTGTCGAGCGCTGTGCCCTGGCCCTAGGGGGCAGACGTACTGAAGAGGCAGAGAACCAAACCCAAAGCCTTCGAGGCAGTTTTGACCCCATGGTGTCCCCACGGGAGGCTAGGGAGAAGTGCTCTGTGGGGTTTTCTGGCTGTGAGCTTTCGGGAACAGATGGCCACATCTTGCTTCCAGTGCGACTGGGTGGGTTCACATTTAGGTTGGTAACTTAGTGAGGTAATCGAGGGCAGACTACAGCACCCCGGGGCCGCAAGGGAGAATATGGGGTCGGTGAGCTAGCCAGGGTGCAGAGCAAAGGCTCCAGCTCCCTAGGTTAGAAGGCTCTCAAAACACAGCGGCTGCCACCCTGGACTCGGGCTGAAGATGTCACAGGACTGGGTGGCACTGGGTTGTGCTTGGGGTCACCACCGTCAGAGCCGGCTCGCCGGCAACCAACAACAACAACCAATCATACCTCGAGTTTAGAAAAGGGAATACAACGCCTGTGTTTGCAAGAGGCAAGGCGCAGCTTCTAGAAAAGACTCAGAGCTGTCGGCCGCGCCCACTGCCCGCCGAGCGCCTGTGCCACATGCGAAGTGAGCAGTTGGACACCAGTGTGGAGAGGGCACTGGCCGCCATCGTGGGTCAGCGGGGGCACAGCGCCAGGATCCTCGCCCTCCGGGGGGCCGGGCTCGAGCACCACCCAAGGCACCCATGTGCTCAGCCATCACCCGTCTGTCGGTGGGTTGCGAGAGACAGTGATGCTGAGTCGGCTTGGGTGGGGCTTCTGCACTAAAAACAAGGAAGAGAGGCCTGGTGATCGACCTCTGAAAATCCGCCCATGGAGGCCCTGTGAGGTCCCAATGGCTTGATCTGAAAGTGACTACGGGGCCGGCCCAGGACTGGGCAGCATGTCGTTTCTTGTGGAGGGGGATGCTGTGAGGTGGGGGCCGACCTGACACCAGCCGACCACAACACAGTAGAGCGGACAAGGAGAATGGGGATCCCGACGTGATCGACAGGTCACCCACATCATCTCCCACTCAGCCTCCTGGGTGACAGGTGCAACGGCCGCTTTGCACGCAAGGCCTGCGCCAGGGGGAAGCAGAGGGGAGGGGGTCAGAGGAAGGCCCGCCTGAGCACAGTCACCACAGCCCGACACCGCCAAGGTCATCACATTGCACAAGCCAGCCGTTAGAGGACACAGGCATTGGCAAATGCAGGAACAACCTTCCCCAGAGCAAAATGCCCATTCGGGCAATTGCCACGGGGCCGCCGTGGTCAGGGAAGTCACAGCAGCCGGGAAGCGAGGGCCAGGGAAACATCTGTGTCAGCCCTGCTCAGCCACCGTGGTCACAGCCCTCTCCAGAAAGTACCAGCAAGTTTCAAATTCACACACGATCTTCAAATACAGATGACACAGTAAACAGGATTTTAAGACCTGATGGCACAACAGTTAAAAAGGCCAGCGGTTCAAACCCACCCTACGGCTCCGTGGAAGGAAACCTGGGCCATCTGCTCCCACGACAACTGCGGACTAAGAAAACCCTCCGGCGCAGTCCAGTTCTGTCACTCGGGCCACTGGGAGCAGAAAACCGACATGGCAGGACCCAACAACGACAAGAGGAGTTAGAGAAGTCAGCGCTGGTCTCTGGGTGCCCATGAAAACCCTATAATGACACCTGGAAGGAAACAACTGTGTTTCTCTCCAAGACGCTGTGCGGAAGAGCACCTTCCCGCGGGACATGTAGCCCCGGGCTGTGACCCCCTCGGGAGAAGTCTGGGCTTGCTATCTTTCTCTTTTGAAATCACAGACCCCCCCCCACCTTACCAAGGCCTGGGTCAGAAAATACTTGTTTTAACTGTGGAAAACAGATCTGTAAAGAACTCCAGCGGCATCACGTTTTAGCACTCGGCCCCTGAGCGAAAGGTCAGCTACTGGAAGCCACCTAGAAGCTCCTCGAGGAAAGATCTCGCAATCCGCTTCTGCAAAGACGACAGCCTTGAAAATCCCCGGTGGCAGTTCCATTCTGTCACATGGTATCACTAGGAATCTACTCAACAGCACCCATGACAAAGAAATATGTGACAACTACGCCTGCCACATCACCATTCTTCAAGTGACATGACTCGCTTGTCACGTTGTTCAGATCATCACAGCTGTCCGTTCCCACCTTTCCATCATACTTCACCAACATGAATGTTTAGCACCCCCCAAACAGCGAGCCCTCCTGTTTTCCTTCCCTCCCACCCCCTCAAAGAATATTTTTTTAAATAAAGTTCTTCTTTAACTGCATCACCTGAATGACTCAAAATTTTTTTGTGCTCGAGGTGGAAACCGAGGAGGCAAACGAGCCCGGGCGGCTTTCGCAGCCTCTGCGCGTGACACAGGCACACACTCAAACCAATAGCAGTGCTCAGAAGACCCACCCCAAAAGGAGTTTCTAAATTTCCCTAATGCAGGGTCATTTTTCTCCCCTCAAAATGAGAGCACTTAATGATTTTTTTAAAAAAGACCCAGTGGTAGCAGGTTGATTCCAACTGCATCAACCCTATAAGGACACAGTAGGACGGCCCCGGGCGGTGGGGCAGATGTCGGAGGAGCTGGTGGGCTCCGACAGCTGATTTTTCAGTTTGCGGCCGAGGACTTTAACCTCTGCGTCACCACCGCTCCTTAGCCATTTCAAAGTAAGCCAAAATTCGGAAGGCCTCAAAGGCAAGCTACATAGTTTTTCATTAAGAAAATAAATTAGTTTTGTGGGTAACAGCGGTTCTCAAAGGGGTAGAGGGCAACTGTGTCCCCTCTCCCAAGGGCATTCCGCAAGGTCTAGAGATGCTCGTGGTGGTCACTGCTGGGGGGCTAGGGGAAGTGGGTAAGTTTCCTACTACTACTGGCATGGAGTGGGTGGGGGCCAGGGGTGCTGCTTGGGGCCCTACAGCGCCCAGGCCAGCCCACCCAGAGAAGGATCAGCCCCCACGTCAGCGGTCCACAGGGGAGACCCTGGCCTAACAGCTAAGCTCAAGCTGTACACCTCATCCATTCAGAGAGGGTCCAATTGTGAGCAGGAGGCCCTGGTGTTGCAAAGGGTTAAACACTCTACTACAAGCCAGAAGGTTGTCAGTCTGAACCAATCCAGAGGTACCGTGGAAGACAGGCCTGGCAACCTGCTGCTGAAAGGTCACGTGCTGTGCCGTTCCTTCTGAGTTACACAACAGAACAGCTCCTCACGGCGTCCACTCAGTTCCGAATCACCCCAGCAGCCCTTTCTCAAGTAGACACACCTGAACCTTGACACACCTGTGCCTTGATGCAGCTTCAAAGCGGCATCTCCAGAGGCTGGGACTTTTCCCTCCCCTACCTCATTTTTTAATCACAATTTTTTTTTTATTATTTCAGATTGCTTTTTAAAAGTCTCAAGGTAATTCTCAGGTCCCTGGGAGGCATAAACTGTGCTTGACTCATAACCTAAAGGTCGGCAGTTCAAACCCACTTCACGGTGCCGCGTGAGAAAGTCCTGGCCATCGGCTTCCGTTAAGATGACAGGGAAACGCTATGAAGCGCTGCCACTCCATCCCAGAGGGTCACCAGGAGTCAACATCAACAACAAAAACAGCCTCAACAGACAGGTCCCAGGTGGCCCACACAGTTTGCTCTCAGCCACTAAACTGAAAAGCTGGTGTTTGAACCCAACAGCAAACACATGGGGGAAGCTGGCAAACTGCTTCCGTAAACACGATGGCCCAGAAAAACCTATGGGGTCAGCTCTACCCTATACAAACATATGGGGTTGCCATGGCATGAAGCGGAATCAACCACAGCAATGGATTTGGTTTCTTCTTAGGGTGATTCTTACATGCACCTCAAGGTTACTGGCCTAGAGTCAAGCTCAAATCGCTTCCCTCTCCCCAGTCCTATCTGTGATAACCCAGTAATTCTGCCTACCACCTCCCCCCACTAAAACTTAATTTAGAACACTGGTATCAACTCTTGACTTCTCCTCATGCATGCCAGAGATCATGCCACAGGCACACACATCTATAGGGACACTCATTGCCTCGTTTGATCCTCACAGCGACCCTATAAAGCGCATGCCACTGTTTATACGATTTCTGCTCCACAGAGGAGTCAACCAAATCTCCAAGAGACCACACCACCACTAAGTAGCTAGAGCCAAGATTTGAACACAAGGCCACCTGACCCCAAAGCCCACCACACACTTAAGGCCCATAGGACCTGCCATCCAAATGGAACCCAAGCTGCACCGTGTACACTTCGCACAAGGTTTGCTGACACCTAGCAACAGCCTAAAGATTCTAGCTGGGATTCTCTGCATCTGCTTATCATGCCTGACTTTCAACGCCCACCCTGCAGCCCCTAGCAACCCCCGCTACCCAGGAAAAAGAGTGCCGCCTCCCACACCTCTCAAAGCCATCATCCCCAAAACTCCCACTTGAGTGCCTCATTTCTGAGCCCAAAAATTCCTGAAACACTGTAACCAACAGGAGATTTTCCCCTTTGCACCAAGGGTCCTAGAAACAGACATTGCAAAGTATCTGCAACTTCCATCTCCTCTGGCTCACTGATGCCCCCCAAATTCTTAGGACTAAATCCTACCTGAGACCCCTTACTCCCCTTTGCCCCCTAAACACCTACTCCCAGAACTCCCTAGCCCTCTGCCCTCCAACCCACCACCACTCAGCCCCCCAACTTCCTTCCTTGGCCTCTCCACTCTAACTTCCTCCTCCCCTAGCCCCCATTCACGGCTAACTTCCAAACGCTTCATTTCTTCAACCCTGGAGCCCTTCAGGGACAAGCTTGACCCTAACTCCTGGGTCACTCAGTCACCCTCCAACTGCACTCCTCAGCCCCCTCCTCAGCTAAGCCACCCCTAATTCCTACACCCAGTGCCCCCGAGCTAACCCTGAAGCCAGCTAAACTCCATCCTCAATTCCTTCTCCAGCCCCAGCCCCGACCTCAAATAATTCCCCACTCATCTCCAGACCCAAACCCTCTCAAACAACTCCACCCTCATCTCCATCCCCAGACTCCCCATCAAATACCTTTCCCCTCATCTCCAGTCCCAGCCCCCTCCTCAAATAACTCCCCCCTCAACTCTAGCCCCCTTAATTAACTGCACACTTAACTCAAACCCGAACTCGAGCCTCCCCGCACTAACCCGATCCCCAACTTCGTTTGCATCTCTCTGCTCATATAACCCCAAATTCCATCTCCAGCCCCCTCCCATCTAATCTGACCCCCACCTCAACCCCTAGTCCTCTCCGCACATAACACCGACCTCCCGCTCTGTACGCAGTCTTCTCACCAATAAACCCGAGTCCCAAATTCCACCCCCAGCCCCCTCCCCATCTACCCCAGCCCCCCACCCCGCCCGCAGCCCCTTCCCTGATCCCCTCACTCCGTCCGCAGCCCCCCTCCGCAGAACACGACGATTCCCACTCGGTCCGCAGTCCCCTCCCCATCTACCTGATCCCCACCCGACCGCAGCCCCCTCCCCAGATCGCCTCGGTCCCCTACTCCGTCCGCAGCTCCCTTCTCATCTATCCCGACCCCCCCACTCCGCCCACAAGCCCCGGCCAACAGGACCCTGGCCCCGGCCCTGAGGCAGGATCAGGGCCCCGCGAGCTCCCTACCTGCACTCAGGGCGCCCGGGCCACCTCAGTCCGCGCCGCGCACCCGAACCCGCCACCAGGCCCGGAGCTCTGCTCCTCAGAGGAGGCGGGGCCTGAGAGGGGGCGGGCCCAACAGCCTGGCGCGGCCAATCGCGGGCCCCGACGGCAGGAGGCCCGCGCCGGGGGGCCAGCTGGGCTTAGGCAGCGGGGTAGGCTGCGCACAGGCGGGCGGGGCGGGGCCCGGAGCGCGGGCGGGGCCAGGAGGCCGCGCTCTGATTGGCGACGAGTCCGGACCCTGCGCTCGGGGGCGGGGCTATGCTAATATAAAAATTGGCACGGCGTTTCGGACCCGCCTCCAGCCTAGGAACCACGTGACTCGGTGCCGTGCGCGAGGAGAAAGCAGCAATTATTCTGAGAGTTCGAATCCCGTACCCTAGTTCCGAGAGCTCAATTGTGCAACGAAACAATGGTAATAACGTCGGCACTATTTTCTGAAGCCCTCACTAAACCCTGTGTTAGACTATAGGGCTCACTTCACGGAACCTCGCCCCTGAGGCTAGGAGGCGACACTGCTACAATCCACAGTTCAGCAGGGAGAAAAAATCCCAGAAGGGTTAACGAGGTCGCTCAGCTAGGAAGAACCTAGAATGCTGTCATGAATTGAATTGTGTTCCCCAGAAAACGTGTGTAGCAATTCGGCTGGACCATGACAGCCCTTCATTAGGATTTCCTGTACTGGAAATCCTAATCTCTGCCTGTGGTTAATAGATGGGGTTATGTTCAAAGAGGATTAGGGTGGGACTGTAACACCCTTACTAATGGAGTTTCCCTGGAGCGTGGCTTGCACCACATTTTATCTTGTCATCCTACAAGAGATAAAAGGAAACGAAAGCAAGCAGAGAACTGGGAACCTCACGCCATCAAGAAAGCAGCACGGGGAGGTGAGCATGTCCTTCAGACCTGAGGTTCCTGCGCCAAGATGCTCCCTAAACAGAGACTGATGCAACACAGGACTTTCTTCTGGAGCCAACAGAGGGAAAGCCTTCCCCTGGAGGGACACCCTGAATTGGGACTTGTAGCCTGCTGGATTGTCTAAGAATAAACTTTTCTTTGTTAAAACCATCCACTCCTGGTATTTCTGTTGGAGCAGCACTGGCTAAGACAAATGCTAATTCTGGCTCTTCATTTCCAGAATTTCTCAATTCTTAAATCTTGAGGTTTTGATCTTAGATTGTAGATTTCAGGGCCCTGCCCAGAATCCTGCAGGGAGAACTGCACCCTGGAATCTTCACTGTTAGCAAGCTGCCCTGGAGATGTTGGTAAACATCTATTAGATCCCCAAAGCATCAAAGAGGTTAGTGATGCAGGGGGCAGACTTCTTTATATGTGGGAATGGGGGCTGTAATTGTTCCCTGAGGCTGCCATGAAAAATTACCACCAACAGTGTGGCTTAGGGAGCCGAGGGGAAGCAGTGTTTGAGAGCTCAGTCAGCAGTTTGAATCCACCATGCTCCTCGGAAACCCTATGGGCCGTTCTATAGGATTGTCCTATAGGATTGCTATGGGTCAGAATCAACTCAGTGGCAACAAGTTGTTAATGGGGGTGGCTTAGAGCAACAAAATTTATTCTGTCACAGACAGCAGACATTAGAAACAAGATCAATTTTAACTAGACTTAAACATACCGTGATTACTCCTCCCACCTTAACCCAATATTGCAAGGAAACAGTAGCTGGAGTGGGGGGCTGGGGACCATGCTCCCAGGGGAAATAGAGGCCAACTGGCACAACTAGCGTTTTGCTAAGAGAGTCTTCTGCACCCCACATTGGTGAGTGGCGTCTGGGGTCTTAAAAGCTGCCAAGCTACCATCTGAGGTACACCAAATGGTCCCAGCTCAGCAGGAACAGATGATCACCAAGGACCAAAACGACACGGGGGAAAGAGAATCCGGTAGACAGAGAGACTCGAGTGAGTGGGTGACCACATCAACATGTGGCCAGAAAAAACCAGCTGCTGCTTGGCCACCACCAGCAATAGCCATGATGGGGCTCACAAAGTTGAGTCTCATTGGCAACACAAGAATAAAAAGGAATGCACCCTGAGATCTCCACTAAAGGACCACAGTTGATGGTCCAGGGGCCTCGGGGTTCCCCTGGGAGCATGGCCCCTGACCCTGTTGCTGCCCCTGTCTGTAAATCATAATGGAGGTCAACTCTTCGGACACAAATGGATTGGACTTGGTGACACAGAGTGACCACATTGTGTGTGCACCTTATGGTTCCATGCATCTATAGGATGTCATCCTGCTGACCTCTTAATGGAGGCAGGGGGGAGGGTGGAGAAGAGGGGATAGGAGATTGTTAGGAGGATGCAACATGTATAGAACAGAGAGGAAGAGTGTGCTGTCACCGGGCAGGGAGAGCAGTGGGAGCTGCACATAGGCAGGTGTGCAAATTTATATGGGAGTGTATATTTTCACTAAATTATAACAAAAAAAAATTATTCTGTCACAGAGCTGGAGGGCAGAAGGACAAAACGAAGCTGTCAACAAGACCATGCTCTCTCTGAAGGCTGTAGGGGAGGATCCTTTCGGATCCTTCCTAGTTCCTGTGTGACTGGCAATCCCAGGTATTCTCTGACTTGTGGACACGTCAGTCTCCCATGGACCCTTTCCGTACCAGACCACACAGAATCCTTAGTAACTCTTTTTGGACATGTTATGCCCAGACTGTAATTCCCGTATATCACCGCTTTTCCTCTAATTACTACTTCATTCTCTAAAAAGTTAGAGATACAGCTTCACAAATACTAATTACCACAAAATTGTAGCTATAACACCAGAAAAATAAAATGTTTTGATAGCACTTTGCTACGCTTTTCAATATTATTTTTGTTGAAATTTTTGTGCTGATCTAATAATTTTATGTATTTTGATTGTGGAGCTTTTTAGCATTTGACTTTTTATTTATTCTTTTAGTTTTATTGTGTTTTAAGTGAAAGTTTACATTTTGAGTCAGTTTCTGATACAAAAACTTAGACACAGTGTTACGTGACTCTAGCTGCTCTCTCCACAGTGTGACAGCACAACTGTGCCCTCCATCCTGTATTTCCCATGTCCCTTCAGCCAGCTCCTGTCCCCTCTGCCCTCTCATCTGTCCTCTGGACAGCAGTTGCCCAGTTATCCTCCTGGATAGAGTTACGCCAGGAAACACAGTCTTCGCCTGGATCATTTTCTGTCTTCTTTATCAGCTTCATCTTTGTCTGAGGAGCTTGCTTTGGGAACGGGAAAACACCAGAAAATGTGACAAAATTAGTGACTGTACACCAGCAGCCAGAAAAACAAAGCGCATGCTTGTCGCTTGTGCAGACGAGACTACGGGACTCGAAGCGTCAGTATAATCGGGTACTACTGAGAGCTCTGATCAGAATGTGTTAGAAGGTTCAAGAAGTGAATCAGTCTTCTAAGTATACTGATACATTCAAGCTGAGCTTAGGAAAAATGTTTTTATTATTATAACTAACAAAGGGATGTTTTTATTAAAAAATAACAGATTGCTGTTGAAATGCTGCAAGAGAATTTTACAGTCACTGATGTCACCCCCTCTGTCATGGACTGAATTGTGTCCCACGAAAATAAAAGGAGGTCCAAGTCATCGCTGTCGAGTCAAATCTGACCCATAGCAACCCTACAGATCAGAGTAGAGCTGCCTCATAGAGTTTCCAAGGAATGGCTGGCGGATTTGAACAGCCAACCTTTTGGCTAGTAGAAGTAGCACTCACTAGCCACTACACCACCAGTGTGTAGCCCTTGGGCTGGGCCCTGATTCCTTGCATCCTGTGACATTCCTATAGGCTATAAAGCCTGCCTCTATGATGCTAATGTCGGGGGATGGGCAGTAGTTGTGTGACACAAGACTCAGTCTGTAAGATTGTATTGGACCTTGAGGCAATCTCTTGGGTTATAATGGGACTGCAGTCTGTCAGTCCTGGGAGCAGAGTGCACACAGAGATCTCAGAGGCTCCCAGTCCAGGGGCAGGTGGGTGACAAGGACCTTCCTCCAGAGCCAACAGAGAAAGCCTTCCCCTGGAGCTGATACCCTGAATTGGGACTTTTAGCCTACTGGTCTGTGACAGAATAAAATTTCTTTTTGAAGTCATTCACTTGGGGTATTTCCATTAGAGCAGCACTAGATGGCTGAGACACCCTCTGACAGGGGACAGGGTGACTCAGTGTCATCTGCACTCCCACACCCTCTGCTTGATGCCACTGTCTGCGTAAACTTCTCCTGGACCTCTCTGGCCCTATTTCCCTCTTCTTGTAAGAATACTTGGAGCCCTGGTGGCACAGCAGTTAACAGCTCGGCTGCTAATCCAAAGGTTGGCAGTTCAAATCCACCAGGTGCTCCTTGGAAAGTCTATGGGGCAGTTCTACTCTGTCCTATGGGGCTGCTGTGAACCAGAGTTGAATGGATGGCAGTGAGTTTGGCTTTGGGGTTTTTATAAGAATACTTACAGTAGCCCCCCCTTCCCCACTCACAGCTTTTCTGCAGTTTCAGTTTCAATGGTCCATGGGGAAAAGCAAGTTTTCTCAAGACATCCTGCCCCGGGCTACCCGGGGATGGTATTCATGTAATTCTTTTTACAGTATATTAGTATAATTGTGTTTTCTCATGAGTTATTACTGTTAATCTCTTACTGTAGCTAACATGTAAGTTAAACTTTACGTTAGCTATGTATATGTAGGAAAAAAACAATTCATATAAGGTTCAGTATGTTTCAGGTATCCCCTGAGAATTCTAGAAAGTATCCCCCAGTAGGGGGCCTGGTAGCACAGTGGCTAGAGTTTGGCTGCTCACCAAAAAGTCAACAGTTTGAATCCACCAACTGCTCCTTAGAAACCTATGGGGCAGTTCTACTGTGTCCTATAGTGTCGCTATGAGTCAGCAATGGGTTTGGGGTTATCGACCTTTGGGAGGACAGTTGGGACAAGAAAGCTGGGCAAATGGACCAGGCAGCCCAGGGAGGAAGAGGGCAAGTGCTGACACGTCCAGGGGTCTGCAACCAACAAAACAAGCTGCATATAAATCGTTGAATGGGAATCTAATTTGCCCTGCAAACTTTCACCTAAACAACAACAAAAATGTTCAAAGAAAGAAAGAAAAACTACCACCACTACCGGTTGCTAGTCAAGTTGATTCTGACTGTCCTGACGACCCCATGTGTGTCAGAAAAACTGGGCCCCATGGTTTTCAGAGGCCATGATTGCCAGGACTTCCTTCCGAGGCACCTCTGTGTGGATTTCAACTGCCAGCCTTCCAGTCAGTAGCCGAGAGCCTCCCCGTTGGTGCCACCCACGGTCCAACCAGACCTAAGAACCCTGGAATCTAGGGCCTGGCCTAATTCAGTGTGACCTCATCTTCATTCCATTACATCAGCAAGGACCCTATTTCCAAATAAATTCACATCCAGAGGTGCAGGAGCTAGAACTTAAATACATCTTTCTGGAGGACACAATTCAACCCACAGAGGAGCCTGCCTTCTGTGGCCTCAGGCACTTTCACTGACCCTGCGTATCCTAGAAGTTCAGCAGTTGCTTAATTTTGCAAGTATTCGTATTGTTATCCGGGTACTAAGGTGGATGGCAGGAGCACTGGTGGCCAAGTGGTGACAGCACTCGCTGATAACCAAAAGGTCAGGCCCAGCCGGCCACACTCCAAGGGACAGAGATGTGGCAGTCACCTTCTGCAGAGATGACAGCCTTGGAACCCTAGGGGGCAGTTCTACTCTGTCTTCTAGGGGCGCTACGAGGCAGAACTGACTTGATGGCAACCTGATTTTTTCATCTTTTCAGGAGCATATGAAGACTCCCCCTCGGAGATGCTCAGTGTGTTCGATCTGCCGGCCTTCAGGTTAGCGTTCGAGCCTTAACCACTGCACCACCAGGGGTCCTTCCGAAGTTGACATTCTGTGCCTCCCCCACCGGGCGCTGTGATCCGGTGCCGCAGGAGCCCAGCAGGGTCCCTCCAGGCCACCTCTCAAGCCACAGGAGCCTCCCTGTATCCCCGCTGAGATCTGCACTCCAGCCCTGCAGCCAACAGAGAGAATGGGGCTCCGGGGGCCTGGGGCTCACTCCACCTGCAGGTCCCTACTTGGGCAGGCACTCCATAGCCACCTCACTGTGGAAATGGGAGCCTCAAACTGGTGGCCCCTCAGCACAATGTGATTCCAAAATCCTTTAAATTGAAAAACAAAAATGTGCTGCCAACATTTTAAAACCAGGTGGATTCACTGGAAGAAAGCTCGGTTTCCGGGTGCTCTTGAAAACTCAGATCTGGAGACTCGTCCTTGGAAGCGGCACAGTACTTGGGTTCTGTCAGGGCCGTGATTAGGGCCAAGTAAGTGAGGGATCCTCTCCAGCCTCAAATTTAAAGAGGCACCAAAAAACAGTTGCCATCAAGATTTTTAATGCAATATGTGAGAACTGCAAAATTTATGCGGGAATGATGCATGATAAACAGAATACCAACATTTTAGACTGAGATAAAATCTAACCTTGACTCTGTAGTAATCAGCCCCCTCCCCATCCCACATCCCCCTACACCCTACCCTGTCTGAATCTACCTTTCTTTAAGATGTTGCTCTTTTGTTGATCATGGATTCTTTTGCATTAAACATTGCTTAGGGTCTCCCCATAACATCTCTTACGGAAACCCTGCTGGCGTGGTGGTTCAGTACCACATCTACTCACCAAGACGTTGGCAGTTCAGATCCACAGGGCGCTCCTTGGAGACTCTATGGGGCAGTTCTGCTCTGACCTCTAGGGTCACTGTGAGTCAGAATCGACTCGACGGCGCTGTGTTTGCTTGTGTCTATAACATCTCTTTGCACCTTACCATCAATCAAGAGTTATTTCAAAATGAAAAGGTTAAAAAAAATGCACTAAAATATTCTCTATCTTGATGACTGAGATTTGGGGTACTTTTTGATTTGATTTGATTATATCTGTCTGTTGTTGGGCAAACCCTGGTGGTGTAGTGGTTAACAGCTACAGCTGCTAACCAAAAGGTCAGCAGTTCAAATCCACCAGCTGCTTCTTGGAAGCTATGGAGCAGTTCTCCTCCATCCTATAGGATCGCTATGAGTCGGAATCGACGCAGTGGCAATGAGTTGTTCTCAGTTGCCATCGCCAGTCCCTAATGCACGCTCATCCCACAAACATTGAATGCCTTGCTGCCATCCTTGTGACACGTTTCTGATGAGACCCTTGAAACCCACAGGGTTTTCACTGGCTGGTTTTAGAAAGTCGATCGCCAGTCCTTTCTTCCTAGTCTGTCTCAGTTTGCACGGTCTGCTGACACCCATTCAGCATCTTAGCAACATGTCACCCTGATAGTAGATGGGTGATGATCACTCATGGGGCGCTTTGGCCAGGGACCCCAGTTTACTGGGTAGATAGCAGGAATTCCGCCACTGAAACACCACTGTCTGTTTTTCCGGTTTTTGTGCCACTACCAATTTTGTACCTGAGGCAAATGACCCACTCACCTTGCCCTAACCTGGACCCTGCTAATAATTCACATTCACTGTTAGCCTACCAGGTGCCCATCCCCATGGGACACCAGCAGAGACCCTGACTGCCATATGGCTCTCATGAGAAGGTATCCCAAGGACCATCATCATTTGGTTAAAAAAAAAGGTATGATCCCAGCCAGGTGCTCTACTGAGCATTTTTCACTTGTGACCTCCCAGCTGATTCTATGATTCCCCCATCTTTCCACCTGGGCCTGACCACTATCCTACCCTGTCCGCAGGGACCCCAGCATGTTGGACTCCAAATCATACCCCCACAGTTGTACTGATGGGGAAACTGAGACCTTGTGGGTTCCTCCCCTTGTAAAATGGGGTTCTTACGTACCCACTTGGTCCCCTCAACTGGCTGCCGTAAGTACAGGGTCCAGTGGCACCCCACAGGTTCTTCTGTGAAGGTTACAGGGCTTCCAGAAAGTGTTGAATGCTTTCATGGTGCCCTATGACCTCATTTATTAAAGTCCAAACGCTTCCCACCACTTACCAGACCCTGCTTGTCCCTGCGGACCTCTCTGACCTCACTGGCTACCTTCCACCGCTCTCTCAGTCAGCTCCTACGACGCTGGCCTCAAACAGTGCCTACCACAGGAGCTTTGCATGTGCTGTTTCTCTTGCCTGCTGCTCCTGTCCCAGACCCTCTGGTGCCTACATCACCTCCTGGGTGAGATGGGCTTCCCCAGCCACCTGGGCTTCCACTCACGTCACTTCAAGGGCCACATGTCTGAAATGATTATTCGATTCTTCATGGAATGATCTTCTCCTCACTAGGCTATGAGCTCTGTGAGGTCAAAGGTGCTGGCCTTCGTGTCAATCATCACTGTGTCCTCAGCTTCTGGAGAGGTCCAGGTGCACAGCGGGTGCCTGTTACACACTGGTGACACACAAATGAATGAATGGCTAGATGAGTGAAAAATGACCTGGTGAGCTAACAAATGAACTAATGAACAAATGATGAGTGCATGAATGAATGAAAGCTGAGAAATAAATGAACAAATGAATGAAAACTGAATGAACAGATAAATGAAAAATGAATGAGATCAATGAAAATGGATTCTTGAAGTAAAAATTGGATGAACAAATGAATGAAAGGATAAATGAATGTGTGAACAAGTGAATGAAAATGAATTAATGAACTAACAATGAATGAGAACTGAATGAATAAATGAACTAAGGAATGACTGTAGTTTTAGGTCTTCCTCCTCAGTCTATCCCCCAGTTAGACCTTATCCCCCGGTGCTGAGGCCCTTGCCCTGGCTCTCCCGGTCTGGGTGGGTGGGGTGGAGGCTGAGATGGCAGATGAGAACCCCCCAGTACACCTAGTTAGCCACAGAGGGTTGGGGAAGGAGGGGAGTAGGAGGAAGCTGCATCCCCTTCACCCCTCCCTCCCGTCTGCTCTGCTGGGCTCTGCAGACTGCCCTAGACTGTCTAAGCTCCCATCAAGTCCAGCCTGGCAGGGTGCCCCCAAGCAAAATGTGTGGAGTGAACAGGGAAACTGAGGCCCAGAAGAGGACCCTGGGCTGAAGCCATAAGGACTAATGCTGAGCAGAGTGCAGGTTGAAGCCTCAGAGCCCAGACTGCTGCAGTTTCACCTCAGGTCCCTGCTGCTCCCTTCTCTTCCCTCCCATCTCCATCTCTCCCATTCCCGTCTCTCATCTCCCATGTTCCTGTCCCTCACCCTTTCCTCTCACCTCTCACTTCCCATCCCAATTTGCTCTCAGTCCTCATCCTTCACTTCCTCTGTCTTCACCCCACCTCACTTCCTGCATCATCACCTCCTCCACCCTCATCCCATCCCTCACCTCCTGCATCACCTCCTCCATCCTCACCTCCTCTTCCTGCATCATTCCATCCTTCTGTCTGCATCACCTCTACCATCCATTCCTCACCTCCTGCATCGCCTCCTCCACCCTCACCCCATCCCTCACCTCCTGCATCGCCTCCTCCACCCTCACCCCATCCCTCACCTCCTGCATCGCCTCCACCACCCTCACCCCATCCCTCACCTCCTGCATTACCTCCTCTGTCCTCACCCTACCTCTCATCTCCTGCATTCCTCAGTTTCTCATCTCTCATCTCTCCTCCTCACACCCAATCCATCCCTCATCTCTCCCTCCTCCCTCCCCTCATTCATTGCAGATGGCATGGTGGCCCCATCCCCCACCCTAAAGAAAAGGCACTGGGCTGGAGGGGCTGCAGGATCCATTTCTTTATTGCAGGAAGACTACTTCTAGAGCAAATGCTACACGGACCCCACGACAGGGGTGGGGGTACCCACATGCGAGGGAAGAGGGTGAGGATGAGGGCACAGCAAGCAGGCCTGGAACGGTCCCAGCACCAGGTGTGCCCAGGTGAAAGGGCTGCGGCTGGGCGCGCTCTGCCCCTCCTGTTGTGGAATCCCCTCTCCCCAAGGGACAGGCCAGGGCTTGGAGCTGGAGAGGCCTGGCGGTGGGCGGGCCCCAGGGAGATTGTGCTATCAGGGTGTGTCCCTGAGAAAGGGCTGCAGACCCCTGCCCTGCCCCACCCTCTCCAGCACCTTCAAGGCCCAGGAACCACCCCCAGGGTGGGGAGGGAGCAGCCCCAGCTGCTGGAGAGCCCTGGACCAGCCAAAGGTTAGGGGCTCAGCTATGCACAGACGGGAGGCTGCTGGCTCTTCAGTCCGTGGGCTCCACCGTGATGACAGGCACACTCGTGCACTCCGTCCCTGTCTCTCCGTGTGCTCAGCAAACATTTGCTGAATCAACAGTCACATAAACACTGAGCAAAACGTGCTGTTCCCCAATTAGGCACACACAGCCTCTTACCTATATACAGTCCAGGGGCAGGGGTCACATGGCTACCAGCCTCACGATCACACACACCATTACAGTCCCCCATGTGCAAGCAAGCACACATGTGCCGCTTTCTCACATACACTGTCACACCCAACAAGATGACAACCTCATCCTGCTAGGAGACCTTCTCTCTCTCTTGCTGGCTTGGAGAATGCCCTGGCCCTATTGTGAGCTGCTATACAGAGGAGCCCACATGGCAGGGGACTGTAGGCAGCCTCTAGTCAATATCCAGCAAGGAACTGGGGTTCTCACAACTGCAATCACAAGAAACTACATGCTTCCTACAACCACGTGAGCTTGGGGGCAGATTCCACCCCAGTCGGGCCTTCAGATAAGAATACACCCCAGCCAGTGTTTTGATTGTAGCTTTGTGAGGCCCTATGTGGGTGGCCCAAAGAAACTGTGAAATATTCCACATGGCTAAGTTGGCAGTAATTTATTAGTCAGCAAGAGCTGATTAGTGTAGATTTTGAGCCAAGAGCCCCCGCATCCGTCAAATGGACATGATGTTCCTCAGACATTCACAACAGACGCCCTCAAAGAAAGCATGTCATCTGCTCCCCGAAACAACACAGCCACTTACAGTCACACTCACACAGGTGTGAAGACTCACGTCAAAACTTCACGCATGTACAGCCCCATGGACAACCACACGTGCACACTCTCACCCCACATCTACCTGACAGACACTGCTACACGCACAGACTGTCATCAATCAAAAGTTTCCACATCAAAGGCAGTCTCTCACACAGACACACACCTGGACACAGGTATACAGGCAGACACACACATGACATGCACATGTGTGTTCTGAGACACAAGGGCACACAGAATGACATGCATGCACACATATACACTACACATATTGACATGCATATACACACGGACGCTTGCATGTACACACACACAACAGAGGCTCAAGTACACACATGCACATGTGTTGCACACACAGACACACACATGCATACAAGGACACATGTGTACCCACAGGCACATGCACAAAGAGACACACATATACACATACACAAGTGTACACAGACACACACAAACACACACATAGGCTGCACACGTGGACACACATGGACACACACAAGGACAGCAAGCCAAAACAACCCACAGCCACCCCATCCGTCGTGTTGGTCTCGCCTCACGGTGAGCCGACAGGACAGAGCAGAGCTGCCCCGTGGCGTTTCCAAGGCTGTAATCTTCACGGAGGCCAGCGGCCACATCTGTCCCCGTGGAGCGGCCAGTACGTGACAGCTGAGTGCGTAACCAACGCACCACCCGGGCTCCTTACAGAGATGCAAGTGTGGGCATATACGCACAGAGATGCAAGTACACACAACTACACATGAACACAACCACACATACACACTTTACAGTCACCGTCCCTGAACCAACCAAGTCACACAAATACACTGTCCTATAGTCACTCCCTCCTGGCTCAAGTCACCTTCCAGTATGTCTACCACAGTATACACCTGTGTGTGTGGTCACCCAGACATTCTCACAGAAACACCCAGAACCAGGGCGGCAGATACACCCCAATCCTCATGCATCCCACTGGTTCCCCAAGAGCCCCTCAGGGTGGGAGCACCCAGGGCTGGGGGAGCAGGCCCAGCTGACTTCTTCCTGGAGCCCCTTGGGGGCCGCAAGTGCCAGTCCCATCACCTGCCCTAGACGGGTGCTCGGCCGGTGTCTCAGGCTGGGCTGTGGGAGCCCCCTCCCGGCACCCCAGATCCACCAAGGGGAGGTCAGTGATAACACAGTGTGCCAAAGACTCCATCCCAGGCTGCCAGGTGCACAGTGTGAGGGCTGGGCCACTGGCTGGGGGGCGGTGTCAGGGAGCCCCTGGTGCTCACATGCCTGGGCCCGCCTGTGTCTCCCCGAGAGTCCCTGGAGTTGTGCTGTGACTGTAGCCGGTTCACTGTCCCAGGCTGGCTGGGTGCTGCCCCAGGCCCTGTTGTTATTGCGTGGTGGCCTGCAGACCCTTCCCCAGCTGTGAGGACAGGAGCGAGAAGGTGGCCCGGAACCTGGGGGTGTGGGCACAGGTCAGAGGCGACAAGGGACAGGAAACGGAGGGAGAAGAGACTCTGCAGTGGCTGTGCACTGCAGCTCTGTGCCCCTCTCACAGTCACAGTGATTAGATGTGAGGAGTGGGATAAAGATCTGGCTGGAGGGACCCCTTCCAAAGGGGAGTGACAGAGACGGCCAACTCGGGGTCCTCCTCTGGTCCCTAAGGGCTGCACTCTGAGTCACACCCTGATTGCTGGGTGCCGACTGAGTCCATTCTCGACGCACAGCGCCCTTGCGTGACAGAGCAGAAGTGCCCCACAGGGGATCCTAGGCTGTGATCTCTAGGGAAGCCAACTGCCAGGTCTTTCTCTCGCAGGGCCTGCAGACCAACGGGCTGGCAACTATCATGCCACCAGGGCTCCTCTGAGTCACACGTCTTGGCTCCCCATTCTCTCATTTGCAGAACAAGTGGGGCCGCCTCCAGCACTTGACTTTGGGGATGCAGACAGATGGGAAGGAAGGGCAAGACGGGGAGGAGAGAGGAGCCTCAGTGTCCCCAGCTGCCGAGGGCGGGAGGAAGGGGGAGAGGGGAGCACGTGGGGGCCGGCGGTGGGCGGGCGGTGGCGCTCACATGAGGACGCACTTGCCCTTGATGCGATCTGTCCTCTTCTGCTTGCTGGACCGCTTGCCGTCAATGCTGAGGCTCATGTTGCGACGCGTCTCCAGCGTCAGCAGCTCCTGGAACAGCTCCTTGACATTGTAGTTCATCTTGGCCGAGGTCTCCATGAAGGCGCACTTCCACTCCTGGGCCACAGCCTGTGCCTCCCTCGTGTCCACCTCGCGCTGAGTCTCGTCGCACTTATTCCCCACCAGCATGACGGGGATGTCCTCCACGCTGCCCTTGATCTGCACGATGAGCTTGTAGATGGGGCCCAGCTCCTCCAGAGACTGCTTGCTGGTCACAGAGAACACCAGGATAAAGGCGTGGCCCCTGGAGATGGACAGACGCTGCATGGCCGGGAACTGGTGGCTGCCCGTGGTGTCGGTGATCTGCAGGGTGCAGACACTCTTGTCGCAGCTGATCACCTGCCGGTACGTGTCCTCGATGGTGGGGATGTAGGTGTCCCGGAAGGTACCCTTCACGAAGCGCAGCACCAACGAGCTCTTCCCCACGCCGCCCGCCCCGAACACCACCACGCGGTAGTCATTGCTTTGCTCCGGCATCTTCCACGGGGTCTGGGGAGGGCGTGGGGCTGGGGCCAGCTGCTAGAACCCCAAACCGACCCTGCACAGAGAGGAATGTCAGGGCAAAAGGCCACTCAGCCAGGGGCAAGGACAGCTAGGGGCCCCAGAAGTAGCAGGGAGGGCTTCTCAGAGGAGGTGGTATTGGCAGAGAGGACTGGAGGCCTTTTTGGTGAGAGTCGCTGACTTGGCAGATCTGTTCTGCCTGGCACACAGGTAGGCTCAGAGTCAGGCCCCCTTAGCTTGCCCCTTCTACACACAAAAAAAGCTAGGGCCTGGGTTCAAATCTTCCCAAAGGACCTAGGGCTGGAAGAGGCCTGAGAGATGCCATAGAGCAAATACTCTCCCTAACTCCTTCCCCATCCAGTCTGTGCCCCTCTTCTCTCCCTGTGGAGGGTGGCCATGGGCTCCTGGAAGCCAGAAGCTTCCCATCTGACTGGCTCTGTGACCTGGGCAAGCCACTGGGTCACCCAAGCCTAAGTTTACTTGTCTGAACAATGGAATCCTGCTCCCATCTTCCCAGGAGTGCCCAGAGAGCAGATAAAACTTCATGAGGTCCCCAGGCACCCGCAGTCTCTGCCTCCCCCCCAGCCAACACCCAAACCCCAGGTGACAGATGAGAACTGCTCCAGAGCGTGCTCTTAGCTGTCACTGTCACAGAAGCACCACTGGGTGGGTGCCCACTGCCAACCTTCCAGTCAGTGGTCACCCAGGGACCACCCTACAAGGTTGTGTTGTTTGGTGCCCTCCAGTCGATTCTGACCCACTGCTACCATGTGTGACAGACGAGAAGTGGTCCCCTGGATTTTCACAGTTGTAAGTTTCGGTACAATGGACTCAAGAGCAGAAACTGCCATGAGGACAGAGCAGTGCTTCCTTCTGTTGCTCATTTAGGGTCCCTGTGAGTCGGCCCCAACTCGACAGCAGGTGACCAGGACTTTCTTCCGCCGCACTGGTGGTGGGGTTTGAACTGCCGACCTTTTGGTCAGTAGCCCAGGGGAAACTGTTGGTGCTACCCAGGGACCTCAGCCAGAGGGGCTTAAACGGCAGCAGCAGCACAGTGTGGGTGTGACTAAAAGCTACTCCAGGGCCTCAGCCCCGCAGACCACGGCAGCAGGTGGATTGTGACGCCAGGCCTGGGAACTTGCATTTTAAAGCCACGCCATTCCCCCCAAATACTGTGAGGCTAGGATGCAAGAAATAGGATTTGAAAAAGTGGGATGCTGGGAATCAGGAAATTGCTGCCTAGGTCAGGCAGGACAACAAAATGAAAAATCAACAGAAGCCCCAGCTTGCTCAACTCTGCCCCAGAGTCTGGTCTGGCAGGTCCTGGATTCCCTGCTCCCTCCCCTTCACATCGACTCCACTGGCAGGAATAGAACCCCTTGCAGGGGGTAGGGAGGCTTCTCTTATCATCAACCCCCCTCCCAGACTCAGAGAGGGCTAGTGGCTGAGGCAGGTCAAACTCATGTTGGTTCCTGAAACCATCAGCGCGGGGGACGAGTCTTAGGGAGTGGGTGAGGAGTGCAGAGCTGGTGGCCTCCGGAGGGAGAGAGGAGACTCACGTTCACGCCTGCTTTGGCCTCCACCTCTCTCTACACACCCTGGGCAAGTTACCTGCCCCAGGTGTGTGTGTGGGGAGGTGCAGGTGGGGGCAAGGACACTCTGGAGTTGGACAAAACCTGATGGTGTGAACTTGGTGGTGTGGGCCAGGGTGAAGTAAAGTCATGCCACTGAACCTCAGTTTTCTCATCCATGAAATGGGAGCAATGGCAGTTCTGGGACAAGGAACAAGATGACCTACACCAAGGCTTCAGGACAGTGCCTGGCACTCACGGCACCCTTGGTGAAGATCAAACCAGCCGCCGCTGAATCGTCCCTGACTCACGGAGACCTCGTGTGTGGCAGAGTAGCACTGGGAGCCAAGGGGTTTTCAGCGGTTGACTTTTCGGAAGTATCCCCCCAGGTCTTTCTGCCTGGACTCGAACCATCAGCCTTCCCATGAGCAGCCTAGTGTGCTGGCCAGGTCACCCCCCAGGGACACCTCAGTGAAGAGGGACAACAGTAATTCTTAGCACAGTGACAAGGGCCTAGGCTGCCAAACACCAGGCTGTGAAGGCACCCTTTGAGTTGTCCAAGATCGAGATGTATTAAAAACAGATATGACAAAGTAAGGGCCAGCATCTGCTCCACTCCAGAAGGGCCTGGCTGTGTTCTCAGGGCTTCTGCAAACACCACCCACTTCCCCGGCTGTGAAGTGCTCGGCTGGGCAAGCACCAGTGGTCAGCATGGGTAGGGGGATGTGCCAGCAGGGGAGAGGGTCCCGGGCCTTCTCTGCGTGTCCAGCCAGACCCTGACACATCTAGACTGGGAGACCTTGTCTGGTCCTACCTAGCTCTGACCACTTCCTGTTGTGTCCCTGACCCATGGGGGGACTCTGGTCCCTGTTGGCACGTGTGTCCTCCTGGGAGTCCCCCGGCTGGGGCCTTGGATGCTGGGACCCTCACTAGGAGCCCCCCTCAAGGAGCCCCAAGTCCATGGCTAGCCCCCAACACAGCACCACGGAAACCAGGGCCCAACTTCATGCAAGATGGGGTGGGGGAGGGGCCCCGGGTACCAAGGGGGAGAGACGGGCTCAAGGTCACTGAGCAGGGAGAGGCAGAGCCTACAGGATCTGAACCTGGCCATCCCCCCAGTCTCTTCCTGAGGCTGGTGCCCCTCCTCCTGAGACTCCCAGGCCCCACCCCTGGGTCACCAGAGTCCAGCCCAGGCCAGGCTCAGGGAGGCTGGTGCCAGTTCAGGTGCTGGAGAGCAGGACAGCCCTGTCCCAGCAGGGGCAGCCTGGCAGAGGATGGCTGGCCAAAGGGAACTCATCTGCCTGCCTAACCAAGAGAGGGGCAGACCCTGGAGGGCCTAAGCCAGTGTGCAGAGGGGAAGCGCCAGAGACCCCCGACTGGGCCAGGGGGCGGTGGAGGGGCTCTAACCCTGGACTCAACCTGCAAAGAGGCAGCTCACCATAGGCAGAGCCGGAAGGCTGTCCAGGGGCTCATCCCCATTAGGGTGGTTTTAGACAGAGGGGCACTGAGCAGGAGGTCCTGACGGACACAAGGATGGTCAGGTCCAGGCCCGGCCAGGCGAGGGGCGATGCTAACCACCATGAGGGGCGGGCGTGCAGAGGGGAGCTCGGGGGCCTGATGAAAGAGCCCTGATGGAAGAGCCCTGACCCAGGAGACGCGCAGCTAAGGGACCAGAAAGGGCCCACAGGAGTCCTGAGGCAGGAGGGGGCGTTCTGGCCCAGGCCCGGCCTGGCAGAGGGGCCGAGCTGACCAGGAGAGGGGAGGCCGAGTGGACGCGCACAAGCAGCGATGGGGTCCCGAGGGATGGGAGGAGGAGGACCTGGCCCCGAGGCGCGGCGAGGGTGGGGTTGGGACAAAGGGAGGTCCGCGGGGACAAGGCAGGGGCGCTGTGGGCCTCGCCGGAGGGTGGGGCTCCGGGGACCCTCCGCCCCCCGGCCTCTGCCCGCGCCCTACCTGGGCCGCGTCCCTGCGGCGCCGCCGCGGCTGCTGGTCGCCGGTCCGGTCCTCTAGGCGCCGCCGCCCCCCGCCTCCGCCGCCCGAGCCGAGACAGAGCCGCCGCAGTCGCGCCCGCGTCGTCCCCGCCCGCCGGGCGCCGCGCTCCGCCCCTCCCCGGGGACCCGCGCCCACGGGGCCACACACGCGCGCGGGGAGGGGGGACGCTGCGGCCAAGGTCACCCTCCCTCGCCCCCCGCCCGGGCCCCGGCCCCAGGCTCCGCCCCGCGCCCACCGCGCGACCCAGGCCCCGCCCCCTCCCCACGCCCGAACTCCGCCCCGCGCCCCTCGCCGGGAAGCGAGCCCACCCTAGCGCCACCACCGTGACCCTGCGGGGACAGAAGGGGGTCGCCAGGCGGAAGTCCCTTACGTGGCCAGGTTCGCTGGAGACCCCGAGGGCTCCATGGGCTCCTCGGATACAGGGATGGCATGTGGGGCCCTGCTTCCCTGGAGCCCGGAATAGGTACTGACTCGTTCCAGCATCGCTCAGCGAACCATTCTGGAGCGGGTACCCCAGGGAACCAGGAGCTGCAAGAGAGGGAACAATGACTGTAGGGAAGGAGTCACTCTCGGAATTGGGATTAAAGGACGGGGGAGAAGGAAGGGACCTGCTTAGGAGGCTGGGTTGTGGTCCAGTGCGGAGCAGGGGCCCCAGAGAGCTGCACAAGCAGAGGGGTGAATAATCATGCCGTCAACCAGTCAGTCAAGCAATCAATGGATGTGAGAAGGCAGAGGAGACTTCCCTTGGGATGTATGCGGAAACCACTCGGTGTGGTCCAGCAGGTCGGCTCTTGCAGGGGCAGAAGAGGAGAGAGAACAGCAGAGATGGGCAGGCTAGTGGCCGTGCGGGTGGCCCATGGTGGGACAGACAGCCCAGCACTTGGAGGGGAGGGGGTTGCAGGTGTAGGGAGGCCAGGTGGGGCAGCCCAGGGAGTGGGGTTTGGTTTCTGTTCGGAAAATGTTTCCTTCTTCAAGCGCAGGAACTATTGGAATAAATGCTTACCTTTAGGAAGTAAGAGCCCTGGTGGCACAGTGGTTAAGCGCTAAGTTGTTAACCAAAAGGTCAGCAGTTTGAAACCACCACCTGCTCCTTGGAAACCCTGTGGGCCAGTCCTACAGTGCTCTGTAGGGTCACCATGAGTCAGAATGGACAGCAGCGAGACTTTAAGAGGTGTGTGCGCATGACCATGCAATGTGCACGTGTGTGTGTGCACACGCACCAACAAGGTGCTGTCACCTTGTCCCTCCTGACATCGGAACGATGGCGGCACAACTTGACCCTGTGGGGACAGATCAGATGGGTTGCTCGGGGTGGTGGGGAGACAATCCCAGGTCCACAGACCTGTCAAGGAAAGGTGCCCTGATGGGGAGACCAAGGCAAGACCCCAGAAAGGACAGGTAAGGGCCCACTTGGGGGGGAGTGAACACCCTGTCACACGGAGTATGAGCAGATGACTCTTGGAGACTTCCACACAGACCACAGGTCCGTCTGCATCTCAGCTCTCGGGGCCCTTTCTGTCCCCAGGACCCTGGGACTCCCACCCTCTCACTGCTGAACTAGGGTGCTGGGTATGCCCTCCCACAGCCACCCACTGGGAATCTTGCTGGTGGAATACTCTTCTCTCTCGTGCAGCCCCTCCACTTTGTCCCTTCCTGCCTGGGCCCTTGTCCCCTCCAGGCCTTCGACGTTCAGCCCTGACCCCGTGTCTTCTCCGCTCCAGTGGTGTCCACGGCTCCCTTTGCCTTCAGGGTTGAGGTCCAGCTTGGCATCCAAGTGCCTCCATGACCCGGACCTCGTTGGCACCACCGCCAGGAGCCATTTCTGGACACACTTCCCTGCTGCTCTGCTTCGGCCACCCCTTGTCTGAGTCACTGCACCGAGGGGAGGTGCCTCCACAGCCTTGGTTTCCTCATCTGTCGGCCAGGATGGCTGTGGTCTCGGCTCCCAGGGCTGCTGGCAACGACAGCTCCACTTCTTCCCACTGGCCACAGGCCTGCATCTCCAGAGTGCTTAGTGGCCCGATGGGGTCCTCTGGCCGCTCCCGGGCTCTCGGGCACTGGCCCAGGCTGGCGCTGACTCATGCGTAGGCGCGTGGGCACAGCAGCAGCTCCACTCTGGGACTATTTATAGCTGCAGGCCGGCACTCAGTCTCCTGAGCCAAGAGGACAGGCCCAGAGTCCCTTCCCTGCTCTCCCTGATGGGGTGTCACTCCAGGGGGCTACTAGAGCATCCTAAACTAGAACGGTGGTCGCCGCTTCCTCCATAGCAGGTAGGAGAATGGAGGTGTGGTGTTCACCCTGCCCAAGCTGGTACCTTGGGAAGTGTCCAAACTGCCCCCTGTCGTGATCTGAATATTGGGGATGCTAGCTCCCTGGGCACTTGCCTCAGCCTGGGCAGGGAGGGTGGGACACTCACGTGCAGCCAGTCATCCTTGGTGACTGCACTGAGTTGCCCCCACAGTCATGATGAACCCCAAACAGGCGACTGCAGGATTCCTGCCAACTCCAAGCAGCCCCATTGTGGATGCCCAAAGTCAAATGCCTGCCATCATGGGGACACAGACATCAGAGAAGGGAAGTGTGTGTCCTTCCAGGGGGCACAGCTGGAAAGAGAACGGGCTCTTCAACCACCCTCCTGCTGCCCCTCGTCCTCTACCAGGCCTTCTTCTGTTCTTTCATCTTGCAGGTCTCCTCCCAATGCAACTTCAAGAGACAACGGGACACCTGCAAAGCCCTGCCCCTGCCCTAGCCATCCAGTCCCATGGGACTGCTCCCTGCCCCTCTGCTCCCGGCTAGGGTCACACCAGCCATAAGGATGTCCCTGTCCCGGCTGGACAAGCCCTGGACCCCATACAGGCCAGCGCAACTGCCATGAAGGAGACAGGAGCTAGAAGGCAGGCATCTCCATACTTATTCTGTGTCCCCAGGGTTGGTGTGATGACACAAGCAAAGCAGCAAGCCTGCGGGTTGGGGTAGCAAAGCCCATGGCAGCGGACTCTGACTCAGTGTCCCAGGGGGCCCAGACACAGACACAGATCAGCTCATAGAGTTGTTTGGGTTTTATTCTTTCTCAGTTAAGCATCAGCATTTAAAAATAAGTAGCTCACTTGTGGAGACTGGTTTGCCTCAAACACCAACAGGCTGGCGTCTCTGTGCTGGGCCTCTGCTGACAATGCTCCCCTGGGCACCTGCTGCACTGGTGGACCCTCCTGTGGAGCCGCCTGCTGGCCTCGGGGTGTCAGGATATCCCCAGGGCGGAGAAGGGGCTTGCTGAGCCTTTCCTGTTGGCAGAACAGACCCTGGGGACAGTCTGGTCTCTTTACCCAGAGCTGCTTTGGTCAGCAGGAAAACTGGTGAGATGCAGAAAGGCCTCAGGGCCTTTGCACGGGCTCTTCCCACCTCCTCACACTGTCCAGGTTTACCTCTTTGGAAAGTGTCCTCCGACCACACCACTAAAAGTTCCCCTTCCTTGTCTTCTCTCCCTTACTGGCTTGTTTCCTTGAGGGCATTTGTCACCTGACACTGTGGTGCCATTGTATGTGAGGTATGTGATCCTCTCCCTCACTGGAAGGTGAGCTGCCTGTAGTCTAGAGAAGTGGATCTCAGTGGGACCATTTTGACCAGCAGGGGACACTGGTGGTTGTTCCATCGGAGGAGGGTGCGACTGGCATCATGTGGGCCGGGGTGCTGCTGCACAGCCTGCAGTGCCCACGACGGTGCCACCCCAGCTGGCCGGCCGCTGTGAGCTGTGCTGTCGGCTCCCTGTCTGCTCTGTGTCCCAGACCTGAGCTAGCTCCAACGGAGCCTAGCCAGCGCCTCCTTCACAGCCATCAGGCATGGTGGTGGCTGTCCCTAGGCACACCTGGAAGCCATCTGTGGGGTGCTGCTGTCTCATCCTGGCCCCCTGGCTGGAACACCATGGCCTCAGGCTGGGTTAGCAGTGCATGGCTGTGCCCTGCCCAGGGTGGCAGGGCTGAAGTGGGGGAGAGGACAGAGCGCTCCAGCCCAGCCTTCCATTGCCAACTCAAATGTCCCCGTGGGTGAGAGTTTGGGGGGGACTTCACAACCTAGCCCCCTACCTGTAGCATCTCTCACGCTAGAGGGAGCCCCGTCCGCCCCGGGAGTTAGTTGTCTCGTGGCCCCCACCTGCAGGCAGCTCTGGACATGCAGCGACAGCCACAGATGGTCAGGTGAAAACTGGGCCGTCTGTTGGTGACAGGTTGTTACTGGTGCTGCCCCAAATCTGACACCCAGCTCAGGCCCGTGTTGGTGACGGAGGGGGGCAGGGGCAGGTGAGCACGGGTCCCTGAGGGTCCGTAGTAGCGGCCGGTGAGTCTGCGAGGCACCGCCTCTCCCTTGCCTGCTTCCCAGGCCCCAGCAAGTCACAGGCAGGCCCAGACACAGGTGTCCCCATCCCGCCCTGCCTCTAATAACGTCTCCACAGAAACACAAACAAGAGAAAACAGAGGTCGACACACTGTTATTACACTGATTCCACCCAGAAGCTCGGTGCCGCCTCATAATTCTCTCCTACTTTGTCTTTGGATCGCAGCGCGGGAGCAGGAGACTCTATCCGGGCAGCTGCATGAGCTGTGCACCCCGAAACAGAGCAGTCTCGGGGAGGGGGTGGCGTCTGGGGCTTCGAAGGCTGCCTCTCCATCTGTCCAGGAGGAGATCAGGCCCAGAGCCAGAAACCCCCATCTCACTGCGACCTCCTGCCCCTGATCACAAAGGAAGAGCAGACAGTACCTTCTGGAAGTCCCTGACCCAGTCTGAAGGGCCCACAGGCCTGTCTGCCCACCTGGGAGCCTGCCTGGTTGAGTTCAAGGGCAAAGCCAGGCCAGGTATGGCCTTGACCCGGGCCTGCTCAGAGCATCCCTGGCAGGGAAGGGTGGTCCCGGGCCTTTGGTTCTCATTTTGTTTTAGAAAACAGACAGCAGCCCCTTTTGTGCCATGTGGGAAGGTCTATGGCCAAGTTAAGTGCCTGTCTAGTTGCTGGGTGCCTTCAGCCATCCGTGTGTCACCAGTCTGTGTGTCCGTCTCTCTCTGGATCACAAAATCTCAAAGGGAAGAGGGACCGTCTCCACAACCTGCTGTCACTCAGCCTGGGTGTCCCTATGAGTTACTGCAGGGTCCTCACCCCAGCTGCGACAGGGATGGGATGGGGTGGGTACCTCCCTGCAGCGGGAGCCATCCTGTGTCCCACAGGGTGCCGAGCAGCAGCCGGAGCCCCCACTCACTGGGTGCCAGCGGCTCCCCCACGGTTGTGACGACCACAGTGCTGCCCAGATGCTGCCCAGTGTCCCCTAGGGAGCAGAGTCACCGTGGAGAGGACCCCCAGGTTAGGGGATTCTACTGGCCCCCGAGACATTCTGCATCACAGAGTCTTCTCACCCCCTCAGGTCCCAGGACCCTGCCCACCTTGAAATGCACACACTGAGTGGGGATGCGAGGGGAGGGACATCATAGGGGCTGCAGGGTCCCCGGGTTCAGACGGGCTGACCCCTTGGGAGGTTGTTCTGGTGGGCAGCGGGAGCCAGGACTGAGCTGTCCTTTCCAGATAATCAACGCAGTGCCGCTTTCCCCTGGGCATTGCTGTCTTGGGGACTGAAAACTTCTCTTGGGGGACACTCCAGGACGTTGAGCAGCATCCTGGCCCCCACCCCAGTCATGAGACCATTGTGACAACCACAAGTGTAGTGTCTCTGGGGGCAGAGTTGCCTGGGTGAGGACCGCTGAGTCAAGGAAAACGGCCCCTGGGAGGAAACCCCGTGCCTGCAGACCTGTGGTGTCTCGCAGCCTCGGTGGGCTGGAGTTTCCCTGCCGAGCTGGTCGGCCCAGTGGTGCGGGTGACGTCGGCAACGCCTGGTGTGGCCGGCAGGTTCCGGACTCGAGGTGCGCTCTGCTTCCCTGGACATCAGCTGGCTACGGCAACAGTCACACTGCTCACCCCACTGCACAGATGTCCCATCTGCTCCGCCAGAGTGGGAGATGCTGACCCAGCAGCAAGAGTCCCCGCCCCCCAGCTCAGCTGCCTCCATGCTGTCCCCAAGTGGCTCTGAAGGCAGGAATTCAGACTGACTCTGGACTTGCTGCTTCTCACCCTGGCAGACGAGGCGGGGGGAGTAGGGCCCCTCAAAGGCAGGTGAAGGCAGAAAGGCTGTGCCCCCTCTGTGACAGCTCCTCTCTCTTCCCAAGCCTTGCATGGCCCCAGGGTCTCCAGGGGGGGTTGGAGTGCCAGGTGTGCAGGGCCCAGGGAGACGCAGGGAGCGGGCACATGAGGCCAGGCAGACCCTGAGCATGGCACTCAGGTATCAGAAAAGGGCCAGGACTTGGCAAAAGCTTGATGGCTGGAATGCCAGTTTGTCCAAGGAGGCCCACACTGCTAATCCATGAGGACACTGGGGACATGGAGACTTGGGGCAGAGCAGGAACTTGGGGCCCCTGGCTGCAGGGCTCTCCGTGGTCCACAGCTCCTGTCCGGCTGGCCTAGACCAGAGAGGGGAAGGGTGGGGCTGCACCAGGAACCCAAGGCTGCCCTGAGATGCTCCAGCGGGGTGGGCAAGCCCGCCGGTGCTACAGGAAACTGGGGGCTGGCAGGAGACTGGGGGCAGGGACCCCACTGCCGAGATGGGAAGCCTGGAACAATGTGTGCTGGGCCCCGACCTTGAGCCCTCTGCCCCACGCAGGATGCTTAGACTGTGGAGGGGGCAGGGGTGCTCCCCGGGCCTCTGAGCCCTCCCCTAAGCCCACACACCCCTCAGCTCAGGGCAGACCTCCATGTCCCCAGGGGCAGTGGCCCAGCAAAGGAGGCTGCTGGTCCCTGGGCAGAGTGGAAGGGCGGGGCGGAAGTGGAAAACCATGTTTAGGGTGCCACTGGCGTTTCCACACCCACTAGGTCAGTCTCAGGCCCTGAGGCAGGTTCAGAGGTGAGTTCCTTGGGAAAGATCCATAGGAAATTTCCAGAAACCAGCGCAATGCCTCTCATGGTGATGGGGCAGGGGCCTGGCTGGAAAAGGGGAGCTTCTGTGGATTCTGGGTGTGAAGCCTCGTTACTGATGGGGCAGCAAGGACAGGAAGCAGGCGGGGCCCCACTGACCCCGCTCCCTGACCTCTCCAAAGGAACAAAGACTCTCTAAGGTCATTTCCTCCTGTGCCTGACCCCACTGGGCTGAGTGTGAGGAACAGGCTGGCCCACCGGGCACCCACCCAAGGAGCAGCAATTACCAGCTGGCACCGAAGGCCCTAAAAAGAGGCCTGGTTGCACAGTGGTCAAAGCACCCAGCTGCTAACTGAAAGGCCAGCTGTTTGAACCCAGCAGCTGCTCTGTGGGAGAAAGATGCAGCTGTCTGCCTTCAGCAAAGATGACATCTCGGGCACAGAGTCGCTGTGTGTCAGCATCGACTCCATGGGAACAGGAACCCCCAGGTGTCCCCAGCAGGTGAGAACACTGCAAGCACTTGGGGGCAAATCACAAGGCTGGAGGTTTGAGTCCACCCAGAGACAGAAGAAGGCCTGGCATCTACTTCAGAAAGCTCAGACGTTACAACTGGGCAGAGCACAGCTCTACTGTGACAGCCATGAGGTCCCTTTGAGGCAGGGTTTCGTCCTGGAGCCCCCACTGGGGACGGAAGTGTAGGGTGCGCTGCTCAGCTGGGTCTCACTGGTGTGGACAGCACAGATAGGAACCGGGAGGGAAACCAAGGTGCTGGAAGGGGAGCCCCAGGTTCCCCCGAGCTGCCAGCAGAGGGGAAGGTACGTGGAGCTGGTGTGGTGTGCGTGAGCAGGCCCTCTGGGCTGGGGCTTCCGGGGCCCAGAGAAGGGGAGGGGGCTCGGGTCAGGCAAGGCAGCAGCCAGGCCAGGGGAACACCTGCCTGGCTCACTCTTCCTGCTCTGGGGGCCAGGAGGGCAGTTCCGAGGCAGGCAGAGCAGGATCACCTGAAGACAAGCAGCTCCCCAAACACCAGCCCGGGGTTACCACGACAACAGATAATTAGCACGGTTGCTATGAGACAGCCAGGAGCGGAGGGCCCAGCCTGGCAGTCTAGCACGTGGCTCCTGGTCCACCACGTGGCCCCTGGGATCGCGTTCTCTGGAACAGGCATGAGGTCTGCACTGGCTGGATGGCTGATGGGATCACATGGTGGGGTCCTGCCTTCATGGGGAGCCTGGGTGGGCACAGAGCCTCAGAGGTCACAGAGGAGCTTCTTCTAGCCCCATCCACCCACCCAGTGGGGTACCAGGCCTCTGCTCTCTCAGAAAAGTCCCTGACACAGGATGGCCACTCTCCAGTCCTGGCTGACCTCTGGCCCCATGTCAAGAACAGCTTCTCCATCCCAGAGCAGTGCCCTCGCCAGGAGGGAGGAAGTGTGCTCCTGGGGGCAGTGGAAGCCAAGTGATTGGGGGGTATCTGTGGTCCCCAACTGCAGGCACAGGCTTAGGTGGTGGGAGGCAGAAGGCTGGCCATGGGATTGCAGAATGGGCCTTCAGAGCAGGCGGGGAAGGGCATTCAGGGCGGTGAGCCCAGGGTAAGGGGTCAGCTGACCCAGGTAAGGGGTCAGCATCTGGGCAGGGCCACAAACCTGGGCTCTGCCAGGTCGGGGCTCCGGCCCCCAACACAGCGCCATGCAAACTCAGGCCCAGACAGGCAGCTGGGGGTCCTTGTGCTCAGGCAGGGGGCGTGAAAGGAAGTGGGCACTCCCCAGCACTGCCTTGACCCTGCCCCGGCCCTCACCTCCCAGCACACCCACACCCCTAGTCAACGTGGCCAACAAGGACGGGGTGACACTTTTGAGAGAATATTTTTAAACGTAGTAGCAGTGCCCTGAGGATCAGGACATGGGGTCTGAGGACCCCTGGGTGCACAGGACAGCGGCTGAGCTGTGTGCTCCCAGTGGGAGGAGGGTGGCCTGTGTCCCAGGTCCAGCTGGGTGGTGGCAGCAGCAGTGGGGACAGTCAAGGACAGTCACCAGTTCAGGAAGCCCATCCCTGCCAGCACAGCATAGCCCAGCACCAGGAACAGCACCTTGAGCAGCCGGTCACTCTTCTCCTCCAGCTCCTTGGCCAGGATCTCGAAGAAGGTGACAAACAGAAAAGTGCCACCTGCGAGGCCCTGCAGCAACACCGAGGCCACGCTGCTGGGCACGCCCTGGGCGCTCTCGATGCCCAGGCCAGCACCAATGCCCAGCGGGATCATGGCGCTCACCGTCACGGCCAGCTTGGCCGCGTCCCTCAGTGGCAGGGCGCTCCGGGCCATGCTGATACCCAAGGCCACGGCCACCAGAGTCTCGTGGATGGCCACGCCCACGAAGAGGCTGACCACCTTCTGGCCCTCCTCCTGCAGGCCCAGCGCCAGCCCCTCAAAGATGGAGTGGGCAGAGAGCGCAAAGACCAGGCTGAGCAGGCGCAACGGGCTGGAGCGGGACAGCTCCTGGACGCTCAGGCCATGGCTGTGCGCATGCGGCGCAGGCTCCGCGTAGAGCGCGTGCCCCCCGCGCCCGCTGCCCATGAAGGGGCTCTCGTACTCGGAGTCACTGCCTGCGTCCGAGCCGGCGTTGAAGGTCTCCAGGTCGATGAAGGACGGCTTCTCCTTGCGGAAGGTCAGGACTAGCTGCTCCAGGAAGACCGTCAGGAAGAAGCCCAGCATCATGATGGTCTCGGCCAGCGGGTAGTCGGTGCTGATGTGGCCCAGGCTCAGGACCTTCTGCAGCTGGGGTGGGCGACACGGGGAGTGGGGTTCAGAGGCAGAGGAGGCCACAGGGTGCAGTGAGCTGAGTCCTTGGCCATCCATCCATGCGGCAGAGCACCACTCTGCTGGGAGCCCTGGTGGCACAGTGGAGAAGCGCTTGGCTGCTCACCCAGTGGCTGGCAGTGTGTCTCCCAGCTGCTCCTTGGAAGCCACGTGGGGCAGTTCTGCTCTGGGTCACTAGGAGTTGGAATGGACTTGATAGACATCGAGTTGATACCGACTCACAGTGACCCTAAAGGACAGAGCAGAACTGCCCCATAGGGCCTCCAAGTAGCAGCTGGTGGATTCGAACTAGCTGACCAACATTCGCAGCATCACTATTCACGACGGCCAAGAGATAGAAGGCAGACAAGCACAGGGTGGCCCATCTGCACAGGGAAGACTCCGTCACGTCCTGATGCCTGCCACCACAGGGGTGAGTCTGGAAACACCAGGCTGGGAAAACAAGGCCAACGTGAAAGGCCAAGAACCGCAGGCTGTCACTCACATGCAAGAAAGAAATGTACAGGAACCAGAGAGAGAAAACTGTACCGGGGTGACAGGGCGGTAGAGAGGGTTCTGCTTAGAGGGCACAGAGCTGATGCTCCCAGAGGTGGGGTGACCTGGAAATGGGCAGTGACAAGAGAGACACAACTTGAAGAATGGAATCGGTGTCACTCAGCTGTCCGCGTGAAAACTGTTGAAATGCCACAGATTTGGCTGCCTATATTTTTACCACAAGAGGAAGAAGAGACAGAGAGAGAAAGAAGTCCCCAGTTCCCCCGGAAGGCCTGACAGATGCCGATTACGAAGGAAATCATGACGTGTCGTGTTACATCAAACACAGCAACCAGAAAAGCTGACAGTCCTGTCCCAGGCTGAACTGTAGCCTAGGTCACCCACCCGGACACCCAGAATGTGACCATGTTGGCAGCTGGGCTCTGGGCAGAGGGTAGAGTTCACAAAGTGAAGGAGCCCCTTCTGGATAATTTTTAAAAAATTAAAGCCACTGTTGTCAAGTCTGACTGAGAGTAACTCTCCAGGGCAAAGGAGAACTGCCCCAGGGGGTTTCTAAGAGGCTGGCAGATTGGAACTGCCGACCTCCTGGTTAGGAGCCTAGCTCTCAATCACTGCATCACCAGTGCTCCTGGATGAGGGTGGGCCATACACCCAGTGACGGGGGTCCTTACAAGAAACAGAAGACACTACATCAGGACACGGTAGGCAGAGGGCCATGTGGAGACAGAGACAGGGGCTGGAATGATACGGCCACAAGTCCAGGGACGGCTACAGCCACCGGAAGCTGGGAGACAACGAACGGTCCTCCACTCAGGCCTTCAGAGGAAGCAAGGCCCTGCAGACACCTGGAGCACAGACCCCTAGAGCACAAAGAAAGCCTGGACCACAGACAGGTGGCCTCCAGGGCCACCAGTAAGGCACGCAGCTCACAGGACTCTCTTGGGGCAGCCCCAAGGGAACCCAAAGACAAGAACACAGGGATTGCCAGTGTCAGGCCATCCCAGGCTTCCCAGGGCGGCAGCTGCAGGTACAGAGCTGAGGGGGCAGCAGGGCCTGAGTGGGCAGCAAGCTTCAAAACCGTGTGTGGTCTGCAGTGGTGCATGGCCTCTCAGCCTGGGCATGGGGTGCACACACCACGACTCACGTCTATGCCCCTTTCTGCTCCTGTGTGCCCACCACCCCAGCTATTCTGCCCTGCTGGCCCTGGGGGGAGTCTGTAGGCGGTGCAAGAGGTGGAAGCACTCCCTGCTCCCTGCAAGGCTGGAGGTTCAGGTGCACCTAGAGGTGTCTCCGAAGGAAGGCCACCCAAAACCCCAAGGAGCGCAGATCTGCAGACACACAGGGGTTTGCCAGGGGTCACAGTCAGCTCCACGCCCACGGGGGTATGGCCACCCAGAGCTCCCCACCACTGCTGCGTGCAGAGGTCCCATATTCGATCATCCCCATCAGATCTACTGGGTCAGCACCAACCGACAGAACTTTCTGGAATGACGGCAACATGTTTGATCTGTACTGACCAGTACGGAAGCCAGTAAGCCAGACGTGGCCAGTGAGCACGTGGAACGCAGCAGTGTGGCTGAGGACCGGCTGCTCCATTCCATTTGGCTTAAACGGATTTGACCTTGCATAGCTCCCCTGGTGAGTGGCTACCACAGAGGACAGCACAGCTCTGGCTGCTGCCCAGTAGAGTGGGACAGCTGGGGTTCATCAGGGCCCAGGTCACTCGTCCCTGGCCTCGTGGAGATGCTGGCACCCACCAAGCTCTCTCCAGCCTCAGGGCCTGAGGTGCCGCTGGCTGTCTGGAGTGCAGCATTGCTCCTTCAGCTTTATCATGGATGGTTTATTCTCATCCCCAGGCCTCAGCTTCAAGGTAACACCAAGGAGGTGACCCAAACTAGGTGTCCCAGAGCTAATGGTACCCTCTTCTTGCCCGCTGTCACAGCTGTCACCATAGCCTGCAAACACACACACACAGGAACAATGACACACAGAGATAGACTTACAGACAGACACATACAAAGATACACACATCACACAGAGATAGACTTACAGACAGACACATACAAAGACACACACACACAAAGACACACATAGGCACACACATAGGACAAAGACACACATAAACAGACAAAGCACACATAGACAAAGAGACACATGCAGACACAGAGACACAAAGACACATACAGACACACACATGGGACAAAGAGAGAGACTCACAGAAAGACACACAGACACAGAAAGACAGACACAGACAGACATGGCACCCAGAGACACACAGAGACAAAGACACACACAGAAGCACAGAAACACACACAGAAAAGATACACACAGAGAAGACTCACAGACAGACAAAGACCCATAGGGACACACACCAAAACACAGAGAAACACACACGACAGACACACAGACAGGCGTGCTGAGATACAAAGACGCACAAAGACACACGCACAGCCACACACACACACACACACACACACACACACACACACACACAGCTGCTCTCATGATGGAGGCCCTCGTGTCCCCAGGGCAGACTCAAGGCTGCGGCTCTCTCCAGGAAGAACTTGGGACACTGCTGTCTCCTGGGATCCGTGCCCTGGGGTTCTGATCTTATTTACCTTAGGCAAGGTTCTGCCCCCTAGGAGACACTGGGCAGTGTCTGGGGACAGCTGTGGTTGTCACAACTGGAGGATGCTGCTCAGTGCCCTGCAGAGCACTGGACGGTCCCAGCCCAGAACAGGCTCCGCCCCGTGGCAGCAGGGCCTGGGGAGACCTCAGCATGCTTTTCTACTTGGCCGTTACTTTCTCGCCTGGCTGTCCCTCTCCACCAGCACTTGGCTGACCTGTGCCCGGTCGTCCACTGCCTTCCCTAGCCTACCGTGGCAATTCACTTCAATTAAAATATGTTGCTGTCTGAGCTGCAAGGGAGGGGAGGGAGGGAGGGAGGGCGAGGGGGGGAGGGTTTAGTTTAGGTAGTTACTAGAAATCTAGTTGGGAGAAAGCAGTGACAGCACACATTAGGAACAAGAACAACATTAAGTGGACTTCAGCATAACTTGAGTACTCCTTCCATCTTAACTCAATACTGGAAGAATAGAGTAGCTGGGGCGGGGGGCGGGGGACCATACTCTTAGGCGAATTCCAGGCCAATTGGCACAACTAGCATTTTGCTAAGAGAGCTCTCTGCACCCCACATTGGTGAGTGGCGTCTGGGGTCTTAAAAGCTGCCAAGCTGCCATCCGAGGACACAGCAAATGGTCCCAACTCAGCAGGAATGGATGCTCACCGAGGGCCAAAATGGCATGCGGTAAAGACAACCGAGAAGACAGAGAGACCCACAAGAGTGGGTGCCTACATCGACTTGGGACCAGAAGAACCGGATGGTGCCCGGCCACCACCAGTGATAGCCACGACGGAGCTCACAGAGAGGGGCCTCACTGGCAACACAAGAATAAAAAGAGGTGCATCATGAGATCTCCACTAAAAGACCTCAATTGATGGTCCAGCGGTTTTGGGGTTCCTCTGAGAGCATGACCCCGGCCCTGATGCTGCCCGTTCCCATAAATTATAACAAAGGTCCACTCTTTGGACAGGAATGGAATGGACTTGGCAATACAGAGTGACCATATGTTGGAAGCACTTTATGGTTCTATACATCTATAGGATATCATCTTGCTGACCTCTGGCTGGAGGAAGGGGAGTGGACGGAGAGGAGGGGAAAGGAGACTGTTGGGAGGATGACACATGTATGGAGCAGAGAGGAATAGTGTGCAGTCACCGGACAGTGACAGCAGTGGAAGCTGCATATAGGGGGGCATGTAAATTTATACGTGAATGTACATTTTCACTCAGTTACGTTAAATAAAAATAAAAATTAAAAAAAAATACGTTGCTGTCTGACTGATTCTGACTCCTAGCGACCCTTCAGAGCAGAGGAGAACTGTCCCACAGACATCCCAAGGACCTCTGGTAGATTCAACTCCCAACGTTTTGGTGAGCAGCCGTAGTGCCTAACCACTGCGCCACCATGGTTCCCGAATTCACTGAAGCATTAGAAAATTCCAGGTTCCAACCTCACACACACACAGGGGCGAGGTGGCACCACGTCAGCGTCGGTCACCACTGCCCAGCAGGCACCATGTGCTCAGCGCTCCACATAGGAGTCTTGGTAGCACAAACCGTGAACGCTCAGTGGTTACCACCCACCCAGCGGCTCCTCAGGAGAGAGACCTGGCAATCTGCTCCTGTCAAGATTGGAGCCCAGAAACCCCCACGCGGCAGATGTATGCTGTTGCAGCGGGTTGCTGAGAGTTAGAATTGACTTGGCGGCGCCCGACGACAACATCACTTTTGCTGAAAGGATGCCCCTGGAACTCTACTCCTGGGAATCGCTGAAAAGCGAAGAGAAACCTTATGCACAAAGATGTCCCCTGCAGTGCTGTTTACAATGACCTGAGCCAAAGGCCCCACGGAATGAAGACTGGAAAAAAAGGGATCTTGTAGTGACAACTGACATACAGGTCACTGAAACCTTACGGCTTTCAGACGGTGGTAAAAAGGTGCGCTTGTGAAGTCAAATGAACATGCGGACGTGCTGACGGCATCACAGCGCATGCCAATGAACATGGGGACGTGCTGAAGACGTCACAGCACACGCCAATGAACATGGGGACGTGCTGACGGCATCACAGCGCATGCCAATGAACATGGGTACGTGCTGACGGTGTCACGGCGCATGCCAATGAACATGGGGACGTGCTGAAGACGTCACAGCACACGCCAATGAACATGGGTACGTGCTGACGGCGTCACGGCGCATGCCAATGAACATGGGGACGTGCTGAAGACGTCACAGCACACGCCAATGAACATGGGTACGTCCTGACGGCATCCCCGTGCACGCCAATGAACATGGGTATGTGCTGAAGGCGTCTGAGCACATGCCAATGAACATGGGTACGTGCTGACGGTGTCACAACACATGCCAATGAACATGAGTACGTGCTGACGGCGTCACAGCGCATGCCAATGAATATGGGGATGTGCTGACGGTGTCACAGCGCATGCCAATGAACATGGCGACATGCTGACGGCGTCCCCGTGCACGCCAATGAACATGGGGACGTGCTGAAGACGTCACAGCACACGCCAATGAACATGGGTACGTGCTGACGGTGTCACAACACACGCCAACGAACATGGGTACGTGCTGACGGCGTCCCAGCACACGCCAATGAACATGGGTACGTGCTGACGGCGTCCCAGCACACGCCAACGAACATGGGTACGCGCTGACGGCGTTGCAGCGCATGCAAGCAAAGTGCAGGTTTCAAGACAGCGCATGCGCTTTCCCAGCCTCTGCTCAAATGAGGCTGCCTCTGAGGGTGGGTGAGGGGAAGGGGCACGAGTGGAGGCATCTGGTTAGGGACTGAGGCTACGGGGCCTTCATTTTTTCTTCGCTAAGATAAAGCCTGAGTACATACTGGAATACTGGCTTGGATCCCTGCTCACACCCTCCACCGGAATCAACCCCTGCTGGGTCAGACAGTGTCAACCAGGGGACCACCCCCAGCTCCTGGGACTGCCTTCTCTCCTCCCCTTCCGTGTGGATTTCAATGTGGGCAGTGTCCTAGATGTTACTGTTGGCCACGTCAAGCCAGAGTCTGACTCACGGCGACCCTGTGCACAGTGGAACAAGTGCTTGCTTGGTCCCGTGTCTCCCCGGGATTCGCCGTGAGCTGGAATTCCACTGGAATTGGCAGGTTTCCACTGCCTGATTTTCAGTTCATCGCCAGGCCTTCCTTCCTCGTCTGTCACAGTCGGGAAATTCCGCTGTTTAGCGTCACAGCAACATGCAAGCCTCCAGGGACAGACGGGTGGTGAGGGTGCAGAGGTGCACAGGCAGGAATTGAACCCGGGCCTCCCAGGTGGAAAGTGAGAACTACCTCCCCTAAGCACCGCTGCCTCACGGACTTCAGTAGTGAATCTTTTTACGTCCTCACTCACGGTCTAGTCCCCAAGCAGCCCCTAGAGTGATTCCTGAAAACCCTACCATGTCCCTGGGTGGCAAAATGGTTTGCACTCCGCTGGCAACCCAAGGACTGGCTGTCCGAAGCCACCCGGTGACCCGGCAAAAGGCCCTGCCATGTTTCTGCAACAGCCCGTGAAAACTCTGAGAGCCCAGCTCTGTGACACACGCAGGGGTCACCAGGAGTCCAGGTAGTCTCAATAGCAACCGATCAAAGCCCCATCTCCTCGGGGGAGAAAGGCCAATGGGCCAGCCTGTGCAGCCCCGGCCTCCACGCGCTCACTCACCCTGGCCCGCAATGCTGCTCTCACCTCCGGGCCCTGCATCTTAGCTCAGCTCAGTGGCCGCTTCCCCAGAGCCCTGCGTGTTGTGGTCCCCAGAGCCAGGCTCTCATCCTCCAAGGTGCTGCATCTATCCACAGGGCTGAGCGCTGGAGAGCGGATGTCATGTCTGCCCAGTCCCCGGGACCTCCCCCTAACCTCCCTGTTAACTCCGCAAACAGTGGTGTCAGGAAATGACTCTCTTCCCCACCTCTGCCATAACCCACTCCAGCACGGGGTTTCCAGGCCTCGACCCTGTGGACACGGGGGCTGCGACCTCCCATGGAGTGGGCGCCTTGTGCACTGCACGAGGCTGAGCAGCACCCCTGGCCTCTGCCTACTTGATGCCAGTAGCAATCCCCGAGTCATGACAACTGCAAAGGTCCCTAGGGACTGCCCAGCATCCCCTGGGGGCAGAGTCATCCAGTTAAGAACCCCTGGGTTGGAGGCTTCCAGTGACATGCACGGCCAGGAGACTCTGTGTCCCATAGTCACCTGACCTTCTGAGATCCCAGGAGGCTGCCCACATTGAAATCCACTAATTGAGCGGGTCAGAGGAAGTTGGGAGATCACAGGAGCTCGAAGGTCCCTGGGTGACACGGCTGGCCGGTTTGGGTTTACTCTGGTCTAAGCAAGGATTGAACTTGAGATTTTGTTTCTTTTTAAATAATTAACTGTTGACCTTGGGGGCTAGGGAATGTGAGCATGGAAATGGTGGGGGGAAAGCAGCTGGGCACAAAAGGACACCCGCTGTGGAGTGCCACTCACACGAGACAGCTAGAACAGGGAGCACGGACAACCAGGAAAGGATCGGTGGTTGTGGGGGCTGGCAAAAGGTGCTGGGGAGTTACGTACAAAAGGGCAAAAAACTTTGATAATTAATGTGTGGTGTTTTCAGAAGCTGAGCTTGCCAGGACGGGTTACGCAGTGACAGCTGACCACCACAGGCACTGAAAGGAGGCTGCTCCCACCACCCACTCAGGGACCAAGTGCATGTGGCCTGGAGTGGGGCAGGGGGTCTGGTCTGGATGCTGACTAAGAAGCCTTGAGGTCACCAGCTGGGAAGCAAGGTCTGGCCTGAACCACTGCACCAGGTGTCAGGGACTGAAGTCTGTTACTCCAAAATATGCATTGTAAATTCTAACCCCTAGACCTAGGGATCTGCTGCAAAGGACCTCTTTAAAGCATTCAAAAGTAAGGATGCCGTATTGAAGACTAAAATGCACCTGCCCCAAGCCAGGGTATTTTCAGTCGCATCATATGCGTGCAAAAGCTGGACCATGAGCAAAGGCAACAGAAGAATGGATGCCTTTCAATTGTGGTGCTGGAGGAGAATGTTGACCGTACCATGGACCACCAAAATGACAAACACATCTGTTCTGGAAGAAGTACAACCAGAGTGCCCCTTGGAAGCAAAGATGGCAGACTGCGTCTTACATACTTTGGACGTGTTGTCAGGAAAGATCAGTCCCTGGAAAAGGGCATAATGCTTGGTAGAGTGGAGGGTCTGCAAAAGAGAAGAAGACCCTCGATGGATGGATTGACACCGTGGCCGCAACAATGGGCTTAAGCATAAAAATGATTGTGGACGTGGCGCAGGGCCGGGCAGGGTTTATTTCTGTTGTTCATGGGGTTGCTATGAGTCAGAACCAACTTGACAGCCCCTAACAACAGACCTGAGGATGTAACCCTGTCTGGGAAAAGGGCTTCCTTTGTTATGTTAATAAGACCCTATTCTGGTGGTGTAGTCGTTAAGTGCTACCCTGCTAACTCCAAGGCTGGCAGTTGGAATCCACCTGGCACTCCTTGGAAACTCCATTGGGCAGTTCTACTTTGTCTTGTAGGGTCACCGGGAGTCAGAATCACCTCAGCAGGCATGGGTTTGGGTGTTGTTTTGGTTAGTAGGGTAGGGTATATCTTAAATCACTTTTGAGATATAAAAGGGACAAATGAGGCGAGAGAAGGAAGCATAAATGGAAGGGAAAATCCACTCCACCAGAAGACCACCAAGGAACTGAGGGACACAAGCTGAAAAGAGATAGACACTTTCCTCAAGAGCTTTCCCCTTGAGCCAACATCCTGAATTCCGACTTCTAGCCTCCTAAACTGTGAGGAAATAAGTTCTGTTCATCACCCCCTCCTTGGGGTATGTCTGTTGCAGTAGCACTAGAGACAGCAGAGAAGGCCCAGAGAGGCAAGCTGACCAACTCACACCACAGCTAGCTGGTTTCTATTTGTCACTCTTACAGGCCAAGGCCCCACTGAGCTCAATGTTACTGTTAAAAAAAAAGTACCCAAGTCACAGCCCCCAAGTGCGAGGCCTGGTGCCACAACCCATACCTCACAACTTGCAACCGTGGGGCCTCACCTTTTCCCGCACAGCGGGCAGCAAAGCATTGAAGCACGTGGCCAGGAAGACGCCACCTCCGAAGGTGTTGCAGAGCGACAGGACCTTCTTGGAGCGGTGGGCCTTCTCAAAGTCCGTCTCGATGATCTTCACCGGGAGCAGGGAGCCGAGCAGCATGAAGAAGAAGACCCCCACCATGCACAGCACCTTGGCCACTAACAGCTTCATCATGGTGGCGGCCCGGGCTGCTCCGCTCACCAGGGTCCCCAACCATGGGTAGCGGTGCACTCCAGGTCCACGAGGCACTACCAGCTCCTGCCACGCAGCCTCAGCTTCATGCCTCAGTCCAGCAACTGTGAATGCCAGGGGCAAGCAAGTACCTTAGTTGTCAACTGGGCTGGCCAGCCCTAGTGACTACAACTGTCACCTTGGGAAGGTGAACACTGTATGTCAGCTGGGCTTGGCTCTGGGGCTGGCTGCTTGGTCAAACACCAGACCAGGTGTTGCCATGAAGTATTCACATGTGACTGGCATTTTAATTAGGTAGCCTTAAGTAAAGCTGCTCACCCTCGTGGGTGGGCGGTAAGAGCCCAAGGGGAGAGTTCCTGAGTGATGACTCAGTCTCCTGACTACAGACATCATGTCAGAATTTCTCTTTCCCCCATTGCCTGACCCACTGATGTTAGGGTACAAGACTGATGGAGTTTCCAGCCCACTGCCTGACCTACAGTTACAGATCTGCCCCCCAAAATTATGCAAACCAATTCCTCAAAATCAACCTCTCTCTCTACTTTATATATATATATAATGTATGTGTCAGGGATTGAATTGTGTCCCCCAAAATACATATAGAGATGTGGCTGGCTCATGATTGCCAGTACTGTGATATTGCCCCCTATTCTGTGATTTTCCTGTGCTGTGTGTTAAAGAGGATCAGGGTCGGGCTGTAAATCCCTTCAAGTCCCCTCCCTGCTCCACTGCAAAGGGAGTTTCCCTGGAGTGTGGCTTTGTACCACCTTTTATCTTAGAAGGGATCAAAGGAAAAGGAAGCAAGCAGCGAGTTGGAAACCTCAGACCATCGAGAAAGCAGTACTGGATGACTAAAGCAGTGTGTACATCTAATACACGAATACATATATACACATATATATGTGTGGGAGTCTAAAGAAAAACAGACATGCCTCAGAAGAAAGACCGGATAACTTGACAGCAACTGGTTTTTGGCTGACTACACATACATACATATATGTATGTATGTGTGTCTGTGTGCGTGCATGTGTGTGTGTATATATGTTCCTGGTTCTGTTTCTCTAGGGAACCTGGACTGAGCACTTGACTCCATGACTCCTAGGCTTGGTGCACATTGCTGCCTACAGCAGGAAGCTCTCCAGGGTTGCAGGGTCCAGGAGAGCAGCCATCAGGTCTGTTTGAGTTCATGAAGTCAATGACAAATTCAGAGCCTCAGTCACACCAGCCACATTTCAAGTGTTCAGTGGCTGCCTGGTGGCTGAGGAGTGTGGTAGTGGCCAAGGAGCCTGGTAGCCGATCAGGGCAGTGACTGCTGTATCAGAAAGCACAGGTAGAGTGCTGCCATCACTGCAGAACGTTCTATCGGTCGGTGCCACTCCAGTGGCTCTCTGCTGCCCTTAAGCAAACCTACACTCTACTGTGAGCCTCTCTGCGATCCTCCTCACCTCACCCCACGCCAGCTTCCCTGTCCCCTGAGTGTACCCAGCCCCTTCCTGCCTTGGGGCCTCTGCATTCATTGTTCTCTCAGCCTAGAACAGTCCTCTCCCTGACACTCCCCCGGGGTCTCCTTGTCTTTCAGTTAACTGCCTCTGCGACCCCTCAGAAGGGCCTCCCCTGGCCGACCTGGCTCTAAGCTGTACCCCTTGCACCCACCCCAAGCTATGACACAGAAGTCCAGTGTCCTTGGCTAAACAAACAAGCTAAAGTATGTGCGCACTGACTGCGACCTCTTTAAAAGTCTCAGTGGACCAAAGTTGAACAGACTTTGTCCCGGAGTCCCCGAAAGCCACCATTATTTACAAGGGACTCCAGCAGCTACCCTGTCCTTTGCGTCTTCTTCCCCTCCCCCAGTTTTTTCTCATAGTTTTTTCCCTCACTTCACTGAAGTCTCAGTGCAGATGTCAGGGTTCAGAGAGGACTCCCCACCCCCTTCCCTGGCATCGGTGGCGGTTGCTGTCATTAGTTACGACTCATAGTGATCCCAGGTGACAGAGTAGAACTGCTCCACAGGGTTTTCAAAGCTGTCAACTTTTGGAAGGTGCCTCCGGGTGGGTTTGAACCACGGATTTTTCAGGAGGGCTTCACCGTCTCCACCACCCAGGTTGTCACCCCTCCAGCCTGTGGACCCCGTGGGGCAGGGAGTCCGTCCCGCTCACGCCCAGTTCCCGGGCAGCACCCAGCGCAGAGCCAGGTACACAGCAGGCGCCCACTAAAGACCTGCTGGTTACCCCAATCTGTAGGTGAGGGCGGTGAGGAGGCTCTCACGAGGGGAGCTGACTGCGCTGGGGGAGCAGCGACCGGCTGAATCATTCATTCATTCCTTCAGCACTTATTGAGCGCCTGCTGTGTGCCCTGCGCTGCACCCGGCGCCCCGCGGGCGAGGTCGAGACGAGACAGCTCACGCTCGGCTCAGGGAGCTGGACGCAAATGACAAAAATCTCGCAAAGAAACGTCAAACCAGCGCGGGACGTCGGGCCTCGGCTCGGGGGCGGGAGAGGCCGCCGGGCCCCCAGGGCCGCTGCACACCGCCCCGCGGGCTCGGCCGCGCCTCCCCGGGCCTCCGCTCGGCACGTACCTCCGCCGGGCCCGGAGCCGCCGACCAGCGCAGCCCTCCGCTCAACCGCTGAGCGGTCGCGACCCTCCAGACGCGACTCCCAGCCGAGCCACGCTCAGCGCCGCTTCCTCCCGCCCCGCCCACGCTCCGCTCATCAACCACCCCGAGCGCCCCTGGCCCACTGTCTTCACCCTATTGGTCTATGCAGCTGCCACTCATCCTGCGAGCGCGCCCCCTTAGCCGGCACTAGAAAGTAGTTTCCGCCCTCTGAGCGGCGGGCGTCTCACAAAATGTCTCCGGCAGGAACTGAACTCTTAGAAAAACGGTTCCTAGAGGGTTTGGCTTCCAGAGCTGTCCAAAGGATGCTGGTGCTGAATCCTGCTCGGAATGAGGTTTTGCCATTGGCTGGAAATGATTTCCTATGAGACATTGACCCCCTCTGAGCGTCCTCGCTGTTGATGCCCTAACACATAGGCTTAGGAAACAGATTTACTGGTTCAGCAAATCTCTGTTGAGTGCCTACCATGTTCCGGGACTTTTTCTAGGTGAACGTCTGTGAACGAAGCAAAGATCCCTCTTTGTTTAGAAAACAATCCAGACACAAAATAAGTACATGAATTATGTCCGAAGTGAACTTTTTTACTTTATGACAAACAAAAAAAGAAAAAAATGTGAAGGGAGATCACCATACATTCACAGCAGAACAAATACTAGAGGTTGAACACATAGAGAAAGGTCTAGAGAGGATATAAACCAAACTGGTGACTGTGTGATTGGATAGCAGGGTAAGGCGCAGCTACCTAATGCATTTTAAATTCTTCCAGTGCTTGAACTTCTTCTAATGACTGTATGTTACAGCTGTCGTTTAAAACCCAAGGAAACAGTGGGTACTCTTGTGGGTCTGACTTCTTTGACTCAGCCTTGTTTGTGAGACTCATCCACGGTTTTTATTTTGGGGTTACCTATTCTCACTGATGTGTAACATTAAGTGGTGTGACTAGTCGACTGTTTGATTTCTCATTCTACCCCTGACATTCATTTGGGTAGTGTCTTGTTCTCCAGGACAGAAACGTATTGTCTCATACTTGTAGAGGCTAGAAATCTAAAGTCAAGCCATGGGCAGATCAGAAACCCTGGTGGCTTAGTGGATAAATGCTATGGCTACTAACCAAAAAGTTGGCAGTGTGAATCCACCATGCAGTCCTTGGAAACCCGATGGGACAGTTCTACTCTGTCCTCTAGGGTCAGTATGAGTCAGAACCCACAACAGTGGGTTAGGTTTTTTGGGAAAGATCTTCCCTCGACTCTATCAGTTATCAGAAGCTTGGGTATTTCCTGGTGTTCCTTGGCTTGCAGACGAATCTTCACATGGTATCTTCACCCATGTGTGACTCTGTGTCCGTGTCTGTCCTTGTCACCATTCAGAGAGAAAAGGGTTAGGACCCAAATGAATTCAGTATGACTTTCTTAATTTTAGTAACAATATCTGCAAAGAAAACCATTTCCCTAAATAAGATCATACACTCTGGTGCAGGGGTTAGAATCTCAACACATCTTTTTTGGTGAATGCAATTCAATCCATCGCAGGTTGTATCTGGTCTTTGGCTTTTAAAGAGTCTCCCAGAGCAATGGTCTCAGAGAGTTCTCAACCAGACCAGTCCAGTAGATCTGGCTCTGGTTTCTTTGTCGTTAGGAATCTGAGGTTCTGTTCCACAGTTTTCTCCTACTCTATTGTGGCCCTGTTCACTGAGAACAATTAGTAGGGGTAGCTGGGCATCATCTAGTTCTTCTGGTCTCAGAGAAGATGAAGCCATGGTTCATGTACATTATTTGTCCTGAAGACTAGTTTCTTTTTCGAGTCTTGCTTTCCTTCTTTCTCTTTTGCTGTGGCTGTCAGCTTTGGATTTTAAAGTACTTTCCCCCTTATGTGCCGAAGAGTCAGTGTAGCAGACCTGAAACTGCTCTTCTTAGAAAGGCCTGTTTGTAAGGCTGGTTGGCATCTGGAGACTTGTATTTCAGGTGGGTTCCCACCATTCCCTGATAAGAATGCCTCTCTGTGCCTGAGTGGTTTGTGCAAACAATTTTATGCTGAGCACCTGCTTTCCTTCTGGGACTGTGGTATTTTAATGCATGCCAGGCGGAGGACGACTACACGACCAGCTCCCAATGAAAACCCCGGATGCTAGGTCTCTAACAAGCTTTCCTGGTAGAAGCATTTCACACATACAGTCACAGCTGTCACGCATACAGTCACATCATGGCTCACCGCTGAGGGAATTAAGCACCTCCCTTGCAACTCTACTAGGAGAGGACTCTGGAAGCTCGTGCCTGGTACTCCTGGACATAACCCCCTGTGTTCTTTCCTGTGATTTCCTTTTGTATTCTTTTACCATAAGAAGTCACATGCAAGCCTTGGAAGTCTCCCTGCAAGTCACTGAAGCTATAGGTCTGTTATGAGTTGAGCTGTCTCCCCTCAAAATATGTGTGTACTTGGCTGGACTATGGTTCCCAGTAATGTGTGGTTGTCCACCAGTTTGTCATCTAACATGATTTTCCTCTGTGTTGTAAATCCTACCTCTACATAAGATGTTGTTTTAGTCACCCAGCTCCAACAGAAAATACCACAAATGGAAGGTTTCATGAAGAGAAGCTTTCTTGACACAGTCCGGTAAGCTGCAAATCTACTTACAAATTGTAAGTCCATTCGATATGAGAAATCATCACAGTCTGGTAGGCTGAGTCCAAATCCAGTGAGAGCATCTCAGCATAGGAACCTCAGGTCCAAAGGACATGCTCTGCTCTCGGTGCTTCCCTCTTGGTGGTATTAGGTTCCCAACTTCCACTGCTCCCTTCTCTCCCTTATATCCCACAAGCTGGTAACTTGAGTCCTGCCTCACCAACACAGCTGTTGCCCTTTCTTCATCATCAGTTATCACAGAGGCAGGATTCACAACACATGGGAGGAAGGGCACGACACTGGGATTCATAGCCAAGGCAAATCAACCTGTACATTTTGGGGGGGGCACAATTCAATCCATGACAGAAGATAATGAGGCAGGGGGAGCAGTGATGGTAATGAACTGGGACTCAGTCTAGAGGATTCGGCTGTAACTTGAGTCAGTCTCTTTTGAGATATAAAAGAGAGAAGTGAGCGGGCAGGAGTGCTGAGGCCCATTACCCACAAAGGCCTCTATGAGCAAAGCTATATGCCTATGTGATGACGAGCAGACGCATTTCACCCTTGACATATTTTTGGCCTACTCTCCCTAATGATATTTTGCATCCTAAATAAATCTTCCTCAAAAATACTCTATTATCTCCCAACACTAGGGCCAAAAGAAGATGCTTTCTGAGAAGGGTTTTACAAACCCCTCGGCTTAATGAGTTCCAACACAGCATGCCCAGCCCGGGAATACTGAGGCCGGCCCGATTCTGCTGGCTTCCCTCAACTGCACTTAACATAAGATTACAGGAAAGCCCCTGGGAAGCTTCCCAAGGACAACACTCCACACAACTTTTAGAAATAGACATCTCACTCCTTACAACAGGAAGATAGATAGGCTCCCAAGTTTATTATAATTGATATGACAAATGAATAAACACTAAAGAAATATCCTTCTTAGAACTGCTTAAGGTTGGGGGACGGTGGGCACTGACTATCCTCACAGAGAGAGATAAAATAAAAACACAGGAGGAGCAAACAGAGACAGCTAAATAATGAAGCTTTGAGGAGTCTACCCTTCTTTCTGTGCCCTTGACCTCGAGGCATGAATAGAACCATTAAGCTCAAAACATAACTTTGTTTTCACTGTTAAAATTTGTTTTCACTGTCAATTATCACCACAACACACCTGCCTCGGGCCATTATCTAGAAGGCCTTGACAATTAACCAGAAAAAGGAGACCACAAGGGGTCAGTTTCTTGCTAGCCAATAGCTTACATGATGAAAAAAATAGGGTGAAAATCACGTCACCTCAATTATAAAAAATAAAGAAAGACAGACCTTAGTGGGCTGCCATTCTCCAGACTTCTAGTTGTCTCAGTCTCATTTCTTTCGCCGACGCCGCTCCCTCTCTTCGTGGTCCCGAAACCCTGCTGGGGCTGGCTCCTGGCACAGTAGGGCAGGGAGAGAGACCTCCTACCACCAAGAAAGCAGAGTTGGAAAAAGAGCATGTCCTTTAGACCTGGGGTCCCTGTGCTGAGCCACTCCTAGACCTGGGGAAAATGGATGACAAGAACTTTCCCCCAGAGCCAAAAGAGAGAGAAAACTTCCCCTGGAGGTATTGCCCTGAGTTTAAGCTTCTAGTCTCCTAAATTGCGAAAGACTAAGTTTGTCTTTGTTAAAGCTATACACTTGCAGTATTTCTACTATAGTAGCATCAGAGAACTAAGAAGTGGTCATTTGGGGGACCTCTAACACAACTTTCCATTTAACAGCATTTATTTTTTTCATTTTTAGCCATTTTGGTGAATATGAAGTGATATTCCATGATGGTTTAAATTCCTGTTCACCTGATATCTAAGGAATTTGAGCCCCCTTTCATTTACTTGGAAACACTGGTGGCATAGTGGTTAAGTGCTATGTTGGCTGACCAAAAGGTTGGCAGTTCAAATCCACCAGGTGCTCCTTGGAAGCTCTATGGGGCAGTTCTGCTCTATCTTGTAGAGTCACTATGAATCAGAATCGACTTGATGGCAGTGGGTTTGATTTTTTTGGTTTGGTTTCATTTACTTATTAGCTATTTGCCAATTCTGTTTTTCGAAATATCTTTTAAACTGTTTTGCCCATTTAAAAAATTCAGTTATTGGTCTTTTCCTCATTGATTTGCAGAAGTACTTTATATACATTTTTTTTGTTAAATATACATTGCAAACACTTTGTCAATTGAATTATTCACCTCTGCCCTTTTAATGGTGTTCTTACCTGAATTCAGACCAATCTGCTAGTTTTTTTTTTATTATGACTGAGTGAAAATGTGCATTCCCATATAAATTTACATGCCCACCTATATGCAGCTTCCACTGCTCTCCCTGCCCGGTGACAGCACACTATTCCTCTCTGCTCCATACGTGTCTCATCCTCCCAATGGTCTCCTTTCCCCTCCTCTCCACCCACTCCTCTTCTTCCAGCCAGAGTTCAGCAGGATGATATCCTATAGATGCATAGAACCATAAAGTGCATCCAATATATGGTCACTCTGCATCGCTAAGTCCAATCCATTCCTGTCCGAAGAGTGGCCCTTTGTTATGATTTATGGGCAAGAGCAGCATCAGGGCCAGAGGCCATGCTCCCAGGGGAACCCCAAAGCTGCTGGACCATCAGCTGCGGTCTTTTAGTGGAGATCTCAGTGTGCATCCTTTTTAGTATTCTTGTGTTGCCAGTGAGACTCCTCTCTGTGAGCTCCATCGCGGCTATCACTGGTGGTGGCCGCGCACCATCCAGTTCTTCTGGTCCCAAGTCGATGTAGGCACCCACTCCTGTGGGTCTCTCTGTCTTCTAGGTTGTTTTTACCACATGTCATTTTGGTCCTCAGTGAGCATCCGTTCCTGCTGAGTTGGGACCATCTGCTGTGCCCTCAGATGGCTGCTTGGCAGCTTTTAAGACCCCAGACGCCACTCACCAATGTGGGGTGCAGAGAGCCCTCTTAGCAAAATGCTAGTTGTGCCAATTGGCCTCACCAATCTGCTAGTTTTTTAAAAACATTGTCCTTAGTGATGTTAGTATTCTGTTTAAGAAAATTTTGCCTACCCTAAGGCATATGCTATGTTTCCTTCCAAAAACATCTGTTTTTTTCACACATCATTGGCTTTATTTGCATTAATTTCAAAAAACAGGCAAACCTAGTCTGTGACATTAAATGCCAGGATAATGTTACCCTTTGGAGACATAGTGAAGGATAATTGGGGTTAAAGGATCAAACTGAGGGGCTAGTTGGGTGCTGGAGACATAGGTGTGTTTGTTTTGTAAAAATTCGCACAGCTTGACAGAGGTAAACTCTGTTACTAAAAAGTACACACGAAAAAAGGTGCTGTTGGTAGTTGCTCTGGCGCATGAGACAACAGCACAAATAGCCAAAAAATATAAATATATACATCGATGTAGGGTTACACATGCATTTTGTTGTTATCAGGCACCATCCATCAAGTTGGTTCCAATTCACAGAGACCTGATGTATGACAGAAGGCAACCGTGCCCGGTCCTGTGCCGTGCTCACAATAGCTGCCGTGTGTGAGCCCACTGTTGCAGCCACAGTACCAATCCATCTCCTTGAGGGTCTTCATCTTTTTCACTGACCCTCCATTGACCATCAGGCCCTTTTCCAGGGACTGGTCCCTCCTGATGACATGTTCAAAGTACCTGAGACCAAGTCTCACCACCTTCATTTCTAAAGAGCATTCTAACTGCACTTTTTCCAAGACAGCTGTTGGTTCTTCTGTCAGCCTATGTTATACAAGGTGGGACAACTAAGTTCACAAACTCATCCTAGAAAACTTATTGCACACCTCATTGCTGAATATCGCCACAGTCACCTTTGAAGTTCTCCCCTTGGGAAGTTGTGCACTGACGCCAGTGCCTGGTCCACCCTTCAAAGCAATTTTGGAACTCTATTTCTGGAATGGCCACCAGAGCTGTTGTTGTACAAGCTCTGACATTAATTTTGCAAAGTGAGCCTAGAAAAATGATTTGAAGGGTGGACTGGGCACTGGTGTCGGTGTACAGCTTCTTAGGGGAGTACTTTGAAGGTGACTGTAGTGCTGTTCAGCAATGAGGCATGCAGCACTTTTTTAGGACAAGTTATTGAACTTAATTGTCTGGCCCTCGTACTCAGTATTCATCACCAACAATCACTGTAACTCAATGGCATTAATTCTTCAAGTAACATAATGGAATTCATAAAGTTATGTTCTACACCCTAGTCTTTTGAGCACTGTATGAGTTCTTAAAATCTGGTGAGCGATGACCTAAGATATAACTATGGGCCTCTACTTGTCCAGAGCAAAACAGAGAGAAGGAAACCAAAGATTCAAGGAGAAACCTAATCTATCAGTCTATACAAAACAGAGCTTCATCTATCCTGAGACAAAAACCAGACAGTGTTTGGCTACCACTATTGACTGCTCTGATTAGAGCCAAGATAGATGGATACTCACACTGCTGTTAGGTGCAGTCAAGTCAGCTCCAACTCATAGCAACCCTATGAATAACAGAACGGAACACTGCCCACAATTGTTGTTATGCCAGAGCCCACTGTTGCAGCTACTGTGTCAATCCACTGTACTGAGGGTCTTGATCTTTTTCACTGACCCTTGACTTTAGCAAGCATGATGTCCTTATCCAGAAACTGATCCCTCCTGACAGCATGTCCCTAGTCTGTGAGATGCAGTCTTGCCACCCTGGGTTTTAAGGAACACTCTGTACTGCCTCTGACCCTGTAGCCCATCAGGCTGCATCAAGCTGACTTGGTAGGTATATTGGGGGGGTCTAGTCGGGTCCTGGAGATGCGGGTGTGCTCCCCTGGTAAAAATTCACGGCTTGGAAAGGTCAAAAAGAACCTGTTGGTAATTGCTGTGGCATACATAATTTTGAAACAACCACAAAAATCTATGTGTAGGGCATCCAATAAGGACTTTTGCTCCTTAGTGTTTTGAAAAGAGAACCAGCCCTAAAAGCACAGTGTTTCTCTCTAGAAACACAGCCCTATAATCTAGGCTCCACGCTAGAAGCGTCATGCCTCTCCATCCAGACTCGGCACCGGAAGTGGAGTTGGTCACGGTCAGGAAATGCCGCGTCTCAGGCTCGCCACCTGGTGGCTCAACGTGCCATCGCATCAGGGTGGAATCGGAAGCTCTAGCTCTTCCTCGCTCCCCTTTTGCGATAGGGTGGTTTTGCAGGACAAGACTTTTGTGTTTCTAAGTCACTCATTTTGGGCTGAAACGTTTTCTACAAAGACATAGGGACATTCTCGGGCCAGCAAACAAATTATTTCTTACCCATGGCAAAATGGTCTGGGACATTGATTGGTTTCCTTGTCCCATTTACCTTGGGGCTGTTGTAGCCCCTGGGAGGGATTTCTCTGCCTCCACACTGTTGACCCTTGTCTGGAGACATCACCAGTGTCCCCGCTGGGGGCAGAGTCGCCTGCAGCTGAGAACCGCAGCTACAGTGAAAAGAAACAGGAGCTATTTCCCCATCGTTGATCTATGGAACTGTATCTGGGTGGGCTTGCAGTGTAAGTGTGTATAGTCAGTTGCTGGTAGGTGCCCTGGAGTCACTTCAGACTCCTAGTGACACCACACACAATATGACAAAACACTGCCCACTTTTGCACCATGCCTATGATTGTTTTTACACTTAAGTCCATTGTTGTAGGCACTGTGTCAATCCATCTCATCAAGAGTCTTCCTCTTTTTTGCTGACCCTCAACTCTACCAAGCATGGTGGCTGTCCTAGGCACCGAGTGCTGCTCTAACAGAAAATACCACAAGTGGAAGGTTTCATGAGGAGAAGCTCTTATTGAGACAGTCCAGTAAGCCACAAATGCATTAACAAGATACAAGTCCATTCAGAATAGGGAATCATCACAGTCCAGTAGGCTGAGTCCACATCCGGTGAGAGCATCTCGGCACAGGAACCTCAGGCCACAGGACGTGCTCTGCTCTGGAGGCTTCTCTCGTGGTGATGTGAGGTTCCAACTTCCTCAGCTCACTTCTCTGCCATATGTTCCACAAGCTTGGGTCCCGCCTCACTAACACAACTGCAAACCATGCTCCATCATCAGTATCACAGAGGCAGGATTCACAACACCTGGGAGGAAGGGCACCATACTGGAACTCCAAACCAAGTCAAATCAACACATACATTTTTGGGGGGACACAATTCAATCCATGACAATGGCCTTCTCCAGGGACTGACCCCTCCTGAAGACAGCCCCGAGTATGTAAGACGCAGTCTGCCATCTTTGCTTCCAGGGAGCACTCTGGCTGGACTTCTTCCAGAACAGATCTGTTGGTTCTTTTGGTGGTCCATGGGACATTCAGCATTCTTCTCCATTACCACAATTCAAAGGTGTCAATCCTTCTGTCTTCCTTATTTGTTGTCTAGCTTTCACATGCATTTGATTCAATCGAAAATACTGTGACTTGGGTCAGGTGCATCTTAGTCTTCAAGGTGACATCTTTACTTTGCAGAGCTTTAAAGAGGTCCTTTGCAGCAGAATTCCCTAATGCAATGCACATGTGCGATGCCTAGTCAGACTGCCCAGGAAATAGGTATGGACTCTGGCTCATGGCAGCCCCCCGTGTGTGTCAGAACAGAACTGCAGGCTCTTCTGTGGCTGTTTTCCGAAGTTGATTGCAGCCTGGGTGGACTTGCACTGCCAGTCTGTGGGTTAGCAGCTGAGGGCATTCACCATCTGCAGTGCTCAGAGGCTCCAGGAAGAAAACAAAGCCCCACAATTCTGACTACAGCTGCAGCAGCTGCTTCGAGCCCCAAGGTTCAACCTCCTCCTTGTGGCTTTTTCCAAGTCACGACTTATGCAAAATCCATGTTTAATTGCCAGCTTTTCGCTCACTGCTCTTTTGACAGGAACATTCAGAAACGTCCTATTTCTAACTTGTGTGGGATCACGCAGTGATTATCTATGACACACTTCTCATCACAGAGACAAGTCACTCGCTTTGGGGACGAGATGTTGACAGCTACCCACCTTTTTCTTTTTCTTTTTTTGACCCTTCTACCATCCCTCACTAGCAGGTCCAGTGCAAAGTTTCTGCTCCTGTACTGAACGCTGAGGTTGGGTTTTGGATACATTTAGAAGAGACGGTGAAATCCTTCCCAGGGACACAGGAGACAAGATGGGGAGAACAGAACCAAACATGTTTCCTGGAGCTGGCTGGAAGTACCCCAGTCTGGGTGATTTCAAACAACAGAAGTTTACTTTCTCACAGTCCTGGAAGCCAGCAGGCTGAAATCAGCATGATGGCAGGGCGACACTCTCTCCAAAGGCTCTAGGGAGGACTTTCTCTGCTCCTTTCCCAGCTTCTGGGAGGCCACTGGCAATTCTTGGTGCTCCTTGGCTTATGGATGGCATTACTTCCATAACTGTCTCTGTTGTCACATGGCATTCTTCTCTGTGGTCTTCCTTATCAGAGGGCAGTGGGGACAGAGAAGAACTGATGTCTTTGAATTTCAGTGTTGGCAAAGGGTACTGAATGGGCCATGGATGGCAGAAGAAACCTGTCTCAGAAGGAGTATAGCCAGAGTGCCCCTCAGAAGCAAGGATGGGGAGACTTCACCTTACATAACTTTGGGCATGTTGTCAGAAGGGACCAGTCCCTGGGGAAGGACATTGTTTTAGTCACCTAGGGCTGCTCTAACAGAAACACCACAGAGTGGATGGCTTTAACAAGGAAGGTTTATTCTTACACAGTCCGGTAGGTTGCAAGTCCAAATTCAGGATGTCCGCTCCAGGGGAAGGCTTTCCCCTTGCGGGCTCTGGAGGGAAGTCCAGTATTGCATCAGTCTTTGTCCAGGGAGCGTCTTGGTGCAGGAACCTCAGGTCTGAAGGATGTGCTCTACTCCTGGTGCTGCTTGCTTGATGTTGTGAAGTTCCCGATTCTCTGCTTGCCTTTCATCTCTTGGAGAGTGGGCCAAGCCACACTCCAGGGAAACTCCCTTTACAGTGGAGCAGGGAGGTGATCCTAGGAAGGGATTTACAGTTCCACCCTTATCCTCTAAAATGCCAGCCAGCCAAGTGCCATCGAGTTGAATCCTCTTACAGCACAGCAAAATCAGAAAATGAAGGACAGTCACAAGATACTGGGAATCATGGCCCAGCCACATGGCTACACATATTTTTTGGGGGACACAATTCAATCCATGACAGATATCCTGCCTGGCCATTAGAGGGTCAATGAAGAAGAGGAAGACCCTCAGCCAGATGGACTGCCCCAGTGGCTGCCACGGTATGCTCAAGCCCAACAACCGTGAGAACGACGCGGGACCAGGCCCAGTTTCACTCTGTTGTGTGCAGAGTTGCTAGAAGTCAGAATTGAACAGGACAGCGAATTCTAAGCACACCAGGGGGCAGATGCAGTTGGCTCGGTGGTCGAGTCCTCACCTTGTACCCAGGAGACTTGGGTTCGATTCCCAGCCAGTGTTAATTCACGTGCGGCCACCAGCCATCCGTCCGTGGAGGCTTCTGTGTTGCTGTGATGCTGACCCCAACGGTGCAGCCCTGGTTGTGCAACAGTTAAGCGCTCAACTGCTCATCAGGAGATTGGTGGTTCCACCTCCATCCCCCTCAGGGACCTTACATGACAGAGATCTGGCAGTCTGCCTCCACACATGACAGCCAATTTTGCTGTCACATGGAATCACCGCTGAGTTGGTACAGACTTGTTGGCAGCTGACAGAACGACGGTGAACAGGTTCCAACAGTTTCCAGACTTGGACGCATGAGGAAGGAAGTCCTGGAGATCTACTTTTGAAAAATCAACTGATGAAAACCTTGTGGTTCACAACAGTCCAAACCCTTTGAGCAGAATTCCCGGGAGTCAAGGGCCAACCAGATGGCAGCCAACAAGGACAGGACACCGGTTGTGGGACTAGGGTGCCACCCTACGCTGGTGTGATCTCATGTCTAACTAATTACATCCACAACCGTGTTATTTCCAAACAAGCTCTGGGGGTTAGGACTTCAGTGTTTCCTTGGAGGGACATAATTAACCTGTCTTCAGACACAAGAATTGATGCCTTTGATGTGTTAGCAAAGACTGCTGAGTGATCAGCCCGCCAAAAGAACAAACAAATCTCTCTGGGAAGAAGTACAGCCAAATGTAAGTACAGCTGAGAAGCAAGGATGGCCAGACTTTGTCTCACATGCTTTGGACATGTTGTCAGGAGGGACCTGTGTGACATCCTGCTTGCTCATTAGAGGGTCAGCGAAGAAGAGGAAGGCCCTCAACGAGATGGACAGACACGGTGGCTGCCACAACAGACTCGAGCTTAACAATGACTCGGAGGATGGCACGGGACCAGGCAGGGTCCCCTCAGTCACCCAGAGGGTCACCAAGAGCTGGAACTGACTCAAAGGTATCTGACACCAATCAACAATCCAACCCACAACAGACCCTGCGATCCTTGCCTCCTCTCGGTGTCCACATTCTGCTTCAATACCCTGTCCCCAGTGTCGGTGTGGCTTATGAGCTGCTTCTGACCAACGGAATATGGCAAAGTCACAGGATCTCACTGGCAGGATCGCCCTCCATCACATCTGATACTGTCCTGCCCATCAGCGTCTTTCAGAGACTGTTTCTGTCTACCTTTGTCGTTGCTGATATACAGTAAAACTTGTGAAAGCTGAGACCTGTGTCAGGCAAGCACCTGTCAGATAGGGAAGACTCAGACGGAGCAGTCGGGGCTGCACCCCATCAAAGGCAGAACTTGTGAGACCCAGGAAAGGCAGGCCCGGCGAGTTCTGGCTCACTGGTGTCACTGCACTTCCCGATTCAGCCCTTTCTCAGGTTTGCCACTCGGACAGCAGTTAGTCACGCCCGGAATCCCCCTGTATCCTGGCTGACAGATCTCTGAAGTGAACAGGTTGGGAGGGGTGGCCAGCTCAGTAAGGGTCCTAACAATAAAACGAAAAACCAAACCCAGTGCCGTCGAGTTGACTCACAGCAGCCCTATAGGACAGAGTAGAACGGCCCCATTGTTTCCAACGTGAGCCTGGCGGATTGGACCTGCAGACCTTTTGGTGAGCAGCTGAGCACTAACCGCTGCACCACCAGGGTCTCCAGCCCCAACGAGGCCCCTGTCCTCATCTCTGTGGCTGACCTACACAGCAGAACAGACTCGCATGAAGGTAAGCATCTTGAGATGGGAGATGATCCTGGATTCCTGAGTGGTTCTGACTGCACTCACCTGTGTCCCGAGAAAGAGGCAGAACTGCAGAAACCACAGGGCAGAGATGGGAGCCATGCGGCCACAAGCTGAGGAACACCAGCAGCCACCGGGAGCTGAAAAGGAAGGAGATCCTTCCCTGGTCCCTTGGGAGGGAGCGTGGCCCTGCTGGCACCTTGATTTGGGATCCCTGACCTGGATTCCTGCTTCTTGGGCTCTAGAACTGCGGCAACAGGTGTGGGAAGTCTCCCAGTTCATGTTCATTTGTTACAGCTGCAGCAGGAAAGCAGAGCCCAAGTTCTTCCTTCCATTTCGGAGGTCCTCAGCAGAGGGTCTCTGCCCCTTGGCACTGTTGACTCGGGCCGCATCCTGTCACCAGGCTGTTCCATGCCATGGGGTGCTGAGCAGCTTCCCTGGCCTCCACCCACTCAAGGCCAGGGGCAACCCACAGTCACTAAACTACAAATCTCTTCAGCCATCATCCAGTGGCCGCTGGGGGCAGCATCACCTTGGGTGAGAACTCCCGGGATAGTGAATTCCACTGACCGCCCCCCCAAGACTGTGTCCCCTGACCATCTGACCACCTGATGTCCTAGGATGCTGCCCAGGTTGAAGTCCACACACTGAGCAGGAAGGAGAGGAGACTCTCAGATCAGAAAGGTGCCCTGGCTGGCCCATCTGTCCCATCGGGAGTTTATTCTGTGGGTGGTGCAAGCAGAAACCCTGGTAAGAACTGGGCTGCTGAACAAAAGGTCAGCAGGTCAGACCCACCTTGTAAACCGCATGAGGCTGTTCTACCCTGTCCTACAGGGTCACCATGAGTTAGCATCGACTTGACTGTCACAAGGTTTTTTTACAAGTACAGTGTGAGCAGGGATTGAACTGTTTTCTTCCCACATAAAGATGGCAGGGACCCGTCCCCATTGTCCCCCCCACCCAGTGGCAGGTCATTCTCTTAGAAGTGTCCCTGGGGACAGCCTGCCTCTGCCTTGTTTTCTGAAGGGAGTGGTGGACCACATGGGGCAACAGGGTGGACATCTGAGGGAGGCGGCCACCCACTGCACGGGCCCCGCAGTCAGCGGCCAGGCTTGACTCGGCTCTGGTACTCAGTGGCTGTGAGACTGAGCCACTGAGGCCTGCTTGTTCACCTGTAAAACGGCAACAGTGGAACCTCCAAGATATCGCCCCGTAGAGCACGTGGCAATACCTATGGGGTGCTTTCTCTGTGTTCGACACCCAACATGGCACCTCAGGGTTGGGATGAGACGAGTCTGAGGGGTTCTGAGGCTCTCCTGCCTGGGAGTACCCCCAGGGGCCACGTCTCTGACCCAGAGGGAGTCTAGACGGGGGGCTCAGCAGTTTCAGTTACAAAAACCAGAACTGTACAAACCTAGGGTTTATGCATCCTCTTTAAGGTGTCAACAGGCAAAGCCATGCCTCCTGAGGACCGGGGTGCCCCTGACCCAACTCAGGGTGTTTACCATCACCTCATATGCCCGAAGAGTTGGAAGATGAGAAAGGAAGACCGAAGAACCACCGCCGGGCGCTAACTCCAGTGCTGGCAAAGGACACCGCCCGCACCGCTGTCTGCCAAGAGAGCGCTCCTCCAACCCGAGGACGGTGCCAGTACACCCTGACAACAGTCCCAGGAAACAACGCACCAGCACCTGACCGCCCGCCGCCAACCACCTGGGGTTCCAGCTCAGCCCCTGTGACACAGGAGGTGACCAGAGGCTGCGGGTGAGGGAAGGAAGGGGCCCAAAGGCTGGCTCAGCTCCTCCAGGACTGTTCTGCTACCCTGCTGCCCACTGCCCACTGCCCGCCCCACGTGACCTCTGCCACAGGAAGTGCTTAGGATCATACACTGTTCCGAGCACTTGATGCAACTGGTTTGTAACTGGCATGCGCCTGGCTGAATTGAGGCCATGGCTGGGGGTGCTGGGATTCCAGGGCACGGAGGGGTGTGGCGCCGCTGACAGGGTCACATAAGAGACAGGTATTTCAAGGTCACGACGTCTATTTATTTCCACACGTCACACTCCTCCCCATGTCACCACTCAAGAGCTGAGCAGGTCTGACGTGTGGACTACGGGGTGACGGTGGCCTCCTTCCTACTTGTCACCTAGAACACACCTCGGCGCCAAGCCTCCTCTTTCTAATGGTTTTGTTTAGAGCAGAGCAACGTGACACAGCCAAACTGCGGGCTGCACGGTGGCCAGCGGCTTCCCTGGGGTCCCTAGCCACACGTGCTGCTGGCCTGTCTGGGCGGCATCTCTGCTCTCACCTTCTGGAAACAGCTCCAGGGTGGCTGCTTGTCAATCTGAGAGGCAGGTGGCACCTGCCAGCCCCTCTGAATAGAAGGGGAACTCACGGAGGCCCCCAAGTGCTTGGACGTGGGGCCCCAGGGCCCACTCACCACCTGTGGGTGGGAGGATGGTGAATGGGTACAGAGAAGCAAGGACAGGCTGTTGCTGCCCTGGAGTGACCAGGAACAGAGCCCAGCCTCGGGCCATGACCCTGTCACCAGCAGTCTGCCATGAGGGCTGGAGGAAGAAGAGATCAGATGAGTGTCTATCAAACACTCTGAGCTGGAAGGAGTCACAGAACGCGGTCCTGGGCGCTCCAAAAGGCTCGCAGGACCAACACTGCTTCTCAGACACTGATATGTCCGTGTTCACGCAGAAACGCACAGTCCAGTGGTGCACAACGCTGGCGACGGACAGCGGCTGGCAGTGAGCTCTTCCCAGCAGGGACTCAGAAGGTGGCTGGGAAGGCGGCTTCTGACCAAGGTGGGGAAGGCCCTAAAATGAGATCCAGGAGGGCAGGGCGGGGGCTACAAAGACTCCCCGCAGCCACGGGCACCCATGGTATCTCAAACATTAAGCCTGCGACTTGGTAGCCAGCGCCCAGAGGCCCAACCCTCCCAAGCCCATGATTCTTGAAAATACTTTAGCGACTGGGCTGAAGGCCGGGGGAAAAGACAGTTGCTGGTTTGCGTTCGCTGCTGGCTGGCTCTTTCCTTCGGAAAGGGATCTGGGGGCCAGGGAGGGAAGACGGGTGTACAAAAAGGAGGGCGAGGAAGAACAGGACACTCCATCGGAACATGCAAGTCCAACTGGGTTTTTCTCTCTTGGGCAGTCCAACTTGAAAAAATGGCGACGGCGTCCAGTCTGTGGAAGACAGACGTGACGCTAACTTGGGCCGCTGCAGAGAGAAGACACAAATGTGGTCAGGACCCTGGTGGACAGCCACACTGGCAACAGACAGACAACGAGTGTGAACCTTCCTGAGTCGAGGAAAAGGGTGCCAATGGGTAGTGCATGCAGCCACTAACCAAACGGTTGGAGGTGAGCACACCCAAAGGTGCCTCAGAAGAAAGGCCTGGTGATTGACGTCGAAAGGCCTGGTGATTGACGTCCAAAAACCTAGTCACTATAAACTCCATGGAGGTCAGAAAAGGAGGATCTAGAATGTGTGGCTAACTGCCTCCATAAACAACTGTCCCCTTTGTCATGAGACCAGAAACAGTGGATGGTGCTCAGCTACCTTTACTGCATATTTTGATCAAAGATGCTATAGACAAATCCTAATCAAAAGGGGGGAAAATGTAAAACAGAAGTTTAACGTCTCACAGTATCCCAACTTTCTGGATCGAAGGAAGCTGGATGAGCCCCTGAAAACTACTGTCCTGAGACAATCTTTAAATCTCAAGCTGAAAACATCTCCTGAAATCACCTTTAAACCAAACAACAGGCAGCAAGCTTCATTAGTAAAGGTCTGCCCTGAGTACCACGTGCTCTCAGATCTCTCTGGGACTGAACGGACGGCAGCAACATGGGAGGGCAGAGAGGAAGCTCGGGGGGCAGCGAGCTTGTGTTCGGGAGAAGCGCCCAGAAGTGGACAGAGATAGCTGCACAACCTGAAGACTGTCACCAGTGTCACTGAATTGTATGTGGAAACACCACAGTGCTGGTGCTCGTTCTGCTGGGCAGATTCTCAGCACCACCTGAGAGAAGCCCACGGAACACAGTCCACACTACACACACACAGGGCACCGAGTGGGAGCTGGTGTCACAGCCACGGCAGGGAGCTGCCACGCCTGTGTCCCAAGCACCGGGGTACCCACGTCCACACGTGGCTGTGCTGCTGTACTGGACAGTGCAGACCTCACCAGCAACGTCCCTGTTGGGCAGGCCGGTGGCCTTGTTCACGTGTTGGAGAAGGTACTTGGACAGAAGGTTACAGTGGCTACAAAACCGTTCTTGCCTGAGTCATGTTCGAGTAACTTAAAAAAAACAAAAAATGCTGCACAAAAATGAAAAAATGCCCCAAGTATTAACAGTTTTGCTCTGGGTGGCAAGATGGAGGCTGAGTGAGTTTGTTTTTTTCACAGATTTCTATAAAAAACAGCAGAATAAAGCACTGTTTGGGAGGAAGGGCATCACACTTGGTGACAGGGAGCTTGCCCCACAGAAGGGAGAGGCAGACACCGTGGTCACTTCAGGGAGGCAGCTGGCCACCAAGGCTGCCCAGGCTGCGAGGCCCCTTCAGTCAGAACACCCAAGTCGGGGCAGAGGCAGAGGTAGGGCAGAGGGTGGCAGGGCCCTGCCCTGGCCCAGGAGACACCCCCACGTCCTTGGTGGCTGTCCCAGGGAGCATTCTGTAGCTGCCCTTCTGCACAAATGGTGTTTCAACCCTGATTTATCCCCATCTCTGGTTTACACACAGTGCAGACTTTGATCCTCAGTGGGAGGGGGCTAGGGGACAGGTTCAGGGACCCCTGGGGGGGTACACTAAGAAAGGTATGCTCTGACGGCCTGAGGCCTGCCAGGTGGGCAATGTGAGAGGCCCCCCCATGCCACCCCCCCATTAGCTCACTCGGCGGTCACTCCTGCTGGTCGTCATTGCTGGCACTCGGGGTCCGACTCCGGATCTGGCTCCTGAGCTGTTCTATCAACTCTGGATTCTGCTGCTGCATCTGCTGCGCGAACTGCTGACCGCTGCGGGGACACCGTGGGGCTGACAACGGCTAGTGGGGGGCCACCTGCGCCACTCTCCTTCCCCCCAACTCTGTACTCAGGGCCCGCCACCTGGCTCCCCAGCAGGCAGCCTTGCCCCCCTGTGGCTGGATGACAGGTCAGAGCAGGCCCTGTGCACCGGCCCAGGTCGCTCTGTCCTCACAGCAAGCCACGGCGTGTGACAGTACAGCTCTGTCCACTGCCGGATGTTTTCAAAACCGCCCAAACCAGCCGATTCCCAGCCACCCAGAAACTTCCACCTTTGGCTACCCTCTGAAACTCATCCTGAAGAAAACACAGCCCTGCAGTCACAAGGAGCCGAGATGCTGCCGGGAGCCCCAGTGGCTCAGTGGTCAAGCGCTCAGCCACCCACCCGAAGGTCAGCAGTCAGCAGCCAGCCAACAGCTCCACAGGGGACAGACCTGACAAGCTGCTTCTGTAAACATTAAGACCTAGAAAACCCTGTGCACTCTATCACATGGGGTCACAAAACCAAAAGCAAAAGCAAACCCACTGCGGCCGAGTCAAGGCCAACTGACAGTCACCCTACAGGACAGAGCAGAACCGCCCCGCTGGGTTTCCAAGGAGCGCCTGTAGATTCAAACTGCCGACCTTTCGGTGAGCGGCCAGAGCACTTACTCACTGCGCCACCTGCCCCCTGTGGGGTCACTAGGCGTTGGGACTGACTTGATGGCACAACCCCGCCCCCGGCACAGTGCCACAGGAGGACTCCCTCCCTTCTACCTGGGGTCTCCTAGTCCTCCCCCTCTTGTCCTCCATGCTGCTGTCACTGTGGCCGTCCCCCAGAAAGAGCCGGTGCACCACTGCTGTCTCACACTCATGTCTTTGTCCTCTGACGGCGCCAACTCCTGCCAGCTGTGCAGGGCGGCGCGTGGGAGGGGCCTCATCTTGCCTGCCGTCCTCCCCCGTCTCCCCAGTTCCGCCCACGTGCCCCCCACCTGTCCGCGCCCGCGCTCTGCAGGTCTACTCACGCCTGGATGAGGCTAGCGAGGTCGTTCTGAGAGGGGCTGGTGCCCGGAGTGCCCAGCGGGTTGTGGCCGCCTGAGATCATCCCAGACATGCTGTAGGGAAGGAATTGTGACCCGTCAGTGTGCTCACCTAGGGGACACTGGGTGATGTCTGGGGATGTGTGTAGTTCCCATGACTGGGTGGGCAGGACTGGCGTGGAGTGGGTGGGGGCCAGGGATGCTGCTCAGCACCCTGCCGTGCCCGGGACACAGGACAGCCCCGCCCAGAGAAGAGCCTGGCCTCCATGCCAGCAGCGCTGATGCGGAGGGACCCCGCATTTAGTCTCTGGGAGGTTAACAGGTCAATCCCTGCTTACTCATGAACCAGACCATGCTCCCGGTGGGTCGGGCTACAAACACGAGGACCCTCTGTGTCCAGCTCCCGTGACATCCCTCTCCTCTCTTCCCTACTCAGCGCACAGATTTCAATGCAGGCAGCTCCCTAGGACATCAGGAGCTCAGGTGGGCATGGGATGCAGAGTCTCCTGGGGGTCAGTGGAATCCCCTAGCCCAGGGGCTCTCACACAGGAGGATTGTGCTCCCAGGGTACACTGGGTGATGCCTGGTGACACCCATGGTTGTCAAGACTGGCAGGGTGCTAATGGCAACTGGGTGAACGCCAGGGACGCTGCTCAACCCCCTAGAGTGCACAGGACGGCCTCCCCCAAGAGCAGTGCCCGGGGGACAGACGCTTCAGGAAGACTGAGCCCCAAGGAGAAGCAGAGAAGGGACAGTCACTTACAGCTGCTGGACTTGGGGGTTGTTCATGAGGTTTGATGCCTGCAGGACAGAAGCAGTGTGTCAGAGGAAGAAAGTGTCACTAGAATCCCTAACCATGGGGCTCTCACCTGGGGTGACTCTGCACCAGGGTCCATTAGCTGTTGCCTCAACAAGCTGAGATACTGTGGCTGTCACTACTGACAGTGACACGGTGGAGACGAGGGTTGCTGCTCAGCACCCAGGACTACACAGGATGGCCCCACCCAGAGAAGGACCCAGGCCTCAATACCAGTGGTGCTGAGTGGCAGAGACAGCGCTGAGTGCCAGCAGAGTGGCAACGTGACACAGCCAGTGTCACAGACTGGAATGTGTCCCCGCACAGAGGTGTGCAGCAGTTTCGCTAGGCCATGACTCCCAGTGCTGGGTGTCATTTCTGTGTGCTGTAAACCCCGCCTCCGCAGTGCCAATGCGGGAGGACGGGCAGCGGTCCTGTGGGCGGGGCAGGACCCCACGCCTGAGTTTTTCTTGTGCCCTGAGGAAATTTCTTGGGGTATAAAGCAGAAGGAAGCAAACAGCGAGTTGGGGGCCTCATGCTACCAAGAAAGAAGCACCAAGAGCACCCGCTGAGCCTGGGGCCCCTGAGCCCGAGCTGTTCCCTGTCCAGGGGAAGGCAGACAAGATGGCACTTTTCTGAAGAGCCAACAGAGAAAGACTTCCCCTGCAGCTGATGCTTTAAACTGGGACATGTCGTCTACTGAACTGTGCGAGACTAAAAGTTCTTTCTAAAGGCATCCGGCCAGCAGTGGCCAGCATGGGCGGGCACGGCTTACCATGCTCATGAAACTCGGGTTGTTGAGCAGTCCAGCGATGTCGAAGGTGCCGACGCCTCCCGTCTGTGAGGATGAGAAACGGGGAGCAGCACTGTTAGTGGCACCCAACTGGGGACCAGGCACCAGAGACACTGCCATCCCCCATCAATGGTACCCCGTGGTGTTTTTCAAGGCAGCGGGCCCAGGGAAGAGGCACTTCAGGCGAGCCACACACAGACATTCAGAAAGGGAGGCTGAGCCCAGGTCCCAGCCTCTGCCGTGAAGGCCTGGCCTGCACCCTGGTCACCAGACTCACCGGGCTCGGCGCCTCCCGCAACTTGAGCTCTGCGATCTTCAGGTTGGACCTGTAAGTCTCGTTGTCGGGGTCCAGCTCCAGGGCCTTCTTGTAGTAGGCCACTGCTTCCGAGTGCTTGTTCAGGCTGGACAGTGCCAGGCTGGGGACACAGCGTGGGGTGCAGGGACGTGGGCAAAGCTGGGCCATCCCTCCCCACCACCAGGACCCCATCATGCCCTTTCCCTCCTGACAGAACCAGGCTGGATACCAGCCACGAACACTGGAAAACGACAGTCCAGAATGTGAGGTGAGCCAGGAACAAGCCGGCGAGGGGCTGGGAGAACAACCCCGTGCGGGGTCGGGCGCCGCCCTGCAGACACACCCAGCCCCGTCCGCCCCACCGTGGGCGCTCCCCGCCTCGCCGGCCCCCCACGCGCACCCCATGCGGCCGTAGGCCTTGCTGTAGGACGGCTCTATGCAGATGGCCCGCTCGCAGTCCTGCACGGCCCCCGCGTAGTTCCCCAGCTTGCTGTAGGCGGCGGCCCTGGGAAAACAAGCAGGACAGGACCCTCAGCCGGCCTCCCTGAAGGGCGACCAGCCCCCGGGGAGCCGGGGTCCTTCCCAGTGGCCAAGGAGGAGCCACTGAGGGTGAGCCTCAGTTTCCCCATCCATGAGATGGGGGCAGTTTTTTGTCCTGAGGGGGCTACACGTCCCTGTGGTGCTGGAAGCTGTGCCACCAGCATTTCAGATGCTAGTGGGGTCACCATGCTGGGAAGGCTCCTGCGGAGTTGGACAGAGACAAGGAAGAAAGGCCTGGGGAGCTAATTCGGAAAAGCAGCCAATGAAAACCTGCAGCAAACACAATACCACGTGGCTGGCTGGCTACAGGGGCACGGAGGGCATGCTGCCTGGTGAGGCGGGCTGGCCCCACGGCTACAAGGGCAGACTGGAACATGGTGTCCAGTGTGAGGAAGACCTGGGACTGGGCAGGGTGTTGTTCCATTGCCATGACCTGGAAGTGACTCGACAACCACTCAGAGTTGCAAGGCCAACACCTCTGGGCTGCCCGGCGGCCGGGCGGAGCTGGCGGCGGGGGGCGGCGCTGGCGGCTGCACGGGCTCCCACCTGACACGCGCCCTGTCCTGGTGCTCTTGGGAGGACACGATCCAATCCAGGGTGAAGGAGGTGGGGCCAGGGGGCTGACTCTGCACAGCCGTGACCCAGTGCAGGCTCGTCACCCAACCAAGGGCCAACCAACGGCACGGGCCTGAGAGAGGCAGGCTGCTCTGGGTTAAGAATCCAAGCAGAAGAACCCCAGACATCCATACAAAAAGCAAACATTAGAGCCCCACCCTCTGAGGGGAACCCCAAGAGTGAGGATGGACTGACCACACACCCATGCCTCCCACAGGAGGGTCTACAGTTCTTTGTATTTCGAGGCAGGAACGGGCGAAGCCTAGCCTGCGGGCCAATTCCAGTCCACCGCCTGTGTTTGTAAATGAAGTTTTACTGGCGCCCAGTGGGAGCCATCACTCTTGTAGGCCACACTCATGGGCGCCCTTGTGTTATAACCTTGCAAGCTGAAAATATCAACTCTGGAGCCCTTTACATAGAAAGCCTGTCCAACCCTAGCCTAGAATCTCCACAAAGCCTCTGCGGATTGTTCCTTTCCACATTTTAATTCAGACACTCTGGAGGCTCAAGGGTCGGCTGACAGACAGCTAGCGCTGGTGGCCTGGACCCACCCGGGGCTTTCCAGAGACAGACCTGGTGTACTGCTCATGCCAAGGTGACAGCCTAGCTTGGTGTCTTACAAGCTGGCCACCAGCCACCAAGACCACTAAAGACACAAGGAAAACAGAATCGTATGCGACAGAAGGGGCCACCTAAATCAGAGACTCCATCACGTGACACCAGAAGAACCGGATGGTACCCGGATGCCATCAGTGACTGTCCTGACAAGGAACACCACACAGAGAGAGTCCTTGATGGAGCAAGAGAACAGGGCTGTGGAACTCCCACACTAGTGAAAAGACCAGACTTTGTGGCCTGGGACACAAGGGGTGCTGGCAGGCGTGGCCCCTGTACTGTCTCTTAGCCCCAAACGAAAACCACTGCTACAGTCGGCTATTCAGACGCAGACTGTAAGATAGTACTCGTCCAGAGTATGCTCCTTAGCTCAAGTACATGCATGAGATGAAATGGGCAGGTCCTGTGCAGAGGCCAGGTGGGCACGCAGAGGGGCACAGCGGCTGGCTGAACAGACGTGTGAAATGAGAGGTAGAGAGGAGGAACGTGCTGTCACATTACAGGGAGGGCGCCTAGGGTCACATAACCACAGGTGTACACAATTTTGTACATGAGAAAGTAACCTGAGCTGTTAACTTTCACTTAAGGTATGCACACACACACACACACACACACAGAGAGACACGCACAGATCCCAGCCTAGGAAACCCCGTGGGGTAGGTGCATCACATGGGATCACTGTGAGCTGGAAATCAACACGGCGGCACCTAACAACAAACTAGTCCATTTAGTCCCGCGTTACCATTTTTCAAAGTAACTGATTGTTCAGAATGCTTGAATCACCACCTCCACTTGTACTGCCCCAGAGACGGGAAACCACCGGGAGCGCGCAGCTCTCCTCCAGCATGCCCAGCTAGCCTCGTCACTGAACACTACCCCGACTTCAGACGACCGTCTGGGTTTGAAGTTTCACATGGGGAGCTGCGCCCTGTTTGAGTGTCCCTGTCAGTACCACTCACCACCTCTAGGGACCCATGGGTCAGTCATTTAGACATCCCTTCCCACTCCACTCACTGCCTCTGGGGACCTCGTGGGTCAGTCAGTTAAACGTCCCTGTCCACTCCAGTCACCACCTCTGGGGACCTGTTGGTCACCCATTTGAAATCACAGAAGTCACTGCTAAGCTACAGTGTGGACGCAGCACCCGCGTCGAGTCCTGCAGACCACCTGCGGGTCCTCGATCCCCCAGGAGGCAGTGTGACCACCTTACCCCGCCCCAGCCCGCGCCGCCCCGAGCCGCACCTGTTACAGAAGTAGACGGCGTTGGCTGGGTTGAGCTCGATGGCCTTGCCGTACAAGTGGACGGCTGCTTCAAAGTTCTCGACTTTCATCTGTTCATTTCCTATGAGCAAAGAGAAAACATTCCACCAAGCTGCTAATGTCAGAGCTGCCAGAGTGGGAGGATGCTGACCTCATTCCCAGACCTTATGGGATTAAGTATTTTTGTTTTATTTTAGTTACTGTGAATACATACATAGGAATTCCTAGGTAGCACAAACCGTTACACGCTCAGCTATTAGCTTATTAGTTCAAAGCCACCCAGAGGTGCAAGAGACAAGCCAAGGGATCCGCTTATGCAAGGTCACAGCCCTGAACATCCTAGGGCACTGCTTCTACGCTGCACCCACAAGGTCACTGTGAATTGGAAAAGATTCTGTAGCATCTAACAACTGACACGTGTGTAACTCGTTGTCTGCCTTTTACACATTCCTCACCCATGTGACTAGCAACGGTCTGACACTGTGTCATGCAGCCACCATCACAGCTGTCCCCTAGTCATCGTGCCACCATTCACAAAACTCAGTAGCCCTCCAATTAAACAATGAGCAAAGGACATGAATGGCCACTTCACCCACGTAGACATGCGGGCAGCCAACAGACATGTTAGGAAACGTTCATGATTATCAGCCACTGAAAAAAATCAGAGTAACAAATGTTGGGGAGATTGCAGGGAGACTGGAACTTTTATGCACTCTGGGTAGCAAAGCAAAATGTTACAATCACTATAGAAAAATGCTATGGCACCTCCTTAAAAAAACAGAAATGCCACATGACCTGGCAGTCCTATTGCTGGCAAGACACCATAGAGAATAAGAGCTGTCACATAAACAGATACAGGCATGCCAACGGTCACTGCAGCGGCCTAGGCACCCATCGGGAGAGGCACGGATAAACAACTGTAGCCCACACACACGAGGGGACAGTGTGCAAAAATAAACCACCGTGATGACCGCACGAAACACACGTGGATGAACCCAGAGGGCACTGTGCTGAGTGAACTAAATGATCCCAAGAGGACAACTGTTGTATGAGACCGCCATTTAAACAACCTACAACTTACACGCAGGAACCACACAGTCTTTGATGGTTACAGGGAGGGGAGGGTGGGAGAGAGGAAAAATCTCTAACTAGACAGGAGACAAAAGTGGTGACCAGTGAAGGTAAAGACCACACATGACACAGGCAGAGTCAGCGCATGGCCTCTGACTAGGCAAGGCCACAGGAGCCACCCAGACACAGGCCAACACCTTGAAGGGACAAGGCACTGCGGCTGAGGGCTGGGGACCCACAGTCTCGGGGGACATCTAGGTCAACCAGCATAACACACTTCATTAAAAAAAAAATTCCCCATTCTACTTGGGGACACAGCCTCTGCAGTCACGTCTCTGGGTCCCATCCCACCTGGAGCAAAGGAGAATGAAGAAAACTAAAGACACAAGGAAACATTCGCCCAAAGGACTGACGGACCACAGGAACCACAGCCCCCGCCAGCCGGAGCCCCGGAGAGCTAGACGGGGCCCGGCTACCACCAGTGACCACTGTGACAGGGATCACAACCGAGGGCCCCAGACACGGCGGGATGAAAACGTACATGGAATTCCAATTTACAGAAAAAGAGCAGACTTAGTGGTCTGACACACTGCAGGATCCCCCAAGACTACAGCCCCTGGGCCCCGCTAACTCAGAACTGAGGCCATCCCCGCTGTCCGCCTTCTGGCCTTTGACAAGCCTGTAACACAAACAGCGAGACATGTGAAAGACGTGCTGCTTAGCACCACAGGCAGATGGGACCGAACGGGCACCTCTGCCTGGAAGACGGTAAGAAGGCAGCAAGGGGCAGGAAAACTGGCCCAGTGGTCATGAGGAACCCAGGCTGGGAAGGTGGAGAACAATCTGTGTACAGATTTTTGAATGAAAAACTGATTTGCACTGTACACTTTCCCCTGAAACACGATAAACAAGAACACCTCAGGATCCCCTACACAAGGACTCACCCTCTCCCGTTTCCCTGCGTCCAGTGACCACTGACACACTGGTCCCTGTATGCTTCCCTCACGTAAGGGAAATGTCTCACATTAGGGAAATCACACAGTCCATCTTTTCCCTTTGTGTCTGCTTTCAAGGCTCATCGATGCTGCGGCAGGTGTCAGGACCTCAGGGCTCTTTACGGCTGACTGGCACACCACTGTGTGGACGGGCCACATAGTGGGCTGGTGGACACTGGGGTTGGGCCCAGCTCCTGGCTACTGGGAAGGGTGCTGCAATGGACACTGGCATACATGATCCAAGTCCCTGCTGTCCAGTCTTCCGGGTACACACATAGGAGTGGACTCGCGGGGACCTACAGTATTTCTAGGAGCCCTGGTGGCTAGCCCATGAACGGAAGGGTCAGCAGTTCAAACCCACCCAGCTGCTCTGCAGGAGCAAGACCTGGTAATCTGCTCCTGTAAAGACCATGGCCTAGGCAGGTGAGGTGGGGGTCACGACTGTCACGTATGTTCAACAGAACTGAAAATCCTCACTGCATCCCAGCACTTCTATGCTTACCGTGTGATGAACTGCCCCACCCCGTTCTCCACAGTGGCCGCCTGCCGTCTCAGTCCCACAGGCAGTACCCACGTGTCTGTTTACAGATGCTCCCTGGGCCCCAGGGCTGACTGCATGCAGGGACCAGCCTGAGTGCTATCTCCCCAGCATATGGGACACTGGCCAGGCAGGGAATGGAGGACAGGGTGCCCAGGAGGGGAACAGCCCCTCACTCACCTTCTGTCTTGAGGCGCTCGGCCTCCGCCCAGTCCTCCTCAGAGGGCGGAGTCCGCTCTGGGCTCCTCCGGTCCCGTGGCATCTCCTGGAGCAGGGGACAAGGGCAGGTACTTTGAGCAGTGGTGGATGACCCCCCAGCGCCTTCGATCTGGTGGTGTCCAGCCACCCTGTCCCCCAGGGATACCTTGAGGGGACAGCCCAGCTCTAAAGGGGAGGCGCCACACCTGATGCCTGAGTTCCCGGGGGGACCCTGGTGGCTGAAGCCAGCGCTCCACCTGCATCCCCCTCGGGCAGGAAGAGGCTGACTGTCCGCTTCCCAGGTCGCACGGCGCAGCACCCGACGACCAGAGACAGACAGAGCACTGACGTGGCGCTCGGCACACGTCTGGCCCCTGATGCAGGTCTACCATTGGGGGAGGCTGTGGTGTGGGGACCCGGAAGCTCACCTTGCCTGTGGCAGCTGCTTCAAATATTTCTGGAAGAGTCTGAGGCAGCGCCAGGTCACGGTCCTCCGCTGTTACCCCAAACGCGGTCTCCAGGCACTGGATTGCCACTGGAAGGGGGGCACAGTCACCATCCTTGAAGGCACCCAGTCTGTGTGGGATGTGCATCTAGCCCTGTGTCCTGAAGGGTCCCAGGCAGGGTGGCTGCTTGTTCCCTCAAGTTGGACTCACAGAGGCACAGACACGTCCCACACCAACACATCCCCAAAGCTCCTGGTTCTAAAGCCCCTCACTCCTGCCAGTGACAATGCTTGTGGCCTCATTCCCTGACCCAACCACCCAGACAATCATGCAGACGTGCGGCTGCCCAGCCAAAGAACACTTGCCCACCCCAGCGTTCCAGAAGGACGTCAGCCCCTGACTCCTTTGTGCATACAAAGCTGTTGGTCCTAGGGACCCCGTGTCTGAGGGGACGAGCTAGAGAGGGACAGCTCTCCAAGCCCCTAGAGCCTAGCCCAGAGAGGGGGTTGGCCATGCCCCCGGGGGAGGACAGGGAAGTTGGCGGGGGCCTGGCCAGGCCCCCCGGGAAGACAGGCAGGCGGGCGGGACACTCACCTTCCAGGCTCTCCTGGGCATCGGAGGAGAGCCCGCCATGCCGCAGCTGGTCGTGCAAGAACTGGATGATGGCGTAGGCCAGACGCTGCTTGTTGTCCATGGTGACCTGGGACGGCCGACGCCGGGGTGTCCAGGTCTGGGGGCAGAGCCAAGAGTGTGAGCGCGGCCATTCTCGGAGCTGAGTCTGTTCTGACTCAAGGAGACCCCAGGTGACAGAGAAGAACTGCCCGCAGGGTTCCCTAGGTCGCAATGTTTACAGAAGCAGGTGGCCCGTTTTTCTCCCGAAGTCATCAGCGGGATCCGAGCTTTCACTGTTACAGCCAAGTGTTTAACTGTCACACCACCTGGACTCCCCACAACGGTCAGGACCAGGAGAGTGTGACTGGTGCTCAGATAAGGCACCCTGTGGGACCCTCCCCAAGCTTGCTATCCCTCTCTTCTCCCACTTGTCACATTGCAGACACTTTGGACCCACTGATCCCCCAAATGGCCTAGCACTCACCCCTGCTCCCAGCGACGCCCCACACAGCCCGGCCCCTCCTCTCCACTGCTCCCAACTGGCTGGGAGGATGTTCTCTCAGTCTAAGGCAGAGAGGCACAGCTGTGACAGCACTTGTCACACTCTCCCTGACCAGAAGGGCACCACACGACGTGGGCAAGACAGGCAGCAGCCCCAAGAGACCAATGGCCACCTGAGATGGCAGAGCTTTGTAGCCCTGGCCCTCAGGTGGCTTCTCTGCCCTTTGTTAACGGCCATCAGGTTGGCTAAGACACGCAGTGACCCCACGCACCTGGGGACGAGGGCTGCCTGCCCCTGTGCCACCTCCACGATCGACTGCGGATCAGACCATTGGGACCCTCAGGGGTCTCACTGGCCGACCTTTGGAAGATGACTGCCAGGATTTCCCTCCTAGTCCCTCTCAGCCGGTCGGCTCCAGAGACACCTATTCGGCGTCCCGGCAACATGCACGCCTCCCCCGAGAGGCAAGTGGTGGGTGCACGGGCTGGAGACTGAGCCCGGGACTCTGGCACGGAAGGCAGGGACCCTACCACACAGCCACCACTTGCCGTTGAGCTGATTCCTACTCATGACACCCTCCCCCGGCATGTCATAGCAGAAGTGTGCTCCCCAGGTCTCCTATGGCCGACTTTTCTAACACAGAGCACCAGGCCTTTCTTCTGAGGCTCCTTCTGGGAGGGTGTGAACCTTCAGCATTCTGGTTAATAACTGAGTGTTTTCACCCTGTGCACCACCGGCCAGGGCCTCAGGACTTAGTCAGGACGGGGTTTGGTTCAGTTACTGCAGCAGGGGGACACCCCACCCTTCAGGCTGGCAAGCGTCTCAAGAATCAGGTGAGACGGGGTCTTCTCGGACAGAGGTAGGAGGCAAGGCAAGGAGAAAACAGGTTTCCTGGGGATGGGGGATGAAAGGGTGGTGTCAGACAGCAACTGAGGCAGGGTTTTAGGGCGAGGCTGGCCTGTGCCCTGGAGGGTCCTAACAGAAGCCTTCGTTTCAGGCTCAGGCTGAGGGCAGCCAAAGCCCAGGGCTCTGGAGAGAGAGAAGCTGAACCCACATCTGGCTAACAGGCCTTTTGCTTCTAATTAACAGGATGAGCAGTTCAGTCATTTGAATCCAAGATGGGAATCTGGGCGTCTGTGACTTTAAGGAGGCCCGGTAGGGCAGTGGTTAAACTAACCAATTACTAACTGCCGGTTGGTGGTTCAAGACCAGCAGGAGACAAGCGTGGCAGTCTGTTTCCCTAGAGATTTAGAGCCTCGTATGCTCTATGGGGCAGGTCTACTTTGTTCTATGGTGTGGCTATGAGATGAAGGACTCAGCCGCAGTGGGTTTGGGTTTTGGGGGAGGGGCCTCAGGTTGCTGGGTGGTGCCAGTCTGAACTGAGCCAGTGGCAGTGGTCCCAGGATGCTGCCCCCACTTCAATCCCCACACCAAGTGGGGAGGAAACAGAAGGGGAGTCAGGAACCAGGGGGTCACCCTGGTTTACATCGTCTGATCCCCAGGGAATTTACTCTGGGGTGCTGTGTGTGCACGCACCAAATTCAATCTTTTTACCCAAATAATTAAAGCAGGGTTTCCCCTCTCAGGATCTCTGGAACGGTGCCGGGTCACCCTCTCGGGTGGGTGTCCCACGCATTGCAGCTGTTCAGCTGGGTGCCTGGTCTCCACCCAGTTGTGTCAACCACAAACGTCCTCAGACACCAGCAAACCACCCACGCTGAGAACCAGTGACATAAAGGAAACGGAAACACGAACAGCTCTCAGTCACTGCCACTGCCACCTGGAACTGTGGAGCTCACTCTGACTCATGGCGTCCCCATGTGTGTCAGAGGGAACTGTGCTCCGTGGGGCTTCCATGACTGAATTTCTGGAGTGGCCCGCCACGCTCTTCTCCCAAGGTGCCTCTGTGGACTCAAGCCGCCCATCTTTCCATCAGCAGCTGAGCACGCAGACATCAATACAAATCAGGTTATCCGGCCAAACTACTCTGCTGGGAACTTACAAAAAAAAAAATCCATCTGCATGGTGAACGTTCTGGATTTCAAAACTGCAGACAAGGGGCTATGACGACCCCGTGCACCATGGAACGACACTCTGCCCACTCCTGTGTTATCCCCACGACTGGCTGCAGGTCAGACCACCATGACGCGTGGGGTTTTCACTGGCTGACTCTCAGAGGGGGACTGCCAGGCCTTTCTTCCTAGTCTTAAGCCTGGACACTTGGCTGAGACCCTTTTGGCATCCCAGCCACACATGAGCCTCCATGCACCACTGGTCAGGGACTGAACTCAGGTTTCCTGCACAGAAGGTCTGAGTTCCACCACCAAACTGCTAGAGCCCCCATCAGTCGAGAACCCCAGAGCTCAGCTCAGTAAGGGACCCTGCAGTGTTTGACTCCGGCAGCTACTAAGCAGTGTGGCTTCTGAGCACAGGGAGCTGGGGAGGACAGGCACCAGCACACAGACCCTGTGACAGCACAGAGCCTCTCGGGTGCTCTACATGGGGTGATACAGGGAAGCGCTCTTCCACGGCCACCAGACAGAATTCTCAAAGCCCGCTTTCTCCAAACAGACAAGCTTTGAAAGCTGTCAGGCACCACTTCCGGGCCGTGGCCCAAAGGGCAAAGGAGGAAGAGGACAGACACCGGGAGGCCACGCGCCAGAAGGGCAGCTGGCCCCGGCCCACCCACTCTGCCTCTGTGGTGGTCTCCAGGGTGTTGCTTCCCATCTTTTCATTGTATCATCTAAACAAATAGCTCCCATTCCTGTCCTTTTTCTTGGCCAGAACTGACTGCTGAGAAAACAGCAGGTGGTCAAAAGGAGTACCCTGGCTTGTCCTGCAGGGCCACCCCCTCCTGCCCTGACAGCCGCGGTGAGGTCCACTCCGACTCACGGTCATCGCACGAGCGCCACAGCAGAGCTACGCACCACGGGGTTTTCAACGGCTGGTTTGGGCAAGATCACCAGGCCTTTATTCTGACATGCCTGTGAGTGGACTTTTGGTCAGGAGCCTGGCATGTTAAGTGGCTCCACACCCCCATCTGTGCCCATCTGTCCGGCTGTCACTCTGTGTTGGATTATAAGTTGCTGTGATGCTGGAAGCTACGCCACGGGTATTTCAAACAGAGCTTCTACACTCAGACAGACTAGGAAGAAAGGCCTGGTGACCCGCTTCCGAAAAACCTATCAACCAAAAACCTGTGGATGATAATGGTTGGAAGTGCCACCAATAGTGGGGACGGTGCCGGACGGGCTGCATTTTGTCCTGCTGGGCACAGAGCCACTGCCAGTCAGGGGCCAAGTGCACAGCAGCTAACACAGCCAACAGTGACACGGACCTGTTTCCCCACTGGACCGGGAGTCCCTGGAAAGCCCATTTTTCCTTTGAGTCCCAGCGCCAAGAAGCATCTGACCCATATGGACTCAAGAAAATGTTAGATCTCGTGGCGCTCAGACCTCCTTGGTGGAAGTCATTTCTCTTCGGGCTTCAGTTTTCTTGCCAGAAAAAGAGATAACAAATCCTGTCTTACCTAACCATGGCAAACCTCTTTGTTTTTTTTAAAGACATTTCTGATCTTTTTAATGTATTATTTCTGAAATCCTTTTTTTTATTATGATTCAATGAAAATGTACATTCCCATATAAATTTACAGCAAACCTCTTTATTTCTTCAAATGTCTACCAAAGACTTCCCCGTGTAGCCACTGTAGCGTCTTGGAAAACACACACAACAAAAGCACTGAGTGGACACTGCAGGTTCCCTGGGGGGCATAAAAGTTAAGAGCCTGGAGCTGCTGACCCAATCGGCAGCGGGGTTTCAAGTCCACCCAGAGGGGCACTGGAAGACAGGCCTTGCAATCTGCTTCCCAGAAATCAGCCACGGCAAACTCCGTGAGGAGCAGCGCCACTCCGAGCCAGGGCAGCACCTGATCCCGCCTGCAGTCATGCCCTCTTCTAGGAAGATGTCATCGTAAAGCTCAGCTAACGGCCTTGGAGTGAGCGCCTGGGACTTTCTAGGCCTCTTGCTAAATGCTTTACGTGGGCACCTGCCTTTTTCAGGGGTTAGCACACATCTTCTAGAAACGGTCCGATTGTCAATACTCTCCTTGCAGCTTTGTAAGCCACAAATGAGATCCCTGATGCAGTGACTGGACTTTGCTACCATCGCGTGAAGGTGGCCATGCAGAGTGTCCAAGTGACGGGGCTGCAGCCTGGGGAAACGTCCTCTGAAAAAAAGAGGCCAGATTTGGCCCTCAAATTAGTTTTGCTGAAGCTCTGGTTTTGTTTCATCCTTAGGAGCCAGATGCAGAGACTATCACAATCCTTCGTGACACGGACAGAAACACTGAGGCTTAGAAAGACAGGGAGGGGGCGGGGTGGCTCAGCAGGAGAACACCCACCTCCTACAGGGCAGACCTGGGCTCCAGTCTGGGCCAGGGCCCTGGAGGCACAGCCACAGCATCTGTCCTTGGTGGCCTGCACAGTGCTGCGGGGCTGAGATGGTCTCAGGGAGTGCTGGACTAAGGCAGAGTAAGAATAAAGGCCTGGGGATGGACTTCCGGAAGTCAGCCAGTGAAAACTACACAGAGCATGGGGACATCACCAGTCGGTGACCAGCCTGGCAGCCACTAACAAGCCACCCAGCCAAGAAGTTACAAATCAAGAGTTTTCAACTCAGGCACTCTTGACTCCAGAACCTCAACTCCAGGAAGTGTGTTCTACCTTCCCACAAAAATGGGGACACAGATGAAACTCTGCCGGTCACCTGGGGCAGGGGGAGGTCCTGAGACTGCCAGGCTGGTGGACAGTACTGGTGTAGGGCCAGACTGCTTGACTTGGGCACTGCTGGCATTCAGGGCCCAATCACTCAAGTGGGTGACGCTGTCCCGGGCACTGCACAGTTCTGAGCAACATCCCTGTCCCCTACTCCTTCAGTGACAGGAGCGCCTCCTCCAAGCTGTGACAAGCACAAATGTCCCCTGACATCACCAGTGTCCCCTGGGGAGACGGGCAAAATTACCCCTGATGGACAACCACTGTCTAAAGAAAGGAAAAGCAGACAAAACAAACAGAACTGGAAACCAAAAAAAAAAAAAAAACCAGGAGAGTCACTCAGACAGAGGGACGTGGACTGCACAGATATCACCCAATGGCACTCAGCAACAAAAACGGCTAAGAAGTGTCAAGCATGTGATTTTAAAAAAAAAAACGTCACTGCCATCAAGCTGATTCTGACTCATAGCAACCCTGCAGGACAGAGGAGGACTGCCCCACAGAGCTTCCAAGGAGCATCTTGCAGATGTGAACTCTGCCCTACAGGGTTGCTAGGAATGGGAGTTAACTTCATGCAGTGGGGTCAATCTGGTTTAATGACCAAGGAGGAAACCCTGGTGGTGCAGTGGGCAGAGCAAAACTGTCCCAACAGGGTTTCCAAGAAGAGCCTGGCAGATATGAACTGCTGCCTTTCTGGTTAGCAGACATACTGTTTAACCGTATTTCACGGTACTGAACCCACACAATAACCTTGTGGAGCATGCACTCTCACAATCCCTACTTTACAGTGCAAGATCCAGGTGGCGCAAATGGTTATGCGCTTGACTAGCAACTGAAAAGTTGGCAACTTAAAGCCATTGATCGGCATCACAGAAGAAAGGTCTGGGAATCTGCTTCAGGAGCAGTTAGAGCCAAGGCCTATCAGTGGAGCAGTCACACGTTGTCACACATCAGGTTGCTACCAGCAGGAATTCACTCTACAGCACTCAGTTTATCTTCAGACAAGTGGGGGGCTTGGCCAACTTTCCAAAGTTAGCAAGTGGGTGGCCTAGCTGGTTCTGAATGACCTATTTTTCCCAACCCCAGTAAATGCACAAAAGACCCTAAATGTAAAATACCAGAAAAAAAAAAAGTAAAGAAAAAAACCCACAAACCCACTTCCGTGGAGTTGATTTCAACTCAAAGTGACCCTACAGACAAAGCAGAACTGCTCCACAGACTTTCCAAGGAGCGCCTAGAGGATTCGAACTGCCTACTACCTTTTAGTCAGCAGATGTAGCACTTAACCACTATGCTACCAGGTTTTCCACATGTAAAATAAGACCTAACAACTGCTAACCCTCTGGAGCGCACCCACCCATCAGGCTGCCTTTCTACAGAGCCTCGTGTGTTGCTGTGACGCTAGAAGCTATGCCACCGCTATTTCACATGCCAGCAGGGCCATCCACGGTGGACACGTTTCAGCAGAGCTTCCAGACTAACATTAGGAAGAAAGACCTGGCGATCTACGAGCAACAAATCAGTCAATGAAAACCTTATGGGTCACAACAGAACACCGTGCTATACAGCACTGAAAGAAAAACCCTCCAAGATGGAAGGCACTCAAAATACACAGCGGCCGCAACCACGGACTCGAAGAGACCACCGATCGCCAGATGGTGTGGGACCCCAACTGTACGTGGGGTCACCACTGAGTCGGAACCTACTCAAACCCAGCGAACAACAAACCACCCTTGGCAGCTCTCTCGGTGCTGACAGGTGGCTTTAAACCTCCCACGAATTCTCCCGAGGCAGGGATTGTGACCATGCCCATTTTACAGAGAGGAAACCTGAGGCTCCGAGAAGCCCTAGAGACTGGTCCAGGTTTCTCAGCGAAGGAGTAGCGATTGAAATGCAGCACGTCTCAAGGCAGGTAATGAGAACCGTAACAGTAGCAAACACTGAGCCAGCGCCCACTCCGTCCCTCGTCCTCGTCACGAACCTGCGAACCCGCATTTCCAGGCCCAGGGCCCAGGACAGCGAGGCGACGACTCGCAGGGCCGCCCGAAGCCGCCCTGCCTCAGTTTCCCCTCCGCACCACCCACTAACAGACCTGCGGGACGCGACGACTCCGGCCCTAAATCGCTCGCTTGTTCCACGTCTGGGAGACCCAGGAACTAAGAGCCGAGGACTCCAGGCCCGCCGGCTTCAGCGCCGAACCCCCCCAACTCACCTCTAAGACAGCCAAACCCCGACCCACCGACGGCTGCGCTTGCGCACCGCGGCGCGGACCGGCCCCGCCCCTCGGGCGAGACGCCTGCGCAGGAGGCGCAGGCTCCCGGCGGTATTCATCCTGCGCAGGCGTGTTAGCGCTCGAGCAGGGAGGGGTCGGAAGTGACGCAATTTGAAGGCGGACTAAAGATGGTAGTTAGGGCAACTGACCTCTCTGACCGAATCGGGACGGATTTCAGGGCTTGCCCTTTAGAGCGGTGCATGGTGGGACGGTGGCTGACACCAGCGGGACAGTCTAGCCGACCACGTGCTCTAAGCCGGCCACGTGGTGCAGCTGCGTTTGGACAGCTGGGGGCCCCGGAACGGCTCGGGCGCTGGGTGAATGGGAGGAGTGTACCCACCATGTTTGTTCATTTATTTCTCCACCCGACCACCCACTCACCCGGAAATGCATTTTCTTAATTCCTAAGACGTAAAGGAATGTAGAGATGTTTGTATTCAGGTATGTTTGTTTAGCTAAACAAACATAGCAAGTATTTACCGTGAACCTGCTAGAAAGACCAGCAAAGTGTCTGCTCTGATCACGTTGTTACCCACTGCCCTCCAGACCCTTGCTACCCCATGGGGTTTCCAAGACTGTAAATCTCTACGGAGGACGACTGCCACTTCCTTTTCCTAGGAAGCTGCTGGTAATTTCCAACCATTGCCTTTTTCGTTAGCAATCGATCGCTTTCACCACTGCAACACCAATTACTTTGTACGGGGGCGGGGGGAGACTACCGATACAATAGTAAAACCAGAAACCCTACTGCTAGGGACCCGGTTTTGACCTGTGGTGAACCCGTGTGTGTCAGTAGAACTATGCCCCATGGGGTTTTCAGCGGCTGTTTTTCAGCAGTAGATCGTAGAGCCTTTCAAGTCCCCTCTGGGTAGACTCAAACTTGTGATCTTTCAGTCAGCAGCTGAGTGTGTTTACTAGGGACTTCATAAACGATCAGGCTAATTCATAAACACACATCGCACTCAATACAAACACGATGAAGAAAAAAGGGGGTGCTGTGAATCTTTTGGAAACCGTGTTGACATAAGGGTCAAAAGCAATGGCTACTAACCGAAAGGTCGGCAGTTGTAATCTACCAGGTGCTTTTGGGGGACTCTAAGGGGTAGTTCTACTCTGTCCTTTAGGGTTGGGGGAGGTAGGAATTCACTACGCAGCAATTTTTTTTCAGGTGATTGTGATTGGGGAAGCTAAGTGCGGGGCTCTTAAGGGAAGATCTCTCCTTTGGGTGTGGATTTGAAGGAGAAGAAAACACAGAGGGAAAATTCCCTCAGGTACAGGTGTTCTAGAGGACTCTCTAATTCTGTTAAAGAAATTTATTGGCGCCAGTATATCAATTGACTAGGAATCATGAAAACCTGAGTCTGAAGCTCACAGACTCCAGGGAATGGGGCGCACAGAGTTACAGTCCCATACAAGGAACTACAAAGCACAATATTCTGGCTGGTTTACAGCATGTCGTGGATTGAATTGTGCCCCCTCGAAATAGCTGCCAACTTGGCTAATTCATGACTCCCAGTATTATATGGTTCTCACGCATTGTTGTAAATCCTGTCACTATGATGTTAATACACGTTAAACCAAAAAACCCAGCCCACTTCCACTGAGTTGGTTCCACCTTGTAGCAACCCTATAAGATAGTAGAACTGCCCGATACAATTTCCAAGGAATGCCTGGCAGATTCGAACAGACAACTTTTGGTTAGTAGCTGTAGCACTTAACCATTACACCACCAGGCTTTCCAATAAGATGGGTTAGCAGCAGTTACATTGATGATATCCACAAGGTGAGATAGTGTCTTAAGCCAATCTCTTTGGAGATGGAAAAGAGAGAAGCAAGCAGACAGGAGGACCTCACACCACCAAGAAAGCAAAACCAGAAGCAGAGCCCATCCTTCGGACCTGAGGTTCCTGTGCTGAGAAGCTCCGAGGCTAGAGGAAAATTGATGGCAAGGACTCCCCCCCTCCAGCACCACCAGAGAGAACAAGCCTTCCCTTACACCTGAGGCCCTGAATGTGAAATGCTAGCCTACTGGACTGTAAGAGAATAAATTTCTCATTGTTAAAGCCATCCACTTGTGGTGTTTCTGTGAGAGCAGCACTAGATGACTAAGCCATGACAGTTGAAGTTGGTCCAAGGTGGGACAAAGTGAAGCATGATTTTTAACATGCTTGGTTGTGTTAATTCAGCCAGGATACATTGACTAAAAAACATATTACAAGATAGGGTATCTCAGATAAGATCTCATGACTGTCTCCAAGCAATGGCATGAGGATAGCAAGAGGGTTACTGCTGTTAAACATTACCTTCCCCAGAGCGTAAGACCTCCAACAGAGATCTAACACAAAATAGTTTGGTAAGATTTGATTACAGAACCCAGGACACAAGGTGTCCACATTTTTAGCCTGACCACAAGCAAAATCATTTCTTTAATGATAAAGATAGTTCCTCAGCAATACAGATGGATTCTACGTGAAAACTTACACTGGGTCTTAGCATTCGTTCAGCTATCTTATTTTAGGTCAGATATGTCTTTTATATCTTGTATCACAGGGAGGAAACCCTCGTGGCTGGTGCTTAAGAGTTTGGCTACCAATCAAAAGGTCAGCAGTTCGAATCCACTAGCAGCTCCTTGAAAACCTGGGCAGTTCTTCTGTGTCCTAGAGGGTCGCTATGAGTTGCAATTGACGTGATGGCAGCTGGTTTGGTTTAGTTTTGGTTTTATCACAAGCAAGAAGGGGGACATAGAATGAGTTAGGATTAAGCTTGGTGTGCTGTAGATATTAGGTCCTTGGGTGATGCAAACAGTTTTTCAGCTAGGCTGCTAATGAAAAGGCTAGTGATTTAAACTGACTCAACAGGGCTGTGGAAAAAAGGGCCGGCATACCCCATAAACCAAACCTATTGCTGTTGAGTCAATTCTGACTTACAGTGACCCTATAGGTTACAGTAGAACTGCCCCATAGAGTTTCCAAGGAGTTCCTGGCAGATTTGAACTACTGACCTTTTGGTTAACAGACATAAGCACTTAACCACTACACCACCAGCGTTCCCTCTATAATAATACAGCCAGGAAAATCCCATGGAGCAGTTCTGCTCTGACTGTGTGGTAATAGGTTTGGTTTCTTTTTCTGCTGGAGAAATAGGAAAAAAAAAAAAAGCAGTGTTACAGAGTCTGATGAGTGCGAGGGCGGGTGATTGTTACCTAGTGCTCTGCTTTTGGTGGTATGAGGTCCCTAGCTGTCTGCTTGCTTTCCTTCTCTGTGTGTTCCAAGGGATTGCCTAAAGGAAGGATCCAGTCTTAGACAAGAAGTGCTGCCTCACTAACACGACTACGGTTGTCCTCTTTCGTTAACATCATAAAGGCAGGATTTACAGTTTATGGGAAACTAACACAACACTGGGAATCATGGTCTAGCCAAATTGCTACGCACAATTTTGGGGGGGACACAATTCAATCCGTGACAGCCAGTTTCACTTTATATCTTACAGACCAGTTCAATCTTTGTCTGAGGCCTTAGCTTTGGGTTTCAGTTCTGGGTTAACAGTGAGTCCAGGGGCTGTGTCTTCCAGGAACCCTCCAGTCTGCTGAAATCAAGTCTGGTCTTTCTCTTCGAGTTGGAGTTCTGCACCCCACATCTCTCCGGCTCCAGCAGGGACTATTTATTGTGTGCCCTGTCAGGGCATTCACTGGCAGTAGCTGGGCACCATCCTCTCCTTCCCGTCCCATTCCGATGAAATCTCTGGCTTACTTGGCCCTTTCTGTCTCTGGGCTTCGCATTTTACTTATGTCTCTGGTGTTCTTCATGCTCCTTGGCTGTAGGTGGTTTGGGGCCAATTGATGCTTCTCAGGTGCTGGCCACTCACCAGCTTTGGAGACCCCAGCCACTGTAACCCAGCACCACTTGGGGTTCCTGTACTATCTCATTAGCCAGTCGAAACAACAGGAACACCAACAGCAAGGGAAATAGCAAGTGAGAAGTTTGTCGTCTGCACAGACAAGGAGCAACGCTGTTCCCACTGACCATGATGACACCACGCGCTCATCTTCCTTGGGCCTTCAAGAGCTTTTTGTTTCCAACGGCACCCAGGGGCGGGGTTTGGGACCAGAACTCTCCGCCCTTAGCCCTCTGAGATCTGTATTCGGAGGTCCAGATGTAGCATCATCTTCTGTGGTGGCTTCTTGGCTGGTCTCCAGTGGAAAGGTTGGCTGGGGTGTGTCTTCCTTTCCGGTGATAACTGGGCTTGGGGTCTGGTGCGTCCCCGGAGTTCCTCGCTCTGCGCCTGCACCAAGGTCTAGGCTGGCGGGCGTGGTGGCTGGATCCCCAACCCGCTTTGATCCCCTGAGATTGCTCCGAAAAGCTTGCGGTCAGCGAGACAGAGAAAGGAGGGGAAGAGGTGTTGATTGGGAGTTTCAATGCCACTCACCCAAGTGGGATGAAGAATATTTTCTATTTTTTAATTATTTTTTTATTATACTTTAGATGAGGGTTTATAGAACAGACAAGTTTCTCATTAAAAGTAAGTACACGTATTGTTTATGACATTGGTGAACAACCCCATGAGAGGTCAACACTCACCCTTCTTGACCTTGAGTTCCCTGTCACCGCCTTGCCTATCCACTCCTGCCTTCTCCTCCTGACATGCCCCTTTAGTCTCATTTTGTTTTATGGGCCTGTCCAGTCTTTGGCCGAAGGGCAAACCTCAGGAGTGACTTCATGACTAAGCTGAAAAGGCATCTGGGGAATGCTGTCAGGGTTGCTTCGGTCTCTGTGTGCCCAATCTGGTCTTTATGAGTGAGAATTTTGTTCTACCTTTTTTTTTCCAGCTCTGTCTGGGACCGTCTGTTGTGGTCCCTGTCAAAGTGGTCAGTGGTGGTAGCCGGACACCATCTAGTTGTGCTGGTCTCAGTCTGGTAGAAGCCACGGTAGACAGGGTCCATTACTCCCTGGTACTCATGTTTCCCTTTTTCTTTTTTTTTGAAGTGTGACTGTGAAATCACTTTATTTTTGTTGTGATTGAGTGAAACTATACAATCCAAGTGAAATTTGCATCCGACTCGACGGCACTTGGCTTGGCTTTGGCCTATCTGCAACTCCTGCTCTCCTTGCCCGGTGACAGCACACTCCTTTCCATTCTATACATATCCTAGCCTTTTAACAGTCTCCTGTCCTCTCCTCTTCACCCTCTCCTCTCCCCTCTAGTAAGAGGCCAATAGGACAGCATCCTATAGATGCATAGAACCATAAAGTGCACACACCGTGTGGTCACATTGTGTCCCCAAGTCCAATCCATTCCTGTCAGAAGAGTTGTCCTCAGTAATGATTTCTGGTCAGGGGCAGCAGCAGGCCTAGGGGCCATGTACCCAGGGGAACCACCAGGCCTTTGGACCATCACTTGTGGTCTTTTAGTGCAGTTCTTGAGGTGCACCCCTCTTTTTCTTGTGTTGCCACTGGAACTCGACATTGTGTGCCCCATCCCGGCTATCTGTGGTGGTGGCCGGGCACCACCTGGTTCTTCTGGTCGCATGTTGATACAGTCACCCATTCATGTGGGTCCTGTCTTCTGGTCTCTTTTTTCCTGATGTCTTTGTTGTCCTCGGTGATCATCTGTTTTGGCTGAGTTGGGACCATTTGGTGTACCTCAGATGGCAGCTGGTTAGCTTTTAAGACCCCAGACACTGCTCACCAATATGGGGTGCAGAAGACTCTTTTAGCAATAAGCTAGTTATGCCAGTTGACCTTAATGTCCCCTGAGAGCATGGTCCCTGGACACCCACCCCTGCTACTCTATCCTTGCTCATCTTTCCCTTTTTGCTTTAGTTTTCTTCATTCTTCCTTGTTCCTGAAGGGGTAAGAATATCTTCTTAATAAGCTCAGTTATGCCAGTTGACCTAGATGTCCCCTGAAACCGTGTTCCCCAGACCACTGCCCCTGCTGCTCTGTCCCTCCCAGTGTTTGGTTATATACAGAAAACTTAGTTTTTGGTTTAGTCCGGTTGTGCTGACTTCTGTATTGTGTACAACATGTATTTTGAGCAACACAGTTCAGTTCGTTACAATACCCCACCCCGCTCAGTGAGTGATAGGAAATCTCCATGATGACTGAAAACTGACCACAGCATCTTGTTCAAGTTACCTAAGTTATCTCTCAATTATCTTCTATTTAGATCACGAACCCAATTAATACCCTTTAGCATTTTCATTTCTTTTGCAGGAATAAAAGAGGTAGGTTTTTGTTTTGCTTGCCATTTAATTCTAGTGATTTTACTTTTCCCTGACGTCCGGTGTAGCTCTACTCTGAAAACACTTGGCAGTTGTCACTAGCCGGAATCCACTAGAGAGCAACTTTAGGTTTTGGTTTTGTTTGCCATTTAATTCTAGTGATTTTGCTTTTCCCTGGGGTGTCTGGTGTAGCTCTACTCGGAATAACTTGGCAGTTGTCACTAGCTGGAATCCACGAGGGCAACTTTGTTTTCTGAGAAGTTGGGTAGGATTCTAGCAATGGATAAAATACAGAAACGTGAGGATCTCAGGTGAGGGAATAGACTTTGTAAAGCGCCTTAAATACTCAGTTGTAAGTTACAAAGGACCAAACCTACTGCTATCAAGTTTATTCTAACTCTTAGCAACCCCATAGGGCAGAGTAGAACTGCTCAATACAATTTTTAGGCTATAATATTTAAGGAAGCGTATTTCTTTCAAAGAGCTGCTGAGAGGTTTGAACTGGCAAGCATTCAGTTTGCAGCCGAGCGCTTAACCACGGTGCCACCAGAGCTCCTTAGCCATAAAAAGAGCACAGATTAATACTGAGGTAGGCTTTAAAAGAACTACGTGGGATGACGTTGACAGCAACTCAAAAGAGTAGACAGGAACCTCAGAGGGCAATGAGTTTGTACTAAGGAGGGAGAAATCATTTCGAAAAGGAGAGAAGAGCTGCACAACCTCAAGAATGTAATTAGGGTAACTGAATTGTACACGTAGAAATTGTCTCATTGGTGTATGTTCTCCTGTGTATGTTCCTGACAACAACAACGAGTATAAGATGAATTGTAAAAAGAAAAAGAGAGAAAATATCGCAGCTAGAAGCGCAGACGAAGAGGTACTAAGAATCGCCTTTTCACTAACAGGTTCTCAGCGGACCCAACCCCACGTGCGGTTTCCCGAGGAGCTCGGAGGCTCTGGGGGAGGAGCCCCAGGCACCGCCCCCTCGCCTCTGAGAGCCAATGAGGAGCTGTAAGTGTCCTAGGGTCAGCCAGGCGTGCGTCCACGTGTTCCCGCCTACAGGAGGTGTGGGCGGAGCTCGGGTGTACGTCAGTAGCCTGTTTTCTGTGCGCACGCGTCCTCCCAGCATGCCCTGCGGGCGGCGGGCGGCGGGCGCCTCAGTCTGGAAACCGCTGTGCCCAGGGAGCAAGCTGAGTTGTCCGCGGCGGCGTCCGAGGCAGCTGACCGAGAACGAGGAGGAGCGAGCGAGTCGCTGGCGTAGACCTGTCCGTCATGAAGCCACCCGCAGGTACCAGCCTCCCTTCGGCAGCACGGCTCCTGCTCTCCGTCATCAGGCGACCCGTAGACCCCGGAACCTCCCGGGGTCACAACTTGGGCCCGAGACTGGAGCCCAGTGACCCTGGCCAGGGCAGAACATAACCCTGAAAAACCCATCCCCTCATTTGCCGAATTAATGAGCAGCTTTCCCAGCGCTTCATTCATTACGCAAACTCAGTGCCAGCGACTAGACAGGCCTGCACTCTGGGGTCATCATAGTGACAGACCCGATCCCCTATATTCGACCTCTAGATTGGAGGCAGACAGTAAACAAGTCACTGAGCAGGCGAGGGTTTCAGATAGCGGGAACTAATAAAAACCAACTGGGCAACCATATGCAGACTTGGTGGGCAGGTGGTACTCGTGGAGGGCTTCACGGAGGAGGTGACGTTTGAGTCTTCAGTGAATGGAGAAGCTACTTTCCTTCCAAGATCTAGGAGACGGAGGGGGCAAAGAGCTGGAGATGGTAGGTAACACAAGTGACCTGTGGGGAGAACAAAAAGCTAGTTTGTTTAGCAGTAAGTTGGCAGAGTGTTTTAGGGCACAAGGCACTGAGGGAGGATTTTCATTGAGGGAGTGAGGTGACCAGTGTTGCAGAATCACTCAGGTTGATGAGTAGTGCCTTCTTGTAACCTTTTGGAAGCAGACTGCCAGGCTTTCTTCCGAGGCACCTGTAGATGGGTTCCTACCGCCAACGTTTCAAAGCGTTTAACCGTTTGCTGTACCCAGAGGCTTATGCTTTCAGGATTGTTGTTGGGTCCTGAGTCAGTTCTGACTCATGGCAACTCCATGTGATAGACTAGAATTGCTCCACGGCGTTTCCTAGGGGGTCATCTTTACGGGAGCAGATCACTAGGTCTTTTTTTCCGCGGAGCTCTTTGCTGAGAACTGCTGACCTTTTTGACTAGCTGAGTGCCTAACGCTTTGTACACCGATGGACTTCTGCATTCTTGCTAGGCTCTGCAGATCTGATGCTAGTAATAATAATAACCAAAAAACCCAAACCCACTGCCATCGAGTTGATTCCTACTCATAGTGAACCTACAGGATAGAGTAGAACTGCCCCCCATTGAGTGTCCAAGGAGCGCCTGACAGATTTGAACTGCCGACCTTCTGGTTAGCAGCTGTAGCACTTAACCACTGTGCCTCCAATAATTATGGTTATTTAGGGAGGCTGGAATGCCGTCCGTCGTGTTTGCTGCTGGGTCTGGAGCCGGAGTCCCCGCCATAGATGGCAGTCCCTGGAGAGCTGCTGAGTTTCCTCCACTCCCATCTCCTTTGGGACGTACGTTCCCACCATCGGCTCCCAGGGTCTCCGTCTACCCAGATCTCCCAAAAGTTTCTTTACTTCATCTTTAAAATAGATCCACATAGTGTCTTGTCTGCTGCTCCAAAACCCCACTGCTCTGCACGCAGAAGGCCTCTTCCCTCAGTTTGCAGCATTTGGCCGGGAAAATGGCACCTGCATTCGCTTGTTACTGTCAGGTGGCAATCCAGTCGATTCCGCCTCATGGCAATCTCATGTGCCAAAGTAGAACTGCCCAGTAGGGTTCCTAGATTGTGATCTGTAAGGGAGCAGATGGCCAGTCCTTTGTCTTGAGAGGCCACTGGGTGGGCTCAAATGGCTGACTTTTTTTTTTTTTTAAACTGTGCTTTTGGTGAAAGTTTGCAGCCTACAGTTCATTTCTGTTGGATAGTTTGTACATAAAGTGTTTCATGATCTTGAATTGATTGCCTGCAATGTGTCCGCACTGTACCCATTTCCGCTCTGATTTCCTCTTTTTTTTCTTTTTGGTTGTGATTTTCTACCCCTTGCTCCTTTCTTATGTGTGCTTTTGGGCAGTTGATGCCCTTTTGATTGAATGTAATTGATTGTTCTGAGGAGTACATTCCTCTTGGGTGGTGTTAACTCTTTTCTTTCCTTCAACTTGACTCTGTAAAATCCTGTAGTATGTTTTGTTTTAGTTTTGTGGACTTTGATGTTTTTTAACACATGCTTACACAAAAAGTGGGAAAAACATTTAGGGTCAAAGTGAGGTTAGCCCTCGCAAAGCGATTAAAGTCTTTGTGCCTTTCCGGACTGTGTGTGTTGTAAGAGTGCGGCAGTTAGCCGATCACGCAGGGGCCTGGTCTTGTTTGAACAGTGTTGTTGAAATAGTTGTAAAAAGTTTACTTTTGAAGGATGATGTTGGGGAACTATTTACAGTTACGATATTTTACTTTCACTTAGCTTAGATTATGATGCAACATAATTTGTGAAGCTTATATGTAAGAGTAAATAATTGTAGGAAAATCTGTCAAAACAAGGTGAAAAATTGAGTATTTGGTCAAAAGTATCTGAGGATTGATTCAGCTTTAATGTCTTCTTGGCTTCTTTTTACACCATGAAAGAAATTCTGTTCTGTGACCTTTGTCCTTCCTTTCTTTTGAAATTCCTTGACTTCTGTAACTGATTTTTTAATAGTTACAGTTACTGATAATTGATTTTTTTATTGTGATTAAATTAAAGTATATAATCCAAGCCAATTTTGCATGCCTGCCTATTGGCAGCTCCATCTGCTCTCCTCACCCTATGACAGGACACTCCTTTTCGCTCTTCTGGTATCCTGCTAATGAACACCTGTCCCCTGCTCTCCCATCTAGAAAGAAACCAGCAGGACAGCCTCCTATAAATGTGTAAAACCATAGAGCACACATGCCACATGCTCACACTGTGTCCTTGAGTCCAGTTACTGATGGTTTTATCATTTACAAACTATATAGCTTGTGACCTTTGCTCGGAGAGGAACGCTGAGGTATTAACAATCTTGCTATTTCATCTTGGGGTTCTCTACTCATGTGAGTTTTCAGCTATTGATTGTAGCTGCAGCAATCACTGGATGTCTTTGCTGTTAATTTTAGTGTGTTACTGTTGGGTCGTGATGAGGCACAGTTGACTTGATGGCAGTGGGTTTGTTTTGTTTTTTTTTAATTCACATTTTAAACTCCCGCACCCCAAGACCCAACCCACTGCCACCAAGTCATGTCTGACTTGTAGTGACCTTATAGGTCAGAGTAGAACTGCCCCATAAAATTTCCAAGGAATGCCTGGCGGATTTGAACTGCCGACCTTTTGGTTAGCAGACGCATCACTTAAGGCACTAAGCCACCGGGGTTTCCACCCCCAGATCGGTGGTATTAAAAGTTTTGGTGTTCAAGAAGTTCACTTTTTTATGTACTTGGTCTAAGTTGGGCCCCAGAAGTTTTTGGATAAAAGACTATAGCCTAAAATAATAGCATCTGTGTCTTGAAAACCAGTGGTCCTCGAGCCATTTCTAACTCACACCGGTCCTGTGTGTGTCAGAGGTGTCCCACAAGTTTTTCAGTGGCTGAGATGTGGGCTCCCTTGGAAGCTACAGACAGCTCAGGCACTCAACTGCTGACCAAAGGTTGGGGATTCGAGTCTACCCAGAGGTGCCTTGGAAGCAAGACCTGGCAGTCTGCTCTCCAAACACCAGCCGTAGGAACCCCAGAGAGCAGTACTGCTCTGACACGCGTGGGGGCACTGTGAGGCAGAGGTGACCAGGTGGTAACTAGGTGGTAGTCACTTGAAAATGTGGGGCATTTAGGACGCCAGGCCTTCATTCTGTCCCCGGACTCAGACAGTTCTGTGCTCTGCGTTGTGACCACTCCCACTTTGCAGTTGGGGGTCTTGCTGTGATTGCAGAGCCAGTGGGGGCAGACTGGGGACCCAGACGGGGCTGACTAGGGCTGCTGCACTCTCAGCCAGCACTGTGTCTGCACGCTGCTTCCCTTCGGCTCCCAGGGCCTGGCTGTGCACTGAGCTCAGACCCTCGTCACCGTCCACATCAAGCCTGCCAGACAGATGCCCGCCTGGCTTCACACAGCCCACGGGCTAAAAGGTGGTTTTGAGACAAGGCAGGAACAGATGTGGTCTGCAAAGCCCTAATCACCTGTTCCCTTACTGAACAGATCTGCCAGCTGCTGGTCTATGTTGCACAGCCTCTCCCAGGTTCCGCCAGGTGGTTTTGGCAGCTTCCTTGGCTCAACCTTGCTGGCTTTCCTCAGATGTCTCATGTCCTGGCCTTCCCACAGGTGGTTCCCTTGGCCTTGACCCCCAGCCAGCCAGTCGCCTTTTAACCATCCCTTCCGTAGGGACGCTGGGGAGGGGGTGAGGCCCCTGATTACACTCCCATAGCACCTGAAAGTCTGGATGGCCATCTGTTCCTGAGTTACTTGTTGAGTTGGTGGCTGGGGGGTCTTGTGTTCTCCCACCTGGGTATGGGGCAGGAGAAAGGGCCTTCCTCTTCCTGTTCCTCTTCTCTGGCATGCAAGAGCCAAGCTGTGCCACACTGGCCCTGGAGCCCCTCATTCTGTAAACGCTGGGGGTCTTTGCGGGGTGCTACTGCCTGGGTCCTGTTTGGCATCTGTAGGGCAGGGTTTTTTCACTGCTGTGTGAACACTTATGGCTCGATTCTTCCATGGGGTGGGGCTGTCCTGGGCTCTGCAGGGTGTTGGCAGCACCCCTGGCTCTATCTATTCCCTCCATTCCATGCCAGTAGTACCATCCAGTTGTGACAGCCACAGATACACTGCCTGGTGTCCCCTGTGGGCAGAATTACCCCTGGTGAGAACCCTGTGCTAGAGTATTCCGCTGACCCCCAGGACACTGTATCCTGTAATCGCCTGACCTCCTGGCATCCGAGGACGCTGCCTGCATTTATATCCACACACGGAGTGGGGAGGGGAGAGGCGGGAAATCACAGGAGCTGGGGGGTCATCTGTTGACACTGGCTGACCCAGTGGGGATTTATTCTGGTGGAGGGTGTGATCAAGGACTGAGCTCAAGTTTGTTTTCGGGTAGGCAGTGCAGGGTCTCTCCCCTGTCAGCACTGCTGCTGTGGGGCTGGATTCTCCTCTGCAGACTATAGGGTATCAGGCGGCATCCCTGGTCCCTACCGCCTTGATGCCAGTAGTACCCCCCAGTTGTAACCACAGATGTCCCCAGACATTGCTGAGTGTTACCTACGGAAGAGTCACCACAAGTGAGATGCCCAGCTCTGGCACATTGATCTGTCTGCGTGCCACCCACGAAGCTCAGGCCTTGTTGATCGGCGTGGGGAAGTGGGTGATACTTCTCCGACCCCCCAGCTACTTTAGCCCTAATTCCGGCTTGGAACAGACACAATGGGGACTCTTCCTTGTCCCCTCCTACCCAGCCTGCGCAGGTGAGGTCCTGGACGCAGCGTCCCCGTGCTCCGTGGTGAACCACCTGCGCTGGGACCTGAGCGCCCAGCAGATCGAGGGGCTGACCGGGGAGCTCATAGAGAAGACGAAGCAGGTGTACGACCAGGTGGGCTCCCAGAAGTTTGAAGATGTGTCCTACGAGAGTACACTCAAGGCCCTGGCCGACGTGGAAGTGTCTTACACAGGTGAGTTTGGGTCACGAGTCGTGTGTGGCTTGGCGGTGTCAGGGGCGGGGGTGGCGCGGTTGACAGGCTCAGCTGGAGCTGCAGGCGCTGGTTCAGTCAGGTGGTTTCTAGCTACTTCTTGACCTGACTCGGAGGGAGATATTCAGCTGTGTGAATTCCAGGGGACCTGCCTAGTCCCCAGTTGGTCATGACAACAAACACAGTGACTCAGGGAGAGGCACCCAGCAGGTATTAGTCACCAAGAGGCATCCAAGAAATGCAGGTCTCCTGCCCAGGTCCCACTCCTTCCTTGGCCCTGACACTCAAGAGCCTTGACCTGGAAGATCTGTGTCGGCAGACGCCTGCTGGTACACAGTGGCTCAGGTTCCTGCCTGAAACCTGAGTCCTTCTTGGCCCCTTCCCTGCCCCTGGGCGGGAGGGGACATTTGTTTTCTCTCCACTGCTGTGTGTGGCTGCTTTCTGTTGGCTTCTCACCCCACCCTGATGTTGTCCAGTGACATCAGTGCCGCCTGTCTGTCATGGGGCTCCTGGAGCAAGTGCCACAAGGTGGGAGCTTAATGTGCAGAAATGTCTGCGCCGGTCCTGGTGGCCGGAAGCGTGAGCACTGCTGGCTGCACTGTGTCCCCAGGGAAAGCTCTAGGGAAGGACCATCCTGTCTCTGCCAGTTTCTGGGGCTTCCGCACAGTCCTTGGTCCAGTGTCACCTGGCGGACGGACCCTGACTCCAGGCTCTGCCTGTTTTCACATGGCTGTCTTCTCTCTCCACATGTCTCCGTGTCCAAATCCCCCTCTACTTAGGAGGATTACTGGGAGCCGTGGTGGTGCAGTGGTTAGAGCAGTTGACTGCTCACCAGAAGGTTGGCCATTCAGACCCACCAGTGGCTCTGGGAGGTCCACGTGGCCATTTGCTTCTGTGGAGGTTTCAGCCTGGGAAACCCTGTGGGGTCGCTGTGGGCTGGAATCAACTCAGCAGCAGTGGATTTGGGTATTGTGGGTTCTTGTAAGGACATCTGTCCTGGGATTAGGCCCGCCTTCCTCCTTCAGGACCTAATCCTGACTGAGGACGTTCACTAAAACCGGATTTCCACACAAGATCCCATTCGCAGTTCTGATGGACGTGAATTCTTCTTGGGGACACTGTAAACCCACCAGAGTGGCTCCTCTGCCTGGTCCTTCTCAGCCGTTGGTGAGGGGAGAGATGGCAGGTGACATTGGTGATGACAGCTGTCCCCCAGAGCCTCTGCAGGGATTATCAGCATACACACAGGGTTCAAGGCTTAGAGAACCCCGAGCAAGGAAGGCCTCACCCCCATATGTGCTAGCAGAACTGCTTGGGATGCCACCTTGATTCCTGGGATTCCAGCTGAGGGGTCCATGCATGTCCCTTACATACCATGTGACAGCGTGCCATTGTGACTGCACTGTGCAGGCTGCTGTGTCTGCCCTCATAGGGCAGTGTGCAGGCAGGCTGGGGCGAGGCCACAACTTGAGAAGCTGAGTCATGCCCGTGTTGCCCATGGAGGCTTGGTGATCCCAGCTGGGCTCAGTTTCCCGTCACCTGTCCAGCAAGGCACCTTTTCTCTCTTGTCTCAGAGGAATATCCCGAGGACCCAGCGGGAACAGCTCCTGCTGCCATACAGGGGATGCCGTCCAGATGTTGCCTGGCCTCCCCACCCCACCGCACCTCTAGTCTCCTGCCCTTTGTGCACTTTTGTTTTGCACAGAGTTGTCAGGTACCATGGAGTCCGTGACAGCAACCCCATGTGGGACAGAAGAAAACCCTCCAGCCCCGACCCTCTCGTGCCCACAGGCTGTGCTTGGGTCCAGTGTGGTCTCTTGTTTTACGGCTCATCTTCCAGAACTGTGTGGAATCAGTAGGGTTTCCATTGACAGGTTTGTGGAAGTCGATGGCCAGGCCTTTCTTCTGAGTCTGTCTTAGCCTTGAGGCTCCATTTGGAAGGAGACTGCCGGGACTTTCTCTTGAGTCTCAGTCTAGAGTTTCCGCCGATGTCTGCCCACCGTGTTGACCTGCTGGGGTTTGGAGTCCTGGTGACAGAGCTTCCCACAGCACAGCAACACACGAGTCACCAAGGACGCCAGGTGGATAGGTGGGTGGTGGCTCTTAGTAGCCACCTTAAGTTTAAAGATACAGTTGATCATGTCACTCTCCTTACATGACCCATTGGTCCCGTTCCATGGCCCTTGGAATAAAGACAGTGTCCCCAACATGGCCTGTTGTGTCCTGCATGCCTGTCCTTCCTTCAGCACTGTCCTGAAGTTGTCTGCTGGTAGGTGGCCTCTCTGTGGGTCCCCAGGCTTGGCATGCTCCCCCCGCCTAGTGACAGCTGACAGAGCGGACGACTCACCTCTCGATCCTGACGGGGGCTCCACTGTCAGCTGCACACAGAGACTGGGGATGTTTCCGTTGGCCCTGAGTCACGCGAATGACTCAACTGCAGCTTGAATTCAGGTCTTCCCCACGCAGCGCTTCCGAACTAGGTCCATGGCCAAGGTGACTGACTCACGGGCGCGCTGGTAGGATGGAGCAGGACTGCCCCATAGGGCTTCCAGAAGCTGTCATCTTAACCGAAGCGACAGCCGCATCTGCCTCAGGAGCCGTCAGCTGCCTCAGCAGCCAGCTTTCTGGTCAGCAGCTGAGTGCTCAACCACTGCACCACCAGGGCTCCTTGGGGTGTTTGCCAGAACGGAGTAGGTGAAGGTTAGGGGATGCTTCACACAGGGCCTGGCCGTGCTCGGTCAGTCAGTTCCATCTCCTGGCCACCCTGGAGGACGGAGCAGACCTGCTCCGTAGGGGTCACAGGGCTGTGAGTGTGTAGGGGAGGAGATTGTGACATCTTTCTCCACGCAGCGGGCCAGTGCTGTAAACCTCTGACCTGACTGTGGATGGCTAAGTGCTTACTCTGTGCGCCACCAGGGCTCCCCAGTTTTTTTTTGCTTGTGATAGCTGCATTGAGCTAGAACTCACTTCACCGTTTCGAGTGTCTGGGTCGGTGGTGGTGCTGGAGCCGCCGCCCCAGCGAGCCGTAGGCCGCTTGCAGCCCCCGTCACCCGGCTCCCTGCCTGGCCGCAGGCAGCCTTGAGCCCCCTTCCCTGCATTCTGTGCCTGCTTTTGCCTTCTTTGTGTGCCATGTCTATTCCAAGCATTCCCAGTCAGCAGGCTCCTGCAGGCTCAGGCCTGTGCATCTAGCTCCTGTCCCCAAGTGCATGGGACACTGAGAGCTCTGCTGTGTGGATGGAGCCTGTGTGCGTCCGTCATCTGGGGGTGGACGTGGTCGTTGCCACTTCTTGGCCCTTGTGAGTAGTGCTGCAGTGCACATTTGTGTGGGGGTGACTGTGTGCACATGTGTGTCACTTCTTTTGGGCAGGTTCCTGAGAGCAGAATGACCAGGTTGTGGGGTCACTCTGGTGCGGTGGCAGTGCATGGGGGGTCTACGGCTGCTGTCACCAGGAGGGCAGCGGGAGGCTGCCAGCTGCTGCTTGGACACCTGAAGGGGCAGTTCTCTGAGTTGGAATGGACTCGACGGTGACAGGGTTGGCTTTGGGTGGGCTAACTCAGCCCCCAGACGTCCTGTGGAGTGGGGTCTGCTCTGACGCCAGGGAGTGCCAGGATTGAGGGTGGACTCGATGGCTGTGTTTGGCTTGGTTTTGTGGTGGCTCTGTGTGAAAACAGGCGCTTGAGAGCCAGCCATGTCCCTCCGTTGCACAGAGCATGCTAACCTGCTGGGAGCGCGTTGCGCAGCTGCCCTTAACTGAGGCACTGATGCCTGGCCGTCCCCGCTGTGGGCTCGGGCTGGAGTTCTGGCAGGCCTCACTGCTCTTACACTTGTCTGTGTCCCTTCCTGGCTAGAGCATCATGGTGTCACTTGTCATGCTTGTTTCTAGGGTGACCATGACAGGAATACCATAGTATCACTTGTCATGCCTGTCTGTATGGTGTCCCTTTCTGGTTGGAGCATCATGGTGTCACTTGTCATTCCTGTTTCTAGGGTGTCCATACCTGGAGTGTTATGTTATCATTCGTCACACCTGTCTTTATGGTGTCCCTTCCTCCTGGAGTGTCAAGGTGTCACTTGTTTTCATACCTGTCTCTGTGGTATCCCTTCCTGGTTGGGGTGTTTTGGTGTCACTTGTCATACATGTCTCTGATGTCTTTTCCTGGATAGACTGTCATGATGTCACTTGTCTCACCTGTTTTTATGGTGTCCTTGCCTGGAGTGTTGTGGTGTCATTTGTTGTACGGCCTGCCTCTGGGATGTCCTCTTCCTGGCTGGACCATCACAGTGTCGCTTGTCAGCCCTGTACCTGCGGGTCTCTTCCTGGCTGGACATCGTGGTCTCACTTGTTACGTCAGTCTCTGGTGTCTCTTCTGGCTGGAGTGCTGTGATGTCACTCCTTCCATGTGGACTGTGAGGTCCAGAGGGTGTCAGCTGCAGCTCTGGCCCCCATCCCCGCTGCCCAGGGACGTTCAGGGAAGGAAGGCAGGCACCGAGCGTCGGGTGTGGTGGGCACGGCCGGGTCAGCGCAGGCCCGTTTTCACGCCTGTCTTGTCTTGCCTGTTTCAGTTCAGAGGAATGTCCTTGATTTCCCCCAGCACGTCTCCCCGTCCAAAGAGATCCGGACCGCCAGCACGGAGGCGGACCGGCAGCTGTCCGAGTTCGACGTGGAGATGAGCATGAGGCGGGACGTGTACCAGAGGGTCGTCTGGCTGCAGGTGAGGCCGCGGCTGGCCTGGGGAGGTCGGCAGCGCCGGCCTCTGCGCCACTGGGAGCCTCCGCACCCGAGGTTTGACAGAGGGCCGTGCGCCTGCAGCGCACTCCTCGGGCTGTTCGCACACCCCCACTTCACATCGTACCCCTCCTGGGTGTCTAAGTTACACATGCAAATAGAGGCCCGGTGACACGCTCAAGGTGACAAGGCATGTCTGGGGCTTCCCTTGCGTCAGTGCTCTTCCTACACACGTGTGTTGCCATAGCACAGATGGCACCCTTTGGGGGCTTCACAAAACAGGCTTTATTCTCTCCCAGTTCTTGAGGCTGGAAGCCTGCAATAGGGTCCTAGGCACGTGGGTGCTGTCCGTGGCCTCTCCTAGTGCCTGGTGTCTGCTGGTGATCCTGGCATTCCTTGGCTTATAGATGAGCCCTCTATGACATTGGTCTGTACCCTGGTTTGTGTGTCTGTGACAGGATGTCTGTCTGTCCCCTGGGTGTGTGTCTGACACTGGTGTCTGCCCTGTGGGTGAGTGTGTATGTGACACTGTGTTTGTCTCCTGGGTGTGTGTCTCAGTGACACAGTGTCTGTCTGCCCCCCAGGTGTGTGTCTTTGTGACAGTGTCCCTTGGGTGAGTGTCTCTGATGTGGTGTCTGTCCCCTAGGTGACATAGTGGCTGTCTGTCCTCCGAGTGTGTGTCTCTGCCTGCCTTCTGAGTGTGTGTCTTTATGCTGTGGTGTCTGTCTGCTCCTGGGCATGTGATCCTGTCTTATGTGCATGACAGGGAGGAGGAGCCATCCTACTCTGATGGGGCCGAATGAACAGAAGAAAAGCCCTATTTCCAAACAGGGTCCCAGCCACAGGGACAGGGGCTAGGACTTCAACCTGCATTGTTGGGGACTACTCAGTCCATGACAGTGACCTCTGCTGCTGGCATTGGCTGAAGGAGCAGAAGAGACCTAAGGACTGTCTTTCACATTAGTGATTCCTCCCCTTGGTTGCGGATATCTGTGGCTCACAGATGCCGCTGTCCGTCCCAGGGAAACGCAGCCGCTTCGCTGTGGTACAGAGCTGGGTGGCGGCGTGCCGTGGATTCATTTCCCTTCCGTGTTGGAGTTGTGACATTGTAGCTGGGCATGCAGGTGTGAGAACTGGCATATAGGTCTCATGTGCACTGCACCTAGTGTCTCCCAGTGCCAGGCTAGAGTCAGCGTCACCCCCAGGATGCTGGCACTTACCACCCACCGACCCATTCCCGTAAAGCCTCACCTGTTGGGGAGTTCTGGCTGATGGCAGCTCTTGGCTGTTCCAAGTAGGGCTGCCGTGACTATCTGGGTATGGTTTTGGCCAAGCATGAGTTTCTGAGGACCAGTGCCCACGAGGGCGTTGCTGGGTCCCGCTGTCGTCATGGCCTTCGTTTTTTGGGAAACAGCTAAACCAGCACACCAGCAGCCTGGTCTCTGTCGCCTCGCCTGCACTTGACACTGGCACTGTGAAGACAGGGTTTTGATTTTCTTGTTCTAGGAGAAAGTCAAGAAGGACACGCTACGGCCCGAGGCCTCACGGTACCTGGAGCGGCTGATTAAGCTCGGCCAGAGAAATGGGCTGCACCTCCCTGAGGAGACCCAGGAGGTGAGTGCTGGGCTTCCCACACGACTGGCTCTCCTCTGGGCCCCCTTCGTGGGAAGGCGGAGCCCCTGGCTGGGTGCCGTCTTCCTCCTGCCTAAGGATCTGAGGGCTGGACAGGGTCGTCTCTCCAAAACAGCCCCTCTGCCTGCTTTCTTCCTTCTGCCTGCATTCCTCTCTCAGCCTTTCAGTGCCAGGGAGCCCCTGAGTGAGTGAGGGGCCCTAGGCTGTGCACACACTGTCCCATTTAGTCCTCCCCGTTACCTCTCTGATGGCACCTCCTGCTTCCTCGCTGGAATCAAGACTGGAGAGGGTGGTGGCCTAACCAGGGTCCTGAGGATGGCTGCTGGTGGTGTCCATGCTCCCATCCTCTTCCTCTCTTCTCCGCTCTGCTGGGGAGGACGGTGGCCTGCGCAGGATCCTGAGGGTGGCAGGTGGTGACATCCATTCTCATGTCCGCCTCCCTCTCCTGTCCCTTCTGCTGGGCAACCCTGAAAGGTCCCACCACCACGCCCTGTGGCTTCACGTCCTCTCCTGCCTTCTGCCTAGCCGCATTCGGTGGCTCTGCCTTACTGAGGTGAAGGCTGTCACCCTTTGGCCATCTGTCTGGTCCAGTGTATGTGACATTCTATCCTACGTTCTTAAAGCCAGAAAACCAGGTGTCTCAGTGGTTAAAAGCTACAGCTGCTAACCAAAAAGTCAGCAGGTTGAGTTCACCAGCTGCTCCATGGAAACCCTGTGGGGCAACTGTACTTGGTCCCACCGGGGCGCTGTGAGTTAGAGTCAGCTGGACACACAGGTTTGGTTTTTTGGTTCCTGAAGCCTGGCAGGCCGTGGCCCCGAGGAGGCCAGCACTCAGGGAGGCTTGGCATGTACTGGCTGGTTCTGGACAGTGAACATGCTTGGTGAACGCACACAGTCTCTGAAAAGTTGTCAAGTACACTTGGGGACCCTTACCCCCATGCCCGTCCTTCACATTGGCACTTTTTGCACTGGCCTTGAAGCAGCTGGCTTGGTCATGCTGTGTTGAGGAGCAGCAGAGGTGCGCGTGGCAAGAGAGCCAGTGCCAGACCCACCTCCTGAGTGCAAGGTGCGGGCAGTGACCCGGCGGCACCCTGTGCACCTGTCCTCACCCTACTTCTTTGTTCTGGGACATCAAGATGCCCATGCGTCTGCCCTCCCCGCCTTCCTCTGGGAGATCAAGATGCCCCGTGTGTCTGCCCACCCCCCGCTCACTTCCTCGGTGTCCGCCCTCCCCCCTCCGTGTCCGCCCTCCCCCCTCCGTGTCCGCCCTCACCCCTCCGTGTCTGCCCTCCCCCCTCCGTGTCCGCCCTCCCCCGCTCCCTTCCTCCAGGAAATCAAGAGCATCAAGAAGAAACTCAGCCTCCTGTGCATCGACTTCAACAAGAACCTCAACGAGGACACTACCTTCCTGCCCTTCACACGGGAGGAGCTTGGTACTGGCATGGGGATGGAGCAGGCTGGGGGTGGAAGGGTTGTGGGACACAGGGAGGGATATGAGGGGCTGTCACTGCTCCTCTGAGGCTGGAGGGAGCAGAGCAGTGTTGGCAGCAGGTGGCCTCAGTGCGGACCCAAACGTCAGCCCGGGAGAGCCTCTGGGCACTGCTTCATTCTTCCGGGGCTTCAGTCCAGGGTGGCCCTTGTCTCCGTCTGAGCACCCTGGGGCTGGTGGGGGCTTCTGAGGTCATGGGCAGAGTTGTCTGTGAGCACCCTGGGGATTAGTGGAGATCCCAGAAGTCAGGGTGAAAAGTGGATTCTGTCTGAGCACCCTAGAGTACAGTGAACGCTTCTGAAGTCAGCAGCACCCTAGGGTACAGTGGGGGTTTCTGAAGTCAGGAGCACCCTGAGGTGTATGGGGTCTTCTCACTTGGAGCTGTCCCAGCATTCCAGGAGCCTGAGGTTCTAGAGCCTTCCTTGGGGAGGGCCTGGACCTGTTCAACCTTTGACAGAGGACAGCTCAGGAGGAGTTCGATACACTGGATTGGGGCTTCGGCCTGTCTCAACCTTGCCACCAAAGCTGCTGAATTTTCCCTCAAGATCCAGCACCGCTGCCTTGGTTTTTTTAAATTAATCTTAGAAAATGAAGGCAATAGACAGAGTCGGTAGTATTCAGATCTGCGTAGCAGAATTCTGAGGGGTCTGGGTTGATGGCACTTAGCAACAGTAACAGCCTGCTAGCATGTTGGGGTGACCTTCAAGTTTTTAACATTCTGAAGTCACCACAGTGAGCAAGATGTCTGCACTATCTCCTTTTTCTACTTCTTCATTTAAAAAATGTGTTTGCATCAATCCAGTTCTCTTTCAGGACTGTTTACTGGGGAATTACCATGTTGGGATTACTTGCAGTGGAAACATACTACTGTTTAGTGCAACAGATAATACGTTTTTTGAAACATCTTATTTTAATGTAATTTCAAACTTAAAGTTTCCAAAAATAGTACAAAGAACTTGTGTCCGCTTTACCACGTGCAGCAGCCACTGGTTACAGTTTACTCCACGTGTTTTACTGCTGTCTGTCTCTTCACTCGTGCATATACGTGTTGTTGCCATGTGACACCTGTCTGACTCCTGGCCGCCGTCCACAGCCACATGGTGTCCTGGGCTGTGATCTGGACTGAGCAGATCCCCTGAGCTTTTGCCCCAGGGGCTACGGGGTGGGTTTGTGTGGGTGTGTGTATACGCGTGTGCATGTGCACATGTGTGTTCTTACTCTGTCTGAGTGCCTTCGTGGTACAAGTGGTTAAATGCTCAGCTACCAGCCGAAAGGCCGGTGCTTTACCAGAGGTGTCCTGGGAGAGAGCCCTGGCCCCTTCTGAAAACCCGGTGTTGCAGTACTGTTCTGCATGTGCAGGCCACCAGCAGTTGGTGTCAACTTGACACTGATTTGTTCGCCAGGAGGGCTCCCCGAGGACTTCCTGAACTCCTTGGAGAAGACTGAGGATGACAGGTTGAAGGTCACCCTCAAGTACCCACACTACTTCCCGCTTCTGAAGAAGTGCCACGTGCCTGAGACAAGGAGGAAGGTGGAGGAGGCCTTCAACTGCCGCTGCAAGGAGGTGAGAGGGCCCCGTTGCAGGCGCTGGCAGGGGCCGGGGCTGCGGGGATGGCCTGGGGCTTTCCCACTGTCGCCTGGTCACTGTCAGTGACCTGCCCGGGCCAGCACTCCAGATAGACTGTGCTGTATGCTGTGCCTGGTCCCATCCTGCAACTCTGTAGCCACTGCTGGGTGCTGCTGGGTTGGTTCTGACTCTGTGTGACAGAATAGAACTGCCCCGTGGGGTTACCTGGGCGGTTGCCTTTCTGGGACCTGGTCTCCAGGTCTTGACCCCACAGAGCTGCCAGTGGTTGACATCACCCACCTTTAGGTCAGCAACAGAGCAGTTAACTATTTTGATAAAGGGAGGTCAGGGGGCCCTCTCTGGCTGCTCCGGGAGACTGGTCTTAACAATCGGTCAGTGATACCTGCTTCCTCATCATTTGGGGGAAGTTGCCTTTTCTTTGGGGCACTTTTTTATTATGATTAAATGAAAATCTGCAGTCCAAGTCAATCTTCCATAAAAAACCCTGAGTAACCAGCACCTCTCTGTAACTCGTCTGCTCCCCTCGCCCTGTGACAGCACACTCCTCCTTTCCACTCTTCTGGTACCCACTCAGCGGACACTATCCCCTCCTCCGCATCCTCTCCTCTCCCCTCTTGGAGGAACCAGTTGAACAGCCTCACATGTATTGAACCATAAAGTGCTTTTTGTTTTGAGATCCCTGTGGATTCATCTGCGGTCATGAGAAAAAAGAGAGACCCCAGAAACTGTTACTCCAGCTTCCCCCAATGAGTGTGTTGGGTACCATCAAGTCAGTGGTGACCCAGAGTGACAGCAGAACAGCCCCTGAGGGTTTTCTAGGCCGTGATCCTTACAGGAGCTGGCCAATAGGCCTTTCTCCGCAGAGTCGAAGCACGGCTGCTTAAACAGACCTCTGCCTTCTCAGCGGCCCCTCCAAGCCTTCAGCCACTTGGCCCTGATGCTATGCCCCTCCCGCTGACCCCAGTGGGCCCTGGGCTTCTCCTAGGCCAGGGCAGGGAGCCACTGCAGTCCTGGCCTTGGAGACTTGAGAGCAGGGAAGGCAGGGACTCCTTGGCCAATGCGGGGCTCTTTGGTGTAGGAGAACTGCGCCATCCTCAAGGAGTTGGTGGCCCTGCGCGCTCAGAAGTCCAGCCTGCTGGGGTTCAGCACACACGCTGACTACGTCCTAGAGATGAACATGGCCAAGACCAGCCAGGTGGTGGCCACCTTCCTCGGTAAGCCCCAGCCCCATTACCTCCCACCTGGAGCGCCCCGGGGCTGTGATGCAGTCTTGTCCTGCAGAGCCCCGGTCTGTTTGTTTTTTCTGGGGAAGTACGTGCCGTGTGAGAGTGTTTGTCCTAGTGGGGAGCCTCCTCTCCTGTGAAGTGGAATTGTCACTCCCCTAGCTGCACTGCTGACCGTTGAGGGCCTCAGTGCCATACTTGAGTACCAGAGTTGTGGTATCAGGCCTGGAGAATGACCTTGCCCTGCTGAGGGCACCATGAGGCTTTAGCACAGTGTTTGAAGTGCTTCTCCCAGAACTGGTTGGTGCCAGGCCTCCCATTGCAGGCCGGGACTCTAGGGCTCCAGACATGTGGCCAGTGAACCCATGTTATCGCAGTCCGGGGGCACAGAGCCTGTGGTCCATGAGACAGAGCGTACAGCCCCCTCAGTGAGCCCATGGCCCCCAGCACAGAGCCCAGGTGAGGGCAAGCCTGTGCAGGCAGTAGCCCTGATCTCCTGCCCCTCACAGATGAGCTGGCCCAGAAGCTGAAGCCTCTCGGGGAGCAGGAGCGTGCAGTGATCCTGGAGCTGAAGAAGGCCGAGTGCGAGCGCCGTGGGCTGCCGTTCGACGCACGCATCAACGCCTGGGACATGCGCTACTACATGACCCAGGTGGAGGAGACGCGCTACAGCGTGGACCAGAACCTGCTCAAGGAGTACTTCCCCATGGAGGTGGTCACCCAGGGGCTGCTGGGCATCTACCAAGAGCTGCTGGGGCTCACCTTTGACCTCGAGGAGGGCGCCCCCGTCTGGCACGAGGACGTGACACTGTATACCGTGCGTGACTCAGCCTCCGGGCAGGTGATCGGAAAGTTCTACCTGGACCTGTACCCTCGGTGCGTGTCAGTGGGGGCGCAGGACTGGGGACACGGTCCAGAGCAGCCACCTTCTCCCTGTCTGGACTCAGCCTTCCTGTACAGATCGGGAAGGGGGTTGCCTGCTTCTTGGGGTGAAGGCAGGGCCAGTACACATAGGTGATTGGTAGACCGTGCTCGTCAGCTCGCTGCACTGCCGGCCACCAAGCACCCGTCGAGGCCCAGCCAGAGCCCCGTGGGGTGCCTGGCCCTGCAGTGGTCAAGTTCCTTCCTGAGAGAAGGCTGCACTTGCTGGCCTTCCCGAGTGCCGGGCCCCACCGTCTGTAAAAACATGTTTAGAGCCGCTCGATCCATCTCCATCAGCGGACGAGGACGTGGCACTCACAGAGGGGGTGGCAAGCCCATGACATGGCAGGATCGGGGAGGTCCTGCTTCCTCCTGCATCCTGGCATCCCCTGGCCAGGAGGGCAGTGGAGGAGCCTGGCTGTTGGTCTCCCTGCAGGGAAGGGAAGTACGGGCATGCGGCCTGCTTTGGCCTGCAGCCGGGCTGCCTGCGGCCGGACGGGAGCCGGCAGGTCTCCATCGCAGCCATGGTGGCCAACTTCACCAAGCCCACGCCGGACGCCCCCGCCCTGCTGCAGCACGACGAGGTGGAGACCTACTTCCACGAGTTCGGGCATGTCATGCACCAGCTCTGCTCCCAGGTGGGTGCCGCGCTGCCAGCCGCCACCAGGAAGCTGCCTCTGTGCCCCTTACCTGGGCACAGGCTGTGGCTTGCAGGGGGGTGCCTGAGGCTGCAGGCAGGGCATCAGGAGCTGTTGGCGCCCCACAGGCTGAGTTCGCCATGTTCAGCGGCACACATGTGGAGCGGGACTTCGTGGAGGCGCCATCCCAGATGCTGGAGAACTGGGTGTGGGAGCGCGAGCCGCTGCTGCGCATGTCCCGCCACCACCGCACGGGCGACGCCGCACCCCCAGGGCTGCTCGACAAGCTCATCCAGTCCCGGCAGGCCAACACTGGTGCGCCCCGGGGCCCACGGCGGAGGCTGGGCCATCCAGGACCCCAGGGAGGGCAGGCAGTGGTGGGGTCAGCCATCCGTGGGGCTGGCCAGCCTGCGGCCCTCTTGCACTGTGCTGAGGCTTGAGACCAGGATGGAGCGGGAGCAACACCAGGGCCACATGCCGCAGCGTGCCTCCCACTGCAAGGCGCAGTGCGGCAGGGGGCCTGGGTGAGCGGGAGGAGGGCTGTGGCGGTGTGGTGCAGCCTGTCCCTTCTTCCACACAGGTCTCTTCAACTTGCGTCAGATCGTCCTGGCTAAGGTGGACCAGGCCCTGCACACGCAGACAGGGATCGACCCAGCTGAGGAGTATGCCCGGCTCTGCGAGGACATCCTGGGGGTTCCAGCCACCCCAGGTAACACTGGGGCCCAGGTGGACAGGCACCACTCAGAGTCCCAGTGCTGAGAGCTCAGAGGGCTTGCTAGCCTGGGCAGCAGGGGTTCATAGCGTCTGGCTGTGTGTCCTCGGAGGATTCGTGTGTGTGTGTGCTTGTGCTCACTCCGTGTGTGTGTAAACACTCAGGCAGGTGCATGTACATGGCCAGGTAACAGATCAGTGCAGTTTTGGTGCTGTGTGAATTTCATGTTCCATAAGCATTTAGGAAAATCTTCAGAAATGATTGTAAACACCGCATCCTGCTGTGTGGCATGTCCCCACTCGTGCAGTGCCACTGTAGCTTAAACTGCCTTGGGTGACGCCTGTTCTTGAAAAGGTCCTGGGCAAAGATGCATTGCCCTTGGTGAACCACCAGCCTGCCTTCCAGTCATGTTCTCGTGCCCGTTTCCACTCTCGGGGGCCGACGCAGTGTCCCCTCGCCATCAGCCTGGGACCTTCCCCGCTCTCCCAGGGTGGGGTCTCTCCTGGGCAAGGACCATGAGGCCAGGGCAGAGCTGGCAGCCATGCGGTCCTCTCTGTGTGTTCCCCCCAGGCACCAACATGCCGGCGACCTTCGGCCACCTGGCGGGAGGCTACGATGCCCAGTACTATGGCTACCTGTGGAGCGAGGTCTACTCCATGGACATGTTCCACACCCGCTTCAAGCAGGAGGGCGTCCTCAACAGCCAGGTGAGGTGGCGCGCTCTGTCCCGTTCTGCCCCTGCCATGAGGGCCTCGGGGCCCCTGCAAGTCCCCCTGCAGTCTGTGACCGAGAGCAGCCCGTCCATGGCCTCTGGCCAGAGCACAGCCAGTGTGTGTGGAAGGTGCCGCGTCCAGAGCTGTGCTGGGGCCCTGCCGAGGACCTCCGTGAGGACCTGGTCCGAGCCCCCTGGCCACATAGCAGAGGGTGGAGCCCACCCAGCCGGGCCCTGCCCTCTGCGAGGCTCAGCAGCTTCCGGGTCTGTGCTCGCAGAGAGCCAGCCAGAAACGTCTAACGGGGATTGGGCTACACACACACACACACGCACACGAACACAGCACACACGTGCACATGGCACACAGTGCATTCAGCACACGTACACCCAGGTGCGTGCAGCATTCATGTGTACAAGCACCTGGCACACACACACACGCACACGAACACAGCACACACGCGCACATGGCACACAGACAGTGCATGCAGCACACGTACACCCAGGTGCGTGCAGCATTCATGTGTACAAGCACATGGCACACACACACGCAGCACATGCACACACAGGTGCACGCTGCACACACATGCACGCACACACACACAGCACGCAGCGTGCGTCTCCCCCACGCTCCCTCTTTCTCTGGGATCTGACCGCAGCCCATCGGCCTCCCAGCTACGATGTGGCTCAGGCAGGGACGGTCCTGGAGGATGTGGATGGCCCCTGGGTGGCCTGCCAGCCCTGCCTCTCTTCCCCACAGGTGGGCATGGACTACCGGAGCTGCATCCTGAGACCCGGTGGCTCCCAGGATGCCAGTGCTATGTTGAGGTGCTTCCTGGGCCGCGACCCCAGGCAGGATGCCTTCCTCCTGAGCAAAGGGCTGCCGGTGGAGGGCAGCGAGCCGGAGCCGCCCTCGGCGCCTTGACTCCGCCGGGGCTGACCGCGGGGTGGAGCCGCCGGCCTGGCGGCGGACAGGGAGGGACTCTTCTCAGCCGGGGCTCTGCAGTGCCCCACCCGCAGCCACCTTGGGTCGCAGGCGTCTCGCTGTCCCGACACGCGGGGAGCTGCAGGCTTCCTCTCTTGCACTAACCCCCCTCCTCACTGAGAAGCTGACCTGGTTAAACCAGGAGAGACGGTGAGCCCCGGCGCCCTGTACCCTGCCTTTTCTGTCGGACTGTTGACCTTGGTTATTACTGCTGGAATCACACTCTGCTGTTAAATCCTGCTTTTTGTTGGAGATCCCACCTGAGTTTCCACCTACCTGCCCATCAGGTGCCTGGCCACTGCCACAGGTTCTGGCACGTTGGCTGGCAGGGAGACCTGCTTTCCGGGTGAGGCGCCCAGGAGCACGTCCCGAGGCTTCTTTTCCCGAGCATGTCTCACCTGGCCAAGTTCTGGAAAAGTCCTCCCCCCGCGTGTTCAGTCCTCGCCCTTCAAGAGAGACTCTGAGTCAGGTTGCCCCTTGGAGCTCCCTGTGGCCAAGGGAGTGGGTGCAGTTGCCGTGTCACGTGCCCAGGTGTCAGTGTGCTGTGCCTCCAGAAGAGAGACCCTCTGACTTTCGGGGTCGGAGTCTGGGGATCCCACCCAGCCAGCCAGTACTGCTGGTGAGCATGCAGCCACAAGCCTCTTTTGTCCGTGTGGCTGCAGCTCTGGGGGCCTCGTCTGCACGGGGGGGTCTTCCTGGCTCCTCTGGTCATTCTTCACAGCTGCCTTGGTGACATGTCTTTGTTGCAGTAGAAGCTGTTAGGTGCCACGGAGTCAGTTCCAACTCACAGCAACCCTCCATGTCCTAGAGCCAAACACCCCCCCCCCGGTCCTGCACCACGCCCGTGGTCCTTGTTCGGCCTGAGCCCCGTCCTGCAGCCACTGTGTCAGGCCATCGCCTTGAGGGTCTTCCTCTGTCTCACTGACCCTCTTTTACCAAGCATGATTTCCTTCTCCAGGGACTGGTCTCTCCTGACAACACGTCCACAGCACGTGAGACATAGCCCCTCCATCCTTGCTTCTGGTTGTACGTTTTCCAGGACAGATCTGTTCAGTCTGTCGGCAGTCCGTGGTATAGTCAGCATTGTCTGCCCGCACTGTAATGCAGAGGCCGTGGTTCTTCTTGGGTCTTCCTTATCCCTTGTCTAGCTTTCACATGGGTATGAGGTGACCGGATCGCCCATGGTTTGGGTCAGATGCCTCTGCGTTGTGAGGTGGTGCCTGTGGTTTGCAGCCTTACTTGCCCGTGTCGCGTCGCTGTGAGCAGCCTCGTGTCTTCCCCCTGGCCCTGAGGGCCCAGGAAGCCCGCCCTGCCCCCCGTTGTTGGCGGGTGCAGTCGGTGCCATGGCAGGGCTCTCGGGCCGCGCTGGCTCCTCCACCCTGCCTTTTACAGAGCAGCCCCCAGCTGCAGGGCTTCTCTGGAACAAGGGGTGAGCCTTCCCTCCAGTCATGGTTTGGGGGGTTATGAGAGGAGGCAGGGAGGCTCCGCAGAGCAGTGGGGGAGCTTGGTGCTGGCCCAGGTAGACGGGTGACAGCATTGGGGTGTGTGGGCTGCAGGACACTGCCTAGGCTGCAGCTGGGAGGGGACATGAGCCCTTTCAGAGTCCGCCTCCCCCCACCCTCTCTTCGGTCCCTGGATCCATACTGACCACTGCCCCGTGCCCCTCAGGTGACTCAGGGTTTGATATGCGGCCCCTGAGAACCATTTCCCAGGCTGGACTGCCTCCCCACCAATGCCCAGGCCTTGTCTCCTGCTCCGCTGGTATGAGGGGCTTGGAGGTGCCGGCTCAGGGACCCTGGGCCTGGGGAGGTTGTCAGCTGGCCGGCCCCCAGGCAGGCAGGAGGGGCCCAGCTGTGGTCGGCAGTTGGCCAGGCCCTGGCACTGGCTATGACTCCTGGTGGCCAGGTCACCACTCCCCTTTGCTGTGTTGGCCTGGATGCCACCACCTGGAGGTGTCCGTCCCTGAAACCAGACCCTGGTGGCAGAGGTCCCAGGGACGGGGACACACATGGGGGCAGGAAAGTGACAGGCAGCTGTCACCTGCTGTCTGCTTCTGAAGCTGGGATGCTGTCACCACCTGGTGGCTGGTGGGTCGCAGGGAGGGCATGCCAGGGCTGGGAAGGCCAGGGGAGCTTCCGCCTGTGCGGTTGGGGTGGTACCTGTGGGACCTCACGCCCTGCCCCCTCTCCGCTTAGACCGTGGGACCCCTGCCAGTCCTGGGCATCACTCTCCCTGCCACCCCCAGAAATACAAAATAAAAGGAAAAAATTGAGCTTGCCGAAGTCTCTGTGATGTTTCTGTGCAAACTTGCTTGTTGATTTTTATTTTTTAAAAGTTGTTTATCAGGGTGAAACACAACCAAATGTGAGCCGTTTCAGCCATTTTCATGCATACAGTTAAAGTGGCATTGGCAGTGTTCACCGTGTGACACAAAGTCTTGTCACCCTGAGCAGACATGGAGCCTTGTGGCACAGTGACCAGGTGCTCAGCTGCCAGCTGCAGGGTGGCCACTCTGCGAGAGGAAGCCCTGGCAGTGAGGTCCTGTGGTGGCCGCGCCTGGGACTGGGCGGCTCTGTGCCGCCACGGTGTGCGTCATCGACCCTCAGTGCCGCCTCCTGCCTGGCGCCCCTCCCATGCTGGTGCCCCCCCACGCCAGCAGCTCCTTGCTGCCTGGCCATCCTGGGGACCAGGAAGAGACCGGGCTCCAGCAACTCGTCTGTGGTGGACGCTGTGTCTTCCCAGGAGCAGACACTGGTCCTCCGTGGCCTCTCCCTGAGCAGCAGGTTCCCTCCTCAGCCAGCTGTTTGTCTGGCCGTGGCGCCCCTGTGCACAGGAGAGGGGCTGCAGCTGGGGGCGGACAGGGGTGCTGCGGGGCAGGCACGACGCACACGGTTTCACTTTCACCTCCCTGTGGCGGTGGTGGTGCACGTGTCGCAGGTGGGGGGCTCTCGGGGTCGCAGCCAACATGCTGTCCTTGGGGGTTGTCGGCTCAGCAATCCTGGGTGCCGGTCTGTGCAGGGCCTTGGCCCTGAAGGGAGTTTTTCATTCAGGAAGCAGACGCCGGTCCGTAGGGGTTCTAGTGCAGGGAGCTGACTCTGGGCTGCACAGGACCTTGGCCCTGAAGGGAGGTTCCCATCTCAGGCAGCAGACTCTGGTCCACGCAGGACCTGGGCCAGAAGGGTGGTTTCTCGTTCAGGGAGCAGACGCTGGTCCCCACAGGGCTTCGGCCCCGACGGGCAGTTTGTTGTTCCTGAAGCAAGCAGCGGTGCTGCGTGAGACTTCAGTTCAAGTCCTTGGGTGATACAGGAGTGGTCACCGAAGCTGCTGACCCAAAGGTTGGAGACTAGGAAGACAAGCCTGGTAATCCACCTGCAAAAGCTCAGCCACTGAAAACCGTATGAGCACAGTTAAACTTGGACATAGGGTTCACCATGAGCCCAAGTGGGTGGCAGCTGCTACTAGCAGGTCCAGTGTGGGTTCTGGTGGGCAGTGTGGGGAGTGGGTTGAGCCCTGGGCTGGAGACAGAAGGCCAAGTTCAAGTCTCAGCTGTACACTGCTGGGTAGAGAGGGGCCAAGGAGGCAGGGGTACAGCATGAGTTGGCACCAGGTGGGGGCCACACCATGTCCCTTGTGACCTCTAGAGTGGTGTCTTGAGTGTGTCCCTGCTGACCAGGAGCTGATGCTGTGCCTGTCCCAACAGACCACCCTCCTGGGGATGGCCAGGGCTGGCTGTGGCTGCTCCAGGGGCCTGGCCCTTCTGATTGGGGGCCGAGGTAATGGGGCTGTATAAGGGGCCAGAGAGGGAGCAGCATTCTGCATGGAGGCCTTGGTGGTCCTCAGCTCCCAAGGCCTGAGCTCCATGTCAGGGCAAGATGAGGATTTGTCCGCATGGAGTTTGGCTCTTAGGCCCTGAGCTGGGAAGCCTTGGCCAGTGGTCTCAGGACAGCAGTGAATGCATCCATCAGTCACATCCCCCACGTGCCAGGTTGTCACACTGTAGGGCTTGCATGCTGCTGTAATGCTGGAAGCTGTGTCCCTAGGATTCAGATATCTGTAGGGTCACCTGTGGCGCACAGCTTGCAGCAAGTTTCCAAGCCAAGACAGACTAGGAAGAAGGACCCAGCAGTCTACTTCTGAAGGGAGTTAGCCAGGGAAAACCTTATGGATAGCAGCAGAACATTCAGATACAGTGCAGGAAAATGAGCCCCCCAGGTGGGAAGGCGCCCAAAAGACGATCGCAGGAAGGGCTGGTTCTCAAAGCAGAGCTGCCCTGAATGACACCGACTAAGTCTGGGATTGTCGTTTGCTGATGTGGCATGACTCAAAACGAGGACAGCTGCAAACACCCGGTAATAACTGGGAAATGGAACGTGCAAAGTACGAATCAAGGAGAACTGGAGATCATCAAAACTGAAGTGGAACACACAAACATGGATATGCTGGGCACTGGTGAGCTGAAATGGACCAACGTTGGCCCTTCTGAACGGAACAGTCGTATGGCCTACTATGCTGGGAATGAAAACATGAAGAAGAGTGGCACTGCATTAATCATCAAAAAGAGCATTTTTCAATGACAGGACAATATCAGTACACCTACAAAGAAGACAAGTTAATATAGCTGTTATTCAAATTTAGACACCAACCACTAAGGTCAAAGAGGAGGAAGAAACAAGATTTTACCAGCTTCTGCAGTCTGAGACTGCTCAAACATGCAATCAGGAATACATTGGTAATTGCTGGTGATTGAAATGTGAAAGCTGGAAACAAGGATTGGTAGTTGGAAAATACGACCCTGGTGACAGAAATGATGCTGGGGAGCACACGATAGACTTTTACAAGACCAGTGATATTTTTTATCACAAATATCTTTTCTCACCAAGGTGAATGGTATGTGCATATATGCTATATATATAATGCTATATGCACGGATCTCACCAGATGGAATACACAGGAATCAAATCAACCACATTCATGGAAAAAGATGATGGAAAAGCTCAATATCCTCAGAACAAGGCCAGGTGCCAACTGCAGCACAAACCATCAGTTGCTGATATGTAAGTTCAAGTTTAAATGGCAGAGAATTAGAAAAAATTCACAAGAGCCGAAGTACAACCTTGAGTACACGCTTTAGTCATCTAGGGCTGCTCTAACAGAAATACCGCAAGTGGATGGCTCTCATAAAGGAAAGTTCATTCTTACATACTCCACTAGGTTACAAGTCCAAATTCAGGGTATCCACTCCAGGGGAAGGCTTTCCCTCTAAGCCCTAGAGGAAAGGCCTTGTGTTGGATCAGTCTTTGGTCAGGGAGCATCTTGGTGCAGAAACCTCAGGTCTGACAGGCGCGCTCTGCTCCCGGTGCTGCTTTTTGGATGGTACAAGGTTCCCAGCTTACTCTGCTCACTTCTCTCCTTCATATCCCACAGCTGGTAGCTTAAGTCCTGCCTCACCAACACAACTGGTGTCTGTTTTCGAAACCTCATCAACATCACAGGGGCAGAACTCACAACACATGGGAGGAACTGTACCATATTGGGACTCACAGTCAAATCAATACAAACATTTTTGAGAGGACACAATGCCATTCATGACATTATCTCACCTAGGTTGGAAACTGCCTCCAGAACAGATTTGACCGGTTGAGTACTCATGACCAAAGACCAGATGAGTTGTGACATCAGGAACATCATTCATGAAGAAAGCAAGAGGTCGTTAAAAAGAAAAGACCAAATTGGATGTCAGAAGAGACCTTGAAATTTGCTCTTAGAAGTCAAGCAGCTAAAGCAAAACTAAGAACCGATGAAGTAAAAGAACTGAAGATTTCAAAGGGCAACTGGAGAAGCAAAATAAAATATTGCAATGACATGCTAAGAGCTGGAGATAGAAAAATCAAAAGAGGAATATGCTGTTTCTCAAGCTGAAAGAACTGAAGAAAAAATTCAAGCCTCAAGTTGCAATAGTGAAGGATTCTACCGGAAAAAAATCAAATGACACAGGAAGCATCAAAAGAAGATGGAAAGAATACACAGAGTCATTATTCCAGAAAGAACTGGTTGATGTTCAACCATTTCAGGAGGTAGGATATGATCAGAAACTGACGGTACTGCAGGAAGAAGTCGAAGCTGCATTGAAGGCCTTGGTTTAAACCACAGCTCCAGAAATTGACGGAATATCAATCGAGATGTTTCAGTAAACAGACACACACAGCAAGTGCTCGCTTGTCTATGCCAGGAAATATAAGGAGACAGCCGCCTGGCCAACCAACTGGAAGAGATCCATGTTTATGTCTCTTCCCAAGAAAGGCGATCCAACAGAATGTGGAAATTATTGAAAAATATCATTCATGAAACATGCAAATATAATTTTGCTCAAGATCACTCAAAAGTGACTTTAACAGTATATTGACAAGGAACAACTAGAAATTCAAGCTGGATTTGGAAAAGGATGTGGAACCAGGGATCATTGCTGATGTCAGATGGATCTTGGCTGAAAGCAGAAAATACCAGAAAGATGTTTAATTGTGTTTTATTGCCTTTGAAAAAGCATTCAGCTGTGTGGATCATAACAAATTATGCATAACATTGTGGAGAGTGGAAATTCCCGGAACACCTAATCGTGCTCATGAGGAATCTGTACATGGATCAAGAGGCAGTCGTGCGAACACAACAAGGGGACGACATATGGTTTAAAGCCAGGAAAGGTGTGCATCAGGGTTGTATCCTTTCACCATACCTCTTCAATCTGCATGCTGAGCGAATAGTTCAAGAAGCTGGACTGTATGAGGAAGAATGGGGCATCAGAATTGGGGAAAGACTCATAAACAATCTGAACCCTGCTTGCTAAAAGTGAAAACTTGAAACACTGATGAAGATCAAATGTCACAGCCTCAACATCAGGAAAACAGAAATCCTCATAATTAGACCAATAAGCAACATCGTGATAAATAGAGAAAGGGTTGAGTTTGTCAAGGATTTCAATTTACTTCAATCCACAATCAACGCCCACGGAATCAGGTATCAGGAAATCAAAAGGCACATTGCACTGGGAAAATCTGTCACAAAAGACCTCTTCAAAGTGTTGGAAAGCAAAGATGTCGCCTTGAAGACTAAGGTACACTTGACCCAAGCTACGGTGTTTTCAGTCACATCATATGCATGCAAAAGCTGGACAAGGAATACAAAAGACAGAAGAAGAATTGATGCCTTTGACTTGTGGTGTTGGAGAAGAAAGGTGAACGTGCCATGGACCGCCAAAAGAACCAACAGATCTGTCCCGGAAGAAGTCCAGCCAGAGTGCTCCTTGGAAGCAGAGATGGCGAGAGTGCATCTCATGTACTTCGGACATGTCAGGAAGCATCAGTCCCTCGAGAAGGACATCATGCTTGCTGCAGGGTCAGTGAAAAAGAAGAAGATCCTCAGTGAGGGGTTGAAACAGTGCCCGCAACGGTGGAATGGAGTCTAACGGCGGTGGTGAGGGCGCAGGACCGGGTGGTGTTTCGTTGTCTATGGTGTTATTCTGAGTCAGAACTGACTTCACAGCGCCTCGCAACATCAGCGGCAGATCCACAACACGAGTGTTCCTCTGCCATGAGTCATGGACCTGCTGGATGGCAGTGAAGAGTGTCATCTGTCTTCATGAAGGTCAAGTTGACAAAAGAAGCCCCCATGTTTTTACAGCATGCGATTTGACCATTTTGACCCTGATCTGTATGTGGGATGCCACCACCGCCATCAGCATCGTGGAGGTGTTCGTCTCCCCAGGCTGTCCTCCTGCCTCGGTTGCCCTTCCCTCCCGCAACCCTCCCAGTCCCTTCTCTCCGGGCAGCGTTGGCTTGTTCTCTGTCTCTGTAGATTTGTTTGCATTTCCTAAAGTTTCCCACGAGCAGAATTGCCCCACTGAACCTTTGACATACTCACCTGTGCATGTAACCCCCGTTTCTGCACTCAGCCTGCCTCCCCTTCCCCCCGTCATGACCACTGCCCCTTGCTAATGAGTCAGTTCTGATTCCTGGTGACACTGTGCTGCGGGGTACCACCATGGCCCAGGGTTCTCAGGTATGACCTTTTGGAAGCAGACGGCCAGGACTTTCTCTCAAGGTACTTCTGGGTGGCTTTTTATTTTTTATGACTGAGTGAAAATGTACATTCCCATACAAATTTACATGCCCACCTATATGCAGCTTCCACTGCTCTCCCTGCCCGGTGACAGCACACTATTCCTCTCTGCTCCATACATGTCCCGTCCTCCCAACAGTCTCCTTTCCCCTCCTCTCCACCCACTCCCTTCCTCCAGCCAGAGGTCAGCAGGATGATATCCTATAGATGCATAGAATCATAAAGTGCATCCAATATGGTCACTCTGCATTGCCAAGTCCAATCCATTCGTGTCCGAAGAGTGGACCTTCATTATGATTTATGGGCAAGTGCAGCATCAGGGCCTGGGGCCATGCTCCCAGGGGAACCCTGAAGCCGCTGGACTATCTATTATGGTCTTTTAGTGGAGATTTCGGGGTTCACCCCTTTTTATTCTTGTGTTGCCTGTGAGACTCAACTTAGTGAGCTCCATCACGACTATCACTGGTGATGGCCAGGCACCATCCAGTCGATGAAGGCACCCACTCATGTGGGTCTCTCTATCTTCTGGGTTGTCTTTCCCCCATGTCATTTTGGTCCTCGGTGAGCATCCATTCCTGCTGAGTTGGGACCATTTGCTGTGCCCTCGGATGGCAGCTTGGCAGCTTTTAGGACCCCAGACGCCACTCACAATGTGGGGTGCAGAGAGTTCTCTTAGCAAAACGCTAGTTGTGCCAATTGGCCTCAATTTCGCCTAGGAGCATGGTCCCCTGTCCCCTGCCCCAGCTACTCTGTCCTTGCAATACTGGGTTAAGATGGAAGGAGTATTCAAGTTATGCTGAAGTCCACTTAATATTGTTCTTGTTTCTAATGCGTGCTATCACCGATTTCACCTTCTGGGTGGCTTTAAAGCGCCAACCTTCCGGTGAGTGGTCGAGAACTACTCCAACCAGAGACGGCTGTGGCCTGCGAGAGCTTGATCTCACACCCCAAACCAAACACTGCCAACTCATAGCGACCTACAGGACAGAGAAGTCCCCATAGGGTTTCCAAGGCTGTTACCTTTTTTGAAGGAGGCTGTCACTTCTTTCCCCTGCTGAGCAGCTAGGGGTTTGAACTGTCGACCTTGGGGTTAGCAGCTGAGCTGTTTAACCACTGCACCACCGGGACTCCACCAGCTCCGTCTGGCAGTGAGGTGCCATCAAGCTGGTTCTGCCATCTAGCGACCCCATGTACAACAGAAGAGAACTCCGCTCAGTCCCACGCCACGGCCCCAGTCATACGCTTGAGCCCGTCACTGCAGCACGTGTCAGTCAGTCCGTCCGCCTGCGCGCCCTCCTCTTTTCCGCTGACCCACTACTTTGGCAAGCACGGTGTCCTTCTCCAGGGACTAACCCCTTCTGGTAACACGTCCAGAGTATGTAAGATGCAGTCTTGCCATTGTGGTTGTACTTCTTCCAAGACAGGTTTGTTCGTTCTTTTGGCAGTCTGTGTTATGTTTCACAGGAGCTCAGTCTCAGCTGGTTTAGTTCAGCATCTCCACGCCCGCACCGATCCCGCGGCCAATCCACGTAGGAGCTGCCCCTGGAGGTGCACGTTTACTGAACGGGAGGCAGGCTGCAATACTACTTGTGGCCAGAAGGTGGCAGGACTTCACTACATCCACGCATTCCTGGCTGGCTCCTAAGGAAAAGCTCCAGGTAGGACCGTCCCTGGATGGAAAGCCCCCTAAGAGGCAGGAAGGTACCTCTGTCTTCCAGACCAGGCTGGAGATATGGTGTGCACCACAGATGGCATTTTAGATTTTTTCAGTAGCCGTCAAGCCAAGTAAAAGGAAACAGGTGAAATCAATTTGGGTAATTTAACCCAACACATCCAAAATATAATTTCATTGTATCCATATACACCATTCATTTTATCAATATAAAAAAATGACCAATGAGCCTCCTCAGATTTTTGTGAGACAAATTCCTGTTCTTTAAAGTTGCAGACCACAGGAAGACTCACGAGATGGACTGGCACAGTGGGCTCAAGCATAACGCCCGTGGGGCATGGTGCGGGATCTGGCAGGGTTTTGTTGTGTTGCGCACAGGGTGAGCATGAATGGGAACCAACTCTACAGCACCTGACAACGACAACATAATTCAGAATTAACTCGATGGTGGCTGACAGCGACAAAAGCCACCTAGTTTATGGTCTTTTGTTGCGGCAGTCCCAGGGAGCTAAGACCCCGACAGAGGAGACACTGCAGTGTACAGAAGAGATGTTATCTTAATTAACGCAAATCTTTAGGTTAGGGAACTGGACCATTAAAAGAAAGTGGAGGAAAGACCTGGCAATCGTCCCGAAACTCAGCCACTGCAGACCCCGCGGAGGCTAGTTCTGCTTGGACATAGTGGAGTGGCTGAGTCAGAGCACAGGCAACAACAGCTGGCTTCTGGTTTTATGGTAATTGAAGGCAGTGCAGAACTGTTCCTGGAAAGCCTGTCTTCTCTTCTGTGTCTGCCACGCACATTCAGCCCTGAATCTGCGCCTGCCCTTTCTGAGCTCACGGCCCATTCCGCCTTCACTTCACTGGCTGTGCAGCCTTAGCCACATAGAGCCTGCGTAGTCTGCATGCCAGGTCTGTTCCTGAGTCTTTGTTCTCGAATATTCCTCTCTGTCTCTACAGGACCACCCTGAAGGCAGTCCCTTGGGCTCTGATGCTGCCCCCAGCCCTGCAGGCTCTGTGACCCGCAACTCCTTCCTCTCCGGATGACGTAACCAGGACCTTCAGACCTCTATTACCAGTGTGCCCCCCAGTTGGCTCTCCCTGGTTGGCTCTCCCTGGTTTTCCTCCCAGCCTTCACACAAGTTAGTACTCAATGAGCTGAGTCATCAGAAAATAAGACCTGGAAACACACTAAGAAAACTTTATCACAATACACATCCGACAATGAAGTCCGCGAACTTTATCATTCTAAGTGCACCATACCTCATTGTTGAGTATCACTACAATCACCTTCCAAGTCCTCCCATTGGGAAGCTATGCACACACCAGCACCTAGTCTACCCTTCACAGCAATTTTGGAACTCTTTCTGGAATGGCCATTGTGCACAGTAGCACCCTGGCAAGTTCATAAACTTAATTGTATAGTTGTCTGTGAGGGAATTTTTAACCAAAAACAAATAACTGTATTGTTAACCTTCCTTACTCACCTGATCTGCCCCCAATGACTTTTTTCTTTACCCAAAGATAAATGAAACATTGAAAGGAAGACATTTTTATGACATTGAGGACATCAAGGGTAATCTGATGACAGCTCTGATGGCCATTCCAGAAACAGAGTTCCAAAATTGCTTTGAAGGGTGGACTAGGTGCTGGCATTGATACACAGCTTCATAAGGGGAGTACTTCAAAGGCGACCATAGTGATATTCAGCAATGACGTATGGAGCACTTTTTCTAGGATGAGTTCATGAACTTAACTGTCAGATCTCATGGGATTAAAACTTTAGGGTATAGAAGCCAGTTGCTGCGGAGTTGACTGACTCACAGCCATGCCCTGTGTGTGTCACAGGAGAACTGTGTGCCGCAGACTTTTCAACAACCAGCTTTTGGGCAGCAGATGAGCAGGTGCTTCTTCTGGGACCCCTCTGGGTGGGCTCAAAATGCCAACCTTTCAGGAAGTGGCCGGGGGCCTTACCATCTGCACCCAGGGTCTCCCTTCTTTAGACACTGAAACTTGTGATAAACCATTGTCCACGTGCTCAGATAGGGTTTTTGGTGAACGGCCAAGAAATTGACCTTGAAAAGACTGGACAATCCTGCCAGGATCTTTACTGGGACAGAATTGAGGGGAATCTGTTGTTGTGAGATGCCAGCAGAATGGACACCGCCTGATCTCGTGCCGTCCTTGCACTGGTCACCGTGTTCGAGCGCACTATCACAACTACTGTGTCAGCCTGTCTCATTGAGGGTCTTCCTCTTTCTCATGGACCCTCTGCTTTGCCATGTATGGTGTCCTTTTCTAGGGCTGGGAACTCCTGGTGACGTGTCCGCAAAGCGTGAGAAGAACTCTCACCCCCCTGACACCACGGAGCCCTATGGCTGCACTTCTTCCAAGACAGGCTGGCGCGTTCTCTGGCGGTCTGTGGTGTGGTCAGTATTTTTCGCCAGCACCGGAATTCAAAGGCATCAATTCCTCTTTGGTCTTCCTTATTCGTTGTCCAGCTTTTGCGCTTATATGAAGCGATGGAAAATATGGCTTGGTTCAGATGCACCGCAGCCGTCAGGGTGACCTCTTTTTAACACCTCCCAGAGGTTTTTGTGGTCAATTTGCCCACTGCAGTCCATCATCTGATCTCCTGACTGCTGTTTCCGTGGGTTTCGATTGTGGACCCAAGTTACATGAAATCCTTGACAGCCTCAATCCTTCCTCTGATCATGTTTATGGCTCTAGTTGTGACCATTTTTTTTGTTTTTTGTTGTGCTTTACATGAAGGTTTAGAGAGCAAACTACTTTTCTCACTAAACAGTTAATGTACCTATTTTGTGACACCGGTTACCAACCCCACCACATGTCAACGCTGTCCCCATCTTGACCCTGGGTTCCCCATTACCGGCTTTCCGGTCCCCTCCTGCCTTCTTGTACCCATTTAGTCTGGTTTGTTTCATGGGCCTGTCTGATCTTTCACTGGAGGGTGGCCCTCAGCGGTGATGTCACTGCTGAGCACAAGAGTGCCTGGGGGCATAGTCACAGAGTTTCTCCAGTCTCAGCCAGACCAAGAAGTCTGGTCTTTTTTTTTTTTTCATGAGTTAGAATTTTGTTGTACATTTTTCTCCACCTTTGCCTGGACCCGCTGTCATGATCCCTGCAGGGCACTCGGTGGCGGTGGCTGGGCACCATCTGGTTGTGCCGGATTCAGTTTGATGGACATTGCGGTCCATTAGTCCTTTGAACCAATCTTTCCCTTGCGTGTCCAAAGATCTTCATTCTCCCTCAGTTCAGACTGGGTGAGATCATCAGAACACCTTAGATGGCTGCAGGATTTTTTATTTCTTTATGTTAAGTAGCTGTACTTATCAAAGGCTGTAATCTTTGATATTCACTACCAAGTGCCTCAAGTCATCTTTCAGCAAGCAAGTTGTTAATGCAGCTTCCTCTAATTCTGATGCTGTGTTCTTCACGTAGTCCACCTTCTCTGATGATCTGCTCAGCACACAGGCTGGGTAACACAATCCTGACCCATACCTCCCCTAACTTAAAACCACACCGTTCAAACACCTGCCTCTTGGTCTGGTGTACAGATTTCTCATGGACACACTTGTTCCAGAATTCCTTTTGGAATTCCTATTCTTCTCACCATTAGCCATAATTTGGTATGATCTGCTTAACTGCACGCCTTTGCATAGTCGATAAAACACAGGTAAATACCTTTCTGGTATTCTCTGCTTTCAGCCCAAATCCATCTGACATCTGGTTCCATATCGTCTTCTGAATCCAGCTTCAATTTCCAGTAGTTCCCTGTCAATATACTGTCGCAACTGTTTTTGCATTATCTTCAGCAATATTTTACTTGCATGTGATTTTAATGATATTGTTTCGTAATTTCCATAGTCAGTTGGATCATGTCTTAGGCTGGGTTTTCTAGGAAAGCAAAACCAGTAACACGTGTAGGTACAAGATTTATAATATATATATAGAGACAGATAGATAGATACAAATATAAGAAACAGCTCACGTAATCACAGAAGCTGAATGTCCCAAGCTCTGGCACAAGCCTCACGTGTCCACGGAAGCTGAGGAACCCAAGGTCAGCAAGTCAGAGACCAGAGTTGCAGATCACCGGTTGTGTAGGTCAGTGGATCCCAAGCTGGTGGCGAGACGATGCGACAGAGGCTGGAGGTCGGTGGATCCCAAGCTGGTGGCGAGACGAAGTGACAGAGGCTGGCGAACCCAGGATCGGCAGGTCAGGGAGCAGGACTGGGCAGAGGCTGGCGAGCGCAGGATTGGCAGGTCAGGGAGCAGGACTCTCACGTGCCGACTGTAAGGACTGATGAGCCCAACAGCTGCTAGCTCAAGTCCTGGAACCAGATGCTGGAACAAGAGAGCAGGAGCTCCTGGCCACGTGAGCGATCAGCAGCCGTAGTCCAGGGTCACGAGATGAGAGCCGAGGGGCAGGGAGCCACCACAAACCCCGCCCTGCCACTTAATACAGCAGCCAAATAGGTAGTAGCCAAGTTGACATAATCCTGACCACCACAGATCACCTGTTTTTGGAATAGACATAAACATGGGTCTCTTGCGGTCAGTTGACTAGGTGATTGTCGTTTAGTGTTCTTGGCTTAGACTAGAGAGCACGTCCAGTGCTGCATCTATTTGCTGAAACATCTCTGTTGGTACTCGGTCAGTTCCTAGAGCCTTGTTTTGCCCCAGTGCATTCAGCACAGCTTGACCTCCTTCCTTCACCATGGTTGGTTCTTGATCGTGTGCTGCCTCCTGAAATGGTTTGATGTGGAGCGATTCTTTTTGGTGTAGCAACTCCACGTATTCTTTCCATCTTCTTTTCGATGCTTCCTGCATCATTCAGTATTTTGCCCATAGAATCCTGTAGCCTTGTAATTTGAGGCTTGAATTTTTCCTTCAGTTCTGTCAGTTTGAGAAAGGCCTCACATGTTCTTCCCTTTTGGGTTTCCTAACTCCAATCTTTGCACCTTTTATTATAATACTTGATCTTCTCAAGCTGCCTGTATTAGTCTGGGTTCTCTAGAGAAGCAAAACCAATAAAGCATATAAATATATGTATATATGGAGAGATTTATTTCACAGAAACAGTTCACACATGTAGGGGCCGGGACTTCCCAAGTCTGTGGGTCAGTGGTTTCTCCAGATTCACGCAGCCGCAGGCGCAGGCAGAGCCCTAGAGCAGGGCTCCTCCCCATGAGCTGTGAAGACTGGTGCACCTCATGATTGGCAGGCAAGACCACAAGGCTGCTCTGGATGCACATAGCTGCGGGATCCAGAACAAGCCCCAAACCTTGGCAAAGTGAGCAAGAAGGAAGTAGGTGGTAAAGAGTGGAAAGTTGACGGTTGAGGGGCTAGTGAGGCACCATGGGTCCTGCCCCTCACTGGCACCATTCAGCAGATTCCATCATGGAGGTAGTCACACATCAGATTTTTAACAAGGAAGTGATCATAACATTATACAGCTGCTTGAACACTCAGAATCATGACACACCCAAGGTGACATACAATCTTAACCATCACAGTCCACCCCTTGTCAGCTTGACAGCTGGACATATCTCCCCAAATCATAGACAATCTCTTGAATAAACCAGTTACAGTCATCCTTGTGCCTAACATGATATGACTAACACAGACAAATGAAAATCCACTAGCCCTTGCAGAAATACGCATAATGATTACAGTCCTTGTTTCTGCAACTGGTCACATGGCCATAACAGTTACTTAAAAATCCCTTCTTCCATTATCTATTCTGTATTGCCTTCGCCCTCAGCAAACACCTCAGCTGGTCGTGGTTCCTCACCTGGAGGAACCCGGGCAATGAGGAGTCATGTCAGAACTGGATCGCTGTGGTTTCCTGTTGACTTTAATCACAGGGTGTGACAGTAGTGAGAGATGCCCTGAGTGATACCTTGCATTCCAGACATACCCTCCCTTACCTCCATCATGCAGTGCCAAGCCAATTTCCTCTTGGTAAGCGGTATCAATCACACCAGCCTGGACGATAACGCACTTCTTTGCCTGTGGTTCCAGAGGCATAAGGGACCCAAAGTGACCAGGTGGCATTCTTAGCTTCCACTTCAAGGGAATCAGTGACGTGTCTCCTGCTGGAAGTGTTCCTCCCTTTGGAACGAAGACCTCCAGATCTCCAGAGCAAAAGGTTACCAGCACAGGAAGCAAACATCTTCCACATAGGCCTCTGGGGGTAATAGGACCATTGCCACTCCCATTTCCAGTCTTTAATTCCTGGACTTGCGAATCCTTGCTAGGGGAGAAGTAGCACCATGTATTGGATGCTGGCTTCCATCATATACAGCCTCTGGGGAACACTGCTCGAACCGTGCAAAGTGTTGCCACCTAGCGGACACTGTAATTGTGTCCTAGAGGCCATTCTATCAAGCCAGCTGCTTCAGGATGATGGGGAACATGGTCAGACCAAGGAGTCCCACGAGCATGGGTCCACTGCCGTTCTTCATTTGCAGTGCAGAGAGTCTTTGATCATAACCCATGCTGTGTGTATACCACGACAGTGAAGAGGATACTCTGTAAGCCTATGGATGGTCGTTTCGGTAGAAGCACTGCCTGCAAATCCGTATCGAGAGTATCTGTTCCAGTAAGGACAAAACACTGTCCTTACCACGATGGAAGTAGTCCAGCGTAATTGGCCTGCCACCGGGTTGCTGGCTGACCACCTCAACAGGCGGTATCATTGTGGGGACTCAGTGTTGGTCTCTGTTGCTGGCAGATTGGGTACTCTGAGTGGAAGTTTATGTTGCTAGGCCCATGCATGTCCTCCCTCCCTGCCACCAGGGCCACTTTGTTCGTGAGCCTATTGAACGGTAAAATGACAGGAGTAAAAGGAGAAAGAGGAAGAGTGGTTTCCGTAGAAAGTGGTATCCTAACCACTTGATTGTTAAAATCCTTCTTTGCTGAGATCACCCTTTGATGAGCATTCACATGAGACACAACAAACCTCTTCACTTTTCTGGCCCATTCAGAGAGGTCTATCCACACACCTCTTCCTAGTCTTCAATTTTCCCATCATGTTTAAAGTCTCCGGCCATTCAACCAAACCATTGGCCTCAGCCCATGAATCAGTATCCTGTCACAAATTTGGCCGTTTCTCCTTCCAAGCAAAGTGAACGGCCAGGTGCACTGCTCTCAGTTCTGTCCACTGGGAAGATTTCCCTTCAGCACTGTCCTTCAGAGAGGTCCTAGAGACGGGCTGTAGCGCTGCCACTGTCCACGTTCCAGTAGTACCTGCGTATCTCACAGAGCCATCTGTAAACCAGGCATGAGTTCCCTCTTCTTCAGTCAACTGATCATAAAGAACTCCCCATGAGGTCACAGGTGTAGACTGGGAGAGATGGAAAATAAGGTGACAGGAGTGGAGACCAGGGGCATTTAGGCTACCTCCTCATGCAGCTTACATGAGCACTGAGGTCCTGCTCCGGCCTGATCTCGTAGGTACCACTTCCATGTAATGAGAAAATGCTGCCGTGCACATGTGCACATCCCGCTTTGTGACTCTGTGGGTCAGACAACACCCAGTTCATGGTGGACAGCTCAGGCTGCATGGTGAATTGACGTCATGGATTGAATTGTGGTCCCCCCAAAATATTTGTAGAAATTTGTCTGAGCTGTGATTCCTGGTATTGTGAAAGCCGTAAACCCTGCCCCTATGATGTCCATGAGGGAAGATGAGCAGCAGTTGTGTTGGCTGGGCAGGACGCACTGTGTAGGATAGTTTTCTGCCTTGAGGCAGTCTCTTGAGATACAAAGGAAAGAAGCTAGCAGAGATTTGGGACCTCATACCATCAGGAAAGAAAGCAATGCTGGGAGTGGAGTGCCTCTTTGGGAAAGAACCAGGGTCCCTGCCCCTTCAGAAGCTTCCAGTCCAGGGGAACACTGACAACTAGGACCTTCCTCCAGAGCCAACAGAGAAAGTCTTCCCCTGGGGCTGACACTCGACATTTGGACTTTTAGCCTACTGGACTGTGACAAAGTATGATTTCTCATTTGAGAGTCACCCACTTGTGGCTTTTCTGTTAAAGGAGCACTAGACGACTGAAACAGTGACTAAGACTGACGTGCTCCAGGCAACATTTTTTCAGTAGCACTTTTCTGGAAGTCCAGCTGCTGAACAGCTGCCTCTTGGGAACCAGATCAACTGGCTGCCCACACCTGCACAAAGCCTCACCCCGGAACCTCCCTCCTCTGGAACAGAGCCCAGATACCATGCCTCCACTGTACCTGGAGCCCATTTTGGAGCAAGAGGTCCATTCACCAGGACATCTAGCCCCATGTCTTAGTCATTTTATGCTGCTGTAACAGAAGTATCACAAGTGGATGGCTTTAAAAAGAGAATTTTATTCTGTCACAGTCCAGTAGGCTACAAGTTCAAATTCAGGACATCAGCTCCAGGGGAAGCTTTCTTCTTTTGGCTCTGGAGGAAGGCCCTTGCAGTCCATCTACCCCCGGACTGGGGGCTTCTGAGGTGCACGGTCCTTTCCAAAGGATGTGTTCTGCTTCTGGCATTGCTTCTTGGTGATATAAGGCCCCCAATTCTCTGCTTGCTTCCCTTTCCTTTGTATCTCAAGATAGAGCCTGATATTTTCCTATAAAGCTACCCTAAACCTGTGTGAAATTAGGAGTGCTTCTACAACTCCCTGGTCATGCTGCTCCAGTTTGAACTATTCTATTCCCTCAGTAACTCTCTGCAAATTTTGGCACAATACAATCTTAAAGGTTACATCCTGCCTCACTGACACGACCACTGCCCTGCTCCCTCCTTGACATCGCAGAGGCAGGATTTACAACATATAGGAACATCACACAATACTGGGAATCAGAACCGAGACAAATTGCTACACACATTAAATATATATACATATTTTATTGTGCTTTCAGTTTAGAATCCAAGTCAATTTGTCACATCAAAATTTGCACACACATTGCTATGGAACTAGCTGCTTTCCCCACCCTGTAGCAGCACACTCCTCCTTTCTATACTAGATTTCCTGTGTCCATTCAAGCAGCTCCTGTGCCCTCTGCCCTCTCATCTCCCTCTGGACAGGAGCTGCCCAGTTAGTCTCATGTATCTACTTAAGCCAAGAAGCAGACCCTTTGTCAGGATTATTTGCTGTTTTAGCTTCCAGCCCAATCCTTGTTTGAAGAGTTGGCTTCAAGAATGGTGTCAGTGAGTCCAGGGGGCATACTTTCTGGGGCCCTTCCAGTCTGAATTGGATCAAGTCTGGTTTATTTTAATAGGGTTAAAGTTCTGCACCCCATTTTTCTCTCACTACTTCTATTCCCTGTCTAGGCAGTTATTTGTGGTGGCCGGGAACTATCTAGTTCTTCTGGTCTCATGCTGATATAGTCTCTGGATTTTTTTATTTTAATTTTTTTATTTAACATAACTGAGTGAAAATGTACATTCACATGTAAATTTACATGACCCCTATATGCAGCTTCCACTGCTCTCCCTGTCCGGTGACTGCACACTATTCCTCTCTGCTCCATACATGTCTCATCCTCCCAACAGTCTCCTTTCCCCTCCTCTCCGTCCACTCCCCTTCCTCCAGCCAGAGGTCAGCAAGATGATATCCTATAGATGTATAGAACCATAAAGTGCTTCCAACATATGGTTACTCTGCATTGCCAAGTCCATTCCATTTCTGTCCAAAGAGCGGACCTTTGTTATAATTTATGGGAACGGGCAGCATCAGGGCTGGAGGCCATGCTCTCAGAGGAACCCCAAAACCGCTGGACCATCAATTGAGGTCTTTTAGTGGAGATCTCATGATGCACCTCTTTTTATTCTTGTGTTGCCAGTGAGGCTCCTCTCTGTGAGCTCCGTCATGGCTATCACTGGTGATGGCCGGGCACCATCCGGTTCTTCCGGTCCCATGTCGATGTAGGCACCCACTCTTGTGGGTCTCTCTGTCTTCTCGGTTGTCTTTACCGCATGCCATTTTGGCCCTGGGTGAGCATCCGTTCCTGCTGAGTTGGGACCATTTGCTGTGTCCTCGGATGGCAGCTTGGCAGCTTTTAAGACCCCGACGCCACTCACCAATGTGGGGTGCAGAGAGCTCTCTTAGCAAAATACTAGTTGTGCCAATTGGTCTGGAATTCGCCTAAGAGCATGGTCCCACGATCCCCGCCCCAGCTACTCTATCCTTGCAGTATTGAGTTAAGATGGAAGGAGTACTCAAGTTATGCTGAAGTCCACTTAATGTTGTTCTTGTTCCTAATGTGTGCTGTCACCGCTTTCTCCCAACTAGATTTCTAGTAACTACCTAAACTAAACCCTCCCTGCCTTGCCCTCCCTCCCTCCCTCCCCTCCCTTGCAGCTGTCAAAGAGTCTTTCTTCTATACACAAGTCTGTTTTTGAGATCTTATCGTAGAGGTCTCATACAGTATTTGTCCTTTTGTCGCTGACTACTCTCACTCAACATAATGTCTTCCAGTTGAAACCAGGTTAGGAGATGTTTCCTGGAATCATCATTATTCTTTATCATTGCGTAGTGCTCCATTGAGTATATGTACCACAGTTTACCTATCCATTCTTCTATTATTGGGCATCTGGGTTGATTCCACCTTTTTGCTATTGTGGACTGTGTCGCAATAAACATTCTGGTGCATGTGTCCGTTGGTGTGAAAGGCCTTGAATCTGTAGGATATATTCCAAGTAGTGGAATTACTGGGTCAAATGGTATATCAATATCCATTTTTTTAAGGAAGCGCCAGATTGCCTTCCAAAGAGGCTGGACCATTTTGCAACCCCACCAACAGTGTAGGAGGGTTCCACTTTCTCCACAGCCTCTCCAGCATTTGTTGTTTTGTGTTTTCTGGATCATGGCCAATCTTGTTGGGGTGAGATGGTATCTCATTGTTGTCTTGATTTGAATTTCTTTAATAGCTAAAGATCATGAACATGTCCGCATGTGTTTTTTGGCTGCCTGGATCTCTTCTTTAGTGAAGTATCTGTCCATCTCCTTTGCCCATTGCTTAATTGGATGGTTTATCTTCTTCTTCTTGATACTTTGTAGTATCTTATAGATTATGGAGATCAGGCGTCGATCTGACATAGAGTTGCCAAATATTTTTTTCCACTCTGTGTGTGTTCTTTTAATTCTATTAATAAAGTCTTTGGATGAGCAAAAGTGTTTGATTCTTAATAGTTCCCATTTATCTACTTTCTCTTCTGTTGATTGAGGTTTCTTTGACAGATTTTGGAGTCTGTCCACATTGTGTATTAAAACTTCCATTGTTGTTCCTACCTTTTCTTGGATGAGCTTTATCGTTTTAGGTTTGATATTTAGGTCTTTCATCCAGTTGGAGTTGGTTTTTGTATAAGGTGTAAGATATGGATCTTGATTCAGTTTATTGCCGATGGATAACCAATTTTACCAGCACCATTTGTTGAAGATGCTGTTTTTACCCCAGGTTAATGTCTTAGGGCCTTTGTCGAATATCAACTGTTCATAGGCAGATGGTGTCATCTCTGGGGTCTCAATTCTGTTCCATTGATCAGTCTGTCTGTTCTTCTACCAGTACCAGGCTGTTTTGACCACTGTGGCAGTGTAGTATGTTCTAAGGTCGGGTAATGAGAGGCCTCCCAGTGTGTTCTTCCTCTTTAGTAGTACCTTACTTATCCGGGGCTTCTTCCCTTTCCAAACAAAATTGGTGATTTGTTTCTCCATCTCATTAAAAAATGATGCTGGAACTTGTATTGGGATTGCATTATGTAAATAAATTGCTTTGGGTAAAATAGACATTTTCACAATGTTAAGTCTTCCTATCCATGAGCAGGGTAGGTTTTTCCATTTATCTAAGTCTCTCTTAGTTTCTTGTAGTAAGGGCTTGTAGTTCTCTTTGTAAAGGTCTGTTGTTTCTCTGGTTAGATTAATTCCTAGGTACTTTATCTTCTTAGGGGCTATCACAAATGGTATAGATTTGATAATTTCCTCCTTAACAGTCTCGTTGTTGGTATAAAGGAATCCTACTGATTTACTTATGTTTATCTTGTATCCTGAGACTTTGCTGAACTCTTCTATCAGTTTGAGTAACTTACTTATAGATTCCTTGGGGTTCTCTGCATATACAATCATATCATCTGCGAACAGGGAGATTTTAACTTCCTCTTTGCCGATGCAGATGCCCTTTATTTGTTCGTCTTGTCTAATTGCTCTGGCTAGAACTTCTAGCACAATGTTGAATAGGAGAGGTGACAGTGGGCATCCTTGTCTAGTTCCTGATCTCAAGGGAAAGTCTTTCAGTCTCTCTCCATTCAGGATGACGTGGGCAATTGGCTTTGTATAAATGGCCCTTATTGTGTTGAGGAATTTGCCGTTTATGCCCATTTTGCTAAGAGTTTTTAGCATGAATGGGTGTTGGACTTTATCAAATGCCTTTTCGGCATCAATGGACAAAATCAGGTGATCTTTGTCTTTTGTGTTATTTATGTGGTTAATCACATTAATTGTTTTGTCTTTTGTGTTATTTATGTGGTTAATCACATTAATTGTTTTCCTGATGTTGAACCAGCCTTGCATCCCTGGTATGAATCCCACTTGGTCATGATGGATTATTTTCTTGATATGTTGTTGTATTCTGTTGGCAAGAATTTTGTTGAAGAGTTTTGCATCTAAGTTCATGAGTGATATCGGTCTGTAGTTCTCTGTCTTTGTTGGATCTTTCCTGGGCTTAGGTATCAGGGTTATGCTGGCTTCACAGAATGAGTTTGGGAGTACTTCATCCCTTTCTATACTGTGAAATAGTTTCAATAGTACTGCGGATAACTCTTCTCTAAATGCTTGGTAGAATTCTGCCGTGAAGCCATCCGGGCCCGGACTTTTTTGGGTTGGCAGTGTTTTGATGACCTTTTCAATCTCTTCCTTTGTGATGGGTTTATTAAGTTTTTCTGCTTCACGTTGTGATAATTTGGGTAGGTGGTATGAGTCAAGGAATTGGTCCATTTCCTCTAGGTTTTCAAATTTGTTAGAGTACAGTCTTTCATAGTATTCTGTTATGATGTTTTTGATTTCTGTTGCATCTGTGGTGACAACTCCCTTCTCACTTCTAATTTGGGTTATTTGTCTCCTTTCCTGCTTTTCTTTAGTAAGTTTAGCCAGTGGTTTATTAATTTTGTTGATCTTTTCAAAAAACCAGCTTTTGGTCTTTTAGATTTTTTCAATTGTTTTTCTATTCTCTAATTCACTTAGCTCTGCTCTAATCTTTATGATCTCCTTTCTTCTGGTGCCCGAGGGGTTCCTCTGTTGTTCTCTTTCTACTTGTTCAAGCTGTAGAGTTAGTTCCTTGATTTGGTTTCTTTCTTCCTTCCCGATGTGTGCATTTATGGAGATAAACAGACCTCTGAGCACTGCTTTGGCTGTATCCCATAGGTTCTGGTAGGAAGTATTTTCGTTCTCATTGGAATCCATGAATTTCTTTAATTGATCCCTGATTTCCTCTATAACCCATGTTTTTTTGAGCAAGATGTTGTTCAGTTTCCAAGAGTTCCACTTTCTATCTCTGTTTTTTCTGCTATTGATTTCAACTTTGATGGCTTTATGATCTGAGAAGATGCTTTGCAATAATTCAATGGTATGGATTTTGTTGAGCATTGCATTATGGCCTATCACATGGTCAATTCTGGAGAATGTTCCATGTGCACTGGAGAAGAAGGTGTAGTTGTCTGCTGAGGGGTGGAAAGTTCTGTATATATCAATGAGGTTTAGTTGGTTAATTGTGTCAATGAGGTCTTCTGTATCTTTACTGAGCTTTTTTCTAGATGATCTGTCTAGTAATGAGAGTGGAGTGTTAAAGTCTCCCACTATTATTGTGGAGTCATCTAACTCTCTTTTGAGCATAGTCAGTGTTTCTTCGACATATTTAGGTGCTCTGACATTAGGTGCATAAATGTTTAATATAGTTAAGTCTTGCTTGTGTACTGAACCTTTCAGCAGTAAATAGTGTCCATCTTTGTCCACGATGGTGGATTTGACATTAAAGTTGATTTTGTCTGAAATTAGAATTGCCACCCCTGCTCTTCTTTGATCATTGTTAGCTTGATATATATTCTTCCAACCTTTAATTTTCAGTTTGTTCCTGTCTTTAGGTCTCAAGTGAGTTTCTTGTAGACAACATATGGATGGGTCGTGTCTTTTGATCCAAGATGACACTCGGTGTCTCTTTACTGGAGCATTCAGTCCATTCACATTCAATGTAATTATTGATAGGTATGTGTTCACTGCTGCCATTGTGATATGTTTATTTTTATGTTGATGTTTTCTCTGTTGTTCTTATTAGTCTGTTCTGAGACACTCTTTTTTGTGAGTTGATTTTTCACCTTTTTCAGAGCTGGTTTTATAGTTGTTGAGACTCGTGTGTTAGATTTCTTGAAATGGTATGATACATCTTTGTTGTGCTTTACAGCTGCCCCTATGAACCCCCTTAATAAACTATTTATAAACCCAATTTTAATTACTACCAGTCTGGTCATCTTCCTCTCCATCTGGAAGGACTATAACGACTGTAGTATATCCCTCTTTTATTATGATGACACCATAGTTTTCTTGATGATCACTGATTGCTTCTTTCCAAATCAAAGCTGTGATTTACTTTGGAGCCTTCCCTAAATGAGTATTGAGTAGTGTGTCGTTCTAAAATATAAAGTTAGTGGTTTCGTTCTTCTAAGCCAAAGCCAAGAACTTCTTTCAGTATTTCTTGTAGTTTGGGTTTGGTTTTTACAAAGTCTCTGAGTTTCTGTTTATCTGGGAATGTCTTAATTTCATTTTCATATTTGAAAGACAGTTTTGCAGGATATATAATTCTTGGTTGGATGTTCTCCTTCAAGACTTTGAATGTGTCGTGCCACTGTCTCTGTGCCAGCATGGTTTCTGCTGAGAAATCTGCTGAGAGCCTACAGGGTTTCCCTCTGAATGTTAGCTTTGCCTTGAGTCTTGCTGCCTTTAAGAGTTGCTGCTTATGTTTCATTTTGTTAAGCTTGATTATAATATGTCTTGGAGTCTTTCTTTTGAGATCTATATTGGGTGGCGTACGATATGCATCTGAGATGTCTATATTCTCTTCCTTCATGATTTCTGGGAAGTTTTCTTTCAGCAGCTCAGCAACTATATTCTCTGTGTTCTCAGATGTCTCACCCTGTTCAGGGACTCCAATTAATCGAAGGTTGTTCCTCTTAATAGAGTCTCACATGCTTCTTAATGTTTCTTCATTTTTCTTGTTTCTTTTTTCTGATTTCTGCTCATAGACACTGGCATCAGTAGCTCTGTCTTCCAAGTCAGAAATTCTTTTTTCCATTTGTTCCATTCTGTTTTCTTGGCTTTGCATGGAAGCTTCTATGTCTTTGATTTTCTTCTTGATCTGTTGGATTTCAGAGTACTGGTGTTCCATCAGATTGAACAACTTGCTTAATTTTTCATTTTGTTCAGCTGCATTTTGTATAAGGTCTAGAAGGGCCCTGTATATAATCAATTTGTATTCACTTCCTGATGCTTTCATAAAAGTTTCTTCATCTGTAAAACTCCTTGGTTGCTTTGTTTGGGAGCCTTCTGAAGCCATGAGTGATTGCTTGTATGCCACAATTGTCTGTTGCTTTTTGGGTCCCATGTGAGTATATAGAGGCTGGAAGAGGTACTGTGAGGATGGATTGCAAGTGTTTCTCTAGGCTGTCTTCAAATGTAAAGCAAAAGGTATCTGACCAGTTCACAAGTCAGTTAGGTTTTCAGGTGTAGAGGTCCCTCTTCCCATCTGACAAAGTAAGCGCCACTGTATCCAACCCCAGATGATAACAAACTAGTTCAGAATACAGCACTGCTAGTGCCCTGTTGGCCTCTGCTGACAGGGCCTAGCCTTATCCAACACTGCGTCGAGTACTGGTTTTGTGATAGAAAAGCGCTCTCTTGTGGGCAGGCTCTGGCTCCCAAGCTAAGAATTAGGGCTAGCTGCGGCCACCGTACCCAAGATGGCGTCCTCCACACAGGCAGCAGACAGGGGGGCTAAAGATGCCCAGAGACAGCGATTTCTCTGCTTCTGTTGAAAGGACCCCCAACAGGGGAGACCCCTCCTCAAGTCACAGGTGACGGCGTAACCCCAATCAGTCACGAAGTCTGCAGCTTGATGCAACAGCAAGAGGTTTTTATTCCAGTGCACTGGGGCTCAATCCATACTCTTGTCAGAGTAGAGGGAATGGGCCCCGAACAAGAAAAGTACAGAGTATATAAAGGCAGGGTCTTACATTCTTGGGGGAGGTGGGGTTGAGAAAGGTTCCGCGTGGGGTTGGTTTGTATTAGCTCGAGGCTAGGGCGGATATTTTGGGTGCATTTACTTCCTGGTATTTCTGAAACTAGCCTTTTTGGGTAAGTTCCTTCTTGTTATTCCCAAAACCAGCCTTTTTGGGTAAGTTCCTGGAACTCTGAAGGGGGATTGGTTCTATATTGTCCTGTTGTTTCTAAAACTAGTTCTGGTGGTTAGGGAAGTGGCCCTTCCCGTTTTCGTTCAACAGTCAGGAATGTATGGGCTGAGTGCTCTGGGGGGTAACTAGAGGAAAGTTGTAAAAAGATCTTTTTCCTTACAACAAATTTTTTCCTAACATTCCCTCCTTTTTCTTTTGTGAGAATGTTCTGGGGCCCAATCTTGGGACCCTTAAGGTATGACTATTTCTCTAGTTTCTACCTGCTGGTACTGTGGTCTGAGGACCATAATTTGTACAGCACTTATTCTTTCTCTTACAAAAGTTATTAGTTTGTTAATTAAGCAAGTTCCGATAGTTAATAAGAGGAGGAGAAGGAGTAGGGGGCCTAGAAGGGTGGACATTAGGGTGGTCAGCCAGGGGGACCAGGAGAACAGAGACTCAACTGATCCTAACGAGGTCCCCTATTTTCCCTGATCCAGGATGCATTGGTTTCACAGCCCCATGTATAACAGAAATAATCATTTGTTCCTCCACATGATCCATAGACATTAGCCCCGGGACAGATGTAAAATTGTTTCTTAGCCAGTTGTTGCATGAGGCAGTTAGTAGCCCATCCCCACCCATCAGCATGTATACATCCCCCAGTATTTGAGAGTTCGTGTGCACGAACCGGGTATGGGTCTTTCTTAAGCTGTGAGCCTATAGAGCCCCCCACAAAGTCACATGAATCAAGGTGAAAAACTGGTGAAGTCACCTCGGGAGGGCCGAGGTTTCTTGGAGTCGCCTCAGGGCCACTATGTTGTCGCACCCTCCATTGAAGGTAGATGGGAGTGATAGACCCAGGGCTGGATCCTGTCAACCTCGACAGCAGTGGGGGTTGCCAGGATTACTGTTTGGGGTCCTTTCCAATGGTGCGGTGTCTCAGGACCCAGACTAGACCCCTGGTCTGAAACTGATGTGGCTTTACAGGTGGGAGATCGTAGAGGCGTCTCGACAAGGGAAAAAGCAGATCTTGAGTTTTCTGCAGGGCCTGGAGGGACTCAAGCAGGTCATGATTAGAAATTTCAGCAAGTATGTCATCCCTTGGTTTAGGGCAGAGGGGTGTGGCCTCCCGAAAACAATTTCATAGGGCGTAAGGCCTTGGAGGTAGGGAGAATTACACACAAGCATTAAGGCAAAGGGAAGCAGGGCCGTCTAGTCACCGCCAGTTTCTAGGGTCAATTTGGTTAAGGTCTCCTCAAGGGTCCGGTTCATCCTCTCTACCTGTCCTGAACTCTGGGGGTGATAGGCACAATGTAGTTTCCAATTAATCCCCAGAACAGATGTTACTCCCTGAGAGACTATGGCCATAAAGGCAGGGCCATTGTCTGATCCTAGCATCAACAGAACCCCAAACCTAGGTATGAGCTCTTCCCGGAGTTTTTTTCAAACTACTTGTGCTGTCTCTCTCTTAGTGGGAAATGCCTCAGTCCAACCAGAGAATGTGTCTATGAAAACTAAAAGGTACTTATATCCATATCTGCCGTGCTTAATTTCAGTGAAGTCCAGTTCTCAATGTACTGCAGGCATAGTGCCTCTTTCTCTCTTACCTTGGTGGGCCTTACCAGAGCTGCTTGCATTAGTGGCTTGGCAGGCTTGGCAGGTATGTGTTATTCGTTCATCATCCGAGATAGTTAGGGTATATAGTACCTTGGAGACAGAAGTTCCTGGATTTTTGTTGCTCCCAGATGGGTGGTCTGGTGGATCTGGCTGATGAGCTTCTCTCCCAATTTCTGAGGGAGAATGAGGAGCCCTCCCGAAGTATAGTGCCATCCTTTCTTCTCTTCTAGGTGGGCTCTTTGGGAAGGGTTGGCTCGGGGAGCTGGATAGAACTGACCTCCAGGAGGCTGAGAGCAGCTTCCTTAGCTGCTCAGTCGGCTAGGTTATTGCCTCGGGCTTCCATTGTTTCAGTCAGATGATGTGGAAGGCATCTCGTAGCCACTGGTCACAGGCATTGTGTGTCTGGGGCACGGTGAGGGCTGGCAATTCAGGGGACAGGCTGGTGTCAGGAGGCTCCTCATCATCTGAGAGGCCGGATCTGGTGGGTAGGAGCTGTCAGAGTGCAGGGACAAGGACAGATCCTGGCACAGGCTCAGGTCTTGGCACAGGTGCTTATAGTCCTGGATTGACTCATACAGACCTCACAGCCGGCATAGCAGCGACATGTCCAGTTGTTGCAGTCCCACCTGTAGGCAACATCTCCTTGTACAGCACCGCTAATGTAGTGTCAAGGTTGACTGGGCAGTGTGGAGCGGCAAGACCGGCGATGGGGCCCGCGTTGGCAGTGCCAGCGCTGTGGCAGGGTCTGTCTGGAGCACGGGCTGTGTGGCCCAGCCTGTCACGGATGCAGCTGTGCTGGCTGTAGACGTGCTCCATCTCCCGCCATGAGCCCCCGCTGGCGTTGAGAAGGCTGCTGAGGCCGCACAGTAGCCCGGCCAGGGAGCAGCCCGCACCGCCTGGCGCCTTGGCTGAGGGCAGCCCGTTGCTCTGATGTTCCAGATGGTAGGGCTCGTGACCAGAGGACCCGATCTCCGGCTACCACCGCTGCCCCTGTGTACCTGGTGTCATCCCTGATAAAACTGCTCCCGTCAGTGAACAGAGTGAGATCAGGGTTCTGCAAGGGAACATCCACAAGATTTCGGTGAAGGCCGTGCTGTTGGCTAAGCACCTCAGTGTAGTCTTGCGGTTGGACCTCCAGGTCCAGATCAGGCAGCAGTGTGGCTGGGTTAAGGGCTGAGCTAGAAGCAAACACAACTCGGGGCTGATCTAGTAATAAAGACTGGTAGTGGGTCAGCCGGGCATTGGAAATCCACTTATAAGGCGGACTACGCAGGACTCCCTCAATGGCATAGGGGGTAGTGATGGTCAGGGGCTGTCCCATAGTCAGTTGAGCAGCGGCCGCAACAATTCTAAGACACCTTGGCCATCCTGAGGCCACTGGGTCTAGCTGTTTAGACAGACAGGTCACCGGCCTTTTCCATGGGCTGAGTGTCTAAGTAAGGACTCCCTTGGCTATTCTTTTATTTTCATCAGTGTATAGTTGAAAAGGCTTTTCCAGGTTGGGTAATGCTAACGCCAGTGTCTCCAGGAGTGACTTTTTTATAGTCTGGAAAGCCTGTTCTGTTCTTTAGTCCATATAAAATTCTTTTCCCTTCCTCGGGTCAGAAACTCAAGTAAGTCGCCTCCTGGACATAGACCTGTGTCTTTTTAGCAGAGACTCGATATCCCAGTTTCTCCAAGAGAGTTAACAGGGACTTGGTGTCCTTTAAGCAAGAGTCTTCATCGGGTGCCCCGAGTAGTAAGTCATCTACATATTGTAGAAGGGAAATGTCAGGCCATTGATGCCTGTACTCACGTAAGTCCCGATGAAGGGTCTCATCAAAGATGGTGGGAGAGTTCTTGAACCCTTGTGGCAGGCAGTCCAGGTCAGCTGCCCGCTGAAGCCTTCTTCTGAGTCCTGCCATTCGAAGGCGAAGAGTGGCTGACTCTGAGGGCTCAGGGATATACTGAAGAATGCATCCTTTAAATCCAGCACTGAATACACCTGGTGTCCTGGTGACAGAGAGCTCAGGAGAGTGTACGGGTTAGAACTGGTCTGGAGTCCAGCCCTCCTGCCTTCTTCACCGGCAGGAGGGGAGTATTCTAGGGTGACTGGCAGAGCACCAGTATTCTATGTTTTCTGAGTCTTTGAATGTGGGCCCTGATCCCTCTCTTCGCTTCTGGCACAATGGAGTACTGTTGCACCTGAATCGGGCTGGCAGATGGTTTTAAAGTCACTATAACCAGCGGTGGGTGTTTGGCCAGTCCTGGGGAGTTGTTTTCAGCCCAAACCTGGGGAAGCTCTTTGATCAGTTGATCCACTGATATCACGAGGATAGAGCAGGAGTCCCTGTCAGAGCCATCATAAAATCTGTATTCTTCCTCTAAAGGGGCTATCACATTGACTTGGGGTGTCAGGTAAGCGTGATCCCCAGCAAAGTGGATAGTCGCCTGCATTTTTGATAACAAGTCTCTTCCAAGTAAAGAGCACGGGCATTCAGACATTACTATAAACGAGAGGGAGACAGTCTTAACTCCCAGATCTACCTTTCGTTCATCAGTCCATGAGTAGGCATTAATCCCAGTAGCTCCTCATGCTAGGGTTCTGGTCTCAGTTGTGGGTCCTAGGGGTTCAATTAGAACTGAGTTGCTAGCCCCGGTGTCGACTATGAATTCTACTGGCTGTCCCCCTGTTTTTAAGGTTACCCTGGGCTCGGGGCCGGTGAGCCCCGACGCCCTCAGACCTCTAGGTTAAGAACCTTTGGAGGGGGCTTTCTTTTGGGGCACTCACCCTTCCAATGTCCAATTTCCTTGTAGTAGGCACACTGGTTTCTCTGCAGGGGAGGTTTCCTGGCTTACTTGTCTGACCGGTTTCTTCTCCCAAGGGCGCAGCAGCACATGGCCCCGGGCTTCTGCCAGGAGGATTCTGCTTACCTTTTTGGCTTGTTTAACTTCTGGTGGTTATTGAAGGTTTTCATAGCAATTTCCATCAGCTCGGATAGATTCTTTCCCTCGAATCCTTCTATTTTTTTGTATTTTTCCCTCAGTCGTTCCAGAAAGGCTGCTGAGGATTCTGAGGGTTCCTGAATTACCTGTGTTACTTTAGACAAATTTGTGGGGCGCCCAGCAGCGGCCCGGAGACCCCCCATAAGAATCTGGTGGTAGACAGTTAGGCGCTGCTTACTTGCAGTGGTGTTTGGGTCCCAATTTGGGTGGGTCAGGGGAAAAGCGTGGTTAATCTCATCTAAATCACTCGTAAAGTTTCCATCATCTCCCGGCACCTGTTTTCTGGCTAGGGAAACAATCTTAGTCCTCCCCTCAGTGATAAAGAGGGCTTGGAGAAGTTGCTGTATGTGGTTTCTAAGAGGGGTATCAAGGTAAAAGGAGTATAGACCAAGAAGGGGGTCCCAGCCTCAGTCATGTGCCCTACAGCTTGCAAGGGGAAAATTTGCAGCCATGCAGGTGGCCTCCTGAGGAGGTCTTGCCAAGCAACAAGGTATGGTATTTGGTTAGGGTGACCCACATCGCCAGAGATGACCTGAAAAACAGAATGGGTTTGTTTAATGTCTAGGGATCTCGTGGGTGGCCATCCAGTACCAAAGGCCGGCCACTCCAGATTACAAAGTGTGTGGAGTTTTCTGACTGCACCTTGCCAAAGTCTCGGGCTCGTTTCTGGAAATCTGAAAGTGGTTAAGGAATAGGTCTGGGGTGTTACAGAGTGAGAAGAACATTGCCCCATGGTGGCAAAAATAACAATCAGGACAAACAACACAATCAAACAGACACAGACCGGTCACAGAAGAAACGAAACAAAAACTGGCAAAGGTGCGCTCTGGTGGCCATCCAATGCCTAGCGCTGTCCACTCAGAGGCGCAGAATGTTTGCCACAGGCGTTTCTTCACCTCTGTTGATAAGAGGAGAGGACGACGTCTGTCCCATGATTTCGAACCAGACAAACAGGCATAAGAACAAGAATAGGACATGACAGGACAGAATTAACAGCCAACGACCGGGTTTAGTTTTCCACAAGAGGACAAGGGAGTCAGACGGGCGGTAATCAGGATTCCACATCCAAAAACCGAACCCAAATCAGCAAACAAAAGCCAGGCTTATTTTTCCACCAAAGGAAGAGGCAGTCAGACAGGCGGTAATCGGGATTCCACATCCAAAAACCGAACCTTATCCTCGTCCTTCTTATAGGAGGCAACCAGGCGTCCCTGGTCCCTCTCTCTCCCTGGGGCGTCCCCCAGGGTGCAGTTTGAGACCCTTCAGGCACGTCTACCGGCCTCCGTTTGTTCCCCCTTACGGTGAATTCAAACAACTGCAAACCCAAAACCTAAGCCAGAAGTCTAATTGAAAAATGAAACTAAAATAACAACACAGACAAAAGAAGCTGGACAGACAGACAAAGCTAGCTTGGTACCTTACCTCCAAGAGCGACTTCGAGACTGAGGGGTGGTCGTCCAATCCCGGACGAGCCCCCAAATGAAAGGACCCCCAACAGGGGAGACCCCTCCTCAAGTCACAGGTGACGGCGTAACCCCAATCAGTCACGAAGTCTGCAGCTTGATGCAACAGCAAGAGGTTTTTATTCCAGTGCACTGGGGCTCAATCCATACTCTTGTCAGAGTAGAGGGAATGGGCCCCGAACAAGAAAAGTACAGAGTATATAAAGGCAGGGTCTTACATTCTTGGGGGAGGTGGGGTTGAGAAAGGTTCCGCGTGGGGTTGGTTTGTATTAGCTCGAGGCTAGGGCGGATATTTTGGGTGCATTTACTTCCTGGTATTTCTGAAACTAGCCTTTTTGGGTAAGTTCCTTCTTGTTATTCCCAAAACCAGCCTTTTTGGGTAAGTTCCTGGAACTCTGAAGGGGGATTGGTTCTATATTGTCCTGTTGTTTCTAAAACTAGTTCTGGTGGTTAGGGAAGTGGCCCTTCCCATTTTCGTTCAACAGTCAGGAATGTATGGGCTGAGTGCTCTGGGGGGTAACTAGAGGAAAGTTGTAAAAAGATCTTTTTCCTTACAACAAATTTTTTCCTAACACTGTTGCAGGGCCCCCAACGTAGGCAGCACTGTGCAAAATCCCTACTTTTCTGTCAGAGAAGCGCTGTCCCGTTTGCAGGCGCTGGCTCCCAGGCTAAGAACGAGGTCCCGCTAAAATCTCGGTACCAACATGACATCCCGCACCCTGACCGCGGAGCTCCGCACAAACCCCACTGAGGCAGCTACAAAACGAAAGGCTCAAAGTGTCTAGATTAACAGAGTCCTGAGCCTGGCTCTCAGAACACGGGAATTTCGCCTGCCTATCCCCCCCAGCAGCGCGTCTGAGTCCAGCCGCCGGGCAAGGCCCAGCTCCGCCCGCCAGCCAAGACCGAGGAAAAAAAAGTCCAACTGGTGCGTGTTTACCTTCCGTCCGTGAGAGCCGGGGCTAGCCAGGAGCGGGAGTCAGCGAAAGAGAGGAGATTTTTCACTGAATGGTATAAAGTCCCAATTAACAGCTCTGTGCCGTGTCCTGAGGCTGATTAGGTGCTCAGAAGGCTCTGTTTGATTGTCAATTCAGGTCTTGGTTTCCAGAGGGATAGAAAGAGACGTGTCCTTAGTCCGCCATCTTGACTCCGCCCCTAGTCTCTGGATTTTAAGGTCTTTTGTGTCTCTTAGGCTCATATTTTCTTTATTTTTTGATGTCCTTTATTCTTTTCTGCTCCAGGTGGGTTGGGACCAATTGACGTTTCTTAGATGGCCACTTGCTAGCTTTTAAGATCCAGATGCCACCTACCAAAGTGGGATACAGAACATTTTCTTAAAAAACTTTGTTGTGTCACTAGCCTATTGCTCAGAGAGTTCTGCACCCCATATTGGTGAGTGCATTTGGGGTCTTAAAAGCTAGCTGCTATCTGAGGCACACCACATGGTCCTAACTCAGCCTGAACAGATGATCACCAGGGACAATGAAGACATGAGGGAAAAGCCCAAAAGACAGAAGGACCCATGTGAATGGGTAACTGTATCAATACGTGACCAGAAAAACCAGATGGTGCCCGACCACCACCAAAGACAGCCATGATGGGCACACAGCGTTGAGTCCCAGTGGCAACATGAAAAAAAGAGGGGTGCGCCTTAGGAACTCCACTAGAAGATCACAATTGATGATCTGAAGGCTTGGGAGTGCCCCTGTGAGCGTGGTCTATAGACTTGCTGCTGCCTCTGACGAGAAATCATTACTGAGGTCAACTCTTCAGACAGGAATGGATTGGACTCAGGGACATGATGTGACCATATGGTGTGTGCACTTTATGATTCTGTACATCTATAGGATGCTGTCCTACTGGCCTCTTACTACAGGGGAGAAGAGAGGGTGGCGAGGAGGGGACAGGAGATTGTCAAGAGGATATGACATGTATAGAATGGAAAGGAGGGGTGTGCTGCCACCAGGCAAGGAGAGCAGAAGGAGTTGCAGATAGGCAGGCATGCAAATTTAACTAGTGTATACTTTCACTCAATCACAATAAAAATAAAAATTAATAAAATAAAAAAAAACAGTAACTTTGTTATGCCAACCAAAGAATATAAACAAGCACTTCACTGGAGAAGATACCCAAGCAGGTAACAGATACATGATGAAATGCTCACGATCATCAGTCATTAGAGAAATCCAAATCAAAACTAAAATGAGATACCATCTTACTCCAACAAGGCTGGCATTAATCCCAAAACCACAAAACTACAAGTGTTGGAGAGGCCCTGGAGAGACTGGAACCCTCCTGCACTGTTGGTGGGAATGGAAAATGGTCCAACCACTCTGGAAAATGGTTTAGTGATTTCTTGAAAAGCTAGAGATAGAAATAACATATGATCTGGCAATAGCACTGCTTGGAATATATCCTAGAGAAATAAAGGCTGCCATACACACAGATACATGCACTCTGGTGTTCACTGCAGCACTGTTCATGATAGCAAAAAGATGGAATCAGCCTAAGTGCCCTTCAACAGAAGAATGGATAAACAAACTATGGTGTATTCACACAATGAAATACTATGCAATGATGAAGAGCAATGGCAGTCTGTACTAACACCTGACAATATGGAGTCATCTAGAAGACATTATGCTGAGTGAAATCTGTCAGTCACCAAAGGACAAACTCTATGAGACCATTATTATGAGGCCTCAGGAAATGAACTAAGCACAGAAGACAAATAATCTTCGTTGTTTAGGGGTGTAGGGAGATGGATATTTAGAGATTAGTTATTAGATAGAAATTGTATTAAGTGAAAGAAGTGATAGCACACACTAGAAGGGAGATCAACACTGCTGGAGTACACCAAGAGTTAAAAGATTTCCTATATACAACCTAACACTCCAAAGATCAGAGTAGCAGGGGTAGGGATCTGGAGACCATGCTCTTAGGGGACATCTAGGTCAACTGGCACAATTAACCTTTTTTTTTAAGACAATGGTCCGCATCCCAACTCAGTGAGTGGCATCTGGGATCTTAAAGCTAGCAAGCTGCCATCTAAGGGCATCAATTGGTCCCAGTCCAACTGGAACAGAGAAGAATGAAGGACATCAAAGACAAGAGGAAAATGTGAGCCTAGGAGATAGAAGGGACAAAATGACCCACAGTTTATACCAGTATGAGACCAGAAGAACTAGACGGTGCCCCACCACTTCCAATGTCTGCTTTGAGAGGCAATACAATGCCGGACTCCCTGATGTAGAGGGAGAAAAACAGAGGTGAAGATCTAGAACTCTGTTAAAAGACCAGACTTTATGGTCTAATACCCTGGAAGGTCACCTAAGAGCATGGCCTCTGGTCTTACTCCTACCCCAGAGCTGAAACTAGCACCAAAGACAGCTCTTTAAACAAAAATTGGACTGGTATAAGACATGAGACTGTTGGAACAGCTCCCCCACAGTAGTGAGAAGGGAAGGTGGAGAGGAGGGGACAGGACTGGGTTGAATGAATAAGGGAAGTAAAGAGTGGAAAGGATGGATATGCTGTCACAGGGCTGGGACAGCAGATGGAATCACATAGAGGTCTCTCTGTATGGGGTTAAAGACGGCAAATTGACTGAACTTGTAAATTTTCACTTAACCACAATAGTCAAGTGCCGTCGAGTCGGATCCGACACATGGCGACCACAATAAGGTACTATTAAAAAATAAAAAATCTGTTATGGCTCCCGAAACCATGGTCCCCACACTCTTGCCCTTGCTACTCTGTCCTTTGAAGTGTTTGGTTGTGTTTAAGAAACTTCTTAGCTTTTGGTTTAGTGCAGTTGTATTGAGTTCTCCTCTACCGTGTATTGTCCCTCCCTTCACCTAACTTGATTCTTATCTACTATTTAATTAATGAATACTTCTCCCCCTCCCATCCCACTCTTGTAACCATCAAGACTGTTTTTCTTTTTGAGTCCTTGTAATAGTGGTCTCATACAATATTTCACTTAGCATAATGTCTTCCAGATTCCTCCATGTTGTGAGATGTTTCCCAATTTTGTCATTGTTCTTTATCACTGTGTAGTATTCCATTGTGATTACACACATTTTCGGGAGGATACAATTCAATCCGTGACACCCAAGATAATTTGTCAACCGACTCCCACCCTTGAAGAGGGAAAGGGAATTGCGAGAATGGGCAGGCTAAGTGGACCGAGGTGTCAGACCACGTAATTCTTACAAGAGAGCACCCACGTGGACGGAGACCCTTCACGGCAGGAGAAACGCTCACTGTTCAGTGTCTGCGTCACTAACAGGTTGCAGGTCCTCGGGTGGCCCCGCAGCATCGTCCAACTCCTGTCCTCGCCCTGTCGGGGCCTCTCTTCTACTCTAGACACGGAATCTCTCTCCCGGAAACCGAGTCTGGAACTCCCTGCCCCCAGCTGTGTCTCTGCGGCTGCAGTCAAGCTGGGAGACGCCAGGGCTCGCCGCGGACTGGGAGCTCGCTCCCAAACTGACGTCATGGGGCGGGGCCAGGAGTAAGTCACGCCCACCAACGATGTGTGCTCCGCCCCTGTCACTCAGCCGTCCAGAGGTGGGGCTTCCTGAAACATTGCCCATCCAGGAGCACCGGGGCGGGATCTAGAGCACTGTCCAATCAGGAGGCGGAGGCGGGGCGGTGTTTCCTAAGCCCGCCCAGGCGTCGCCGCCCGGCGGGTCCAGCGTTTCAAAGTTTATTACCTGTCGTCCTCGAGACTCTAGAAGTCCTTTCTCCGGCTGACGGGACAGTGGGGCGTCCGGAGAAGCCTCACATGGTGAGCGCGGGGCCAGGTGTCCGGAACGAAGCGAGGGCAGGGTCGGCTCCAAGCGGCTGGCAGCCGCGGTGCGCGCAGCGCCGGGTGAAGGCCGCCACCCTGAGGGGACCGAGAGGGGACCGACGGCGGGACAAGAGGAGCGGTGCCTGGGGTTTCGTCACGGGCCAGGCGGTCAGGGCGCTGGGAGGCGTGGAGAAGACGCGGAACCTTTAAGGGCTAGCGGCTGCAGATTCGCTGAGGAGAGACTCAGGCCCCCAGGGGACGCTGCGACGTCAGGGTCTGCGAGGTCTCCGGGAACTGTGACGGGAGGCGGACTCGGCGAGGAGAGGTCGTCAGGGACTGAGGGGAGGTGGACTTGGCGGGAAGAGGATTACTGGAAAATCAAAGACTGTCACAGACTACCATCCGAAGGATGTTTAGGAGAGAGAATGGGACTCAGGGGACGGCCACCTCGAGCTCTGGGACAGTAGGGAGAGGCGTCTGCAGGGCTTTTCAGGCCGTGAGGGAGCTGCAGAACCAAAGCAAGTTCGTATCGCCTGTCGCTGTAACCGGAATTCAGAAGGGGGGACGGGGAGGGTTCAAATATGCTTTATTAACAGGTAAGCCAGCAAACGGCAGAGAGTGAGAATAGCTTCTCCAAAAATCTGTCACCTTTGGGTTTCATTTCCAGCGGGTTTTATAGCCAGGTTTCAGAGGGATTGGCGTCTGAAGGTTGTCACAGAACAATAACAGGGTGTCACAAGATTCCATTACGTCTTATCAAGCAATCTAAGTTTTCTCCAATGTCGTTATTTCCCAGAGGTCTTTGGAATAATTGACTTTCTGCCCCAGAGGCAGGGAGAGGAATGCAGGCCTGCTAATCTGGTTTGGGGGTGATAACTGGGGCAGGGGATGGAATGTCGTTGAACAATCTAAGTGATTTTTGTTAGATTCTTATGTTCACTAACAAGGGAATTTCTGTAGGGATTTCACAGTGCTAGGGACTCAGACATTTTTTACTGAAGGGAGAGTTGCATGTGGGGCATCTGTGTCACTAGCTTTATAGGGACATGCATCTGTTGATGGTGGTAAATATAAGAACCTAACAAAGGCCACTTAGGTTATCAAGCTGCATTCCTTCCCCTTGCCTCAATTCTCACCCTCAGACTGGATTAACAGGTCTACATTCCTCTCCCTATCTCTGAAGAAATAAAATGGATTAAGACCTCAGAGAGAGGTAAAAAAAATTTTGGATAGCTTACTCTGCTTGATTATCCTGTAACCACTTATGCGTAGTTTACTCTGTTTAATTATCCTCTGGCAAATTTTTGGGCAGTTCACATTGTTTGGATTATCCTGTGACAAATTTTAGATAATTTATTCTGTTTGATTATCCTGTGACAAACTTTTGGGCAGTTCACACTATTCCTGTGACAAATTCTAGATAGTTTGTTTAATTACCTGTGACAAACTTTTAGATAACTCACACTGACAAACAACACCATGAACCCATTTGAATTCTGGTTACAAAAACCACTAGAAATGTAACCCAAGGGGGCAGTTTTTGGAGAAGTTCTTCTCACTGTCTCCAGGCTGACATGCTTGTCTGCTAATAAAGCACTGAGCCTTTCTCCCCTTCCCTGAACTTCGGCTGTCAGTGACGGGGGAGTGAACTGGCTTTAGTTTGGCAGCATTGGGGATTGCTGGAGTCTGCGTGGTGAGTCGGAAACATTCTGTTGTGTGAAAACTGTGGGAGTCTGGACCCAAGCTCTGCAGCTTTTCCAGAACCAGGGATTGAGGCATATTGTTTACTTATGGGGACTGACATACAGGGTGTTGGGGCGGTGGCTAGACCAAGGTTGCCCTCTGCTACCACATAGCAAGCAAAGACAAAAAAAGCAAACAAACTCAGTGCTGTCAAGTCGATTTCGACTCACAGTGACCCTGTAGGACAGAGTAGACCTTCCCTATAGACTGTCCAAGGAGCACCTGTTGGATTCAAACTACCAACCTAAACACTACGCCAATGGGGTTTCCTTAGCAAGCAAGGCACCATCTTATATACCCTCCGGTGGGGCTAGTATTCGTTGCTTTTCTTTCAAGCCTGTTGGTACCAGTGTTCTCAGGAACTGTTAGTCTGATCCCAGGTGTTTCTCTTCCTGTTGACAAGGCATTCCGGACCTTTGCCCAGGGCCCAGCCTACTGCTCCAAGCCTGGTGTTTTAGCCCAGTTCATTCCACGTTCATCTTCACTGGAGAACAAACAGCTGAATGATATTACTCTATAGTACACAACCGTCACCACCAGGGGAGGGAAGGAGGAGAAGCCAAGCCAGGAGAAAGGGGAGAGTTTTTGTGTAGAAAACAGCTAGTTTGCAAAGGATACTGGTTAATACTTGGACGATGTGATCAATATAATTCATGTTACTAGATTGAACACATGAAAAACATTAAGTTGGCAAGTGTGTTAGGTATAATTTTACAACCATTTAAAAAAAGACCAGACTTACTGACCATGACAGAGACAGTAGAAACCCACAGAGTAGGGCCTGGACATCCATTTAGCTCAGTGATGAAGCCACTCCTGAACTTCACCCTTCAGCCAAGGATTAAACCAAACCCACCAACGCTGAGTCAATGACCACTCATAGCGACCCTGTAAAACAGAGTAGAACTGTCCCATATAGTTTTCAAGGAGCACCTGCTGGATTTGAACTGCTGACCTTTTGGTTAGCAGATGTAGTTTAACCCTGTGCCAAAGGGTTTCCAGCCAAAGATTAGATAGGCCGATAAAAAAAAGGAGACTAAAGGGGCACACCAGCCCAGGGGCAAGGACTAGCAGGCAAAGAGGAGACGGGAAAGCTAATAGAATTGAGAAGGGGGACTGTTGACAGTCATGGGGTTGTTAACCAATGTATGAAAACTGACTGTTTAATGAGAAACTGGTTTGTTGTAAACCTTCATCTAATGTACAATAAAAAAAAAAAGTGCTTTAGAACCTTGGGACTTTAAACTGACTCAGGTGGAGATTTCCATGCTGGTGACAAGTAGACCCTGGAGGGAGGGAATGGTTCCACAGTGTGAGAAGGGAGAGGCTTTCTTTTTGCTGTTTTTTCACAAGTGTGTTGAACCAACTTTTCATTCCTGGGATAAATCCCATTTATCATAGTGTGTAATCATGTAATCTTATGTTGCTGGATTTGGTTTGCTAGTATTTGCTTGAAGAATTTTGCATCTATGTATGTAAGGGATATACCTCTGTTGTTTCACTTGTTTGTGATTTTTTTCTTTGATTTTGGTATCATGACAGGAATACAAGCTTCATAAGCTGAGTTGGGACGTGTTCTCTCCACAGCTGATTTTGTATATTGGTACCTAATGATGAAGACGGTGAGAGCATCTTTTTGTATAGTGTCCTTTGAGAAATGTCTTCATATCCTTTGCTCATTATTTAATTGTATTATTTGTCTTCATAGTGTTACCCTTTATTTTTTACTGTTGAGTCATGTAAGAGTTGTTTTATATACAAGTCTCTGACTTAAGATAGGGTTTCCTTATGAAGACTGTATCATCTGTTCAGACATAAGTTAGATATATCATTTTTTAAAGTTTTACTATCATTGTTATCTTTATAAATTTGATCTTATTTGTTTTGGAGGGTTGGAAACAATAAATATAAATTTACAGTTATGTTTTATTGAATATGTAAAAAATACACAAATCATAATTTACTCTATGAACAGGTTTGGGTGATGCTGGCATTTTCTATTACACTGATTTTCAGATGTTAAAACAACCTTGTTATATTGCTGGAATAAATTCCACTTGTTCATGGAGTGTATAATCCTTTTCACATATTGCTGAATTTGGCATGCCAGCACTTGGGGAGAATATTTGTACCTATATTTATAAGGGATTGTCATCTCTAGTTTTGTTATCTTGTATTCTGTTTGCTTTTGGCATTAAGATAATATTGATTGCATAAGTATTGTTGAGGCAAAAGCAAGTTCATTCTGCCTGTTACTGCAGCCAAATTTCAGAGAAGCAGAAAAAGGTTCAAAATATGCTTTATCAACAGACAAGCATGCAAGCCTGGGAAACAGAGATAATAGCTTCTCCAAGACTGTCCTGCTTAGGTTACAATTCCAGCGTCTTTTATAGCCAGATTACAAAAGGAGTTTGCATGGGAAAGAACAGGGAGTCACAAGATTCTGTTACGTCTTATTAAAGAATGCAAATTACTCAAAAGCATTACCTCCCTGAAGTTTTTGAAATAACCATTTCACTACTGTGGAGTCAGGGAAAGGAGTGCAGATCTGCTGATCTGGTTCAGCAATCTCTCTGACCTTGATGCACTAACATAGGGGAGTACTCCTTACTCCTACTTTCTAAAAGATTTTATGAAGAATTCGTGTTAATTCTTTAAGTAATTGGAGCAATTCAGCAATGAAGCCACTGGGCCTTGGCTTTCTTAAGGAGACACTTCCTGACTACTGTTTCAGACTCTTATTTGTTTCACATCTGTTAGTCCTTTTCTTGTTCAGTCACTGTGGTAATCTGTTGTCCGTTTTGTCTCATTGTTGTTAGGTGCCATCAAGTTGGTTCTGACTCATAGCGACCCTATGAACAGCATAACAAAACCCTGTCTGGTCCTGCCCCATGCCCGCAATCATTTTTATGCTTAAGCCCATTGTTGCTGCCACCGTGTCAATCCATCTTGTTGAGAGTCTTCCTCCTTTTCACTGGTCCTCCACTTTACCGAGCGCAATGTCCTTCTGCAGGGACTGATCCCTCTTGACGACATGTCCAAAGTATGTAAGATACTGTCTTGCCATCTTTGCTTCCAGGGAGCACTCTGTTTGGACTTCTTGCAGAACAGCTCTGTTTGTTCTTTTGGTGGTTCAGATTCTCCAAGGCCACAATTCAATGGCATCAGTTCCTCTTCTGTCTTTCTTATTCATTGTCCAGCTTCTGCAAACATATGATGCAATTGAAAACACTGTGATTTGGCTCAGTTGCACCTTAGTCTTCAAGGTGACATCTTTACTCTGTAATATTTTAAAGAGGTCCTTTCCAGCATGTTTTTCCAGTGCAATGTGTCTTCTGATTTCTTGACTGCTGCTTCTATGGGAGTTGATTACACACATTTGTTAGCATAGATTTATTCACAGCATTCTCTTCTGATCCAATGATTTCTGCAAGGATGATCTTTTGTTCTGAATTTTGTAAAGTTATATCATGTCGATATGTCTTTTTGTTTGGTCAGTCATATTGTTATCTTTTTGCTTTATGACATTGACTCTGTCTCTCTGTTTGCCTGACGCTGGCGGAGCATCAGTTCCTTCTTTGTAGCTGATACAGGTAGCATTTTTTTTTTTTTTTTTAATTTGTTGACTTTTGTAGTTTTCTTTAGACAGTCACCATTTTTTTCATAATTGTTCTTTTTTTCCTGAGTGTGATGTACCACTCTCTTATTGCTACACAGATATTGATTAGAAGTTTTTTTTTAAAGCTCTATTGAAATCACCTTTGGCCCCAGTAGATTCAGACCCTTCAGTGACTCTCTTGGTGGTGCTCCTTTCCTCTGATTCTGGGGTTTGGTTATTGATTTGACAGGCCTTGCTGGCCTGGAAAATTCTGTGGGGTCAGGGGTGCCCAGGTGTGCCCAGGGCTGTGTCCTCTGCCTTTGTCCATGGTGTCTTGTCACCCTGGAAGAAGAATGTATTTCTGCCTTTGCTGCATCTGAGAGTATCAAACCTGACTCCATGACTGCTGCCACCACATGGGACTTGTTGAAATCGAGCAGCCTTAAGAATATCCCCTAAGTATCTGTAACACTCAGATGTTCTGATTCCATTTGTCTATATCTGCTAAGAAGATGGTACCTTAGCAAACTCAGTGTTTATTTCCTGTGCTTTCTGAATGTTTATTTTGTCAGTCTTGACTCTGCCCCAGAATGTGTCCAATATAATGATTTTTAATCATGTGAGCGTAAGTATGCGCCAGTCACTGTCTCACATCATATGTTGACAGCACTTAACCATCCCTGAGTATACTGTATTTTGTTGCCTTGATTGTAATCTCTCACAAGAGATTATACCAGATCCCTGTGGTTCAGAATCCTGTCAATGAGTGCAGTACTCCAGGCTTGGAGCTTCCTGCATCTTCCTGCACACACTGCGAGGTTGATGGTACCTTGTTCAAACCATATGTGGATTCTTTTAGGATTCAGTGGTCTTTGAGGATGTGGCTGTGAACTTCACCCAGGAAGAGTGGGCTTTGCTGAATGCTGCTCAGAGGAGGCTCTACAAGGATGTGATGCTGGAAACCTTCCAGAACTTGGCCTCAGTGGGTAAGGACAGCATCTTTCCTACGCTTGGTCTTTTATGGAAGAAATACTTCTGCCACATGGTCCTTTTTCACTTCTCTAAGGAATGGGAATGTATTGGAAGAAAGACAGACACAGTTCTAGACATCTTAAAGGGGACATCAGGTAGCTTTTCCATGAAATCAGGGTTTCATATATTTAACTGTCTTAGTCACCTGGTACTGCTCTAATAGAAATACCACAAGTGGGTAGCCTTAAAAAAAGAGAAAAGTTTATTCTGTCGTAGTCCTGTCGGCTACAAATTCAGGGTGTCTGCTCCAGGGGAAGGCTTTCCCTTTTGTCAACTCTGGAGGAAATTCCTTGCGGCATCTGTCTCTGGTCAGGGAGCACCTTGGTGCAGGAGCCTCAGATCTGAAGGACCCGTCAGCTCTCAGGGCTGCTTTCTTGATGGTGTGAGGTTGCCACTTTCTGCTTGCTTCCCTTTCCTTTCATCTCTTATAGGATAAAAGGTAGTTCAAACCACATTCCAGTGAAACCCTCTCTGCATTGGAGTAGTGTGGTGATCTTAGGACAATTCAGTTCATGACGCTGACTTTGTATTTCTGTTAGTTAAAAGTCTCAAGTTTCCCTAAGTTTGTAAGTGTAGACATAGTCTGCAGTGTTACTGTGGAGCACAGAGAGAAACTTTCTGCTTTCAGCCTGTGGGAGTTTTGTGCTGTGATAACATGCATTTGACATGGTCATTTGGCTGCAGTTGAACCTGCTCCTCCCCACATTCAGCCTTCGCAGACTCCGGCTCCCTGGGCCCTCATGTGGAAATGCTTGTTGGCCTTCACCATCCTCTCTTGTCATGAGCTTTTCTCCATGCATGGAGTGTCAGGCACACACACCCATGTCATCCTCCAGTGGAGTCTGGGGACAATGGAGGAGGCACTCCTTCAGGGCATCTGTGCATCTGAGCACTAGAAGGACAAGGATCCTTCTAGCATTTGGGCCTAGGCGTTTAGCTCAGTTCCTCCATACTTTGTTTTTTTTGATAATGGATCAATATCAGTCTCAGTACAAGGAGACCCTGGGTAGTGCAAACAATTAACACACTCAGCTGCATTCATGTCTTTCCAGAAGCACTATCAAGTCCATCTGGTTACTCTTTCTTTAAGAAAATCTTGCTGAACAATATTAAGTGGACTTCAGCATAACTTGAATACTTTTTCCATCTTAACCCAATATTGCAAGGATAGAGTAGCTGGAGCAGGGAGCAGGGGACCATGCTCTTAGGTGAAATCGAGGCCAACTGACACAACTAGCGTTTTGCTAAGAGGGCTCTCTGCACCCCACATTGGTGAGGGGCATCTGGGGTCTTAAAAGCTGCCAAGCTGCCATCTGAGGGCACAGCAAATGGTCCCAACTTAGCAGGAATGGATGCTCACCAAGGACCAAAATGACATGGGTTAAAGATAACCCAGAAGATAGAGAGACCCACATGAGTGGGTGCCTACATCGACTTGAGACTGGAAGAACCGGATGTTGCCTGGCCATCACCAGTGATAGCCACGATGGAGCTCACAGAGAGGAGTCTCACTGGCAACACAAGAATAGAAAGGGGTGCATCCTGAGATCTCCACTAAAAGACCTCACCTGATGGTCCAGCGGTTTCGGGGTTCCACTGAGAGCATGGTAGCCGGCCCTGATGCTGCCCTTACCCGTAAGTCATAATGAAGGTCTACTCTTCAGACACGAATGGATTGGACTTGGCGATGCAGAGTGACCATAATATTGAATGTACTTTATGGTTCTATACATCTATAGGATATCATCCTGCCGACTTCTGGCTGGGGGAAGGAGAGTAGGTGGAGAGGAAGGGAAAGGAGACTGTTGGGAGGATGAGACATGTATGGAGCAGAGAGGAACAGTGTGCTGTCACTGGGCAGGGAGAGCAATGGAAGTTGCATATAGGTGGGCTTGTAAATTTATACGGGAATGTACATTTTCACTCAGTCATAATAAAAAAATAAATAAATAAAAGGCTGGTGATCTACTTCCAAAAAAGCAGCCATTGGAAACCTCTGGAGCATAGAGCTATTCTGACTCACACGGCATAGCTGTGAGTCTGATTGACTCCACAGCAGTTTGTTTCCTGGTAGGTAGACTACCATTCTGACTGTGTTTCCAGTCATTGCCAGAGTCCTTAGAGTGTTTGTAAGGACTTCAGTAAAAAAAAGACAAAGTGGATAGACTACCCCTTTATCGCTTCCTGTGTGTAAAGGATCAGCATTAATCCAGTTCCCAGCTGGAAGTGAATCCAGGTCTCGCCTTCCCACATCTCTATTCCTCAGCACAAGTCTCTTTCATGGCACTTCTTCTCTGACCCTGACTACTCAGAGTTGGATCAGACCTCATCCCCAGCCACCATAGCGGGGCCTCACTTCCTAGGCCATTCTGAGCCAGGTCATTGGAGACCAGCTGTAGGCTCAGGAGTCTGTACAAGTCCTGTACTTCAGACCCGCATGGCTTCCTCCCTGCCTCTTTCTCTCACTTTCTCTAGTCCCCTGGGACTAGGTCATAGGCTAGAATAACTCTGTCCTTTATCAGCTGCTCATGCAGCTTTTCCCTCATCACCAGCCACCTACAGCTGGGTCTCCACAAATTGTCCTTCCAGTCTTTACTGTTCCTTTGGGTTCATTAGTTCCTATAAAATTCATAGAGATGGTTGCATATACTTAAAGTTACCTGTTTATCATAATCAAAAAGGGTACAAGTGAAGAGATGCATTAGGCAGGGTCTAGAAGTATCCATTGCCTATGCCCAGATGCTAACATTAGAGGAGGAAATATAGAAAGTATTTTTCTGAGAAGAAGAAAACATGAAAACTAAAACCATAAAAGTCTTAGAAGAAAATATAGGGGCATAACAATTGGGCCTAGCTAACAACAGATTATCTGATAGAACAGCAAAAGTCAAAACAGATGAAAGAGACATCATATAAATTAATATTTTTGTTCATCAAAGGACTTTGCCAAAAAAGTGAAAAGATAACCTACAGATAGGAAGAATATTTTCAGTATTTGATAAAAGTCTAATATCCAAAAAATATATATGTAACTTATACAACCAACAACAAAAAGATAAATAACCCAATCAAAAAATAGACAAGGGACATGAATAGACATTTCACCAAAGAAGATATTCAAAAGGCCAACAAGCATATGAAGAGATATTCAAGGTCTTTAGCTATCAGAGAGATGCAAATCAAAACCACAATGAGAATTGCCCATTGCTCCCAGGGCCGTGCTACACACTGGGTCCTGCATGGATGTTCTCACCGATTTGGAAGCTCCAGAGAGGAAGGTCTAAGTTCCCCTAGTGACTGAGACCTCAGTGAATATGCGTGATTAATTGCCTAGTGCACCTTCCCATACTGAAGTTAGTTAGCCAGGTGTGGGCCTCTGTAGCTCTTAAACGTACCTGCCTGGCTATTTTTGGAAAACAAAGGCATCTTGATTGCTTGAGTTACTTTCAGAGACAAGCAGCCAACTGAGTTCTTTGCCTCATAGTTTTCCTTTGTTCATGTGTTTATAAATCCTTATAACATTTGTTTCCTTTCTGGGTCACTATATGGAAATAAATATACATGTGGTCTGTTTTCTTTAACCACCCATTTTTGTCTCCATGAAATTAAACTGTTTTATCAATTTTTGCAGATAGTTGTACTCAAGTTAAAACTAGTGGATCAACTCCTCAGCAGCATACTTTGGGGAATGAAATATTCAATGGACAGAAAATCATAAATTTCGTAAGACATGATTCCTGGTTGAATTTGGAAGAAAAGGGAAAAGTTCATAACTTTGAAGATCAACCCCAAATCCAGAGGAAGCATTCGAGGTGAGTAGCACATAACACAGAGGAGTATCTTACTAGAGTGTCAGACTGCCTTGAGATTAGAGAAAAAGTATAGCTGTGACTAAACAATTGTGTACACACAGAATTTCACAAGACAATATTTTCATAAATACGATGTATAGATGTTGAGGGTCTGAAACATAACTCAGTTGGAAACAATGGTCAGGAAACCCCATATGAGAAAGAGTTTGAAAGCAATGGATTTACTCAATTCCTCAGCCAAGCACTGAGATTGTTCTACTTTGAAACAAAGCAGACAGTGCAGAAAACATCACCATTCACTGAGAATGTGAAGTATATAATCGTACTAATCACTCACTTGCCTATCACCTTTAGGGACCACGCGAGAGGTCACAGAGGACGAGAAATCCCTGCATGTGAACTATGTGGGAAAACCTTTATGCATTTTTCTTCCCTTAAAGTACATTTAAGACGCCACAGTGGAAAGAAGCTCTATGAATGTAAGGAGTGTGGGAAAGCCTTCAGTTCTTCCACTTATTTTCTAGAACACGTGAGAACACACACTGGAGAGAAACCCTATGAATGTAAGTATTGTTGGAGAGCCTTCAATTCGTACTCATCCCTTCAAGAACACAAGAGAATACACACTGGAGAGAAACCTTATAAATGTAACCAGTGTGGAAAAGCCTTCACTACTTATGCCACCCGTTATGGACATGAGAAAACACACAGTAAACAGAAACCTTATGAATGTAAGCAATGTGGCAAAAGTTTCCGTTGTCCCAAATATTTTCGACAACATGTGAACATGCATAGTGGAGAGAAAATCTATGATTGTAAGGAATGTGGGAAAGTCTACTGTATGCCTGCAAACCTTCAACAACATATGAAAACACACAGTGGTGAAAGGCCCTATGAATGTAAACAATGTGAGAAAACCTTCAAATGGCCTACCTCCTTACGAAACCACATGAAAACGCACTCGAGCGAGAAACCCTATGAATGTAATCACTGTGGAAAAGCCTACAAGTATGTCGTATCTCTTCAGGAACATCTGAGAAAACACCCTGGAGAGACGCCCATAAATGTAAACAGTTTGAAAAAGCCTTCACTGGTTATCCTGCCATTCATGGCCGTGAGAAAATGTACGGTGAACAAAAGTCTTACGAATGTAGGCAGCGTGGCCAAAGTTTCCATTGTCCCAAATGTTTTTCACAACATATGAATGTGCATACTGGAGAGAAAGCCTGTGGTTGTAAGGAATGTGGGGAAGTCTACAGTGTGTCCGCAGTCCCTTGACAACATGGTAATGCACAGTGATGAAAGGCCTTATGAATGTAAGCAATGTGGGAGACCCTCCAGATGGCCTGCCTGTTTATGAAACCATGTGAGAGCACACTGTAGTGAGAAACCCTATGAATGTAAGCAATGTGGGAAACCCTCCAGATGGCCTGCCTGTTTACGAAACCATATGAGAGCACACTCTAGTGAGAAACTCTATGAATGTAAGCAATGTGGGAAACCCTCCAGATGGCCTGCCTGTTTACGAAACCATATGAGAGCACACTGTAGTGAGAAGCCCTATGAATGTAAGCGGTGTGGGAAAACCTACAAGTGTCTTATTATCCTTCAAGAACATCTGAGAAAATACACTGGAGAGGAGCCCTATGAATGTAACCAATGTGGGAAAGTCTGTAAGTGTTCCAAATACCTTGACATGCATGTGAAAACTCACAGTGGAAAGACATACTGTATATAAGGAATGAAGAAAGCCTTAAGAATATATGTTGGGAAACCAAAAAATTGGACTACTAGTAATATCATTACCTATCTAATTTAATGGGGGATAATAAGAATGACTTGTCAGCACAAAGGACATTGCCATGAGGTGGGGATAAGACATACATCCACTGTCCAACCTTTTTACGAATTCTGGCCCCAGCTACCCCCGCCATGGCATCTGTAATTCTCTGTTGGATTTGTGAATCCATCCTAGTGGCCCCACAGACCATACTTGCACCTTATTAAGGAACTGGGTACAAGTTGATATCAAGGTCAGCAGACTACAAACCCAGGAATCAGATGAAGAAGTATGCAGGTAGAGTCTCCCTTCGTCAGTGCAGGACAGGTCTCTCAGGTCCTCTCGGCTGTGCAGGACTCCTCTTACGCCCCTGAGGACGAGTTCCTTTTGGCTCTGCCATCTGTGCCACATCTGCGGCTGAGCCCCTTCCAGGCCTTTTGCTGTCTTCAGCGTTAGAGCCCTTGTCCAATATTACAACTTCTTCAGGATGTTTCTTGTCTCCTCTCTCTCTCTTCTCTCTTTCATCTGCTTTTCTTTGTCCTTTTTTCTGTCTCCTAAAAAAAAAACCGAAACCTCTGTTGGGCTGTCTGCCTCTGCATACACAATCCTTTGTCAGTTTCAAGGTGTGGCCCCTCTCAGTGGAGGACCACAAGCTGATTCATTCCTTCTTGGTAGGACACAGACATTTCCTTTGCATAACACGCACTACTGAGCGACAGCTCAGCTCCTCTGCGTCATCAGTTGAGTGATCTCTGCAAGGTGCGTACCAGTCACGTGGTAGGCTGTAGCTCAGGGCCAGGCAAAAAATAACAAACCAGATTTTGTACAGCTTACTTGGGAACTGTCAGTCAACCTCAGAAAAGTAACGAACCATCTAGGATAGGAAACTAGGACAAATGTCATGCCAAAAGTCATTCCTCTCTGTTCTCCTGGGGCATCAGGGGAGAGAAAGGTGTAAAAAGCGCATAGCTGAGGTCACAGCATATTTTTGGCATCTGGCTTTGTTCAGTTCACACAACAGGTGTTTGACATGTGTCAGCAGCCCGTCAGAAGTGTTCAGAACGTGAATGACTCTAGAGTAAACAAATGTGTGGTGGTTCTCAGTGTGATAAGAATGTTCCTGGAAGTATTTGTCAAAAATGCTTTTGGAAAGTGCTTGCATCAGCTGTTCTCAGAAGCCTTTGTGTAGATTAAGAAGCTTGTGGTCATAGTCACACTGGAATTTATGTGTAGAAACCCTGTCCTTCCTTGTGTACTTTGGAGCACTTTGTATGTCTTACATTGTGATGCCTTGCTGTCCAGCTATGGATAACTCTGTTCCTCAATGAAACTGGTGTTCTACTGGTGTTTTTGTACTGTGTAGACTTTGGTTCCCTCCTACGCAGCAGCTTCCATAGGCTTTTCCAGAAGCTTCCTCATCAGGGACCTTCTTTGGTGTTCAGGCGCGCTGCTTCCGGTGGTCGCTTATCCTCACCCTCTTCGTCTCCGTCTCTTTCAAGTTACAGGATTTCTGCTGTAAGCAGTTGTTCTTGCCGTAGTAGTTCTGTGCCCTGATTCTACCCTGACCGATTGAATGCTGCTGCCAAGAATGCAAGCAGCATAGTTCCCTGATGGCTTTGTTAAGAGGCTGCACTGAACAGGAAATTATTGTTTCTGACGTCTTCACTTAAACTATGTTTGGCAAGTCACGGGAGTTTTCTGTTACAGCTAAATTCCATCTATAAGCAGTGAATCTACTGTATTTCATTACTTTCATTTTCATGTGGTTACCCAGTGTTTACTCTGTGAGAGAAAACAATTAGCATTGTTCATCAGACAGACTTCTGTAAATGTTCCTTAGAAAATCTTACCTAGGTTTGAAAATCAGTTGTATAGTTACGAATGTTATTATTATGCTGTATGTTTCATTAGCTGAGATGATATGTTGAAATGTTCTATTCTGATGTGTTAGTTGCGGGCATCAAGTTGGTTCTAGCTCAGAGTGACCCTGTGAACAACACAATGACACTCTCCCCAGCCTTGTCCCCTCCTCATAATTGTCATGTTGGAGCCCAGAGTTGCAGTCATTGTGTTCGTCCATTTTGTTAAAAGTCTTCCTTTTTTTCAGTGACCCTCTGCTTTACCAAGCATGATGTTCTTCTCTAGGGATGGTCCCCTCCTGATAATTTGTTTCTTCTGAGACAGATTTGTTCATTTTTCCGACATTCCGTGTTATATTCAATGTAAGCCACCAACACTGTATTCGAGGACATCAATTCTTCGGTCTTCCTCAATCATTGTTGAGCTTTTTCAGGCATATGAGGCAGTTGAAAGTACTGTGGCCCAGGTTAGGCATACCTGAGCCTTCAGGGTGATATCTTTGATTTTTAACACTTCAAAGAGATCTCTTGCAGCCCGTTTTCCCAATACAGTGCTGCTGCCATGGGTGTTGATTAAATTAAAATCAAATTAAAATCAAATCTTTGACAACTTCAATCTTAGTTTACTATAATGTTGCTTATTGGTCCAGTTGTGAGGATTTAAAAAAAAAATTTATTGAGGTTAAGTGAAAGTTTACAATTCAAGTCAGTTTGCCATACAAAACCCTGAGTGCCCACCTCTATACAGCTCTTTATCTGTTCTCCGTAGCCTGTGGCAGTACCCTCATCCCCTCCGCTCTTTACTTCCAGTAGTCACTAGACTGACGTAAGTGCCCGCCTCTCCAACCTCACCTCTCCCCTCTAAAGAGAGACCATCAACAGCCTCGTGTATATATTAAACCATAAAGCACACACACCACCTGCATCACTGTGTGTCCCTTAGTCCAATCTAATCTTTGAACTACTGGCTTTAGTAGTGCTCTCAGCCCTGGGCTAGCAACAAGTGCAGGAGCTGTGTTCTCGCTTGTGCGGGTTTTTACTGGTGTTGAGGTACAGTCCGGACTGAAGGCTGTGGTCTTTGATCTTCATCGGTCAGTGCCTTAATGCTCTTCACTTTCAGCAGGCAAGGTGGTGTCATCTGCGTAACACGGTTCGTTACTGAGGCTTCTTCCAGTTCAACTGCTGTGTTCTTCACACAGTCTGGTTTTTTGCATTACTTGTTCAACATACAGATTGGATAAATATGAAGAAAGGATACAACCCTGATATATACCTTTCTTGACTTTCAGTAAACTACATGAGGTTTTAAAATATTAATTTTTAAAACACTGTTCTGACTAAAACACATTGCCGTCAAGTTGTTTGCAACTCATGGCTAGCTTATAGGGTTTCCAAGGAGACATCTGGTAGATGGTGGATTCAGCACGCCACTGTTTTGGGGAGCAGCCGTAGCTCGTAACTGCTACAGCACCAGGGTTTCAACTCTTCTCATTGTGGATTGTTAATTCATCTTTGTGATTGTTTCTGCTTTTCTTTATATGTTCTGGGTTATTTCATATGTGTGTGTGTTTGTGATTCCTGTATCGATACCATCTTTTTCCATTAAAATGAGTTTTTATTCACTGAATTATGTTGCTCATCTCGGTGTCATCCAGTCTAAGAACACCAGAAACACCTGCTGTGGTCAAACAAAGTTGAGACTCCTGACTTACTGCAAAGGCAGAAGGCACATGCCTTACGGTGACCTTGGATGTTTCATTAGAAGAGTAGTGTAAGATTTGGGAGTGTGTTTGGCCAGTTTGGGGAAGATACAGTAAATCAGAACGTGTCACTGGGTTGGAAGCATTTAGGGAAGATGGGTAATTCCATGATAGGAAAACTTAACAATTTATATCTACAGCATTAGACACATAGACCGAAGCTTCATGAGTGGCAGTCTGCACAACAGCAACTGGTTAGTGGGCAACTCATGAAATGTTTCAGTCTATTTGTCCAACACTATAGCTAGCTGTTACTGGGGCTTTAGTACTGGTCCAACACTATAGACAGCTGTTACTGGGGAGGATGCGGCAGCCACCCCTGCGGCCAGGATGGAAGTTGATTGGTGTTTTTCCTGCTTTGGACAATGATGCATTTGTTTCCTTCTCTGTTCAGAAATGATTAGGGAGTAGCCTTGCTTTTGCCCTGACCCATCCTAGTCACAGAATAGCTCTGTCTCATTCTGGTGTTTCTTCAATCTTGTGTTAAACAGGATGATGCCTCGTCTCTCTGTGGGTGCATGGCCAGCTCCCAGCAATGCTGTGCCAAGCTGCCAAGGTCATGCCAGTTCTTGCCTGTCATGGCTGTTTTTGTTGTCTGTAAATGATATCTTACTGTGTTTTAGGTGAAAGTGTACACAACAGAGGAGGTCCTCGCTTAACAATTTCTGTGTAGATTGTTGAGTGATCTTGGTGACGTCCCTCACAGTGTGTGAACATTCTCATTGTGGTTATTTCCAGTAATCCAGTTTCCCTCCATGCTTACCTTCTCATCTTGGTTTGAGAATGATTGTTGACCATTTGTCCTTATACAGATGACTTTTTAAAGTAGTGTAGTACTCTTGATAGTCTTTATTTTGTGACCCAATCTGTTATTTAGCTAAAAGGTGACCTCAGGAGAGTTTGGGATCAGTGTTTAACAAATATCTCAGGGCAATAGTCTCACAGAGTTCTTTACTCTTCATCAGTCCAGTAAGTCTGGCGTTTTCAAGAGCTTATGGTTCTGTTGCACATGTTCTTCTCATTCTGTCAGGGTCCTTCTTGTGTGTCTGTGATCAGAACAGCTGTTAGTGCTGGCTGGGTGCCATCGAGTGCTTTGGGTCTCAGAGTAGATGAGGCTGTGGTTTGTGTAGACAGTTCTGTAGACAAGTTTCTTTTCTGAGTCTTGAGTTTCCTTCTTTCTTTTGCTCTGGACGAGTGGAGACCAATGGTTGTATCTTAAATAGCTGGTCATAAACTTTTAAGACCGCAGACACTACTCACCAGCATAGTGACCTTGGTTACTAGAATATAGACTGTGAACTTTTTATGAACTGTATCTTGCCAGTTGACTAAGGTGTCCCGTGAAACTATGGTCCTAAGCCAGCAAATGAAGCAAACCAATCTCACAAGGTGTTTTGTTGTGTCTAAGAAGTATCCTTACCTGTGTCCCGTGTGCTCTATAATGTATATGACTGTATGCATTCACACACATGCATACATAGACTTACAGATATATGTATATGCATGTGTGCATGCCTGTACGCCTGTATACATATACACGTGTACATGGCTGTACACATACAAGCATACGCATATACCCCCACATATATTTTTTGGTTGTTGTTGCTGTTGCAGAAAAATTATTTGTGCCATAAACCAAAAACCAAACTCTTTGTTGTTGAGTCAGTTCTGACTCATAGTGACCCTGTAGGGCAGAGTAGAACTTACTAACCACTAAGCCACCATATCAAAAAAACCCAAACCCATTGACACCGAGTCAACTCTGACTCATAGCGTCCCTATAGGACAGAGTAGCATTGCCCTGTATAGTTTCAAAGGAGCACCTGGTGGACTTAAATTGCAGCCATAGCAGTTAACCAACCACTGCACCATGATGGTATCTGAAGAGGCTATTTATTACCCTGTGAAATGGACTTTGAAGCTCTTGTCAAAAATCAATTGTCCATAGATGGATGGATTCCTTTTTGGGGTACTCAATTCTATTTTATAGGTCTATATGTCTATTTTACTGGCCAGTACCAGGCCATTTTAATTACTGTAGCTGTATAGCATACTTTGAGATTGTGGAGTGCAAAGCCTCCTACTTTGTTCTTTGTCTTCAATACTGTTTTGGGTATTCTTGGCCTTTTACCATGTACAGTTTGTGGTTAGTTTTTCTATTTCAGTAAATAATGTTGGAATTTGAATCAGGATTGCATTGTGTCTGTAGATTGCTTTCATAATATTGTGTTTTCTAATCTATGAGCATGGAAAGTCCTTCCATTCATGTAGGTCTCTTTTAGTCTCTTAGATTTTTTTCATAGTTTTAATTGTATAAGTCTTTTACATCCCTGGTTAAGTTTGTTGTTGTTAAATGCTGCCGAGTCAGTTCCACTCACAATGATCCCATGTGCAACAGAAGAAAACCCTGCCTGCTGCTGCAACAGCCTAACAATTGTTATGCTTGAACCTACTGCTGCAGCCACGGTGTCAGTTCCTCTTGTTGAGGGTCTTCCTCTATTTAACTGACCTTCTACTTTAGCAAACATGTCTTTCTCCAGGGATATCATGGGGGCTATTGTAATTTTTTTTTTTTTAATTTCCCTTTTAGAGTTCTCCTTGTTAGTATAAAGGAACTTGCTTTAGGTTGGGGTCTCCAGAGAGAAGCAAAACCAGTGAAGGGTATCTGTCTGTCTTTGTCTGTCTGTCTGTCTGACACACACAAACGAGGACTGCCAATTAAGTTCACGAACTCATCCTAGACAAAGTGCTACATATCTCAATCACTACGGTCATCTTTGAAGTACTCCTCTTGAGAAGCTATGTACTGATGCCACCCTTCAAAGCAATTTTGGAACTCTTTTTCTGGAATGGACATCAGAGCTGTCATCATATGACACTTGCTGTCCTGAATGTCATCAGAATGTCTTCCTTTCAATATTTCCTTTATCTTTGGGTAAAGAGGAAAGTCACGGGGGGCCAGACCAGGTGAGCAGGGAGGGTGTTCCAGTCCAGTTATTTGTTTACTGGCTAAAAACTGCCTCACAGAGAACTGTACAGTTAAGTTTGGGAACTTGCCACCGTATGCAATGGCCATTCCAGAAGAAGTTCCAAAATTGCTCTGAAGGGTGCACTAGGTGCTGGTATCAGTGTATAGCTTCCAAAGAGGAATACTTCGAAGGAGACTGTAGTGTTATTCAGCAATGAGGTATGTAGCACTTAGAACAATTAAGTCATGGACTTAATTGTCAGACCTCGTATATATGGCTAAGGTTGTGTTTCAGTATGGCTGAGTCATGAATAAGTGGTTCATATGATGTGACGACTCCCGTGATCAGATTTGGTATTATGTTATCACCTCCATGGTAGGATCTTTTGTGAATAGCTAATCACTGAAAGATAGTTTCCTTGGGTGAGTGGCCTGCATCAGGTGTAAGTGGACATTCTGGCAAAGTTCAGGGGTTTTTGTCCACTCAGGATTCTGCACCTAGCCCCTGTTGTCTGACCTCTGGTTCTTGGGACTTGAGCTAACAACTTACCTGTGGGCTTGCTGGCCAACCTGCCAGTCTTGGGATTTGTTGACCTTCATAGCCTGTGAGCATGCTCCCTGCTCTCTGACATGCTGATCTTGGGTTTGCCTCCCCTGTGGCTACATGAACCAAGGGAAGCCTCCAGCCCGACCCATGGACCTGGGATATTCCAACATCTACAGCTCTGGAAGCCATTTCCCTGAGATGAATCTCTCTCTACATTTATACACTTCACTGGTTTTGTTTCTCTCTGGAACCTAGCCTAAGACAAATGTATATACAAACACATATGTGGAGATTCATCTCAAACAAAATGGCTCACCTTGTTATAGGGGCTGGCAAGTCCCAAGCCTGTGGGTCAGGTGTCAGGCTGGAGGCTTGTCCTGGTTCATGTAACTGCAGAGGCTGATGAACCCAAGATTGGCAGATGAGACAGCCTGCTACTGTTCACAGGCTGTGGTGACTGATGAACCCAAGACTGGGATGTAAAATGGCAGACTGCTGGCTCAAGTCCAAAGAACGGTGTTTAGATAAGTGGGATACAGAATCCAGAGTAAACAGACACCAGCAAACTGCTGGAACGCCGTATATATTGAATGCAGGCCATATCCACAAGGAAACTCCCCTTACAACTGACTGGCAGGGAGGCCATTGCATTATATCGCACAATGGAGGATAACTACATCATTACATAACTGCCAGTGAGAATTATTGACGTGTCATACTGACATGTCTCAGTCATCTAGTACTTCTTCAACAGAAATACCACAAGTAGATGGCTTTAACAAAGAGAAATTTATTTTCTCACAGAAACATTGGCTAAAAGTCTAAATTCAGTGCATTAGCTCCAGAGGAAGTCTTCTGTTGTCTCTGGAGGAAGGTCTGTGTCGTCAGTCCTCACCTGGATGGGGAGTTCTGAAGCTCAGGGACCCTGGGTCCCAAAGATGAGCTCTTTCCTGGTGGTCCAGGGTCCCCAACTCTCTGCTTCCCTTTCGTTTATAGCTGGAGAAATTGCCTCAAAACACAACATAGTCTTTAAAAAAAATTTTTTTTAATTGTGATTAGGTTAAAGATTACAATCCAAGTCAATATTCCATGTAAAACCCTGTGTACCCACCTCTGCAACTCTGTCTGCTCTCCACCCTGTGACAGCACGCTCTTCTTTTTCACTTTTTACTTCCAGTATCCAGTCAACCAACCGTCTCCCCTCTTCTCCACTCTCTTCTCTCCTTTCTAAAAAGAAACCAGTAGGAAAGCTTCATATGTATATTAAAAACCATAAAGTACACATACCACCTACATCACTCTGTGTCCCCAAGTCCAGTCCATTCTTTGTGTGAAGTGTTAGCTTCAGTACTGGTTTCAGCTCTGGGCTAGCAGCAAATCTAGAGGCCACGTTCTGAGGGGGCCCTCCAGGTTGTCAGACCATCAGTTTGGGTTTTTTAATAGAGTTCTTGATCTGCATACCTCTTTTTCTCATGCTATATCAGAAACCCTACATTGTGTCCCTTATCACGGCTGTTTTGGGTAGTGGCTGGACACATCTACTTCTGGTCCCTTGCTGAAATGTTGTTGTTGTTACGTGCCGTTGAGTCGGTTCTAACTCATAGCGACCCTATGAACAACAGCGTGAAACACTGCATGGTCTTACACCATGTCCACAGTTGTTTCTATGTTTAAGCTCTTTGTTGCGGCCACTGTGTGCTAATATAGTCTCCCAATTATATGTGTCCTTCTGTCCCCTGGTCTTGTTTTTTCTTGTGTCTTTGATGTTCTTTGTTGTCATCTGTTCCAGGTGAGTTGGGACCAATTGATGTTCTTCAGGTGACAGCTTTTAAGACCCCAGAAGCCACTCACCAATATAGGGTGCAGAAGACTCTTCTAGAAAAAGACTAGTTATGCCAATTAACCTCCATGTCCCCTGAAAACATGGTCCCCAGACCCCTGCCCCCTCATGAAATGTTGGGTTGAATTTAGAAAACCTTTTAACTCATGGTGTAGTCCAGTTACGCTGACCTACCTTCTACTGTGTGCTGTCACTCCCTTCACCTAACCGAGTTTCTATCAACTGTCTAGTCTATGAATAACCGTCTCCCTCCCTCCCCACCCTTGTAGCCATCAAAGAGTATTTTCTTCTGTGCTTAAGTCTTAAGTCCTCATAATAGTGGTCTCATATAACACTTGTCCTTTTTCAGCTGACTGATTTTACTCAGCATAATGTCTTCCAGTTGATTACAGGTTATGAGATGTTTCTTAAAATCATCATTGCATAGTGTCCCATTGAGTATATGTACTATAGTTGGTTTATCCATTCATCTGTTGTTGAGCATCTGGGTTGATTCCATCTTTTTGCTATTGTGGACTGTGCTGCAATAAACATTCATATGCATGTATCTGTTTGTGTGACAGGCCTTATTTCTCTAGGATATATTCCAAGCAGTGGGAAATTGCTGGCTCTTATGGTAATTTCTATTTCTAGCTTTTTAAGAAAGCATCATATTGCTTTCCAAGGAGGTTGTGCCATTTTATATTCCCACCAGCAGTATAGAACACTTCCATGCTCTCCACAGCCTCTCCAACATTTGTTGTTTTGTGTTTTTTGCATTAGTGCCAACCTTACTGGGTTGAAATGATATCTCACTGTAGTTTTGATTTGGATTTCTCTAATGGCTGATGATCATATTTCCTTGTGTCTTTTGGCTGCCTGGATGTCTTCTTTGGAGAAGGGTTGGTCCATATCCTTTACCCATTGTTTTTTTTGGGTTATTTGTCTTTTTCTTGATGATATTTTAAAGTACCTTGTAGATTATAGAAATTAGACATTGATCAGATATGCAGTTGCCAAATATTTTCTCCCAGTCTGTAGGCAGTCTTTTTACTCTCTTGATAAAGTGTTCAGGTGAGTGTATTTAATTTTTAGTAGTTCCCATTACCTGTTTTCTCTTTTGCTGTTTGTGTATTGTTAGTAAGATATTACAGTCTGTCAAAGTCATCTCACAATATAGTCTTACACATTGAGTCCTGCCCCACCAACACAACTGCCGCTCAACCTGCCTTATTAACATCATAGAGGCAGGATTTACAACATGGAGGAACATCACATAATACCAGGAATCATGGCCCAGCCAAATTGCTACACGTGTTTTTTGGGGGATACATTTCAATCCATGACAATTCACAGCCCTTAACCATCACAGAAACCAACTGATTTTTATGTGTTGATCTTGTACCCTGCACCTTTGGTCAATTCTTCTATTGGATCCTGTAGGTTTCATGTGGAAATTTTGGAATTTTCTAAGTGTTGGATCATGTCATCTGAAAATAGTTTTACTTCTTCCTTTGCACTTTGAATACCCTTTATTTCTCTTTCTTATGTTACTGCTCTGGCTGACACTCCCAATGTAATATTGATTAACAGTGGTAATAAGCATCCTTGTCACATTCCTCTTCTCAAGGTGAAGGCTCTCAGTCTCTCTCAGTTGAGAATGATGTTGGCTGTTGCTTTTGCATATATGTCCCTAATTGTACTGAGGAATTTCTTTTTTGTTCTTATTTTGCTGAGAGTTATTATCAGATGTACTTCATAAATTGGTTGAGATGATCACGTGGTTGTTTTATTTATGTAGTGAAATGGTTTTCTAATGTCCTGACTGTTTTCCTATTTCACAGTCTGTCCCTCATAGAGGAGGTCAGATGACACGATTTGGCAGAATGTTACTCTGTGAGGCCCTCATTTCCCTTACCACATGGTGGTGATGAAGAGGCTGTCTGCAGTGCTGTCTGTAATTGGATTACAATTCATCTCTCCTTGTCCCCTGTGTTTCTGGATGATTTACTGAAGGCTCTAAGGTGGCCGTAAGTATTTACGACATAATAAAACAACGTGATCATCTCCACCAATGCAGAAAATGTTGTTAAGTGCTTGGCTGCTAATTGAAAGGTTGACAGTTAGAATTCACCCAGCAACTTCTCAGGAGAAAGTCTTACTGATTTGTTCAGGGAAACAGTACAATCTAAAAAACCCCATGGGACAGCTCTGCTCTATCGCATGAGGTCACTGAGAGTCTGGAGTGACTCCACAGCCCCTACGACAGGAGCAACAGTTTAATCATGGCTTTGTGAGAGCGTTTTGTTGTCGGGATAGGGATGTGTTGCCACCTGGAGCCAAGGGTTGAGAGACAGAAAAATGTTTCTTAGTTCTTGTTATAGTCATTGAACACAGGAGTCTCATCTTCCAAACACAGGTGGTGCCAACGTGTCCCAAAGTCCATTGGGCACCTTCAGGGGACCCACGTGTTTTGTATCCTTTAGCCTACTCATGGGCTAGTCTCCCTTACCTGTAGAGTTTTTATAGGTTCAGGAAAACGTGCTTGTTAAAACATGGCATCTTCTTTGGCTAGTACATTTCAGTCAAAGGCCTTGGGCTTCATGGCAGAGCTTATGTTGCTCTGCTGACGTGAGAGGGGCTGATGGCTGCCCCGCTCCCCGTCAGCTTCCGGCGCGTGGCCTCCCCGCTCCCCGTGGGCTTCCGGCGCGTGGCCTCCCCCCCCTCCCCCTGGGCTTCCGGCGCCTGGCCGCCCCGCTCCCCGTCGGCTTCCGGCGCGCGGTCGCCCCGCTCCCCGTCGGCTTCCGGCGCGTGGCTTTTCTTCCACGACCTCTCAGAGACAGGTTCTAGGAGTCTCGTTGCTGTACATGGACCACCAGCGATATTCCTAATACTAGATGTTGTCACCATCATTGTGAGTATTCAGAACAAATGACTCTTAGTTAATTTCTGTTTACCATAAAGACATTACATATTTATGGGAGATAAATTCATAGATGCTAAGAAGGGTGATTATTAAATACCTGCATGTAATCTCAATATATGGAGAAAAATAATTTTTTTTTTTTGCAGACTCTTCCTTTCTCTTGAAATGGCATTAGGGATGAGGGTTCCCTTAGAATTTTAGTCACTTCCTGTAAAATTCAACCCATCGTGGAACTGGACTGAATTCTGGTCCAGGATCTAGGAGTGTCACCTGAGAGAGAGAACTACACAGTATCAACTCTCCTTGACTAACTGCCTTAAAAAACCTCAGCTGTGCTCCTCATTGGCTCCAGGTTGGGGAGGCAGAGTTGGAGTCGGTATCTCTGAGGTCCTGTGACTGAAAGGAAACAACCTAAAGGTTGAGACCTGGACCCTACATTCTGATCAACTTCAAGATTGACCTGCCCCAAAGACCCACCTCTGGTACTAAGAACATCCCCTCCCACAAACGTGTATTTTAAGGAACACGAGACCTGACAGTTTTGTTCACAAACTCATCCTAGAAAAAGTGCTACACACCTCATTGTGAATATTACTACGGTCACCTTCGAAGTCCTCCCCTTGGGAAGCTGTGCACTGATGCCAGCACCTCGTCCACCCTTCAGAGCAGTTTGGAACCCTTTCTGGAATGGCCATCAGAGCAGTCATCATATTACCCTTGATGTCCGCAGTGTCGTCAAAATGTTTTCTTTTCAGTATTTCCTTTATCTTCAGGTAAAGAAAAAAGTCATAGGGGGCCAGATCAGGTCAGTAGGGAGGGTGTTCCAATACAGTTATTTGCTCACTGGCTAAAAACTCCCTTACAGACAACTAGACAGTTAAGTTCACAGACTTGCCACCTTGCCACCATGTGCAGTGGCCATTCCAGAAAGCGTTCCAAAATTGCCTTGAAAGGTGGACTAGGCGCTGGTGTTGGTGCATAGCTTCCCAAGGGGAGTGCTTCTAAGGTGACTGTAGTGATATTCAGCAATGAGGTATCTAGCCCTTAAAATAATTAAGTTCACAGATGTCATTGGTGGACCCTGTATCTGGTGGGCCCAGGCCAGTTCTAGCTGTAAGTGAGGAATGACAGTCGTGGTCTGTATATTTGGGAGGCTGTTAGGTTTTGGAAAGAGTGAATAAGAAAAAATGTCCATATAAAGTAGTGTGGAAAGATCTTTGAAATGGGAGCAAGGAGACTTGCACCCTTGAAAGGTGGCATCTTGATCTAGGAGGCAGTCTTGTTGCTGGTGGTGGCTGTGTTGCCCTGGTTTAGAGGTGAGACACACTCATTTGAGTCCTAGTGGAACTGTCAGTGATCTCAGTGTCCTTTGCTGACACTCTTCTTGTCCTGGTGCCACAGTGTATTTTCACCAACAGATAATTCCTTATTCGTCCATTTAATTTGTTTTAGGTTTTAAAGGAAATGCTAGTATCAGATATTTTAAAATGTGAATACAAAGCTATAGGCAATGTTATTGAAGCCATCTATACCATGAAATACCCTGATTCCAGAGATATTAAGATTATGAGAAATCCTGTATTTTAGAGTCTGAAAAATGATGAGTAAGCCTTCTAGCAAAACAAAAATCCAAACCTGTTGCCAACCAGTCAATTCTGAATCACAGTGACCCTACAGGACACAGTAGAACTGTCCAATAGGAATTCCAAGGAGTGGCTGATGGATTCGAACTGTGACTTTTTTGTTAGCAGCCATATACTTAACCACTCCATTACCAGTGTTTCCAAGCTCTCTTCAGGGGTAAACAATTCCTTAAATGATAGAAAAGTGAACACCTGTTGTGTTATTTGTCCCTTTGGTTCCCATCTGCCACAGAGCTGGGACGGCTCAAAGTATCGTGCTAAAAAACTCAGAGGTTCAGTGTCCTCTCCATGCCTCCCAGTACCCTGTGAGATTTTCTTTCCTGTATTTATATTAGGTAAGATGGACAACAAACTCCTAAATCTGGGAAAAGAAAATACAGCTGTAGATGTCAAGGGGAAACTTCTACAGATCTGTTAACAAAAGGGAAGATAAGGCTCCGACAGGATGATGTCAGTGGACTCTCAGAAACAGGTGGGCAGGCTGGGTTCATGGCAGTGACTTAATCTGCTCTGGCTCTGGGGACCTTGGAAGGGAAGCATACTGTGGCCGTTCTTGGAAGGTATGTGGTCAAGATTCCATTCATAATGTTTCAAGAACTTTATGACAAGAATGTTCTGGAAAAATGCATGTACAGACTGTTCTTGGGAAAATGTGCAAATAGTTAACTGATATGAAGAATTCTTTTTTTCTGATGTCTTGTCATTTTGATCATGCTGAACTTTATAAAACGCCATCTCTTGTGCTCTGTGGAGCACTATGTAGTCTCTACTTAGGGCTGCCACAACTTGTGTTTTCCTTTTCCTCCATGAAACTCATTTCCTTTTACTCATAACACAGCATGAGACTGTTGTTGGACAATGATGTGAGATGTTTAAACTGTAACTGTCAGGGACAGAGTAAACCTTGTGTGGAGAGGGAGGACAGAAATGGAAATAGAGCTGTGGAAGGGCTCCCTGCTGGGATTTATTTTGTTATCAGTCGACTGGGTATGAGGATGAGAGACTCACCCCAATCTCTTGAGTGCCAGAGTCTGGAAAGTGGAACATCCTGTACAGTAACTATGAACAGAATTACTGTGGGAAGGCAAAACAGTCTAAATTGGAATATGGACAGGAAAATTTGTCATACATAAAATGATACAGATTCAGTGGAGTTTTACAGAAGCGAACAGTATCAAATTTGTTTTAATAAACACAATAGAAACCAACAACAATAGATTCCAAGAGGACACCATGAATTTTTCCTGAAAATCCAGGATAATATCACTTTTTAGTGTAGGCCCCTGTGTTGCCCCTTGGCCTGGCTAAGCCCCTCAGCCTGGGACACCAGGCTTTCCTGTCCCCACCTGGGTGACGTTCCTGCTCAAGAATCTGCTTTGTAGCTTGTATGAAGTCTTTGCTTCTTTATGGCTGCATGCTGTTTCATTCTGGATCAGGTCTTTGCTTCTTTATGGCCATATGCTATTCCATTCTGGATCAGGTCTTTGCTTTTCATGGGTGAGTAGTATTTCATTTGGATCAGGTCTTTGCTTCTCTGTGGCTGCATGCTCTTTCATTGTGGAGCAGGTCTTTGCTTCTTTACACCCACCCACCCCTTGCCATCAAGTTGGGTCTGACTCATAGCGACCCTAGAGGTCAGAGTAGAACTGCCCCATAGAGTTTCCAGGGAGCACCTGGCGGGTTTGAACTGCCGACCTTTTGGTTAGTAGGTGCAGCACTTCACCTACTATACCATCGGGGTTCTCCTGCTTCTTTGTGGCTGAGTACTTCATTCTGGATAAGGTCTCTGCTTATTTATGGCTGCATACTGTTCCGTTCTCGATCAGGTCTTTGCTTCTTCATGGCTGCGTACTAGTCCATTCCGGGGTCCCTGGGTATTGGAAGTAGTTAAGTGCTTGGCTGTGAACTGCAAGGTTGAAGGCCACCCAGAGGCACCTTGGAAGAAAGCCCTGATGATCTACTTCAAAAGAACTCAGCCGCTGAAAGCCCTAGGGAACACAGTTCTATTCTGACATGCATGAGGTCACCATGAATTGGAGTGGACTCCACAGCCACTGGGTTTACTGTTCTGCTGTGTGGGTAGACCACGTGGTGTTTCCACATTCGTCTGTGAATGGACATTGGATTGTTTTCGCCTTTTGGCTATTGTGGATCATGGTGTCCACTGCCTGTTCAGTCCCTGCTTTTAGAGGCCTCTCCTTTCACATTCATTTAACACATACCCATGAAGTCCTACTGGGCTCTGGAGACGCATCGTGACCCTGCCAGACGCAGCCCACAGCAGGCACGACCCATGGCAGACACGGTCCACGCCAGGTATGGCCGTGGCAGACGGGGCTGTTGCTGTCACTGTGGGTGTGGCACAGTGAGGGACCCAGGCAGGAAAGATCTCAACACGAAAATCGAACAACTGCCAATTCAGAGGAGTGTGCGGAGCTGGGTGGGGTCCTGGACTAGGGGTGTTGAGAGTACCAGGTGTTGTTGGGTACCTTTGAGCTGGTTTCGGCTGCTGGCGACCCAATGTGACAGAGCAGAGCTGTTGTTATGGGAGCGAATGGCCAGGTCTTTCTCCTGCAGTCACGGGGTGCAGTCACGGGGTGCAGTCACGGGGTGCAGTCACGGGCTTCACTGCTGGGCCAAAAGCAACGGTGATGCTGGCTTTACACCCCAGGTCCCAGCCCCGCAGGACAGTCAGACACTGGAGCCTCAGACTGAGGAGTTAGAGCCCCCCACCCCACCCCGCCAAGAGCAGAGACCCTAGAAGAGGAGGAAGGTCCTGACAGTCCGCACTGCTTGCCTGCCTGGCCTGCTGGCGGCCTGATGCCTGGAGGGGGGGTCTCTACCTCCAAGAGAGCGGGAGACATCAGCTAAAACTCAGAGAAGGGCCAGCTCTGCTGCTCAGTGTCCTCATCTGTGGAATGAAGGACGTAAATTACCCTATCAGGGCTGAAGCAGGAGCGGACGAGTCTGCAGACACCCAGGGAAATCACTCCACGCCCTTGCAGTGCCGGCCGAGCTGACCGCAACGTGTGGAGACCACCCTCCCCCCATGTGTCTCAGGGTAGAACTGGCCTGCAGGGCGTTTTCAGTGGCTGCGGTTTTAGAAGCAGATTGCAGGCGTGTCTTCCGACGCAATTCTAGTGGACTTGAACCTCTAGCCGGTCAGTAAACAGGCATGCGTGTCACCAATTTGTGTCACTCTGGGAGTCCACTCATGCACACTGGCCCTTACTGCCTGCCTGGGCTGCTGGCGGCCTGATGCCTGGAGTGGGGGGTCTCTAACTCCAAGAGAGCGGGAGACATCAGCTAAAACTCAGAGAAGGGCCAGCTCTGCTGCTCAGTGTCGTCATCTGTGGGATGAAAGATGTAAATTACCCTATCGGGGCTGCAGCAAGAGCTCAGCCTCTCTCCTTTTCATTTGCTTTCTTCCATGAGTATTTTGGGCCATGGTTTCTCCCTTCCCTGTGTTCACTGCCTCTGGTGATGGTGGGGACAGTGGTGGTCCAGTGGTAGAATTCTCACCTTCCACGTGGAGACCTGGGTTCCATTCCCGGTCATCGTGTCTCCTACACAGCCACTACCTGTCTCTGAGCAGAGGCTTACACATGGCTGTGATGCTTAACAGGTTTCAGTGGAGTTTCCAGACTGAGGTGGACCTAGGTGATTGATGCAGAAAATCGACCAATGAAAATCCTACAGACCACATGACAAGTGGCCTCTATTCACGTGGAGCAAGAGGAAGAAGGAAGGAGAGTTAGAAATAGAAGCAGGACATGGAATGTCTGGCTAATCCCCTCCCTGAACAGCTACCTCCTTTGCCATGAGACCAGAGGAACTGGATGATGCTCGGCTACCTTTACTGAACATTTTGATCCAAAGTTACCATAGGCAACTCCTGATCCAAAGGGGGGAAACGCAGAACAGTGCAGGGTTTGATTCCATTGTGCATGGAGTCGCCATAAGGTTGGTTAAACCTAACAGTAAAAACAAACAAAAAATAAAATCCTTTGCCTTTGAGTAGATTCTGACTCTTAGTGACCCTATAGCACGGAGTAGAGCTGCCCCATAGAGTTTCCGAGGAGCTCCTGGTAGATTTGAACTGCCAACCCACAGGAGAAGTAGCTCTTAGGCTGCTGGCCTCTCTCCTGACCCCCAACTGACAGGCAGGCTCCAGTCCCCACTGATCTGCAAAAAAGTGTCTCCAGTGAGCCTGCTAGCTCAGCAGGAAGGGAATCCCAGAGAATCCTTCAGTGAACCATCATGTGCTTGGGGACTATCAGAACCTGGTGTGCGTGTCCCTAGCTAACTGTGTTTCAATTTGTCTAAGGCTGGCAGCAGACAGGGCTGCTGTGGCTGTTGTGGGAGAAACTGCCCTTTGGAGTGCTGTCACCACAGACGGGGGGATGGAGCTGTGTCATCCCTGTGATCAGCTACAGACCAGACCACTGTCGTCCGCAAGGTTTGGTGGTGGTTGTTGAGAATACATAGCAAGACACACACCAACTCAACTGTTCTCCATGTACAGTTTAGCGACACTGATTGTATTAACAGAGTTGTGTAACTCTTCTCACCCTCCTGTTCTGAATTGATGCCTCTCATTGACGCAGGCTTCCTACCCCCAAGCTTCCTTGCTACTCTTTCAAGTTGTTGTCACTTTGGTCCCATGTACTGTCTCGAAGGGGACAGTGCTCACAGTTGATGTTTTTCACTAATTAAACAAAACTGTTGCTTGATCTTCAGAAGATTACTGGGTTATCTTTGGTAGGAGGTTTAAAGACAGCCTCAGAGCCATAGTTTCAGGTCTTCACTCAGCCCCCTTGGCCTCAGAAAGTCTGGAGTTTATTAGAATTTGAAATTCTTAACCACTATGGCACCAGGGTTTCCAGTTCATACCAAGGAGGACATGATTGATCACAAGTTCATGAGGGACGTGACAGTTTACAAGAGACCCCACATCTGCACCACCTCTGGGAGCCAAGAGGTAGCTCATGTGTGACAAATGGGACATATGGGACAAATGTGACAAATGGGACATAGGACCCAGCCAGCTGTTGGGTGCCATCTAGTTGACCACGACTCATGACAACCCCACATGTCATGGAGTACAGCCCCATAGAGCTTCCTTGGTGGTAAGCTTAATGGAAGCAGATTGCCAGGCTTTTCTTTGTGGTACTGCTAGGTGGCTTCAAGCTGCTAACCTTTAGGTTATCAGCCAAGTGCAAGCACCATGTGCTACCTGCTGCATCCAAAGGCACTGGAATCGTAGTCGTGGCCGTTCTGAAAACGAACGTCTTCCGTGAAGATGTCAGGAGCCCTCGCTGTGTGGGATGCTCTGTCGAATTCCCTGTAGATGTCTGTGTCCATGTCCTTCTGCTTCTTGTGAAGAAGGAAATACCTACCGTTTATCTGCCTCACTTGCAGACTCCATACACGTGAATTTGCCTACTTGCTAAAATGGATTTATAACTTTCAAATGAATCGTCACTGTCCTGTGCAGCAAAAATTATGAGTCACTGACTTGTACGTCTCCAGTCTGTCTCCTCGTTTCAACTCTTCTGTTGAAGTCAAGGATCCTTACGTGGTCTGCTGAGTGCCGCAGGCTTCATGTTCTCTGCCTCTTGGTGGTTTTCTTAGTTACCTAGAGCTGCTGTAGTACACATGCCACAATGGGCGACTTGAGCAATGGAAAGTTTATCCTCTCCCAGTCCAGAAGGCTGGAAGTCCTACTTCAGGGCACCAGCTTCAGGGCAAGGCTTTCTGCCTCTGTTGGCTCTGAGGAAAGGTCCTTGTCATCAGTCTTCCCCTGGGATAGGAGCTTCTCTGCTTAGGGACCCTGGATCTACAGGACGTGCTGTGCTCCTGGGGCTGCTTTCTTAGTGGTATCAGGACTCCATGTCCCTCTGCTTGCTTTTCTCTTTTGCATCTCAAAAGGGATTGGCTTAAGACACAACCTCATCTTTTAGATTTTCTCCTGCCTCGCTAACATAACTGCCTGTCCTCCTACTCCTTACTGTTGTAGAGAGGGTTTACAACACAGAGGATAATCACATCAGATGAGAAAGTGGTGGACAGCCACGCAATCCTGAGACAAAATTCAATCCATGACAGTGATTTTTCTGTTTGAAATGGCCCCCAAGCTTAATATGGCAGAGCGAGCTAGTGTTTCTAATTGCAGGAAGACTGCGATGTCCCTTATGGAGAAAGTGTATCTTGGATAAGCTTCATTTAGTCATGAGTTCAGTGTTAATGTACCCACGATATGTTGTTGTTGCTAGTGCCGTTGAGTCAGAGTCTGTTCTGACTCACAGCGACCCTACGCACAACAGAACGAAACACTGCCTGGTCTTGAGCCATGTCCACAATTGCTTTTATACTTAAGCCCAGTGTTGCAGCCACTGTGTCAGTCCATCTTGTCGAGGGTCTTCCTCTTTTTTGCTGACCCTCCGCTCTACCAAGCATGATGTCCTTCTTCCGAGACTGATCCTTCCTGACAGCATGTCCAAAATATGTAAGACACAGTCTTGCCATCTTTGCTTCCAAACCCTCAATGTACAGTATAGTAAAATACTTAAGTATATTGTTATTTATATAGAAGAACTGTGGTGGCACAGAGGCTGAGAGCGACAGCTACTCACCAAAAGTTCAGCAGTTTGAAACCACCAGCCGCTCCTTGGAAACCCTGTGGGACACTTCTGCTTTGTCCTCTAGGGCCACTATGAGTTGGAATCAACTAAATGGCAGCTTTGTAAGAAAATTTATTAGTACTGAGACACAAGGTCACTAGGTGGGGCAAATGACTACCAGCCTAAAGGTTGGCAATTCAAACCCATCTGGTGGTGCAGTGGAAGAAAAGCCTGGTGATCTTCAGCCATAAAGATTACAGCCGAGGGGGGTGGAGTCAAGATGGCAGACTAAACACACACCTCCGTAATTCCTTCTGGAAACTAAGGTCTGGACTGATAATTAAACGGAGCCTTCTGGATGCCTAGTGAGCCCTAGAATACAGCATAAGGCTGTCAGTTTGAACTACATACCACTGAACGGGAAACTTCCGCTGACCCCTGCCCTGGTTGTGTGCCAGCTGTAGTGGACTGAAGGTAACTCGGCATTTTAACCTTTCTTCCTCTGTCTTAGCTGGTGGGCGGGGCTGGAGCTTAACTGACAGCAAAGCTCAGAGGCACAGTTGATGGGGATCAGTAGGCAAAATGGCCACATTTTGAGAGCCCAGCTTTGGACTCTGTGTACCTTGGCACCTTTGACCTCTCTCTGTGAACCTCTGCCATTGAATCAGCTATTCCACAGCAAGTGGTAGAGCTTGTGTGTAATGCCATTTTGTTTGACTGGGAGGTGGAGTTTCCCAGACACCAGCAAGCGGAGCTTGGGATTGACTGGCAGCAAAGCTCAGACACACTGCTGATGGGATCAGCGGACGATTTGGCCACATTTTGAGAGCGTGGCTCTGGAGTCTGCACACATAGGCCCCACTATCCTCTCTTTCTGAAACTCTGCCACTGAATTGCCTATTCCACAGCCAGCAGGAGAGCTTGTGTGGGACACCATCTTGTTCAACTGGGAGGTGGAGTTATCCAAACAGAGGCCTCAGCAGGACCTAATTCCGAGGCTGGGAGGCATGGGAGCACTTTTCCAGCAGAAAAGCAGTGTTTTGCACAGTGTGGTCTTCCGTGTGGGGACTGGCAGCAGATGACAGCAGAGCAGTAACCTTTCCATATTTTGAACTAGTATACAGCATCTGGAGTTGGATATAGAGGTGCTTACTTTGCCAGCTGGGAAGAGGGACTGGCACACCTGAAAGCCTGACTGAGGTTGGAAGCTGTCAGATACCTTTTACCTTTCAATAAAAGACCACCTAGAGAAATAACTGTGATGTATCCTGATGGCATCTCTTCCAACCTTTACTGACGCACATCATAGGGTCAGCTGACGGCCCCCCATGACTCTGTAAGTAGCGCCACCTTTGCCTATCAGGAGGTGGAGACTGTTAACCCAGAGATCCCACTGGGCCCAGTTACTGGAGTACATAGAGGTGACTGGTGATCACCTTCCTTTTCAGACTGATCTTTAGATCCCGTTAAGTTAGCATTGGAGAAACAAAACAACCTTCAGATGCCCAAAAAGAACAAACTTTGGACAGAAATGTAAAGAAAAATTCACCTGTGGCTCCAGAAGGCCCCTGAAAGAAAGAACCACAGAACTTCCCAGATGAAGAGACCTTTCCGGAATTATTGTAGGGTGAGCACAAAAGGATTATATAGAGAGCCCTCATAGACATTATACAAAATACAGCAGAGCAAAATGAAAAGAGTACAGCTAAAAAAACCATGTGGAGCACAGTCACAGTTTTGCTTGGATGCACACAGAGCACCAGAGTCCTGATCAACTCAGTGACAACTGACAGCAACAACAAAACAGAAAGACCCTCTTCTGGGCAGTGGTTCTGTTTATTCATGAATTCAGTGTCACATTGACTTTAAGGAACAAGTTGTTAGCTACATCTACATGCGAGTTGGTCAGTAATGAGAATCTGTTGCTTATGCAACATGTTTAGCATGATGCCTCCCACACAGATGGCACCAGAGAAATGCCCAACTTTCTTGTTGTCATCGTTTCAGTCTGAGGCACTTCTGTTGCAGACTCTGGGATGACAGCCACAGCCCTGTCCACTACCCACACTGAGTTCTCCTTCTGTTTCTTCCACCATGACCTAGCTCTGTGGGATTTGTGAGTGGGATTTGTGAGTGGGAATCCTTCTTGCTAAAGTCGGAGCAGCTTGGTTGAAGAGAATCAAGACGAGAGGAAGGCCAGGGGCCTAAGGGAGCAGACATCCAGGAGCTGGCAGGTGGGAGGGAGGGGCAAGTCTGAGAAAGGCAAGACATGGTGGTGTCTCCTCTCAAGAGGAGACACCTGTGGAGGTCTGAGCTGAACCTTCCTGCTGTGTTGTAGTGGTTTGAATCACATGTCACATATCTGGTTGCCTGGAGCTTATTCTGACTCATGGCTATCCCGTGTATGTCAGAGTAGAACTGTGCTCCATGGCTGTGATCTTTTGGCAGTAGATCTCCAGGCCTTCCTTTCAACACGTGTCTGGGTAGATTGAACTTCCAACCTTTGGGTAGCAGCTAAGTGTGTTAACTGTCTGTACCACCCAGGGGTTCTGCTAGCTGGAACAGTGCTCCCCGCAAGTTCATGTCCACCCAGAAGCTCAGTACATGACTTTGTTGGGAAATAGGGCCTTTGCAGATGTAATTAAAGATGAGGTAGAACTGGAGCAGGGTGGCTGTCCAATCCAGTGACTGGGCTCTTTATATGAAGAGGGAAATTTGAGAAGTTCCTGGTAGTGTAAATAGTTAAGTGTTCAGCTGCTACACAGAAGGCCAGAGGTTTGAGTCTATCCAAAGTGCCACAGAAGAAATACTTGATCTACTTGCAAAAAATCAGCTATGGAAAACCCTACAGAGCACAGTTCTGCTCTGTATACATTAGGTCATTATATATCAGAATGACTTTGCTGCAGCTCACAGCAACAACAAAATTTCAAATTAAAAATAAAGAAGAGGAGATTCACTGTGACCACATGGGATTTATACCAGGGATGCAGTGATGGTTCAACACTGGAAAAATAATGTCATGAGCCACATAACTAAAAGACAAGAGCCACTTGATTTTATTCACTGATGCAGAAAAGGCATTTGACAAAAAGTCTAGCACCCATTCATGTTAAAAACTCTGAGCAAAACTGGAATAGAAGGGAAATTCCTCAACCTAATAAAAGATATTTATGTAAAGCTGACTTGAGAGTCTATTATACTATCACTGTAGTCAGAACATCCTGGTACTGGGAAACGTGTTGAAAGAAAGGCCTGGAGATCTACTGCCAAAAGATCACAGCCATGGAGCACGGTTCTACTCCTTTACAATGGAGGAGGGAGGTGACCTTAGGAAGGGATTTACAGCCCCACCCTAATGCTGAAACATACAGTGTAGGAAAATCACACAATGGAGGACAATCATAAAATACTGGGAATCATGGCTCAGCCAAATGGCTACACATATTTTGGGTGGGGGGACACAGTTCAGTCCCTAACAGAGCCCTATTAAAGGGCACAAGAAAAGGTTTAACCACAGAAGAAAACAAGCTTTGATGGTTACGAGGGTGAGGAGGGAGATGGATATTTACTAATTTGGTACTAGACAAGAATTAGGTGAAGGTGGGGACAGCATACAGTAGAGGAGAAGTCCATACAACTGGACTAAACCAAAAGCTAAGTTTTCTAAATACAGTCAGACACTTCAAGGGACAGAGAAACAGGACAGTGGTTTCAGGGGACATCCAGATATTGACATAAGAAAATTTATTAAGAAAATTTTCTGCATCCCACTCTGGTGAGTGGCATCTGGGGCCTAAAAAAAAAATGATCATCTAAGAGGCATCAATTGGTCTCAACCTACCAGGAGCAAAAGAGAATGAAGAACATCAAAGACGGAAAGGAAATATGATCCCAAGAGACAGAAAGGACCATGTAAACATGAGACCAGAAGAACTAGATGGTGCCTGGCCACCACTAATGACTCCCCTTACAGGGAACTCAACTAAGAGTTCCTGATGTAGTGGGAGAAATGTTAAGTACAGAACTCGAACTCTAGTAAAAAGACAAGACTTGATGGTCTGACAGACTGGAGGGATCCCGGAAGACATGACTCCCAGACTTTCTGTTAGCTCAGAGCAGAAACCACTCCAGAAACCGACACCTGAGACAAAGATTGAACTGGTCTATATGACAAGATCATACTGGTGAAGAGGATGCTTCTTGGCTTAAGTAGATACAGGAGGTTCTAACCAGGAGGCTCCTGTTGAGAGACAAAGTGAAAAGAACAAAGTCGACAGGAGATGGTTGAATGGACATGGGAAATTCGGGGTGGGGGGAGGGTGCTGTCACAGTGTGGAGAGAGAAATTAGGGTCACAACAGAGGTTGTGTAAGTTTTTGCATGAGAAACAGCTGTTTAGCCAGCTGGTATTATAAAATTAAAAATAAAGAGGGAAATTCGACAGACAGATGTACACAGGTAGAAGGCTATTTGCAGACACAGACACAGACACAAACACACAGACCCACAGAAGGAGAAAATCACATGACAACAGAGGCCGAGACTGTAGTGATACATCCACAAGCCAAGGAGTGTTGGCCCCAACCAGGAGCTAGCAAGAGGCGGGGGAGAACCTTCCTAGAGCCTTCAGAGTGAGCACAGCCCTGCCTACACTTTGATGTAGAACTTGCAGCCTGGAAACTGTAAGGTGGTCACTTCTGTTGCTTCCAGCTGCCCCATGTTTGGCACATGGCTGTGGCAGCCCCAGAAGGTTCCTGTGAAGCTGCTTCCTGATCAAATACGAGAACTTCCTGGATTTTATAGTCTTGCGTGGGTTGGCTGCAGGCCAAAGTTACAGCAACTCCATCTGCAGAATAAAGCACTGAAGGCCTTGTTCCTGGCTTCTGTGGATTACTGCCCCTGTAGGGGCCAGGGAGGGCATCTCTGTTCAGGTGTGGCACCGTTTGGGGCCAAGCCAGGTCTGGACTTCACAGTGCCTTTCTTCTCCCCCAACTCTGCCAGCCCAGTGCCTTCTTCCCAAGAGGAGAGAATGGCTGTAGGGTACCTGCCTCCCTGGTCCCAGCTGAGTGGGAACTTCCTGATTCTGCTGAAAGGCTCCCAGTGTACCCTATGGGACAGCTCCAGCAGAAACTCTCTCCTGGATGGAGAAGGGGCCCATGCTCTGTGGGAAGCTTGGGAGGATTCCCCTGAACGTGTTGGCCTAGGTCCTTCTCCTCGTAAGTAAAGTGATGCCTGCTGTGTGTTGAGCAAATTGCCTTTGCCTGGGAGAGCGCTAGGGAGCCTTGGTGGTACAACAGTTAAGCTCTCAGTGCCTACCAAAAGGTTGGCAATTTGAACCCACCCAGGGCCTCTGTGGGAGAAAGGCCCGCTCCCAAAAAGATTGCAGCCCAGAAAACCCTGTGGGGCAGTTCTGCTCTGTCACATGGGCTCACCTCAGGTCATCATCGTCTTGATGGCATCCAACAAGAGACAGGTAGGCTTCCTTTCCAGGGCTTGGAGGGTCTCTCCTCTTGTGGATCTGGAATGTTCTTCCTTAAAGCAGCAGGGCCTTCTAAAATTTGTAAGGAGACCTCAATGAATGGAAAGACAGTCCATGCTCAGGAACTAGAAGGGGCCATATTGTTAACATGTCAGTATGTCCAAAGGACCAGCACATTCAAGGCAATCCTTAGGCAAATCTGCAGCGGCCCAATGACTGCAGACCAGACCTCATGTGATGGTCCTCGCAGCTGTGTTTACAGCGGGCCTGGGGTCTGAATGTCCTCTGGGTGTAAGCCAAAGACAAGTGTCCCCAAGGCACGTGGTGGAGTCTGACACTCACTTTTGAGCCTGGATCTTTCTGAATACCGCCGTCCTTATCCCTCCTCCTGGGAACGTGGGCTGAGCTAATTCCTTCCTGAGTGGGAACACGTGTGATGTTTTACGAATCAATGACCTTCAAGGACCTGGCTGTGGACTTCTCCCAGGAGGAGTGAGAGTTCCTGGCCCCTCCTGAGAGCCGTCTACAGAGAGGTGATGCTGGAAAGTGGCAGGAGCCAGGTCTCTCCGGGTGAGATCCGCATCCTCATTCATGTGTTCAGTATCAGCACATTTATGTAGCAGTTTCTCTGTGTCGGGAGAAACTCTATGGGGCAGTTCTCCTCTGTCCAGTAGGGTCATTATGAGTTGAAATCAACTTGATGTCAATGGTTTTTGTGGCAAGAGGGATCCCTGGGGTGGTGCATACTTTAATTCGCACTCAGCTACTGACCTAAAGGTTGGTCGTTCGAACCTGCCCTGCAGTGCTGCGGGACAAAGGTGTGGCAGTCTGTACTCATAAAGATTACAACCAAGAAAACCCCTGGAAGCAGTTCTACTCTGTCATATGGTGTCACTGTGAGTCAGAATGGACTTGATGGCAGCAGCGGGTTTGCTTTTGCTTTGTTTTGTTTACGTGTCATGAGGGAATCCCTGCTTAAACCCACTCACAGCTGTTGAGTTGAGTGACCCCATGAGTCAGAGTAGAACTGGCCCGTCAAGGAGCTCCTGGTGGATTCAAACTGCTGACCTTTTGGTTAGCACATGTAGCACTTAACCACGGTGCCATCAGGGTTTCCCCTGGTGTTTAAACACTCAGCTGCTAACCTTGAGGTTGATGGTTTGAATCCATCTGGACACACTGTGGAAGAAAGGCGTGGTGATGTAGAAGATCACAGCCACTGAAGGTGCTGTGGAGCACAGTCTACTGATGCTGGGATTGCTGTGAGTCTGAATCGACTCAGCGGCAGCTGAGGCTTGTCAGGAATGGTGCTAGGAGTTGGGGATTTCTTGATGATCAAGACAGACAAGACGACCCTGTGGGATTCAGCCTACTGATTCGTCAACAGAAGGAGTGTGTTTCTGCCATTTGGGGTAGTGAGAGCTGCTGGTGGAATGTGTGTCGTCTTAGTTTAGGCATAGAGCAAATCCTCTGAATTCCCTCGGGTCCATGCTCAGTGCGTTTGTGTTCTCTGCCCAGGTGAAGAGCCGTCATTTCTCAGTTGTTGTTGGGTGCTGTCCAGTTGATTCCGGTTCATAGTGACCCTGTGTGATACAGTAGAACTGCCCCGCGGGGTTTCTCAGGCTGCAGTCCTCACAGAAGTGGACCACCAGGGCCTTTCTCCCACAGGAGCGCTGGGTAGGTTCCAACCACTGGCCTTTCTCTTGGCGGCTGAGCACTTCATCATTGCACCACCAGGGCTCCTTTTAAATCTCTTGCTTGGTCAGTGTATTGTTGTCCCTGTCATGTCCATTCCAATTCACAGCAGTCCCGTGTGTACAGAGTAGGAACTGCTGCCTGTGGTTTTCAAGGCAGTGACCTTTCAGAATCAGATCACCAGGCCTGTCTCTCGAGGCAGCTCTTCCTAGATTCCAACTGCCAATCTTTCAGCTAGTAGTTGAGTGCTTATGCTACCTCTTAAACGTACTCTGGTTTCTTTCAGAAGCTTTGAAGAGCCAAAGTATCATTACAGGAATTGAATAGGGTCAATTTTCACCAGTGCAGCCTTCTGAAGTCACCTGTCTTTCCCTGTGGGTAGGGTGTGTGGCAGCTTCCCACTGGGAACAGAGAGAAGCCATGTGGACAGCGGACTGTGGAAGTCTCCAGGCCTCCTGTTCCAGTGAGAAGCAGGCAGGTGTGAGCCACGGCAGGTGAGCTTGGCTGGGAAGTGTTAGACAGGGGTCTCTTCTCAGAGGCTTTGGTTGGATGAGGAGAAAGGCAAGGCTACTTGGTTACACCTTCTGGGTTGGTTCACACTCTGCCAACTTTCTCCTTTTTACAGGAGATTTTGCTTGACTGCTCACCTAAAGTTGGCAGTTCTAACCTACCCAGAACTCCACAAGAAAAGTCCTGGCATTCTGCTCCCATGATGAGTACAGACAGGAACATTCTGTGGAGCAGTTTGGCAGTGTAACACATGGGGTCTCCATGAGTCAATTCTGACTCTACAGCAACTAAAAACAGCAACATCATTCACCTTTGTTAGAGAAACAGGAACCCCATTTTCTTAATTAAAGTCATTCTATCCATGTTTCTAGTTCTAGCTCATCCCTCCTTGCTTTTTTTTAGTTTTATTTTTTTTAACTTTTTTGGTGGCATGGAAACCACAGAAATTTATTATCTCACAGCCCTAGAGACTGGATGTCTGGAACCAATATCCCAACCCATGGCCACCAGTCAATTCTGACTCTTAGTGATCTGAGGTGGCAGAGTAGAACTGCTCCTGGGGAGCAGACAGCTACATCTTGGTCTCCTGGAGTGACTGGTGAGTTCAGATGACGTTTCGGTTAGCAGCTGAGTGCTTCACCACTGTGTCAACAGGACTTCTTGAGGCCAGTATCGCTGGTCCCAAATCAAGTGTCAGCAGGGCCGTCTCCCTTGGAAGCCTCCTGGGGTGGGTTCTTCCCTGCCTCTTCCAGCTCCTGGTGACTGCCAGCGTTCGTTGGCTCACAGCATCTGCCATCATCTGCATGTCATCCTTTCTGTGGGTCTGTATCCAAGCTGCCTCTGTCTGTCTTCTTTATTGTGGTAAATAGATTTGTAACAAAGGAGCTCTGGGGGACCATCTCGTTAGTGCTCAGCTACTAACTGAAGGTTGGTATTTTGAACTCACCCAGCGGCCCCACAGGAAAAAGACTGGCAATCTGCTACTGTCAAAATGCCAGTCTCAGAACCCCCATGGAGCAGTTCTCCTCTGTCACATGAGGGTTGCTATGAGTCAGAATTGGCTCTATGACTCTTAACAATAACATACATGTTGCAAAGCATTTCCCCTTTATACAGTCTTGACATGTACAGTTCAGTGACATTAATTATTATCATGTTCAGCCATTACCATTACCCATTCCCAAATTTTTACATCGCCCTTAAAAGAAGTCCAGTGTCCCCTAAGTGTTGTATCTCCTTTCACCTGCTTTATTTCTCGGTAATTCCTTCTCTCTGCCAGCCTGTTCTCCCCTCTTTGTAGATTAACTTCTACATTTACATTTTCTATTCCATCATTTTTATCACTGTCAGGCTCATTATCCTGAATCTTGTCTTCAGCACACTAGTTTATTGATCATCTCTCCCTTTCGTATCCTTCCTCCTTGTTGAGAGCTGGTGTTTAAGCATGAATCTTCATGTGCTTGGTCTATGATGGAAGGTCCTTTGTCCCACCGTTCTTTTTTTTGAAATAACTTACTTATTGTTACTGTTGTTCAGAGTATACATAGCAGTGCATCAATTCAAAAATTTCTCCATGTATAAATTGAGTGACACTGATTACTGCCAAGGCCCATCACCCACAGAAGCCTCTGTAAGCAAAGTCTCACGCCTATGTGATGGCGAGCGGATGCATCCCACCCTTGACATATTTTTTGGCTGTGCTTTCCCTGATGATATTTTGCATCCTAATTAAACCTTCCTCAAAAATACCCTCTTATCTCCCAGCACAAGGATCAAAGAAGATGCCTTCTAAGAAGGGTTTTACAACCCCCTCGGCTTAATGAATTCTGACACAGCACGCCCAGCCCAGGAAAGGTGAGGCCGGCCTGCCTCCGCTGGCTTCCCCCAACTGCACTTCCCCCTCCACATATGAAACACAAGATTACAGGAAGGCCCTGGGAAGCTTCCCAAGAACGACCCCCCACACAGTCCTTAGATATAGACATCCCACTCCCTACATCAGGAAGATGGATAGACTCCCAAGTTTATTATAATTGGTATGACAAATGAGTGAATACTAAAGAAATATCCTTCTTAGAACAGCTTAAGGGTGGGGGACGGTGGATGCTTACTATCCTCACAGGAAGACATAAAATAAGAACAAAGGAGGAACAAATAGAGACAGCCAGATAGTGAACTTTGGATGATACAGAACTTCTTTCTGTACCCTTGACCTCGAGGCATGGATAGGGCTGATTAAGCTCAAGGCATAACTTTGTTTTCACTGTTAATTATCACCACAATATACTTGACTCGGGCCATTACCTAAAGGGCCCTAATGATCAACATGAAAAGAGACTGCTGTCTTGGGCCATTATCTAGAAGGCCCTAACAATTAACATGAAAAGAGACCATAAGGTATCAGTTTCTTACTAGCCAACAGCTTAAGTGATCAAAGCACAGGGTGAAAATCATGTCACCTCATTGATTATATAAAAAATAAAGAAAGGCAGGCCCTAGCAGGCTGCTGATCTCCAGGTTCCTGGTTGTCTCAGTCTCATTTCTTTCTTTGCCGACACCACCCATCTCTTCGTGATCCCAGACCCCGCTGAGGCTGGCCTCCGGCAGATTACATTTTTCACGTTGTACAGCCATTCTTGCCCTCGTTTTCTGAGTTGTTTATTCTCCATTAACATAAACTCACTGTCTGCTAAGCTTCATATCTGACCTTTCAAGTTGCTGTTGTCAATTTCATCTCATATAGTTATATCTTAAAAGAGCACAGTGCTAAATATTTTTTGCTAGTTAAGCTGAATTATTGTTTGGTTTTAAGAAGACTTTAGGGAAGAATTTTGGTTGAAGGGTTAAGGTTTCAAAGATGATCTCAGGGCAATAGTTAGAAGGGTTCATCCAGTCTCCCTGGCTCCAGAAAGTCTGGATTCCATGATATTCTGCCATTCTTAAGTTATTAGTTTCTTTCTCCAATTTTTTTTCCTCCAATTTATTTCCAATTGGGAGACTAGACTGAAAACCCAAGAATCAGTTGACAAGAAGGTCATCTTGGGATGGGAACTATCCAGTGATGTGCATGTCATAAGGTTCACCCAAGGAGATGGGGAATGTGGTCAATTTGAGGAGAAGTCTGAAGACCCCCAAAGGCTTTTGAGGCAAATGGTGCATGTCCGAGTAGAGGCAGCTACTCAGCTCAGAGCTTCTGTGTGGAGTGAGTTTGAGAAAAATGGTAATCTGAGCTTACACCATGTTTTAGCACAGGGAAGTTCTAGGAGGCATTACCACAAATGTGACCTCTGTATTGGGAGTTTGGTATTTGATTCTGTCTTAAGTAGTCATCAGGTTGGATATGAAGAGCAAGCCAAGCCAAGCCAAGTGCTGAAGAGCAAAGACTCTGTAAAAATAATGAATGTGGAGAAGCCTGTGAAAGTAATGAATGTGGAGAATCCCTTGGCCAAACCAATCATCTCATACAACACAGAAGATCTCAAACAGAAGAGAAGACATCTTCTTGTGCTACAAGTGGGAAATTGTTTTGTCATAGTACAGCTCTTACTATCCACAACAAAATCCACGTAGTGGAGAAACCCTACAGATGCCTCCAGTGTGGCTAGGTCTTTAACTGCCAGCACTCACTGAGTGAACATCAGAGAACCCACACAGGACAGAAACCATACAGCTGTCAGGAATGTGGACAAAGCTTCACACACAGAGCAACCCTCACACGGCACTTGAGGACTCACAGTGGAGAGAAGCCACACGTGTACACTGAATGTGGGAAAGTCTTCAACAGAATTTCCTCTCTCATTCAACATCAGAGAATTCACACAGGGGAAAAACTGTACACTTGTAAGGACTGTAGGAAATCCTTCTGCCAAAGTTCTTATCTGATTTTTCACAAGAGAACACATACTGGTGAAAAGCCATATGAATGCAATGAGTATGGGAAAGCCTTCAGTGATTGTTCCTCTCTCAGCCAGCATGCGTGGACTCACACTGGTGAGTACCCCTGTGAATGGAGATGCTGTGGAAAAGCCGTCAGCCAGAGGTCTTCCCTCATCAGGCATGAGAGAACACACACTGGGGAGGAGCTATATCATTGTAATGAATGTGGGAAAGCCTTCAGCCAGAGCTCTTCACTTATTATGCACCAGAAAACTCACACTAGTCAGGAAACCTTTAAAATAATTGATTGTGGGAAAGCTTTCCATCAAAGCACCCACCTGACTGGATTTCAGAAATTACTTTGTTGTTGTTTTTTGGTGTCATTGAGTCAATTTCAACTCATTGCAATCCCATATGACACAGTAGTACATCCCCATTGGGTTTCTTAGTCTGTAATCTTTATGGGAGTGGTAGGTCAGTGAAAAAGAGGAAGACCTTCAACAAAGTGGATTGACACAGTGCAACAATGGGCTTAAGTATAAAAATGATTGTAGGCATGGTTTAGGATGAGACAGTATTTCATTCTGTTGTGCATGCAGCCGCTGTGGGTCAGAACTGACTCCACAGCAAGTAACAACAGCAGTCTTTATGGGAGCAGATTGCAAAGTCTTACTCCCACAGAGCTATGAGTAGGTTTAAACCACTAGCCTTTTGGTTAGCAGCTGAGTGATTAACCATTTCACCACCAGGTCTCCTTAGAGTTGCTTACTTGTAAAGCACATTTTAGTATTTCACCACATAAGTGTGCTTGGACTTTGCCCTTGTGATGTGTGATATTTCTTGACAAGAAGTAGGCTGACTCTACCCCGTGGTGCTGTGAAACAAAGGCCTGGCAGTTTACTTCTGTGGGATTAGATTCTTTGAAAACCCTGAGTACCTGTCTACTCTGACACACTGTAAGTTGGAATCTACTCAGCAGCAACAGGTACAGTTTTCTGTTTTACTCCACATTCTGGAAAGAAAGTACTGAGGGCTAGATTAGAGAGTCTTTTAGTGGGCAAAGTTGCCACTGAGGGTTTAGTAGGCTCCATTGTCTTTGAAGACATTGGTAAACTGGAATGGAATTCTAAGAAATATCACATGTTAATTTAGTTGTTGAAACAAAAGTTATTACTGCAACTTTCTGTTTTGACATTCATTATTTTTGTTTCAGTATTCTGTTTTGATATTTTACTTCATCATTCTACCACTGTTGGCCACTTAAATGGGTCCTAATTTGCCTCCTGTACCCTATTAAGGAAATAAAGAGCATGTGAAGAGACAGCAGTGCTTTAGCTGTTGTGTGCAGGCACTGCATCCAGTGCCGTCTAAACATGTGCACAAACGGACAAAGACTGGAAGATGTGAGTAGATGAACAGAGTTGATTCATCAGGATTGTCTGATTATGTGTACTTTCTATCTTCTATTTCATTCGTTTTGATGATGATTAAAATTCAAGTAACATCAAACCCTAAAAGGTGATTTAAGCGTTATTGATCAGTTGGTGAAGACTGTGGACAATAAGATGATGAGAATACAGTGGGACACTGAGAGGTGGCGCAGCCTTTGTCAGACTGGGCAAAGCCCCAACTGTGAAATGAACTTGGCAGGATAAAGATCCTTTGTGCTGATAGGCATTATTTTCATCGTTAACATTTATTGGGTCCTTATAATATGCCAGGCAAACTGTTTCCATAAAGCGAGATGTTTCAGACTCACCCAGCAGCACCACAGCAGAAAGGCCTGGTGATCTGATTCCATGACGATCACAGCAAAGAAAACCCTGTGGAACATCTATTCTGCCCGTATGACATCAGCACCGGTTGAAGATGACAACAATAATAAGTCTAACACTTATGTGTGTTTCTTTAATCTTCACAACAACGCAGTGAAACAGGAAGTTGTTTAGTGCTGCTATAACAGAAATACCACAAGTCGATGGTTTTAACTAGCAAATTTATTCTCTCACAATCAGTAAACTAGAAGTTCAAATTCAGGGTGCTGTCTCCAAGAGAAGGCTTTCTTTGTGTGAGCTGTAGGGGAAGTCCTTGTTGTCAATCTTCCCTTCAATCTAGGAGCATCTCCAAGTAGGAACCTTGGGTCTAAAGGACATGTTGTGCTTCTGGCACTGTTTTCTTGGTGGTGTGATGTCCTCATGTCTCTCTGCTTGCTTCATCCCAAAACAGATCGGCTTAAGACTCAACTTAATCTTGTAGATTGAGTCCTGCCTCATTAGACTAACTGCCACTAGCCTCCCCACTGTTAACATCATAGAGATAGCATTCACAGCACATGGGAAAATCACACAAGATGAAAAGTGATGGACAGTCATACACTACTGGGAATCATGGCCTAGTCAGATTGATACACATTTTGGGGGGACACAGTTCAATCCCTGGTAGTAACCATTCATATCCCCCTGTTAAGGAGAAGAGAATGGAGAAATAAAGGAAATCACCCAAGATCACCCAACCACAAAGTAGTAGAGTCAAGATATGAACACAAAGAGTGCATGCAATGTTTAATGTCCTACTTTGCATTCTGCAGAGCAAGCAGGTGTGTAGAAAGGAGGGATTTCAAATTCTGTTTTAGAAGTCACCCAATGTTTTTCTGAATCTTCTCATTTCCCTGGAGCTAATGAGGTTACCTGTTTGACCTTTCATCCAAATGGGGTCCATTCAGCTGAATTTCGTTGCTTCAAACTTGTTCCAGTTGCCATCGAGGCAACTCCAGCTCATGGCCACCCATGTGTGGCAGAGTAGAACTGTGCTCCATAAGAGTTTCCAATAACTGGTTTTTCAGAAGTAGATTACCAGGCCTTCCTCCCAGAATACCTCTGGGTGGGGTCAAATTGCCAGCCTTTGGTTTAGCAGCTGAGAGGATTAACTGTACCAACGAGGGATTCCAAGTTGTAATTCCAAGTTGCATTTTTAAGAAAATCTGAACACATGGAAAACAATGTTATAATGTATGTAGTGTATGGCCCATACATGTGGCTTGGGAATGATAAGCACACATTCATGATTATGGTTTCCTCTAGGAAGAGATGGAGGTGGATGGAATCCTGGAGGAGACATGTGGCCATGTCAACTCTGCATAATGTGTAGTCCCTTTAAAAAAAAAAAGCTGAGTTTAGTATTGGATTTACTAGAGCTTGATGGTAGTAAACAACGTACAGGTGTTCACTGTACTATATCATGAAAATAGTTCATGAGTTTTAAAGTGTTCTCCATCCCCTAAAAAACAACAGTTATCATTGTAGTTATCGTTATATATGCTTGCATGATGAATGCAAAATCAACCATCCTAGTTTTTTTTTTAATTTTACTTTAGATGGTTTGCAAAACAAGTTCCACATTAAACAATTAATACACATACTGTTTTGTGACATTGGTTGTCAATCCCATGACATGTCAACAATTACCCCTTCTTGTCCTTGGCTTTCTTGTTACCAGCATTCCTGTCCCCTCCTGTGTCTTGCCCCTGGGCTGGTGTGCCCGTTTGGTCTAGTTTTATTCTACAGGACTGTCTGATCTTTGGCTGAAGGCTTAACCTCAGGAGGGATTTCAATGCTGAATTAAAAGAGTATCTAGAGGCCATAACCCTCTTTTTTCCAGTGTCTGTTAGACCAGTTAAGTCTGGGCTTTTTTTATGAGTTTGAGTTTTGTTCCACATTTTTCTCCAGCTCTGACTGGACTCTCTGCTGTGACCCCTGCCAGAGCAGCCACCATCGGGTTGTGCTGGGCTGAGTCTGGTGGAGGCTGTGATGTTTGTGGTCCGTAGTCCTTTGGACTACCTTCCCCTTATTTCTTTGGTTTTCTTCATTCTCCCTTGCTCCAGACTGATTGGGACCACTGAGTATCTTCACAAGCTTTTTAGATCCCCAAATGCTGCTCACCAAAGTAGGATGTAGAACTTTTCTTTATAAACTTTGTTATGCCACTTGAGCTACATGTCCTCTGATCCATGGTCCCCAGGCCTCAGCCCAGTAATTCAGTCCCTGAGGGAGTTTGGATGTGTCTGGGAAGCTTCCATGACCTCACCTGGGTCAGGTGAGGTTGATGTTCCCGGTACGTGTACTTTCTTACCCCTGGTCAAAGTTGCCGCCTACCTGTTGTCTGGTTGGTGTTGTTACTGCTCACCCCTCAAGATTGTTTCTCTCAGTGTGTAAACCTTTTCATGAGTTTTTATGGGAGTGGTCTCATACAGTTTTTGTCCTTTTGTGATTGACTTTTACTCAGCATAGTGCCCTCTAGACTTTTCCATGTTTTGAGATGCTTTGCAGATTCATCAGTTGTGCTTTGTATGCTATTTGTAACGTGTGTTATGGCCTCTAGCATTGACCTATTTTTTCTTCAATGATCTTCATAGTTTGGGGTTTTATATTTCTGTCTTTGATCCTTTTTGAATTAGTTTTTTTGTGTGTTGTGGGAAATATGGATCCTGTTTAATTTTTTTACAAATGGACATCCAATTTTGCCAACACCGTTTGTTAAACAAATTGTCTTTTCCCAACTTGGGGCCTTTGTTGAAGATCAGGTGATGCTAGGTGGATGGATTTACATCTCAGTTTTTGATTCTGTTCCATTGGGCAGGGTGTCTGCCACTGTACCAGTATTGGCTGTTGTGACTGCTGTAGCAGTATTGTGGGTTCTCAGGTCAGGTACTGTGAGTCCTGGTCCTTTGTTCTTTTTCTTCAATAGTGCTTTATTTATTCCGGGTTTCTTTCCTTTCCATTGTTGTTGTTAGGTGACATTGAGTTGGTTCTGGCTCGTAGCAACCCTATGAACAACAGAATGAAACACTGCCTGGTCCTGCACCATGCCCATAGTCGTTTTTATGCTTAAGTCCATTGTTGCAGTTACTGTGTCATTCCATCTCCGTGGGGGTCTTCTTTTTCTCTGACCCTCTACTTTACCAAGCATGATTTTGTTCCCCAGGAAATGATCCCATCTGATGACATGTCCAAAGTATAGAAAATGCATTCTCACCATCCATGCTTCCAAGGAGCACTCTGGTTGTACTTCTTCCAGAACAGATTTGTTCTTCTGGCAGTCCATAGTATGTTCAATATTTTTCTCCAACACCACAGTTCAAAGGTGTGAATTCTTCTTCTTGTCTTCCTTATCCTTTGTCCAGCCTTTGCATGCATATGATATGACTGAAATTACCATGACTTGGGTCAAGTGTACCTTAGTCTTCAAGGTGACCTCTTTGCTTTTCAATACTTTAAGGAGGTCCTTTGCAGCAGATTTTTCCAATACAATACACCTTTTGATTTCTTGACTGCTGATTCCATGGGCATTGATTGCGGAACCAAGTAAACTGAAATCCTTGACAACCTCAATCTTTTCTCCATTTATCATGATGTTGCTTAATGGTCTAGTTGTGAGGATTTTTGTTTTCTTGATGTAGATGTACAACTTGTACTGAAGGCTGTGGTCTTTGATCTTCGTCAGTAAATGTTTCAAATCCTCTTCACTTTCAGCAAGCAGGGTTGTGTTATCTGCATAATGCAGGTTGTTAATGAGTCTTCCTCCAATCCCAATGCCTTGTTCTTCTTCCTATAGTCCAGTTTGTTTGGAATGCAGATAGAAAAGGTATGGTGAAATGTTACAACCCTGAAGCACACCTTTCCAGACTTTAAACAATGCACTGTCCCCTTGTTCTGTTTGCATGGCTCTCTTCGTCCATGTACAGAGTCCTCATGAGTGCAGTTTAATGTTCTGAAATTCCCATTCTCCACAATGTTTTCAATAATTTGTTATGATCCACACAGTTGAATGCCTTTGCAGAGTTAATGAAACACAGGTAAACATCTCTCTGGTATTCTCTGCCTTCAGCCAAGATCCATCTGACATCAGCAATGACATCCCAGGTTCCACATCCTCTTCTGAATCTGGCTTGAATTTTTTTTTCCCCTTTACATATAAAGTGAATTATTCATTTTTCCATCTCATGAATCTTTTTTGTATTTGGATCAAAATTGCATTGTGTTCGTAGATTGCTTTGGGTAGAGTTGACATTTTCACAATGTTCAGTGTACATATCCTTGAGTATGATATGTTTTTGCATTTATGCAAATTTTGCTTGGTTTCTTGCAGTAGTGTTTTGTAGGTTTGTTTGTAAAGGTCTTTTATGTCCTTGGTTAGATTTATTCCTAAGTATTTTCTCTGTTAGAGAGTATTATAAATGCAGAAACCCTGGTGCATAGTGGTTAAGATCTATGACTGCTAACCAAGAGGTCAGCAGTTTGAATCCACTAGGTGCTCCTTGGAAACCTTATGGGGCAGTTTTACTCTGTCCTACAAGGTCACTATAAGTTGGAATTGACATCAACAAAGGTTTTTTTTTTTTTTTTTTTTAAATGGGTTTTGGAATGTTACTCAGAGTCCCCTGGTGATACATACACATGTCCCTAAAGGTTCAAGGTTGTAATCCACACAGAGGTCCTTCAGAAGAAGGGCCTGACAATCTACTTCCAAAAAATGAGCCACTGAGAACCCAAGCATGGTCTTAATATCCTGAGTCCCACATCTTTCCTCCTTAGATTGTCCTGATTGTTGCCCTTCTGTCTGGCAGCAATGGATGCTTTGTGAAGAATTCAGAGAGCTCCCTAATTTTTCATCCTAATAAATGAACTCTTACGTAGTTGCTGTGTGAAGCTCCCCAGGATGTCACCGTGAATACATTATTACAAGCAGACATAAGTGCTCTTAGAGGTACATACTAGGAAGCAGTCTTACAGGTTTTTAAAGTTAAAGGTGTTGTTTTGAGCCTTGTGATTCATTATTAATTCACAATAAATTTATGTAGCCACATTTTAAAATAATTTGTAAATCAAATAGGTAATTTGAATGTTTATTTAATTTTTAATCCAAAGTTGCTTTTGTGTTAACAATCTAAGTGACAGTTGCTATGAAAGGTCATAAAACCTCTCTGTAAACCATAAAATACAGATTTTTAAAAGATTCTATTCATAAATAGAATGACAAGTGACATCAACATTTGTACTTTCACTGTCTCAGACTAGATAAGGTTTTGTGAAGTAAGCACTTATACTATATTAAATGTATTAGGGTTTTTTGGTTCAACTTATTATATCAATTAAGAATTATAAGAAAAAAATAAAATTTGTATGAGCTTTTTGTTTTTTTCTTATATTAAATTGGAATTTAATTGGCTTAGGGACATCATAGCCTTTATCTTTCACTCTTGTCTGGGGACTCACTGAAAAACCGTTCTAAAATAAATTTCCTTCCTGTGTGAAATGTCCAGCTGAGAATCTTAATGAACAGACTCGTTGGTAGTAGCTGGTCTGAGAAGAGTTCCTGCTCCCAGGGTCGCGCTACGGGGTTCAAACGTTCCACCAGAGACTAGGGAAGAGGACGCAGGGGGCTCGGCGGCCCGCTGGCCGTCAAAGGTCCTGGTCCAGGGGCGGAGCCTGACATAAGCCACGCCCACAACGCGATGCCCCGCCCCACCGTTATTCAGGCAAGTAGGCGTGGTATTTATGTCTAATTAGGAGCAAAGGGGCGGAGACGAGGAGATTGTCCATTCCGAGGCTCGGGGGTGGGACCGTGAGAACTGTCCTTTCAAGGCCGGGAATACGGACGTCAGAGCGGACGAATCAGAGGGGCCGAAGGCGGTGCTGTCCTAGCTGTCCAATCACAGGCTCCGGGATTTCAGGCGGGGGGGGGGGGGTGTTCCAGAACGTATTCGGATGACGTCATTCGCCTGGTCGCGGCTGAGTGGCGTCACTGTTGCTGCGCGCGGCTCCGGGTCACTGTGTCACCGTCCTAATTGCTGTCTCAGATGCTCTAGTCTCGAGGGGCAGCAGGGACACGCTCGAGGGTTCCCTGAGAAGCGAGACCGGAAGATGGTGAGCGCGGGAACAGTAGTCCTGGAATGGGGACGAGGGGAGTGGCCGGTTCAGTCCGGCTGGAAGCGGCCATCGCGCGGCCTGGTCATCCCCGCCTTCAGAGACCTCGCCCCCTGCCCGGAGCCCTGCGTCTGCAGAGGCCGTGGGGGAGGGTCCGACTCGGTCTGCGGGGTCCTGGGTAGGAGTGGCTCTCAGGACCCCACTTGTCAGAGCTAGGCCGGGTTCGACTGGCCGGGTGGGCTGTCTGTGTGCGTGTGCGTGTGTGTGCGTATGCATGTGCGTGTGTGTGTGCGTGTGCGTGTGTGTGTGTGTGTGTGCATTAGGTGCCAGATCCACGACCTGTCTCTCTGTCCGGCTCTCCCAAGGACTGGCAGTGAATCACCGAAATCCCATATTCTTATCTGCATTCCGAAGTCCAGACTCCTCTGAGTCACATTTTTGTCAACTGCGGTGCAATGATGACTCTCTTTAAATGACTTTTAGATCTGTGTGCGAGGCTGTGAGCTCAGCTGCCTTTTCGCATGGATAGTGGCGTGAACATCATTATCTCCTCCCGGAGGACTGCCACTTTATGGGGAATCCTTGATAAAGCTTTTATGTAAAAAAGAATCCCTTGGTCACTCTGGAGATTTTGTTCTTCGAACCCTAGTTTTTGTTCCGTTTGGAGACACGTTAGTCCGCAGTTGACAAGGATGCCCGTTGTGAGGGGAAAAGACGGGATTCCTGTTCTGGTTCTCACAGAGAAGTGTGGGGGGGGAACAGTGACCCCAAAGACTGGGAAAACCATCCCAGTGAGGTGGATAGAGTACCCTGAAAAGTAACGTGCACCTCAGTCATAGGGTGGGGAACAGTGGGGTGCTGGTGGGGAGGGTGGTCAGGGAAAGGGCTCAAGGTGCAGGCTGAGGGGGAAAGGGGGTGCCACGGTGGTCCAGTTCAGCTCTGCCCTCTGGTTTTGCCATCTGAAAAGATTAGTCACTCACTGGCGCCTCAGTTTTTCAGTAAGTAGAAAATATTTTAAAAGAACTTCAGAGATACCAAGGTGTTCCCAAAGAGTCAAGAAAAACGGATTTCAGTATTCCATCCTTATCGTCCACTTGTTAAAACTCCTTGTGTATCTGTCTTCTCTCCCAGAGTGTATGCAGTGAGCTTCTCAAGTCTTCTCTGTGATAACTAGTGGACTGCCAGGGCTTAGTTTGAGAAAATACCACTGAGGAAGAGCATCTCAGAGAAGCAGAGAACATCTCTCCTTCCCATCACTGCAGATAGAGGAATAGCTTTCTACAAAGAAATGTGGTCGTTACATTGTTGAATTACAAAGATTCACCAAAACATCTTACCCTGCTTGATAGGGTGGGGAGTTGGTTTATAATCCTGTCTGCCTATTATCTGGTCGCTAAATCCTGTAACATTTGTAACACCTGTTGTTGCTAGGGATTGTGAAGCTGGTTCTGACGCAGTGACCCTGTCTGCAGTAGAACCCAGCACTTCCAGGTCCTGTACCGCCTCACAGTCAGTGGGATGCTTGTGCCCGTTCCTGCAGCCGCTCTGTCAGTGCATCTTATTGAGGGTCCCCGCTTTTTCGCTGACGGTCTGCTGTGCGTGATGTTCTTCTCCAGGGCTTTGTGCTATTTAATATGCAGAATGGAAACCCTGGTGGTTCAGTGGTTAAGAGCTACCTTTTGGCTGCTAACCAAAAGGTTGGCAGTTCAGATCCACCAGGCACTCCTTGGAGACTCTGTGGGCAGTTCTGCTCTGTCCTGCAGTGTCCTGTTGGGTTGCTATGAGTCACAATCAACAGCACTGTTTTTTTTGTTTGTTTTCTTTTTTTTTGCCTAATACATAAAATATTGTAACATGTAGAAATGTTGAAATAGGATTGCATATAAAGTACTTTGTGTCATCGCAATAATCATGAACTGACACTTTTTTTCTCAAGGCAAATTGCTATGTTTCTTTACTGGGCTCTTGAAAGGTGCCTCCCAATTTTGTTTCTTTTTTTAAGCAGAAGCATTGGGCTTGACTGATTTTGTTGGAATCCTCAAATGCCAGGTTTGTCTCATTTAAAATATCCTTGGTGGGCTGGAGCTCGTAGGTAACCCTGTCTGGGGAGCGGAGTGCTGAAGCCACTGACCCCAGGAGAAGCCAGTCTTGAACCTGCATAGGAGGTGAATGAAGATGGGGGTGCAGGCTGCTGCCTGCAGGTGGCCACGCACAATGCTTCGGGAGCCTTTTCTCTAGAGCCCTGGAAAGCTGGTGCACCTCCCCGGAACACCCGTGGGGATGAGGTCCTTCGGAATGTTGGCATTACCGTTGCCTTTGGACTGTTTCCAGACAGTAGGTGTGATGTGTGCATCCACGGAGCTGGTAGTGAGAATGTGATTTGTACATGTTAAGAAGGCCTGTGACATGCGGTAAAGACAACCGAGAAGACAGAGAGACCCACAAGAGTGGGTGCCTACATCAACTTGGGACCGGAAGAACCGGATGGTGCCCGACCACCACAAGTGATAGGAATGACGGAGCTCACAGAGAGGAGCCTCACTGGCAACACAAGAATAAAAAGAGGTGCATCATGAGATCTCCACTAAAAGACCTCAATTGATGGTCCAGTGGTTTTGGGGTCCCCCTGGGAGCATGACCCCCAGCCCTGATGCTGCCCTTACCCATAAATTATAACAAAGGTCCACTCCTTGGACAGGAATGGATTGGACTTGGCAAGGCAGAGTGACCATATATTGGAAGCACTTTATGGTTCTATACATCTATAGGATATCATCTTGCTGACCTCTGGCTGGAGGAAGGGGAGTGGACGGAGAGGAGGGGAAAGGAGACTGTTGGGAGGATGAGACAGGTATGGAGCAGAGAGGAACAGTGTGCTGTCACCGGACAGGGAGAGCAGTGGAAGCTGCATATAGGGGGGTATGTAAACTTACATGTGAATGTACATTTTCACTCAGTTATGTTAAATAAAAATTAAAATTGAAAAAAAAAAAAGAAGGCCTATGAGGGCAGAGGAAACCCTGGTGTCCTCGTGGTTAGTGCTATCTCTACTAACTCAGAGATTAGCAATTCGAATCTACCAGACTCTCCTTGGAAACTGGAGCAGTTCTGCTCTGTTCTGTAGGGTCATTGTGAGTTGGCAGTGGGTTTGGTTTTTTGCTATGAAGACAGAGGTGGGGAAGACACTTTGGATTCTGTCTCCTGGAGAAGGGATGTGTCAGTTTACGATTTCAGTTGTGTTTTAGAATCCTAACCTGACTCAGTATGAAAATGTCCTGATTTGTAACAGTGGAAGTCATGGAAGGGGGAGAAGTGGGAGTGGAGGTCCCAGAATTCATTCTTGGGGCTGCTCAGGTCCCTCCCCGTCCATCACAGGGACTCCCCAATGCCCTCCGCACCCCTGTGGCGGTAAGAATCTGGCCCCTAAGGTAGGCAGTGTGTTGAACCTTCTGAATAGGGTTTCCTGTGAGCAGTGGCTGAAGCAGGGTGCTTATCTGAGCTGCTCCTCCCGTGGGCTTTTCTGCCCTTTGGATCCCTTCGCAGAGTGTGCTGCCACGGAAGTTGTTACCTTAAGCGTTTGGCAGGCGCAGTCTGCTGCTTGAATGTGTAAGCTTTTTAGTCTCTCGGGAGAAAGTCTGAGGGGGTTGAGAGAAAAGTTATATGATTCTTACTACAGAGATCCACAGAGAATTTTTGTTCAAGATACAAGAAGGGTGTATCTGTGTTCTGAAATACACTGTTCGTTTTGTGGGTATGCTTTTATAATCTGCCCTTTCAAAAATTTGAAATTTAAAAGATTGTACTCATCATAATGTTACTGGCAGTCTTTGGAGACCCTCAAGGGTCTTTGTCAGACCCGTGAGAATGATTTACTAGGGAAACTTGGCTAGCCCAGGAGGGAAATCTTTACTGGGTGATGAAGGCACTGGGGTGGGGGGCAGCGGTGGAGTGTGTGGCCCTCCTGTAGGCTGTGCCCCTAGCAAGTTCCCAGTTGGGTTTCTATAGCCCCTTGTCACCTGGGGAATAGCTGGGGACAACAGCTCAGCAATGGGGTTCTGAAGCAGTTCCTTTCTTGGCAGGCAGCTGCTTGTCCCTTGGCTGCACACACCTGCTGACTTCAGGATGGCTCCTGGCACGGAGGCTCTGGGGACTGGTGGCTGTTGTGGCATCAGTTTGACTCGTGGTGATGCTCTGTGTAACAAGAGGAAACACTGCCTGGTCCTGCACCGTGCCCACGATTGTTCTGTGCCGAAGCCCGTGTTGGCAGCCAGTGTATCCATCCATCCGTGGAAGGCCTTCCCCTTTTTCACTGAACCTCAACTTCGCCAAATTTGGGACTGGCAGAAAGACTTATTATGGAGTGTCGCACCTGTGCAGTTTCTTGTTCCCTTGGTTTGATGCCCTGGTCCTGATTGTTGCCCTGTGGTGCTCCTGTTGGAAGGATGTATAGCAGACACCTCTGTCTCATCTGTGCGTGGCTTTGAATTTGGTCTGAAATCACTGTTCTGAGGAACAGCTTTAGGGATAACTTCAGCAACTCATTTCCAGGTGTAGGTGTTAAAGCAAATTGCTTACCACTCTGGAATGTTCCAAGGTGTGGTTGAGCTGGTCCTCATCTTCCTGTCTCGTTGATGCAGTCAGATCCCTGTTTCGGTTGTTACAAGGGAAACTAGTAAACACTTAATTCTTTAAAATCCTAAGATACTTGCCAAGTCCTGCTCAAGCCTCTAGTGTAGTAAATAAACTACTTGTCGTGGTCATCTGGTGCTGCTGTGACAAATACCACAGTGGATGGCTTTAAAAAGAGAAATTTAGTTTTTTCACAGAAAAATAGGCACAAGTCCAAATTTGAGCATCAGCTCCAGGGGAAGTCTTTCTCTGTTGGCTCTGGAGGAGGTTCCGTGTTGTCAGTGTTCCCCTGGACCGTGAGCCTCAGAGGCGGGAGGTGGAGGAAGGGGCTAAGGATCCCACATCCAAGGACAGGCTGTGCTCGTGGGCGCTGCTGCTTTTCAGGTGATAGGAGATCCGCAGATCTTTCTGCCAGCAGCTTTCTGTCCCAAGAGAATGCCTCAGGACAGAGCACACCCTCGAGGAAGGAGTCCTGCCTCCCTGACACAACCACTGCCTCCTCCCTCCTTAACATCGCGGAGGCAGGACTTACGACTGATGGGAACATCACACAGTACCGGGAATCGCGGCCTAGCCAAATTGCTACACACAGTTTTTGGGGGGACACAGTTTAATCCTTGACACTATTCATTCCTGAAAATACTCTCCAGTTTGAGATAGAGTGAAAGTATGAACTCGGATGCTGCTTGTCATTTTCTCTGCCACAAAGAGTTGGTGATTTGCACCTTCAGAAATGTTAGAGTGTAGACGGTTATATCTAAGTTTCCTACATAGAAATGTAGCTTCCAATTAAAATTAGAGAACTATTAAAAAGTGAAATATAACTTATATGGATTCTTCTGTTTGTCAGTAGTAAGTAATACGTGCAAAGGTTGAACAAGATTTGCGTGACATTTCTGTCTGTGGGGTGCCGCCGAAAGACTGAGTGTTTCCATTGCTGTAGCTGATCATCACTCGGCTGGTCCCACACTGTGTGGATGCCTAGTGTTTAAAAATCCTTGACTGGGCTTGGGGACACAGAGCATGTGGTGCATGTACTTCATGGTTTTATACATTTATAGGAGGCTGTCTTACTGGCTTCTTTCTAGAGGAGGGAGGAAAGGGTGAAGGGCAGGGGCAGGTGATTGTTGGGAGGATACCAGCAGTACTGCACACAGTAGCATTATTGCCTTGAAATTCGGCTGTGTCCCACCTCTTCATTCTTCCTCCCTCAGTCAGCAAGAGCTGATCTTTTTACTTTCTTTATTCCATTGCCATCAAGTTGATTCTGACTCATAGTGGCCCTATAGTCTTGCATTTTCCAAAATGTTATCGTGTTAGATGTTAGAATCATTCACTCACTGTTGTTGATGCTGACTCACAGTGACCCTGTAGGACAGAGTAGAACTGCCCCATAGAATTTGCAAGGAGCACCTCGTGGATTCGAACTGTGGACCTTTTGCTTAACAGACGTAGCACTTAATCACTATGCCATCAGAGCTCTATTAGAATCATAAAGCATGTAGTTTTTTTATACTGACTTCCTTAACTTAGCAATATGTGTTTTAGGTTCCTCCATATCTTTTAGTGGCTTGGTAGCTCATTGTTTTTATCACTTAGTAATATTCCATTTTATAGGTGTACCACAATGTACACATCTGTGCAGTGGCAGTTACAAAGAAGGGTGTTTATAAACATTTGTGTAAGTTTTTATGATTTCCTTAAAATAGTTGCAGTAAAATACACATTTAACAAAAGAGTGTGGTTTTAGCCACATGTAAGTTACAGTTTGACAGCTGCAGTTGTGCCTTCTCCCACTGGAGTCGGATGGATTCTTCCAGCAGAGTTATGACAACACATGAAATGCCTGTCAGAGAGGCTTATTATAACTTGGGTCTCTGTTTTTTTATTGGCAAATGATCTTGTAAGCACCTTTTGCTTAGCACGTACCAAATTCCAGACTCCTAGAAGGAAAACGGGGATTCATCATAAACCATGTTGTTTGCATAAACAGCTCAGGCACAGTGAGCAACTCTTAAGAAGAATGGTGGTTGGAACCTGTCTGAAATCCAAAGTGCTCACCCATCAGCCAGGAGCCAACTTTGCCAAGAGACCCCTGTAATGATAAGTAACTTTTCTGCACACTAGGTAACAGAGCTTTTTAAAATGATAAATCACTATGTACAGCTGTACCTAGAACAATTAGACTGACCCATGGAACTCATTTCATCATGTACCATCCGTACAGGTATTCCTGTCCTGCTCTTGTTACGCCACATAGGTAAACTCTAGCTAGCATCATTGTTGAATCAAGGTCCACGGTTACTGAGAAAGACATGACTTACACACAGGCATTGGGTGGAACAACATTCTGATCACCTGGTGAAGAAACAGGGAGCTCAGCTTCAGTAGTGGGTGCTAGTCTCCCATGGCTGACGGGTTACTCTTTGCAGTTAGCCCAGGGATGGTGGTATATGCTCACTCCTCTTGTGTTGTAGTCGAAGGACCTTGTTCTGTCCCCTCCAGGAACATATAGTTGAGTTGGCCAAGTGGCTTATGAGTTGCACGCATAAGCAAGACAAAGAGATGCTCATCAGGCCCATAACAGGGAAGGAGTTATCCTAACTAAAAAGAAGAAATCAGGATAGAGGGAGACTCACTTTGCAGACCAGACCCAAGATTTCTGACTAGTTCATCCAGGTGCAGGGTGGCCATGTGAGGGATCAGTCTCGCAGGAGTCAGAGTACTGAGATCATATGGAGACAGTAGAGCACGGGAAGCAGGACAACACATGAGAATGTAGATCCCCTTCTGTTTCCTACACTCCAGAGCCTGGGTGCTGCTGTCCACCAGCCCTGAGTGCACACTCAAATATATACGCACACTAAGGTTATTTAAGATGATGAAGAACACTTTCCACCACCGTACTAATAAAGTACCCTGTTCTTGCTGTCCTGGAGGCAAAGGTTAAGGGTCCACCATTGCAAGGGTCCCACATGTTTTCTCTGCCCTGCGCATGTCCTGGTTTCAACAACCAGGACACAGGGGAGCCATGTTCTGTGTTCTCTGGTTGGGTTGTCATTTTTTTTGTGCCCAATAAATAGTGAGGGGATGAATGACATGGGGTGTGTGTGCCTTAGTTGTCTACTGATGCTGTAACAGAAATACCAAATGGGTACCTTTAACAAACAGAAATGTATTTTCTCACAGTTTAAGAAGGCTAGAAGTCCAAATTTAGAGCTGTGGCTCAGGGAAGGAGCTTTCTCTCTGTCAGCTCTGGAGAAAGGGCTTTGTCTCTTCAGCTTCTGCTTCCTGGTTCCGTAGAGATCTCCATGTGGCTTGGTATCTGTTTGACCCCAACTCTGCTCCTCTTGCTTATCTAATCTCCATTAAGTCTCCCGAAGAGATTAAGACACATCCTGTGCTAATCCTGTCTCATTAACATAGCAAAGATAGCCAATTTCCAAATGAGATTATAACCACAGGTATGGAAACCGTGGTGGTGTAGTATTTAAAAGTGACAGCTGCTAACCAAAAGGCCAGCAGTTGGAAGCCACCAGGCGCACCTTGGAAATGCCATGGGACAGTTCTGCTCTGTTCTGTGGGATCACTATGAGTTGGAATCAACTTGACGACAACCAGTTTGGCTTTCCTGTGGAGGTTAGGGTTTACAACACATGTATTTGGGGGACACAGTTCAGACCATAACAAAGTGTAACCGTGGGTGGTCCTGGGGATCACTTCCTTCTGAAAGTTGACAAGGGAGTGTGTTCTTTTGGAGAAAAGCATACTGAACCCTTTTATGTTATGTCGTTAGATACTGTCCCGTAGATTCCAAACTCATGGTGACCCTGTGTACAGCAGAAGGAAACACTGCCTGGTCCTGTGCTGTGCTCGCAATCATTGTTATGTTTGAGCTCATCATCAGTTGTTGCTGTTGGGTGCTGTCAAGTCGATTCCAACTCGTAGTGACCCTCTGCACAACAGAACAAAACACTGCTGGCCGCGTGCCATCCTCACAGTTGTTGGTCGTCGTGAGCGCGTTGTTGTAAACATTGTGTCAGTCTGTCTTGTTCAGGGTCTTCCTCTGCTTTACCATGACGTTGTTCTCCAGGGACTTTTCCTTCCTTGTGACAAATATGGCCAAAGTGTGTAAGGCTCCTTCTGGCTGTACTTCTTCCAGGACGTGTTTCCTTGTTGTTCATGGTCCAGTTAGTATGCACTAATTCTTCAGTCGTGTTTAGTCATTGTCCAGCTTTGGCATGCGTATGAGGTGATTGAAAATACCATGGCTTGGTCATTAGGGTGACATCTTTGCTTTTTAGCAGCCTAAAGAGATCTTTTGCAGTAGATTTACCTGGTATAATAGATTGTTTTATTTCCTGAGTGCTGCTAACAGGAATATTGATTGTGGATCCAGTGAAAAGGAAATCCTTGACAACTTCAGTCTTTTCTCTGTTTACCATAACATTGCTTATTGATCTAGTTGTGAGGATTTTTTGTTTTATTTATGCTGAGGTGTAATCTGTACTGAAGGCTATGCTCCTCGATCTTCATCAATAAATGCTTCAAGTCATCTTCACTTCCGGCAAGCAAGGTGGTGTCATCTGTAGGTTGTTAATGAGTCTTTCGTCTGTCTTCATGCTGTGTTCTTTTTCATTCAGCCCTGCTTGTCAGAGTATTTGCTTAGCATACGGGTAAGTATGGTGAAAAGATACAATCCTGATGCACACCTTTCCTGACCTTAAACCATGTGGTGTCCCCTTGTTCTGCTCTAATGACTACCTCTTGGTCTCTGAACAAGTTCCCGTGAGCGCAGTTAGAGTTCCAAAAGTCCCATTCTTGGCAATGTTATCCATAATTTGTTGTGACCTACACAGTCGAATGTCTTTGTATAGTTGCTAAAACACAGGTACACATCTTTCTGGTGTTCTCAGCTTTTAGCCAGGTTCCATCTGACATCAGCAGAGGTGTCCCTCGTTCTGTGTCATTTTCTAAATCTCGCTTGAATATCTGGCGGTTCCCTGTTGATGTACTGCTGTGGCCGTTTTTAAACAGTCTTCAACATAATTTTATTTAGTGGTATTAATGACATTGTTCAATAATTTCCACATTCTGTTGAATCACCTTTCTTTGAAATGGGCACCAATAGGGACCTCTTTCAGTTGATTGGCCAGGCAGCGGCTTCCACTTTCTTGGTGTACATGAGTGAACACTTCCAGCACTGCATCAGTTGGTTGAAACGTCGTGGTTGGTATTCCTCAGTTCCTGGGGCCTTGTCCTGGAGTTCAGTTCACACCTTTGCAGTGTGGGACCCTTAACCTCTGTCTCAAGGTCAGCAAGAACAGGGTACTTTATTAGTGCACTTCCATCATCTTAAATAACCTTCATGTGTGTATATATTTGAGTGTGCACTCGGGGTCAGTGGACAGCAGCACCCAGGCTCCGGAGTGTAGGAAAAGTATAGGGATCTGCATTCTCATGTTCTGTCCTGCTTCCCGTGCTCTAATGTCTCAATGTGATCTAGTTTTCATGAAGTGGCACAGAAAGGAAGAGTAGATACTGAGTCTGTGATAACTACCACACAGATAAAGTTAAAATCAATACTATTCCAAAACAGCATTTTGTGTAGGCAGTTGGACTGTGTTCTTCTAATAGCTTGGAGCTGTTCAACATATTGTGGCTAGCGGCCCTTTTTCAAGTTGGGTTTCCATAGGCAGCTTGGCCTCTTCTGAGTGGTAAGAAAAAGAGAAGAAAAAGCTCCTGAAGGTCTGGAAGCTTTCAGTTTGTCTTTTTCAGTGTCTTTTTATTCTTTAAAACCTCATTTCAGTTTGACCTTGTGTTTCATGTAGTGCTGAGTTATGTGATGAACAGTAGTGTTTTTATGAGCTGAATTCTGTCCCCTGAAAATATGTTGTAAATCCTAATCTCCATACCTGTGCTTATAATCCCATTTGAGAATAAGCTGTATTTGCTATGTTAATAAGACAGGATTGGTGCAGCGTGTCAGTCTCTCTGAAGGTGTAAAAGACACTGAACAAGTGATTGAGAGAAGCAGAGGTTAGGTAAGATAAATGCCAAGCTGCATGAAGACGTCTAAGGAAGTAGAAGCTGAAGAGAGACAAGGAACTTAATCAAGAACTGACTAAGAGACTGCCTTCCCTAGATTCAGCACCCTGACTTCAGACTTCAGCCTCTTTTACTTTTACTTTTTTATTTTTTTCTTTGTGTTTTGAGGGACAGTGTACAAGTCAAGTCACACACACGTTGCCGTGTGACCTTAGCTGCTGTCCCCACACTGGTAGCACACTCTTCCCCTCTACCCTGTATTTCCTGTGTCCATTCAACAAGGTGTCATATTGCTGGTTTCTCATCTTGCGTCTGGACAGGAGCTGCCCAGTTAGTCTCCTGTGTCTTCAGAAGCCAAGAAGGACACTCTTTACCAGTATCGCTTTCTGTCATATATACTAGTTCAGTCTTTAACTGAGGAGTTGGCTTCCAGAATGGTTTCAGTTCTGGGCTAACAGAGTGTCTGGGGGCTGTGTATTCCAGGGACCCTTTTCTGTTGGACCATCATGTCTGGTCTTTGTACTAGAGTTTTGAGCTCTGCACCCTACATTATACCTACTCCATCAGGGACTCTGTTGAGTTCCCTGTAGAGACAGTTTTTGGTAGTAGCTGGGCACTATCTAGTTCTTCAAGTCTCATGTTGATATTGTCTCTGGTTTCTGTGACCCTTTCAAACATCTGGCCTCTCAAGCCAGGAGAAAAATCAATTTCTTTTTTTAAAGCCATTTACTTGTGGCATTTCTGTTATAGCAACATTAGATAACCACTGGTGGAGAAGGAACTGAAATAGTTTTTTCACAAGAAATTGGTGGTCTTGAAATGGAAAGAATTATTTCATTTGTATACTGTTCATTTGTCCATTCTGATAAAGAGGACTAAGACTTGAAAAAAAATCCAGTGCCATCAAGTCAATTCTGACTCACAGCAGCCCTATAGGACAGAGTGGAACTGCTCCATACATAAAGTTGCCAGGGATCACTTGGCAGATTCAGACTGCTGACCTTTTGGTGAGCAGCCATAGCACTTAACTACCGTGGTAATCCAACTAAAAATGAAGTAGTCACAATAAAAATAGAGAGATAAATTCCTAATGATAGTGGTGCTGTTTAATCTAGGAGATAGTGAGTGTAGACAGAGTATAACATCTGATAACTGGATATTAGGTAGAGTCTTGTTTGAACCGAGTCTAGTTCCCCATGTCTGTCAGTTTCACCTGACCTCCTGCACATCTGTATCATATGTTCTAGGAGTCTGTGATATTTGAGGATGTGGCTGTGGACTTCAGTCTGGAAGAATGGGCTTTGCTGGATCCTGCTCAGAGGAAGCTCTACAGAGATGTGATGCTGGAAACCTTCAGGAATTTGACATCAGTAGGTAAGATGACATTACTCCTTCACTTAGTTATTTAGAGAACAAACGCACCTTGCTGATTAATCCTGTTCCAAGATTTGTAATGTGGAAAGCGGTATATGTTGGTCAGCAAGAGAGAAGTGATCGGCAGCATCATGGAGCTGGAGCCTAGTAGTGTCTCCATGACCATGAGACTCGATGCACTGAACTGAGTTTTTTCTTTTTGTCTTGGTTAAAAGATTTAAAATTCCCTTACCAGCATCAGTGTGCATATAGGTTTCACAAGTTATTTGGGGTCCCAAAGAAGTTTGTTTTGGGAATCCTTGGGAATTGTAACTGCGTCTATGAACTGGCTTTCCATTTTGATGCACTTTGCCTGTTATTCATGAAGCCTTTAAACAGCTTAACTTAAGTCTTCATTTGGTTCAGTTTTCTTTTTCCTCATAAGACCTGTTCACTGTTTTGGTTTCAGATGATGAGACTCCATGTAAGGGTAGTGGGTCAGTTACTCAACAGAATATTTCTGGGAAAAAAATATCCAAGGAACATAGAGTAACAAAGTTTACAAGAAATGACTCTTGGGCATCTATTTTAAGAAAAATTTCAGAAGACCTTAGCTGTGAAGAAGAGCATGGAAACCAAGGGAGGAATGTGAGGTGAGTTGTACCTATAGGAGAAAGCAGCATCCCAGTAGAGAATCTTAGTATGTTATGAAATTAAAAAAGCAGACAAAGAAAATTCCTACCTATGTTTAGCTTTATTTCTGTATTTATGATAGATTTTCACAATAGTTTTTAGTAAATGTGACTTAGACAGTAAACATTCAAAATATAATCCAGTTGGGAACGTTCATTAAGAAAACCTATATATAACATTTTTAATAATGGCTGTGGTCAAACCCTCTTCCAGAGATTTCAGATTTATTCCACTTCCATACCATTTGCATAGGGCTGAAACATAGCAATGATTGTGAGGATTGCACAGGACAAGGCAGTGTTTTATTCTTTTGTACATAAGATTACTTGTGTATGGGAACTGACTGGATGGTACCTGACAACAGCTAACAGCAACAACCCAAGGCAGAAAACCGTCACTGAAAATTATAAAAATGTAATGCTAATTAAAAAAAACCCAAACCTGTTGCCATTATCTCAGTTTAACTCATTAGTTACCCTATAGGACAGAATAGAAATGCCTTATATGGTAGGTTCAAACTGCCAACATTTCAGATAGCAGCTGAGTGTTTAAAACTACTGTGCCACCAGGACTGTTTCCAATCCTAATAGTTATTAATAAAGGTTGAAAGTCATTTATATACCATTAATAAAATTCTTCTCATTTTTAACAGAAATCATATGGTTGGGAGACTCTGTGATAGTACTGAACATAATCAGAGTGGAGACACTGCCAGCCAGATTCCAAATCTTATTCTGTACAAGAAAACACCTTCAGGAGTCAATCCATATGAAAGCAGTGAGTGTGGAAAAGTCTTCATGCATCGTTCCTCCCTTAGGATGCATATTGCAGATCACACTGTACACAAACCATATCAGTGTCAGGAATGTGGGAAGGCCTTCAGTTGTCCGTCATATCTAAGAACGCATATGAGAAGTCACAGTGGAGAAAGACCATATGCATGCAAATTATGTGGGAAAGCTTTCAGTTACCTCCATTCCTATCGGAGGCATGAAAGGACCCACAGTAAAGAGAAACCCTATGAATGTAAGGAATGTGGGAAAGCGTTTAAGTGGCCTTTATCCTTACAAACACATATGAGTACACACACGGGAGAGAAACCCTATGAATGTAAGCAGTGTGGGAAAACCTTCAAATGGCCCTTATCTTTACGAACACATATGAGCACACACACTGGAGAAAAACCCTATGAATGTAAGCAGTGTGGGAAAGCTTTCATTTGGCCTACATCATTATGTACACATAGGAGAACACAGTGTGGAGAGAAACCCTATGAATGTGAGCAATGTGGGAAAACCTTCAGCTGGGCCATATCTTTCCAAAGGCATGTGAGAGTGCACACTGGTGAGACACCCTATGAATGCAGTCAATGTGGAAAAACCTTCAAATGGCCCATATCCTTACGAACGCATATGACTACACACACTGGAGAGAAACCCTATGAATGTAAACAGTGTGGGAAAGCCTTCAGTCAAATCTCACACCTTCGAGAACATGTGAGAATGCATACTGGAGAGAAACACTATCAATGTAAGGAATGTGAGAAAGCCTTCAAGTGGTCTTCATCGTTACTAAAACATATGAGAATGCACAGTGGAGAGAAACCATATGAATGTGAACAATGTGGGAAAACCTTCAAATGGCCATTATCTTTACGAACACATAGGAGCACACACACTGGAGAGAAACCCTATGAATGTAAACAATGTGGGAAAGCTTTTATTTGGCCCACATCATTACATACACATAGGAGAACACAGTGTGGAGAGAAGCCCTATGAAATAATTGTTCTATAAGTAAGCAGTTACTAGAACAGTGACACTTTAGTATTGGAGTTTTCTTACTGGCATTGTGTGGTGGATACTGGCATCACTTTCCCACTTATTCTGCTTTTTTATTGAGAGAAGCTACATTTTCTCCCTGTTATACAGTGTACTTACTGCATTATCCTTGCTAGTAAAGCATTGGCAGAAATTTGTAATTATGTAGAGTTCTTCCAAAATGTAGTCTGGAGTAAATTGTTATTTTCAACCTTTACCCTTTCTCTTTGACCTTGCTTCTGATGGGTAATTTGACAGTAGGCTTTACATTCAGACACTTGTCATTTGATAATGAAATCTATAGAGTTGGAAATGATTATCCTGGATTGTGTTATGCCAGTGTGGGTTTGTTGGAAATTACATTTACCCAAATCCTTGGCACAGACAGAAAGACAGATGTCATGTGAGTATCATCTGTAAGCCAAGAAAAGAAGAAACACTCAGGGCTATCAAAAAGGAAGTAATCAACACAGCCGAGACCCTGATTGGACTTGTAGCCTCTAAAACAGGAAATAATTTTTAATTGATTAAAGCCACTAGCTTGTAGTGTTTGTTTTTTATAGCAGTTCTGGATAAACTAATGCTGAATATACCATGGACTGCCAGAAGAATGAACAAATCTGTTTTGGAAGAAGTATGGCCAGAATGGTGTGACTTTGCTTATATACTTTGGACATGTTACAAGGAGGGACCAGTTCTTGGAAAAGGACATCATGCTTGGTCAAGCAGAAGGTCAGCAGAAAAGAGGAAGACCGTTAATGAGATGGATTGCCACAGTGGTTGCAACACCGAGCTGAAACAGCAATAGTTATGAGGATGGCACATGATCGGACAGTGTCTTGTTCTGTTGTACACAGGCTTGCTATGAATCAGAACCAACTTGACAGAAAGTAACAACAACTAGATGACTAAGATTTTGGTGTCAGAGATTGTGAGTCTTCTCTAATAAATACCTACAGTGTGGGAAGGGCTTTGGAACTGGGTAGCTGGAGGAATTTTGATGTGCTTGATAGGAAAAGCCTGTTTTGCCTTGACAAGACTGGTGATAAAAGTATGGACCTTCAACGGCGGTTCTAACAAAGGCTTAGAAAGAAATGAGGAATCCAGTAGAGACGGCTTTCTGTTGCTGTGAACAGAATGTTGAGGATTAAAAAGGAAATGATGGATGCTTTCTGGTAATGAAGAAAGGATTATCCTTTTTATAAGATGAGAATTCTTGACTAAATTATGTTGTGGAAAGTAGCTCTTGTAAGTGATGAACTGAGATTTCTAAGCAAAATCTTGAAAATTCAGCATGGTTATTCTTTGCCACTTTTAGTAAAATTTGGTAGGAAAGAGTTAGACTTAAAAGTCAACTGTGTAAAATGTAACCAGACCTTAAAGGTTTGAATTACTGTGTTGTACTAACTAAGAAATTGTGTTCTGGAAATATCACCAAGAACATGGCTATACAATCTTTTGTTACAGGATTTGTAACTGAAAGAGATAATCAGCTACCTCAGCAGAAATCCTGTCAGCATAGACTGAAAAGGGCAGACAAAATGAAGGAAACTTTTGCTTCATGTAATTCCGTGGGTAGGAAACTTGGTCGTGCATATCTGTTGTCCTCCAAGAAAAGGAAGGTGACATCCCAGGTGCAGTTTCGAGATCAGCAGGAGCATACGGAGCAGTGCTGCCTCAGTTTCAAAGGGTGGAACCAACTGCCTCTTAGGTTTCAGAGCCCAGTAGACTCCACCTCAGTTTCCAAGAGTGGGGCTGTCGTGTCAGTGGGCCCCAGGGAGCGGAACTGCCTGAAACTGAGGGGTTGCGGTCACCATTCAGGTGGACCAGGAGAATGAGCCTGCCACAGCCAAGGGGGCAGGATGTCTGTACCAGTGGACTTGGAAGGTGAGTCCTGGATCCCAGAGACTGGCCTATGCCCAGGGCATTGGGCAGGGCCATTGTGTAGAGAGTCCGGGGAACAGAAGATTATTTTCAAGCCTTAAGAGCTAATGAAATTTGTTCAATTGGGTCTTGGCCTTATGTTGGACCTGTGACCCCTTCTTTCCCTCCAGTTTCTCTCTTTTGGACTAGAACTGCCTATCTTGTACCTGTTCCACCGTTGTACATGAGAAGCAGACAACTTGTAGTCTAGGTTTTACGGATGGATAGATAAAGAGGAATTTTGCCCCAAGATGGAATATACCCAAACTGTCCCCATGCTTGATTTAGATGATTCAGAAGATAAAAATTTGAACTTAGAGTTGATAATGAATAGGTTAAGACTTGTGGATGATGTGATATGGTGAATATATTTGCACGTGGGAAGGTCAATTTTGGGGAGCCAATGGGTGGAATATTACAGATTTAAATGTGCCCCCAGAAATATGTGTTGGGATCCTATCCCCTATACCTGTGATTATAATCCTGTTTAGACATAGGATTTATTTGTTATGTAAATGAGGTCATACCAGTGTAGGGTGTGTAATAAGCAGAATCACTTCTGAGGCAAGAACAGAACAGACCTAGACACAGCACCAGCAGATGAACCCCGGTGCCACAGGAGGACATAGGTAATCTGAGGAGTCAGGGAGCACCTAGCACCACTGACAAGGAATCCACGGGACCGGGACCATAATGGACTTGCTGCTTCCATAACTGTGAGAGGATGGATTTCTTTAAACTACTCACTCATGGTATTTGTGTCACAGCAACAGCACTCAATGAGGAAGGCAATTTGAGATCCTTGGAGAGGAAACATTTCACTGCATTTTATAGGAGGAGACGGTGAAAACTTGGTTGTAAAGATCCACAAAGCCTCCAGAGGCCACTTTTTTTGTCACAGGTATCATTTGTATGTGCCTAGACTCGCAGCACTAGGTAAGAAAGAGGAAAAAAAGTAGCATTTGTGTGTTTTTATTAAGGAGCAAAGATACTCAGTCTTTCCATTTTTTTCCATGTTACTTTATGTTTTCTGTATTACTGCAGAGCTTGTGATTTGGTAACTTGCCTCTGCTTTGAGCCACCCGCCTCATTCCTCTTAGTTGCTGCCAATTGAGAGTTAATCACATAGTACACAGACTTTTGCATACTAAACTCACGTAGCTCATTGTAATATGACTTCTCAGTTTTCAAGACTTAATCTGTGCTACTGCCTGTACTTGGTACTGTCAAAAAAAGTAAAATATGGAACAATCCTGGGAGCCAAGTATGATTGCTCAGTTTTACAAATGCGGCATCACACTGTGCAGAATGACTTCGGGGCTGTATGGCACTCATGTTATCTGATGGGGTGGAAGAAGCAATGGTACAGAAATCTAACACAGATTAGTGGTTACAGGTGGGGTTTTAAGTACAGATGGGCCCACATGAGTGTTCTCTGGAGTGCTAGAGTGTTGTGTACCTTGACAGTGGGGTAAAGATCTAGTTAGGAAAACTCTTACAGCATCTCTGAAAATTGTGAATTTCAGTGTATGTACATTATAAGAAATAAGCTGAAAACTAGCCAACAGCCGTTTTATATGCTAAGAGGATGCTTACCCTCTTGAAGCTTGGTCTATGGGTGTGCAACACTTCTTTCTGTAACCTTGGGACCCTTCTTAGGAAGGATGGAAGGATTTGAGCCCCTTTGTTCCTGTGAACCCACATGGTACTTTAGGAAACACCCTCTAAGATGTCTTCAGCTCTCTCAGGCATGATAGAGGCAACTGGGTCACCTCCTGGAACTTTCGGCTACACTAGGGTCCTTGGTGGAACCTCAAAGAGCTTTGGGAGTAGTGCCCTCCTGAAACAGGCACAACTTCAGTTCCCCCCATGTGTGACCTTTTCCTGGGCAGTTTCTAATTAGATATTTGTAATAACTTGGGGCATGGTGGGCCCCTGTCTCAGTTACTCTGGCTTCTGTCCTGTAGCTCTCATGGAAACAGTGAGGACTCCCTGACCATGACTTCTAGTGAAACCTCCTTTGGAAACTGGTTTAAAGTCAGAGAGAGAGCCTTCTGCCACAGGGGATGAACATGAAAACACTTTGTGACTTTCAAGGTGGCATGTACCTGTGACAAGGTTTGCACACAAACCGCAGTGTGCCTGTGCCTGCTGAGCCTGGTCGTTCAGTGAGTATTCATAGACGCTCTTGTGGGTAACTGCCTGTTAGGGTTGTATCATGTTCCCCAAAAGATACGTGCTGGAGGTGTGATTCCTATACAGGTGATTGTAATATAATGTGATTACGTTCCATATTACAGTCTCGTGGTATTAACCAACCACTGGAGGTTGTATAAGTGTATGGTAAATCCTAAACATGAGCACTTTGGAGTTATGTAAAATACAGCAGAGAAACAAAGGAAAGAGCCCTGGTAGTGCACCGGCTAAAGTACTCAGATGCAAACTGAAAGGTCACCAGTTCCGACTCACCATCAGTGCTGCGGGAGAAAGATGTGGCAGTCTGCTCCCGTGAATGTTACAGCCTTGGAAACCCTGTGAGGCCACTTCTTCTCTGTCTGATAGGGTCACTAGAATCAACTGAATGGCAGTAGGTGTCATTTACTGTTCATAGATAACAGAGGTGTACAGAAGGGGTGGGGGTGCGGTTGGGGACAGATGCCATGTGAGGACCCTTTACAAGCTAAGGAACAAAGGAATGCCTGGGACCACCATAAAAGAAGGCATTCAAAAGACTGAGACCCTGATTGGAACTTCTAACCTCTGAAACACTCAGGAAATAAACACCCGTTTCTTAAAGCCCCTCCACTTGTAGTATTTCTGTTGCTGCAATAAGAGACTAAGACACCATGCCTGTTGTAGGTGATGCAGTGAGCAGACTGGAAAACATCATCTCTGTCCCCTTGAAACTGGACTTTTAGATGACAAACAAGGGTAGAATTAAGTATACACAGAAGGATGGTAAGTAGGTTTCTGGAGGATTATAACGCTGGGGCAGGGGTATCTGGGGGGGAGGGTGGTAATTCCCCTGGGACCTTGGTCTTTGAAAGTGGGTCTATCCCAGGGTGTGTTTGCCTGCACTTCGCAGAGGCAAAGTGAAGTGATTTTGTGTGGCCGTCTGCAGGGCCTCACTGATCTGTCACGGGGTCCATGTGTCCCTGTGGTGCCCCCTTGGTCCAGGCAGAAGTGTTTGTGTGTTTTACTGCGTGGTTCTGCAGTGTCTGTCTGCCAGCTTGTGTGGGATGAAACTGACAGACTCAGGCAGCTCAGATAAAAGTGTGTTGTATTTCACATGCAGGAGGTGCCTAATCGTATCCCAGTGAAGCCTGCAAGAGCCAGACCTCACTCTCACCGGGACTGCCTTGTTTTCCCAGGTCTTGCGAGTTTTCTGCTTTTGACAGGCGGCAGTCTTACCTCTTTTCTGTTGCTTGTATTAGTGTAAAATACTTGTTTCCATTCTCTGACAGGTTTCTGCCATACACAGGTTTGATCTTTCACAGGTTTTCCTGTATTCCGTTTTTCCAGTGCCAATGGGGGAAACAGTGGGCCGCATTGGCCCTGTCGTGGGGGACGCAGGCGCCCCCGGCCTGCCCTGACCCCGAGTCCAGGAGGAGACGCGCAGCACCGAGAATCCGGACCGGTGCAGCTCACGCCCAGAGCTGGGGGCAGAGGCCCGAGTCCGGGGGCGCCTGAGTCCTTGAGTCAGGGGCGGCCGTCCTGGGGGAGGGGGCGGGAGGAGCCCCGCCCACTCGGCCTCTGCCGCGCATGTCACTGAGCCGGCAAGGGACGTCAGAACTGTCCAATGGGAGGTTCCGGGGGCGGGGCGACGACACACGGCCCCGCCCCACCGCCATGGGCGGGCGGACGTCACAAAAACCGGCGGAGACGTAACCGCCCCGCGCCGTCTCTCGGCTGTCGCTTGTTCGCTGCCCTGTGCGGCCTCTGGTGGCCCGGTCCAGCGGTCATGACGCCGGAAGGTCTGCGGAAGCCGGCGATGGTAAGCACGGGGCTGGGCGTCTGACACGGGCGACAGGAGGGTCGGTGGGAGGCGACTGAAGCTCGCAGTGAGGGTGGCCCCTGCACTCACATTCGGGGTCTCTGCCCCCAAGCTCAGTCGGCCCGGTCCTTGCCGCATATTCAGCTGTCAGGGTGGGCCGAACCAACACCGGGCCCCTGGGCGGCCTGGAATCTCCCGAGCGCGGAGACCTCATCCCCTTCCCGCGGTTCCGTACACTTAGGGGTCGGAAGGGTCCTACTCAGTCTGCAGGTTTTTGCTTGAGGGCGTCTCAAGACCCCTGTCTACAGAGCCAGTCGGGGTGCACCCAGGGGGATGAACGATGGGACCCCCAGAGGACCCGGTTTCCCCCAGGCTCCGGATGTGGGATTAGCAGGTGCCCAAATCCACGACCCTGCCCCACAACTCCTCCCAAGTTAATAAAACCTCATCTTGCCTCTGGACACGAGCTGCTCAGAAAGCCTCACGTATACTTCAGCTGGAAAGCACACTCTTGGCCAGGACCCCTGTATATCCTTGAAGAGTTGGCTTCTGTATTGGTTTCAGCTCTGGGCTAATGAGAGTCGGGGGGCCAGGTCAGCAGGAGACTCTCCAGCCTGTCAGACCGTCAAGTGTGATCTTTTAATTCCCCAAAGCTTTTGGTAGTCTTCTGTTTGAGTGTGTAAGATTTATTACTTTACGGGGAGAAAATGTGAGTGAACTGGAAGATAAGATGTTAGTTGTTAGGTGCTGTTTTAGTCAGCTAGGCTGCTCTAACAGAAATACCACAGAGTGGATGGCTTTAACAAAGAAAGATTTATTCTTACACAGTCCGGTAGGTTGCAAGTCCATATTCAGGGTGTCCGCTCCAGGGAAAGACTTTCCCCTTGTCGGCTCTGGAGGAAAGTCCGGTATTGCATCAGTCATTGTCCAGGGAGTGTCCTAACGCAAGAACCTCTGGTCTTAACGACGTGCTCTGCTCCCGGTGCTGCTTGCTTGATGGTAGCGAGGTTCTCAAATTGTCCTTGGTTCTTTTTCCTTTTATTCCTTGCAAGCTAAAAGCGTTAAGGGTGGGGCTAGCCATACTCCAGGGAAACTTCCCCCATAGCAGGAATTCACAGCCCCACCCTAATCCTTTAACATACAGGTTAGCAAAACCACACAATGGAGGACATTTCCAAGATACTGGGAACCATATCCCAGCCACATGGCTGCACACATTTTTGGGGGGACACAATTCCAACCATGACAGGTGCCTTCCGGTCAGATCCAACTCCTAGCAACCCGACGTGCAATAGAACAGAACTGTACCTGGTTCTGGATTCAGACGGAATCTTTGGTTCCTTTTTCATGAGAAAACCACAGTACGAGATAGGTGTGTTTAAGTTCTCAGATGTATGTTTCATTATGTGGGTCAGTTTTCCTAAGCGCGTGCATCTCTTGAAAAACTTGAAACCTAAGCAGCTATGCTATTGATGGAGCGTTGGTGTTTCAGGGGTGGGACTGTCATCCTCCAGGGAGAGCAGGAGGGAGTCCTGAGCGGGGCAGGTCGTGCACAGCTACCACCTGTCAGTGGAGGCCGAGGGTTGCCGTGACGTTGAGCAAGGAGCTTCCAGACTTAGGAGGGAATAGGAAGAAAAGCCTGGTGACCTGCAATTCAGCCAGTTAAAACCCTGTGGGTGACAACCAGTAATGCCGCTGGCAGAGGATGGCAGCATTTCCTGAAGTTCCACTGTGGCAGTTCAGGGCTTACTGGATGACAGCTCACAGCAACAGTAAATACTTTCACAGAACATGAGGAAAACCTTTAAAACATTGTGTTAATCTTTGACAATCTCAGGTGGTTTATCAGATCAAACCCCAAGTGTGTTAAATAAGCAACTCACTTATGAAAATACTCGCCAGCTTCCGACAAAGTAGCAGTACAAATGCAGATTACATTTGTCACTTTATTTACAAAGAGATTTGAAATTTTTCACTTTTGATGGTTTGTACTTCTACGAATGTTACTAGTTACAGGGTTAGGTCTAAGGTTCCTTTTTAGTAAAGCTGCTGCCAATTGAAAAGAAAAGCAATTGAAAAGTAAAATATGGCTTATATAAATTCCTCTGACTCGATGGCACTTGGCTGGCTATCTCAAATAGATGATATGTGTAAAGGTTAAACAAAATTGGCATGATATGTCTGTATATGAGGTTCCTTCTTAAGAACTCTGTCCTTTCCTGTGGTCTAGTCCATCCCTCTGGCCTGGTGGTGAAGTGCTACGGCTGCTAACCAAAAGGTCAGCAGTTCAGATCCGACAGGCACTCGTTGGAAGCTATGGGGCCGTTCTCCTCTTGCTATAGGGCCGCTATGAGTCAGAATCAACACGAGGGCAGTGGGTTTGTTTTTTTTTTGGTTTAGTTCATCCTTCTGCTAACACTGTACTTTCCAGGTTCCTGTCATTTTAAAATCTTCGATGCACATTAGACAATGCCCAGCCTCACAGTTCAAAACAATTTGTTGATTTTTAGCCATTCTCTGTATTAGTGTGATAACAGTGGTGGTGGTGGTGGTGGTTGGGTGCCCGCCCGTGAGCGGGTGGCAGTGACTGGGTGTACACCAGATCAAATACTGCCTGTGCTGTCCTCGTCGCTGTGGCTTTGTCTGAGCCCATCATTGCGGCCATGGTGTCAGTGCTGTTGAGGAGTGTCCTCTTTTTCACTTACCCTTTACTTTGGCACAAGTCTGTTTCTTTGGGGACTGGTCCCTCCTGATAATGAGTCCAAAATGTGTAAGAACAAGCCTCACCATCCACTTTTCAAAGGAGCATTCTGCCTGTAGGTCTTTGAAGACAAATTTGTTGTTTGGGCAGTCCATGGTATATTCAATATTCTTTGCAACACCATAATTCAAAGACACCACCAACACTTCTTTGACCATTGCATTGTCTTTGCAATGAGCAAATTTATTGCTAGAGAACTCTTTAAAGTGTTGAAAAGCAAAGATGTCTTTTCAGTTATCTTATATGCTTGTGAAAAATGGACAACGAATAAACACAACCAAAGAAGAGTGTTTGTTAGATCCTAAAAAAATATGGTTTGAGTACTGTTTTAGTCAGCTAGGGCTGCTCTAACAGAAATAGCACAGAGCGGATGGCTTTAACAAAGGAAGGTTTATTCTTACACAGTCCGGTAGGCTACAAGTCCAAATTCAGGGTGTCTGCTCCAGGGGAAGGCTTTCCCCTTGTCAGCTCTGGAGGGAAGTCTGGTATTGCATCAGTCTTGTTTAGGGAGCATCTTGGTGCAGGAACCTCAGGTCTGAAGAATGTGCTCTTCTCCCGGTCCTACCTGCTTGATGGTGTAAGGTTCCCAGATCTCTGCCTGCTTCCCTTTCCTTTTATCTCTTGCAGGATAAAAGGATCAAGGATGGGGCAAGCCATACTCTAGGGAGACTCTCTTTACAGTGGAGCAGGCAGGTGATCTTATAAAGGGATTTACAGTCCCACCCTAATCCTTTAACATACAGCACAGGAAAACCACAAAATGAAGGACAGTCACAAGACACTGGGAATCATGGCCCAGCCACAGGGCTACACCTATTTTTGGGGGAACACAATCCAATCCATGACAAGTACTTAAAAAGTTAAAAAAACAAAACCAAACCACAGATCTGTCAGGGGCACTGACATCTCAGTGACACAGACGTCTTTCTGAGTACATGGGCTGTCTTTCCATTTATTTCATTCTGCTTTTATGTAACCCACTGTTTTATAAACCAGTGTTTATTGTGTAGTGAAATTGTGCAGACGGTTTAGAGTTCCTGTTGATGTCGTCTCTTCCCTGAATACTATTTTCCTTACTACACCTTTGATTATATTTGTATGGTACGTTTGCCACAACTGATGAACCCTTTTTATGTGCCGTCCAGTTAGTGCCAGCTCCTGGTGACGGACACACTGCCCGGTGTGTGCCGTCCTCACAGGTGTTACGTTTGGGCCCATTGCTGCAGCCATGTAGCAGCCCATCTCGTCCAGTGTCTCTCTCTTTTTTGCTGACCCTCATGTTTACCAAGCATGAGGTCATTCTCCAGGGACTCATTCCTCCTGATAACTGGCAAAGCACAGAAGACAGTCTCACCATCCTCCTTTCCAAGGGGCATTCTGGCTGTACTCTGTCCAAGATACACTTGTTTGTTCTTCTGACAGTCCATGGCAAATTCAGTATTCACTAACACCGTAATTCAGAGCATCAGTTCTTTGGTGTTCCTCTTTCATTGTCCAGTGGAAGACACCTGTTGATGTCTTGACCGCTGCTTCCATGGGCATTGATTGTGGATCCAAACAAAAGGACTTCCTTGACAACTTCAGTCATTTTTCTGTGTACCCTGATGTTCCGTATTGGTCAAGTTGTGAAAATATTTTTGTTTTCTTTATGTTGAGATGTAATCCATTTTTAACACTGTGGTCTTTGATCTTCATTGGTAAGTGCTTCAATTCCTCTTCACTTTCAGCAAGCAAGGTTGTGTCATCTGCATAATGCTGGTTGTTAATGAGTCTTCCTCCTATCCTGATGCCCTATTCTTCATATAGTCCAGCTTCTCAGATTATTTGCTCAGCATACAAATAGCATAAGCATGGTGAAAGGATACAACCCTAACGGACACCGTTACTGGTCTTAAATTATCCAGTATCCCCCTATGCTGGTTAATCAACTGTCTCTTTATCTTTCTGTAAGTTGCAGATGAGCACAATTAATTGTTCTGGAATTTCCATTCTTTACAATATTTACAATAGTTTGTGAGCCACACAGGCTGATGCCTTTGCATAGTCATTAAAAGACAGATAAAAATCTTTCTGTTATTTTCTGTCGTCAGCCAAGAACAATCTGACATCAGCAATAGCCCACATTCTGCGTCCTCTTCTGAATGCAACTTGAATTTCTGGCAGTTCCATGTCAGTGTAGTGATGCGTTGCTTTTGAATGATCTTCAAAATTTTGCTTGCATTTGATATTAATGATACTATTTAATTTCTGCATTCTGTAGGATCACCTTTCTTTGGAATAGACATAAATATAGATCTCTTCCAGTCAGTTTGTTAGATAGTGGTCTTCCAAATTTCTTGCCGTAGAAGAGAGGGCACCTCCAGCACTGTATCCATTTGTTGAGATTTCTGTCAATTCCTGGAGTCATGTTTTCCAGAAATGCCTTCAGTGCAACTTGGACTTTTTTCCTTCAGTACTACTGGCTACTGATTATATTCTGCTTCATGAGACGGTTGAACATCATCCATTGAACCGTTCAGCAGTATGGTATCATGACTCTGCATATTCCTTCCATCTTCTTTTGATGCTTCTTGCATTATTTAATTTTTTCCCCTTAGAATCCTTCAGTGTTGCAGATCAAGGCTTGAGTTTTTTTTCCAGTTTTTTTCAAATGCCAAACATGTTCTTCTCTTTTGGTTTTCTTTCTTTCTTTAAAATTAAATTGCATTGTGATTTAAGAACGGTTTTACAATCTATATAATTTTGCCATATAACACCTGGAACTTTCGTTGCTATTCTAACTGCTCTCCCCTCCCCCCTTTTTGGTTTTCTTAACTAGTCTGTCTTAGTCTGGAAGCTCAGCTGAAACTGCCTGCCATAGGTGACCCTGCTTATATGTCAGTTTTCTGTACTGTAGCCATTCTAACAGGTGTATAGTGATATCTCATTGTTGTTTTACTGTGCAATTCTCTAGTGAGATAACTTAAGCTTCTTTTCATAAGTTTGTCGTCTGTATGTGGTATCTGTTTATCCAGGTGTCTGTATATCTCTTGACCATTTTGTAATTGGGTTGTTAGTTTTCTTATTATTGGGTGTCTAGAGAGTTCTTTGTATGTTTTGGAAACAAGTGTTTTATCAGAGATGTGTTTTGCAGAGACTTTCTCCTGGACTGTGGCTTTTCTTTTCATTCTTTTAACATTTATCTTTCTTGGAGTATAAATTTTAAAATTTAATGTAGTCCAGCTTATCAATTTGTTATTGTATGGGTCACACTTTTGTTGTTAATCTTAAAAAATCTTCACCAAACCCAGGCGGCCTACATTTTCTTCTCTGTTACCTTGTAGAAGTTGTATAATACTGCTTCTCACGTTTAGGTCTCTGATCCACCCAGAGTTAGTATTTGAGAAACAGGTAAGCTTTTTGTCTCAGTTCCTTTTTTGACAGGTGGATATCCAGTTTTCCCAGCACTGCTTGTTGAGAAGTGTATCCTTTCTCCATTGAATTATCTTTGCTCATCTCTCAAAGATCACTATATTTGTATGGGTATATTTCTGGGCTGTCAGTTCTTTCTCTGTCTTTCCACTAATAACATACTTCTTGATCATTGTAGTTTCATGGTAAGTCTGGAATCAGGATAGTGTCCGTCTTCCAACTCTTTTCGTTTTTGGTATTGTGTTGGCTCTTCTGGATCTTTGGCCTTTACATAAGCAATTAAAAAGTCATTTTGTCAGTACCCTCAAAATAACTTGCTTGAATTTTGATTGAGATGTGCTTAATCTATAAATCAAGTTGGGAAGAAGTGGCATCTTATAAAGTCTGTATAAACGTAAAATAGATCTCCATTAATTTAAAACTTTTCATCGGAGTTTTGTAGTTTTCCTCATATTGGATCTTGTAGATACATTGTTTTAGATTTATGCTTAAGTAGCTTTTTTTAGTGCTAATTTAAATGGCATTGTATTTTTAATTTCAGTTTCCAATTGTTAATTAATTCCAGGGTTTCTTTTTGCTTTTGCTTTTGCTTTTGTTTTTTTATTCTTCAGGATTATCTATGTAGGTGATCATACAATCATAGACAATCCTCTATTTTATTTCTGTTTGTATATCTGTTACTCCTGTCCTTGTTGGTCTTATGGAGAAAGTATCTAATTTCTCATCATTAAATATGATATTGCCTGTAGCTTTTTTCCTAGGTTTTCTTTGTCAAGTTGACATTCTGCTCTATTACTAGCTTTTTTCTTTTTTTTTGAGTTGCATGAATTGACTTGTAAATGTTGAACCAATCATGAATTCTTGACAAATATTCAGTCATTGGATTCAGTTTGGTGATATTTTGTTGAGGAGTTTTGCATCTGTGTTCCTGAGACATACTGATCTATAGTTTTCCTTCCTAGTAATGTCTTTTGTCTGGTGTAAATGAAAAAATTTATTGTGCTTTTATGCACTCACACACATCACAAAATTTGAAATTTTAAGTTCTTTTAATTAAAAATTTTTTACTTTGGAAAAATACATATAACAAAAATTGCCATTTTAACCATTTTTAAGTATATAATTCAGTGCTGTTGATTACCATGTTTTATTACCATTACCACTATTTCCAAAAGGGTTTCATCACCCCAAACTACACTGGATAATTATAGAACTTAAGTATATAGAAGTTAAAAAAACATGTCATGGAAATTTAAAGGCAAAAGAACCTCATCATATAGCCTGTTTTATTCTCATCAGTTCTATTAAGTCTAATTTTGCATCACATTGTGAATATCTGAGTTTGTTAAAGATAGGTATGAAACTGTTATTAGTTGCATTTTTACCAATAACAGGTTTTTATTTAATTTTGTTGTTGAGAATATACAGAGCTAGACATACAGTAATTCAGCCTTTTTTACATGTACAATTCAGTGACATTGATTACTTTGCTCAGGCAACCATTCTCAACCACCTTTTCTGAGTTGTTCATCCCCCATTAACATAAACTCACTGCCCCCTAAGACTGCCTAGCTGATGGTTTAAGTTACCGTTTTCACTTTGAACCTATATAGTTTGTAAAAGAGCATAATGCTCAAGGAGTTTTAACATTTTTAAGTGTACAAATTCAGTAGCTGCAAATTTTTAAGAGTTCTTTTCCATTGGAGTCACACTGATTCATTTTGTTACTACTACAGTTGTAACAACATACATGAAATGTTTTTTAATAGCAAAGCTTATTAGAGTCTCAGTTCCTGGAATATGTATTGGCCGATAATCACGTAAGAACACTCACCCTAGCATGTACCAAAATTCCAGACACTCAGAAGGAAAGCAAGGATTTGGCATAAACCGTATTGTTTGCATAAACTGTTTAGGTACTATGAGCAACTCACCACTGAGAGTAGATGAGAACCTTTGTAAAATCCAAGTTCTCACACACTAGGCAGGGGCCGTCTTTGCCAGGAAGGCTTTGTAAGGCTAAGAAGTCCTAGGCCTGGAATGTTCTCTTTTCTTGTACGCTAGATACTGGAACTTTATTATGGGAAAGCACTACAGCTAGCTCTATCCAAAGGAATTGAGGGTGACCTGTGGAGCTCACTTCATTGTGTACCCACAATAAGGGTGTTACTATCCTGCTGCTGTTCTGCTGGATGGAAAATTTTTTACATCAGAATTGTTGGATGATAGTATTTTTTCTGTGGCCAGCTTCTGGATGTCAGTGGGTTGGTGATGTTTTTTCAGATACCAGGTCTTAGGGGAAACATGCTGCTCATTTGTTCCTATGGCTGTCATGCTTGTGAAAATAAGAAGTGAAGTTGAGAGTGCAGCCTCTGATATAACACCAGGTATTATAAACTCCTGGAAATTGAGACCAGGGAGTATGCTTTTTAGAGAAAAGCACTGCTGAATCCTGTATATGATAACCATATGCAAATTCACAGTGGAATGTTTTAGACTCCAATTGACTCTTTGCCAAGTGGGACTCTGAATCTCTTTCTTAAGGTCAGCAAAGCCAGTATACTTTTTTTTATGGCTTGGAAGAAAAAGCTCTTTCAGCAACCTTTAACCTGTGTGTGTGTGTGTGTGTGTGTGTGTGTGTGTGTAAATTTAATACTAGTAGATGCCGCTGAGGCTTGGGAGTGTGGGGAATGTCAGGAGCTCTAAATCATTATTTTGTTTTTATTGTGATTTTTCTCTTTCCTGAGCTCTACATTTCAGTACTTTTCTGTTTCCATGAAGTAGCCCAGAGAGGAAGATAGAAACTGAGTCTGTGATACCTGTACACAGATAGGTTAGTACTACTGCAGAAGAATATTTTCATTTAGCCAGTAAGACCCGTCTGATTGGTTCTGAAAGCATGGAGTGCTTGTGGGTATGGTCATTAGCTGACCCTGGTAGCAAGTTGGGTTCTAAAAGTCTGTTGGCCTCTCTTGTTTGGTGAGGGGAATAAGAGAAGCTTAGTACTGCAGTGTGTTTTTTTCCCTTAAAACCTCATTCATGTTTGACCTGAGCTTGATACAGTGCTGCGTGATGTGATGAGGAGTAGGACAGGAAACGGAGTAGTTTTTGTCACATAGAATTGATGGTTTTAAAAGGGAAATAACTGCTTCGTTTGTACAGCATTTCACCTTTTCCAGTGTGCTCTGGAACCTTATAGAGAGAAGTAAGAGTCGGGGCGGTCATTGCGGTTACTATCACAAAACAGTATGTATGTAAATTTTTATATGTGAAATTAATTTGAGCTGTAAACTTTCCCTAAAACACAATACAAACACAATGCTAGAAACAAACAACAAAAAAAGAAAACCCAAGTAGATGTTTTTTGGATACTAGCCAAGCCAAGTACCGTTGAGTCAGATCCGACTCATGGCGACCCTAGGGGCCAGGGTAGAACTGACCCCCGGAGTATTCAAGGAGCGCCTGGTGGATTTGAACTGCTAACCTTGTGGATATTAGTAGTGCTATTTAATCTATGAGTTAGTGAGTAAAAACACAGAGTAGGTCTGATGACTGAATCACAGGGTAGATATTTACAGACTCCCAAATGTTATTTGAGCTGCCTGTGAATTGAGTCCAGTTCCCCGGTTCTGTCACGTTTACTCACCCCCCTACACACATGTATGTTTTAGGAGTTGGTGGTCTTTGAGGATGTGGCTGTTGACTTCACCGTGGAGGAGTGGGCTTTGCTGGACCCTGCTCAGAAGATGCTCTACAGAGATGTGATGCTGGAAACACTTAGGAACTTGGCCTCGTTAGGTAAGGATAATGTCACTCCTTCACATAGTTATTTAGAGAACAAGCGCTTTGTGTTCATCAAGCCTGTTCCAAAATTTGGAATGTAGAGAGAGGAATACGTTGATCAGTAAGACATCACTGTTATGGAGCTGTACTCTAATAGTTTCTCCATGACCATAAGAATCTTTGTATTAAGCTGAGTTTTTCTTTCTGCATTGTTAAAAAACTTGAGGTTTCCTTAGTGTCATAAAGGTGGATATTGGTGTTACGGATCGTTTTGAGCTCTAGAGAATACTGGTTTTAGAAAACTTGAGAGAATCTTAGTATATCTGTTGAATTGCTTTTCATTTATGACACCTGATGTCTTTTATTGATGAAGTCTTCGAAGTAGCCAAACTCTTCAATGCCTTTTTACTTTTCACATTTGCTCACTTTTTTGGTTTCAGATAATGAGACTCCATTTAAGGCTACTGACTCTGTTTCTCAAGATATTTATGTAAAAAAATTATCAGAGGAGCATAAAACAACAGAGTTCACAAGAAATGATTCTTGGACCTCCATTTTAGGAAAAATTTGGGAAGGCCTTAACATTGAAGATCAGCAAAAAAAGCAGGAGATACCTCTAAGGTGAGTTTTACCAAAAAAAAAAGAATGTGGTATCCCAGGAGAGAATCTTAGTATTTCTGAAATAAAAAGTAAAACCCCACAGATTTGTAACTACATCTTTGTTTATTCACAAGGAATTTCACAACTAATTTTTCATTAAATATGAGTTGGACACTGACTGTTTAGAACAAAGTTCAGCTAGAAACAGCTGTCAAGAAACTCCATAAATCACAAACACTGCTTTAACAATAGGTGTGCTTGATCCTTCTTACAAAGCACTGAGTTTATCCTACTTTCAAACAATTCAGATAGGGCAGAAAACCAACACTGTTATAGAAATGATTAAAATGAAACTAATAGTAATTTCTAAATATTAATACTCAACTAATATATTACTTATAACATTTTTCTCTTTTAACAGAAATCACATGATTGAGAGCCTCTCTGAACTGAATGATCATAATCAATATGGAGAAAACTTCAGCCAGATTCTGAATATTAATGTTTTCAAGGAAAATCCTGTTCTCCTCAGTCCATATGAATACAGTGAATCTGAAAAAGTCAGCATATGTTATTCATCACTTAAGAGGCACATTACAAGTGACACTGGACACAAACTGTATCAATATCGTGAATATATGCAGACTTGTAGTAGCCCATCAGGTGTAAAAATGCATGAGCAGTCTCACAGAGCAAGAAGACCTTATGCATGTAAATTATGGGGGAAAACCTTTAGTTATCTCCAATCTGTTCAAAGTCATGAAAGGACGTATACTAAGGAGAAACCTTATGAATGTAAGCAATGTGAGAAAGCTTTCACCTGGCCCATATCCTTACGAAGACATATGAGAAGGCACACTGGAGAGAAACCCTATGAATGTAACCAGTGCAGGAAAGCTTTTAGTTGGCCTGTATCCTTAAAAAGACATGTCAGAGTGCACAATGGAGAAAAACCCTATGAATGCCATCAGTGTGGGAAGGCTTTTAAATGGCCCCTATCCTTACGAATACATATGAGTACACATACTGGAGAGAAACATCATGAATGTAAGCAATGTGGGAAAGCCTTCAGTTGGCCTGTATACTTACGAGCACATATGAGAACACACTCAGGTGAGAAACCCTATGAATGCAGTCAGTGTGGCAAAGCTTTCAAGTGGCCATTATCCTTACGAACACATATGAGTATACACACTGGAGAGAAACTTTATGAATGTAAGCATTGTGGGAAAGTCTTCAGTTGGCCTATACACTTAGAAGCACATATGAGAATGCATTCAGATGAGAAACCCTATGAATGTAAGCAATGTGAGAAAGCCTTCAAATGGCCCTTATCCTTACGAGCTCATATGACTACACACACTGGAGAGAAACCCTTTGACTGTAAACACTGCAGGAAAGCCTTCAGTCAACTCTCATATCTTCGAGAACATGTTAGAATACATACTGGAAAGAAGCCTTATGATTGCAAGGAATGTGGAAAAGCGTTTAAGTGGCCCTCATCTTTACGAAAACATATGAGATTGCACACTGGAGAGAGACCCTATGAATGTAAGGAATGTGGGAAAGCCTTCAATTGGCCCATATCTTTACGAGCACATATGAGGATGCACTCTGGTGAGAAACCCTATGAATGCACGCAGTGTGGGAAAACCTTCAACTGGGCCATGTCTTTACGAACACATATGAGTATACACACTGGAGAAAAACCCTACGAATGTAAGCAATGTGAGAAAGCCTTCAATTGTCCTAAGCATTTACGAGAACACATGAGAACACATTCTGGTGAGAAGCCCTATGAATGTAAGCAATGTAGGAAGGCCTTCAGTTATCTCCAAAACCTACGTAGGCATGAAAGAACTCACAGTAAAGAGAAACTTTATGAATGTAAGCAATGCGGGAAAGCCTTTAGTCAACTTTCATACCTTCAAGGACATGTGAGAATGCATACTGGAGACAAACCCTATGTATGTAAGGAATGTGGGAAAGCCTTCCAGTGGCCATCATTTTTATCAAATCACATGAGAGTGCATAGTGGAGAGAAACCCTATGAATGTAAACAATGTGGGAAAGCCTTTAATTGGCCCATATCCTTAGAAGCACATATGAAAACACACTCTGGTGAAAAACCCTATGAATGCAGTCAATGTGGAAAAACCTTTAAATGGCCTTTATCTTTACGAACACACATGAGTACACATACTGGGGAGAAACCTTATGAATGTAAACAGTGTGGGAAAGCTTTCAGCCAATTGTCATACCTCCGAGGACATTTGCGAATGCACACTGGAGAGAAACCGTATGTATGTAAGGAATGTGGGAAAGCCTTCAAGAGTCCTTCGTCTTTACCAATACATATGAGAATACACACTGGAGAGAAGCCATATGAATGTGAAAAATGTGGGAAAGCTTTTAATTCTTCTTCTGCTTTAAAGTATCATGTGAGAACACATAGTAGAGAAGAATACTATAACTGTAAGGTGGGAAAGCCTACTAAAAATTAATTCATGTATCATGCTCTACAAAATACACACCAGGACAAAAACCTTATAAAAATTATAAATGTGTTACTGCCTTTATTATTTCTTAATCCTTGAAGTGGACTGATAGCTTGTGTATTTCTACTTACTACTTTTCATAAATAAATATTAAGGGAGAAAGAATTCTGTAAGTATTCTTTACTACATAATATTTGACAAAAAATTCCACTGCCATATAATTAATCTGAGTCATAGCAACTCTATGGGAGAGACTACAGTTGCTCAGGATTTCCAAGGCTGTAAATCTGTAAGGAAGCACACCATGTGTTTTAGTCAGCTAGGCTGCTCTAACAGAAATACCACAGAGTGGATGGCGTTAACAAAGGATGGTTTATTCTTACACAGTCTGGTAGGTTGCAAGTCCATATTCAGGGTGTCTGCTCCAGGGGAAGGCGTTCCCCTTGTCAGCTCTGCAGGAAAGTCCGGTATTGCATCAGTCTTTGTCCAGGGAGCGTCCTGGCGCAGGAACCTCAGGTCTCAAGGACGCGCTCTTCTCCCAGTGCACATCTCTTGATGGTGTGAGGCTCCCAATTGTCCTTTGTTTCTCTTTCCCTTTATCTCTTGCAAGCTGAAAGCATTAAGGGTGGGGCAAGCCATACTCCGGGGAAACTACCCCTTCAGCAGGGCAGGGAAGTAATTCTATGTGGGAATTTACATCCCCACCCTAATCCTTTAACATACAGTTTAGTGAAACCACACAATGGAGGACAGTCCCAAAATACTGGGAATCATATCCCAGCCACGTGGCTACACATATTTTTGGGGGGACACAATTCAAACCATGACACCATGCCTTACTCCTGCAGGGCAGCTGGTAGGTTTCAACCGCTAATGGCTTTTCCCCTTTCAGTTAGCAGTCAAGGGCTTTAATTACTTTGCTGTCAGGGTCCCTCAAGTTTTGATACGTGTTTTTTTCTTATTTAGTAAAATAAAGTTACTTTTCAGTGTTTTGAGGTACATTTTTAATATGAATAATTTTTTATGTAATTTTATGGGGTTCTATAATGATTGTTAAAATAATAACAATGGTGTTTGTTTTTCTTAAATAGGTCTAGTGTGGCAGTTCATCTCTTACAGCAACCCTGTAGGCCTGTTTTAGTCATCTGGTGCAGCTCTAACAGAAATACCATGAGTGGATGGCTTTAGCAAAGAAAAGTTTATTCTTACACAGTCCGATAGGCCACAAGTCTGAATTCAGGGTGTCCATTCCAGGGGAAGGCTTTCCCTCTGTCAATTCTTGAAGAAGATCTTTGTACTGTATGTCTTTGGCCAGGGAGCATGCTGGTAAGGGAACCTCAGGTCTCAAGGACATGCTCTTCTCCCAGTGCTGCTTTTTTTTTTTAATTTTTATTTAACATAACTGAGTGAAAATGTACATTCACATGTAAATTTACATGTCCCCCTATATGCAGCTTCCACTGCTCTCCCTGTCTGGTGACAGCACACTATTCCTCTCTGCTCCATACAGGTCTCATCCTCCCAACAGTCTCCTTTTCCCTCCTCTCCGTCCACTCCCCTTCCTCCAGCCAGAGGTCGGCAAGATGATATCCTATAGATGTATAGAACCATAAAGTGCTTCCAATATATGGTTACTCTGCATTGCCAAGTCCAATCCATTCCTGTCCAAAGAGTGGACCTTTGTTATAATTTATGGGAGAGGGCAGCATCAGGGAAGGGGGCCATGCTCTCAGAGGAACCCCAAAACCGCTGGACCATCAATTGAGGTCTTTTAGTGGAGATCTCAGGATGCACCTCTTTTTATTCTTGTGTTGGCAGTGAGGCTCCTCTCTGTGAGCTCCGTCGTGGCTATCACTGGTGGTGGCCGGGCACCATCCGGTTCTTCCGGTCCCAAGTCGATGTAGGCACCCACTCTTGTGGGTCTCTCCGTCCTCTCGGTTGTCTTTACCTCATGCCGTTTTGGCCCTGGGTGAGCATCCGTTCCTGCTGAGTTGGGACCATTTGCTGTGTCCCAGTGCTGCTTTTTGAATGGTCAGTTTACCAGTTTTCTGTTTGCTTCCCTCTTGTTATCTACCATAGGATGAAAGGATAAAAGCTGGTGCAAACCACACTCCAGGGAAATTCCCTTGGCAAGGGTGTTACAGTCCCTCCTTAATCCTCTCTTAACAATCATTCTATTAGGCACAGGCAGAGATTAGGATGTATAGAATAGGAAGGTCAGAAAATATTGGGAATGATGGCTCAACCAAATGGCCACACACAGTTTTGGGGGGACACAGTTCAATCCATGACAAGTGCTAATCAGTATCATTTTAGTCCTCTCTCATCCTAATCTTCCTATCATACAGATGGAGAAACTTAAACATAGGGCTTTGCCTAAATTCATGTAACTCATAATAATGGTATTTCTGTTTTGAAGAGTTCACATGTTGTGCCACTTATATTAACACTGTTGAAAAACTTGAAATTCAGAAAAATACCAGAAAAAATGTAAATGCTTAGTTTTATGACCATAGCATTAAAAGACTCCTTCAGCTGTGTGATTTCCTTTTAAATGACATTATGGAAATAGCAAAAGTGTAGAGATCCCAGACATATCAGGAGGTAAGTGTGGGCCCCATGGAAGTGTTCATTTGGGTTATGGTCATATGTAGCATAAATATGCATTTATGAAAACTCAGAGCTGCCCTAAAAATTGTGAATTTCTCTGTATTTTTTAACAAATGAACATAAAACTGCCAAGCAACAAGCACATTATCTGAGCCATGTGTAAAATTACATTCTTGCACCTTAATTTCTGGAATGCAACATTTTTTCCCAAATCTTGGGATCCTCCTTGTGAAGAAATAAAGGACTGGGGAAGGACTTGTGCTCCATTATTTATTTTCAGAAGACTATAATTGGGAAACCCCTCTATGGCCACACCTGTTTTCAGCTGACACACACTGATGAGAGCAAGACATTTGGAATCTGTCCTCATGATTACACCAATGTCTTTGGTTCTTAATGCTGATATAACAAATACCACAGATGGGTTGCTTTAAGAAACAAGTTTATTTTCAAGCAGTTTCAGAGGCTGGAAGTCGGAATTCCTGGTGCTAGCTCTAGGGGAAGTCTTTGTCTCCTTTCTGTTCCTTGAATTTTGGTGATCTTCATGTGACATGGTATCTACCTGCATCTCTGCTTGCTTGCTACTTGCTTAATCTGCTCTTTTATATCGCAAAAGACATTGATTTAAGACTTTTGTTGTTGTTAGGTTCTGTGGAGTCGGTTCCAACTCATAGTGACCTGGTCTTGCACCATGTCTACAATCATTTTTATGATTAAGCCCATCATTGCAGCCACTGTATCAATCCATCTCATTGAGAGTCTTCCTCTTTTTCTCTGATCCTCCACACTCCTAAGTATGATGTCCTCCAGGGACTGATCCCTTCTGACATGTCTAAAGTGTGTAAGTCACACTCTTGCCATCTTTACTTCCAAGGAACATCCTGGTTGTACTTCTTCCAGAACAGATCTGTTGGTTCTTTTGGCAGTCCATGGTACATTCACTGTTCTCCAGTACTACAATTCAAAGACATCAATTCTTGTTTTGTCTTCCTTATTCATCATCCAGCTTTCACATGCGTATGATGTGATTAAAAATACCATGGCTTGGGTCAGGTGCAGCTTAGTTTTCAAGGTGACAGCTTTACTTTTCAATACTTTAAAGAGGTCCTTTGCAGAAGATTTTCCCAAAGCCATGTGTCTCTTGATTTCTTCACTGTTGTTTCCATGGACATTGATTGAGGACCCAAGTGAAATAAAATCCTTGACAGCATCAATACTTTCTCTGCTTTTCACAACGTTGCTTACTGGTCCCATTGTGAGAACTTTTGTTTTCTTGATGTTGAAGTGCAATCCGTATTGAAGGCTGTGGTCTTTGAACTTCATCAGTAAGTATTTCAAATCCTCTTCAGTTCCAGCAAGCAAGGTTGTGTCATCTACATCACGCAGGTTGTTAATGAGTCTTCTTCCAATCCTGGTGCCTCGTTCTTCATATATTCCAGGTTCTCAGATTATTTGCTTGGCATACAGATTGAAAAGATATAGTGAAAGGATACAACCCTGACACACACTTTTCCTAACTGTAAACCATGCAGTGTTTCCTTCTTCTGTTCACATGACTGCCTCTTGATCCATGTATAATTCTTTAACAGTACAATTAAGTGTTCTGGAATTCCCCTTCTCTGCAATATTAGCCATAATTTGTTATGATAAACAGTCAAATGCCTTTGAATAGTCAATGAAACACAAGTAAACATCTTTCTGATATTCCCTGCTTTCACCCAAGATCCATCTGACAGCAGCAACGATATCCCTGGTTTTACATCCCCTTCTGAATCCAGCTTGAATTTCTGGCAGTGCCTTGTCAGTATACTGTTGCAGTTGCTTTTGAATGATCTTGAGCAAAATTTTACTTGTGTGTGATATTGATGGTATTGTTTGGTAATTTCTGCATTTTGTTGGATCACCTTTCTTGGGAATAGGCATAAATACATACTCTCCCAGTCAGTTGGCCAGGTAGCTATCCTCCAGCTTTCTTGGCATAGATGAGTGAGCACTTCCAGCACTGCATCTGATTGTTGAAATGTCTCAGGTGATATTCCATCAATTCCTGGAGCCTTGTTTTTCACCAGTGCCTTCAGTGCATCAACTTCTTCCTTTAGTACCATCAGTTCCTGATCATATGCTACCTCTTCAAATGGCTGAACATCAATCAGTTCTTTCTGGTGTAATAACTCTATGTATTTCTTCCATCTTTTGATGCTTCCTCAGTCATTTAGTGTTTTCTCTGTAGAGTATTTCACTATTGTAACTCGAGACTCGCTGTCTTTCTTCAGTTCTTTCAGCTTGAGAAATGCGAATGTGTTCTTCTCTTTTGGTTTTCTATTTCCAGCACTCTGCACTTGTCATTATAATACTTTGTTTTCTCGAGCTGCAACTGGACATCTTTTGTTCTTCTTTGTCATTCTTTCCTTTTGCTTTAGCTGCTTGACATTTGAGACTTACCCTACACTAATACTGCCTCTTTAGCACAACAAAGAAAGCCATTGTTCTAACATAGGATTATTAACCATACGTATGTTGTTAGGTGCTGTCCAGAGGTTTCTAACTCGTAGCAACACTAGGTACAACAGAACAAACCACTGTACAGTCCTGTTCCATCCTTAATCATTGCTGTGTTTGGCCCATTGTTGCAACCACTGTGTCACTCCTTCACATTGAGGGTCTTCCTCTTTTCCACTGACCCACTGCCTTCCTAATGATGACCCTGTACCTTACTGATCCTCTCCAAAGATTGAGTCCTCCTAATAAAATGTTCCTGCCACTTGTCAGTTTGTTGTACTGTGAGGGCTTGGGTGTTGCTGTGATGCTGGAAGCTATTCCACTGGTATTTAGATAACAGCAGGGTCACCCATGGTGAACAAGTTTCAGCTGAGTTTCCACACTAAGACTACGAAGAAAGAACCAGCAGTCTATTTCTGAAAAGAATTAGTCAGTGAAAACCTTATGAATAGCAGCAGAACATTGTCAGCTGTCAGAAACTTATCCCCCCAGGTTGGAAGGCACTCAGAGGGCGACTGGGGAAGAGCTGCCTCCTCAAAGTAGAGTAGACCTTAATGGCATGGATGGAGTAAAGCCTTTGGGATTTTCATTTGATGATGTGGCACTGGTCTAAATGAGAAGAAACAGCTGTAAATATCCATTAATAACAGGAACATGGAATGTATGAAGATGAATCTAGGAAAATTGGAAATTGTCAAAAATGAAATGGAATACATAAACATCAATATCCTAGGCATTAGTGAGCTGAAATGGACCAGTATTGACCATCCCACTGCATTTGCTGAGAATCAAACCAGGGCCAGCTGCTTGGAAGGCAAGCTATGCTCACCATTATATCACTAACACTGCACAGGACAAGGGTAGCTGGGTTGAAAGTAGGTAGGGTACAACATAATAAAAAGGGTCTTCCAATAAGCATGTTCTATTTTTGACAACCCATGGCATCCATATTTGTGAAGCTATAGTGGCCATATTTATTTGTCACTGTTTTTTTTTTTTTTTTTGTCTTGACAGCCACGATAAGTTACAGGGCTCCACAACATGTAGAAATTATTAAAATTTATTATCATAATGGGTGTTCCATTTGCCAGACATTCCATGCATTATGTGAAATTTACAAAGTGCATAATTATCCCAAGACAACAATTTGAAGTTTAATCAAAAAATTTGAGACAACCAGGTCTGGTGCCAATCAGACAATGCTTGTGCATCAACGAACTGCATGTTTCAGTGAAAACTACCAGCGTTTGTCAGAGTGAACCCAAGAACTCATCCCAATCCATTTCTCACTGAGCACAAGAACTGGGCCTTTCATCAACCACAGTTTGGCAGATTTTGTATCTGAACTTGGAGCTTTTAGCCTTACAAAATTTTTCTAATTCAAGAACTTGTTTTATTCAATTTCAAAGATAGAACACCCTTACTAGAAGACCCTTTATTAGCAGCTGCCAGAATGGGCACTCCATAAGAAGTGAGTCTGCTGGCAGATAATTGTTAAATCAGAATTAAGCAGATACAGCATGGGGTACATATACATTTGTAAGATTTCCCAAGACTGTATCCACTGTGTTTTCTACTAACTTTGCTTGTAGCAGCTATTGCTCTATGTCATAGGTGGTAGGTTATGGCTACAGGGGCCCAGCTGCTTGTGACAGTAATCTATAGGCCTATTACATCCCTTGTATTTCTGAGTAAGAACACCTAATCCATTGCAATAAACCTCATGTACAAAAAGTGGAAACTCAAAGTGATAGCTAGGAAATCCTAAAGTGAGTGTTTCAAAGCTTCTTTCAACTTAGTTTTTGCCCCTTGCTCTTCTAGGGTAAGATGGAAGGAATCATGGTCAGAGGCTTTCAAATATTTACACAAAGACTGTACCATAAGAGAATAATTAGGAATCCAAGTTGGGCAATAACCACAGAAATTTCTCTTAATTGTTTCTTACTTCAGGCAAGGGAAAAGCAACAATAGCTTCTTTTCTTTTGGAATTAATACAAATGCCTTCTTCGTAGATTAAATGGCCTAGGTATTTGGCAGAAAGATGAACTGCAACTTTTCTTTTGAAACTTTAAATTCACCAAGAACTAAATATTTTAGCAATTCAATACTATCCTCTGGACAAGCTTGCTGAGAGATTGAGCATATCAGCAGATATTCAACATAATGTAGCAAAACAGACTAGTTGTAAATTGCAAAGGTTGTAAATCCACATTCTAAATTTGAGACAAATTCCTGGAAGGCTCTGTAAAACCTTCAGTCATGACATTCCATGTTAGTTGTTGATTTTCCCCAGTAAAAGCAAATAGATATCTACTTATAGCAAGACTGCGTCTCAAATATTTTGGACATCTTCACAGGAGGGATCAGTCCTTGCAGAAGGACATCATACTTTGTAGAGCGGAGGGTCAGCGAAACAGAGAAAGTATAGATTGACAAAGTGACTGCAACGATGGGCTTAAGCATAGAAACAATTGTGGACAAGGTGCAAGATCAGGCAGTGTTCCATTATGTTGTGCATAGGGTCGCTATGAGTCAGCAGCAACTCGATGGTGTCTAACAACAACAATAGGGCTCAACAGGAATAAAGAAAAATGAACAACAGAGGTCTATAAGAGTAAATCACACTGCTTCACAAGAAATTTGGGAAAGTAACAGATGTGGGGTTAGGAACAACGTGGTACTTAGGAATAACAACGTTATTTTATTGAATGTAGGTCTTGAACAAAACCCCACCGTCTCCCATAAGATTTCCTAACTGGAAGGAGGGGGTGTTGAAAAAGCTAATGTGAGCAACAATTAACCCTTAAGAAAGACATTCTTGAATGATAGGAGTTACTCTTCTGCTTCTCTTTTAACTGAGTATTGGAGAATCTTAGGCAAAGACTTAGATGTGTCCACCTGCATTTTAATAGGTTCAGCAGACAGGACCCTGTCAACATCCATCAGCCTCATGGCCCACAGAGTTTTGGGGACTTTAGAAATACCTTCAAGGGGGAGAGGACCTTTTGGAACTGAATTTTGCAGAGGTTTTATATGGACTTGCATATGGCAAAATAATTACTTCCTTCAGAGTGTTGTCTATTCCTGAGTTTTGATAAGCAAGATGAATAATATTTTGACCTTTATATTGTAGATGGTAATTCCATTTAGATAAAACATATCTTCCTAGTAAATGAATAGGTGTTTCAGGAGAAATTGGCACAGGTTGAAAATGAAATAGTGTTTGTTCCTTACATGTAATTCACACTGCAACTGAAGGTTTTTACTCCAGGGTTTTTTTTCAGGAACATGGGATTTATTGTGGATAAGGTACCCTTTAAATCAATTAGAATTTACAAAGTTCTCCATTAATGTACATAGTTGTTTCACCTTAATAGTTTAGTGATATCATAGGAAAAGCTCCTGTTTTGTCCTGGAGCCCCTTCATTCTGAATGAGAGGAAAAAGGAGTGGCTGAGGTGGAAACCCTCTGTTTATTCTTTAAAGAATTTGCTTTCCAAATTACCAGATTTTCTACAGTAGTGGTAGAGACCAGTTTTAGATCCAAGACACAGTCAACAATTACAAATTACAGCAATAAAGGAATAAATATGTATATGTTCAGAATATTCAATTAATATACAACAGAGAATTCAATTTGTTTAAGAATAAACAACATCAAGTTCAGAAATGGATATATGTAAAAGATCTATACACAGAAAACTACAGACCTTACTGCAAGAAACCAAATGAGACTTATAAAAGTGGAGAAACCTACATTGCTCAGGGATAGGAAGACTTAACATTGTGAAAATGTCTATTTTACCCAAAGCAGTCTACTTATATAATGCAATACGAATACAAATTCCAGCATCATTTTTTAAATGAGATGGAGAAAAAAATCATCAAATTTGTTTGGAAAGGGAAGAAACCCCGGATAAGTAAAGCACTACTGAAGAAGAACAGAGTAGGAGGTCTTACACTACCTTACCTTAGAACCTATTACACTGCCATGGTAGTTAAAACAGCCTGGTACTGGTACAGAAGAGACATATAGACCAGTGGAACAGAATTGAAATCCCAGAAATATTACCATCCTCCTATGAACAGTTGATATTTGACAAGGGCCCAAAGGTCGTAACTGGAGTAAAAGTAGTGTCTTTAACAAATGGTGTTGGCAAAACTGGATATCCATCTGCAAAAAACTGAAAGAAGACCTATATCTCACACCTTACACAAAAACTAACTCAAAATGGATGAGGGACCTAAATATCAAACCTAAAATGATAAAGATCATGCAAGAAAAAATAGGGTCAACAATGGAACTCTTAACGCCCAGCTTAGACAGACTACAAAGTCTGACCAACAACACGTTAACAACAGAAGAGAAAATAGATAAGTGGGAATTACTAAGAATCAAACACTTACACTCACCCAAAGACTTCACCAAGAGAGTTAAAAGACCACCTACAGAATGGGAAAAAATATTTGGCAACTAAATGTTGGACTGACGTCTGATCTCTATTACCTACAAGATATTGCAAAATGTCAACAAGAAAAATGTAAATAACCCAACTAAGCAATGGGCAAAGGAAATAAATAGACACTTCATCAAAGAAGGCAGCCAAAAGACACATGAGGAAATGCTCATAATCATTAGCCATTACAGAAATCCAAAACAAAATTACAATGAGATACCATCTGATCCCAACAGGGCTGGTAATCAAAAAAAAAACACAAAATAACAAATGCTGGAGAGGCTGCAGAGAGGTAGGAACTCTCCTACACTGCTGGTGGGAATGCAAAATGGTACAACCTCTTTAGAAAGCAATTTGGCACTTCCTTAAAAAGCTCAAAATAGAAACACTATGTGATCCAGCAAACCCACTGCTCAAAATATATCCTGAAGAAATAAAGGCAGCCACGTGAACAGATACATGCAAATGAATGCTTATTTCAGCACTGTCCACAAAAGCAAAAAGATGGAATCAATCTAGGTGCCCATCAACAGATGAATGGATAAACAAACACTGATACATATAGTCACTGGAACATTATGCAAGGATAAAGAACAATGATGATTTTAGGAAGCATCTCATAACCTGGTTTCAACCAGTAGACATTATGCTGAGTGAAATCAGTTAGCGGCAAAAGGACAAGTATTGCATAAAACCTCTGCTATAAGGACTGAAACATAGACTTCTGTGCAGAGAAAAGGCTCTTTGATGGCTACAAGGTGGGGGGAAGGAGAGGAGGGGTTGGCCGCAGATTACGTACTACACAGGAATTTGGTTAGGTGAAAGCAGTGACAGCATGCAGTAGAGAGCAGACCAACATAACTGGACCACACCATAAACTGAAAGATTTTCTAAACTCAACCCAATATTTGAAAGGATAGAGTAGAAGGGATAGGGGCCTGGGGACCATGTTTTCAGGGAACATTGAGGCCAATTGTCATAACTAGTCTTTTTCTAAGAGGGTCTGCTGCACCCCATATTGATTAGTGGCATCTGGGGTCTTAAAAGCTACCAAGCTGCCATCTGAGGTACACCAAATGGTCCCAACTTATCTGGAACAGATGAACAACAACAACTGAGGAAATGCATCCAGGAGACAGAGGATCCCTGTGATGTGAGACTGTATTAACACATGACCAGAATCAGATGATGCCTAGCCACCATCAAAGGCAGCCATGATGGGAGACACAAGAGTCCCTCAGTCAACACAAGAAAAAGAGGTGTGCAGCTCGAGGACTCTACTAAAAGACCAGAAATGATGGTCCAATAGCCTGGAAGGTCCCCTGAGAACATGGCCCCTAGACCTGCTGCTGGCCTTGACCAGAAGCTGGTACTGAGGTCAACTCTTCAGACAAGAGTGGACTGTACTCAGAGACACAGTGTGACCATATGGTATGTATACTTTATAGTTATATACAGTTATAGCAAGCTGTCCTACTGGTTTCTTTCTAGATGGGAGAGAAGAGGGTGGAGAGGAGGGGACAGGTGCTCATTACGAGGATGCTAGAAATACAAAGTGAAAAGGAGGAATGTGCTGTCACTGGATGAGGAGAGCAGATGGAGCTGTAGATAGGTGGGCAGGAAAATTGATTTGGATTTTATACTTTCACTTAATCATGATAAAAAAAAATGGATACAACAGTTTGCAGTGGTGTCCTAGAAACGTAAGACTCCTTCCAGCGTTGTGCAATGGGAATTTCTGTGGTGATGTAAAGAAAATGTCAGATGTCTGCACTGCCTGTGTTGTAGTTACTAACTACATATAACTATTGAGCACATGAGATGTGACAAGCAGTTTAGTAATTATATTCGTAATTTATTTTAATTAACTTAAACATAAAACAACTTCATGTGTCTTATGAGGTGCCTTTGAGTTGGTTCCAACTCATAGCAACCCTATGTACAACAGAATGAAGCAATGCCTGGTCCTGCACCACCTCACAATTGTCGCTATGCTTAAGCCCATTGTCACAGCCACTGTGCCAGTCTATCTCACTGAGAGTCTTTCTCTTTTTTGCTGACCTTGTATTTTATCAAGCATAATGTCCTTCTCTAGGGACTGGTCCCTCCTGGTAACATGTTCAAAATATGTAAAACGCAGTCTAACTATCCTTGCTTATAAGGAGCATTTTGGCTGCATTTCTAACAGAGACTTATTTATTCTTTTGGCAGCCCATGGAATATTTAATTTCTTCAACATCAAAGACATCATAATAAAGCAAAAGGTCACTAAAGAAAAAGACATAATAGGCCAAAATGGGTGTCAGAAGAGACTGTGAAACTCGCTGTTGAATGAGGAGCAGATAAAGTGAAAAGAAGAAATGATGAAATAAAAGAGTTTAATTGAAGATTTCAAAGGGCAGCTTGAGAAGACATAGTCAAGTATAATGAAACGTGCAGAGACCTGGAGCTAGAAGTCAAAAAGAACACACTTGGCAATTGTCAAGCTGGAAGAAGTGAAGACAAAATTCAACACTGAGTTACAATTTTGAAGTATTCTATGGGCAAAATATTGAATGATAAAACAAACAAATCCAAACTCATTGCTGTCAATTCCAACTTATAATGGCCCTACAGGGCAGAGAAGAACTGTTCCATAGAGCTTCCAAGGAGTGCCTGGTGGATCTGAACTGCCCTCCTTTTGGTTAGCAGACATATCTCTTAACCACTATGCCACCTGGCTTTCCCAACTGAATGATGTAAGAAGCATTAAAAGAAGATAGAAGGAATACACAGAATCACTATACCAAAAAGAATTGGCCTGTGTTCAGCTGTTTGAGGAGGTAATATATGATTAAGAATCAGTATTTTGAAGGAAAAAGTCCAAGCTGCACTGAAGGCACTGGTGAAAAACAAGCCTCCAGAAACCGATGAACTACCAGTTTAGATGTTTCAACAAAGGGATGTGGTGCTGGAGGTGCTGACTCATCTTTGCCAAGAAATTTGGAAGACAGCTGCTTGGCCAACCAAATGGAAATGATCCATGTTTGTGCCCATTCCAAAGAAAGGTGATCAGATGGAATGTGGACTTTATCAAACAATGTTGATTCTAGTAGAAAGTTCAATTTTGTCACTTTTACTACTGTTTATTTATGCATTTATTCTTTGTGTTAACATTAATTCATACTTTCTGGCAGAAATATATAAAACTGAAGTTTGCATAATGATAAATAGCATGATTAGAAAATCATTCACCCAGTATGTTGGAGAACTGGTGACTTAGGGGTCCATTGGTTTGGGAACACCTGATTTTTCTTAGAGATATTCATAAATCCAGTATGTGCCTGATAGTAGTCATTAGTGGGAGCTCTGGTCATGTAACGGTTAGGTGCTCACATGCTAACTAAAAAGTTGACTGTCGAAACCCATCTAGTGGCTCTGTGGGAGAACAGCCAGGAAGATCTGATGGGGCATTTCTAGGGTCACACGGAGCCTCTGTGAGCTGAAACTGACTTGACAGTACTTAACCAAAGCTAGTAGTCACCTAGTGCTGCTATAACAGAAATACCACAAATGGATGACTCTAACAAAGAGGAATTTATTCTCCCATTGTCTGTAGGCTACAAGTCCGAATTCAGGGTGTCAGCTCCAGAGGAAGGCTTCCTCTGTTGGCTCTGGAGGAAAATCCGTATCATCAATTGTCCCTGGGTCTGAGAGCATACCATTGCAGGAAACTCTGGTCCGCAGGACACGCTCTGCTCCCAGTGCTGGTTTCTTGGTGGTATGAGGTCTCCACTCTCTGCTCATTTCCCTTTCATCTCTTGTAAGAAAAAATTGTGGTGCAGGCCATACTTCAGGGAAACTCCCTTTACATTGGATAATAGATGTGACCTTAGTAAGGATCCTTTATAACATAATCTTGCTCCATTAACCATGGGCAGAGATTAAGATTTACAACAAAACATTGTTTGGTTCTGCTCACGATTGTCATGCTTGAGTCCACTGTTGCAGCCCCTGTGTTAACCCATCTTGTTGAGGGTCTGTTGGTGTGATTAACACGGGACACCACTTGCAGGTATGAGATGGGATACTACTTACTGGTGTGAAACGGGACACCATTTATTAGTGTAATGTGTGTGAGAGGCCGAGGTTGAAAAAAATCACACTGACAACAAACTTTTTGTTTGCTGTGGGCAGAAAAGGGACAGTTTCCTGCGAGTACAGACTGATACCAATTTGTTTAACCCACCAGCTTTTATTGAGCAAAGTAAACAAGTTTTCTTCTGGGGAAGTGAGAAAAGGCATCTTATCAGTGTTCCTTATTTCAAGAGAAGAAGCAGCATTCCCAGGAAGGGGGATGAGAAAGTCCTTGAACTGTTCTCAGTGTTTTAGGCACGTAGTGTTTTTCAGTATACCAAGACAAACTTGTCTTGAGGGCTTTTGCTGTTCTCGGGACAATCCCCTATCTTAGCGAAGACCAAGTTAGGGTAAGCAGGACTTTACATTCTTTCCAGACACGTATATCCCCACGAGGGTCTTCCTCTTTTCTGCTACTATTGCACTTTACCAAGCATAATGTTGTTCTCCAGGGACTGATCCTGACATGTCCAAAGTATTTAAGATGTTATTTTGCCATCCTCACTTCCAAGAAGCATTCTTAGCTGTAGTTCTTCCAAGACAGGTTTTTTTCACTCTTTCGCAGTCCATGGTGTATTCAGTATTCTTTGAAGACACCACAATTCAAAGGTGCCAGTTCTTCTTTGGTCTTTCTTATTCACTGTCCAGCTTTCCTACGCAAATAATGTGATTGAAAATATTATGGCTTGGGTGAGCGACATCTTTAGTCTTCACAGTGACACCTTTGCCTTTCAACACTTTCAGGAGGTCTTTTGCAGCCGATTTGCCCAATGCAATGCATGTTTTAATTTCTTTTGCCTGCTGCTGCCATGGGTGTTGATTGTGGATCCAAGTAAAATGAAATCTTTGACAACTTCCATCTTTCTCTTCATTTATCACAATGTTGTAGGAATGTCTGTTTTCTTGATGTTGAAGTGTAATCCACAGTGAAGGCTGTATGATCTTCATCAGCAAGTGCTTCAAGCCCTCTTTACTTTTTTTCAGCAAGCAAAGTAGTGTCATCTGCATGACTCAGGTTGCTAAGGAATCTTCCTCCAATCCTGATGCCCTCTTCTTTTTCATATACTTCTCTAGAGGAGTAAACAAAAAAACTGAACTCCACGCTGTCCAGTCCATTCTGACTCACAGTGACTCTATAAGACAGACCAGGTCTGCCCCCAAAAGGTCTGCAAGGACCACCTGGTGGATTCAAACTGCTGACCTTTTAGTTAGCAGCCAGACGCTTAATAACTAAGCCACTAGCGTTTCCTCTGGTCGACGGCAAAAATGAGAAGCAGAATTCTATGACAGTAACTTAGAAATCTAAGATGGAGTCGACTGGAATAAGAAAGAATTGTGCTTAGCCCCTACCTAGAAATTCCAATCACACCAAATGGTTCAGCTTGGAGTGCACTTCCTCAGTCTGTGCAGATGGCCTTTGGCCAAGACCCCTTGGGGCGTACGGTTTTACATCTTTGTCTTCACCCCTGAGGATAAACCTGTTTTTCTAAACAACAACAACAAAAACAAACAGCTGTTTGACTAGAAATCCAGATTAAAATTAGACATTATACCTCTGAGCCACTGTCTCCACTGAAACTTTTTCCCCCCTCACCTGCTTCCCTGCATCCACGAAGGAACGCAGGAGGCTGTGGAGCTGCCAAGGAAGATGCCGGCGTCCCCCGAGGCTGGAGTGCCGGCACTCAGTGCGGACGTCCTGGGTGCCAGGCTCGGGGGAAGCTGGGGCAGCTCAGCGGAGCGACTAACGACGCCCTGCGACTCTCCGCGTGGAGAAGGTGGAGCCCGTTCGTCCAGTCAGGCAGTGCCTGGGCGGAAGCGGAACACCACCCAATCAGGGGCCCGGGTGCCTCACGGCGGCGCCAACGCGCTCACACGTCATAAACGCGCGCGCTCCCGGCGCGAAGGTCCTGCGGGTGAGCGGCTGGGGCCGCGCTCCGGTTCCCGCGAGAGGTCGCCGAGAGGTCTCCAAAGCCGCGAGATGGTGAGCGCAGACGGCGTCTCCGGGCCAGGATTGCGGGGAGGGGCGGGTTCTAACCGGCGGAGACTAGGCTGAGCGAAGCCTTAGCCCCCCGCCTGCGTTATCGGGTCTCAGGCCCTAAGCCCGTGGACCAGCGACTTGGCCCTTTGCCTTCCCGGACGCGTCGCGGCACCCGCAGCCAGGATTCTGGGCGTCCTGTCTGTCCCCGCGTGTGACGAGTTGAGCACCGTCCCCGCGCCAGGCACTCACCGTAGGGCTGGGTCCGACTTGATTTGGGGATCTTAGTGAGAGTTGCTCTGAGGACCTCCAGGCCACCCGCCTGCATGGCTGGACTGGGGTAACCCGGCTGGATGGGCGGTGGGTGCGCCGGGCATCTTGTTTCCCTCCAGGCTTCCTGACGTGGAAATCCGCCCCCTGTGCCCCCTTCCTCCCTCTTTCTGGGACTGGCATTAAATTTGCATTGCAGATCCCGAAAGCCAACTGCCCTTCTTCCAGCTGCAACATCATTATTAACTATCACTGAACAAGTTCTAAAACTAAATTTTCATTATTTCTATAGAACCAGTGTTGTTCTTAGGTTCTACATCAGTCGGTTCGGACTCATAGTGACCCTATGTGCGGCTGCCCGGCCCTGCATCGTCTTCACTGTTGCAGGATGCTTGAGCCCATTGTTGCAGACATTGTGTGTGTCCATAGGGTTGAAGATCTCCCTCTTTCTAACAGACCCTCTACTTGACCAAGCGTGATATCCTTCTTCAGGGACTGATCCTTTCTGATAATATGTCCAAAGTATGTAAGACATAGCCTTGCCATCCTTGCTTGTAAGGAACATTCTGCATATACTTCTTCCTAGACAGATTTGTTATTTTGACAGTCCATGTGGTATGGTCAGTATTCTTTACAAACGCAATTCGAAGGTGTGAGTTCTTTTTTCTGTTTCTTTTACTCGATCATTCCTTCCTTTTGCTTCAGCTACTTGACATCCAAGAACATGTTTCAGAGTCTCTTCTGATAACAGATTTGGTCTATCTTGCCTGTCTTCTAAGGACCTCTTGCTTTCTTCATGGATGATGTCTTTGATGTCACTCCACAGTTCATCTGGTATTCAGTCATTAGTGTTTGGTGCATCAAATCTGCTCTTGAGATAGTCTCTGAACTCAAGTGGGATATATTCAAAGTCGTGCTTTGGCTCTCATGGACTTGTTCTGATTTACTTTGGTTTCGATTTGAACTTGCATATGAGCAGTTGATGGGCTGTGCTGCACTCAATACCTAGTCTTGTTCTTACTGCTTATATTGAGCTTTTCCATTGTCTCTTGGAAATTGTCAACTTGGTATTGGACTTAGTCACACACATTTTCTATATCAATTCATAAAATCAAGTGCTTCTTTTTGCTTTATTTATGTAGTTGATTACATTGTTTTTCTAATGTGGAACCATTCCTGTATCTCTCATATGAATCCCTCTTGGTCATAGTGAATTACTTTTTGCCATGCTGATGAATTCTATTGCCCAGAAATTTGTTGGGGATTTTTATATTTAAGTTCATGAGAGATACTGGTCTGTAATTTTCCTTTTTTGTGCTGTCTTTGGTTGCAGGGTCATATTGGCTTCATAGAATGAATTTGGGAGTGTTCCATCCTTTTCTGTGCTCTAGAATACCTTTAGTAATAGTGGTCTTAACTTTTCTCTAAAAGTTTGGTAGAATTCTCCAGTAAAGCTGTCAGGGCCAGAGCTTTTTTAGTGGGAATTTTTAAAATATCTTTCATTTTCTACTTTTTTGATGAGTATATTTAATTGTTCTGTTTGTACCAGTTGTGGTAGATGATGTGTTTCTAGCAATTTGCCCATTTCCTCTAGGTTTCTGAATTTATTAGAGTACAATTTCTCATAGTATTCTGTTAGGATTCTTTGAATTTCATTTGGGTCTGTTGTGATCTCGCCTGTCTCGTTTCTTATTCAGGTGGCTTGCTTCCTCTCTTGTTTTTCTTTTGTCAGTTTGGCCAGTGGTTTATCAATTTTGTTGGTCTTTTAAAAAAACAACAGTTTTTGGTATTGTTAACTCAGTCATTTTTCTATTCTCAAATTCATTTAGATCTGCTCTAATTTTTATTACTTGGTTTTTTCTGGTGCCTGAGGGGTTCTTTTGTTGCTCTCTTTCCATGTATTCTAGTTATAAAGTTAATTCTTTGATTTGGGCCCTTTTGTTTTTGAGGTGTGTATTAAGATAAATTGACTTCTGTACACTGCGTTTGCTGTGTCCTGTAGATTCTGGTAGGGTGTGTTTTTATTCTTATTTGATTCTATGAATTTCTTTATTCCATTCTTGATTTGTTCTATAACCTAGTCGTTTTTGAGTGAGGTGTTGTTCAGTTTCCATGTGTTTGATTTTTTTTTCTTATTTTTTCTGTTATTCATTTCTATTTTATGTCTGTAAAGATGCTTTATAAAATTTCAGTATTTTGAATTTTGTTAGGGAGTGCTTTGTGACCTAGTATGTGGTCATTTCTGGAGAATGTTCCATTTGCACCAGAAAGGAAAATATACTTGGCTGCTATTTGGTGGAGTGTTCTCTATATGTCTGTGAGGTCAAGTTGGTTGATTGTGGCATTTAGGTCTTCCATGTCTTTATTGAGCTTTTTTCTTCTAGGTGTTCTGTCCTTCACTGTGATGTGTTGAAGTTTCCTGTATTATTGTGTAGCTGTCTATTTCTGTTTTCAGTGCAGTTAGTGTTTGTTTTATTTGTTTTGGAGCCCTGTCATTGGGTGCATGGATATTTAATATGGTTATGGCTTCCTGAGTATTGATTCTTTAATCATTTAATAATCTCCTTTCTTATCCAATGTTCTGGATTTTACTTTAAAGTTTATTTTGTCAGAGATTAATGTTGCCACTCATGTTTTTAAAATGTTGTTAGCTTGATGTATTTTTTCCATCCTTTGAGTTATAGTTTGTTCATTTCTTTGAGTCTAAGATGTGTCTCCTGTGGGTAGCATATAGATGAGTTGTGTTTTATATACTTTTTACCCAGTCTGCCACGCTCCATCTCTTCATTGGTGCATTTAGTCCATTTATATTTAGTGTGGTTATTGATAGGTATGAGCTTAGTGCAGTCATTTAGATGTCTTTTTGTGTATGTTGTAGACAATTCCTTTGTTCCCTTTAATTTTCTGTGCTGAGTCATTTTTCCTTATGTGTTTTTCTTTCATCTTTTTCAATGTTGGTGGTTTTGAATTTGCTGAGACTTCATTTGTTTCTTGTTTTTCATTTTGATGCATGGGATTGATGGTTTCCTTTGTAATTACTTTAATATTTACCTCTGTTTTTCTAGATTTAAACCAGTCTTTAATTTCTTTATATTGCCTTGACTTCCTCCCTGTGAAAGATCTGTAACTACATTTTATTTTGGGTCTCTCCTTTTTGTTATATTTCCATAATGACATCTCTGTTTTCCTATTTTGAATGTTTTGCTTATGATTTATTTTTATGAGTCCTCTATTTGAGTTGATATCCAGTTGCTCTGTCCTGTGTTCTACTCTTGGGTTGTTACCTGATGTTCTTGGTTTTCTAAACAATGGACTCCCTTTAGTATTTCTTGTAATTTTGGTTTGATTTTTGCAAATTCCCTGAATTTATGTTGATCTGGGGTTGTCCTAATGCTGCCATCATATTTGAGAGACAGTTTTGCTGGATATGTAATTCTTAGCTGGTGATTATTTAACTTCATTGCTTTGTATATGTTATCCCATTGCCTTCTTGCCTGCATGGTTTCTGCTGAGTAGTCTGAGCTGTCTTATAGTTTTTCCTTTCCGGTTATTTTTCATTTATCTCTAGTCACTTTTAAAAGTGTCTCCTCTTTAGTTTTGGCAAGTTTAATTGCATGCCTTGGTATCTTTCTTTTGGGATCTACTTTGTGTGGAGTTCAATGAGCATCTTGGCTAGGTATCTTCTGATGTTTCATTATATCAGGGATGTTTTCTGCTGGTAAATCTTTGACAATTCACTCTGTATTTTCAGTTATCCCCCTCTCCTTTTTTGGTACTCCAGTCACTCGTAGACTATTTCACTAAATAGAGTCCCACATCATTCTTAGTGTTTCTTGGTTTTTTAAAAATTCTTTTATCTGACTTTTCCTCAGTTTTGCTGATGGCAGGTCCTTTATCTTCAGTCTCATTAATTCAGCCTTCCATTGCCTCATTTATGCTCCCTTAACTTTCTATTGAGTTGTCTAATTCTGTAATTTTATTATTAATTTTCTGAATTTCTAATTCTTGCTGCATAGTGCTTTATTGAAGATTTTTAGTGTGACATTATGCTGTGCTGCATTTTGCCTCATCTCCTTTCTCACCTCTTGAAGAGTTATAAGTATTAATCTTGTGTATTCTGACAATTCCACGAATTTCTTGTCCTCTGGAAATTTTGATTCTTTGTTTTGGGAGCTTTCTGAAGAGATCATGGTCCACTGCTTTAAATGCTTTGATATAGACTGCTCTGTCTGAGTCATCAGTAAATTATCTATTTCATGTTTGCCTCCTATGTTCTAGCTTTTTGTTTTAACATATACAATTACTTCTCTTGGCCTTGTGCTAGTTTTCCTCATCTTCAACTGAATTGTTCAAATGAGCAATTGATGGTCTTTTGCACAGTTGATCCCTAACCTGTTTCTGACTGACTGATGACACTGAACTTTTCCATTGTGTGTTTGCATGGATGTAGTCAGTTTGATTCCTGTGTGTTCCACTGGCAAGGTACACTTGCACAGTTGCTGTTTATGTTGTTGAAAAGCAGTATTTGCAATGAAGAAGTTGTTCGTCTTGCAGAATCCTATCATGTGGTCTCCGGCCTCATTTCTATCATGAAGGCCATATTTTTGAACTGTTATCTTTCTCCTCCAATCACCAGTAATTATCAATGAATTCTGATTGCATGTTCAGTCAATTTCAGACTGCACAAGTTGGTAAAAATCTTCAGTTTCTTGCACTAACTGGTCTTCCTTGTGGATATTATCCTATCACTGACAGCACTGTACTTCCAGAGGAATATTGATATGTTCCTCTTGATGGTGAACATGACACCATTTCTCTTCAAATAGTAAGTCATGTGATTGTCTGATTCAGAATGACCAATACCAGTCAATTTCAGCTCAGTAGAGCCTAAAATATCAATGTTTTTTGCTTTCCATTGAAATTTTGATGATTTCCAGTTTTCCTAGATTTAAACTTTATACATTCTATTTTCCATTTATTAATGGATGTTTGCAGTTGTTCTCATTTTGAGTCATGCCACGTCAGCAAATGAAGGTCCTGTAAGCATTACTCTGTGTCATTAAGGTTGATTCTACTCTGAGGTAACAGCTTTTCTGTAGTCATATTTTGAGTGCTTTCTGTCCTGAGGGGTTGTCTTCTGGCACTATATCAGATAATGTTCCACTGCTATTCACTAGGTTTTTACTAGCTAGTTCCTTTCAGAAGTAGACTACCAGGTTCTTCTTTGTAGGCTTTCTTAGTCTGGAAGCTCTGCTGAAACCTGTCTGCCACTGGTGACCCTCCTGGTATTGTAATACTGGTGGCATAGCTTCCAACATCACAGCACCATGTAAGCCCCCAGAGTATGACAAACTGAAAGCTGCATGGGATCTACATGCATAAATCATGTATTTTAGGGGTCAGTCATCTTTGAGGATGTGGCTGTGGACTTCACTCTGGAGGAGTGGGCTTTGCTGGATCCTGCTCAGAGGAAGCTCTACAGAGATGTGATGCTAGAAACCTTCAGGAACTTGGCATCAGTAGGTAAGGGTGACATACTTCTTCACTTGTTCAAATTTTAAAAAGAGAATTTTTTCCTTATCTGGCCTGTTTCAAAATTTGAAATGTGGGAGGAGGAATACATTGATTGGTAAGATACACAGGGTTACCACCATCATGGAAGTAGAATCTCTTTGTTTCTCTGTGGCATGCAAATTTATGTATTAAACTGAGTTTGTCTTTTTTGTCTTGGTTAAAAGGCTTGACTCTCCCTTATTGTCATCAGCATGGATGTAGATTTCACAGGTCATTTTGGAGCTGAAAGAAGTTTGGTTTTGAAAACTTTGTTAGAATTTTTCTGTGTCTATGAGATTGCTTTCCATTTTGACCCCATTCTGCCTGTTACTGATGAAATTTTTGAATACTTCAACTCCTGAACATAGTTGCCTTTGTTTTACTTTTTTTGCTAATGGGACCCTTCTTGTATGATTTGTTCACTTTTTGGTTTCAGATGATGAGACTGTATTTAAGGGCAATGAGTCCATTTCTCAACAGAATAGTAATGAGAAAAAAATATCCAAGGAAGATAGGATACTAAAATTTACAAGCAAATATTCTTGGGACTCCATTTTAGGAAAAATTTGGGAAGGCCTTCACATTAAAGATCAGCATAAAAACCTGGGGATGCCTCTGAGGTGAGTAGCACAGACACAAGATAATACAATGTAATGGGAGAGAATTTTAGTATTTCATGAAACTGAGAAAAAGTGATATTCCCAGTTCTGTCTTTGTTTTATCACAATTAATATCCACAGCAAGTTTTTGTGTGATATAGACGTTCAGTGTTTGAAACTTAATTGTGTTGGAAATAGTGGTAAGAAAAATGCATATATATGTAAGAAACACTCTTAAAATAGCTGGAGTCTAGTCCTCTTTCAGAACATTCAGTTTATTCCACATTCGAACAGTTCACATATGGTAGAAAACTGTTATTGTTAGGTGCCCCATGAGTAAGTTATTATTCATAGCATCCTTATATACAACAGAATGAAACACTGCCTAGTCTTGCACCAGCATCATAATTGTTGGTATGCTTGAACCCATTGTTTCAGCTATACTGTGTCAGTCTGTCTCATTGAGGATTTTCCATTTTTTTCATTGTCCCTGTACTATACCAAGCAGGATGTCCTTCTCAGGGGCTTGTCCCTTCTGATAACATGTCCAAAAGTATGTCAGATGAAGTCTCACTATCTTTTCTTATAAGGAGCATTTTCGCTATAATTGTTTTGAGACAGATTAGAAAATAGGGAAGGTCTAATTTGTATTCTTTATGAAGTGGTTAAAATGAAATCCTAATTATTATTAACAAATAATTATCACTTGTTATTAATATGTTTCTGTGTTTTACTGTTTTAATAGGAATTATATTGTCAAGAGACTCTGTGAAAATAATGACAGTAATTCATGGGAAGAAACCTTCACCCAGATTTCAACTCTTAATCGATATAAGAAAACAACTGCTAGAGTCAATCCATATGAATGTACTGAATGTGGAATAGTCTTTGTGTCTCGTTCATCATTGAAGAGACATAATGCAGGTCATACTGGACAGAAACCATGTCAGTGTTCAGAATGTGGGAAGAGCTATTGTTTTCCATCAGAACTAAGAAGGCATGTGAGAATTCATAATGGAGAGAGACCTTATGCATGTGAATTATGCTGGAAAACCTTCATTCATTATCGATCCTATCTAAACCATGAAAAGTTTCATAGAAAGGAGAAACTTTATGAATGTCAGCAATGTGGATGTACTTTCAGTTTTCTCAAATCCTTTGAAAGGCATGAGAGGTCTCACAATAAAAAATTCAATGAATGCAAGGAATGTGGGAAAGTTTTCCTGTGGCCCTCATCATTAAGAAGACATGTGACAACACACAGTCAAGAGAAACCCTATGAATGTCAGCACTGCAGGAAATCCTTCAAATGGCCCATATCTTTACAAACACATGTAAGAACACACACTGAAGAAGTAGCTTACAAATGTGAGAAATGTGGGAAAGCCTTCAAAAATCCCTTATCTGTACCAGTCCATATGAGAATACACACTGGAGAGAAACCATATGAATGTAAGAAAGCTTTTGCATTTTCTTCAGCTTTAAAATATCATATGAGAACACATACTAGAGAGGAGTATTATAAATGTAAGGTAGGAAAGCCTCCTGAAAATTAACTTGTTAATTATTCGCTGGAAAATTCACTCCAAGAGAAAGATCTGATAAAAATTACAAATGTTGTATGACTTTTATCAGTACTTCATCTTTAAAGTGGACTTAATAGATTGTGTATTTCTACATTACATACTCCTTTCCAGCAATAAACATAAAGGGAGAAAGAATTTTGTAAGGTTTTTTCTGTTTTAACTAGTACCTAAGTTTTCACTGGCCCTGCCTCCCCCCCAAAAGCCAAACCCTTTTCCGTCAAGTCTGTTGTGGCTTAGAAATGCAATATGAGACAGAGCGCAACTGCCATATAGGTTTCTAAAGCCTGTAAATGTTTATGGAAGCAGATTGTCACATCTTCTGTGAAGTGTCTGGTGAGTTCATACCACTAATTTTTCAGTTCTCGGGTAAGTGCTTTAACCACTGTGCCCCCAGGGCTGCTCAAGTTTTGACAGGTAATTTTTTTTATTTAGTACATAAAAGGTTTTCTACTTGGAATTCCACAGACTCATGGGCGTTTTAAGGTTTATTTTAATATGAAGGCTTAACTAATTTTTTAAGGGGTTTCATAAGTAATGATTATTAGAACACTAACAGTGTGGTATTTGGATTTTTTAAATCCATAGGCCTACTGTGGTGGATACTGGATATGAATCACATGTTACACATAGTGTACTTTTCTTACTGAATTTTTTTTAATTGCCAGCATTTTTGTTCCATTTTACTTTCTAATAACTTTTATCCAAACTTTGTCCAGTTATAGTCTGAAGTGAATTGTTATTTTCAGCTTTTCTTGCTACTGTTTGTAAATTAGATGGTATACTTAAAGAGAAACCTTGATGTATTAATGAAATAAGAATTGGAGATACAGCTCTTGGATTGTGTTATGTCAGTGTGAAACATATTGGATATTAAATCGGCAGGAATCCAATTTGGTTTCATCCAATATGGATCCATATTTCAATTTTCCAGTATCCTAACTTGTGTGACATTTGTGAGGCAGAAGTGAAGAAGCTATTCCTGAATTTTTGAAGCCATAATACAGGGAGACTGGTTCATAGGAGATTTGTGGTCACCAATTTCCAGCTTAGATTTTTTTATTCCCCCAGTACATGTTCTGTTGTTGCATCTGAGATTTTGTTCCATTAAAAATAATGTGCACATCCCAATATAATCTTCTGTAGATATTTCTTAGAAATTTATGTATGTATTTAAATGTATACAAATGTATATATATGGTTTTTCAAAAATCAATTGTTAAAATTTTATTTTCTTTCCTTTGTTGAGAATATGTATTTAAAGATCCCATTACAGTGATAGATTTCAAATCAGTCCTACTTTTTTGAATTTAAGCATTGTACATTCTGAGTCAATGTTACTAGGTGCATACTAGCTCAGATATTTTTCTTTCGTATGAACCTTATTTTTTCATTCTTTGTACATTATTTGTGATTACAATATTTTTTTATTTTTTATTGTAATTGAGTGAAAGTGTACAATCCAATCCAGTTTAAATTTGCATGCCTGCTTATGTGCAGCTCCTACTGCTCTCTTTGCCTGGTGACAGCACACTCCTCCTTTCTGTTCCATACAAGGCATATCCTCCTAACAATCCTTTGTCTCCTCTTCTCCACCCTCTCCACTCCCCTCTAATAAGAGGCCAGTAGAATGATATCCTATAGATACATAGAACCATAAAGTACATACATGATATGGTCACTCTGTGTCACCAAGTCCAATCCATTCCTGTCTGTGGAGTTGACCTAAGTAATGATTTATGATCAGGGGCAGTGTCAGGTCAAGAGGCCATGCTTCCCAGGGAACCCCCAGGCCTTCAGACCGTCAATTGCAGTCTTTTAGTGGAATTCTCAGGGTGCACCCCTTTTTATTCTCATATTGCCACTGAGACTCAACTTTGTGAGCCCCATTACAGCTGTCACTGGAGGTGGCTGAGCACCGTCTGGTTCTTCTGGTCGCATGTTGATGTAGTCACCCGTTCACATGAGTCTTTCTATCTTCTGGGTTCTCTTTACCCAGTGTCGCTTTTGTCCTTGGTGATTATCTGTTCCTGCTGAGTTGGGACCATTTGGTATACCTCAGATGGCAGCTTGCTTGCTTCTAAGACCCCAGATGCCACTCACCAATATGGGGTGGAGAAGACTCCCTTAGCAATAGGCTAGTTATGCCAGTTGGCTTCAGTGTCCCCTGAGAGCATGGTCCCCAGAACCCCACCCCTGTTACTCTGTCCTTGCCACATTAGGTTAAGATTGGAAGAGTTTTCGGGTTATGTTGAAGTCCAGTTAAACTGATCTTTCTAATGTGTGCTGTCACTGCTTTCACACAACCAAATTTCTATCAACTGGTCTATAGCCAATTCTCTCCCTCCCCTCCCTTGCAGCCATCAAAGAGTCTTCTGTACATGAGTCTGTTTTCAAGTCCTTAAAATAGGGTTCTCATACAATATTTGCCCTCTTACCACTGACTATTTTGGTCAACATAATGTCTTCCAGTTGAAGCCAGGTTGTGAGATACTTCCTGAAATTATCATTGTTCTTTATCATTGCATAGTGTTCCATTGAGTGTATATACTATAGTTCATTCATTCACCTGTTGTTGGGCATCTGGGCTGAGTCCATCATTTTGCTGTTGTGGACTGTGTTGCCATAAACATTCGTGTGCATGTATCTGTTTGTGTGAATGCTCTTGATTATGTAAGATACATTCCAAGCAGTGGAATTACTGGGTCAAATGGTCTATCTATTTCTGTCTTTTTAAGGAAGTGCCAGATTGTTTTCTGAAGAGGTTGTACCATTTTGCGGTCCCACCAACAATGTAGGAGAGTTCCAATTTCTCTGCAGCCTCTCCAGCATTTATTGTTTTGTGTTTTTTGGATCATGGCCAACCTTGTTGAGATGAGATATCTCATTGTAGTTTTGATTTGAATTTCTTTAATAGCTCATGATCCTGTGCATTTCCACATGTGTCTTTTGGCTGCCTTGATGTCCTTTTTAGAGAAGTGTGTCCATTTCCTTTGCCCATCACTTAATTGGGTTATTTATCCTTGTTGATGTTTTGTAGTATGGTATAGATTATGGAGATTAGATGTTGGTCTGACATATAGTTACCAAATATTTTTTCCCCATTCTTTAGGTAGTTTTTTAATGCTTTTGATCAAGTCTTTGTGTGAGCAAAAGTGCTTGATTCTTAGTAGTTCCCATTTATCTATTTTGCCTTCTGTTGATTGTGCTTTGTTTGGCAGATTTTGACGTCTGTCTACATTGTGTATTAAAATTTCCATTGTTGATCCTATTTTTTCTTGGATGAGCTTTATCATTTTAGTTTTGATATTTAGGTCTTTTATCCAGTTTGAGTTGGTTTTTGTATAAGGTGTAAAATATGGGTCTTGTTTCAGTTTTTTGCAGATGGATATCTAGTTTTGCCAGCACCATTTGTTAAAGAGATTGCTTTTACCACGGTTTAAAGTCTTTGGGCCTTTGTCAAATATCAGCTGTTCATAGGAAGATGGTAGCATCTCTGGGGTCTCAGCTCTCTTCCATGAATCTATATGTCTCTTTTTATGCCAGTACCAGGCTGTTTTGACAACTGTGGCAGTGTAATAGGTTCTAAAATCAGGTAGTGAGAGAGGCCTCCCAATGTGTTCTTCTTCTTCAGTAGTGGTTTACTTATCCAGGGCTTCTTACCTTTCCAGACAAAGTTGGTGATTTCTTTTTCCATCTCATAAAAAAATGGCACTGGAATTTATATTGGGATTGCATTATATATGTAGACTGCTTTGGGTAATATAGACATTTTCATAATGTTAAGTCTTCCTGTGCATGAGTAGGGTAGGTTTCTCTATTTATGTAAGCCTCTCTTAGTTCTTTATAGTAAGATCTTGTAGTTCTTTTTATAAAGGTCTGTTATTTCTCTAGTTAGATTTATTCCTAGGTAATTTGTCTTCTTGGGGACTATAGTAAATGGTATGGATTTGGTGATTTTTTTTCTTTAGCAGTCTCTTTGTTGGTATAAAGGAATCCTACTGGTTTACTTATGTTTATTTTATATCCTGATACTGAACTGTTCTATCAGTTTGAGTAGTTTATTTATGGATACTGTAGGATTCTCTGTGTATACAATCATATCATCTGCAAATAGGGAGATTTTTTCTTCTTTACTGGTGCAGATGCCTTTTGTTTGTTGGTCTTGTCTGATTACTCTGGCTGGAACTTCTAGTACAATGTTGAATAGGAGAGGTTAGAGTAGGCATCCTTGTCTAATTAACTTTCTCAAGGGGAATTGTTTCAGTCTCCATTCAGGATGATGTAGGCAGTTGGCTTTGTATAAATGGCCCTTATTGCATTGAGAAACTTACTGTCTGTTGCTATTTTGCTGAGAGTTTTTAGCATGAATGGGTGTTGGACTTTATCAAATGCCTTTTCTGCATCAATAGACAAAAATCAGGTGATATTTGTCTTTTGTGTTATTTATGTGGTTGATCACATTAATTGTTTTCCTGATGTTGAAACAGCCTTGCATCCCTTGTATGAATCCCACTTGGTCACAATGAATTATTTTTTTGACATGTTGAATTCTATTAGCTAGTATTTTGTTGATTTTTTGCATCTAGGTTCATGAGTGATACTGGTCTGTAGTTCTCCATTTTTGTTGGGTCTCTGGCTTTGGTATCATAGTTATGCTGGCTTCATAGAATGAATTTGGGAGTATTCCATCCCCCTTTCTATGCTGTGAAATAGTGTTAGTAGTAGTGGAATTAACTCTTCTCTAAAACCTTGGTAGAATTCTGCAGTGAAACCGTCTGGGCTGGGGCTTTTTCTGGTTGATAGTTTTTTTGATGACTTTTTCAATCTTCCTTTGTGATGGTTTATTAAGTTGTTCTGCTTCACCTTGTGATAATTTTGGTAGATGATATGATTCTAGGAATTTGTCCATTTCCTCTAGGTTTTCAATTTGTTAGAGTGCAGGTTTTTGTAGTATTCTGTTATTTTTTTTTATTTCTTTGGGATCTGTTGTGATGTTTCCCATCTCATTTCTTATTTGGGTTATTTGTTTCCTTTCCTATTTTTCTTTAGTAAGTTTAACTAGTGGGTTATCAATTTTGTTGATCTTTTTAAAAAAACTTGGCTTGGCTTTAAAAAAACGGCTTTTGGTCTTTTCAGTTTTTTCAGTTGTTCTTCTGTTCTCTAATTCATTTAGTTCCACTCTAATCTTTATGATCTGTTTTTTTCTGGTGCCTGAGGGGTTCCTCTGTTGCTCTCTTTCTACTTGTTCAAGCTGTAGGGTTAGTTCTTTGGTTTGGATTCTTTCTTCTGGATGTGTGCGTTAATAGAGATAAACTGGCCCCTGAGCACTGCTTTTGCTGTGTCCTACAGGTTCTGGTAGGAACTGTTTTCATTCTTATTTGAATAACTAAATTTATTTCATCCTTGATTTCTGCTATAACCTGTGGCTTTTTGAGCAAGACGTTGTTCAGTTTCCATGAGTTGCAATTTTTATCTATGTTTTTTCTGCTGTTAGTTTCGACTTACATGGTTTTATGGTCTGAGAAGATGCTTTGCAATAATTCAGTGGTATGAAATTTGTTGAGATTTGCTTATTTCCTAACACATGATCTATTCTGGAAACTGTTCCACGTGTACTGGAGAAGAAGCTGTAGTCATCTGCTCATGGATAGAAAGTTTTATGTATGTTGATGAGGTTTAGTTGGTTAATTGTGGCAATAAGGTCTTCTATGTTTTTATTTAGCATTTTTCTAGACAGTCTGTCCAATCTTGGGAGTGCAGTGTTCAAGTCTCCCACTATTATTGTGGAGTGATCTATCTCCTTTTTGAGTATAGTCAGTGTTTCTTTGATGTATTTAGGTACTCTAATGTTAGGTGCATAAATATTTAATATTGTTAAGTCCTGTTTGTGTATTAAACCTTTCAGCAATGAATAGTGTCCATCTTTGTCAACGATGGTGGATTTTACATTAAAATCTATTTTATCTGAGATTAGAATTCCCACGCTTACTCTTCTTTGTTGATTGTTATATTGATACATATTCTTCCATCCTTTAATTTTCAGTTTGTCCATATCTTTAAGATGAGTTTATTGTAGACAGCATATGGCTGGGTCGTGTCTTTTGATCCAAAATGTCACTGGATGTCTCTTTACTGGAGCATTCAGTCCATTCACATTCAATGTGATTGTTGATAGGTATGTGTTCAGTGCTGCCATTGTGATATGTTTATTTTTATGTTGACGTTTTCTCTGTTGTTCTTATTAATCTGTTCTAGGACATTCTTTGTGAGTTGATTTTTCACCTTTTTCAGGGTTGGTTTTGTGGTTGTTGAGACTCTGTATTACATTTCTAGATTTGATATGTTGTATCTTTATTGTGCTTTACAGCTGCCCCTAAAGTCCCCCTTAATAAACTATGTATAAACCCAATTTCAGTTACTACCATTCTTATCAACTTCCTATCCATCTAGAAGGACTCTAACAACTGTGGTACATCCCTGTTTTTAATATGATGACATCATAGTTTTCATGATCACTGGATTATTTCTTTCACTATTATAAAGTTAGTGGTTTTGTTCTTCCAAGCCAAGAGATTCCTTCAGTATTTCTTGTAGCTTTAGTTTGGTTTTTACAAAATCTCTGAGTTTCTGTTTATCTTCAAATGTCTCAGTCTAATTTTCATATTTGAAAGATAGTTTTGCAGGATATATAATTCTTGGTTGGAAGTTCTTCTCCTTCAGGACTTTGAATGTGTCATGCCACTGTTTCTGTGCCAGCATGGTTTCTACTGAGAAATCTGATGAAAGCCTACAAGGTTTCCCTCTGAATGTTAGCTTTGCTTTGAGTCTTGCTGCCTTTAAGAGTTTCTACTTGTCTTTCATTTTGTTAAGCTTGATTATAATGAACTCCAGTTAATTGTAGATTGTTCCTCTTAATAGAGTCCCATGTGCTTCTTAATGCTTCTTGATTTTTCTTGTTTCTTTTTTCTGATTTCTCTTCATAGATGCTGGAGTCAGTAGCTCTGTCTTCCAAGTCAGAAAGTCTCTTTTCCATTTGTTCCATTCTGTTTTCTTGGCTTTGAATTGAAGTTTCTGTGTCTTTGATTTTGTTGTTGATCTGTTGGATTTCAGAGTACTGGTGTTCCATCAGATTGAACAGCTTGCTTATTTTTTCATTTTGCTCTGCTGCATTTTCTGTAAGGTCTAGGAGGACTCTCTGTATAATCCTTTTGTATCCACCAGTTTCAGAAATGCTTTGGGAAGTTCTCAGGTGCTTTCTTTGGGGTGCCTTCTGAAACTATGGGTGATTTCTTGGTTACAGTTTTCTCCAGAGTTTGTTGCTTTTGGGGCATCATGTGAGTCAGTAGAGGCTGGGAGAGATGGCTGTGAGGATGGACTGCAGTTATTTCTCTAGGCTGTCTTAAAATGAGAGGTAAAAATATCTGACAACTTCCAAAGTCAGTCAGGTTTTAAGGTGTATTGGTCCCTCTTCCCAGCTGGCAAAGTAAGTACCTCTGTATGGAACCCCAGATGTTACAAAGTAGCTCAAAATGCAGAAAGGCTGCTTCTCTGCTGGCCTCTGCTGTCAGGCCCCAGCTGTAGGTGACACTATGTAGAATACTGCTCTTCTGCCAGAAAAGTGCTCTCCTCTGGGCAGGTGCTGCCTCCCAGGAATTCAGTCCAGGTAAGGCTTCTGTATGGGTATATTCACCTCCCAGTGGAACAAGATGGTGTCCTGCACAAGCTTGCCACCTGGCTAGAACAAGGCTACTCTAAGGCTCATGCAGAGAGGCAAAATGTGCCAAGATGTGGAGAGTCCACAGTCTCTGTTGTTGGTCCCCAGCCATAGGTGTCACTGTGTAAACTACTGCTTTCTGCCAGAAAAGCGCTCTCTCCCGGGCAGATGCTGCCTCCCAGCCTAGGAACTAAGTCTTGCAGGGGCCTCTGTATGGGTTTATCCACCTCCCAATGGATCAAGATGGCATCCTGTACAAGCTTACCACCACCTCGGTACCGGCTACTACATGGCAAAGGCAGAAAGAAGAGGCCAAAGGTGCCAAGATGCACAAAGGTCAAAGGCAGACTCTCAAAATATCTCAATTTTGCTTGCCAATTCCACTAGCAATGCATCTGAGATTAGTGGCTAGTTAAATCCCAGCTCTGCCTGCTGGCTAAGATGGAGAAAAAAAATTAAAATGGGAAGTTACCTTCAGTCTGTGCAAGCCCCTGCTTGCCGAGAGTGGGGTCAGCAAAAGAGAGGAGATTTTGCATTCAGTGGTATAAAGTTCAAATTAACAGCCCTACACTGCATCCTAGGGCTCACTAGGTGTCCAGAAGGCTCTGTTTAATTATCATTTCAAGTCTTGGTTTCAGAGGGATTTAGGGAGACATGTGTTTAGTCCGCCATCTTGATTCTGCCCCCTTGTTTTACATTTTTCTGCAGCTCTATTTTGGTACCTCTTTCAGAGTTGTCAGTGCAGTCAGGGGTGGTAACCAGGCACTGTCTAGTTGTACTGGACTCATTCTGGTGGAGGCCATGGTAGATGTGGTCCCTGGGACTTTTGGACTAATCTTTTCCTTGGATCTTTAGTTTTCTTCCTTCTTCTTTGCTCCCAAAGAGGTGACATTAGTGGACTACTCTCGGACTTTTAAGACCCCACATGCTGCTCACCAAAGTAGAATGCAGAACATTTTCTTTATAAACTGTATTACTGCAATTGAGTTAGATGTTCCCAGAGACCATGGTCCCACAGCCCTCAGCCTGGCAGTGCAGTCCCCTCAGGGAGTTTGGATGTGTCTGTGGAGCTTCCATGCCTTGCCCGGTACAAGTTGTGCTGTCCTCCTCAGTATTGTGTGTTGTCTTACTGTTTACCAAGCCAAGCCAGGTGCCGTAGAGTCGGATCCACAGTTACCTTTTATCTGTTGTCTATTTAATGTTTTTCATTCTTATCCCTTCCTTCCCTTATCACTATCAAAGATGTTTCTTTTCGTGTGTAAACCTTCTCATGAGTTTTTAGAGTAGTGGTCTCACAATATTTGCCCCTTTGTGATTGACTTATTTCACTCAGCATAACGCTCCCCGGATTCATCCATAAGATGCTTTACTGTTTGGTAATTTTTTATGGTGTAATACTCCATTGTGTGTATGTACCACAGTTTATCCATTCTTCTGTTGATGAGCATCTAGGCTGTTTTCATCTTTTAGCTGTTGTGAACATTGATGCAGTGAATATGGGTATGCATACGTGTATTTGTGCAATGATGCCTATTTCTGTAGTATGTATTCCTAGGAGTGGGATTGTTGGATCATGTGGTATTTCTGTTTCTAGCTTTCTGGGAAAGCATTGCATTGGTTTCCAAAATGATTTTATCATCTGCATTTCCTATCTTTAGCATTTTATTTTCAAGGTTGACATAAACATGTTTGTCACAGCAATTTTTTTTCTATTATTTCCTGGGAATGTTAGGATCATTTAATTTATATAAATAATTATTATCAAACTAATAAGGACAAGTTCTCTATAGAAATATAGATAATACTGTCTAAAGTTATGAAGTTATTATTTTCATAACCCTTATTACCATACTTTCTAGGATCTTTTAAAGGTGACATTTACAATAATTTATCTTTTTTAAGGTCTTAGTATACAAATTAAAATAATCTACTTTTTCTAGTACAGTCTTCAGATGAGTTTGTACTAAAATTTCTTACAGTAGTTATCAAAAATCTATATGATAAAATCCAAGCAAAACAGTTTTATGTAGAAGAAAAAAAACTGAGACTTAAAAGAACATCTTATGAGGAGAAAAAACAAAAAAACTTGGTGATTGCCAGTTATCACTTGTTAAGATAAGACAAAACTTAGGAAACCTAAACAGAAAAACGATATACATTGTGAGATCTGACAGCGAAGTCCATGAACTTAATTGTTTCTAAGTGATACATACTTCCTTGCCTAATGTCACTATGGTTGTCTTTGAAGTAGTCCCCTTGGAAAGCTATGGACCAATGTCAGCACCTCGTCCACTCTTCCGAGGAATTTTGAAACTCTTTTTGGTGTGAACATTCTGCACGGTAGCACGATGGCAAGTTTGAGAACTTAATTGTATAGTTGTGTGCAAAGGAGTTTTTAGCCAGTAAACAAATAACTGTATTGGAACACCCTCTCTGCTCCCCTGATCTGGCCCCCGATGACTTTTTTTATTACCCTAACGTACAGGAAGTATTGAAAGGAAGACATTTTTATGACATTCAGGACAGCAAGTGTCATATGATGACAGCTCTGATGGTCATTCCAGAAAAAGAGTTCCAAAATTGCTTTGAAGGGTGGACTAGGCACTTGTGTCAGTACATATCTTCCTAATGGGAATACTTCAGAGGTGACTGTAGCAATATTCAACAATGAGGTATGTAGCTCTTTTTGTAGGATAAGTTCACGAACTTAAAATTGTCAGAAGATGTGTTATTTGGGTAAGATTATTACTTGATTCTGCCTCTGCAGTAACTCTGCTATGAACTGGTTGTAACAGCATCTGCTTTGCGCAGCCTTTGTATATGAGCTATATATGAGCTAATGTGTATAGAGTTCTTTGTGTATAGAGTGTATAGAGTTCTTTGCAGAGACTGTCTTTTGTTATTAGTGATCAGTTAGTGGTAAAAATGTGAATGATGCAAATGGTTAAGCATTCAACTGCTAATTCAACTACAGATCCACCCAGAAGAGCCTCATGAGAAAGGCCTGGTGATCTCCTTCTGAAACATTACAATCATTGAAAATATATTGGAGCCATTTCTCTGAATCCCAGGTGATTGCCGTGGTTGAAACTGACTCATTAAAAACTGGTTTGGTTTGTTTCTGTTAGAACATTTGATGGCTTCAATCAGTGTCAGTGTCAAGTTGACCAACGCAACCCCTGGCACAGTAATTTACTAAAAGACTCACAGGGCTCATAGTCAGGGCTGTGATTTATTACAGCAAAAGGCTGCAAAGAAGACTGAATATAGGGAAGAGGTGCATGCAATGGACTGCTGAGCAACAAGGCTTCAGGTTCCAGGACTTGTTTCCCAGAGGAGTCACAGAACATGCACTCCGTTCCCCCAGCAACAAGTTGTGGGATCACCTATAGATTTTATCTGAATGTTGATGATCACATGGGCATCCTGTGCCTGACATGTCACAAAATTCCAGATGCCCAAAAGGAAACCAAGTGTTCAACCTAAAGCCTATTGTTGGTACCGTTTCCTGGCATAGGAAACTACTTAATCAGTTAAGAAGGTCCCTCCAGCTTTGAGAGCTTAAGGCATTTCTTGGCATCACTTGAGTTTCCTTGATGTGTAGATTTCCCTTCATATGTCATTCTTTGCGCTGTCTGTTTTCCTCTTTAACAGCAGCAGCGCTCACATTGCATTGTAACACACTCTTGTCCAGTATGACCTAATAGTAAATGAAAACATATGGGGAAACTATTTCCAAAGAAAGTCAGAATCATAGTGCTACTGGTTGCAACTTTAACAATTGCAACTATTACAGCAATTTTTTAAAATTGTACTTCAGGCAAGTACAACAAACTACTTTCTCATTAAACAGTATGCATGTTGTTTTATGACACTGGGTAACAACCTAATGACATGTCAGTACTCTCCCTTCTTGACCTTGGGTTCCTTATCACCAGCTTTCCTATCCCCTTCTGCTTTCTGGTTCTTGCCCCTGGGCTGTTGTATCCCTTTAGCCTCATTTTGTTTCCTAGGCCTGTCTAATCTTTGGTTGAAGGGTGAACTTCAGGAGTGACTTCATTACTGATCTGAAAGTATGCTGGGGGGCCATACTCTGAGGGTTTCTCCAGTCTGTCAGGCCAGTAAGTCTGGTCTTTTTTTATGTGTGAGTTAAAGTTTTGTTCTACATTTTTTTCTCCAGCTCTGCCCTGGACCCTCTGTTGGGCACCATGTAGGTGTACTGGACTCGGTCTGGTGGAGACTGTGGTAGTTGTGATGCATTAGTCCTTTGGGCTCATCTTCCTCTTGTATCTTTGGTTTTCTTGATTCTCCCTTGCTCTGAAGGGGTGCGACCAGTGGAGTATCTCAGATGACTGTTCACAGGCTTTTAAGACCCCAGACACTACTCACCAAAATACAATGTAAAACTTTATAAACTATGTTATGCCAGTTGAGCTAGGTGTTCCCGGAGACCATGGTCCCGACAGCCTTCAGCCCAGCAGTTGGGTCCCTCAGGGAGTTTGAATGTGTCTGGGGAACTTTCATGACCTTACTTTCCAGTTACACTGACTTCCTTAGAACTGTGTACTGTCTTACCCTTCACCGAAGTCACCACATGGCTATCATCTGTCTCGTGTTTTTCCATTCCCATCCCTCCCCTCCCCCTAACCATCAAAGATTATTTCTTTTTGTGTATAAGCATATTCATGAGTTTTTACAACAGCGGTCTAATATACTACTTGTCCTTTAGTGACTGACTTATTTCACTGAATGTAATGCTGTCCAGATTCATCCATGTTACAAAATGCTTCTCTGTTTAATCCTTGTTCTTTTTCATTGTATGTTATCCCATTGGGTCTGTGTACTGTAGTTTGTTTATCCATTCTTCTATCGATGGGCATCTAGGTTGTTTCCATCTTTTTGCTATCATGAATCATGCTGCAGTAGACATGGGCATGTGTATGTCTATTTTTATGATGACCCTTATTTTTGTAGAATATAGTCCTGTGAGTGGGATTGCTGGATCATATGGTAGTTCTGTTTCCAACTGTCTAAGGAAGTGCGATACCATTTTCCAAAATATTTGAATTATTTTGCATTCCCACCAGCAGTGCATGAGACTTTCAGTCACCTTGCAGCCTCTTCAGGATTTGTTTCCTCTGTTTTTGATTTGTGCCAGTAGTGCCAAGATGAGATGGTATCTCCTTGTGATTTTAATTTGCATTTCTCTAATGACAAGTGATTGCAAGCATTTCTTATGTGTCTGTTGGCCACTTGAATGTCTTCTGTAGTATAATGTCTGTTATTTTCCTTTGTCCATTTTTAATGGGGTTATTTGTCTTTTTATTGTAGAGGTGTTAGATTTCCTTGTAGATTTTAGAGATTGCACCTTTGTTTGAGTTGTAATAGCCAGTATTTCTTTCGTAGTCTGTAGGTTTCTTTTTACTATTTTTGAGAAGTCTTTTGATGAGCATACGAGGTCTAAAATTAAGTCCTTGAGCTTAATTGTTATAAATGCTATGTAGCTGTGATTCTGGAAATTACGGCACTGGTATTTAGATACCAGCAGGGTTGCCCATGGTAGACAGGTTTCAGCTGAGCTTCCAGACTAAGGCAGACTAGGAAGAATTACGCAGTCTACTTCTAAAAAGAATTAGCCAGGGAAAACCTATGAATAGCAGCCAAACATTGTCAGATAATAATACTAGAAAATGAGCCCCCCAGGTTGGAAAGCACTCAGAAGACCACTGGGGAAGAGCTGCCTCCTCAAAGTAGAGTCAACCTTAATGACATGGTTGGAGTGAAACCTTGAGTATCTTCATTTGCTGATACGGCACAACTCAAAAGAAGAAACAGCTGCAAACATCCATTAATAATTGGAATATGGAATGTATGAATCTATAAAAATGGGAAATTGTCCAAAATGAAATGGAGCACATAAGCTTCGATATTCTAGGCATTAGTGAGCTGAAATGGACCATTATTGGCCATCTTGAGTCCTACAATCATATGGTCTACTATGCTGGGAATGAAAACTTGAAGAGGAACAGTGTTGCTTTCATCATCAAAAAGAACATTTTAAGATCTGTCCTGCAGTACAGTGCTGTCAGTGATAGGATAATATCCATATGCCTACAAGGAAGGCCAGTTAATATGACTATTATTTAAATTTACACATCAGCCAGTAAGACCAAAGATGAAGAGACTGACCATTTTTTACCAGCTTCTGCAGTCCAAAATTGATCAAATGTGCAATCATGATGCATTGATAATTACTAGTGACTGGAATAAAAAAGTTGGAAACCAAGAAGAAGGATCAGTAGTTGCAAAATACAGCCTTGGTAATACAAATAATACTAGAGATCACATGATAGACTTTTGCATAACTAATGATTTGTTCATTTCAAATACATTTTTTAACCAACACAAACAGCAACTATACATGGACCTAACCAGATGGAATACACAGGAACCAAATCTACATCTGTGGGAAATGATGGAACACCTGCATATCAGCAGTCAGAACAAGACCAGGTGTTGACTGCAGCACAGATCATCAAATGCTCATTCAAATGCAAATTCAAATTGCAAGTGAAGAAAATTGAAACAATCCACAAGAGCTAAAGTATGACCTTGAGTGTATACCTCTTGAGTTTAAAGACCATCTCAAGAATAGATTTGATGTGTTGATCACTGATGGCCACAGAGTAGACAAATTGTGGAATGACAGCAAAGATGTCATCCACGAAGAGAGCAAGAGGTTGTCAAAAAGACAGGAAAGAAAGAAAAGACCAAACGGTGTCAGAAGAGACTCTGACACTTGCTCTCAAATGTTGAGCAGCTAAAGCAAAAGGAAGGAATGGTTAAGTAAAAAACATAAACAGAAAATTTCAAGGGCAGTTCGAGAAGACAAAGTACTATGACATGTGCAAAGAGCTGGAAATGGAAAGCCCGAAGGGAAGAACATAGTCGGCATTTCTCTAGCTGAAAGAACTGAAGTAAAAATTCAAGCCTTGAGTTGGAATAGTGAAGAATTCTGCAGAGAAAATACTAAATGACTCAGGGAACATGAAAAGAAGACAGAAGGAAAACACAGAGGCATTATACCAGGAAGAACCTGTCAATGTTCAGCCATTTCAAGAGGTAGCATATCAGGAATTGATGGTACTGAAGGAAGAAGCTGAAGCTGCCTTGAAGGCATTGTCATAAAACAAGGCGCCAGGAGTTGATAGAATATAAACTGAGATATTTCAACAAACAGATGCAGCACTGGAAGAGCACACTCGCCTCTGCCAAGAAATTTGGAGGACAGCTACCTGGCCAACTGACGGGAAGAGGTCTATATTTATGCCCATTCCAAGGAAAGGTGATCCAACCTAATGCAGAAGTTACTGAACAATATCATTAATACCACATGCAAGTAAAATTTTGCCAAGAGTGTTAGAGTGAATGCAACAGTATGTTGACAAGGAACTGCCAGGAATTCAACCTGGATTTAGGAGAGGGTGTGAAACCAGAGATATGATTGCTGATGTCAGATGGATCTTGGCTGAAAGCAGGGAATACCAGAAAGATGCTTACCTACATTTCATTGACTATGCAAAGGCATTCAACTGTGAGGATCATAACAAATTATGGCTAACATTGCATAAAATGGGAATTCTCAAACAATTGTGCTCTTAAGGAATGTATATATGGATTAAGAGGCAGTCAAACAGAACAAAGGGACACTGCATGGTTTAAAGTCAGGAAGAGTGTGCGTCTGGTTGTATCCTTTCACCACACCTTTCAATCTGTATGCTGATAAAATCATCTAAGAAGCTGGATTATACAAAGAAGAACGAGCCGTCAGGATTGGAGGATGACTCATTAATGACCTAAGTTACACAGTTGACTCCACCTTACTTGCTGGAAGTGAAGATTTGAAGCACTAACTGGTGAAGATCAAGGACGACAGCCTTCAGTGTGGATTGCGCCTCAACATCAGGAAAACAAAAATCCTTACAACTGGACCAGTAAGCAACATTGTCATAAATGGTGAAAGGACTGAGGTTGTCAAGAATTTTGTTTCACTTGGGTCCACAATCAATGCCCATGGAAGTGGTAGTCGAGAAATCGAAAGACGCATTGCACTGGGAAAATCTGCTGCAAAGGATCTCTTTAAAGTATTGAAAAGTAGGGATGTCACCTTGAAGAGTAAAGTACTCCTGACCCAAGTCATGGCTTTCTCAGTTACACTGTATGCATGCAAAAGCTGGACAATGAACAAAGAAGACAAGAGAAGAATTGATGCCTTTGAACTGTGGTTTTGGAGAAGAATGTTGAGTGTACCATGGACTGCCAAAAGAACAAACAGATCCATTCTGGAAGTACAACCAGAGTGCTCCTTGGAAGCAAAGACGGCAAGATTGCGTCGTACATACTTTGGACCTGTTGTCAGGAGGGATCAGTCCCTGGAGAAGGGCATCATGCTTTGTACAGTGGAGGGTCAGTGAAAAAGAGGAAGACACTCAAGGAGATGGATTGACACAGTGGCTGCAACAGTGGGCTTAAGCCTAAAAACGATTGTGGAGATGGCACAAGACCGGGCGGTGTTTCTTTCTGTTGTTCACAGGGTCGCTGTGAGTTGGAACTGAGTTGATGGCACCTAACAACAAGAATAAAAAAGAAGCAGCAGGTAGTCATGTTACCAAGGCAGTTTTTTGTAGTTCAAAGATGAGCTCCAAACATGAAGTATCGTTTTGAGGAGCATTTAGTAAAGAAGAAGCTATATTTGATATTCTAAAGGGAAATTTTAATGTGTTTTAGAAGAGGAATCATTGGAACCTTTTTGTTTAAATAACCAACAAAAGCCCCCAAACCCGTCTTACTTTCTCATTGTTGTGGCAGGCCTAGGCTTTCGCTTTTGGCCCTAGGCAGGTGGGAGAAAGATGTAACATCTTTGTGTTTCGTTAAACAGCAAGTGATACTTAGTCTTCTCTTTTTTCTGTATCAACTATTTTATGTAGCATGGCAACGAAGAATGTAGAAGAATGTAATTTGCTGCTCAGTGTTTCATTTGAGCCTGTCCTCACCCTTGTGACCATCCTGTCCTACTAATGAAGAAATGTCAACATCAAGTTTTGCCTAAATGCACATGAATCGTAGTAATGGAGTCTGTGTTTTAAAGAGTTAACGTGTGGCACCACTTGCACTGGCATTGTCTAAAATTCTAATATTTATAAAAACACTAGAAGAAAAGTGTAAAAGGGCATCACATTTTAAAAAAGACTTCTAGGGCTGTATGACATTCCTTTTAAATGATAGCGTCGAAATGCCGAAGTGCGGGGATCCAGAACACATCAGGGAGTAAGTCTGGTGGTGGTGGGGAATACAGATGGAATTTGTTTGGAGTGAAGTGTAGTGTATCTTGATAAAAAGCAAAAATCAAACCAAACCCAGTGCCATCGAGTCAGTTCTGACTCACAGAGGTCCTATTATAGGACAGAGTAGAACTGCTCCATAGAGTTTCAGACGAGCACCTAGCAGATTCGAACTGCTGACCTTTTGGTTAGCAGACACAGCATTTAACCCACTATGCCAGCAGGACTTCCAAAAATCAAAATAGACATGTATCTGCGTGGTCAACAGAGGGCACATTTTCCTTCTTTCTTTGCTTTTCATTTTATATTTTTATTAACAATCTTGGGTATATGTGTGTATGTGTAACAATTTTAAGTTTTAATGTTATTTAAGTGTCCAGTTAAACAGGCATAAGTCTTCAGAGTCCTTTGACAATAGAATCACTCAAGTTATATTTCATTCCTCAAGGAGTGACTTGTGGTAACAGTTGTGAGATTTAAGATAACAGTCATGAAATTTCCAACACAGCAGCTTTTTAGAGACACATAAGTCTCTGAGTTCCCAGGATTCCCAATGGCAGAGGATCCTGTACACAACCTATTACCCAGCACGTACCAAAGTTCCAGACTCACTATGAGTAATCAGAGGTTCGGCATAAACCATATTGTGTGCATAAGCAGTTTAGGTACAGTAAACCACTCCGAACACTAAAGATTGTTGGAACCATCCTGACATCCAAGTTCTCACACAGTATCCGAGGGCCAACTTTGCCAACAGGTCTTTGTCAGCATGACAGTCCTTGTCTATGTTAACTCTTTCCTGTACACTACATAATGGAACTTTGTTACTAGAATGTATAAGGTATGTTGACCACCAGCAGTTTAGGTTGGCCTGGGGAATTCATCTCACTGTTTACCACTAATAGGGTGTCTCTGTTACCTAGTGGTGCTATAACAGAAATGCTGCAAGTGAATGACTTTAACCAAGAGAAATTGGTTCTCTCACAGTCTAGGAGGCTCGAAGGCCAAATTCAGGGCATCAGCTCCGGGAGAAGGCTTTCTCTTGCTCTGCTGGCTGTGGAGGCAGTTCCTTGTCGTCAGTCTTCCCCTACTCTAGGAACTTCTTCATGCAAGAATGTTGGGTCTAAATGATGCAGGCTGTTCCTGGCACCGCTTTCTTAGTTGTACGAGGTACCCATGTCTCTTGGCTCACTTCTGTTTTTGGTATCCCAAAAGAGAGTGGCTCAACATGCAAACTAATCTTGTAGACTGAGTCCTGCTTCCTAACGTAACTGAACCAATCGTGTCTCATCACATCATAGAGAATGGATTTACAACACAGTAGAATCACATCGGATGACAAATGGTGGAGGGTTCACGCAATACTGGGAATCATTGCCTTGCCATCTTGACAGATACCTGGGGTGTATGCAATTCAGTCTGTGACAGAGGGGTATTGCTATACTGCTGCTGCTTTTCTGAGTGGATGCATACTACTATCAGAACTTTTGCATGGCGGTATTTTCTCTATTCTCTGGCCATGGATGCAAATAGGCTGATGTCCGGGGTTTAGAGGGACCATGCTACACGGCAGTTCCTGTGTTCTGGGGTTAGAATGTCCGTTTTGAGCACTGATGTTATTCTGTTGTTGTTATGTGCCATTGAGTCAGTTCTGGGTCATAGCAACCCTATGAATGAAACACGACGTGGTCTTATGCCATGTCCACAATTGTTTTCATGCTTCAGTCCGTTCTTGTGGCTACTGTATCAATCCATCTTGTCAAAGGTCTTCCCCTTTTTTGCTGACCTTCCACTCTGCAAAGCATGATGTCCTTCTCCAAGGACAACATATCCAAAGTATGTAAGACATGGTCTTGCCATCTTTGCTTCTAAGGAGCACTCTGGTTGTACTTCTACAACAGATCTGTTTGGTTTTTGGTGGCCCATGGTATATTTAACATTCTTCTCCAACACCACAATTGAAAGGCATCAATTCTTATGTTTTCTTTGTTCATTGTCCAGCTTTTGCATGCATATGATGGGACTGAAAATACCATAGCTTGGGCCAGGCCCACTTTAGTCTTCAAGGTGACATCTTTACTTTTCAGTGCTTTAAAGAGGTCCTTTGCAGCAGATTTTCCCAGGGCAGGGCCTCTTTTGATTTCTTGACTGCTGCTTCCATGGGCGTTGATTGTGGAGACAAGTAAAGTGACGTCCTTGACAACTTCAACCTTTTCTCCATTTGTGACGAAGTTGCTTACTGGTCCAGTTGCGCGGATTTTTGTTTTCTTGGTGTTGAAGTGCAATCCTTCCTGAATTTGAAGGCTGTGGTCCTTAATCCTCATCAGTAAGTGTTGCACATCGTCTTCACTTCCGGCAAGTAAGGAGGTGTCTGCTGTATAGCACCGGTTGTTAAGGAGTCACCCTCCAATCCTGATGCCTCATTCTTCTTTGTAGAATTCAGCTTCTTGGGTTATTTGCTCAGCATACAGATTGAAAAGGTATGGTGAAAGGATACAGCCCTGATGCACACCTTGCCTGTCTTTAAACCATGCAGTGTTCCTTTGTTCTGTTTGCACAACTGCCTCTTGATCCATATATAGATTCCTTAAGAGCACAATTAAGTGTTCTGGAATTCCCGTTTTACACAATGTTAGTCATAATTTGTTATGATCAACACAGTAGAATGTTTTTGCATAGTCAGTGAAACACAGGTAAACATCTTTCTGGTGTTCTCTGCTTTCAGTCAAGATCCATCTGACATTAGCGATGATATCCCTGGTCCCGTGTTCTCTTCTGAATCCAGCTTGAATTTCTGGCAGTTCCATGTCAATATACTGTTGTAGTCACTTTTGAGTAATCTTCAGCAAAATTTTACTTACATGTGACGATAATGATATTGTTCGATAGTTTCCACATTCGGTTGGATCACCTTTCTTTGGAATGGGCATATATATGGATCTCTTCCAGTCAGTTAGCCAGGTAGCTGCCCTCAAATTTCTTGATGTAGACGGGTGCTCACTCATGCTAACTCATCATTATTGTATGTGTTATAAATCCTAGCCTGCATGATGTTACTGAGGCAGGATTAGAGACAGTTATGTTATTGAGTTAGAACACAATCTACTGGATTAGGTTATATCTTGAGTCATTTCTTTTTGAGATATAAAAGAGAACTATCAGAGAGGAGAGGAAACCTTTTGCCACCAAGCAAGATCCAGGGACGGAGCAGCTGCTTTTGATTTGGGGTCCATGCACAGAGAAGCTCCTAGAACTGGGTTAAGATTAACATAACTGATCTTCTCCCAGAATTCACAGAAAGAGAAAGCCTTAACCTCAGCTGCTGCAATTGCACTAGAAACACAGTGAAATATATATATATATATATATTTTTTTTTTTTTTAAAGAGGCTACTGCTTTCACTATGGATTCCACCTGAACATACAGAAAACACAAAACCTCATGACTGGAGCAATAGGGAACATCATGGTAAATGGACAAGAGATTGAATTTGTCATTCTGCTTGGACACACAGTCAATTCTCATAGAACCCAGAGTCAATAAATCAAATACTGCATTGCACGGGGAAAATCTGTTGCAAAAGACCTCTCTAAAGTGTTAGAAAGCAAAGATGTCATTTTGAGGACTAGAGTGTACGTGGTCTGAGCCATGACTTCAATTGCCTCATACGCTTAAGAAAACTGCACAATTAATATGGAATACAGAAGAAGAAACAACACATTGTAATTCTGGTAATGGCAAAAAAATATGGAATATAATATAGACAGCCGAAATAATGGGGAAGTCTGTCTTTGAAGAAATAGAGAGACTTCTTAAAGAAAATATGGGGAAACTTCATCGCCGCACGTACTTTGGACATTTTATTAGAAGAGAGCTGTCCTTGGAGAAAGATTTCATGTATGATAGAGGATGATCAATAGAGAGGTACACCTTCAAGAAGATGAACTCATATAGTGACTCTTAGAATGGGCTCAAGCATAGCAACATTGGTGAGAGTGGCACAGGACTCGGCAATGTTTCATTGTGTCGTATGTGAGGTCATCATTAGTTGGAACTATCTCGATAGCAGCTGACAACAACTCCTAGAAAGTATTCATTGAACCTAACCTTGGGAGATAAAATAGTAAATGACTCAGGAAGCATCCAAAGAAGATGGAAGGAATGCACAGAGTCGTTATACCAGAAAGAAATGGTCAGTGTTCAACCATCTGAGGAGGTAGCATATGATCAGGAACCAATGGTACTGAAAGAATAAGCTGCACTGAAGATGTTGGCATAAAACAAGGATCCAGGAACTGATGGATTATCAGCAGAGATGTTTTCACAAATGGATGCAGCATCGAAAGTACTCACTCGTCTAAATTAAGAAACTTGGAGGGCAGCTACCTGGCCAGCTGACTGGAAGAGATCCATATTTATGCCCATTCCAAAGAAAGGAGATCCAACAGAATGTAGAAATTACCAAACAATATGATTAATATCACACACAAGTTAAATTTTGCTCAAGATCATTCAAAAGTAACTGCAACAGTGTCTTGACAAGGAACTGCCAGAGATTCAAGCTCAATTCAGAAGAGGACGTGGAACCAGGGATATCATTGCTGATGTCAGATGAATCTTGGCTGAAGGCAGAGAATACCAGAAAAATGTTGACCTGTGTTTCATCAGCTATGCAAAGGCATTCGACTGTATGGATCATAACAAATTATGGCTGTTGTTGTGGATTGTATTGTGTCCCCCCAGAAATGTATGTATTGATTTGACTTGGCTGTGAGTCTTACTATAGTGCAATTCCTCGCGTGTATTTTTAACCCTGCCTCTGTGATGTTAGTGAGGCAGGACTTAAGTTACCAGCTGTCAGGTATAAGGGAGAGCAGCAAGCAGAGTAAGGAACCTCATACCACCAAGAAGGCATCATTGAAAGCAGTGCATGTCCTTTGGACCTGAGGTTCCTGTGCCAAGATACTCTCATTGAATTTGAACTCAGCCTACCAGACTGATAATTTTTCATGTTGAACAGACTTGTAACTATAAATGGATTTTTCACTTACCAGCTGGTGATGATAAAATTTCTCTTCATGAAGCTTTCTACTCATGGTATTTTCTGTTGGAGCAGCACCAGGTGACTAAAACAACTATCATCTCAGAGAATGGAAATTCCAGAACAGTTAATTGTGGTCTTAGGGGTCTCTACATGGATCAAGAGACAGTCATGTAAACAGGATAAGGGGACACCGCATGGTTTAAAGTCAGAAAAGGTATGTGTCAGGGTCGTATCTTTCACCATACCTTTTCAATCTGTGTTCCGAGCAAATAATCTGAGAAGCTGGACTATATCTAGAAGAACAAGGCATCAAGACTGAAGGAAAATTCATTAGCAACCTGCATTATGCAGACGACATAACGTTGCTTGCTGGAAGTGAAGAGGATTTGAAACACTGATAAAGATCAAAGACCATATCGATAGCACCTCGACATCAGGAAAACAAAAATCCTCACAATTGGACCAGTAAACAACGTCATGATAAATGGAGGAGGGATGTAGCTCAAGGGTGTCATTTTACTTGGGGCTACAATCAACGCCCATGCAAGCAGCAGTCAAGAAATCAAAAGACACAGTGCACTGGAAAAATCTGCTGCACAGGATCTCTTTAAAGTATTGAAAAGTAAAGATGTCACCTTGATTGAGTGGCATCTGGGGTCTTAAAAGCTGCCAAGCTGCCATCCGAGGACACAGCAAATGGTCCCAACTCAGCAGGAACGGATGCTCACTGAGGGCCAAAATGGCATGCGGTAAAGACAACTGAGAAGACAGAGAGACCCACAAGAGTGGGTGCCTACATCGACCTGGGACCGGAAGAACCGGATGGTGCCCGGCCACCATCAGTGATAGCCATGACGGAGCTCACAGAGAGGAGCCTCACTGCCAACACAAGAATAAAAAGAGGTGCATCATGAGATCTCCACTAAAAGACCTCAATTGATGGTCCAGTGGTTTGGGGGTTCCTCTGAGAGCATGGCCCCCGGCCCTGATGCTGCCCGTTCCCATAAATTATAACAAAGGTCCACTCTTTGAACAGGAATGGAATGGACTTGGCAATGCAGAGTAACCATATGTTGGAAGCACTTTATGGTTCTATACATCTATAGGATATCATCTTGCTGACCTCTGGCTGGAGGAAGGGGAGTGGACGGAGAGGAGGGGAAAGGAGACTGTTGGGAGGATGAGACATGTATGGAGCAGAGAGGAGTAGTGTGCAGTCACCGGACAGGGAGAGCAGTGGAAGCTGCATATAGGGGGGCATGTAAATTTATATGTGAATGTACATTTTCACTCAGTTATGTTAAATAAAAATAAAAAATAAAAAAACATTAAAAAAAAAAAAAGATGTCACCTTGAGGACCAAGGTGCACCTGACCCAAGCTATGGTATTTTCCATTGCATCGTATGCATGTGAAAGTTGAACAATGAATAAGGAAGATAGAAGAAGAACTAAAGACTTTGAATTGTGGTGCTGGAAAAGAATATTAACGTTGCTGAGTCAGCACCAATTTGACAGCACCTAACAACAACAACGTCAAGGCATCCTTTCCTTGCAGAAATATGTAAAACTGAAGGTTAGTCTTGTTTTTGTTATTAGATACTGTCGAGTCGATTCTATTAGAAATCCCATGTACAACAACGTGAAACAGCTCAGTCTCGCTCTATCTTCATCATTGTTGCTGTGTCTGAGTCCACTGTTGCAGCCTGTGTAGCAGTCCACCTCCTTAAGGGTCTTCCTCTTTTTCACTGATCTTGTCCTTTACCAAGCATGATGTCCTTCTGTACGGACTCGTCCTTGCTAATAGCCTGTCCAAAGTATGCAAGACAGAGTCTGGCTGTCCTTGCTTCTGAGGTGTACTGTGGCAACACCTCTTCAAGACAGACTCGTTCCTTCTTCTGGCAGTCCAGGGTTAGGTTAATTTAGATAATTATACATAATTGTTGTTAGGTGCCATCAAGTGGATTCCACCTCATAGAGACCCCGTGCACAACAGGATGAAATGTTGCCCAGTCCTGCGCCATGCTCATAATTGTTGTTATGCTCGAGCCCATTGTTGCAGCCAGTATGTCAGTCCATCTCATTGAGGGTCTTCCTCTTATTCCCTGACTCCCTACTTCACCAAACGTGGTGTCCTTCCCCAGTGGCTGACACCACCTGATACCATGTCCAGAAGACATGAGATGAAGTATCACCGTCCTCAATTCTAAGGTGCGCTCTGGCTCTGCTTCTCTCCAGACGCATTTGTTCATTCCTTCGGTAGTTCGTGATATAGGAGGTACAACAATTAAGTTTGAGAACTCATCCTAGAAACAGTCCTACATACCTCATTGCTGAGTATCACTATGGTCACCTTTGAAATACTACCCTTGGGAAGCTACACAACAATGCCAGCACCTAGTCCACCCTTCAGAGCAATTTGGGAACTCTTTTTCTGAAATGGCCGTCAGAGCTGTCGTTGCATTACCCTTGATGTCCTGAATGTCATCAAAATGTCTTCCTTTCAAGATTGCCTTCATTTTCCGGTAAAGAACTGTCACTGGCAGCCAGATCAGGTGAGTAGGGAGGGTGTTCGAGTACAATTATTTGTTTACTGGCTAAAAACTCACAGATAGTCCGGGTGCGCTGGTGCATTGTCATGTTGCAAGAACTGTGAGCTGTTGGCAAAAAGTTCAGATCGCTTTCATTTTTTTCATGCAGCCTTTTCAGCACTTCCTTGTGGTAAACTGTTGGCCCAATGGATATAAATCCATAATGAACAAGCCCTCTGATATCAAAAAAGGTTAGCAACATCATTCTGACTTTTGATTTGGACTGATGAAACTTGTTTGTGGAGAATTGGCTGACTTCCATTGTGCACTTTGAAGCTTTATTTAGGGTCATATTGGTACACCTATGTTTCCTCACCAGTGATGACATGTTCCAAAACATTGTCTTGCCTCTGCAAAAGGTCTTGGCAGACTTCAACTCTCCTGTGCTTTTATTCATCCGTGAGCTCCTTCGGGGCCATTTTTGCACACACCTTTCTCATGCCAAAGTTTTCAGTTAAGATTTTCCTGTTTCTCTATTAATGTTCACTTAGTCTGCTGTGCTTCTCACACTCAGCTGACAAAAAAAAAGTTATTAAGTGGAAGTTTACAATCCAAGTCAATTTTCTGTGTAAACCCCAAGTACATGCCTCTCTGCAACTTTAACTGCTCTCCTCACCCTGTGACAGCACACTTTCTTTTTTCCTCCTTATTCCAGTATCCACTCAAGCAACATTTGTCCCCTCCTCTCTACCCTCTCTTCTTCCCTCTAAAAAAAAACCAGTAAGACACCCTCATGTGTATATTAAACTGTGAAGTACATACCACATGCATCACTCCGTCCCCAAGTCCAGTCCATCCTTTGTCTGAAGTGTTGGCTTTAAGTACAGGTTTCAGCTCCGGGCCAGTAGCAAGTCTAGGGGCCATGTTCCCAGAGGATCTTCTAGGTTGTCAATCACTCATTCTGGTCTTTTAAAAGAGTTCTTGAACTGCACACCTCTTTTTCTTGTGCTACATTGGAAACTCTACTTTGTGTCCCCTATCACTCCAGTTGATGATTTTGATGCACAATTTGATGAATTTTTGCAATGTCATGATCAGTTCTACTCATTACTGGGCACCTTGACCTCTCTTCATCAGTGATGCTTTCTCTCCCCTCATAAAAATGTTTAATCCATTTGTACACTGTTTTCTTCATATGATTACCCCCATGAACTTGGACTAACATGTCCCTGTGATTTCATTTCCACTCATGACAAATTTAACAAGAAATTTAATGTTTGTTGCTCTAATTCAAACTCCAACATTCTTGCAACAGCACACAAAAACACATAACAATAATGAACGCCATTCAGAAAGACACTGCAACATGCTGACAGGAACACAGCTGTGAGACACTGATATAAAGCCTAGCCAAGTTGTTTGTACGGTGCTGCCAATGTAAGCACACGGGGGAAGTTTGTGAACTTAATTGTCAGAGCTCATATTCAATTTTATTTGCCAAAACCATAATTCAAAGGCATCCATTTTTCACTTTTCCTTATTGTCCAGATTCTGCATGTATATGAGGCGAAGGAAACCACCATGACTTGGACCGGGCACATCTGAGTCCTTAGAATGACTTTACTTTCAACACCTAACAGAGGTCTTTTGCAGCAGCTTTGCCCAGTTCAGTGGGTCTTCTGATTTCTTGACTGCTGCTTCCATAGGTGTTGATACGAATTCAAGAAAAATGGAATCCTTGAGAACTTCAAACTTTCCCTGTTTATTGTCATATTGCCTATTGGTGCAGTTGTGAGGATTTTTGTTTTCTTTATGTTGAGGTATAATCCATACTGAAAGCTGTAGTCTTTAATCTTTGTTGGTAACTGCTTCAAGTCTTTTAGCAAGCAAGGTTGCGTCATCTGCATATCACAGGTTGTTTGTGAGTCTTCTTCCAGTCCTGATGCTTCCTTCTCCTTCCCTCAATTCCAACTTCCTGAATTATTTGCTCAGCAGATAGAATAAGTATTTGGTGAAAAGACACAATCCCAATGCGTACCTTTCCTGACTTAAACCACACAATATCCTCTTGTTCTATTCAAATGACTGCCTCTTGATCTAAATACAGGTTCCACATGAGCACAACTGAGTATCCTGGTGCTCCATTTTTTTGCAGTGTCATCCAGTATTATGATCTACACAGTCAAATCTCTTTGTACAGTCAATAAAACACAGGTAAATATCTTTCTAGTTTTTTTTCTCTTTATAGTTTTTTATGCTTTCAGCCAGGATCTGTCTGACAGCAACAATGAAATAACTCCTTGTGTGTCTGCTTCTGAATTTGTCTTGAATTTCTAGCAATTCCCTGATGATGTACTGCTACAATGCTCTCGAATGATTTTCAGCATAATTTTACTTTTGTATGGTATTAACGATGTTGTTCAACAATTTACGCATTTGGTTGGATTACCTTTCTTGGGGATAAGCATAAATATGGATCTCTTTCAATTAGCTGGCCACACAGCTGCCTTCGGAATTCTTGGCATAGACAATTGAGCACTTCCAGTACTGCATCCGTTTGTTGACACATCTCAAGTAGTATTCCATCAATTTCCAGATTCTTGATTTTTGCCATTGCCCTCAGTGCAGCTGTACTTCTTCCAGTACTATTGGTTCTTGATTAACTGCTGTTTTCTGAAATAGTTGACTATCAATCAATTCTTTTTTTGGTACAGTGTCTGTGTATTCCTTACATCTTCTTTTGATGCTTCCTGCATCGTCTTAATATTTTCCCTGTAGAATCCTTCACTATTGCATCTTTAGACTTGATTTTTTTTTTCCAGTTCTTTCAGCTTGAGAAATGCAGCGCACGTTCTTTCATTTTGGTTTGCTAACTCAGGTCTTTGCACACATCATTATACTTTGTCTTCTTGAGCTGCTTTTTGAAATCTCTGTTTAGACCTTTTACTTCATAATTTCCTCCATTCACTTGAGCCCACCAATGTTCAAGAGCATCTGTTTTGGAGTTTTCTTTTACTTCTACCTTTTCAGAAACCCTGGTGGCGTAGTGGTTGAGCGCTACGCCTGCTAACTAAAAGGTTGGCAGTTCAAATCCGCCAAGTGCTCCTTGGAAGCTCTATGGGGTAGTTCTGCTCTGTGCATTAGGGTCTCTGTGAGTCAGCATTGATCCAACAGCCGTGGGTCAATTTTATCTTTTCAATGGCCCCTTGTTTTCTTCTTTATGATGTCCTTGATGTCATTCCGTAACTCATCTTTGGTCACTGTCACTAGTGTTCAGTACATCAACTCTGTCTTTTTGAAATGGTCTCTAATTTCAGGTGGGATGTACTTCAGTTTGTCCTTTGGCTTCTGTGAACTTATTCTATTTTTCAAGCTTCAGCGTGAAACTGTTATGAGCAGCTGCTCCACAGTCAGCCCCTGGCCTTGTTCAGACTGATGATGTTCAACTTTTCTCTCATCTCTTTCCACAGCTGTAGTCCATTTGATTCACCCCAGAGGTTAATGTGTATAGTTGCCATTTATGTTGTTGAAAAAAAGTTATTTGCAACTAAGAAGTCATTGGTCTTGGAAAATTCAGTCATGTGATCTCTGGCATCATTTCTAGCACCAAGTCCATATTTTCTGACTCCTGATCCTTCTTACTTTTCAACTTTTACATTCCAACCACCAGTAATTATCAGTGCATCCAGATTGCGTGTTTGATCAATTTCAGCCTGCAGATGTTGGTAAGAATCTTCTGTTCCTTCTTCTTTGGCCTTAGTGATTGGTACAGAAATCTGAATAGTCTCATTAACTGGTCTTCCTTATACATGTACGTACAGTGTCCTATCACTGACAGTGCTGTACTTCAGGATGGATCTTGAAATATTCTTTTTGACAAGGAATGCAGCAGTATTCTTCTTGAAGTTGTCATTCCAGGGATAGTAGGCTATATGATTGTCCATTTCAAAATGACCAATACCAGTCCATTTCAGCTCACTAGTGCCTAGGATATTGGTGTTTATGTGTGCTACTTTATTTTTTATAGTTTCCAGATTTCCTAGATTCATACTTTATACACTCTAAATTCCATTTAACAATGGATGTTTGCAACTGTTCTCATTTAGAGTTGTGCCACATCACCAAATGAAGTTCCAGAAAGCTTGACTCCATCCATGTCCTCATGGTCGATTCCACTTACAGGAGGCAGCCCTTCCCCAGCCCCACACCCGAGGGGATCATCTTCCCACACTGTGGCCAACAGTGTACAGTCACTAATCATAAAGTTTTACACTGGCTAATTTTTTTCAGAAGTTGATCACCAGTCTTCCTAGTCTGTTTTATTGGAAACCTGTCCACTATAGATGTTGTTATTAGGTGCCCTTGAGTCAGTTGCAACTCATAGCAACCCTATGAATGACAGAATGAAAGACTGCCTGGTCTTGCACCATGTCCACAATTGTTTTTATGCTTAAGCCCATTGTTGCAGCCACTGTGTCAATCCATGTCATTGAGGGTCTTCCTCTTTATTGCTGACTCTCCACTCTGCCCAGCATGATGTCCTTCTCCAGGGAATGATCCCTCCTGACAACATGTCCAAAGTCTGTAAGGTGCGGTCTTACTTGCTTTCAAGGAGCACTCAAGTTGTACTTCTTCCAGGATAGATGTTTGTTCTTTTGGCAGTCCTTGGGACATTCAGTATTCTTCTCCAGTGCCACAGTTTAAAGCCATCAATTCTTCTTGTCTTCTTTGTTTGTTGCTCAGCTTTCACATGCATATGATGTGATTGAAAATACCATGGCTTGGGTCAGGGGCATAGCATGTGGGAACACCACTTGGGTATTTCTATTCTGTCATGCGGGATTACCATGAGTTGAAATCATCTTGACAGCATCTAATAACAGTCAGTAATGACAAGTCTATGTCAAAATTTGACAACTAGTAATTCTCATTTTGTTGTTAGAAAAGGGAAAGTGTTGGGAATAGAATGACATGGAACAGGAAGACCCACCAGTCAGAGGATCTTTAGGGAAGTTTATTTGAAGAGAAAGAAAATGTGGTTCAGCCCACCCAATAGCTGTAGGGAAAGTTTCCATAGTTTTAAAGTTCCAATGAGGAAGTGAGGGGTAACTGATGCAAAAGTTATCTATGGTTTTATAGCAGCAAGTTCCAGTAAGGAATTTTATGGTTTTATGGCCAAGTGCCTGTGGGACACATCAGGCTGTTTTCAGCTAATGGCAGGGCGTGATCATTGGATAAGTCTTGTGCTAAACCTCTATGAGTTCCAGGGACAGAGTTCCCTCAGTATACCCCAAAACCAAACCCACTGCCATTGAGTCAATTCTGACTCATAGCAACCTGTAAGACAGTGTAGAACTGCCCCATAGTTTCTGAGGAGTACCTGGGAGATTTGAACAGACAACATTTTGGTTAGGAGCCGTATAACTTAACCACTACACCACCAGGGTTTTCCAGTTAGGATAAGGAGACAGTCAATATTTCTGTAATGAATCACTTGGAACAGCTTGAACTCTTTTGCACCAGACCCTCATTTTGAAGACTGCTGGACTGGACTCGATCGGCATGAGTCATCCTTCTGTTTTTCAGTTGCTGTGGAATAATGAAATTCTTACACTGATTTCTACCAGTCAATATCAAGCCCAGTTTCCAAAGCCAAGGCAAGTGCCGTCGAGTCGGATCCGACTCATGGTGACTCTAGGGGCCAGGGTAGAACTGACCCCAAAGCCGTATCATATCCAGGACATCATTAAGTCACAAGAATGCCTGTGGTTAACATCATTATAAACTAATTTCCAGAAGTACCATCCGCTAGGGATTAAGATAAAGCCAGCCTCTGGAAAGCTCTGGGGCTCTTCTTTGTTACTTTAAAAAAAAGAAGGCACAAAGAAATGAGCGTCAACAAGGTTTCTTCAAGTCGTTAATCTGTGTACACACGGGGAGGCCATTTGGATTTTAAGAAAACAAAAGTTCAAGCAGGCTAGTGTCTACGAAGTTTTCAAGAAGAGGAAATAGAATAGAGAATTAATTATTCAGATTGAGTCATTCATACTCTGAGAACACCTGACATCGTGTTACTGGGTGGCCTCCACCCTAGGTTGAGGTGGTGTGGGGGTAGGAGCCCTACCTATCTGCACCCATTAGCAGATGTGGTCTGTAGCTTTTAAAATAATAAAAGCACCTCAACTGCTCCGGAAATTCCAAAAGTTTTAGAATCACAGTCTCGGGAGACAAGGGCAAAGATTAATTTTCTCTTTGGTGAAGTTAAAATTTTATACGAAGTAAATTTTAAACGAGTTTATAGTTAGCACGTGTTTTCCCAGAAAGTGGGTTTGCGAAGGCTTGATCCCTGTGTCTGTCCGGCTTTCCTTTTAATAGCTAGGTCAATCTTACTGCTGCGTAGTTTCCGTACATACACACCTAAGGATTCAATCTTCATTTACAAATTTTAAACAGTGTATCTTCAAGCCAGACCCTTCATCCAGGTGGTACTTTCACTTGTTACAGGGTGTTTGTCAAACGGGACACAGGTCCCTCGGTGGTCCTGCAACTGGGTCCGCGCCTCTGACCCCGGGGACAACAAGCCCTTCCGCTCCCGCCCCGAGTGGGCGCCCCTCCGGCTCTGGAGAAGGGTCAGTCTCCCGGAACCCAAGCCCGGAATTCCCTGCCCACATCACTGTCCCCGGGTCCAGGGAGAAGACGCCAGTGTCCGAGTAGGACCTAAGCTTGCGTGTCAGACGCCGCAGTCCAGAGCGCGGGTCTCGGAGGAAGCGGAGTCAGCCGAGCTGAGAGCAAGCCGACCCCCGAAGGCGCCCCGAGGCCAGGAGGGCGAAGCCCGCCTGTCCAATAAGGAGCGCCTGGGCGGGGCCTGCAAGGTGGACCAATCAGGGCCCTCGGGGCGGGGCGACGGCGCTCCGCAGCCGCTGACGTCGTTGCCTGCGCGTTCACGCGCGAACGTTTCGGACGTGCGTCCCTGGGTCCCTCGGGTTCCGGTTCCCGCGGAGAGGAGGCCGGCGGGTTTCCAGAGCCCGGAGATGGTGAGCGAGGGGGAGGGCCGGTTCGCACCGGCTGGAACGTGCCGAGAGAGCAGCCCCCGGCCCGCCGTCTGTGCTCCGGGGTCTCGGGTCTGCAGACAGGGGACTCGGCCTTCTGCGCTCCCGCACCCCGCGCGACGCCGCGCCGGCAGCCGAGACCCAGGGGTCCTTACGTCCCCTCTCGTGGTGACCGCTCCGCACCTGGAGCCCCCGTTCCTCATACGCCGTGGGACTGGGTCCGACTCGGTGTGTGGGGGCGGTTAATGGGGTTTGCTTTCAGGACCCTTCCTCTGCAGAGCCAGTTGGGGTGAGCTCGGCTCGATGGGCTGTGGATGTCTCCAGGGCATCGGGTTCCCCGCCCCCGCCCCCTGACTTCCAGATGTGTGGACAGCAGGTGTCCCTCTCACGTTCTCTAGCGGCCAACACTCTTCCAAGTCACAATATGGTTACCGTTCGTGAACAAGCTGTAAGAGTTTAATTATTTCTTGTTCTCACCAGGAGTAAAGGGTGGCTTGTGTTGAAAGATTCCCTTCCTGTTCTGTGAACACTTGACATCTCAGTGCCTAGATGCCCATAGCTGCTGTGAAAGTCCGCCCCCAGGTTGTCACCTTCCGTGGAGGGCGGGAGGGTGATCCCCTGATAAAGCGTTTCTGGAGATTTTCTCTCCCAACTCCAGTTTGCAAGCCTTGGAAACCCATTAATCTTCAGTGGACAGGGTGCTGTAGATTAAGGGAAAATACGAAAATGTCCGCTGTCCTCCGTGTTCCAGAAAGAAGTGATGGGAGAAATACTAATTTCAAGGACATGGAAAACCACCCCAGTGAGGGTCGTAGTTGTTAGGTGCTGTCAGGTGGGTTCTGATTAGACCCCATGTACAGCAGAAAAAAAAAAAACCAAAAAAAGAAAGAAGGGGGAGCACGTCAGTCACAGGGCAAGGCTGTTGTCCACCGTCCAGTGAAGTCTGGTCAGGCACAGCTCACGGGGGCAGGCTGCAGTGGGGAGGTGCCACGTGGTAAGGTGACCTGACTTGGAGCCTGACTCTTAGTCAGACCTGTCTGCATTCCGGTTTAACGCAGCCCTTCCCTACGCTTGTCACCTAAAAGGACTTGTTCAGTATCAGAGTCTCAGTTTATCATTAAATATAAAATGGATTCAGTTCATAAAGCTTGAAACAAAAGATAACATTTCCAAAGTGGCAAGAAGGGGGTGAGTTTCAGGGTGAAAACAACTAGAGTTTTCTGCTCGTGTATTGTTTTTGTTAAAAATTCTTCCATACTTTCTTTTTCTTTCCAGAAGGGTGTATAGTTAATTTCTCAGATCTGTTACTTTTTTTCCGTGGTAACAAATGGAATACCAGGGTGTAGCCCTAAGAGAATGTTCCTGAGGAGAAGAATGTCAGAGAACTAGAGGATCTCTCCTTTTCCCAAGACCGCAGAGAGAGAAATACCTTCCTACAAAGAAACAATGGTGATCAATTGTTAGTTTACAGAGATTCAGCAAAACATCTTATTCTGCGCAGAGTGGAGAAGTTGCTGTAGTTAATAATTTTGTTCTGTCTTTTGTACCTGGATTGTGGAGATTACAAGCCTGTTGCCGGAGTCCACTCCAACTGTTAGTGACCTCAGAGGACGCAGTAAACTGCCCCTTAGGGTTTCTGAGGAGCAGCTGGTAGGTGTAGACCGCAGACCTTTTGGCCACCAGGGCTCTGGATTTACAAAACGTTTGCTTATGTGACTATAATAATGAACACATTTATGTGTTTTCTCTTGAGCCATAGAAAGTCTTAGAATTTTATTTTCATCTTTATACTTAAACATTGGGGGTGAATGACTTTGTTATATTTTTCAAATTCTGTGTCTGTCTCATTAAAAGATCATTGATGGTCCAGAGTGAGGGAAAACCTTGTCTGGCTAGTGAGTTGCCTGAAGACAGTGATTCCATAGTAACGTCAGTCCGAAACCAGCAAAGGAACAGAAGGAAGGTGATTGTTCCTGGACAGTGTCCCCTGCAGGTGTCCCCTGCACATGACACCCACTTGAGAAGGAGCATTTTGTGCTCAGAGAAGCTCCAGAGCCTTGGAGAGCTGGAGAGCCCTCCACAGATGCCCTTGGGGATGATGGCCTTTCAGTTGTCATTGTCATTGTGTTAGGATTGTTCCTAGACAGTAGGTGTGATGTGTGCATCCATAGAGTTGGTGCAGGGAGAGTCAAGTATGTATGTCTTGAGGGGGCCGTTGAGGGCAGAGGTAAGGAGGATTCCTTTAGGGTCTCCTGTAGAAATGCTGTTAAGAATCTGAGATTTTGGTTGTGTTTCAGCGTCTTACACTGATTCAGGATGAGAGGTTCCTCATTTGTGAGAATTGAAACCATGGAAGGGAGAAGAGGGGGTATGGAGTTCCCATAGCTCATTCTTGTGGCTGCTCAGGGTTCCCACCTTCCATCACCAGGGAGCAGCCCAACCTAGTGATTGTATCTCAGCAGTGAGTCTGGACCCAGGAACTGCTCATGCGATTAACCTGGTCAGTGTGGGTTTTCCTATGAAGTGGTTGAGCAGGCTGTGGGTGTGAGCCGGTTCAGATGCTTGTTTGCCCCTTGGTGTCCCTTTTATCAGTACTGCCATCCCCTCAGTTGTTTCTGTCAACATTTGGTAAATAATCGTCTGTTGTTTATGCAAAGATATCAGTAAAACAAGAGAATTCTGAAACGACGCAGTTTTGTTATTTTTTGGTGAGAAAGTCTCAGTATCTGGTGATGTTTCTGTTCTCGGATGCCGTTTTTTATAGCAAGTTCTTCTATATGTATGCGTCCTTTGAAAACTTTGAAATTTAAAAGGCTGTGGTATTTCTGGGATCCCTGGTGGTACAGTGGTTAAGCATTCAGCTGCAGACTGAAACGTTGATGATTTTAACCCACTAACTGCTCCTTGGGAAAAGAGTGGCTGTCTGCTTCTGTAAAGATTGTTGTTGTTAGGTGCCATCAAGTTGGTTCCAGCTCGTAACGACGCTGTGAACAACAGAATGAAACACTGCCCGGTCTTGCACCATATCCACAATCATTTTTATGGTTAAACCCATTGTTGTGGCCACTGTGTCAGTTCATCTCGTCAAGGGTCTTCCTCTTTTTTGCTGACCATCCACTCTGCCAAACATGGTGTCCTTCTGCAAGGACTGATCCTTCCTGACAACACCTCCAAAGTATGTAAGATGCAGTCTTGCCATGTTTGCTTCCAAGAGGCACTCTGGTTGTACTTCTTCTGGTACAGATCTGTTTGTTCTTTTGGTGGTCCTTGATACAGTCGTTTTTCTCCAACACCACAATTCAGAGGTATCAGTTCTTCTTTGTTCATTGCCCATCTGTAAAGATTACAGCCTGGGAAGCCCTGTGGGGCAGTTCAGTCTATCCTGGGGTCACTGTGAGCCAGAATTGACAGCCATGTGTTCAGTTTTTAGTATGCTGTTCCAAAGGAGATTCTCTGGTGGCTTGGTCTAAGAGCTACAGCTGCTAATCAGAAGGTCAGCAGTTCCAGTCTACCAGAAGCTCTTTGGAAACACTGTGGGGCAGTTCTATTTACTCTGTCTGATAGGGTCACTGTGAGTCAGGATCGACTCTGTAGTAGGGTGCATGATTTTTGGTATAGTATTCCAAAGGCCACTGAAGCCCTGTTTCACGTGATAGAGTAAAACCATACGTTAACCATGGAAAAACCTTGTATATTTATTAGACCATGGCCGACCCCTAGTGTATTAAATAAGCAGTTCGTTGCTGATTCTCCCTCTGCAGTGGGTGGGAGTTCAGGCTCGTGTGCTGTTGTCATTTTCTTTACAAAGAGATGTGAAAAGCTTTCAGTTTTTATGATTTGTACTTTCATAGAGTTTAGACTTTCGAGGATTAGATCTGTTTCCTTCATAAAGTGGATTCCGGTTAAAATAAGTTTCTGTAAATCCCCGTGATTATTTTAAACTGAAAATAGGCGTGTAAGTGTCAGATACTGAGAGTTCCCTGATGAGCAGGGTCAGAGATGGGGGCGCTGTCGAGATGAAGGAAAAAGACAGACACGAAAAAGTGGGATCAGGGGGCTAACAGTCATCGCAGCCGAGAACCCAGAACTGAGCTTTATTAGAGTATTTATAGTTTGTAGTAGGGGAGGTTAATCTCTTTAAAGAGTTAAAGATATCCAGGTCTGTTTAATTATCTGAAAAGGAGAGATTTTCCACACTCTTTTCTTTTGTCTCACGGTTTTCCGTGATTTGTCTCTTTGATCTGGAGGTACTCTTAGGTCACTTCTAGATTAAAGGACTCAACATGTTAATATTATGTCCCGTAGTACAAAAGGTTAGGCAGCCAGGTGCCGTCGAGTCGGATTTGAAGGTTAGGCAGAGTTGTCCTAATTTTATTTTCATATTTAAAGGATAATTTTTCAAGGTAGATAATTCTTGGTTGGAAGTTCTCCTTCAAGGCTTTGAATGTGTCATGTCACTGTCTCCGTGCCAGCATCATTTCTGCAGAGAAATTTGACAAAAGCCTAAAGGGTTTCCCTCTGAATGTTAGCTTTGCTTTGAGTCTTGCTGTGTTTAAGAGTTTCTGCTTATGTTTCATTTTGTTGAGTTTGGTTATAATATGTCTTGGAGTCTTTCTGTTGAGATCTGTGTTGAGTGGTGTTCAGTACGTATCTTGGATATCTAGATTCTCTTTTTTCATAATTTCTGGGAAGTTTTCTGTCAGCAGCCCAGCCACAATACTCTGTTCTCAGGTGTCTCGCCCTGTTCAGGAACTCCAATTAATCATAGATTGTTCTTCTTAATAGAGTCTCACATGCTTCTTAATGCTTTTTTCTGATTTCTCCTCATAAATGCTGGAGTGAGTGGCTCTGTCTTCCACATCAGAAATTCTCTTTTCCATTTGTTCCGTTCTGTTTTCTTTGCTTTGCATTGAAGTTTCTGTGTCTTTTTTTTTGTTTGTTTCTGATCTGTTGGGTTTCAGAGTACTGATGTTCCATCAGATTGAACAGCTTGCTTAGTTTTTCGTTTTGCTATGCTGCGTTTTGTATGAGGTCTAGTGGGGCTCTCTGTATAATCCTTTTGTATTCACCTTCTAATAGTTTCAGAAAAACTTCTTTGGGAAATTCTGAGGTGGTTTCTTTTGGGGGCCTTCTGATGCCATTGGTGACTTTCAGGTTACCGTCTTCTCCAACGTTTGCTGCTTTTTGGGCATCATATGGGTCAATAGAGGTTGGGAGAGATGCAGTGAAGGATGTACCACAGTTGTTTCTCTAGGCCATCTTAAGATGAGAAGTAAAAAGTATTTGGCAGCTTCCAAAGTCAGTCAAGTTTTCAGGTGTATACGTCCCTCTTCCCAGATGGCAAAGTAAGCACCTCCGTATTGAACACCCGATGTCATAAACTAGCTCAAAATACAAAAAGGCTACTGGCTTGCTGGCCTCTGCTGTCAGGCCCCAGCTGTAGGCGATATTGTGTAGAACTCTGCTTTTCTGTTGAAAAAGCAGTCTCTTCTGGGTGGGAACTGCCTCCCAGCCCAGTAACTAGGTCCCCCTGAGGCTTCTGTACCAATGACCCTGCCTCCCTTTGGTCTGTGCAAGCCTGTGCTCGCGAAAGTGGGGTCAGTGAAAAAGAGGAGGTTGTGCGTTCAGTGGTACGAAGTCCAAATTAACAGCTCTATGCCACATCCCAGGGCTCACAAGGTGTCCGGAGGACTCCGTTTAACTATCATATCAGGTCTTGGTTTCCAGAGGGATTAAGGGAGACGTGTGTTTAGCCTGCCATCTTGACTCTGCCCCCCCAGGTTAGATAGTGTTGTGATAAATAGCTTATGGTGGTTCAAAATGGCCGCAGTCATGTTAAGAGTGTTTGTAATTCCCACATAAAAGTTCAGACACAGACGCATGACATTTCCATGTACTCTGTTCTTTCCTTTGGTCTAATTGTCCTGCCCCCTTCCTGTATGCCAGAGAAGACCCCACCGTGTACTTCCCAACATCTGAGTTATTTCTGGACATTTGTTCTTCATAGTGGTATGGCTGTTAACCAAAAGGTCAACAGTTCAAATCCACCAGGTGCTTCTTGGAAACTCGATGGGCATTTCTACTCTTGTCTGTAGGGTCTCTGTGAGTCAGAACTGACTCAGCAGCAGTGGTTTTGGTTTTAGAGTGGTGCAGGTGTGATCAGCTGCTGACCCAAAGGTTGGCAGCTTGAACTGCTGGCAGTCTGCTTCCTTAAAGATTATAGTAACTGGGGGAGGGGGGAGCCCTGGTTTCAGGGAACATCTAGCTCAATTGGCATAACATAGTTTATAAAGAAAATAGTCTACATTCTGCTTTGGGGAGTAATATCTGGGGTCTTAAGAGCCTGTGAGTGGTCATTTAGGATATGCCACTGGTCTCACCCCTTTGGGAGCAAGAAAGAATGAAGAAAACTAAAGATACAAAGGAAAGATTTGTAAGTTAGTGGAGCTTTCTAAAGACAGTGATAAAGTGGCTAAGAACTCATCTGCTGACCAAACCACTGATTGTTCAGCTCCACTAACTGATTCTTGGAAACCTTCTGGGGCAGTTCTACTCTGTCCTGTAGGGCCTGTATGAATCAGAATCGACTATGATAATGTGTATGATTTTTGGTATAATGGGTAGGCTTCTTTAGGAGGAGTTGACATCTTGGTGATGCTCTGTACTGTCTTTCTGTTCATTTCTGCTGCTCTGGTATTATTCAGTAATATTTATGAGTAGACTTTATTTTTTAGACAAGTTTTTGGTAAACAGGGAAATAGTGCAGAGAGTATAGGGAGACTCCTCACCCACCCCTGTTTGTATTTCTCCTGTTTGTATCTTCTATTCCATTTCTGTGGTGTATTTGTTAACAACTGATGAACCATTATGGGTAGAATATTTTTAACTAAAATCCATAGTTTAAATTAGTTTACTCTGTGTTTTCCAGTCCTTTGAATTTTGACCAGTGATTAAATGTCGTGTACCCGTCATTCCAATCGCAGTAATAATTTCCCTGTCCTAGATTGGCCGTGCACTCCGTGTCTCTCTGAACGCCTGGCAGTCCCTCCTCTAGTAATGTCTCTGTAATTTTGCCTTTCCCAGAAGGTCATCTAGTGGGAACCAGGTGGAAGGTAGTTTTTCATGCTGGCTTCCTTCACCGAACAGTCTGCATTTCAGGCTCCTCTGTGTGTTTTGGTAGCTTGTTAGCACATTCCTTTTTATCACTGGATAATACTCTGTTTTCTGGGTATACCACAGTTTCTTTATCTGTTTACCTGTTGAACGCTTTGATTCCTCCCAAGTTTTTGGCAAATATGAAGAAAGCTGCTTGTAAATATTTACCTGCAGGTTTTGATATGGCTCTGGTTTTTCAGGTCGTGTGGGTAAATACCTGGGTCGTCAGGTAAGCGTGTGTTTGTTTGCCTTTGTAAGAAACTGCAGTCCTCCCCAGTGGTTGTACCATTTTACATTCCCACCATCCGTGAGGGAGTTTCTGATGCTCCACATTCTTGCCAGCATTTTGGATTTTAGCAGTTTTAGCAGTTGTGTATTTGTGTCTCCTTGTTTTAGTTTGCAGTTCTGTAATGATGTAGAATATTGGGTGTCTTAGTCATCTAGTGCTACTATAACAGAAATATCAAAAGTGAATGTCTTTAACAAAGAGTTTATTTTCTCACAGGAAAGTAGGTGAAATTCAAATTCAGAGCATCTTTCTCTTGACTCTGGAGGAAGGTCCTTGTCATCAGTCTTCCCCTAGAATGGGAGCTTCTGAGGCACACGAAGCCAGGGTCCAAAGACCCTAGGTCTAAAGATCGCAGGTCCAAAGGACGTGCTGTGCTCCCTGCAGTGCTTCTGTCCTGATAGTGTGAAGTCCCAAAATCTGGATGCTAACTTGTTTCTTTTCTATCCCAAGAGATCACCTCAAAAGGCAGTGTATTCTTGTGGGTTGGATCCTGCTTTACCAACCCAGCTAGCCCGCTTCCTCCCTCATTAACTTCACAGAGGCAGAATATACAACTTCTGGGAACGTCAGTACCAGGAATCGTGAGCTAGCCAAACTGCTACACACATTTGTTGGGGGTGACACAGTTCAATCCATAGCATTGCATCTTTTCATATCCTTAGCTATCTGAGAATGCACCTGTATATTAATATATTTGTAAATCTTTGATCAGGTGTCTCTTCAGTTTTTTTGCTTGTTTTGCTTTGGGTTGTCGGTTTTCTTAGCAGTGAGTGCTGACAGTTCTCGTATGTTCTGGAGAAAAGTCCTTCATCAGTGGTGGGGCTTGTCTTGTCATTCCCTTAGCAGGGTTTTTCACAGAGCAGAAGTTTTTGATTTTAGTGAAATTCAAGTTGCCAATTTATTCATGTATGGGTTATGGCTTTGGTTTTTAAAAGTTGTCATCAGACCTAAGTCACTTAGAGTTTTTCCTATGTTATCTTGTAGAAATTGAATAGGTTTGCATCTTACATTAAATCCTGTGATGCATTTTGAGTTAATTTTGGGGAAAGATGGAAACTCTGTGTCTAGATTTCTTTTTTCCACGTGCCTATACAGTTGTTCCAGCACTGTTTGTTGAAAAGACTGTCCTTCTTCATTGAATTGCCATTATTTTTACATCAAAGATCAATTGATATTTGTGTTGGGTCTGCTTCTGGGCTTTCTGTTCTGTTCCACTGATACAGTTCTCTGTTGCTTAAGAGTACCACACTGTCTTGATCACTCTGGTTTTACAGTAAGTCTTATAGAGGTGGTGTCTCACCTTCAGCTCTGTTCCTTTTTAAAGTTGTCTTGGCTCTTCTGGGTGTTTACCCTTTTCATATGAATTTTATAATTGTTTTTCAAATAGCCACAAAATAGCTTGGCTGGGATTTCGTTTGGGAATGTGGGAATGTATTGAATCTGTAGATCAAGTTGGGAAGAATGACATCTTCATATCAAATCTTTCTGTTCATGAACAAGAAATATATGTCTATTCATTTAGATGTTTCATCAGAGATTTGTAATTTTCCTCAAACAGATCTCTTTTTTTTTCTTTTTAGATTTTACAACAAGTATTTTATTTTGACGAGCTGTGCTAATAAAAAGATCGGCAGTTCCAGTCCACCAAATGCACCTTGTAAACTCTATGGAGCACTTCTGCTGTGTTCCGTAGGGTCGCTATGAGTTGGAAGTTACTCGACGGCTGTGAGTTTGTTTTGGTTTCAGTGGTAGAACAGTGATTAAAGCACATGGTTGCTAACCATAAGGTTGACAGTTTGAACCTACCAGTCTGTCCACAGGAGGAGATTGTAGTAGTTTACTTCCATATGGATTAAAAAACACAAAAACCTGTTGCCATCAAGTCAATTCTGATGCATGGCGACCCTACAGGACAGAGTAGAGCTGCCCCACTGAGTTTCCAAGGAGCACCTGGTGGATTCCAGGTGCCGATCTTTGGGTTAGCAGCCATAGCACTTTACTACACCGCCAGAGTTTTTTAGATACAGGTTACAGCCTTGGAAATCCTGTGGGGCAATTCTGTTCTTTCATATAGGGTTGCTGTGAGTTGGAGTTTAGGATAACGGTGTTTTTTAATTTTGTATTTTGTTCCAGTGCTAACTTCAGTGGTGTTTTGTTTTTAATTCTTGGTTCTGATTGAATATTGCTAATATAGAGGAGGAAACCCTGGTGGCATAGTGGTTAAGTGCTACTGCTGCTAACCAAAAGGTCAGCAGTTCGAATCCACCAGGCATTACTTAGAAACTCTATGAGGCAGTTCTATTCTGTAGGGTTGCTATGAGTCAGAATCAACGCGATGGCAGTGGGTTTGGTTTTAGAGTTTTAGTATAGAGGAAGAGCCTAGGTGGCACTGTGGTTAACAGGCCTGCTGCTAATCAAAAGGTCAGCAGTTTGAATCCTTCAGCTGATCCTTGGAAACCATACAGAACAGTTCTACTCTGTGCTGTAAGGTTGCTTTGACTTGGAATTGACTGGATGGCGCTGTTTTGGGTTTAAGATAAAGGAAAGCAGTTGGCTTTGCATGTAGTATCCTATAAACATGCTATAATTCCTTGTTATTTCCAGGATTTTGTGGTTTTCGAGGTGGGTTTTTAGGGAGTATCTACATAGATAACTGTATCGTTTGCAGACACCATTTTTTCCTTTCTCATTTTATGTACCTTATTAAATTAACAAGGATTTCTGGCACAGTAGTAGAGGGGACATCTTTGTCTTGTTGCCTGTCTTAGGGGCACAGCATGTGATTTTCCCACAATTAAGTCTCATGTTAGCTGTAGATGTTTATAGGTTATATCAAGCTGAGGAAGTGTTCCTCTATTCCAAGTGCCTGGGAGTTTTTGTTATGAGTGAGTGTTGGACTTCATTAGTTTTGTGTGTCCATTGACACTCGACCTGTGGAGTGGCTTTGAGTCGGAACCAGCGGCAGTGGGTTTGGCTGTGGTTACTGATGTGATCCTGTGCCTTTTTTTGAGTTGATATGCTGAGTTACCTTGTTTTACAGAGGTGAACCAGCTGTGCATTCTTGCAGTACATCTCACTTCATTATGGTATGTAATTCTTTTTCTAAATTCTTGGACTCACTTTGCTAATGTTTTCTTGAAGATTTTTGTATCTGTGTTCCTGAGATACAGTTGGTTTGTCATTTTTTTCCTAGTAATGCCTCTCTGTGGTTTTAGTGTCCAGGTAGAGATGGCCTCACAGAACAAGTTGGGAAGTGTTCCTTCCTCTTCTGTTTTTAAGCACAGTATTGTAAGGGTTGGTGTTAATTCTGTCTTAAATTTGGTGGGATTTGTCTTTCCTTATGTAGAGCTAAGTGTCTGGCCTGTGTCATTTTCCTTCTCTCTGAAGAACTTTCAGCATATCTTGTGAGGCAAGGTCAACCACTGGTTGTCATCAGGTTGATTCCAAATCATTGGACCCCACGTTTGTCAGGGTAGAACTGTGGTAAGATGGAAGACCAGAAGCAGGCTGTAGGTGGCTGATCCTTTTTCTTTTGTAAAACGCTTGAAGGGCTAAGCTTGGGTACACCCCTTCCTTCAGGTCAATTAGAAACCAAAAACCAAACCTATTGCCATTGAGTCAGTGGCGACTCATAATGATCCCATAAAACAGAGTAGAACTGCCTCATAGGGTTTCCTGAGAGTGTCTGGTGGACTCAAACTGCCAGCCTTTTGGTTAGCAGCCACAGCTCTTAACCATTGTGGCTGGCCATTGTTAAGGAGAATAGAGCCCCATTTTAAAATGACTACTTTTCTCTTTTTCCCTGTGGAAGCGCAAATGATTATGATTTTTTTCTTCAAGTGTTAGAATGAGAATTTTGTGTGGCTCTTGAGGGTAATGCTCAGCAAGTCTGGTGTTCCTTAAGACTGGTGTTCCAATAACTTTGCAGTGGTTCTCAGGTGTTCGGCCAAACACTAGTGTCATGGCATAGTTACATTTGATTAAATCAGTTGGTCTTGGGTAGAGAAGATTACCTTCCATACTGTACTATAATCATCTTCCAAAGCACAGTCTCCTAATGAAATCAGTCACTTGAAGTCAAGCTGATGTGCTGTGCGCACTGCAAGTGACCGCTTCTGCACTGTGGGAGGTCAGAATATACGCAAGCACGCAGACACAGAAGATAGTTGCCACATGAGCATTGTGTACAAGCCAAGGAGCTAAGGAGTGTGCAGAGCAGCTGAGAAGAAAGGAGATGGCAAGGCCACAACCCGGATTTGGACTTTTAGCCTCCAGAACTGTGAGAAAATTAATTTCTGTTCTTTAAAGTTACCCACTTGTAGTGTTTGTGTTGTAGCGGTACAAAGGCACTAGGTAACTGACACAGTATTTTGGACTGGGAAATGGGCTGTTACTTTATAAAACGGCTGAAATATGGAAGTGGTTTTACAGTTGGGTAATGGGTAGAAGCAGGAGAAATTTCTAAGGCCTGAGATTGTCTTGATGAGTTTGTAGAATTATAGCTATTAAGGGTCATTCTGAGGAAGGCTGCAGGGTGGACATCCATCATAAACAATGTTGCTAGAAATGTGGATGATTAAGTGCTGGTGGTGAGGCTCTGCATGGAAGCAGTGAACATGTTACTGGACTGGGAGGAAATGGGATGCTTGTTACACAGTGACAGTATTTCCAGACAGTATGTGAATGTTTTGTGGCAGGTGGAGCTTGTAAGTAATGAACTTGGATATTTCACTGATCAAGTTTCTAAGCATGATCTTTAGGAGTAGTGTGGTTTCTCCTAATAGTAGAATTCAGGAGAAAAGAGATAGACTTAGAAATGGAAGCATGAGAAAAGTAATTTCTGCTGTTTACCACCACCCGTGTGTGGCATCTCTATTAAGAGTGCTAGGTAAGAGACACTGCGCTTCCAGGAATTTTTTTTGTAAGCTAGACTACTCTATTTTCAGCAATTAGTCATTTACCCTTTGAATGATCCTGCCTGTACGGTTTCTGCCTCCAGCAAGTGGTGACACCCTGAATCAGCCTCCCTTTGCAGTTTGGGGCAGCTGGTTGGCCCTGTGAACTCAGGTTTCTGGTGGATCGGAAAAGAGGGTTGAGTTTCAGTTTTTCAGATTTTTCCTGCTCATGACCAACCATGTGAATGCTGATATCCAAGCTCTTTATCAGCTGGACCAGAAATTGGAAGTCTCTGTCTTTGCCAACAATGTTTTATAATTTTCCCGTTGGGTTCTTATTATATTCTTTATTAGACTAACATACTTAATAAAATGTGGTTCTTACCACAATATGCGTTAGCTTTTTACCGTTAATATTCCTACTCATAACTGTTGTTATCTAAAAAGATAATGAGCTATTTTTATATTTATCTACTGAAATCTTACAAAAAATCTTATTCTGTGATTACCGTTTTGTTCTCTTAGCATCTTCCCTGCACACTTTTTAGAGTTACGCATAAAGCACAGCCTTTTATCTTTATGATTTTTCTGTGTTTATTTTCTGCCAGCACTGGATTGGATGTCTGAAATACAGTGGTGACTGTTAGGTGCCGTGGAGTCGGTTCTGACTCATGGCTGCTGTGTGTATAATGGGAGGAAACACTGCCCGGGCCTGCGCTGTCCTCATCATCTTTGTGCTGCTGGAGCCCGTCGTTGCAGCCACTCGGTCACTCTGTGTCACTGGGGATGTTCCTCTTGTTTATGGACCCTCCTCCACTTTACATAGTTTAATGCCTTCTCCAGGGACTGGTCCTTCCTGATAACATCTGAAAGAATGAGTCTTGCATCACTGTATGTTAAAGAACATTGTATCTCTACTCTTTCCGAGACAACTTTGTGTGTTTTTTTGGCGGTCCACGGTATATTCAGTATTCTCTCCCAGTACCGCAACTTAAAGATGTCAGTTCTTCCGTATTCATTGTTCAGCTTATAGATGCATGTGAGGTGATTGAAAACTCTGAGGCTTGGGTCTGATGTGTCTTAATAAAGGGTCTTCCAGTAAGGATGTACTGTTTTTACAACTCACAGTGGCAATATTTGTGAAGCTATGGCAACCACGTTTATTACTTTTTTTATTAGCCTTGACAGATAGCCATGAAGTTACGTGATGCCACAGTGTATAGAAGTTATTTAAGTTTATTAGCAAAATGGGTGTTCCATTCGCCAGTCTGTGTGTCACATGAAACTTATGATGCACATAATCATCCTACTGAGAGAACAGTTACACATTTAATCAAAAAAATTGAGACAAGTGGGTCTGTTGCCAATCAGAACGAGCTGCACGTTCCAATGAAAACATTGCCACCGGTCCTCAGAGTGGACGTAAGAATCCATCCTAGTTAATTTCTTGTGGTGTGCAAGAACTGGTCCTTTCTTCAACTGTTATTGGGCGGGTTTTGCGTTTGGACTTGAAGCTTTACCCTTACAAAATAGTTTTAACTTGAAAATTGAAGTCCAGTGACCACAGATTGTGCCGTACATTTGCTTACTAGGCTCTGGAGCAATTGGAAGTTGACCCTGCTTTTGACAGAAAAATGTCTTTAGTGACGAGGCCCATTTTTGGATGAATGGTTTTGTTAACAAACAAAATTGTTGCATTTGGAATGATGAGAATCCATTGGAGATTCAAGGATGTCCACTTCATCCCAGAAAAGTTACCACTTGGTGTGGATTTTGGTCCAGCGGAATCATTGGGCAAGGTGAACAGAGGAGATGTGGTGACTGTCAGTGACGAAAGATACTGAGCTATGGTAACTGATTATTTTTGGCCCAAAACAAATTTTGTAGCAGTATTGCCCAGTGAAATGCATCATTTGATATCTTGACTGCTGCTTCTATGAGTGTTGATTGTGGATCCAAGTAAAATGAAATCCTTGACCACCTCACTCTTTTCTCCATTTTCCATATTGTTGCTTATCGATCCAGTGGTGAGGATTTTTTTTTTTAATTTATTTATTGTGATTTAGTGGAAGTGTACAATCCAGTTTAAAGATTTTTGTTTTCTTGATGTTGACGTGTAACCCATACTGGTCTTTGATCATGAAAAGTAGATGCTTCAGATTCACTTCAAGCAAGCAAGGTTGTGTCTTCTGAATAACATGGGATGTTACTAAATCTTCTTCCAATCTTGATGCCTTGTTTTTCTTCATTTGGTTCAGCCTTTCGTATTATTTGCTCGGCATACAGATTAAGTAGGTATGGTGGAAGGATACAACGCTGACACATGCTTTTCCTGTATTTAAACCACGCAGTATTCTCTTGTTCTGTCTGACCAACTGCCTCAATTTACCTGCAGGCTTTTCATGAGCACAATTAAGTGCTTTGGAGTTCACATGCTTTGCAGTATCATTTGAATACCTCTACATCGTCAATAAAAAATGAACATCTTCTGGTATTCTCTACTTTCAGCCAGGATCCATCTGACATCAGCAATGATATCCTTCATTTCGTGTCTTCTGAATCCTGCTTGAATCTCTGGCAGTTTCCTGTCGAGGTACTGCTGCAGCCTGTTTTGAATGATCTTCTGCAAAAGTTGACTTGCTTGTGATATTAATCACATTGCTTGAGAATTTCCACATTTGATTGGATCACTTCTTTGGAATAGTAAATATGGATGTCTTCCAATCTGTTGGGTGGGTAGCTGTCTTCCAGCTGGTAGACAAGTGAGAACATCCATCCCTATGTCTTTTTAAACATACCAGTTGGTAGTCAGTCAGTTCCTAGAACCTATGTTTTTTGTCAGTGCCCTCAGTGCAGCTTGGACTTCTTCCTTCAGTAACACTGGTTCTTGATCATATGCTACTTCTTGAGATGACTGAACATCAGCCAGTTCTTTTTGGTACGGTGACTGCGTATGTTCCTTACCTCTTCTTTTGGTACTTACTGTGTTGTTCAGTCTTATGCCTGTAGAATTCTTCTGTATTACCACTAGACACTTTTTTAAAAAAATTTTTTATTTAATATAACTGAGTGAAAATGTACATTTCCGTATAAATTTACATACCCACCTATATGTAGCTTCCACTGCTCTCCCTGCCCGGTGACAGCACACTATTCCTCTCTACTCCAGACATGTCTCGTTCTCCCAACAGTCTCTTTTTTTCCCTCCTCTCCAACCACTCTCCTTCCTCCAGCCAGAGGTCAGCAGGATGACATCCTATAGATGTATAGAACCATAAAGTGCATCCAATATATGGTCACTGCATCACCAAGTCCAATCCATTCCTGTCCAAAGTGTGGACCTTCGTTATGATTTATGGTCAAGGGCAGCGTCAGGGCGAGGAGCCATGCTCCCAGGGGAACCCCGAAACCACTGGACCATCAATTGAGGTGTTTTAGTGGGGATCTCAGGGTGCACCCCTTTTTATTCTTGTGTTGCCAGTGAGACTCAACTTAGTGAGCTCCATCGCAGCTGTCACTGGTGGTGACCGGGCACCATCCAGTTCTTCCGGTCCCAAGTCGATGTAGGCACCCACTGATGTGGGTCTCTTTGTCTTCTGGGTTGTCTTTCCCCCATGTCATTTTGATCCTCGGTGAGCATCCGTTCCTGCTGAGTTGGGACCATTTGCTGTGCCCTCGGATGGCAGCTTGGCAGCTTTTAAGACCCCAGACGCCACTCACCAATGTGGGATGTAGAGAGCCCTCTTAGCAAAACGCTAGTTGTGCCAGTTGGCCTCGCTTTTGCCTAAGAGCATGGTCCCCCCACCCCCCGCCCCAGCTACTCTATCCTTGCAATATTGGGTTAAGATGGAAGGAGTACTCATGTTATATTTAAGTCCACTTAATATTGTTCTTGTTTCTAATGTGTGCTATCACCGATTTCACCCAAACAGATACCTAGCAACTATCTAATCTAAACCCTGCCCCCCCTCCTTCCCTCCCCTCCCTTGCAGCTGTTAGAGTCTTCTTCTATACACAAGTCTGTTTTTGAGATCTTATCGTAGAGGTCTCATACAATATTTGTCCTTTTGTCGCTGACTACTTTCACTCAACATAATGTCTTCCAGTTGAAACCAGGTCATGAGATGTTTCCTGAAGTCATCATTGCTCTTTATCATTGCATAGTGCTCCATTGAGTATGTATACCATAGTTTACCTATCCATTCTTCTGTTGTTGGGCATCTGGGTTGATTCCATCTTTTTGCTATTGTGGACTGTGCTGCAATAAACATTCTGGTGCATGTGTCCGTTGGTGTGAAAGGCCTTGATTCTGTAGGATATATTCCAAGTAGTGGAATTACTGGGTCAAATGGTATATCAATATCCATTTTTTTAAGGAAGCGCCAGATTGCTTTCCAAAGAGGCTGGACCATTTTGCAACCCCACCAACAGTGTAGGAGGGTTCCACTTTCTCCACAGCCTCTCCAGCATTTGTTGTTTTGTGTTTTTTGGATCATGGCCAACCTTGTTGGGGTGAGATGGTATCTCATTGTCGTCTTGATTTGAATTTCTTTAATAACTAAAGATCGTGAACATGTCCGCATGTGTTCTTTGGCTGCCTGGATCTCTTCTTTAGTGAAATGTCTGTCCATCTCCTTTGTCCATTGCTTAATTGGATGATTTATCTTCTTCTTGTTGATATTTTGTGGTATCTTATAGATTATGGAAATCAGTCTGACATAGAGTTTCCAAATATTTTTGCCCATTCTGTAGGTGTTCTTTTAATTCTATTAATAAAGTCTTCAGATGAGCAAAGTGTTTAATTCTTAATAGATCCCATTTATCTATTTTCTCTTCTGATGATTATGGTTTGTTTGACAGATTTTGGAGTCTGTCCATATTGTGTATTAAAACTTCCATTGTTGTTCCTACCTTTTCTTGGATGAACTTTATCGTTTTAGGTTTGGTATTTAGGTCTTTTATCCAGTTGGAGTTGGTTTTTGTATAAGGTGTAAGATATGGATCTTGTTTCAGTTTCTTGCAGATGGATATCCAGTTTTGCCAGCACCATTTGTTGAAGATACTGTTTTTACCCCAGTTTAATGTCTTAGGGCCTTTGTCAAATATCAGTTGTTCATAGGTAGATGTTGTCGTCTCTGGGGTCTCAGTTCTGTTCCACTGATCGATCTGTCTGTTCTTATACCAGTACCAGGCTGTTTTGACCACTGTGGCAGTGTAATATGTTCTAAAGCCAGGTAATGAGAGGCCTCCCAGTGTGTTCTTCTTCTTTAGTAGTACCTTGCTTAACCGGGCTTCTTCCCTTTCCAAACAAAATTGGTGATTTGTTTCTCCATCTCATTAAAAAATGTCACTGGAACTTGTATTGGGATTGCATTATATAAATAGATTGCTTTGGGTAACCACTAGAAACTTGAATTTTTTATTCAGTTCTTTCATCTTGAGAAGTGGCAAGCATGTTCGTCCCTGTGGTGTTCTAACTCCAGATCTTTGCATATGTCAGTATAATACTTTTCTCAATCTGCCCTTGAAATTTTCTGTTCAGCATTTTTACTTCATCATTTTTTCCATTTGCTTCAGCTAATCAGTGTTCCAGAATGAGGTTCAGAGTTTTCTGACCTCGAGTTTGGGTTTTCTTTTTTTCCTATCTTTTTCGTGACCTCCTGGTCATTTCTTCTTGTATGATGTCCTTGGTGTTATTCCACAGTATGTCTGGACTTCTGTCATTAGTGTTCAGCATGCTAAATTTATTCTTGAGATGTTCTCTAAATTCAGGTGGGATATACTCAAGGTCATGCTTTGGCTGTTGTATACTTAATTTCCTTCAGTTCCAGCATGAGCTTGCGTATGAGCAATTGATAATTGTTCCACAGTCAGCCCCTGCCCTTTGTTGTGACTGCTGATACTGAGCTTTTCCCTTGTCTCTTTCCACAGATGCGGCCAATTTTATTCTCCCACATGTCTGTTAGTTTATCATGCTGTAGGGGCTTGTGTGGTGCCGTGAGGCTAGGAGCTATGTCACGTATTAAAATACCATCAAGGTCACCTATAGTGGCCAAGTTTCAGCTGAGTTTCCAGACTAAGAGGCTAGGAAGGAAGGACCTGGTGGTCTATATCTGAAAAAAATCTAGCCCGTCAAAACCTTATGAAGAGCCACAGAACATTGATATAGTGCTGGAAAATGAACTTCTCACATTGGAAGGCCCTCAAAAATCGACTGGGAAAGAGCTGCTTCCTCAAAATAGAGACACCCTTAAGTAGCTGAAGTCAGGTTTTCACAACCTTCGTTTGCTAATGTGACATAACTGTAAATGAGAATCAACAGCTGCAAACATAAATTAATAATTATAAACTGGAATGTACAAAGTATGAACCTAGGAAAATAGAAACCATCAAAATTGAGATGGAACGCGTAAACATTGACTATCCCGATTGTTAGCTGAAACGCACTAGCACTAGCCATTTTGAATCAGACGGTCATATGGCCTTCTAGGGACAGCTTGAAGGGTAATGGCCTTGCATTCATCAACAAAAAGAACATTTCAGTATCTTTCGTGATGTACAGTGCTGTCAGTGGTAGGATAATATCCTTATGTTTACAAGGAAAACAGTTAATAAGACTGTTATTTAAATTTACACAGCACCCACAAAGGTCAAGATACATTGAAGATCTTTAGCAGCTTCTGTAGTCTGAAACTGATCACACATACAGTCAGGATGCACTAGTACTTACTAGGTTTGTAATGTGAAAGTTGGAAATAAAGAAGGATCTATAGTTGGAAAATGTGGCCTTAATGATAGAAATGATGCCCAGGATCTCAGGATAGAATTGTGCAAGATCAGCAATGTCTTCATTGCAAACACCTTTTTTCCAGTAATATAAACAGTGACTCTGCACCTGGAAACCCTGGTGGTGTGGTGATTAAATGCTACAGCTGCAAATCAAAAGGTTGGCAGTTCAGATTCACCAGGTGCTCCTTGGAAGCTCTGTTGGGGCGGCTCTGCTCTGTCCTGCAGGGTTACTGTGAGTGGGAAACAACTCTACAGCAGTGGGTTTATACCTTGCAGATAATGGGAGAAGCTGGACTGTATGAAGAAGAACGAGGCATCAGGACTGGAGGAAGACTCATTAACAACCTGCCTTATTCAAATGACACAACCTTGCTTGCTGGAAGTGAAGAGGATTTGAAACACTGGTGAAGATCAGAGACCACAATCTTCAATATAAGTTGTACCCTGACAGCCAGAAAACAAAAATCCTCACAACTGGGTCAGTAATCAACATCATTATAAATGCAGACAGGATTGAGGTTGTCAAGGATTTGATTTTACTTGATTCCACAATCAATGCCCATGGAAGCAGCAGTCAGGATATCAAAAGATGAATTGCATTGGGAAAATCTGCTGTGAAGGACCTCTTTAAAATTCTGAAGAGTAAAAATGGCCCCTTGAAAACTAACGTGGGCCTCACCCAAGCCATGGTATTTCAATCACATCATGTGCATGTGAGGAAGGAATGAATAAGGAAGACAGAAGAAGAATTGATGCCTTCTAATTGTGTTGTAGAAGAATATTTACTGTACCATGGACTGCAAAAAGAACAAACAGATATGTTCTGGAAGAAGTGCAGTCAGGGTGCTTGTTGGAGGCAAAGATGGCAAGACTGCATCTTACGTACTTTGGACATGTCAGGAGGGATCAGTCCCTGGAGAAGGACATCATCTTTGGTAGAAAGTCAGTGAAAAAGAGGAAAACCCTCAAGGAGATGGATTGACACAGTGGCTGCAACAGTGGGCTTAAGTGTAAAAGCAATTGTGGGCATGACAGAGGATCAGGCATTGTTTTGTTCTGTTGTTCATAGAGTCGCTGTGAGTTGGAACCAACTTGACAGCACCTAACAACAGCAGTAGGAAAATACACCCTTGGTAATGGAAATTATGCTGGAGATCTCGTGATAGAATGTTAGAAAACCAACAACTTATTCATAGCAAATACCTTTTAACAACATATGTTACTTCTATACATGCCAGCGTCACTGGGTGGGAATCACAGGGAGATAATTGCCTTTGGAAAGAGATGTTGCAGAAACTCAGTATCATCAGTCAGAACCAGGCCAGTGGCCAACTACGGATTGCTCACATCCAAGTTCATATTGAACCTGAGAAAATTGAAATAAGCCCATGAGAACCAAAATATGACCTTGAATGTTATGCCCTCTGAATTTGGAGATCATCTCAATAATAGATGTGACTCATCAAACGCTAATGACCAGAGGCTGAAAGAATTACAAGACAATATCAAGAACATCATATATGAGGTCTGACAAGTCCATGAACTTAATTGTTCTCAGTGCTACATACCTCACTGCTGAATATCACTATGGTCACCTTCAAATTCCTCCCTTTGGGAAGTTATGTCCTCACACTAGAACCTAGTCCACCCTTCAACACAATTTTGGAACTCTTTCTGGAATGGCGATTGCACTGTGCCATGGTGGCACAGTGGCAAGTTTGCGAATTTAATTGTCTTTAGTCTATGAAGGAGTATTTAGCCAGTAAAGAAATAACTGTATTAGATCATCCTCCCTCCTTATCTGATCTGACTCCCAATCACTGTTTTCACCTGAAGATAAAGAAAATATTGAAAGGAAAACATTTTGATGATGTTCAGGGCACCAAGGGCAATACAACAGCAGCTCTGATGACCGTTCCAGGAAAAGAGTTCCAAAATTGCTTTGAAGGATGGACTAGGTACTGGCATCACTGTATAGCTTCCCAAGTGGAGTACTTTGAAGGTGACCATAGTGATATTCAGCAGTGAGGTATGTAGGACTTTCTCTAGGGTGAGTTCGTGAACTTAATTGTGAGTCCTCATATGAAGAAAGCCAAAGGTTATTAAAAATGGCAATTAAGAAAGAAAATGAATGGCAGAAGAGACTCTGAAACGTTCTTGAATACAGAGAAGCTAAAACAAATGAAAGACATGAAGTACAGGAGCGGAACAGAAGGTTGCAAAGAGCCGTTCAAGAAGGCAGTAAAGTTTTATAATGAAATATACAAAGACTTGGACTTGGAAAGCCTGCGTGGAGCAACAGACTTGGTATTTTTTCAAGCTAAAAGAACTGGAGAAAAATTCAAGTCTCAAGAGGCAGTATTGAAGGGATCTGTGTTCTGTGGGGTCACCATGAGTCAGAATCTACTGGATGGCAACAGGTAATGAGCAACGACATACTGAAAGATGCAGGAAGCGCCAAAAGAAGATGGAAGAATTGGCTACCGGTCCCACATTTCATAAGGTGATACATGATCAAGAACCAACCTACACTGAAGGCACTGGCAAATAACAAGACTCCAGAAATTGACAGAGTATCAGTTGAGGTGTTTCACACATGGATGCAGCCCTGGACGTGCTCGCTCGTTTATGCCAAGAAATCTGGAAGAATGCTGAAGATAATTAAAACACGGTTGCAAAAATACATCAGCACGGAACTGCCAGAATTCAAGCCAGATTCAGAAGAGGATGTGAAACGTGGGGTATCATTTTTGATGTGAGATGGATCTTGGCAGAAAAGATACCAGTTGTGTTGACTATGCAAAGTTGTTTGTGTGGATCATAACAGAATATGGATAACATTGTGAAAAAATGGGAAAGAACATTTCACTGTATTCATGAAAAATCTGTACATAGACCAAGACAGAATCATTCAAACAGAACAAGAGAATACTGTGTGGTTTAAAATCTAGAAAGGTGTGCTTCAGGATTGTATCTTTTCATCCTAGTTAGTCTATATGCTGAGCAAATAATCCCAGAAACTGGATTATATGAAGAAGAATGTTACATCAAGTTTCCACAAAGACTTATGAGCAGTCCATGATATGTAGCTGACAGAACTTGCTTGCTGAAATCAAGAACAATTACAGCACTTTACTCATGATGATTAAAGACTACAGCCTTCAGTATGGATCATACCTCAACAGAAAGAAAGCAAAAATACAATTCCGCTAATAAGCAACATTATTATAAACAGAGAAAAGATTGAAGTTCTCAAGAATTCCCTTGGATCCACAATCATTACCTATAGAAGCAGCAGTCAAGAAATTCAAACGCTTATCTCCTTGCCTAGATCTACTGCAAAAAACCTCTTTAAAGTGTTGAAAAGTAGTGTCCTCATTTTAAGGACTAAGGTGCACCTGAATGAAGCAATAATGTCTTAATGGCATTCTGTGCATATGAAAGTTGGACATCCTATAGACCCAGGAAGACATCGAGGCCAGTTGGCATAACTAGGTTATTGCTAAGAGAGTCTTCTGCACCCCATATTGGTTGTCATGAATTGAATGGTGTCCCCTCTAAAATAGGTGTGCCCCTGTGGCTGGGCCATGATTCTCCGTATTCTATGATTGTCCTCCATTTTGTGATTTTGCTGTGCTGTATGTTAAAGGATTAGGGTGGGAGTGTAAATCCCTTCAGATCATCTTTCTGCTCCGTGGTAAAGGGAGTTTCCCTGCTTGTACCACCCTTAATCCTTTCATCCTGCAAGAGATAAAAGGAAAGGGAAGCAGCCAGAGAATTGGGAACCTCACACCATCAAGAAAGCAGCACCGGGAGAAGAGTGCCTCCATCAGACCTGAGGTTCCTGTGCCGAGATACTCCCTAGACAAAGCCTGATGCAATACTGGACTTGACTCCATAGCCAACAAAAGGAAAGCCTTCTGCTGGAGTAGGCATCCTAAATTTGGACTTGTAGCCTACTGGACTATGAAAGAATAAAGCTTTCTTTTTTAAAGCCAACCAGTCTGTGCTATTTCTATTAGAGCAGTCCTAGCTGATTAAAACATTGGTGAATGGTGTTTGGGGTCTAAAAAGCTAGCAAGCCATTTGAGGTATACCAGATGGTCCCAACTCATCTGGAACAGATGATCACCGAGAACAAAGAGACAAGGAAAAACGAGCCCAGGAGACAGAAGGACCCATGTGAATGGGTGACTGTATCAGCATGTGACCAGAAGAACCAGATAGTACCTGGCCACCATCAAAGACAGCTGTGATGGGGAACACAATATCGAGTCCCTATGGCAACATGAGAAAGAGGGGTGCAGCTCGAAAACTCTACTAAAAGACCGCAACTGACAGTCTGACAGTCAGGCGGTTCCCCTAGGACCATGGCCCCTAGACCTGCTGCTGCCGCTATCCAGAAAACACTACTGAGGAGAACTTTTTGAACAAAAATGGACTGGACTTGGGGACACAGTGTGAGCATATGGTGTGTGTACTTCATGGTTTTATGCATTTATAGGGTGCTGTCATACTGATCTCTTTCTAGGTGGGAGAGTGAAGAGGAGGGGACAGGAGATCCTTAAGAGGATATGATGTGTATAGAGTGAAAAGGAGGACTGTTGTCACCGGGCAAGGAGAGCAGGAGTTGCAGATACGTGGGCATGCAAATTTAATTTCAATTGTACGCTTTTACTTAATCACAATTTAAAAAAAAGAAAAATACCCAAGAAGAATCGATACCTTTTAATTATGGTGTTGGTAATAATATTCAGTGTTCTATGGGTGAAAATGAATAAATCTGTCTTAGACGAAGCACAGCCAGAGTCTTCCTGAGAAGCGAGGGTGGTGAGACTTCATCTCAGGTACTTTGGACATGTTATCAAGAACAACAAGCCCCTGGAAAAGGACATCATGTTTGGTAGAGTGTCAGCAAAAAAAAAAAAGGAAGACCCTCGCAAAGACGGATTGAGACAGTGGCTGCAATAGTGGGCTCAAATACAGCAAGAATTGTGAGGATGATACAGGACCAGGCAATGTATTGTTCTGTTGTACATAGGTTCACTGTGACTTGTGTCATGGATTGAACTGTGTCCTCCCCCATAAGGACACAATATATGTCAACTTGGCTTAGGCCATGAGTTCTAGTACTGTGTGGTTGTTCTCCGTTTTGTGACTGTAATGTTATGGTAAAGGGGATTTAAGGTGAGATTGTAATGTCCCTGATCCAATGTAAAAGGAGTTCCCTTGGAGTGTGGCATCACATTTTATCTTACAAGAGACATAAAGGAAGCAAGCAGAGACTAGGTACCTTATAGCACTAAGAAACAAGTACCAGGAGCAGAATGTATCCCTTGGACCCAGGGTTCCTGTGCAGAGAAACTCCTGGTCCAGGGGAGGATTGATGAGAAGGACTTTCTTCCAGAGGCAGCGGGCAGAAAAAGACTTCCCTAGAAATTGACAACCTGAATTAGGACTTGCATACTATGAGACTGTGAAAAAATAATTTCGTCTTTGTTAAGGCCATCAAGTGCTGTCTCTGTTGCAGCATCAGTAGATGAGTACACCGTGGTGGTGCAGTGGTTAAGTGCTTTGTCTGCTCACCAAAAGTTTGGCAGTTCAAGTCTACCAGGTGCCGCTTGGAAGCTCTATGGAGCAGTTCTACTCTGTCGTACAGGATCACTATGAGTCAGAATCAACTCAACAGCAGTGGATTTAGCTTTTTGGTTTAGATATCTAAGACAATTTGGAACTAACTCAGTGACACCCAACAGTGCCTATGTGTGTGTATATCATGTAGTCTGTGAATTTAACCACAGATCAGTGTGCAGTTCAGCAGGTGTCTGCAGGAGTCATTTCACAGAATCCCCCGTTCTTACTTCATTCATCCAGCAATGATTTCTGATAATAGATGTGAAATGTCCAAGAGGACAGATTATTAGAGACATAGTTCCAGGATTCTTATTTCCATGCAATCGTACAAGCACCTTCTGTCTTACATGTGCAAGCACCGTCTGTCTTATATGTACCAAAATTCCAGCCTCTTTCTAGGAAAGCAGGGATTCAGCATTAACCATACTGTGTGCATCATTATTTTAGACATGGTGAACTATCTTAACATGTGTGGTGGTTGGATCCCTCCCGAAATCCAAGTTCCTACACAAGGAAGCAAGATCCAAATTTGCCAACAGACCTCTGTATGAACTCTCATGTGCATTTTAACTGTTCTGTATAGAGTTGTTAGGTGATGTCAGGTTGGTTCCAACTGAGTGACCCTATGAACAACAGAATGAAACACTTCCCTGGTCTTGCACCATATCTACAATCGTTTTTATGTTTAAGCTGATGGTTGCGGCCGCTGTGTCAATCCATCTCCTAGAGTGTCTTTCTCTTTTTTGCTGACCCTCCACTCTACCAAGCATGGTGTCTTTCTCTAGGGAATAATCTTGCCTGACAACATGTCCAGAGTATGTAAGATGCACTCTTGCTGTCTTTACTTCCAAGGAGCACTCTGGTTGTAATTTTTCCAGAACAGATCTGTTTGTCCTTTTGGCAGTCCGTGGTACAGTCTTTCCTTTCTAGCATCACAATTCAGAGGCATCAGTTCTGTCTTCTTTGTTCATGGTCCAGCTTTTACATGCGTGTGATGTGATTGGAAATACCTTGGCTTGGGTCAGACACATTTTAGTCTTGAAGGTGACTTCGTTGCTTTTGAATACTTTAAAGAGGTCCTTTGCAGCAGATTTTCCCATTGCAATGAGTCTTTTGATTTCTTGACCGCCACTTCCATGGGTGCTGATTGTGGATCCAAGTAAAATTAAATCCTTGACAGCCTCAGTCCTTTCTCCATTTATGGCACTGTTGCTTACTGGTCCAGTTGTGAGGAGTTTGTTTTCTGATGTTGAGGTGCAACCCATACTGAAGATAGTGGTCCTTGATCTTCATCAGTAAGTGTCTAAAATCTTCTTCATTTTCAGCAAGTAAGGTAATGTTATTTGCATAACGCAGGTTGTTAACGAGTCGTCCTCCAATCCTGATGCCTCATTCTTTGTTAGAATCCAGCTTCTCAGATTATTTGCTCGATATTCTGTGTACTAGATAATGGAATTTTCTTACGAGAATGTCTAAGAAAGCTTCACCATCAACAACTGTGGCTGACCTAGGAAACTCATTTTGCTGTGCACCAATGAAAGGTGTACTACTCTACTGCTTTTACTTTTCTGAATATGTAAATTCTAGCATCAGAATTTCTGCATGGTTATGTTGTCTCTTTTCCCTACTCATGAATGCAAATGGGCTGATGATGTTTTTCAGAGACCAGGACTGGGGGACCATGGGGCACAGTCATTACTGTGTTAAAAAATTGGACTGTCAGGCTTCTGATTTCAGTAACGAGTGTGTACGTTAGTAAAATTGGCAGTACAGCTGTTAGAGTGGCTCTGTGGAACTGCTTCTTCCTGGAAATTGAAGCAAGGAGGAAGTTCTGTTAGCAAAAAGCACTGCTAACCCTCTGTTTTACAGTTCTGGAAAACTCATGGTTCAGTGTTTTCGGACTTCAGTTAATGTCTTACCGAAGTCAAGCTCATAACCTCTGCCTCAGAGTCACAGTATTTTTTTATGGCTATGGCAGAAGGATCCTGAGGCATCCTATAACCTGTGTGTGTGTGTGTGTGTGCACATGTGTGTGAACTGAGGATTGGGTGGGCAGCAGTGCTGAGGCTCAGGGATGTAGGGAATTGTGTAGGTTTCCAAATTCTACTGTTTTTTCTGTCCTGAGTGACTTCTCAGTCACATCCTATTTCCATGAAATGGCACAAAGAGAAAGGTTAGCTACTGAGCTTGTGATGACTGTCACACCAATACATCAAAATTAATACTGCTTTAAAAAGACAGTTTTACTTGGCTGGTTGGATCTTTGCACCTCTGACAGCCCAGTGTTTTAAAGGTATTGTGGCTGGTTGGCCCTTATCACAATTTGGGTTTCCATAGACCTGTTAGCCTCCCACATTTGGTAAGGAAAATAGAAAAACTGCCACTCCTTCAAAGTGCTTTTATTTCTTAAAATCTCACCTAGGTTTATTCTCATGTCTCCTGTAGTGCTGAGTGATGTGAGCAGTAGTTAAGCAGATAAAACAGTTTTTTCATAAGGCACTGATGGCCTTAAAATGGAAAGAGTTGTTTCATTTGTATAGGTGTTTCCCTCCCCTCCCCCATTTCTCCGTTGTACCCTGAAGCCTTCTGATACAGAGGAATAAGACTTTTAGTGGTCACAGTGGAAATATAGACAAGTTCTGTGTGTCAGTGGTGCTGTTTAATCTGTAGCTTGTATATGCAAACACAGAGTTCAAGATCTGATGATGAAGCATAAGGTAGTTGCTAAGAGATCCCAGACTCTTGTTTCAGTTTCCTGTGGATTGAGTCTAGTCCCCAGTGCTGTCTGCTTCATTTGTTCTCCTGCGTACATGAAGTATATGTTTTAGGAATCCGTCGTCTTTGAGGATGTGGCTGTGGACTTCACTCTGGAGGAGTGGGCTTTGCTAGATCCTATTCAGAGGAAACTCTACAGAGATGTGATGCTGGAAACCTTCAAGAACTTGGCATCAGTAGGTAAGATGACATTACTCCTTCACATAATTATTTAAAGAAGCATTTTTCTGCTCATCAGGACTGTTGCAAAATTTGGAAGGTGAAATATGCTGATCAGTTAGAACTGGTTACCACCATCATGTAGGTGGTTGTTTATCAGTGAGAATGATAATCTGTGTATTAAACTGAGTTTTTCTCCTTTTTTTTTGATGGGTAAAACATGTGCTTTCTCTGCTGTCACAGTGTGAATATAGATTTTACAGGTCATTTTAAGGCCTGGAAAACTTTGCTTTTGAAAACCTTCTAAGAATTTTATTGTATCTAAAGTTCTTTCCATTTTGACCCCTTGTGCTTGCTATTGATGACATCTTTAGAGCACCTAAGCACCTCAACTTTTTTTCTGACAGGAGCTTTCTACCTTGTAACACTCATTCACTTTTTGCTTTCAGATGATGAGACTCCATGTGAGGCCAATGAGTCAGTTTCTGAACAGGATGCCCATGAGAAGAAAGTATCCAAGGAAGATAAAATACTGAAATTTACAAGAAATGATTCTTGGTCCTCCATTCTAGGAAAAATTTCAGAAAGCCTTAGTGTTGAAAATCAGCCTAAAGACCCAGGGTTAGCTCTGAGGTAAGTAGCACACGCAAGAGAATACAGTATTCAAGGAGAGAGATTTAGGTTTTCATAAAATTAAAAAAAGATATACAAATGAGTAGAAAATTCTGGTATGTCTAGTTCTGTCTTTGTTTATTCACAAGAAGTGTACACATTTTATTAAATGTGGCTTTAGATGCTGATTGTTTGACACATGATTTTGTTGGAAATAATCATTTTAAAACACTCCAGATATATTAAGAAACATTTTCTAAAAAATAATTGCGTGACTAGTCCTACTTTAAAACATAAGGCATATTTTACTTTCAAGCAGTTCACATAGAGTAGAAGACTGGGAAAGTCTAATTTGTATTTGTTACAAAAATGGATATAGTAGAATCCCTGTAATTATTAACAAATATTATTAAATCATTAAGATGTTAATGTTTGCCTCTGTGTTTTAACAGAGATTGTATGGTTGAGAGACTCTGTGAAAGTAATGAAGGTCATCAGTGGAGAGAAACCTTCAGCCAGATTCCAAATCTTAATCTGTACAAGAAAACAACTACTAGAATCAATCCATTTGAATGCACTGAATGTGGAAAAGTGTTTATGTATCCTTCCTCATTTAAGAGGCACATTGCAAGTCACAGTGGACACAAACCATATCAATGTCCAGAATGTGGAAAGGGCTTTGGCTTTCCATCAGAACTAAGAAGGCATGTGAGAATTCACAGTGGAGAAAGACCTTATGCCTGTGAATTATGCTGGAAAACCTTCATTCATCTCCGATCCTATCGAAGGCATGAGAAGGTTCACAGTAAAGAGAAACTTTATGAATGTAAGCAGTGTGGAAGTACCTTCAGTTTTCTTGACTCCTATCAAAGACATGAAAGGACTCACAATAAAGAGAAATACAATGAATGCAAGGAATGTGGGAAAGCCTTCAAGTGGCCCTCATCTTTAACAAGACATATGAGAACACATAGTCGAGAAAAACCTTATGAATGTAAACAATGTGGGAAAGCCTTCAAATGGCCGATATCATTACAAACACATATGAGAACACACACTGAAGAAAAATCTTATAAATGCAAGCGATGTGGGAAAGCTTTCACTTGGCCCATATCATTACGTACGCATAGGAGATCACACTGTGGAGAGAAATCTTATGAATGTAAACAATGTGGGAAGGCTTTCAGTTGGCCCATATGCTTACAAAGACATATGAGAGTACACACTGTAGAGGAACTTTATGAATGCAATCAGTGTGGGAAAACATTCCGTTGGCACTTTTCCTTACGGAGACATTTGATAACACACTCGGGAGCTAAACCCTATGAATGTAAAGATTGTGGGAAAGCCTTCAGTTGGCTTATATCCTTAAGAGAACATATGACAAAGCATTCTGGCAAGATATTCTATGAATGCAAGGAATGTGGCAAAGCATTTTATTATCTCCAATCTCTTCGAAGGCATGAAAGATCTCATAGCAAAGAGAAACTTTATAAATGTAGGCAGTGTGGGAAAGGCTTCAATCAACTCTTTTACCTTCGAAGACATGTAAGAATGCATACTGGAGAGAAACTTTACGAATGTAAAGAATGTGGAAAAACCCTTAAGTGGGCCTCATCTTTAACAATACATATGAGAATGCACACAGGAAAGAAACCCTATGAATGTAAGCAGTGTGGGAAGGCCTTCAATTGGTCTATCTCTTTACGAGCACATATGAGAATGCACTCTGGTGAGAAACCTTATGAATGTAAGCAATGTGGGAAAGCCTTCTATTGGTCCATATCTTTACGGGCACATATGACTACACACACTGGAGAAAAACCTTATGTATGTAAACAGTGTGGGAAAGGCTTCAATCAGCTGTCGTACCTTCGACGACATGTGAAAATGCATTCTGGAGAGAAACCCTACGAATGTAAACAGTGTGGAAAAGCTTTTAAGTGTCCCTCATCTTTACCAAAACACATGAGGACTCACACTGGAGAGAAACCCTATGAATGTAACCAGTGTGGAAAGGCTTTTGTTTCTTCCTCAGCCTTACGATACCATGTGAGAACACACAGTAGAATGGAACATTATCAGTGTAAAGTGTGAGTGCCTTCTGAAAACTAATTCACGTGTACTGCTCTAAAAAATTCACACTAACAGAATTGTCATGAAAGATGTGAATGTGGTATTGCCTTTATCAGTACCTCATTTTTAAAATGAAATGTGTTTAAGTGGGAGTTTATTTTTAGTTCTGTAAGAAGTAAGCATTAAGATAAAGAATTCTGTAGGTATTCTTGTGGCTGTAATTCAGAAGTTCTGCTAGGTAGTGTTTTTTCTTATTGATCTTTTACAGTGAAGATTAAAGGTTTCTGGACCTTTGAGTGTTTTGAAATATGTTTTTAATAAGCAGTTAAGTTTAATTTTCATGGAGTTTTTTAGTTCTGCAAATAAGCAGTCATTGGTACAGTGACACATTGGTGTTTGTTGGGATTTGCTTACAGACCTAGTGTGGTAGGTACTGAGTATCTGTCACCTGTTATTTGCATTTTTTTTTCTTATTGGAAATTTTTGTTTTTAATTCCCACAGAGGCCTTATTCTGTTTTCCTGGCTAGTATATGGTAGGAATCAGTAATTATACATTGTTGTTCTAAAGGAGTGAATTGGTACTTTCAGCCTTTGTTATTTGAGCATGGGTCATATTGGAAATTATTTTTACCAGAATCTTTTCTGTATGTGGTTCTGTGTTCAAACCTCCTAGTAGCCAAGTTGTGTAAGATTTGGAAAACAAATCAGGGTATTGCTGAAGTTTTGTAGTCACAATATAGGGAGACAGACAGATGCATAGATACTTTTATGGATATGTTTTCAGCTAAGTTTCCTGTTTTGTGACCCTGCCACTCAAGAATATTCTGAAGACAAGTGTCAAGTGCTTGGCTTTCATTTGTCTCAGAGTTTTAGACTTCCAAAGAGCTTGGCATCTCCACAGGCTTGGCATCATTTAAGTCCACTTCTGTGATAAAACATGCAATTTGATTTCCCTGCAAATGTTAACATGTTTTCCATACCACTGTTCAGATTGTTATGGTTGCTCATCTTTTATACTGTTGTGATTCACTTAATTTTAGTATTTTTCCATAAAGTCTAATTTATATAATGAAAACTTTGTTCCATCAACACTTACAGTGGTTCTGTATTCCTGATGTCACCATGACAGCTACAGTGGTGAAGCCAAAAAAATAAACTGTACACATGGGTTTTGTCACATACGCACCTAATGTTTACTTTGACTGTTTTACTACCTGGCATTTCACATTTACAACAATAATGAGTAATGTATCTGTCTTGTGCATTAATGATTCTACTGACCTGAATACCTTCCCTGCACACAGCTTGTCTAGAATGTACAAAAGGAGGAGTGTCACTGTCCACAGGGTATTTAATCTCAATGTGGAGCCTGCAGGGGGCCCAGCACTACAGGTTCTCCTGGCGTATCTCGCTGTCGACTGGCAGCTCTCTGCTCCATGCTTTCATTGCGTACAGGCACCATCTGGCAGGCACTGGAAGTGGGGCCCAAGTGGTGGTCAGCACTGGCGTCTGTGGAGTCACCCTCTGGCCCAAGCCACCATGCATCACCCAGCCTGTGACACCCCACTTCCTGTATCAAGTGCTTAACAGGGCCTGAGCTGGAATCCCAGGTGACTGAGGACACCCAGCCAGCAGTCAGCAGCATGGATTTGGATTCTGACAAGCAGAAAGGGTCCAATCCATGGCTGTCAGGTATTTCACGTAATGTCTGTTTCCGCGTAGGGACCTGGTCTTTGGACCCTGTGTCGATAAGTAAGGAGTGGGCATAATAATTAATTTTTTTTTTTTAGTCTACACGTTATTTTGTTTCTGACTCTAGGGCACTTGGCTGGCTTTTATACATAACAAGTTATGGATACCATTGCAAAAAGTGGGGATTCCAGAATACTTAATTGTGCTCACTAGGCATCTGTACATAGGTCAAGAGGCAATTGTTTGAATAGAGCAAGAGGATACAGCAAGGCTGAGCATCAGGAAAGGTGTGTGTGTCAGGGCTGTATCTTTTTATCCTACTCATCACTGTATGCTGAGCGAATAATATGAGAAGCAGGACTACATGAAGAAGAATTGGGCATCAGGATTAAAGGAAGACTGACTAACTTGTGTTATACAGATGACACAACCTTGCTTGCTGAAAGTGAAAAGGACTTGAAGCACTTGCTGATGAAGCTCAAAGACCACAGCCTTAAGTATGGATTACATTTCAACAAGAAAACAAAGTCCTCACAACCAGTAAGCAACATCATGATAAACAGAACAGTTTAAAGTCTAAGATTTCATTTTACTTGGATGCACAGCCAATACCTATGGAAGCAGCAATCAAGAAATCGAAGGATGCACTGCACTGGGCAAATCTGCAGCAAGAGACCTTTTTAAAGCGTTGAAAAACAAAGGTAGCTTGAAGACTAATGTGCAGCTGACCCAAGAAATAGTGTTCTCAGCCATCACTTACGCATGTGAAAGCTAGACGATGAATAAGGATGGCTGGAGAATTGATGTCTTTGATTTATGTCGGCAAAGAATGTTGAATGTATCATGGAGTGCCAGATGAACAGCCATACCTCTTTAAGAAGTACAACCATATTGCTGCTTAGAAGCAAGGATGGCAAGCCTATGTCTCACATGCTTCGAACATGTCAGGAGGAACCAGATCCTGGAAATCATCATCATGTTTGGTAAGGCAGAGGGTCAATGAAAAAGAGGAAGACCTTGCATGAGATGGATTAACACGTGGCTGCAGTAATACACTTAAGCGTAACAAGGACTGTGAGGACCAGATGGTTTATTCCATTGTACACAGGGTCACTGTGAGTTGGAAGCAACTCAGTGGCAGCTAACAACAAACCACATTTGTTACCCTACTGGATTTTTACTGTGTGCTGTGCTGTCCTTGTCTTTCTGTATACAAACAAGCATCGTCATAAAGCATAGAGATACGGGAAGTTTTCTGATAATCAGGGCTGACTTCAATTCCTCTGTATGTATTCAGTTATTATGTTGATTCTGTCGTTAAAAACACTATATTTTCTCCAAAAACATCCATACATCGGTATTTCTTAGAAATATCTTTTTAAAAATTCAAATCAGTTATATACTAACATGTTGTTTTCATTTTCCAGCAGCTAACATGATTTATAAAAATATTTTGTTGCAGTTAAGGATTTCAGATTAAGTATAATTTTTGATTATAGCATTACACATTTTGAGTCAACATTATCAAATATATATATATGAATTAAGACATTTTAATGTAATTTTTTATGCATTACTCCTTATCTGTTGTTCCTGGTAAATAATCATTTGGTCAGTGTTCTGTAAACATACTCCTTTGGGATCACACTTGTAGCCAAAGATAATCAGATGTATTGAGTTACAACACTTCGAATAAACACATTACTGAGGACTATGGAAGTGTCAATGTGTTTATTGAAAGACATCAGATTTGGACATACATTTGGTAATGCTTTGGGTGAGTGTTCAGCTGAGCCGGGATTTCTGCTTCATTAGATGCTTTCAAGTCATGAATGTAATTAATTAGAAATTAAAAAGTTCTTACCTAGAAGGCAGAAAGAATTGTGGCCTAAAATGCTTGGTAGAGATACAGCAGCTAGTCATGTTAGTGGGGAGAATGAAAGCTTTTGTTTTAGTGATTCATAAAGACCTGAAGTGATATTTTCCATTTTCAGAGTACCATTTATATACATTTAGAGCTAGCTAGGTAAGAAAAATATGTAACTGCTTTTTAAAAAGCAATGCCTAATCTCTCTCCATTTGTTTCATGTTCTCATACTACTGCAGATACTGATGGTATTTGACAATCTGTCATTTGAGCCTCTCTGACCCTAATCATACAAGTGAAAGAAATAGTGTATTCTTGCCCACACTTATATAGCTCATATTGGTGGAGTACAAATAGGAACCCAGTTGTGTTATTTTTGAGTGATGGAGTGTTCTGTATCTTCATAGTGGTGGCATGAATAGTCATCTGTGAAAACTCATGGAGCGGCCCTTAAATTGCAAATTTTAGTGTATGAATACACTATGAAAATACACACACCAAAACATGCATCAGTTCACAATGTCAGTGACATTGGTTACATTTTTAAGGAAGTGTCCTAATTCATTAGTAAAGGTGGTGAAGATAATGTGCTTACAAGATCAAGAGGAAGTTGTTTAACCCAAATTCATACTAGGAGTATGAGGGAAAATTGAGATACAGAGGATGCAATGGCCTTGGACAGTTTTCTCGTAAAAATTTCTGCCAGCCTCGGTAATACGTGCTCATGGTTCCTGAGCAGAAGTCCTCCTCATTTTTTTTTATTGTATCATGTTCATTCTTACAAGGTACATGTGATAATTTGTCACCAAGGAAATTTCATCCAATATCTATTTCAAAATACTCTCATCTCAGCAGTGTGCTGTCTTGACTCATTTATGTTTTGTTTGTCACGTTTGTCTTTTGGTATTAACCTCAGTGAGCACATTTTGAGAATAGGTTATGTTTTGCTATTTCTGTTTATGCATTCATGTGTAATAATGTTTTAGTCAGCTAGGCTGCTCTAACAGAAATACCACAGAGTGGATGGCTTTAACAAAGAAAGATTTATTCTTACACAGTCCGGTAGGTTGCAAGTCCATATTCAGGGTGTCTGCTCCAGGGAAAGACTTTTCCCTTGTCGGCTCTGGAGGAAAGTCCAGTATTGCATCAGTCTTTGTCCAGGGAGCGTCCTCACGCAAGAACCTCTGGTCTGAAGGACACGCTCTGCTCCCGGTGCTGCTTGCTTGATGGTAGCGAGGTTCTCAAATTGTCCTTTGTTTCTCTTTCCTTTTATTCCTTGCAAGCTAAAAGCATTAAGGGTGGGGCAAGCCATACTCCAGGGAAACTTCCCCCATAGCAGGAATTCACAGCCCCACCCTAATCCTTTAACATACAGGTTAGCAAAACCACACAATGGAGGACAGTCCCAAGATATTGGGAACCATATCCCAGCCACGTGGCTGCATACATTTTTGGGGGGACACAATTCCAACCATGACAAATGTCAAGTCATGGTTTACTTGCAGAAACATGTGCAACTTAAGGTTAGCTTGTTTTTCATCTACCCACCTATTGAAGGACATCTATTGCTTCTGGCTTTTGGCAACTATGAGCAAAGTTGCTATAAATGTTTGCATACAGGTTTTTGTGGACATGAGTTTCTCCTTAATTAGGTTGGTGATGTTAAACAGCTATCCCAACTGTGGTATCTTTATTTGTGCATATGAATCAGAGTCCTCTGATATCTGATGTACAGCTACTGATTTAGAAAAATCATTTGCATATCAAATGCTTCTTGCCAAATTGATAGAATTGATTTTAATCTACTTGGCAGGCACCACAGTGTTATCTTAGGGATAGAGAAACTGTTCAGATCTTTCTCAAAGTAGAACCTAAATTCTTATATGTGAAAATTCCTAAGTTTTAGTTTCCAGCAGTTCAGATGTTTGAGAACACAATGAGATACTTTTTTAATAATGTATGCAACAAATTGTAACACTTTGTGGTGCTAACCAAAAGAAAGGGGGGGGTCTCAATGTGATAGGAATCTTAGATTATGAAAGCACATATATTTGAGCATTTTACTCAAAGTCAAAAGGTGACACAAAACTACCATTTTGAGGATGACCCAGAACAACAAAAGCACTATAACTTCCTGTTTTTGATGAGTTTGACAGTGTTAAGATGGATGGGTCAGATATTTTGTAGAACGCCCCTCTGTTCATATGACATTGCTCATTAGACCCTGGTCATGAATTTTGGGGAGGAGGGCCACAGATGAGCAATTTTCATCACGTCCTGGTGATGGCGATTAGTTGTCATCAAGTCACTTCTGACTTAGAATATTGTCCTGTGTCAGTTTTATTAAAACCTCAATCTGGGTGTCTTCCAAACCTTATGAAAACTTTCTAAAAATTTACATGGAAGTACAAGTACCCCCAAAGAGCCAAGATTTCCTATAGAACAAGAGTTTCTACTATAGGGTAACCAGGAGAATATGGTATTAGAGGAATGGTCGGTTAATCCAGTGGAATAGATAAGAAGTCTTGAAATACGCTCATCTGCTTTTTGCAAGTCAATCTATGCCAGAACAGTTATGGCCAAGCACTGGCAGTGAAAGACATTTTAACACTTCTGGCAGACACAGGTGGTTACTGGCCAGGAGATAATGAGCTGCCTTTCCAGCTGTCTTAGGCTAGGTTCCCTAGAGAAGGTTTAGAAGCAACAAGGAGCTGCCAGACCTGACTCAGAAGGAGTCAGCACTTGGCAGGTGCATCCTCTGGTACAAAAACAGGCCAGCAGTAGAGTTTTTCACATCAGGAGAGACCAGGAACCTGAGGGCAGTGGCTCCACCCACACCACCTAGTCACCTGCAAAAGGAATTCAAGAACATGTGCTGCAGCCCAGACCTTAACAGCCAACAGGATTGGGCACCCATAGTCTGGTTGTGAAACATCTCAGGAACCGGGCCATACTTTCCTCACAAACATTCAGGGGCAGCTGTCAGACCTCTGCCTTGCTCAGTGCATGCAACCAGATGAAATCAAAGAGGTGGCCACGATGACTTCAGAAAACCGCTAAAACAAGAAATCTTCCAGATGAAGAGGACTTTGTGGAATTACTAAATGTGGAATACAAAAATTGGAATACAGAACTCTTCAAGAGATCCGGAAGGAGAGCAGGCAAAATGCAGAACACACCAAGAAAGACAGAGACAGAGAATTGAGGAACTTAAGTTTAGAGCAGAACATAATAATTGAATGGTCTGCAAGAATCCATGGACAAACAGCAAACAGAATTCACAAGATTAGTAAAATTCAGAATTAGATAACACAATAGAAAAAGGAGTAGAAATGAGGCAATGGAAGTCAGACTGAAAATAAAGCACTTCATACCAACATATTTGAGTAAAGTCAGATAGAAGAATTTAAAACAAATGAAACTGTTATGTGAGACTCCAAGGAGAATCACCTATGAGTGATTGGATAACCAGAACAGGATGGGATAACAGAAAATTGTTGAAGATTTGTTTGTGGAAAACTTCCCTGATATCTTGAAAGATGAGAAAATATCCAAGATGCTGATTGAATGCCACACAAGGTAGATCCCAAAGGAAAGTCACCAAGACAAGACAATCAAACTTGCCAAAACTGATGAGAATTTTATGGGCTATTAGGGATAAATGAAAAATGATCTACAAAGGAGGGGCAGTAAAACTAAGCTTGGACTACCTTGCAGAAACCATTCAGTCAAAAAGGCACTAGGATGACTTAGTCTTGAAGGGAAAAAAATGGCAACCAAGAGTTTTATATCCCCCAAAACTGTCTCTCAAATATAATGGTTAAAATAGGACATTTCCAGATAGCAGAAATTTAGGGAATTTGCAAAAACCAAACCAAAATTACAGAACATATTAAAGGAAGTCCTTCAGTTAGAAAATCAATTAACACTAGAAAGCAGGACAGAGAAACCAAATATCAACTCATATAGGGGAACTACAAAAATAAAGCTAGAACACTGAAAATAGGGACACAGACATCATTATGTGAAAGATGACATTGTATCAAAAAAGGACTAAAAACTATAGCTCATGGGGAGGAAGTCAAGGCAATACAAAGAAATACAAGACTGGTTTAAACTGAGAAAATAGGGGTAAATAACAAAAGTAACCACTAGGAAAATACCAATTTACACATCAAAATGAAGGGAAAAAAAAAACAAAACAAAAACAGAGACTCAAATACAAGACCAATGAAAATGAAATGTGAAAATACATAAAGACAGACGACTCAGCACAGATAACTAAGTGGAACAAAGAGGAGACTCAACAAAACATAAAAAAGATCAAAATGACACCACTAAATCCATACCTATCAATAATTGGTGAGAATGTGAACAAATTAAATGCACCAGTAAAAAGAACAGCAGATAGGATGAACTTGTCAAGGATTTAATTATTTGGATCCAGTCAACACAATTTAAACCAGTAAACCCTCATGGAAGCCACAGTCAAGAAATCAAATGATGGATGTACTATCAGAAGTACCAGTTTAGGGAATTTGCATCAATGAAAAAGAAGACACTCAATGAGATGGATTGACAGTTGCTGCAACGATAGGCTCAAGCATAGCAATGACAGTGAGTCTTGCTTGTGTACTGAACCTTTCAGCAATAAATAGTGTCCATCTTTGTCCATGGTGGTGGATTTTACATTAAAATTCATTTTGTCTGAGATTAGAATTGCCACACCTGCTCTTCTTTGTTCATTGTTAGCTTGATATATATTCTTCTATCCTTTAACTTTTAGTTTGCTCCTATCTTTAAGTCTCAAGTGAGTTTCTTGTAGACAACATACAGATGGGTCATGTCTTTTGATCCAAGATGTTACTCAATGTCTCTTTACTGGAGTGTTCAGTCCATTCACATTCAGTGTAATTATTGATAGGTATGTGTGTGAGTTGATTTTTCACCTTTTTCAGAGCTGGTTTTGTAGTTGTTCAGACTCCTGTGTTACATTTCTTGAAATGGTATGTTGCATCTTTGTTGTGCTTTACAGCTGCCCCTATGATCCCCCTTAATAAACTATATATAAACCCAATTTTAATTACTACCAGACTTGTTGACTTCCTCTCCATCTGGAAAGACTCTAACGACTGTAGTACATCCCTCTTTTTAATATGATGGCACCGTAGTTTTCATGATAATCACTGGATTGTTTCAGTATTAAAGCTGTGATTGAATTTGGAGCCTTCCCTGAGTAGAATTCTGGGTGATGTGTCATTCTAAAACATAAAGCTGGTGGTTTTGTTCTTCTAAGCCAAAGCCAAGAGATTCTTTCAGTATTTCTTGTAGTTTTGGTTTGGTTTTTACAAAGTCTGAGTTTCTGTTTGGGAATGTCTTAATTTCATTTTCATGTTCAAAAGATAGTTTTGCAGGATGTATAATTCTTGGTTGGAACTTCTCTTTCAAGGCTTTGAACATGTCATGCCACTGTCTCCGTGCCAGCGTGGTTTCTGCTGAGAAATCTGATGAAAGCCTTCAGGGTTTCCCTCTGAATGTTAGCTTTGCTTTGAGTCTTGCTGCCTTTAAGAGTTGCTGCTTATGTTTCATTTTGTTAAGCTTGATTATAATGTCTTGGAGTCTTTCTTTTGAGATCTATATTGGGTGGCATATGATATGCATCTGGGATATCTATATTCATGATTTCTGGGAAGTTTTCTGTCAGCAGCTCAGCAACGATACTCTCTGTGTTCTCGGGTGTCTCATCCTGCTCAGGGACTCCAATTAATCGAAGGTTGTTCCTCTTAATAGAGTCTCACATGCTTCTTAATGCTTCTTCATTTTTCTTGTTTCTTTTTTCTGATTGCTGCTCATAGATGCTGGTGTCAGTAACTCTGTCTTCCAAGTCAGAAATTCTTTTTTCCATTTGTTCCATTCTGTTTTCTTGGCTTTGCATGGAAATTTCTATGTCTTTGATTTTGTTCTTGATCTGTTGTATTTCAGAGTACTGGTGTTCCATCATATTGAACAGCTTACATAATTTTTCCTTTTGTTCTGCTGCATTTTGTATAAGGTCATAGAAAGGCTCTGTGTATAATCATTTTGTATTCACTTTCTGATGCTTTCGTAAAAGTTTCTTCATCTGGAAAACTCCTTGGTTGTTTTGTTTGGGAGCCTTCCAAAGCCATGGGTGATTTTGTTTGCCACAAGTGTCTGTTGCTTTTTGGGGTTTCATGTGAGTAAGTAAAGACTGGGAGAGATACTGTGAGGATGGACTGCAGATGTTTCTCTAGGCTGTCTTAAAGTAAAACAAAAGATATCTGACCACTTCCCAAGTCAGTCAGGTTTTCAGATGTAGAGGTCCCTCTTCCCAACTGACAAAGTAAGCACCTCTGTATCCAACCTCAGATGATACAAACTAGTTCAAAATACAGCAATGCTACTGCCCTGTTCACCTCTGCTGACAGGGCCCAGCCTTAGGCGACACTGTGTAAACTACTGCTTTTGTGGTAGACAAGCACTCCCCTGTGGGCAAGCTCTGGCTCCCAAGCTAAGAATTAGGTCCAGCTGCAGCCACCGTATCTAAGATGGCGCCCTTCACAAGGTCGGCGGATAGAGGGGCTAAAGGTGCCTAGACATGGTAAGTCCTCAGCCTCTGTTGCTGGGTCCGTACCATAGGTGACACTGTGTAAACTACCAATTTCCTGTCAGAGAAGCGCTGTCCTGTTTGCAGACACTGGCTCCCAGGCTAAGAATTAGGTCCTGCTAAAATCTCCATATCCAACATGGCGTCCTGCACATAGGTGCTGCCGGTTCCATACAAATCATGCTGTGGCAGAGATAAAAAGACAGGCCCAAAGTAGCTAGATGAACAGAGTTCTAAGCCTGGCTCTCAAAATTGATAATTTTGCTTGCCTATCCCACCAGCAGTGTGTCTGAGACTAGCCACTAGGCACAACCCAGCTCCACCCACCAGCCAAGACAGAGGAAAAAAAGTCAAAATGGTGCATTACCTTAAGTCCATGACAGCCAGGGCTAGCCAGGAGCGGGAGTCAGCGAAAGAGAGGAGGTTTTTCGTTCACTAGTATGAAGTCCAAATTAACAGTCTTGTGCTGTGTCCTGGGGCTCACTAGGTGACCAGAAGGCTCCGTTTGATTATCAGTTCAGGTCTTGTTTTCCAGAGGGATAGAAGGAGATGTGTGCTTAGTCCATCATCTTGACTCCGCCCCATCAATGATAGTGAGGATGGCACAGAATCGCGAAGTGTTTCTTTGTCTTGCACATAGCATAGCTGTGAGTCAGAATCAACTGGACAGCACCTAACAGCAACATTGGTTAAATGACGTTGACCGTATTTTCATGTGCTTTTGGCCATTTCAGTGTCCTTTTCAGTAAAATGTTCAAGTCCCCTTCACTTTTTTTTTTTTTTTTGGCAAAAATATATACAGCAAAATCTGCTTTGATTCCAGTTTCTCAGTGTAGTAATCAGTGACATTGGTTACTACTTCACATTGTGTCAACTTTGTCATTATTTCTAATCTGTTTGTTTCACTTCTGTTAATCTTGCCTCCAACCGTATCATCTGTGCTTTAGAATACTGTTGATTCTTTTGATCTTACATAGACCTTTTAAAAAATGTAACACAATACTCAAGGGTGACAATCTACTCTTTGGGCTCAACAACTTAAAGGTGATTTCACTGGGTAGTTTCCGTTCAAGTTTTAAAGAGCAACATAGGGTCATAGTCTTATGTACTCTTCCAGATTAATAAGTCCAGTAAGTCTAGATACTTTAAGAATTTGAACTTCTGATTCCTATTTTTGTCTCTTTTTTAATAAGGATTCCTCTATGATGCTCCTGATCAGAAAGTTCAGTAGTGATAGCCAGGCATATCTGGTGTCAAGATGGAGGAGGCAGTGGTTCACATAGATAATGACTCATGTGGTTTAGTTCCTTCCCTTTTTGGATTTCCTTCTTTCTATTTTCTCCCTGATGAATAAACACCAAAGTTGTATCTTAGATGGCCACTCATAAGATTTTAAGAACCTAGACACTATTTGGAAACCTGGTGGTGTAGTGGTAAGTACTACATCTGCTAACCAAAAGGTGGGCAGTTCAAATCTTCCAGGTGCTCCTTGGAAAGTATGGAGAAGTTCTACTCTGCCCTATAGGGTTACTGTGAGTCAGAATTGATGAGATGGCACTGAATTTGGCTTTTTTGGTTTAGAGACTACTTACTGTATCAGGAAGGAGAAGGTAAATTTTAAGAGCTATATTATGCTGATTGACTGAATTGTCCTATAAGACCACAGCCCTGAGCCCCAAACCATGAGAACTAATCCTATGAGGTGATTGTTATTGTTAGGTGCTGTTATACGGGAAAAACATCGCAAAGTGTAGTAAGGCAAAAAGAACGTTTTCTTTAGCATATATTCAAAAAGATAAAAGGAAACGACAGGCATGCTGCTAGAGTCATGTCTGCCCAAATCCAAGGAAATTACAGAATAGACAAAAATGAAAAAACAGAAAAGTACAAAGTGTGGCAAGTTCACAACTTGCCACCATGTGTTTACGTTAGCAGCACTGTACAAACAATTCAGTAAAGTTTCATCATGATGGTATATCAATGTCTCACAGCTGTGTTCATGTTGACATGTGGTGGTGTCTTGCTGAGTGGTGTTCCGTATTACATGTTTTTGTGTGCTGTCATGAGAATGTCTGCTTGAATGAGAGCAATAAACAAACATCAAAATTTTTGTGAAACTTGGGAAGAGTGGAAGTGAAATCAGGGACATGTTAGTCCAAATTTATGGTGATAATGCCATGAAGAAAACGGTAGTGTAGAAATGGATTAAACATTTTTCTGAAAGGAGAGAAAGCGTCACTGATCAAGAGAGGTCAAAGTGACCAGTAACGAGCAGAAATGATGAAAACATTGCAAAAATTAGTTGAATTGTGTATCAAAATCATTGGCTGACTGTACAAAGTATAGCAGACCAAGTAAGCATGGATAAACAGGCAAATCTTAATTGAAAATCTTGGCATAAGAAAGATGTGTGCAAAAATGGTCCCAAAGGAGCTCACCGATGCACAAAAGTAAAGGAGAGTCGAAGTTTACAGACTTTTAGGAGAGGCAGGATGATGTTTTGGGTCATGTTATCACTGGTGATGAAACATGGGTGTATCAATATGAACCTGAAAAAAGCAATGTGCATAATAGAAGTCAGCCAGTTCTTCACAACCAGTAGAGTTCCATCAGTCCAAATCAAGAGCCACAATGATATCACTAACCTTTTTTGATATCAGAGGGATTGTTCACTATGAATTCGTACCAACTGGACAGTCAACCAAGTTTACTGTTTAGAAATGCGGAAAAGACTGCATGAAAAAGTTAGATGAAAATGACCTCAAATTTTTGCCAACAACTCATGGCCCTTGCATTGCGACAATGCACCAGCTCACACAGCACTGTCTATGAGGGAGTTTTTAGCCAGTAAACAACTGTATTGGAACACACTCCCTACTCACCTAATCTGGCCACCAGTGACTTTTTTGTTTACCAGAAGATAAAGGAAGTATTGGAAGCAAGACATTTGGATGACATTCAGGACATCCAGGGTAATATGATGACAGCTCTGATGGCCGTTCCAGAAAAAGTTCCAAAATTGCTTTGAAGGATGGACTAGATATTGATCGGTGTCAGTGCATAGCTTCCCAAGGGGAATACTTTGAAGGTGACTATAGTGATATCCAGCAATGAGGTATGTAGCACTTTTTCTAGGATGAGTTTGTGACGTAATTGGCGGAACTCGTATGCTGCCAGTCACATCTGTTCAAGTCCAAGGAATGTTACAGAACCATCAGTATGAGTGTTCCAACTGGACAAAACCGCTGAAAGCTTCACCTTTTCACAGATTTGCTAGAAATTGTGATCCTACATTTTGAATCATCTTTCTTAACAATCACTGATACAGGTTTTATTAATGACAATCAGTAGGGTTGTTATTGGTCCAACAATTTTCACTGGTGGCATAGTGGTTAAGTGCTACAACTGCTAACCAAAATGTCTGCCCTTCAAATCTACTAGGCACTCCTTGGAAACTCTATGGAGCAGTTCTACACAGCGTCAGTATGCATGGGAATCGACTCGATAGCAATGGATTTGGGTTTTGGATTTTTAGATGCTAATAGCAAAAGGTAAGAATGAAATGTTTTTTGTGTTCTGATTGTGTTATGTGAAAGTTTCCCTAAAAGATATTTTTCTTCCCTAACAGATAATTTTCAGGATTGTGTCCTCCATTGTCTTATCTTAGGGCACCGTTGATGAGTCCTTGTGAATCCTTGTGGGGCCAGCTCTAGCCGGGTCACATTCTCTATGCTCAAGGACAGGGAATAATGATGCCAATGTTATTTGCTAAATCAGTTCCATCAAGTCAGTTCCCGCTCACAGCGACCCTGCCAGATCCTGCATCATCCCCACAATCATTGTTATTCTTAAGTTTATTCAAATAATGTCAATCCATCTTATTGAGGGACTTCCTCTTTTTTGCTGGCTGTCTACCAAGCATGATGTCCCTTCTCCAGGGACTGATTCCTCCTGATAACATGACCTATGTATGTAAGACATAGTCTAACCATCCTTGCTTGTAAGGAGCATTCGGTATGTACTTCCTCCAAAACAGATGTATTCGTTCTTTTGGAAGTCCGTTACGTATTCAGTATTCTTTACCAACATCACAATTGAAAGCCATCAGTTCTTTGGTCTTCCTTATTCATCGTCCAGCTCTCACATGCATATGAGGTGATTGAAAACATCATGGCTTGAGTGAGGTGCATCTTAAAGTTGACATCTTTGCTTTTCAACCCTCTAAAGAGGTCTTTTGCAGCAAATTTTCTCAATGCAATGTGATTGTGGATATGATTTCTGGACTGCTGCTTCCTGTCATATTGATTGTGGAACCAAGTAAAATGAAATCCTTGACAGGACTTTTTCTCCATTTATCGTGACTTTGCTATTGGTCCGGCTGTAAACACTTTCGTGTTGAAGTGTAACCTATCCTGAATGCTGTGATCTATGATCTTCATCAGAAAGTACTTCGAGTCCTCTTCACTTTCAGCAAGCAAGGTTGTGTCATCCACATACTGCAGGTTGTTAGTCTTCCTCCAATCCTGATGACTTATTCTTCATACAGTCCAGTTTCTCGGATTATTTGCTCAGTATACAGATTGAAAAGGTATGGTGAAAGAATACAACCCTGACCCACACCTTTTCTGACTTTAAGCCATGCAGTGGCCCCTTGTTCTATTTCTGTGACTGCCTCTTGATCCACATACAGACTTTTCATGAGCACAATTAAGAGTTCTGAAATTCGCATCCTCCATAATGTTATCCCTGATTTGTTATGATTCACATAGTCGAATGCCTTTAGGTAGCCAATGAAACACAGGTAAACATCCTTCTGGTACTCTCTACTTTCAGGCAAGATTCATCTGACATCAGCAATGATACCCCTGGTTCCATGTCTTCTTCTGAATGGCCTGAATTTCTGCCAGTTCCTGTCAGTATGATGCTGCAGCCACTTCTGAATGATCTTTAGCAAAATTTTCCTTCATGTGATATTAATAATATTCAATAATATCTGAATTCTATTGGATCACTTTTCTTGGGAATAGGTTTAAGTATGGATCTCTTCCAGTCAGTTGACCAGGTAGCTGTCTTTCAAATTTCTTGGCATAGATGAATAAGCATTTCCAGTGCTCCATCTGTTAGATGAAACAGCTCAAATGATATTCCATCAGTTCCTGGGGTCTTGTATTTTGCCAATGCCATCAGTGCAGTGTTGACTTCTTCCTTTAGTGCCATCGGTTCCTGATCATATGCTAGCTCTTGAAATGGCCGAACATCGACCAATTCTTTTTGGTATAATGACTGTCTGTATTCCTTCCATCTTTTACCCGAAGCACAATTAAAAAAAAAAAATCATACCAAGAAAAAAGAATCCTATAAAAACTATCAATGTGGTAAAGTCTTTATAAGTACCTCATTATAAAAGAGGAACCTGTTGGATGTTACTTTAACTTCCTTTTGGGAATTAGCAGTTAGATGATATCTATCTAGTCATTTTGTTACAGTATATAAGTTTTGATAAGTAGTATTTTTCTCATTTTTCAGTAAATAAAAGTTATGTCTTCCCAGTTTGAAGGCTGTTGCAGCCATGGATGTTTTGAAGTGTATTTTCATTATGCCAATTGATTTCATTATTGTCATTTTTAATCTTTCTGGAAGTAGTTACAATTGGAACAATGACATTTTGTTGAGGATTTCTTAGTAACAAGTGTGCAAGATGGTGCATATCAGCTACACATTATATAGACATGACTTTTCTTACTCAGAGAATCTAATATTTTTAATTGCTAGAAAAACTAAAAAAAAAAAAAATGCAAATTGCCACCAAGTCATTCTGACTCACAGCGACTCTGATAGAGAGTAGAGCTGTATTTTGCTTAGTAACAATTCTTTCTACCACCTTGGAATCTTTCTAAGGATTTCCAAGAAGTGCCTGATGGATGCAAACTGATGACCTTATGGTTAGCAGCCAAAGCTCTTGTACGTGTGTGTATACATACATATATACATATATATGCATATACACACACACATACATATGTATACCATTGCCATCAAGTTGATTCCAGCTTACAGTGACCCTATATGGGACAGAGTAGAACTTCCCCATATTGCTTCCAAGGAGCACCTGGTGGATTTGAACTGTCAACGTTTTTGTTAGCAGCCATAACTCCTAACCACTACACCACAAAGATTTCCTTTTTGTTGCCATGAGGAGCCTTATTCCATTTTTTTACTAATAAATACTTGAATGAAATTTGTAATTAGGTACAGTCCTTTCAAAGTGTAGCCTGAAGTGAGTTATTCTCATCTTTTGCCATTTGGTTTTAATCCCTTTTTTCTCATAGGAAATGAGACTCTCTGCTTTGAATTTACAAAAACCTATGATAAATGATGTTGAAATCTAGAATTAAAGATGGATATCTGGGATTGTGTTGCATCAACGTGAGGCATGTTCAAAATTAAATTTACCCAAGCCCCTTCTCTTTCTGGTTCCATCTTCAAAATACCAATAACCTAACTAGTATGAGATTTGAGAGGCAAAAGTGCAGAAGCTACCTTGAATTTTTGTAGCCACAATACAGGGAGACAGCCATAGGGCTTCACGGATGTCAACTTCCAATTCATTTTCCAACACATTGCCCTGCCATTCAAAAGTATCTTCAAGACAAACACCAAGTGCATGACTTCAACTTTCACGTAAGTGTAGGCTTCCTGAGACATCTCCCATAGCTCGGCATCAAGGACCCACACCTGTGCTCAGACACCCATGGTTAGAGCTTTCTGTGAGACTTAACATGTCCATGGACTTGGTCATCTCTGCTGCTCTGACTCCCCGCTTCCCTACATCTGGTCATATTTTTGAAAAGTCTGATTTGTATAGTGAACACCCTTTTAATACTTCTAGTAGCTCCCCTTTCCTGATTCCACCATGACAGCTATGATGGTGCAGCCAAAGGAACACGTGGGACTGGTTCTCCCACTGCATTTTTGAGTGGCTGTTCTTACCTTGTCCTTCTGTGTAAAAACAAGCAGCTTCCTCATATATCAGAGGTTTAGGGAGATTTCAGTTACTCAGAGCTGAATGTGATTCCTCAGCATGTCTTCCACTGTTGTGTTCAATTTTGTGTCATTAAAAATGTTACTAATTTTAAACTAGTAGTCCCAGTTTAGTTCTACTTTGTAGATTAGTTTTCATTCACCTGTAGCCACTTTTAAAATTAACTCCTTTAGTTTTGGCAAGTTTGATTTTAATATGTCTTGGTGTCTTTTGTTTGGGATCTATCTTGTGTGGAGTTTGATGAACGTCTTGAATATATTCTCTTTCATGATATCAGGAAAATTTTCTGTCAAAAAGTCTTCAACAATTCTGTCTGTATTTTCTGCTATCTCCTCTGTTGTCGTACTCCAGTCGCTCATAGTTCATTCCTCTTGATAGAGTCCCATATAATTTTTAGTGTTTCCTCATTTATTTCAATTTTTAGCTGATTTCTCTTCAAATATATTCATGTCCAGTGCTTTATCTTCAGTCTCACTAGTTCTGACTTTCATTGCCTCAATTCTGCTCCTTTACATTCCTATTGAGTTGTCTAATTCTGTGATTTCATTATTAATCTTCTATGTTTCTGCTTGTTGTTTCTCTATGCTTTCTTAAAACCTGTCCAGTCTATCATCATGCTCTGTTGCATTTTGCCTGATCTACTTCCTGGTCTCTTGAAGAGTTCTAAATATTAACCTTTTGTGTTCTACCTATGATAATTGGAAGTTCTCTCCATCTTTTTTTTTTTAATTTTATTTCTACTGTGATTAAGTGAAAGTTTATAATCCAAGTCAATTTGCCATACAAAACTCCAAACACATGCCTCTATGCAACTGTTTCTGCTTTCCTCACCCAGTGGTAGAACACTCCTCCTTTCCATTCTGTACTTCTGGTATCCACTCATCCAATACTTGTCTCCTCCAATCCACCCTCCTCTCTCCCCTCTAAGAAGGAACCAGTTGGACAGCCTCATATATATAGTAGGCCAAGAAGTGCACACACCATCTGCATCACCCTATGGCCCATAGTCCAGTCCAGTCTGTGTCTGAAGAGTTGGCTTCAGTATTGGTTTCAGCTCTGGGCTAGCAGCAAGCTCAGGGGCCATGTTCTCAAGGGAGCCTTTAGGATGTCAGACCATCAAGTCTGTTCTTTTAACAGAGTTCTAGATCTGTCCTCCCCTTTTTCTTATGCTTTGTTAGGGACTCTATGTTGTGTTCCCTGTCAGGGCTGTCTTTGGTGGTGGCCAGGTATCATCTAGTTCTGGTTTCATGCTGATGTAGTCTCCCAGTCATATGGACCCTTCTGTCTCTTGGGCTCATGTTTTCCTCATGTCTTTGATTGTCTTGGTTGTCGTCTGCTCCAGGTGGGTTGGGACCAATTGATGTTCTTTAGATGGCAGCCTGCCAGTTTTAAGGCACCAAGCATCACTCACCAGTATGGGATGCAAAACAATTTCTTAGAAAAAAAAGACTAGTTATGCCATTTGACTTTATTATCCCCTGAAACCGTGATTCCCAGACCTCTGGCCCTGTTGCTCTGTCCTTTAAAATGTTGGGTTGTATATAGAAAACCTTTTAGCTTATGGTGTAGTCCAGTTGTGCTGACCTCCCTTCTACTGCATGCTGTCATTCCCTTTACTTAACCAAATTCTTATCAATTCTCTAACTTATGAATAACCCTCTCCCTTCCCACTCTAGTAACCATCAAAGATTTTCTTCCATGCAGAAGCTTTTCATAAGTCCTTTATAATAGTAGTCTTATGCAATATTTGTCCTTCTGCAGCTGACTGATTCCACATAGCATAATGGCTTCCAGATTATTCCTATCTGGAAATTTTCTTGATTCTTTGTTTGGTGAGCTTTCCAAAGCATTCATGGTCTGCCTTGATGTGGTTTGATATTGATTTTGCCTCTGAGCCGTCAGTTGTTGTTAGGTGCTGTCAAGTTGGTTCCAACTCTTGGCAACTCGATGCACAACACAGCAAAACACTGCTTGGTCTTACGCCATATCCACAATCATTTTTATGTTTAAGCCTATTGTCAAGGCCACTGTATCCGTCCATCTCATTGAGGGTCTTCTTCTTTTTCACTGACCCTCCTCTCCAAGCATGACATCCTTCTCAGGGACTGGTCCCTCCTAACAATATGTCCAAAGTATGTAAGATGCAGTCTTGCCATTTTCGCTTCCAAGGAAGCACACAGTTTGTACTTCTAAAAGAGATCTGTTTGTTCTTTGGTGATCCATGGTACATTCAACATTCTTCTCCAAGACTGCAATTCAGAACCATCAATTCTTCTTCTGTTTCCTTTGTTCATTGTCCAGCTTTCACTTGCATATATGATGAGATTGAAAACACCATGGCTTGGGTTAGGCACACTTTAGTTTTCAAGGTGACATCTTTTCAATACTTTAAAGAGATCCTTTGTGGCAGATTTTCCCAGTGCAGTGTGTCTTTTGATTTCTTGACTGCTGCTTCCATGGGCGTTGATTGTGGAACCAAGTAAAATGAAATCCTTGACAACCTCAGTGCTTTCTCTATTTATCACAATGTTGCTTACTGGTCCAGTTGTGAGGACTTTTGTTTTCTTGATGCTGAAGTACAATCCACACTGAAGGCTGTGGTGCTTGATCTTCATCAATAAGCATTTCAAGTCTTCTTCACTTGCAGCAAGTAAGGTGGTGTTGTCTGAGCAACACAGGTCGTTAATGAGTCATCCTCAAATCCTGATGCCTTGTTCTCCTTCATATAATCCAGCTTTTCAGATTATTTGATTGGCACACAGATTAAAAAGGTATGGTGAAAGGATACAACACTGACGCACACCTGTCCTGACTTTAAACCATGCAGTGTCCTCTTGTTCACGACTGCCTCTTAATCCATATACAGATTCCTTAAGAGCACAATTAAGTGTTCTGGAATTCCCATTTTATGCACCATTAGCCATAATTTGTTATGATCCATGCAGTCAAATGCCTTTGCATCATGAATGACACACAAATGAGCATCTTTCTGGTATCCTCTGCCTTCAGCCAAGATCCTTCTGACATCAGCAGTGATATCCCTGGTTCCATGTCCTCTTCTGAGTCCAGTTTGAGTTTCTGGCAGTTCCTTGTCAATATACTGTTGCAGTCGCTTTTGAATGATCTTGAGCAAAATTTTACCTGCGTGTGATATTAATGACATTGTTCAGTAATTTTTGCATTTGGTGAGATCACCTTTCGTTGGAATGGGTGTAAATATGGATCTCTTCCAGTTAGTTGTCCAGGAAGCTGTTCTCCAAATTTCTTGGTACAGATGAGTGAGAAATATCTCAGTTGATACTCCATCAGTTCCTGGAGCCTTGTTTTTTGCCAATGCCTTCAATGCAGCTTCGACTTCTTCCTTCAGTGCCATCAGTTCCTGATTATATGCTGCCTCTTCAGATAACTGAATGTCGACCAGTTCTTTCTGGTATAATGACTCAGTGTACTCCTTCCATCTTTTGGTGCTCCCTGAGTGGTTTATTATTTTCTCTGTAGAATCCTTCACTATTGCAATTCAAGGCTTAAATTCTTTTTTTTTTTATGCCTTTAATGATTTTACATCACACAATTATCAGTAGTTAATCACATAACAAGGGTGAGTTTATGAGTTCACTTCTTACGGTAGCAGCACACTGAGCTCTAAGATGGAATGTAAGTTGTAACTTTTTGTCATTTAGAAATGTGTACTTTTAAAGTCCTAATATAGAGAGAAGGTGACTTTTTTTTTATTATGACTGAGTGAAAATATACATTCCCATATAAATTTGCATGTCCACCTATGTGCAGCTTCCACTGCTCTCCATGCCTGGCGACAGCACACTATTCCTCTCTGCTCCATACATCTCTCATCCTCCCAACAGTCTCCCTTCCCCTCCTCTCCACCCACTCCCCTTCCTCCAGTCAGAAGTCAGCAGGATGATATGCTATAGATGCATAGAACCATAAAGTACACCCAATATATAGTCACTCTGCATTGTCAAGTCCCATTGCTTGCTGTCCAAAGAGTGGACCGTCATTATGATCCATGGCAAGGGCAGCATCAGGGCCAGGGGCCGTGCTCCCAGAGGAACCCCGAAGCTGCTCGACCATCAATTGTGGTCTTTTAGTAGAGATCTCTAGGTGCACCCCAAGGCTTAAATTCTTTCTTCAGTTCTTTCAGCTTGAGAAAAGCAGAACATGTTCTTCCTTTCTGGCTTTCCATTTCCAGCTCTTTGCATATGTCATTATAATACTTTCTTTTGTCTTCTCAAGGTGCCCTTTGAAATCTGTTTAAGTCTTTTGCTTCACCATTCCTTCCTTTTACTTTAGCTACTCGACATTTGAGAGCAAGATTCAGAGTCTCTTCTGACATCCTGTTTGGTCTTTTCTTCTTTTCCTGACTTTTTAATAACCTCTTGCTCTCTTCATGGATAATGTCTTCAGTGTCATTCCACAGTTTGTCTAGTCTTTGGTGATTAGTGATCAGCACATGAAATCTGTTCTTGACATAGTCTTTAAACTCAGGTTGGGTGTACTCAAGATCATACTCTGGCTCTTGTGGACTTGTTCTAAGTTTCTTCAGTTTCAATTTGAATTTGCATATGAGCAATTGATGATTTGTGCCACAGTCAGCAACTGCTCTTGTCTGACTCCTGATATGGAGCTTGTCCATCATCCTTTTCCACAGATGTGGTTGATTTATTTCCTGTGTATTCTGTCTGGTGAGGTCCATGTATACAGTCATCATTTGTGTTGGTTAAAAAGGTATTTGCAGTGAAGAAGTAGTTAGTCTTGCAAAATTCTATCATCTGATCTCTGGCATTATTTCTGTCACCAAGGCCATCTTTTCCAACTACTGATCCTTCTATGTTTCCAAGTTTTGCATTCCAGTAACCAGTAATTATCAGTCCATCCTAATTGCATGTTAGATCAATTTCAGACTGCAGAAGCTGGTAAAAATCTTCAGTCTCTTCATATCTGGTCTTAGTGGTTGGTGCGTAAGTTTGAATAATAGCCATATTAACTGGCTTGCCTTGTAGGCGTATGGATATTATCGTATCACTGACAGCATTGTACTTCAGGACAGATCTTGAATTGTTCTTTTTGATAATGAATACAACACTGTTCCTCTGCAAGTTTTCATTCCCGGCATAGTAGACCATATGATTGTCGGATTCAAAATGGCCAGTACTGGTCCATTTCAGCTCACTAATGCGTAAAATATTGTGCTGCATTTCATTTTTGACAATTTCCAATTTTCCTAGATTCATACCTTGTACATTCCATGTTGTGATTATTAATGGATGTTTGCAGCTATTTCTTCACATTATGAGTCATGCCACATCAGCAAATGAGCCATTGGTAAGTTGTATTTATTTATTTTGTGTTTGTTTACTGTGTTCTAGCTTCCTGTTTTGTTTTCAGATGTCCAAATAAGCTGGTTGTGTGAGCTAGTTTGATTATTGGTGCCTTTGAAGCTCTAACATTCTGTCACCAGGTGGTTACAGCTGTTACCAGGTTGTGAGCCCAAGAGTACATTTAGTTTTCTTGTATGTATTCAGCATAGGTGTCCAGGTCGTGAGTCACCAAAGATACGGTGTAGGCTCTCCCTTACAGTCCTTGATGGGCAAGAGTGATTAGTGTATGCACAGGTATCTGACTGCATGCCCTGAGAAAGGCAGGGGGCTGACAGCCATCCACAGGTGTCTGCAAGGAAAGCATATCTCTATTGCTTAAGGTGTATAGGTAGATACATTTTGCAGCTGCACTGTGGGTGTTAAATGCTGAATTGCCAAGGTGGGAGAACATTCAAGGCCCAGGGGCCCCTTAAGCTTGCACCTAGGCAAAGGAACTATTTCTGCCCTGAGTTCCCAGCTCAGGGAAACAGGCAAACTATTTTCCCCCTCTGTTTGTGAACCTGTTCCCTCTCCAATGCTGGGAGAATGGTTCATGGTACACTTAAGGAGTTCTACTTCCTGCCCAGGGGTTGTCAGTCTCTGGAGCCAGCTCTGTGTCATGCAGACAAGAAAGCAGCAGGAAAAGGCAGAGAGGTTTTTCCCAAAGTAAATATTTAGATCTGTGCATAGTAGTAGATGCAAGCTACTTTCAACAATTGAATGCCATTTTTCACTGATTCTGGAGGCATGAGTGGGCTCTCTGCTGCTCAGTCTCTCTCACTGCTGAATGTGCACTCCTAATGTCACTGCTCCCTCACCATGCTTGCTGTCACCAGTCTGTCTGCAGAGCGCCAGTTCTTACTGGGTCTTCAGTATTTCTGGAACTACTTTCCTTTCCCTGTAGTTCAGTCTGATTTCTCTACTTCTCCATTGATGTTCAGGGCTTCGAGAATATTATATATAATTGATTCATTTGTTCTTTTGAGTCTTTGTTGTTAGAGGGATTATGAGAAGCATTTGCTACTCCATCTTCTTGGGCTGCCCCAAATAAAAAATTTTTTTTTTTACAATGAATGCAACATCATTCATTCTTCTTTGAGTTGTCATTCCCAACATAGTAGACCATATGATTGTCTGATTCAGAATAAGCAATACCAATCCATGTCAGCTCACTAATGTGTAGGGTATCAATATTTGTGTGTTCCATTTTATTTTTTATGATTTCCTAGATTAATATTTAATCCATTCCACTTTATGATTATTAATAGATGTTTGCTGCTGTTTCTTCTCATTTTGATTCATGCCACATCAGCAAATGAATGTCTTAAAAACTTGACTTGATGGACATCATTAAAGTTGACTCTTCTTTGAGGAAGCAGTTTTTATGTAGTCATCTTTTGAGTGCCTTCCAACCTAGGGGGCTTATCTTTGGGCACTATCCCAGACAATGTTCCTCTGCTATTCATAAGTTTTTCTCTGAATAATTCTTTTCAAGAGTAGACTGCTGGGTCCTGCTTCCTAGTCTGTCTTATTGTGGGAGCTAAACTGAAACCTGTCTGCCAAAGGTGAATACTGGTGGCATAGCTTCCAGCATCACAGCAACGTGCAACATAAGCCCCCACTACAAACTGGCAGGCACATGGGGGACAACAATAGTGGAAGAACTTTAACACATCACTCTCAGTAAAGGACAAAACATCTAAAAAGAAATTCAACAAAGATAGAGAAACTCTAAAGGCTGCAGTCAACCAACTTGACTTCCTAGATATCTGTAGAATACTCCACACAACAGCAGCATGCTGAGTAAGAATTCATGCCTTTGAATTGTGTTAGCAAAGAATATTGAATATATACAATGGACTGCCAGAAAAAGGAACAAATCTGTCTTGGAAGAATTACAACCAGGATGCTCCTTAAAAGCAAAGACGACAACATTAAACCTCATATACTTTGCACATGTTGTCAGGAGAAACCAGCCCCTGGAGAAGGGCATCATGCTTGGTAAAGTAGAGGGTCAATGATAAAGAGGAAGACCCTCAATGAGATGGATTGACACAGTGGCTGCGACAATTGGCTTAAGCATATCAATTGTGAGGATGGCACAACAGCAGTGTTTTTTTCTGTTGTGCATAGGGCTGCTATGAGTCAGAATCAACTTGGTGACACCTAACAATGACAGTGAAAAAAAGTGTCTGCCTTATTTCAGTTTCCTCTTTGTTTTTTGAATGCTTCATAATTTTTTTGTCTTTTTATCCTCATTTTCTGTTTTTGTCTATACAAGGACTGACCATTAAGTTCATGAACTCATCCTAGAAAAAGCACTGCATACCTCATGGGTGAATAATCACTATAGTCACCTTCGAAGTCCTCCCCTTGGAAAGCGATGCACTGATGCCAGTGCCTAGTCCACTCTTCAAAGCAATTTTGGAAGTTTCTGGAATGGCCATTGCACACAGTGGCAAGTTCTCAAACTTAATTGTATAGTTGTCTGTAAGGGAGGTTTTAGCCAGCAAACATATGACCGTATTGGAACACCCTCCTTGCTCACCTGATCTAGCCCCAGTGACATTTTTCTTTACCCAAAGATAAAAGAAATATTGAAAAGAAGACATTTTGTTGACATTGAGCACATCAAGGCTAATAGGACACCAGCTCTGATGGCTATTTCAGAAGAGGACTCTAAAACTGCTTTGAAGGGTGAACTAGATACTGGCATCAGTGCATAGCTTCCCAGGGGGAGTGCTTCCAAGGCCACTATAGTGATATTCAGCAGTGAGGTGTGGAGCACTTTTTCTAGGATGAATTTGCAAACTTAATTGGTAGTTCTTATAGTAATTTCTATGACGACAACAGCATAATCACCTGAAAATCACTACAGGGCACTCTTATCCTAAAGTTTTTGTTTATTTCCCCTGCTCTGCAACCTCACTGCCCGCCCCCCCAGCTGATTCAAGAGATATGGGTGCTTAGCCTCTGGAGTTCAATACCCAGGTGCGATGGATTTTAGCTGGCTGAAAACACTGGCCTAAGTCGCAGTATTTGGCTTTTCCATGGCTAAGGTTGGCAGCACTCTGTCTTTCAGTCACAGGTGCCCCTCCACAAGCTCTCCCACAGTGTCCCACTGTGAGCAGGAGATAGCTATTTCCTTCTGTGTTGTCTGTGTGCAGTATTCCTGTCATCCTGATGTCTTTACAGTACCTCTCAGTCCTAGTACCCCTCCGCCTGGGGTGGTGAGATTCAAAAGTGCTCTGTCATGATGGCTTAGTCTCTCTTTACTGCTTGCCAAGTGTGCAGCCTGCAAACTCCCACTGCCAGTTTGTACAGCCTTAGAACCCCAGCTGCTGCTTCCTTAGTTTAGCTCCCATTTTGTGTCTGGGTGCTACCTGATGTTATAAATTATGTCCCCCCAAATGTGTAGAACATCCTGCTTGGTAGAATGGAGGGTCAGCCAAAAAGGAGAAGACCCTCAATGAGATGCACTGACACAATGGCCGCAACAGTGGGCTTAAGCATAAAAACGATTGTGGACATGGTGCAGGACTGGGCAGTTGTTGTGCATAAGACCGCTATGAGTCGGAACCAACTTGACAGCACTAACAACAACAACAAAATGTGTGTCAGCTTAGCTAGGTCACGATTCATACTATTGAGTGACTGTCTATCATTCTGTCATCTGATGTGATCTTCCTGTGTGTTGTAAACCCTACCTCTGCGATGTCAAGAAGGCAGGATTAAAAGCAGTTATGTTAATAAGGCAGGACTTAATCTACAAGATTAGATTGTGTTTTAAGTCAGTCTCTTTCAAGATACGACAAAGAGAAGTGAACAGAGAGACTCATACCATTGAAAAACAAGAGCTAGGAAAATTGCATGTCTTTTGGACTCAGGGTCCTGCTTTGAGAAACTCCTTGACCAGAAAAGATTGATGACAAGGACCTGCTTCCAGAGCCAACAGAGAAAGTCTTTCCCTGGAGCCAGCACCCTGAATTTAGACTCCTGGCCTCCCAGACTGTGAGAGAATAAATTTCTCTTTGTTATAGACATTCACATGAGGTGTTTCTGTCCTATCAGCTCTGGACCTAGTCCCCAAATGGCTGCAGTGAATGACTGCTCCATCTAGATTCATGAGTGATATCGGTCTGTAGTTCTCTTTCTTTGTTGGGTCTTTCCCTGGCTTAGGTATCAGGGTTATGCTGGCTTCATAGAATGAGTTTGGGAGTACTCCATCCCTTTCTATACTGTGAAATAGTTTCAGTAGTATTGGAGATAACTCTTCTCTAAATGCTTGGTAGAATTCTGCAGTGAAGCCATCTGGACCCGGACTTTTTTTGGTTGGCAGTGTTTTGATGACCTTTTCAATCTCTTCCTTTGTAATGGATTTATTAAGTTGTTCTGCTTCACGTTGTGATAATTTGGGTACGTGGTATGAGTCAAGGAATTGGTCCATTTCTTCTAGGTTTTCAAATTTGTTAAGAGTACAGTCTTTCATAGTATTCTGTTATGATATTTTTGATTTCTGTTGCATCTGTGGTGACAACCCCCCTCTCATTTCTAATTTGGGTTATTTGTTTCCTTTCCTGCTTTTCTTCAGTAAGTTTAGCCAGTGGTTTGTCAATGTGAATGACTGCTCCAGATGCTGCTAGGTAGGTTCTCCCAGCTTTTGTGTGGTCCCTGCTCCTTCCCTCCCCTGTTTCTGGACTCATCTTGACTCTCCAGTGCCTCAGCTGGCATCTGGAGTTCTGAGATCTAGATCTGTGATTGTTTTCATTTGTTGTTCAGTTGGTTAGTTGCTGGGAGATGAATGGGATTAACTCACGTTACCATTTTGCTCCACCTCTGAACGTTTGTCTCTTTGTATATGGTCAGCCCTTCACACCCACTGATTCCACACCTATGGTTTCAGCCAACTGTGGATCAGAAGTAGTCAGGGAAAAAAAAAAGTTCCAACAAGCTTTTTTTTCTTTATTGAGGTCCCATTTATTGTTTTTTTTTTAATTTTACTCATGAATTTCTTCTGTTTGTGTTATTTTTGTTATTCTGTTCTTACAGAAGATTAGGTCCCACAGCTTTCTTCCTAATGTAATTTTATGGTTTTAGGTGTAGCCAGAATGTTCCTTAGAAGCAAGGATGGTGAGACTTCATCTTGTGTACTTCGCATATTTTATCAGGAAGGACCAGTCCGTGGAAAAGATGTCGTATTTGGTAAAATAGAGAGCAACTGAAAAGGAAGAAGCGCCTCAGTGAGGTGGACTGACACAGCGGCTGCAGCAATGGGCTGAGACATAGCTACCATTCTGGGGTGCTGTAGGACCAGGCGGCATTTGGTTCTGCTGGGTGTAGGGTCACTGAGAGTCAGAACTGAGTCAATGGGACCTAACAGTAACATAGATTTTAGGTGTTTGGTCCATTTTGAGTTAAATTTTGCATACAGTGTGAGGAATGGGTCCTGTTTGATTTTTGTGCAGGACATATTCCTCTTGGCATGCTCAAGATAGGCTGCTCTTGGCCCTGACGCCTGTTACCACTGACTCTGCCTTGAGTCCCCTTCTGAGCATTTCACCACTGGGTCTGCCCTTGGGCCCCTTCTGAGCCTCACATCATCTTCAGTGTGGCGACCCTTGACCTGTGTTATAACTCTTTTAGAAGACTCCTTGCTCTTATCTCTCTCGTTTCTATTTTCTATTTACTTCTTCCTGGTGCTTCTCCTGCTTCTTTCTGGCTGGAAAACCTCTGTGGGGCTGGCTGCATATATGCACAATTACTAGTCAGTGTCAAGGTATAGTTCTTCCCAGTGGGAGCCTCAAAATGACAAGTCCCCTCTTGGTAGGCCACAGACACTTAATTTACATAGTAGGCTGTAATTAGCTCATTTGCATAGTCACTTCATTTGGATGGGTGTGACGACCAATAGCTGCAAGGTGCACACCAGTCACAAAGCAGGCTGCAGTCCAGGACCAGACAGAAAATCAAGTTAATTACAGATTGCCCAGGAAATGTCATCAACCAAGATAAAAATAGTAAACCTTTAGGGAAGAAACTCAAGCAAAGACAACTCATCAACGATTAGGGGGATAAAATCTATCAAGCTATTTTGCCAAAGAACCGGGGCAAAAGGCCACATAAAGGAACTCATGTCATCGCAGCATGTGTGCTTTCACCAAAAACAAAGTAAAATACAACAACAAAGTCTGTGTTTTCCAAAATCACTGGCCAGCTAGAGGCTACACAGAGCCCACACACCTGGCAGGCAAACTAACTTCAGGAAGGGAGGGAGCCTGATGCAAGCACATATATTCATTGATTGTATCAGTCATAATTGTGCATTAAGGCCCAAATCATGCATATAAATGAAGTACCAAGGACCTAGAACCTTAGAGTGCTCTCTTTGGGGCTTCCCAGCTACAGAAAGTGTACAGCACATTCCTGGGGACAGTGGGAGCCTCATGGGGCGGTCACCTCTCCCGTACCTTGCCTGGTGTGTCTTTTCAATTTTATTCTTTCTGATGATAATAAATGTGTAACTGTGAGTATAAGGAAAAGTATGAATTTTGTGAGTCATTTTAGGGAATTAATGAACACACCAGGGGCAAACAGTCAGCAGGGACTGGCATTACAGAGTGAGTTTGTATAAACCCAGCTCTGGGTGATTGAGTTAGAGAGAAAAAGCTGCGCCAGAAGTCAATGAAGGGTAGAGTCCTTCTAGCTCGTAGCCTAGTCAAAGGAGACTGCAGGGTCAGACAGGGCGAGGGATTGGCACAGAAGTGCCTGACAACTGGGTATGGAGACGTGAAAAGGTGGAGCTGGGGTCAGTATCCTAATGGGAATTGGCTTCGTCCTGATTCTTGGCACATAATTAGTGATAAAAATGGTGTTTGCCACTGTACCCCTACTACAGTACAGCTTGTACCGTAATCCTTGCAGTAGCCGTATTTTACAACCACCATAGCAGGCATGCTTGCACCTCCTACTTCCAGAAATTGTGAGATGTAGACATCTGGTTACTATCTAAGTGTGAAGAGAAAAAAATCTTTTCAATGTCCCCCCCACCCTCAGTGCCATGGAGTCAATTCCAATTCACAGTGACCCTACAGACACAGTAGAACTGTCCCATAGAATTTCCAGGAAACACGTGGGAGGTTCGAACTGCTGACCTTTTGGTTAGCAGCTGTAGCACTTAACCACTAGACCACTAGGGTTTCCTTTCAATATTTAAATGGAGGTAGATCTTCTTGATTATGAAACCTTTCCAACAAAGGGACAAATACTGTATGAGACCTCTACGATAAGATCTCAAAAACAGACTTGTGTATAGAAGAAAAGACTCTTTGACAGCTGCAAGGGAGGGGAGGGGGGATGGGGGGGAGGGTTTAGTTTAGATAGTTGCTAGAAATCTAGTTGGGAGAAAGCAGTGACAGCACACATTAGGAACAAGAACAACATTAAGTGGACTTCAGCATAACTTGAGTACTCCTTCCATCTTAACTCAATACTGCAAGGATAGAGTAGCTGGGGTGGGGGGCGGGGGACCATGCTCTTAGGCGAATTCCAGGCCAATTGGCACAACTAGCATTTTGCTAAGAGAGCTCTCTGCACCCCACATTGGTGAGTGGCGTCTGGGGTCTTAAAAGCTGCCAAGCTGCCATCCGAGGACACAGCAAATGGTCCCAACTCAGCAGGAACGGATGCTCACCGAGGGCCAAAATGGCATGCGGTAAAGACAACTGAGAAGACAGAGAGACCCACAAGAGTGGGTGCCTACATCGACTTGGGACCGGAAGAACCGGATGGTGCCTGGCCACCACCAGTGATAGCCATGATGGAGCTCACAGAGAGGAGTCTCACTGGCAACACAAGAATAAAGAGGTGCATCATGAGATCTCCACTAAAGGACCTCAATTGATGGTCCAGTGGTTTTGGGGTTCCTCTGAGAGCATGGCCCCCTGCCCTGATGCTGCCCTTTCCCATAAATTATAACAAAGGTCCACTTTTTGGACAGGAATGGATTGGACTTGTCAAGGCAGAGTGACCATATATTGGCAGCTCTTTATGGTTCTACACATCTATAGGATATCATCTTGCTGACCTCTGGCTGGAGGAAGGGGAGTGGACGGACAGGAGGAGAAAGGAGACTGTTGGGAGGATGAGACATGTATGGAGCAGAGAGGAATAGTGAGCTGTCACCGGACAGGGAGAGCAGTGGAAGCTGCATATAGGGGGGCATGTAAATTTATATGTGAATGTACATTTTCACTCAGTTATGTTAAATAAAAATTAAAAAAAAAAACTTTCCACATTTGAACTTCTCATAAAAAGAACACAAATCATTAACAAAGCTGATAAATTCCTCCTCTCCTCTCTAGTAGCTTCTAATGTCGTTTCCCCTCCTTCACTCCATCTCCGTGACCCAGGTCGTATCTCACGTTGCAACTTCACCAGATTCTTGACCTGGCATCATTCCATGAACTTTAGCCTGGAACACTGCCTCTCTCTGTCTTTTTTAAGCATGTCTAACTCATAAAGAAGACAGAAACTCTCATAAGCGGACCAGTAAGCAACATCATGACAAAAGGAGAAAAGATCGAGGTTGTCAAGAATTTCATTCTATTTGGATGCACAAGCAGCATCCATGGAAGCAGCAGTCAAGAAATCAAGTCACCCTGCATTAGGCAAACCTTCTGCAAAAGACCCGCTTAAAGTGTTAAAAAGCAAAACTGTCACTTTGAGAACTAAGGTGTCTCTGACCCAAGTCACAGTATTTTCAGTCACCTGTTATGCATGTGAAATTTGGACAACGGAAAATGAAGCCCAAGTAGAATTGATGCTTTTGAATTGTAGACTTGGAGAATAATACCGAATGTACCATGGACCGGCAGAAGAGTGAACAAATGTGTCTTGAAAGAAGCCAGAGTGCTCCTTGGAAACCAGGATGATGCGACTTCATCTCAGGTGCTTAGGACATGTTATCAGGAGAGACCAGTCCCTGGAGAAGGACATCAAGCTTGGTAAGATTCAGGTCAGTGAAAAAGAGGAAGATTCTTAACCAGGTGGATTGACACGGTGGCTGCAACCACGGGCTCCAACAGCAGGGGCCCTGAGGCTGGCCCGGGACCAGGAGTGTTCCGTTCTGCTGTGCACAGGGCTGCGCTGGGTTGGACCCCAATCGATGGCACCTGGCAACAATATATTTCATCTTTTCTTCACTTATGTAGATCTTCTTTTATTTCACACCTTATTTTTGTCTTTCTGGCTCTCTTTTGTTTCTTTTCTTTCCCTCATCCTCTGTACCACTTTCTAATTTAATCTTTGTGTTTCTCTCCAAATGTTTTTCTCACAGGGTCTCTCTCTTAAGTCTTCTCTCTCTCTCTGTCTTGCTGTCTCTCACTTTCTCTCAAGCCTTCTGTAACTTACTGTCTCCTCAAGTTCAGCTCATATTATCTTTTATATTCTGGCATAACCAGACATTTTATTTTGAGACAAAACAACTTTCTTTGTGTCTCTTAAAAAAAAAAAAAAAAGACTTATTATGAGTTGTATTTTTTCTCACTTGCTTTTCAGGTCATGCTAAGACTTTTGACTTAGTTCTTAAAGTGGTTCAGTGTTTTAGGTGAACCAACAAAGTGAAACTTATCTGCAAAGGACAAAAATGTGTATGGTTAACTTGCAATAATAATTCTTAAAAGTGAAAACTTGATGTGAATTAACAGTGAAAGTAATATAAAGCCAAATAAAGCCGATTAAAAGAATGATTAACCTTATTTTCAAAGAACTTTAGATATAACACACAAAAAGCTTGAAACTATTGGCCTCGATGGTGATAGATTCTAAGGAAACAAAGCTAGAGTCAAGTTAGTAATTGATATAATAAAATTATGACAAAAGATTGGGTGCTTATTGTTTTTCAGGCAAATGTTGCTAATATAACATTTTTTATTTTTTTATTTAACATGACTGAGTGAAAATGTACATTCTCGTATAAATTTACATGCCCACCTATATGCAGCTTCCACTGCTCTCCCTGTCCGGTGACAGCACACTATTCCTCTCTGCTCCATACATGTCTCATCCTCCCAACAGCCTCCTTTCCACTCCTCTTCACCCACTCTCCCTCCTCCAGCCAGAGGTCAGAAGGATGATATCCTATAGATGTACAGAACCATAAAGTGCATACAATCTATGGTCACTCTGCATTGCCAAGTCCAATCCATTCCTGTCCAAAGAGTGGACCTTCATTATAATTTATGGGTAAGGGCAGCATCAGGGCAGGGGGCCATGCTCTGAGTGGAACCCCGAAACCACTGGACCATCAGTTGAGGTCTTTTAGTGGAGATCTCAGGATGCACCCCTTTTTATTCTTGTGTTGCCAATGAGACTCCTCTCTGTGAGCTCCATTGTGGCTATCACTGGTGGTGGCCGGGCACCATCCAGTTCTTCCGGTCCCAAGTTGATGTAGGCACCCACTCTTGTGGGTCTCTCTGTCTTCTAGGTTGTCTTTACCACATTTCCTTTTGGTCCTCGGTGAGCATCCGTTCCTGCTGAGTTGGGATCATTTGCTGTGTCCTCAGATGGCAGCTTGGCAGCTTTTAAGACCCCAGACGCCACTCACCAATGTGGGGTGCAGAGAGCTCTCTTAGCAAAACGCTAGTTGTGCCAGTTGGCCTCGATTTCGCCTAAGAGCATGGTCCCCTGCCCCCTGCCCCAGCTACTCTATCCTTGCAGTATTGAGTTAAGATGGAAGGAGTACTCAAGTTATGCTGAAGTCCACTTAATGTTGTTCTTGTTTCTAATGTGTGCTATCACTGCTTGCTCCCAACCAGATTTCTAGCAACTATCTAAACTAAGCCCTCCCCCCTTCACCCTCCCTTCTTCCCCTCCCTTGCAGCTGTCAAAGAGTCTTTTCTTCTATACACAAGTCTGTTTTTGAGATCTTATCATAGAGGTCTCATACAGTATTTGTCCTTTTGTTGCTGACTACTTTCACTCAATATAATGTCTTCCAGTTGAAACCAGGTTAGGAGATGTTTCCTGGAATCATCATTATTCTTTATCATTGCGTAGTGCTCCACTGAGTATATGTACCATAGTTTACCTATCCACTCTTCTGTTGTTGGGCATCTGTGTTGATTCCATCTTTTTGCTATCATGGACTGCACTGCGATAAACATTCTGGTGCATGTGTCCATTGGTGTGAAAGGCCTTGATTCTGTAGGATATATTTCAAGTAGTGGAATTACTGGGTCAAATGGTATATTTATATCCATTTTTTTAAGGAAGCACCAGATTGGCTAATATAACATTTAATTCTCAAAAATTTTGGTACTTCTCTTGATTTGGTAACATTTTATGTAACTCATAATGTATTAAATAAGCTATTTTAGTATTTTTTCTTTATAAAACAGAAACAAATTTTTCTGTATAAGAAGTTTTAAAGTTGTCAGAAATGTATCACATGTCACCAAGAAACAATATTTGAATTATTTTATTAAAGATCTTAAAGGTTAAAAGTTTAGCTTTTTCTCAAAAACTATAAACTTCATAGAAGAAAAAATAGGAACAAAAGCCCTAATACACAGCATTAACAGGATACAAACCATAAGCAACAACACACAAACTCCAGAAGATAAGCTAGATAATTGCCATCTTCTAAAAATTAAACACTTACACTCATCAAAGGACTTCACCCACAGACTGGGGGGAAAACAAGGCTATTATAGATCAGACAAAGGTCTAATCTCTAAACCTACAAGAAAATCCAACAGCTCCACAACAAAAAGAGAAACAGTCTAATTAAAAAATAGCCTAATAAAGTGAACAGACATTTTACCAAAGACGACATTTAAGTGGCCAACAGACACATAAGGAAACATTCATGATCACTAGCCATTAGAGAAATGCAAATCAAAACCACAATGAGATGCTATCTCACCCCAACATCACTGACACAAGTCACAAAAACAGATAATAAAAAATGCTGGAGAGGCTGCAGGGAGATCAAAATTCTTATGCACTGCTGGTGGGAATACAAAATGATACAACCATTTTGTAAAATAATAGAGTGCTTTTTCAGAAAGCTGGAAATAGAAACATCATATGATCCTGCAGTTCCACTCCCTAGTAATATATCCCAGAGAAATAACAGTCATCACATGAATAGACATATGCACCCACAAGTACATTGCAGCATTGTCCACAATAGCAAAAACTTGGAAACCACCGAGATGCCCATCAACAGATGAATGGGCAAGCTGTATTATGTATGTTCAAAGGAGTGTCTACGTAGAAAGCACTAGTTCTATGTCTGTACACAGACATAGAACTAGTGCTTTCTACATACATTACATCTGAATAAACAGAAAGCTAAGGAATAAGACTATTTAAATTGAGTAAATTTTCTTCAGATTTTTTTTTTAATTTTTATTTTTATTTAACATAACTGAGTGAAAATGTACATTCACATATAAATTTACATGCCCCCCTATATACAGCTTCCACTGCTCTCCCTGTCCGGTGACTGCACACTATTCCTCTCTGCTCCATACATGTCTCATCCTCCCAACAGTCTCCTTTCCCCTCCTCTCCGTCCACTCCCCTTCCTCCAGCCAGAGGTCAGCAAGATGATATCCTATAGATGTATATAACCATAAAGTGCTTCCAATATATGGTTACTCTGCTTTGCCAAGTCCAATCCATTCCTGTCCAAAGAGTGGACCTTTGTTATAATTTATGGGAAAGGGCAGCATCAGGGCAGGGGGCCATGCTCTCAGAGGAACCCCAAAACCGCTGGACCATCAATTGAGGTCTTTTAGTGGAGATCTCATGATGCACCTCTTTTTATTCTTGTGTAGCCAGTGAGGCTCCTCTCTGTGAGCTCCATTGTGGCTATCACTGGTGGTGGCTGGGCACCATCTAGTTCTTCCGGTCCCAAGTTGATGTAGGCACCCACTCTTGTGGGTCTCTCTGTCTTCTAGGTTGTCTTTACCGCATGCCATTTTGGCCCTCGGTGAGCATCTGTTCCTGCTGAGTTGGGACCATTTGCTGTGTCCTCGGATGGCAGCTTGGCAGCTTTTAAGACCCCAGAAGCCACTCACCAATGTGGGGTGCAGAGAGCTCTCTTAGCAAAACGCTAGTTGTGCCAATTGGCCTGGAATTCGCCTAAGAGCATGGTCCCCCGCCCCATGCCCCAGCTACTCTATCCTTGCAGTTTTGAGTTAAGATGGAAGGAGTACTCAAGTTATGCTGAAGTCCACTTAATGTTGTTCTTGTTCCTAATGTGTGCTGTCACTGCTTTCTCCCAACTAGATTGCTAGTAACTATCTAAACTAAACCCTCCCCCTATCACCATCCCTCCTTCCCCTCCCTTGCAGCTGTCAAAGAGTCTTTTCTTCTATACACAAGTCTGTTTTTGACATCTTATCGTAGAGGTCTCATACAGTATTTGTTCTTTTGTCGCTGACTACTTTCACTCAACATAATGTCTTCCAGTTGAAACCAGGTTAGGAGATGTTTCCTGGAATCATCGTTATTCTTTATCATTGCGTAGTGCTCCATTGAGTATATGTACCACAGTTTACCTATCCATTCTTCTATTGTTGGGCATCTGGGTTGATTCCATCTTTTTGCTATTGTGGACTGTGCTGCGATAAACATTCTGATGCATGTGTCCGTTGGTGTGAAAGGCCTTGAATCTGTAGGATATATTCCAAGTAGTGGAATTACTGGGTCAAATGGTATATCAATATCCATTTTTTTAAGGAAGCGCCAGATTGCCTTCCAAAGAGGCTGGACCATTTTGCAACCCCACCAACAGTGTAGGAGGGTTCCACTTTCTCCACAGCCTCTCCAGCATTTGTTGTTTTGTGTTTTTTGGATCATGGCCAATCTTGTTGGGGTGAGGTGGTATCTCATTGTCGTCTTGATTTGAATTTCTTTAATAACTAAAGATCGTGAACATGTCCGCATGTGTTTTTTGGCTGCCTGGATCTCCTCTTTAGTGAAGTGTCTGTCCATCTCCTTTGCCCATCGCTTAATTGGATGGTTTATCTTCTTCTTCTTGATACTTTGTAGTATCTTATAGATTATGGAGATCAGGCGTCGGTCTGACATAGAGTTGCCAAATATTTTTTCCCATTATGTGGGTGTTCTTTTAATTCTATTAATAAAGTCTTTGGATGAGCAAAAGTGTTTGATTCTTAATAGTTCCCATTTATCTATTTTCTCTTCTGTTGATTGAGGTTTCTTTGACAGATTTTGGAGTCTGTCCTCATTGTGTATTAAAACTTCGATTGTTGTTCCTACCTTTTCTTGGATGAGCTTTATCGTTTTAGGTTTGATATTTAGGTCTTTTATCCAGTTGGAGTTGGTTTTTGTATAAGGTGTAAGATATGGATCTTGATTCAGTTTATTGCAGGTGGATAACCAATTTTGCCAGCACCATTTGTTGAAGATACTGTTTTTACCCCAGTTTAACATCTTAGGGCCTTTGTCGAATATCAACTGTTCATAGGCAGATGGTGTCATCTCTGGGGTCTCAATTCTGTTCCATTGATTGAGCTGTCTGTTCTTGTACCAGTACCAGGCTGTTTTGACCACCGTGGCAGTGTAGTATGTTCTAAGGTCGGGTAATGAGAGGCCTCCCAGTGTGTTCTTCTTCTTTAGTAGTACCTTACTTATCCGGGGCTTCTTCCCTTTCCAAACAAAATTGGTGATTTGTTTCTCGATCTCATTAAAAAATGATGCTGGAACTTGTATTGGGATTGCATTATATAAATAAATTGCTTTGGGTAAAATAGACATTTTCACAATGTTAAGTCTTCCTATCCATGAGCAGGGTAGGTTTTTCCATTTACCTAAGTCTCTCTTAGTTTCTTGTAGTAAGGGCTTGTAGTTCTCTTTGTAAAGGTCTGTTGTTTCTCTGGTTAGATTAATTCCTAGGTACTTTATCTTCTTAGGGGCTATCATAAATGGTATTGATTTAATAATTTCCTCCTTAACAGTCTCATTGATGGTATAGAGGAAACCTACTGATTTACTTATGTTTATCTTGTATCCTGAAACTTTGCTGAACTGTTCTATCAGTTTGAGTAGCTTACTTATAGATTCCTTGGGGTTCTCTGCATATACAATCATATCATCTGCAAACAGGGAGATTTTAACTTCCTCTTTGCCAAGGCAGATGCCCTTTATTTCTTCGTCTTGTCTAATTGCTCTGGCTAGAACTTCTAGCACAATGTTGAATAGGAGAGGTGACAGTGGGCATCCTTGTCTAGTTCCTGATCTCAGGGGAAAGTCTTTCAGTCTCTCTCCATTCAGGATGATGTGGGCAATTGGCTTTGTATAAATGGCCCTTATTGTGTTGAGGAATTTGCAGTCTATGCCCATTTTGCTAAGAGTTTTTAGCATGAATGGGTGTTGGACTTTATCAAATGCCTTTTCGGCGTCAATGGACAAAATCAGGTGATCTTTGTCTTTTGTGTTATTTATGTGGTTAATCACATTAATTGTTTTCCTGATGTTGAACCAGCCTTGCATCCCTGGTATGAATCCCACTTGGTCATGATGGATTATTTTCTTGATATGTTGTTGTATTCTGTTGGCAAGAATTTTCTTGAAGATTTTTGCATCTAGATTCATGAGTGATATCGGTCTGTAGTTCTCTGTCTTTGTTGGATCTTTCCCTGGCTTAGGTATCAGGGTTATGCTGGCTTCATAGAATGAGTTTGGGAGTACTCCATCCCTTTCTATACTGTGAAATAGTTTCAACAGTATTGGGGATAACTCTTCTCTAAATGCTTGGTAGAATTCTGCCTTCAAGCCATCTGGGCCCGGACTTTTTTTGGTTGGCAGTGTTTTGATGACCTTTTCAATCTCTCCCTTTGTGATGGGTTTATTAAGTTGTTCTGCTTCATGTTGTGATAATTTGGGTAGGTGGTATGAGTCAAGGAATTGGTCCATTTCCCCTAGGTTTTCAAATTTGTTAGAGTACAGTCTTTCATAGTATTCTGTTATGATATTTTTGATTTCTGTTGCATCTGTGGTGACAACTCCCTTCTCATTTCTAATTTGGGTTATTTGTTTCCTTTCCTGCTTTTCTTTAGTAAGTTTAGCCAGTGGTTTATCAATTTTATTGATCTTTTCAAAAAACCAGCTTTTGGTCTTTTCAATTTTTTCAATGGTTTTTCTATTCTCTAATTCATTTAGCTCTGCTCTAATCTTTATAATCTCCTTTCTTCTGGTGCCCGAGGGGTTCCTCTGTTGTTCTCTTTCTACTTGTTCAAGCTGTAGAGTTAGTTCCTTGATTTGGTTTCTTTCTTCCTTCCCGATGTGTGCATTTATGGAGATAAACAGACCTCTGAGCACTGCTTTGGCTGTATCCCATAGGTTCTGGTAGGAAGTGTTTTCGTTCTCATTGGAATCCATGAATTTCTTTAATTCATCCCTGATTTCCTCTATAACCCATGTTTTTTTGAGCAAGATGTTGTTCAGTTTCCAAGAGTTCCACTTCCTATCTCTGTTTTTTCTGCTATTGATTTCAACTTTGATGGCTTTATGATCTGAGAAGATGCTTTGCAGTAATTCAACGGTATGGATTTTGTTGAGCATTGCATTATGGCCTATCACATGGTCAATTCTGGAGAATGTTCCATGTGCACTGGAGAAGAAGGTGTAGTTGTCTGCTGCTGGGTGGAAAGTTCTGTATATATCAATGAGGTTTAGTTGGTTAATTGTGTCAATGAGGTCTTCTGTATCTTTGCTGAGCTTTTTTCTAGATGATCTGTCTAGTAATGAGAGTGGAGTGTTAAAGTCTCCCACTATTATTGTGGAGTCATCTAACTCTCTTTTGAGCGTAGTCAGTGTTTCTTCGACATATTTAGGTGCTCTGACATTAGGTGCATAAATGTTTAATATAGTTAAGTCTTGCTTGTGTACTGAACCTTTCAGCAATAAATAGTGTCCATCTTTGTCCACGATGGTGGATTTGACATTAAAATTGATTTTGTCTGAGATTAGAATTGCCACCCCTGTTCTTCTTTGTTCATTGTTAGCTTGATATATATTCTGCCATCCTTTAATTTTCAGTTTGTTCCTGTCTTTAGGTCTCAAGTGAGTTTCTTGTAGACAACATATGGATGGGTCGTGTCTTTTGATCCAAGATGACACTCGGTGTCTCTTTTCTGGAGCATTCAGTCCATTCACATTCAATGTAATTATTGATAGGTATGTGTTCACTGCTGCCATTGTGATATGTTTATTTTTATGTTGATGTTTTCTCTGTTGTTCTTATTAGTCTGTTCTGAGACACTCTTTTTTGTGAGTTGATTTTTTCACCTTTTTCAGAGCTGGTTTTATAGTTGTTGAGACTCGTGTGTTAGATTTCTTGAAATGGTATGATACATCTTTGTTGTGCTTTACAGCTGCCCCTATGAACCCCCTTAATAAACTATTTATAAACCCAATTTTAATTACTACCAGTCTGGTCATCTTCCTCTCCATCTGGAAGGACTATAACGACTGTAGTACATCCCTCTTTTATTATGATGACACCATAGTTTTCATGATGATCACTGGATTGCTTCTTTCCAAATCAAAGCTGTGATTTACTTTGGAGCCTTCCCTAAATGAGTATTGAGTAGTGTGTCGTTCTAAAATATAAAGTTAGTGGTTTTGTTCTTCTAAGCCAAAGCCAAGAACTTCTTTCAGTATTTCTTGTAGTTTGGGTTTGGTTTTTACAAAGTCTCTGAGTTTCTGTTTATCTGGGAATGTCTTAATTTCATTTTTGTATTTGAAAGATAGTTTTGCAGGATATATAATTCTTGGTTGGAAGTTCTTCTCCTTCAAGACTTTGAATGTGTCGTGCCACTGTCTCCGTGCCAGCATGGTTTCTGCTGAGAGATCTGACGAGAGCCTACAGGGTTTCCCTCTGAATGTTAGCTTTGCCTTGAGTCTTGCTGCCTTTAAGAGTTGCTGCTTATGTTTCATTTTGTTAAACTTGATTATAATATGTCTTGGAGTCTTTCTTTTGAGATCTATATTGTGTGGCGTACGATATGCATCTGAGATGTCTATATTCTCTTCCTTCATGATTTCTGGGAAGTTTTCTTTCAGCAGCTCAGCAACAATACTCTCTGTGTTCTCAGATGTCTCACCCTGTTCAGGGACTCCAATTAATCAAAGGTTGTTCCTCTTAATAGAGTCCCACATGCTTCTTAATGTTTCTTCATTTTTCTTGTTTCTTTTTTCTGATTTCTGCTCATAGACACTGGCATCAGTAGCTCTGTCTTCCAAGTCAGAAATTCTTTTTTCCATTTGTTCCATTCTGTTTTCTTGGCTTTGCATGGAAGTTTCTATGTCTTTGATTTTCTTCTTGATCTGTTGGATTTCAGAGTACTGGTGTTCCATCAGATCGAACAACTTGCTTAATTTTTCATTTTGTTCTGCTGCATTTTGTATAAGGTCTAGAAGGGCTCTGTATATAATCAATTTGTATTCACTTCCTGATGCTTTCATAAAAGTTTCTTCATCTGGAAAACTCCTTGGTTGCTTTATTTGGGAGCCTTCTGAAGCCATGAGTGATTGCTTGTATGCCACAATTGTCTGTTGCTTTTTGGGTCCCATGTGAGTATATAGAGGCTGGAAGAGGTCCTGTGAGGATGGATTGCAAATGTTTCTCTAGGCTGTCTTCAAATGTAAAGCAAAAGGTATCTGACCGGTTCACAAGTCAGTTAAGTTTTCAGGTGTAGAGGTCCCTCTTCTCATCTGACAAAGTAAGCGCCACTATATCCAACCCCAGATGATAACAAACTAGTTCAGAATACAGCACTGCTACTGCCCTGTTGGCCTCTGCTGACAGGGCCTAGCCTTAGCCAACACTGCATTGAGTACTGGTTTTGTGATAGAAAAGCGCTCTCTTGTGGGCAGGGTCTGGCTCCCAAGCTAAGAATTAGGTCCAGCTGCGGCCACCGTACCCAAGATGGCGTCCTCCACACAGGCAGCAGACAGGGGGGCTAAAGGTGCCCAGAGGCAGCGATTCCTCTGCTTCTGTTGCAGGGCCCCCAACGTAGGCAGCACTACTTTTCTGACGGAGAAGCGCTGTCCCGTTTGCAGGCGCTGGCTCCCAGGCTAAGAACGAGGTCCCGCTAAAATCTTGGTACCAACATGGCGTCCCGCACACTGACCGTGAAGCTCCGCACAAACCCCGCTGAGGCAGCTACAAAACGAAAGGCTCAAAGTGTCTAGATTAACAGAGTCCCGAGCCTGGCTCTCAGAACATGGGAATTTCGCCTGCCTATCCCCCAGCAGCACGTCTGAGTCCAGCCGCCAGGCAAGGCTCAGCTCCGCCCGCCAGCCGAGACCGAGGAAAAAAAAGTCAAACTGGTGTGTTTACCTTCCGTCCGTGAGAGCCGGGGCTAGCCAGGAGCGGGAGTCAGCGAGAGAGAGGAGGCTTTTCGCTGAGTGGTATGAAGTCCCAATTAACAACTCGGTGCTGTGTCCTGAGGCGGATTAGGTGCTCAGAAGGCTCTGTTTGATTGTCAGTTCAGGTCTTGGTTTCCAGAGGGATAGAAGGAGACGTGGGCTTAGTCGGCCATCTTGACTCCGCCCCAATTTTCTTAAGATTTTAACATTTGTCATAGCTTTTCAGGCTTCGGAATATATTCTACTGGAACTTTGCCTTCAAGGTGGGTGACATAAGTATGAAATTAAATCTTCAGTGTGTGAAGTCTGTCAAGTTTGCTAAGTCATCCTAGAACAAGTGCTACATTGCTGAGCACCACTACAGTCACATTTGAAGGACTGCCCTTGGGAGGCTGTGCACCGATGCCCGTGCATAGTCCACCCTTCAAAGCAATTTTGGAACTCTTTCTGGAATGGCCATCAGAGCTGTCGTCGTATCACCCTTGATGTCCCGAATGTCATCCAAATGTCTTCAACATTTTATTTATCTTTGGATAAGGAAAAACATCATTGGGGACAGATCAGGGGAGTAAGGGGAGTGTTCCAATACAGTTACTTGTTTACTGGCTAAAAACTCCCTCACAGACAACTATACAGCTAAGTTCGCGAACTTGCCACTGTGCCACCATGTGCAATGGCCATTCCAGAAAGAGTTCTAGAATTGCTTGGAAATGTGGACTAGGCACTGGCATCAGTGCATAGCTTCCTGAGGAGGGTATTCTGAAGGTGACTGTAGAGATATTCGGCAGTGGGGGGCGGGGGGGTGTAGCACTTAGAACAATTAAGTTGGCGGACTTCATTGTGGGACCTCCTATTTAATCTGATGTGGTTCCAGCACTGTCACCTGATCATCTGGCTGCTCTGTACAATCACTGGAGAGACTGTGTGGCAAGATGACAGACACAACGTATTCTCTGGTTTAAATTCGTGCAGTCCTTTAGTAATTCATTCACTTTCATGCCATTATTTTAGTAAGATTTTATTTCAGAGTATTGCAAATGCATACCAGTTTTTGTCCCGTGAAATGAAGAAATGCAAGCACTCAGGAACAATTTCAGTAGAAGGCTTTCTTGATTCCTTGTCAGTCTAATAAATTCTCTGTCTCTGACCTACCACTACCACCACCAATTGCCATAGGGTCTGCTCCGCCCGTGGTGCCCCCATGGGTGTCAGCAGAACTGCGCTCCATTGAAAACCATTGGGTTTTCAATGGCTGAACTTTCAGAAGTAGATCACCAGGCCTTTCTTCCAAGGCATCTCTGGCTGGACTTGGACATCCAGTCCTTCAGTCAGCAGTCAAGCATGTCTACTTTTAGCTCCATCCAAGGATTCCAGTTTACCCATTAGCTGCCTTCAATAACCTGTAGTCAGTTTTCATCTCTACTTCACTCACTTCCATCTGGATGATTTGGAAACAATTCTCAGCTAATCATCTTGCATCCACAAGTATTTTGGGATATGTCTATTTTTTCCAACATTATCACAGTGGTGTCATCCACACTTGACAATGAACAATCATCTCTCAATATATAAAAATAAATATACAACATCCACCTTGCGATCTCAGAGAAGCTATCTATCATGTCAAAGGACACTTAGCAACCCCGGAAGATGCTCTAGGTGGCCCACACCCTTCCACCAATCGTAGGCTAGCCAGCCACTCTGTTTGTTCAGGATTGCCTAGTTCTTACAACAAAAATCCCACATCCCAGGAAACTTCTTAAACAAAAACAAACCCATTGCTGATGCATCGATTCCAACTCATACTGACCCTATAGGACAGAGTGGAACTGCCTCATAGAGTTTCCAAGGAGTGTCTGGTGGATTTGAACTGTTGGCTTTTTGGTTGCAGCCATAGCTCTTCATCACTACACCACCAAGGTTTCCAGCAACCTCCTAGTTTTGGGCAAATGGAGATAGATGGTCACTGTAACAGCAGAACCAGCTCTTCAGCCGCATGGGTGAGGAAGCAGAGCCTCCAGGCCTGCCAAGCCTTCAGATGACCCCCACTCTGGTCAGCGTGTTGATTGCCATTCCCCGAGACTCCAAGTCTGAATCACTCACTGAGTTACTCTCAAACTCTTCACCTCCACAAAGTATGTGAGACAATAAAGGTTGACTATTATTATAAGCCAAATAAATAAATAAATAAATATACAGGTAATGGTCAATACCCCTAGAGGTCCCTGTCATGGATTAAACTGTGCCCCAGAAAATATGTGTCACCTTGGTAGGTCATAAGTCTCCATTTTGTTGTCTGCTGTGGTTTTGCTGTGTGTTGACAGTTCTGTCTCTACCATGTTGATGAGATGGGATTCGCAGCAGCTGTGTTGGTGAGTGGCACTCACTCTACAAGATTAGGTTTTTGTCTTAAGCCAATCTTCTTTCCGGTATAAGGGAGAGAAATGAGCAGACATAGGGACCTCATTCTCTCAAGAAAGCAGGAGCAGAATGCCTCCTTTGGCTCTGTGATTCCTGTGTGGAGAAGCTCTTAGACCATGAGAAGATTGATGACAAGGACCTTCCCCCAAAGCCAGCAGTGACAGAGAGCCTTCTCCTGGAGCTGGCACTGTAGATGTGGACTTTCAGCCTACTAGACTGTGAGAGAATAAGTTTCTCTTTGATAAAGTTATCTGTTTAATGGTATTTCTGTTATAGCAGCACTAGATAACTAAGACAAAATTTGGTACCAAAAGTGAGGGGTCCTGCTCTTGCAGATACTAAAACATGGAAGTGGTTTTTGAAAGCAAATGGACGGAAGCTGGAAGAATTTTAAAGTGCCTAATGGTAAAAGCCTAGATTGCCTTGAAGAGACAGCTGGTGGAATTATGGATGTCAAAGAAAATTCTGGTAAGGACTCGGAAGGAAATGAGGAGAGCTGTTACACTGCAGACGACACAGGCAGCAAACAGCGGTGGCAGAACCAGAAGACCAGCTCAAGACAGCTGACCCGTGGAGTGAGAGAGGGAAATGCCGTTGACAAGAGGCTTCTGGGCAGAACAGAGTGCCTCTGGACACTTATCAGTGGAGCTAGCTCCACTGCTAACCCGTGGAGCAAGAGTTGAGAGCTTTACTGGTGGAGCAGGGTGCCTGCAGGCACTTACTGATGGAGCTACCAAGGAGCACTTGCTCCAGCAGGGCCAGTGCTGATGGAGAGGCCTCAGGGACCAAGAAACCAAGGGCCACTGGAATCAGAGCTGCCTAAGTCTCAAAGGGTGGAGTCTCCTCTCAGATGGACTAAGAGAATATGGCCAGCCACCCAAAGCTGAGGGAGTGGAGTTGCCATTCCAGTGGGCCTAGAAGGCAGAGCTGAGGCCCTCTACTCAGAATCGGTAGAGTGTAGCCAATACCTTCAGTCTGGAGGGCAGAACCTTTGTGTAAACGGTCCCAGAGAACAGAGAATTATTTTCAAGTCTTGAGGTTAATGTAACGTGTCCTGCTAATTTGCTTGGTGCCTGTTAGCCCTTCTTTTCCTCTGATTTCTCTCATTTGTAATGGAAGTGTCTAGCTTGTGCCTATTCTACCACCCACTGTACTTTGGAAGCAGATAGCTTGTGTTCTAGATGAAGAGGAATTTTTGCATTTTGAACTGGGAGTTGATTTAAGACTTCTATTATGATATGATGGGGTGAATGTGTTCTACATGTAGCAAGGGTGTGAATCTTAGGGGGCCAGAGGGTAAAATGTCATGGATTAAATTGTGTGCCCAGAAAATATCTGTCAACTTGGTTAAGCCAAAATTTCCAGTATCATGTGAAAGTTCATCATTTTGTTGTCTGAAGTGATTTTCCTGTGTTTGTAAATCCTTTCTCCATGATGCTGAGATGGGATGAGCAGGAGCTGTGTTAACAGGGCATGTCTTAGTGATCTCGTGCTGCTGTAACAGAAATACCACAAGTGGCTGGCTTTAACAAAGATTTGTTCTTTCCCAGTGTAGTAGTCTGGAAGTCTGAATTCAGGGCGCTGGCTGCTGGGGAAGGCTTTTTGTCTCTGTCGGCTCTGGAGGAAGGTCCTTGTGATGCATCAGACTTCCCTTGGTCTGGGAGCACCTCAGTGCAAGAACCTCAGGTCCAAAGATGCGCTCTGCTCCAAACACCATTTTCTTGGTGGCACGAGATTCCTGTGTCTCTCTGCTCGCTTCTCTCTTTTATATTTTAAAAGAGATTGGCTTACAGCATTATCTTAGTCATCTACTATGGTTTTAATAGAAATAACATAAGTGTCACAGTCTAGTAGGCTAAAAGTCCAAATGTAGGGCATCAGCTCCAGGGGAAGGCTTTCCTTGTTGGCTCTGGAGGAAGGTCCTTGTGGTCAGTCTTCCCCTGGACTGAGTCATTCTGAGGCGCAAGGGAGTCCAGGTCCTTTCCAAAGGAAGCACTTAGCTCCTGGCACTGCTTCATGGTGATATGAAGTCCCCAAAATCTGTCTGCTAGCTTCCCTCCTTCATATCTCAAGAGATTCCCTCAAGGCACCATACAATCTTACATAATGAGTCCAGCCACAGCAACATACCTACCACCCATCCTCCCTCATTAACACTATAGATGCAGAGTTTACAACACAGAGGAATATCACACAACACTGGGAATAATCAAGGATATTCAGGAGTCGCCCATAAAGATTAAAAAACAAAACCAAACCCTTTGCTGCTGAATGAATTCTGACTCATAGCATCCCTACAGGACAAGGGTACAGCTGCCCCAATGTGTTTCCAAGGAGCAGTTGGTGGATTTGAACTGCCAACCTTTTGGTGAGCAGCCATAGCTGGTAACCACTGCGTGGCACCAAATCTCATAAAGATTACAGCCTAGGAAACCCTGTGGGGCAGTTCTGTTATGTCACGTGGGGTCACATTGAATAGAATCAACTCAGTGGCACCCAATAACAACGTGACTCCCCTTCTGTGAAACATCTAGAACAGGCAAATACATAGAGACCAAAGTTTATTACTGGTTACCAAGGGTGGGTGGGAAAGAGCCCTGGTGACACAAAGGTGAGGTGTTTAATTACCAGTGAGAAGGTTGGCGGTTCGAACCCACCAGTGGTTCAATGGGAAGAAAGACCTGACAGTCTGCTCCCACTATAATGACGACAGCCTAGGACACTGTATGGGGCAGTTCTACTCTGTCACAGGGCTCACTGTGGGTCAGAACCGACTTGGTGGAGAGAGGGAGTCACTGCATTTCTGATCAGGGTGACAGAAAACTGTGGGAACCTAATGCCAGAGCTGGTCGCACAGCCCAGGGAGTGTGATTAATGGCACCGGATTGCACACACGGAGAAGGCTGTTTAAATAGCAAATACCTTCTTGTATGTATTTTTACCACGGCAATAAATAATGATAATCAGCAACTCCCCACAAATTGCAGTGGGATAGTAAAAACTTTGACGAATAATATCAAAGCAGACTGAATACATAGAAACAGGTAGCGGTTCTTAGAAATAATGATACCACGGTATCAGCTCTCAGCAAATAAATCTAAAACCATTGCCATCGAGTTGATTCTGATTCATAGCAAATGTATAGGACAGAGTAGAACTGCCCTACAAAGCTTTCAAGGAGCTCCTGGTGGATTTGAACTGCCAACCTTTTGGCTAACAGCAGTAGCTCTTATCCACTAAGCCAGCAGGGGTTCCAAAAATAAATCTATAGATGTAATGAAATTACCTTCAAAGCCAGTCTTAGCTTCACAATACACCTGTAACAGAAATATCACAACTTAGTGGCCTTCACAAACAAAACTTGACTTTCTCACAGTTTACTGTTGTTAGTTACCGTTGAGTCAACACAACCCATGGACACCCCACGCACGTAGAGTAGGACTGCTCCATAAGGTTTTCAAGGCTACAGCCTTTCAGAAACAGATTACCAGGCATATCTTACTAGGTCCCTCTGGAAGGGATCGAACCAGCAACCTTTTGACAGGTAGTCGAGTACTTAACCAATTACACTACTCAGCTACCACTACACTTTCTAGTAAATTTCAAAATCGATCACTTACAACCCAGGAATTATCTCCAAAACATAGAAAATTGATGATGCATTTGGACCTGGAGATAAAACCAAGAACAACTGTAGCAGCATGTTGACAAGAGCAAAAAGTAAATTTGAACAATGCATAAATACTGCAGTGGGTGACCCACAGCCTCAGACCCCAGCATGAGTGAAACCTGCTGCCATAAGGAGATCACCTGCTGCTGTTAGTCGATTCTACCTCCTGGTGACCCCGTGAATGTCAGAGGAGAACTGCTCTTTCTAGATTACTAGACTTCCTTCCAAGGTACCTCTGGATGGATTTGAACCCGCAGTCTTTCAGTTGGTAGCTAAACACTCAGCCATTTGGGCCACCCAGTGTTGTAGGCTAAAGCTCAGTAAAGCAAAATGCACGATTTTGTTTGGCATATTTTCCAAGACGCCAAAGTGGGAAATTGGCCAAGCATGCTGCCAGAGCTGCGGTGGTCCAAATCCAAGAAGAGTAGAGAATAGACAAAAGTGGGAAAATGGACATCCATGCTACCACAGCCCTGTCCGCCCGAGGCCAGAGAACGTTACAGAGTAAGGGAGAACGGGAAAGAGGACAGGGACGCTGCCAGCTGCCACAGCCCGTGTACCTGAGTCCAACTGACATTACAGAGTCATCAGTATCTACTAATATCACAAAACAAGCAAAAGCATTGAAAGCTTCACTTTTTCACAGATTGGCTAGAAACTATGATCCTACATTTTGAATTGCCTTTCTTAACAGCCACTGGTACAAGTTTCAGTAATGACAGTCAACAATGTTCCTTCAGGCAGGTCACCTGAGAGCCTCCTGAGCAACAGTCACTCTGGCTTTATCCTCCTACACCAAGCAGACTAAGACATTCTTCTGAAATAGTTCTTGACAAGATAACCACAGGAGCACAGGTTATGGATTGTCTCAACCCGCCTCTGGGTAGAGACTTAATAGTCTAAGGGAGGAAAATCAACCGCTTCCTCCTTCCTGGGGGGGATGAAAAATTTGTCTCTTTCCGAGTAGACGTGGCTACGGCAGCATGCTCAAAGACTAACGTGCGCCTGACCCAAGCCATGGTATTTTCAGTTGCATCAGATGCCTGTGAAGGCTGGACAGTGAATAAAGCAGACAGAATAGCTGACACCTCTGAACTGCGGTGTCAGAGAAGAATAGTGAATGTGCCATGGACCGCCCAAAGAACAAACAGATCTGTTCTGGAAGAAGTCCAACCAGAGTGCTCCTTGAAAGCAGAGATAGCAAGACTGCATATTACATACTTTGAACGTGTTGTCAGGAGGGATTGGTCCCGGGAGGAGGATATCATGCTTGGTAGAGTACGGGGTCAGAGGAAGACGCACAACCAGATGGGGTGACACAGTGGCTGCAGCGATGGGCTTGAGCATCACAGTAATTGTGGACGTGGTGCAGGATCAGGTAGTGTTTTGTTCTGTCTTGCCCAGTGTCGCTGTGAGTCGGAACCGACTGGACAGCACCTAACAACAACAACCAAAAATGCCCTCATCATCCACAGGCTCAGAGAGCCTGCAAGAAGGTCAGTCCTGACGATTCGTGGTGAATTGCCACTTCCCCGTCTGCTGTCTGTAACAGCCCACCGCCCCAAGCTGCCTGTGAGCAGTCCTAGAAGCGACAACTCAGATTTCTCCTTTCCTTGTTCTCTCACCTCGGCCTCTTCCTTTTGGCTGTATCCATCACTCTGAGCAAAACCTAGAATTTTCACCTAGCACATTTCACATTTTTTCCCCATGTTTTCATCTCTCATTTTCTTTCCTTACATGATTAAGTGAAAGTACATAATCCAAATCAATTTTGCATGGCCGCCTATCTGCAGCTTCTTCTGTTCTCCTTGCCTCGTGATAGCACACTCCTTTTCAGTCTATACTTCTAGTATCCTCCTAAGGAGCACCTGTCCCCTTCTCTCCACCTTCTCCTCTCCCATCTAGAAAGAGACCAGTAGGACAGCCTCCGATAAATGTACAGGACCGTAAAGTACACACACCATGTAGGCACACTGTGTCCCCAGGTCCAGTCCGGTTTTGTCCAAAGAGTTGACTTCAGAAGTGTTTTGTGGTCAGGGGCAACAGCAGGTCTAGGGGCCGTGCTTCTAGGGGATCCTCCAGGCTGTCGGACCATCAGCTATGGTCCTCTGGTAGAGTTCTTGAGCTGCACCCCTCTTTTTCTTGTGTCGCCACAGGGGCTCTATCTTAGGCTAGCAACGTAGCTCATAGTCAACCAATTTTACATTCACTAAATGCTAATAGAAAGAGATGAGAATGGCTTTTGTTGTTCTGTTTTGTGATTTATGTGAAATTTTTCCTAACAGATTTTTTTCAAGATTATCCTGGATATTGTCTGTGTATGTCAGGGTCCAGGTGATGTGGCCTTGTGTGTCCATGACCCAGCTCCAGGTGCATCACATTCTTTGTGCTCAAGGACAAGAAATAATGACTCCAATATTATCTCCTAAATCATCAGGGACTCCAAAGAGACTACAGAAAAGTTGGTTAGTCACCCAGTGCTGCCATAACAGAAAACCACAAGTGGGTGGTTTCAACCAACAGTTTATTGTCTCACAGGCTGGTAGGATAGAAATTCACGTTCAGTGTCAGCCTGCAAGTGAAGGCTTTCTCTGTTGGTGGTGGAGGAGGTCCTTGTCTTAGTCTTCCCCTGGACTAGAAGCTTCTCAGAGCAGGGACCCGGGGACCACCAGACATGGCCTACTCCTGATTCTTGTTTCGTGGTGATATGATATCCCCATTTCTCACTGTTCGTTGTCTTTTTTATTTCTCAGAAGAGGTTGATTTTAAACAAAATCTTGTAGACTGTAACGTGACTTACTAACATAACAGCCTCTAATTCCACCTCATCGGTACAGATTGTGGAGGTAGGATTTATAACACATAGGAAAAATGCCATCAGATGGCAAAATGGTAGACAATCACGCAATACTGGGAATCATGGCCTAGCCAAGTTGACACATGTTTTGGGTGGGACCCAATTCAATCCATTATGACCATAATACCAGTAATATTTATCAGAAGTTCAAAAGAAGTATAATTAAACAAGACCCTGCTCAGTGATAAATAAACAGCTAGGAAAGGTATGAAAAGATCTGTGGTGGTATGGTGGAAACCTTAGTAGTGTAGTAGTTAGAGCTGTGGCTGCTAACTGAAGGTTGACAGCTTGAATCCACCAGGTGCTCCTTGGAAGCCATGTAGGGCGGTTCTACTCTGCCCTATGGGGTCACTAAGCATTAGAATTGACTCGATGGTGATGAGTTTGGCTTTTTGGGTTTTTTTTGGTGATGTAATGGTTAAATGCTGAGCTACAAGACTGGCCATTTGAACCCTCTGGGTGGCCCCTCCAAAAAAAGACCTGCCAATCTCAGGTGACAATTACAGCCTAGACAGCCCTGTGGGGCAGTTCTAATCTGTCACATGTCGTCAGTACGAGTCCAGATCAACCCAGTGACCTGTAGAAACAATAAAAGCTGTGAAAAAAACTCCAAGGAGTAGTCATGGCCAGGGACAGGAGAGCGGTGGGGTCAGGGTGGGGTTCCCCCGTTAGACAAACCTCTGCCTGTGCTGCGTTTAGGAGTGTGGGAATTTCAGACAACTTTATCGTGTATGGAAACCCTGGTGGCATAGTAGTTACGTGCTATGTCTGCTAACCGAAAGGCTGGAACCACCAGGCGCCCCTTGGAAACTCCACGGAGCAGCTCGACTCTGTCCTGCAGGGTCACGGTGAGTCAGGACCGACTGGATGGTAGTGGGTTTGGTTAGGGTTGCATTATTTACACAGAACATAAGCCATGCAACGCCCTGCTTCCTGAGTACGCTGTACTTCCCAGAGAAATCTGAAGAATTGTTTAAGCACGAAAACAGACAGTTTTCATGTACTTATTTTACCATATTATCAATCTTAGTCTGGAAGGGCTTTGGGTGCCTTTTATATGGGTCTGTGCTAACATTAGCCACACGGGAGACCACGAGGGGAGCCCACTGAGGTAGGGATACACGGCCTCCAGAGCCGGCGGCAGCTGGGACCACCTGCGCTGATGTGAAATGGGGGTTTCCTGCAAACAAAGCTGCACTTGAACTTCAACAACCACAATGAGGAAATGACAGTTTAGGACTCACAGGTCCTAGAAGGGAGCACACAGGTCACATGGGTGCCAGGTGCCCACAAAGGGAAGGGCCCGGGCCCAGCCTTTAAAAGGGTCTCTATGAATGAAAGGCCTGGTGGCATAGTGGTTAAGTGCTACGTCTGCTAACCAGAAGGTTGGAAGTTTGAATCTGCCAAGTGCTCCTTGAAAACTCTATGGGGCAGTTCTACCTTGACCCGCAGGGTCGCTTCAAGTCGGAGGTGACTCGATGGCACTGGGTTTGGTTTTTATTGAGTTGGAAGTGACTTCCAGCCAATGAGCTTGGTTTTATGGTGCCCTGGCGACATAGTTGCTAAGTGTTTGGCTGCTAATCAAAAGACCAGCAGTTCCAATCCACCAGCCACTTGTCGTTGTAGGTGGCTTCAAGTTGGTTCTAACTCATAGCGACCTGTGCACAACAGAAGGAAACACGGGGTGGTCCTGCACCGTGCCCACAATCATTATCATGCTGAAGCCCATCGTTGTAGCCACCGTGTCAGTCCTTCTGGTTGAGGGTCTTCCTCTTTTGGGCTGACCCTTTACGTTAACAAGCATGATTGAAACCTTACAGGACAGTTCTCTTCAGCCCTATAGGGTCACTGGGAGTCAGAACCCACTCGACCTCAGTGCGTTTGTATATTTGGAGAGAAAGCAGGTTTTCCATCTCTGGTTTAGGGCCCGCTGGCTAATTCAAAGCAAGAGGCAGGAAACTGGGAGTCTGGGGCTGACTTTGGCAAGGAGGGTAGCAGGTCCTTGTCTGGCCTCCCAGATGCCTGGTGTGAATGGAGAAAAGGAGGGCCCTGGAGGGGAGGACCTGCCTCTCACCCGTTCTCTGGGATTTTCCCTGGAGGTGTGAGTTGGATTAGGAAGGCCAGCTGGTCTACTATTTTGAAATATTTTTGTAACATTGAAGTTTCTGATGAGGCGGGTCTATGGAAATTTACATTTTATTCATTTAAGCAAGATTTGAGGAACAGAAGTCTTCAAAGAAGCTTAGTATCTATTTAGACATAAGTGGCCCTTATGAACATGCCTTATTCACAGTTACTAAACTTTAAGGAAGTCACCTGTTGATACAAGAAAAGTTGTAGGATTTATTTTTGTTTTGTTCTTAATTATTTTTATTGTGGTAAATATATATGTAAGAAAACACCATTTTGACAATCTTCACACGCAACAGTTCACTAACTTTGTGTTCACCGCGTTCCACCGTCGACATCAGCTGTTCCTAATCTTACCATCACCCTTAACAAACGCTCAGTGTCTCTTACTCATTATGTCTTCCACCCCCACTCTGTGTTCTTGTTATTCTGTGCTGTCCAGTTGAGTCCCACTCCCTAGGGACAAAGTTGTGCTGCCCCAGGGTCATCTGTAGGAGAGCAGATAACCTTTGACCTTCAGGTTAGCAGTGGCGCCGTCAAGCTTGGCACTGGCAGGGCTCCTCCCAGCCTATAGGATTACTTTTTCATCCACCAGAAAAACTGAGTGTATTGCAGAGGGTAAACTGTAGTACTTTGTTATCACAGAGGGAAGAGAGAAAAATGCATAGCTGAAATTGTCCCTCTTCATATAAAAAAACTCAGAGGATCGTTACCTAGAAATCCTGGGGTGAGCAGTCAGGGGCCGTGATGGGACAAGTCTTAAGACTGATTTCTCAGTCTCAGCCTTGATTATTTTTAGAATTTGCTATTGATTCCTGTAAACAAAGAAATTTACATTAATCATATTTTTTAATACTTGATCAATCAAAACAGTAAAGTAGCTTTAAGTTGAAGCCACGTTCCTAAGTGCTAATCCGCCACTTAATTTTTTAATGAAAATGTACAATACCTTTGTGCCAATCATGTCAAATGAATTTTTTCAATTCTGTTTATAAATAAAAGGACAATAGTCGAGCTTGTACTTCCAGTCCACCAACAACTGGAGAGTATTTTCTGAAATTAGCAGCTTATTACCTTCATTAAGAGTTCGGGCCCAATCTGTAGAAGTGTATGAGAGTTTCTAGGTTATCCAAACCATGCAAGCACAAAAGCGGTTAAAGCGTGTACCAAGGACTGCCAACCAGAAGGCTGGGAGTTCGAATCTGCCAGATGCTCCTTGGAGACTCTGTGGAGCAATTCTCCGTCTGTAGAGTGCCTGTGAATTGGAAAGGACTTGATGGCAGTGAGTTTGGTTTGGGTTGGGTTTAGGGTTTATTACAGCAGTTAATCTATATATCCATACCAGGAAAATTTTCTGTTCAGCAATACAGGATGGCTTGTTGTAAGTTAGTTACAGTAGAATTTTAAGGAGAAGCGAAAGAATACACAGCATGGTAGCCCAGCTCGAATCCACCCAGAGGCATCTCTCTGAGACAGGCTGTGTCCTCTCAGCCTTGAAAACCCTATGGGGCAGTTTTCGTCTGAACACAAGGGTGGCTGACTTTCTGCATACTATAATAGATTGGATTCTTTGCACATGGAAAATTGAGCCACTTGATGTTTCAAAGATGTTCCGTTGAAAGTGTGGGTCTGCACTATTTTACGTAAAGTCACTGCATGTCCTTGTAGGGCAGTGGTTAAGTGCTACCTCCGCCAGCTAAAACGTCGGCAGTTTAAATCCACCAGGCCCTCCTTGGAAACTGTAAGGAGCGGTTCTACTGTGTTCTACAGGGGCTCTGTGAGCTGGCATCGACTCGACGGCAGTGGACTTGGGTGTGTGTGTGTGTGTGTGTGTGTGTGTGTGTGTGTGTGTGTGTGTGTGTGTGTGTGTGTGTGTGTGTGTGTGTGTGTCCTATATTTCTAAGATCTAGGTTCATCTGTTCTTGAGTACATTCCACACCAGTAACCAATCGCTGGTTAATTTTCCTAAGCACCCCGAGGATACAACCGAGTCCTCAGTTTTTCTTTAACAACTACCTACTCAGTTTATACACGCTTTTATTTTTTCTGATACCAGTTAAAACAGGAATTCAATCGCCTTAGGGACATCCTAGTCTTTACATTTCACAATTCTCTAGGGACACACTCAAAACCTGATCTAAAATTTCCTGATGATGTAAAATGTCTAGCTGAGAACTGTAGTGAATACACCTCTTTTATTCTGGTTTGTCTGAGTTCCTACGCCCCAGTGAGCGCTGGAGGGCTCAAAAGTCCCGCCGGCAGAAAGACGCCGAGAGCAGACGTAGAAAGCCACGGGGCTGCGGGAGCCGCTGGTGTCCGCTCGCGGCCACAAGGCTGGTGTCACAGGCTGGCGACCGGGGGGCGGGGCCATAGGAAGTCCCACCCACCTACCCGCATGTGCCCGTCACTCTTCTTCCAGTTGTCCAATCAGGGGGTACAGAGGCGGGACTTGAGGAATCGTCCAATCGGCGGACACCGGCGTCGAGAGGACTCTCCTTAAACGCGCGTCAGCGCCCTGTTTCCCCCGTCGCAGGGTGTTGGTGTCTCACCTACGCGGCCCCAGGTGTCGCTGTCCCTACGGAGTGGACGCCAGGAGACTTCCAGAAGACGCTAAATGGTGAGCGCGGGCCCGGGTGTCGGAGACTGGGGGCCAGGGGAGAGCCGGTTGGAACCGGCTGGAACCGGCCGTGCGCGGCCCGGGACTCGCTGAGGAGAGTGACTGGCTCCCGCTGCCCAGGCCGGCGTTGTGGGTCCGCTGCCACCTCAGGGTCGGTCTGCGGGGTCTCCTCACCGGGGTGGGGGCGAGGTCACCGAGGACTGAGGAGAGGTGGACACGCTTGGGCTAAGAGGATCGGGGTTCTGCAGAGGTCAGCCCATTTTGAGGCGAGCGGGTGAGGGGTCTCAGGGCTAGGCGCAGACACCGCGCCGGCGGCGGGCCCCTCGGCAGGCTCCCGGCCTGGCCGCCTGGGTCGCGTCTCTCCCCGCTCTCAGGTTCCTTCTTGAAGCGAGCCTGCACAGCTGTCCTGTCGATTCCGACGCGTAGCGACCGTGTGGGACGGGGTCGAGCTGCTCACAGCGTTTCCGAGGCTGTGATCGTTGCGGAAGCAGACTGCCCCGTCTTCATCCCGCCCAGCGTCGGGGGGCTTTGAACTGCCGACCTCTGGTTAGCAGCCGGGCGCTTTAACCACTGCGCCTCCGAGGCTCCTGGTGCCGCCTTGATGGAGCCTTGGGCTCTTGTGTCTTGTCGCCTTGTTGTTGTTCTCGTGGCAGTGAGTGGGTGCTAAGTTTCTGGTCTTTCCTTCGCGGACAGGGCTCGTTCTGCGGCCCGGTGGAGAGCACCGCTGCCGGGAGGGGGCCCAGGCGTAGTCTCTCTTCCGTTGGAATTGCGGCGGGGAGATGCACGCGGTTGCACACCCTGAACTGAGGTGGATAAAAATACAGCAATTTGTACTCCCCTGTGCAGGGCCCGGAGCTTAGGAGTTGGCGTGATTGTTGGTCCACTTCCTGGTCGTGTCGGTAACGCACGAGCTGTGCAAGGGGACCTGGGAAGCCGAAAAGCCTTCCGTTCCCGCATTGCTTGGTTGCAAACAGTTTGTTGTCGGGAGGATCATGGCTGCCTGACACATGTTTTCTGAAAGACGCCAGCCTTTCCCGGGTCCTCGAGCTCAGCCACCATTGTGCCGATGGTGCTGGCACCGACTGGAATTCAGGCACCTCACGACAGCAAAGCCATCGGGAGGGCTTGAGTCGATGCAGTGTTGATAAGAAGCACATTTTGCAGCGTTTGTTTGGTTCTCGAGAGGTTTTTGAATTGGGCAGCGCAACCTCAGAAGTTTTCCAAAGAACAAAGACAGGCTGGGAGTTTATATAGGAAGCAAAGACAGAAGACGACAAAACAGAGCATACTGTCTGTTTTGAACCGGAGTCTTATCACGGAGCAGGAGATACAGGAATTTAAACTGATCTTGTCGCAAAAGCCTTTTTAGAGTCTGAATCTTCTAAAAGTTGAGGCCGATTAAAACAGGCCAGCGGAAAAGTTTGTGCATACCAACGAGATCAAAGGAGATAGGAATTTCAAACCCTAGAGGGGGAAACCAGCCGGCTCCCTGGCTCCAGCCAGTCTGGGGGATGGAGCCCAGATCTAACAAGACCCAAGTCTGTTCGTGGTTACGGGGCTGGCGCGAGGGAGAGGGGAAGGGGGCGCGCATCGCTGCTGAGCAAGAATTGAGTTTTTGTTCATGACGCTGGAGAAGAAGGCATCGGATTTGGAGGTGGTTGCCCAGTGGGAGTAATGTAACTGCTGTTACCAAGCTGTACAAGTGAAAAAAACGCTCCATTCTAAAGTATTGTGTTATGTGTATGTTTTTGCAACAATAAAGAAAGGATGCCTTAACATTTCCGTCTCTCTTGATCCTCAAACTCAAGATCAAAACCCACTGGCTGAGTAGAAACACCCTATAGTTTCCAGAGGGCTGCTGGTGGATTCCAGCTGCCGACCTTGTAGCTACCAGCTGAGTTCTAACACGCTGCGCCACAGTGCTCCTCTTGGATACATGGGGTGTCCTTAGCGAACACTAGGATTGAGGGCGTTCGTCTCACCAAACCCTCGCTGGTGGCAGCAGGCAGGCGGGTCTCAGGTGTGTCAGCTGAAATGGGAAGCAGGGCTAGAGGTCTGTGACTCCCAGCTGAGAGCAGCCTTAAACCTGCAAAGGAGATGAAGGACGGTGAAATTGGCTCTTCTAAGGAGCCTTCCCCACCCCCCGCGCAAGTGGCAGGTGGCCCCAGCCCCCGAGAACAGCCCAGAAGGAATTGTTTGTGCTGAGAGTCTGGGAGCATTGGAGGGGGCGAGCCACAGGGCGGGCATCTGGTTGCTTGTCCTTTCTGAGGCTGTAATTGTGGTTGCCATGGGGCAGTTTCCTGTTGGCTTGAAGCTGGTGGGGAGCTGGTGGAGTCCGAATGTCGTTTAGGCTGGTTGAGTGAGCCTGCTAAGGTCACATTGGGAGAAGACTCCTGTGGGTCTGCCTCCTGGAGAAAGGGCTTCCAAGCTGGCAGCGGGTTGGGTCCCAGTGCCGGGTTGGTGGGAAGTAGGCCCTGCAGGAGGGAGGCTTTCCGAGCAGTGAGCTGGGAAGGAGGGCGGAGGAATTCCCAGGGTGCAAGCCTGTGGCTCCTCGGGGCTCCCTGTGACCCGGGCCATCTCTGGGGAGAGTGTGTAACCTGAATTGGGGTTTCCCCTAGAGCAGTGTCAGTGAAGCAGCAACCCTTCCCTTCCATGTCCCGTAGATACAGAGGGCGTTGCTGCTGTCTGACTGCAGGCAGTGCAGATTTTTATTTCTCTGTTGGGGTGTGGAAAATGTTTATTTTCATGATGGAAAATTGAGTGGATTGAGTGATAAGGTCTGAGGAAGCCAAGAAAATTCTGGAAGTAGTCTTGGTTTCATGCTAAGTCTAAATAACAGTAGTGTAAACCCTCTGAACTCACCACCCAGCTAAGGAGGGGTGGCAGGGTGGTGGTTTCTCCCCGTTTTTATCTCTCCCACCCCAGTGCTGACCACAGTCCTAACTCTTTGTTGTTGATACCTTTACCCTCTCTTCTTGATCACCACACAGTACTTTATTTGACTTGGCTGCTGTTGAACTTTGAGTGAAAAGCGTTACGGTTATTTCACTATTAGCGCTACACTGAAAGGCCAGGCCGTGGCCTCCTTAGTCGGCCTCTCCTGTGCTGGCGCTAGCTGTAAGCCACCCTGTTTCGAGTTTATTTTTGTTCTTGTCAACAGTACTGTAACCGTCACTCCTGTTTTTGTCTCTAGTGCATCTCCAATTTTCCAGTTTTCTACGTGTTAGAGAAGGGTCACTGCTTGTAGATTATGGATAAGGTCCAGTTCACCAGGAAAGGCCAGTGGAGTGTCTGACTTGATTGTGCCTTTGTGTGCATGTATGTGTTCTACACGAGTGCTAACACTTGAAGCTGCTTACTGGCTTCTGCCTGTCTAACATGGGAATTACATGAGATGGAGTCTCGCCTTCCTTGCTTCCGAGGAGCACTCTGGCTGCGCTTCCTCCGGAACAGATCTGTGTATTCTTTGGTGGCCCGTGGTAGATTCAGTATCCTTCTCCAGCACCACATTTCAAAGGCATCACTCCTTCTTCTGTCTTCCTTATTCACTGTCCAACTTTTGTATGTATATAATGCAGTTGAAAATACCGTGGCTTGGATCAGGTGCACGTTAGTCTTGTAGGTGACATCTTTATTTTTCAGTACTGTAAAGAGGTCTTTTATAGTAGATTTTCCCAGTGTAATGCATGCTGTAATTTCTTGACTGCTCCTTCCGTGGACGTTGATTCTGGAACCAGGTAAAATGAAATCCTTGACCCCCTCAGTCCCTTCTCTGTTTAGGACGATGTTGCTTACTGGTCCAGCTGTGAGGACTGTTGCTTTCCTGGTGGTGAGGTGCAGCCCGCACTGAAGGCTGTGGTCTGTGATCTTCATCACTGAGCATTTCAAATCCTCTTCAGTTGTAGCAAGTAAGGTGATATCGTCTGCGTATCACAGGTTGTTAATAGGTCTTCCACTAGTCTTGATGCCTCATTCTTCTCCATGTAGTCCAGCTTCTCAGATTATTTGTTTGGCGTACAGATTGAACATGTATGGTGAAAGGATACAATCCTGACGCACATCTTTCCTGACATGACTGCCTCTTGGTTCCTATACAGATTCCTTAAGAACACTTGTCTGTCAGTTTGTCTTACTATGAGGGCTTGTGTGTTGTTGTGATTCTGGGAGCTGTGCCACTGGTATTCAGATACCAGCAGGGTCACCCATGGTGGACAGGTTTCAGCTGAATTTCCAGACAAAGATAGACGAGGAAGAAGGACCTGGCAGTCTACTTCTGAAAAGAATTATCTAGGGAAAACCTTATGAGTAGCAGCAGAAATATCTTTAAATACCCTTTATTCAATGCTTTGATGGCTGTTCTTAACTTTAATACAGCTAAACTTGACAGTCTCTTCCTTTGTAGCGTACGCTCTTATATGAAGACACTTCCTACTCTGAAGAGATAAAAAAGACTTTTGCCTGTGCTGTTTCTGTAAGTGTTGTTTTCACATTTATTCTATAATGGCATGATGATTGTATGTGAAGTTATAGGAAGATATGTTTTTCCCCTATAAGAACCAACTTTTTGTCACTGAGGAGTTACAGTGTTTGTCACTTTTTCCTTTGCCCTGCTGCTGTGTGGGTTCACATAGCAGAAATAGGTGGGGCTATTCCAGAAGTTTCTGGGTTTTTCCATTGATCCGTTGTCCATCCCTCTCCTAATACCAACCAAAAACCAAACCAAGCCCACTGCTTTCAGGTCGATTCTGACTCTTAGTGGCCCTATAGATAGAGTAGACCTGCCCCATGGAGTATCCAAGGACTTCCTGGTGGATTTGAACTGCCAGCCTTGTGGTTAGCAGCCATAGCTCTTACCCACTATGCTACCAGGCTCTTCTTCCTAACACCACACTATACTAATGACTGGATTCACAGTGTGTTTTGGAAAGGCACTTGACCTGTAGAAAATCACAGCTTTTCCTCAACATTCGTCTTAAGTTTCAGTTGTTTGAAGTAGTTTTTTCTGTAAGTTCAGACAAACCCCAAACCAAATCTGATTGTAGATGTAATGGAATTTTATTAACTCATATCTGTTTGGGAGAGGTTATATCAACGTTGAGTACCCTTGGTAGCATGCACTGTCTTAACATTTATGTTGTTTTGCATGGATGTCGTTCAGTAATGTTTTACAATCTTTCCATTGTTAACTTTTCACATCCTTCAGGTGGTATATTTTAGGACTTAAATTAGTTGTAACAACAATTCATTTTCATTGGGTCTGTTGTCTTCTCGGAGGTCCCTAGGTCACTCAGGCAGTTTGCACTTGACTAGATGGGTGGTTTGAGGTCATCCTTTGGTGCCATGGTTGAAAGACCTGGCAGTCTGCTTCCATTCAGATTATAGCCAAGAAAAGCCTATGGAGCAGTTCTGCTCTGTAACACAGGGAGTCACCATGAGTTAAAATCAACTTGACCGCAGTAGACTTTGGTTTAGTTATCTCCTAAATATTTGTTTTTTACCCTCAAGAGTATGGCCCCCAGACACGCTTTTAGCTCAGTAATGAAGTGACCCCTAAGGGTTTACCCTTCAGCCATAGATTACACAGGCCCTTAAAACCAATTGAAACTAAAGGGGCACACTAGCCCAGGGGCAAGGACTTAAAAGGCAGAAGGGGATAGGAAAGCTGGTAAGTAGGGAACCCAAGGTTTGGAAGTGTTGACTTGTCATGGGTTTGGTGATAACCAGTGTCACAAAATACTGTGCATACTAATTGTTTAAAGAGAAGCCAGTTCTGTAAACCTTTGTCTAAAGTGCAATGATTAAAAGAAGAAAACTCTTTGGAAAGGAATGGACTGGACTTGGCCTACACAGTGTGACCATATGGTATGTGTACTTTATGATTCTGTGCGTTTATAGGAGTGTGTCCTACTGGCCCTTCTTTAGAGGAGAGAGAAGAGGGTGGAGAAGGAGACAGGAGCTTGTTAAGAGGATACTAGAAGTATAGAATGAAAAAGAGGAGTGTCCTGTCACTAGGCAAGGAGAGCAGAAGGAGCTTCAGTTAGGCGGGCATGCAAAATTGATTTGGATTGTATACTTTCACTTAATTGCAATTTAAAAAAAAAGAAAAGTAAAAATTTCAGCTGCATTTAGCTAGAATTCAAAATGCTCTCTGATTTATTTTTATATCAGATTTGCACTCTGGAAGGTTACTAAAAATCTGATTCTGTGATTAGCTTCATGTTCTTTTTGGGTCACACGCAGTCATTTGACATTTGAGCTATGAATTAAAGCAAGTTTTCTCATTGTTTTTTATGTTCTAATTTTTTTTTTTTCCTCCAGCAGATCTGGTTGGGATCTCCAGTAAAATGCTGACTGGGAGTGAGGTAATGGGAACCCTTCTTTTTGACCTAGTTTTGTGGGAAGTAGCTGGTACTTTACATTGTTTGTATGTTCTTCGGTGAACATCTCCTTTCGGTGAACATCTCCTTTCAAGATGCCCTCAGCTGGGCGATGCAGACTCCTACCAGTGCCTCAGTTACTAAGAGTTTTGAATCTGGATGGGTGTTACAGAGTGTAAACCATTTCTTCAGCATCCATCCAGATAATTTGCCACCTTTTTATTACAGCATAATACTGTGCTGAACTATGTTAAATGATTTCATAGTATTGTGTTTTAAAACATAAGTAGAAAGTACAGAGAACACTTGCAGGGTAAGCTGAAACACCCTCCAGGGAACATCTGCAAAAAGACAACCAGAGCAGGTTTCAGAAGGTGTCCTCACACTAGAGACCCACTTGAAATGGTTTCCAGAGGCAACCACCTTCCTCCACATGTCTTCCCTGCCTTCAGTTTGACCCAGAGTGGGTAGGGACATGCAGGAGTCTTGGACAGTCTGTCAGCTATAGTCTGGCCTCACACAGGAGGGCCAGAAAACAAATAGAATGTAGCACTTACATGTCCCAGAAACAAGACTGTAACATGCCTAGACATAGGGATATCTCCAGGTTCAAAGCCTGGGTAAGCTGGAATTGTAAGAGAGGGCTTATGTATGTCAGTGTGGGGTTAACAGGCTTTGTGAGCTGAGATCTAATTGGTCATTTTAAAGGTTCGTAGGGCATTAACATGAGAAAAGGGAGACACTTTAACACAGGGAATTATAGGTCATGGTCAGGGACACGAAGTAACTGCTTCTGCAGTTGAGAGACTGCATTACAAGTAGATGTGATCCATTAGTCCTTTGGACAAATGTTTCCCTTGAGTCTTTGGTTTTCTTCTCTCTCCCTTGCTCCAGAAGGACTGAGACCAGTGGCTTATCTTAGATGGCCTCTCTGGGTGGTACTCACCAAAGTAGAATGTGAGACATTTTCTGTATAAACTGTGTTTTTGCTAGTTGAACTAGATGTTCCCTGAGACCATGGTCCCCACAGCCGTCTACAATGAGTTTTTAAATGTGTATTTTGATTGCTGTGACTTTGATGAAGTAGTCTTTTTATTACAGTATTTTTCAGTGAATTCCACATATTTTCTGTATAAATGGTCATTTGTGAATAGAGTTTCACTTCCCCCTTTCCAATCAGGATGCTTTTTATTTTATCTTTTTCTTGCCTGTTTGCCCCAGCTAGAGCCTCCAGTGCAGTGTTAAGTAGAAGTGGCAAGATTAAGGATGGACATCACTGTTTAGTTCCTAATCTTAGAGGAAAGAGTTCAGTCTTTCACAGTTAAGTATGACCTTAGCTGTTATTTACACAGATCCCGTTATCAGCTTGAGAAAAATTTCCTTTCCCTTCCTACACTGCAGACTACTGTGAAAGGGCTTTGGATTCTTTGTTTTTTCTGTGGGTTTTGCCATTGTCCTAGTGATCATACTGGTTTTGTGTTTTATTCTGTTAATACATCATTCATTCTAGTAATGTACAGTGTTAGTTGATTTCTATATGTTAAGCCAACAGTATAATGCTGGTATAAATCACCCTTGTCCATGAAGCATAATACAGCGATAGTAGAATTCAGCAGTGAAACCATTGGCCAAGGTTTTTCTTGTAGGAATCATTAAAACTGGTAGTTCAGTGCTATGTTTGTTTTATGTCTATCAGATACTCCATTTCTTCTTGAGTCAGTTCATTAATTGTGTCTAAGAATTGACCCATTTTGTCTGAATTACCTAACTTGTTGGCATACAACTTGTTCATAGTATTTTTTTAATACTTTTATTTCTTTAAGGTTCATAGTAATATGTCCCCTCTTTCCTTTTTTGTTTTAGAAAATAGTGTATTTTTTTTTCTTTATCAACGTAGCTAAATGTTTGGCTTTTTAAAATTCTGTTCAAAGAAGCAAAATACGGTTTTCTTGATTTTTCTGTTATCAATTTTATTTATTTTGACATTAATCTTTATTATTTCTTTCTACTCACTTTGGTTTGAGTTTGATCTTTTTCTAGTTTTTCAGGGCATCAGGATGGGTTGTTGATTTGAGTTCTTTTTCATTTTTAGTAGAGGCACTTGGAGTTATAAATGTATGTTTCAGAACTGCTTTAGTTTTGTGTCTGTGTTTTCATTCTTCTGAAAGTACTCCCTAATTTTCTTTGTGCTTTCTTCTTTGACCCATTGATTAATTTAGGAGTGTGTTGCTTAATTTGCACATAATTGTAGATTTCTTTTTTCATGACTAAGCAAATGCGCAAATACTGGAATCTTAACCATTGTATAACTTCAGCACGTAAGTGTTAGTGCTCATACAGCTGAACAGTGTATGCTATTTCCTTACATCTACTTGATTTTTTTCCTTTGTGTTAAACTTCATTTATAAATGTATGGATTTCCAGTTGATAGTTATGTTCTCCTAGAGACAGTGATATAGCTGTCGAGTCAATTCCGATTCACAGCAACCTCATGGAATAGAATAGAACTGCCCCATAGAGTTTCCAAGGAGACCTTTTAGATTCAAACTGCCATCCTTTTGGCTAGCGGCTGTAGCAGGTAGCCACTGCACCACCAGGGTTTTCATGAAAGACCGATATTTACGTACTTAGGCTTAACTTTATGACAAAGTATAGAGTCTGCTAATCATTTTAAGTTGTGATTTGAAAAAACTGAACATTCTGGACTTGACAGGTGTCTCCATGTACTTGATAGCTGAAACTTGTTGTTAGTCCTATTTAAATATGTGTCAGAGTTTTTGTTAGTCTGGGAAGGTTAGTACTATTAATATTGATATGTTTTGAATTTTTTGTATGTTTTTCCTCTGTGTCTTGTATTTGCTAGGCTTTTTTTGACTCTGTGATCTCTTGCTGTCTTCCGAAGTGATAGAATACTGTATCCTCTGTTTCTGTTTGCTTTCTTTTTGTACTTAATTCCAAATTAAACCCTCATTTCCTCTTCTTCAGTTGACTTTCTTAGAAAGGCTAATAGACATAACCTACCTGAACCACCTCATTTTTCAAAAGGTACAGATACACATAGATTAGACCCACACAGACAATTATATTCTTTTGGATTTCTGATAAGATACAGGTGAACTGACAGATAAATTTAAGGTGAAGTAGCTTTACGAAGTTAAGGTTGTCATCTTTGGTGATGCTTTTAAGTATTATGTGGTAACAGACGTTATCACTGAATAGATTCCATTGGCACCGTGTGTTATTGAATGTGAAGGGCACCCTTATTTTACTCGCAGAATAAATTAGAGAAACTTCCAGTAACCTATGACACAGTGTTACCGTCCGTTTGAGTGTAAAGTGAGGCCCAGTTTACAAAGGTGTCAAGGTAGAAACTTACACATCCTCCCACGGATAAAATATGGTCTTCTAGTTTTATTTTGTGATTCCTTTCAGTTTGGGGGGGAGTGTGCATTTTAATCTTTGTACCTTATGGAGCTGACTCAATTTCCCTGCTACCTGGCTCTAGTGAAGTAGCAGCCCTTTCTCTATAACTGACACACCAAACCCCCAAACTCATTGCCATTGAGTGGATTCCAGCTGACAGTGACTCTGTAGGACCAAGTAGAACTGCCCCATAGGGTGTCCCAGCCTGTACATCTTTACAGAAGCAGACTGCCACATATGTCTTCCAGGGAGCAGCCACTAGGTTTGAACCATCAGCCTTTTCGTTAGCAGCCAAGAACGCAAACTATTGCACTAACAGAGCTCCTCGTAGCCAATATACGTGGCATTTATTCTTTTTTAGGGTTTGAGAATTGTATTTTTTGGTTTTGACAGTCTGATCTTTTATACACTTGTTTGATCTTTATTTCATGGGTGCAGTGTCCTCCTGCCTTTTTACTCTAAAGATGCTGATTGTGGGATACTGACTGTGGCTGTTGGATGCCATCAAGTCAATTCCCATTCACAGTGAGCATATAAAACCAAACCAAACCTGTTGCCATGGGTCAAACTGGACTCATAGCAATGTTGTAAGGCCAAGTAAAACTGCCCTGTAGGGTTTCCTAGGCTCCATATGGGAGCAGATCACCAAGTCTTCCTAACCATGGAGCTGCCAGATGGGTTTGAACTACTGAACTTTCTGTTAGCCACTGACCTCTTAGCCAGTGTACCACCAGGGCTTCTTAAGAAATTGAGTATAAAAGAAAAGCCATTGCCATCAAGTCAATACTGACTACTCATAGGGAGACAGTAGAACTGCCCCATAGATCTTCCATGGAGCAGCCGGTAGATATGAACTGCTGGCTTTTCAGTAAGCAGTTGTAGCACTTAACCACTATGCTACTAGGGTTTCCAAGAACTTAGGAACTTTTTTTCTTGCTTGAAATCGTCTTTGTTTTATTACCATCAGATCTTTAGTGACTGTCTTTGTGATGCCACTTTCCTCTAATGTCGGCACTCAGATACTGATTTGCAAGGCCCCGCTGGTCTGGTGAATGCTGCAGGAACCAGGCGTTCCTCATATCTGACAAGTATTTCCAGGCCTCCCACTGTGTCACTGTGTCCACATCCTCCAGAGAAGAGACTGAAACCAGCAGTGTACCCTAGCTGTTGCGGTACCCTGACATTCTAGTCCTGGTTCTTCGTATCTAATAAAAACACATGTAAGCCAGCCAAGTATCTATTTCCAGTGTTGTCTGAATGATTTTCCTTACCAGTCTGTTCTTTATTGTTGCCATCACGCTCCGTGTTTTCACAGCACTTAATAGTTATCATTATTACCTTAATGACTATTATTTCTCACAAGAATGACAGGTCCATGTGGTTCGGAAATCTTATGACTTGAGTCTGGTGCCCCAGGCTGGCAGCCTCCCCATCCTACTGCATGCACTGGGGAGATGCTGCCTTGCTGAAACAGTAAGTGGGCTCTTGTAGGACTCGGTTGTCTTTGAGGATTTGGCTGTGAACTTCACCCAGGAAGAGTGGGCTTTGCTGCATCCTTCTCAGCGGGACCTCTACAAGGATGTCATGGTGGAAACCTTCAAGAACTTGGCCTCAGTAGGTGAGGATGGTTTTATCCCTTTACTTAGTGTTCTAGGGAACAGATGTGTCTTTCACATTGTCCTTTTTCACTTGGGCTGAAGACTGAGAATATATTGGAGAAAGGACAGGCACAATCCCAGGCCTCGTGGAATTTGGGCTATGATAACCTTTGCGTGGAAACAAAATTTTATGTATTAAATTATCTTTCCCTTTCTCTTGGTCAAAAATCTCAGGACTTGGTAACTTTCTGAGAGTGGGCAGTTACTATTGTCACTATGATGCATAGAAAAGATTTGTGGTTTTCACCCCTTTGAGAGTTCTGCTGTGGTTACTGTACATTTGACACAGTCATTTGACTGCAGTCACAAAGCATGGACCCATCTCATGGAGATAACTTGTTGCTCTTTTTCTCCCTCATTTTCTGCCTTCTCCAGCAGGGTGTGATCACCAGGGATCCAAGGGTTCTTGGGAGGAACAGGACTTGGAGAAGGGAATTATTTGGGGGAAATAATTAGAAAAGTAAATCAAGCTTTGAGAGGGATGAAGGTTGCCGTTTACACTGACTTCCTGTTTCACTTTCCATCCATTCTCATGTTTTTGTTCTCTGCAAAGGATGTTCCTTCTGTTCTAAAGGTGCTATTTGGACATTTTCCTCAGTTCCTCCCTGCTTGGCCTTTCTGATAATATCCTGTTTATATAACATCTGTTTCCATCTTCAGAAGTATTTCTTAGTAGATGGAGTCCCTGGATGGTGCAAAAGATGAATGTACTTGGGTACTGACTAAAGACTGGAAGTTTGCTTCTACCCAAAAGTTATAAAACTAAGCCACTGAAAACCTTCTGGAGCACAGTGGTACTTGAATATACATAGGGTCATGTGAATCTCCATAGCAACTAATTTTTTATTAGGCTGCTATTTTGACCCATTTTCCAATTAATTGTGAAAGTCCTCGAGTCGTCCTTTGCTTATGTATCTCTTCCATCTTATAAAAGCTGTTTAACGTTTCTGCATCAGCTTATGAAAAGAAATCTTCATATGTTCTGTTTTTTCCCTATATTGACTATACTTACACTGTAAAATGTGATTGTTTTATCAATTGTTGCAGATTGTTGTACTCAAATTAAAACTACTGAATCAAATCATCAGGAGAATATTTTGGGGAATGAAATAACTACTGAAGAAAAAACAAGTTCAATAAGAAATGATTCCTGGTACAGTTTGGTAGGAAAGGAGAAACTTGATAACATGGAAGATCGGCACCAATTCCAGGAGAGGCTTTTCAGGTGAGTGACATTCACACAAGGGGAAGGTGTAGTGCAGCACAGTGTTAGACTGTCTAGAAAGTATATAAGAAATATAAATGTAGCCAAGCAATCCTGTACTGTGAATTTTCACAAGAGGGTATTTTCATATATGTGACACAGATATTGAGTAAAACGTAACTCATTAATAAACAGTGGTCAGCAAACTTTATAGTTAGAGATTGAAAGCAGTGGTTTTATTGAAATTCTTAGCCAAGTGTTCAGGTTGTTACACTTGGACACAATGTAGAAAACAGTATTTTCTGAGAAAGGCAAATAATGTGTTCATAGTAATCATTCACTTGCCTCTGATCTTTAGGAAACGTGTGAGCAGTCACAAAGGACAGAAAATCCTTGCATGTGAAATATGTGGGAAAACTTTTATGCATTCATCTTCACTTAAACTACATTTGAAACGGCACAGTGGAGAAAAGCCCTATGAATGTAAGGAATGTGGGAAAGCTTTCAGTTGTCCCACATACTTTCGAGAACACGTGAGAATGCACACTGGAGAAAAGCCATATGAATGTAAATATTGTTGGAGAGCCTTCAGTTTTTACTCATCCCTTCAAGAACATGAGAGAACACACACTGGAGAGAAGCCCTATAAATGTAAGCAGTGTGGGAAAGCCTTCACTTGTTACTCCTCCCTTCATGGACATGAAAAGACACACAATGAACAGAAAACTTATGAATGTAAGCAGTGTGGCAAAGGTTTCAGTTGTCCCAAATACTTTCGAATACATGTGAAAATGCACAGTGGAGAGAAACCCAATGAATGTAAGCAGTGTGGCAAAGTCTTCATCTGTCCGAAATACTTTCGAAAACATGTGAAAATGCATAGCGGAGAGAAACCCTATGAATGTAAGGAATGTGGGAAAGCCTTCATGGTTCTCTCATACCTTGAAAGCCATGTAAGAACCCACACTGGCGAGAAACCCTTTGAATGTAAACAATGTGGGAAAGCCTTTAATTGGCCCACCTCATTACAAGCACACATGAAAACACACTCTGATGAGAAACCTTATGAATGTAACCAGTGCGGGAAAGCTTACAAGTGTTCCAAATACTTTCAAATACATGTGAAAATGCACAGTGGAGAGACACCCTATGTATGTAAGGAATGTGGAAAAGCCTACAGTTTTCCCTCATCCCTTCGAGAACATATGAGAACCCACTCTAGCAAGAAAACCTACGAATGTAAGCAGTGTGGCAAAATATTTAATTGTTCCAAATCCTTTCGAATACATAAGAAAATGCATAGTGGAGAGAAACCCTACGTATGTCAGGAATGTGGAAAAGCTTACAGTTTTCCCTCATCTCTTAGAGAGCATACAAAAACACACACTGGAGAGAAGCTCTTTGATGTTAGAAAGAGACCCTATGAGTGCAAGCAGTGTGGGAAAGCCTTCATGTTTCCCTCATGCTTTCAAAGACATGAGAGAACACACAGTAAAGAGAAGCCCTATGAGTGCATGCACTGTGGGAAAGCCTACAAGTGCCTTGAGTCCCTTCAAGGACACCTGAGGAAACACACTGGTGAGCAACCCTGAAAGTACCGAGAACGTAGACAAGTCCTCATTAACCCTTAAAGCCTTGTACATGTAAGAAAACACATGGGAAGAGGCCCTTATAAGGGAAATGGGAGTGTCATGGGGAAACCTTCAGATACAGCACTCCCCTTATTGTGTACATGTAAACTTAGGACAGGAAAGAAATCTTACCATTACACAAGATAATTGCCTTTGTTTGCGCCTCAGCTCATCTAATGGATCTCTTGAGTATTGACTTCTAGTTTATGTTACTAATACAAGCATGTAAGATGATATTCTTGCGTGTCCTTGTATGGCACAAATGGTTAAGTATGAGACTACCAACCAAAAGGTTGGCAATCTGATTCCATTTGGAGGTGCCTTGAAAGAGAATCCTGGTAACCTGTTTCCAAAAAACTAGCTATTGAAAACTCACTGAAGCAGGGTTCTGTTCTGAGACATCGGGCACCATGATTTAGGGTCGAGTCAGCAGCAGCTGGTTTAGTTTTCATGTGGTCTTTTAGCTGCGCCATGTAGATCATGTTGCAACAACAAAAAAAACAAAACCAAAAACCCACTGCTGACTCTTAGCAACTCTACAGATGGTAGAAGTGGCCCGTAGTTTCTGAGGAGCACCTCGTGGATTTGAATGGCCAGCCTTCTGGTTAGCAGCTGTAACACTCAACTACTACACCACCAGGATTTCCATATCCTGTTAAATGAAACTTTAAATAATTGTACAGTTATGTAAAATTTGCCTGTTAAACTCAGTTATTCTTTTAATGGGTAAAATGGTGTAATTTTATATAAAAAGTTTTCAATTCCTAATTTGTATTATGTTTCTGATAGGTAGTCATGATGCCATGAGAAATTGGGATTGTTTACATTCCTTTCCAGACCACTGTTGCAGACACTGGGATTGGCTGACAATCCGTTTTCCCTTTCATTCTTTGTTATTGAAAGATGTATCTTCCACATTTGCTTGTTAATCAAAATCATAGCCTGTGTTTCTGGCAGGAATTAGTAATTATGCCAGCATTTTGAAAGAGGGCGTCCTGGTGTGACTTCTGTTCCTATTTTGAGCCTTGACCATTGTCCCTGACCTTGGTTGGAAATACCGCATGGTGCATTAAATTAAAAAGAGAGGCCTTACAGCATGGAGATGAAGCTAGGGTATGGGTCGTTCTGCTGAATTGCACCATCCATGTGGGTGAGGTTGGGAATTACATATCCCAGAGTCTCTCCTGTTTGTGGTTGCGGGTTCAAGTTCACAGTGAGAGGAAGGTACCAGAGTGACTGTTGGAAACCAGAAGTAAAGAAGAAGCCTCTGCACCGGAGCCCAGTTCCTAGGTTACAGCTGCCTTTGGCGTCTTGCTTTATCACTCAAAAACAGTTCACACCAACATGTGTGTTTGACTGTTGTTGTGTCCTAACCAGTGGCTTCTGCAGACGTGACCAGAAGTTCCCATTAGGGACTTCTTTCGTACTCAGGCACATACAGCTTCATCCTCTGATCCCTTTTGTTTCCAGTTCTTTTGTGTTACCTAATTGCTGTTGTAAGCACCGTGCTGTTGCAGTAGTAATTCTTTTTCCTGCTCCCACCCTAACAGAGTTAATGCTTCAGTCAAAAAGACAAGCATTCCCTGAGGGCTTTCTTAAGAGACTGCACTGACAGTTTTCTGACATTTTCATGACTGAAATACAGACTTGGCATATATGTGGCAGGTTGTGGGAGTTTTCTGTTGTAGCTGAATGCTATTTTTAAACCCACTACATTAAGTAATTTTTGTATGTGATTACTTAGTGTTCACTTTGTTTTATTTTTTATGTGATTCAGAACAACACTTTTGTCAGAGATCTGTACATTTCTTCAAAAACTCGTATGTAGGTTTTATAATGTGTTGTATACTCACAAAGCTTATGTTTTATAAACTGTTATTTTGAGACAAAATGTTATGATATCCCATTCTGATGATTGGTAATTCACCCTTGTATCTATTTTTCTTTATCTATTCTAATGTCGTAGTACTAAATATATTCATACACCTTTTGAATTTTTTCTTTCTGGTGTATTGTTCTTCAGTCCTTATAGCTACCCTCTTTGATGTTTATTTATTTCTAATAGTGAAAACCTACTTATTATTCATGTTGATACCTTCTAGTGAAAGAAAACCAGGAGTACACCTCCTGTGGTAAACAAACTTTAGCCACTGGACTCACTGGAGAGACAGAGTCCAGACCCCATGAAGTGACTCTGGGTCTCTTGGTTTGAGGGTGTTAAAAGAATTGAGAGTGTGTTTGACCAATTTGAAAAAGGTATGACAAAGCCAGGCTTTACATGCTAGTTTGGAAGCAATAGGAAAGGAGAGTTAACTTTATGATGAGAAATCTATACTTGTATCTGTCTGTCATGTTAGAAAGTTAGAATGAAGGCTGGAAAGAAGCTGGTTCCACCCATTGGCCAAGATAGAAGTTGGTGGGTCTTCTTTGTACTTGGAGTGATGCCATTGCTTTCTGCTCAGAAATGGTCACAGAGTGGACTTGCTTTTGAGCTGACCCATTATGGTCACAGAGTAGCTCGGTCTCATCCTGGGGTTTCCCTTGAAGCTGTTGTGTTCAGTAGGGAGTTACTGTGGCCCTCTGAATGCCGGGCCAGCTCCCAGCATGCCAAGGCCAGTTGTGTGATGAAAGGTCTTGTGTGTCATATTTGTTTTGTTGTTTCACAGTCTGCCTCCTGGAGGGAGAAAGACAGTGCTGTTCAGCAGGACACTAACCTGTGAGGCCCTCATCTTCATTACCACAATGAGCTGATTGTTGTTTAGTCATCTAATACTTCTCCAACAGACATATCGAGAGTGCATGGCTTTAACAAAGAATAGTTTGTATTACATGGTCCAGTAGGCTACAAGTCTGAATTCAGGGTATTCATTCTAGGGGAATGCTTTCCCTGTCTGTCTGCTCTGGAGAAAGGTCCTTGAGTTGCGTCAGTCTTTTTTTGGTCTGAGAGCATCTTGACACAGGAACCTCACGTCCAGAGGGCATGCTCTGCTCTTGGTGCTGCCTTCTTGATGATTTTAAGTCCCCAACGCTGCTTGCCTCCTCTTCCTTTTGTCTCTTGTAGGATAAACGGTGGTGGAAGCCAGCTCCGGGCAAACTCCCTTTACGTTGGAGCAGTGAGAGGACTTTAGTAAGCGTGTTATAGTTTCATCTCAATTCTCTTTAATCTTGTCTGTTAACCACAGGCAGGGAATAGGATTTAGGATTAGGATTTATAGCATAGGAAAGTCACAAAATGGAGGACAGTCACAAAGTACTGGGAATCATGGTCCAACCAATGCTACACATTTTTAAGGGGATACAGTTCAATCCATGACAGTCAGGAGGGTGTCCACAGTGTGTTGTCTGTAATTGGATTAAAATTAGTCTATCCTTGTCTCCTTGTTCCCAGACGAGTTATTGAATGCTTTGATGTGACTATAAAGAGGCCTGATGGTGCAGTGGTCAAGCACTCAGCAGCTAACTGAGAGGGTTATAGACTGAGCATGCTCAGGAAAGATCTAGCAATCAGCTTTCATGAAGACTGCAGCCTAGAAAACCCCAGGGGGCGGTTCTGTGTCACACAGGATCTTTGTGAGTTGAAATTGGCTCAGTGGTGCCTAACAACAAGAGTGTAACTGGCTTTGCAGTAGCGTTTCATCCCTGGGATAGGGAGACATGGCCATTTGTTGTTGTTAGGTGCCGTCGAATCATTTCTGGCTCATGGTGACCGTATGCTCTAGAGAGTGGAACACTGTCTAGTCTGGTGACAGTCCACAGTCATCTTTGTGTTTAGGCCCGTCATTGCAGCTACTGTCTCAGTCCATCATGTTGAGGGTCTTCCTGTTTTTCACTGACCCTCCACTCTTCCAAGCATGATGTCATTCTCCAGGGACTGACTCCTCCTGACAACATGCCCAGAGTACGAGACACAGTCTCACTGTCTTTGCTTCCAAGGAGCACTTTGGTTGTACTTCTTCTAAAACAGATCTGTTTGCTCTTTTGGCAGCCCACGGGACATTGAACATCCTTCTCTAACACTACAGTTCAAAGGCATCAATAATTCTCTCTTCATTATTCGCTGTCCAGCATTTGAATGCGTATGATGCTATTGAAAATACTGTGGCTTGGGTCTGGTGTACTTTAGTCTTCAAGGTGACTACTTTTCAATACTTTAAAGAGGTCTTTTGCAGCAGGTCTTTTGATTTCTTCACTACTGGTCCTGTGGGCATCGACTGTGGAACCAAGTAAATGGAAATCCTTGACAACCCCAGCCTTTTCTCCATTTGTCATTTATGATGGTGTTGCTTACTGGTCCAGTTGTGAGGATTTTTTTCTTGATATTGAGGTGGAATCCGTATAACACAGGGTGTTAATGAGCTTCCATCCTGCCCTGATGCCCTGTTCTCTTCATGGATTCCAACTTTTTGGATTATTTGCATGGCATAAAGATTGAAAAGGAATGGTGAAAGGATACAACTCTGACGCACACATTTCCTGACTTGAAACCGTGCCATGTCCTTTGTTCTGTTTGCATGACTGCCTCTAGATCCATGTAGAGATGCCTCGTGAGCACAGTGAACTGTTCTGGCAGTTCCCAGACAGAAGGGTGCTTGTTAGTCCTTGTCATGTTCGCTGAACATGGGGGTCTCACTCCTCAGGCACAGTCAGGACAGACAAGTCCCAGAGCCCATACGACGCTGTCTAGAGATCCAGGGGGCTTTTATCCTTTAGTTGACTCACGGACTCTCCTGCATTGTATGTTGAAGCGTAAATTAACCCTTGTGTAAAACCAAACCCCTTGCCACTGAGTAAGTTCTGACTTGACAGCAACCCTGTTGAACAGTAGAATTGCCCCCATGGGGTTTCCATTGAGCATCTGGTGGATTTGAACTGCCAACCTTGGTTAGCAGCTGAGCACTTGGCTGCTACATCACCAGATTTCAATCAAAGGCGTTGGGCTTCCTGGCAAAACTTGTGCTGCATTCCTGGCATCAGAAGTAGGTGTTGATGGCTGCCGCTTTCTCGTGAGCTTCCAGCATTTGTCTGTTCATCCACAACCACTCAGAGGCAGAATCAGGGCTTCTTGTTGCTGTACTTGGACAACCAGCAATATTACTAATATCAGATATCACATCATAGTTGTGAATATTTGGAACGAGTGACTCTTGGTCTATTTCTGTACATGGGAGATAAATTCACAGATGCTGAAAAGAAAGACGGTGGTTAAATACCTTTATGTAATCACGATGTGTGGAGAAAAACCAAGTTTCTTTTTTGCAGACTCTTGCTTTCTCTAGAAATGGCGTTTGAGATGAGGGTTCCTGTCCCTTTATGTAAAATTCAACCCATCATTGAACTAGACTGAATTTTGGTCCAGAATCTAGGAGTTGCACCTGAGAGAGAGAACTCCACCATATCAACTCCCCTTTACTAACTGCTTAAAAAGGTGCCTCACTGTTCTCTTCCTTGGGGGGTGTCACGGAATCCCTGTGCATAAGAGAAAGCAGCCGAGAGCTTGAGGCCTAGAACTCTGCATTCTGGTGGACATCAAGATCTACCTGTTCCAGACTCACCTGTGGCCCTAAGGACGTCCCCTCCCACAGACAGTTAATAAATATTTACTGTGCCCAGACCAGTTCTACGTCTAACTGAATAATCAGTTATGACCTCTGCACTAAGGAGGGTCTGATGTTTTGGAACAAGTAGGTCAAGGGACCCATAGAAGGTACCATGGGGAGAGTTTTGAAATGGGAGCTAGGAGTCCGGTCCCCTTGAAACGTACCTTCCCCTGGTGGTGACTATGTGGCTCTGGTTTGGAGGTTAGACACACTTGTTGGAATGCTAGCGGGACTGCAAATGATTGCAGAATCCTTAGCCGGCATTCTTCTTGTCTTGATGATTCAGTTTAACTTCACCGTCAGATAATTCCTTATTCATCGATTTTATTTTCGATTTTAAATGAAATTCTGGGAAAATGAAACTGTTGGCGGTGTTACACTGTCAGTAACTGACTACATCGTAATTCCAGAAACATTGCATTATGTGAAATCCTTAGAGTCTAAAAAAGGTAAGCCCTCTACCTGCCCCCCAAACCACTGTCGTCAATTCCGAGTCATAGCGGCCCTATAGGTCAGAGTAGAACTGTACCATAGAGTTTCCAAGGAGTGCCTGGTGCATTTGAACTGTTGACCTTCTGGTTAGCAGGCTTAGCACTTCCTGTGCCACGAGGGTTTCCAGGCCTCTTACCCCGAAAGAAACACACTGTCATCGAATCAGATCTGACTCATGGTGACCCTAGAGTTCAGAGTACAACTGCTGCATCAAGTCCCGAGGCGCGCCTGGTGGGTTTGAACTGCCGACTTCTGGCCGGCAGACTAGCACTTAACCGAGTATGCCACCAGGGTTTCCAAGCCTCCCGCTGGGTAAAGAATTCCTTGAATGATAGTGAATTCATTCTTTCGATTATCACCTGCACGGAGCTTGAGGGGCAGGAAGGGCCCCTTCTCATATAAGGTGCCTAGGGGTGGATGCAGCAAAGCCCTTGAATGGCCGGTGATCTAGGACTCGGAAAATAGTAGCCGGCTAATGAAACCGTCCAGGGATGCGAAGACACGTGAGAAATGGAGGATGGAAGTGAGGAGCTTGTTTTTTTCGTAAATACGATGAAAAACAGCTTGTCAAAGAAGGAGTGGGAACACGGTTGTAATCTGGCGAGCAGTGAAAACAATGCTCACGCGCACTGATTGTGTTCTCTGAGCCTGTCACTGTTTGAGGTTCTCATACGTCCTGCCTGGAAACCGCGGCGGTGTAGTGGTTAAGTTCTACAGTTGCTAACCAAGAGGTCAGCAGCTCAGGTCCACCAGGTGCTCCTGGGAAACCCTGGGGGGCAATTCTGCTGTGTCCTGTGGGATTGCTGTGCGGTGGCGTGGAGTCACACACGGTAGGTTTGGGCTTTAGTGTATGGAGCTGAGTGCTCAGGCTTCGGCGTATGCAAGACTCTCCCTGGGCTCTCCGTAAATAATGCAGCGTGTGACTGCTGAGCCTGGGTCTCTGGGTGCACTCTGGGTGGAAAGGTCTCCCAGGGGCTGCGTGGACTCAAGACTGGAGAGGAAAACCGTGGCCGCGGGCTTTTCCGCTGCGGAGTCGCTCAGCTGCCCGGGGGCGGGAACGCTGGGGGCTCTGTCCAATCAGAGCTGAGGGGCGGGGCTTCCAAAATGACCAATCGGAAGCTCGGGAGGCTTCCAGCCGGGTCGCCTCTTGGGACCCGCCCCTGCTTCGCAGCCGTGCGCCTCGGCTCCGCGATCTCGGCTCGCCTGCCCGGGGCCCGACCGCTGCCCGCGGATCTGCAGAAGCCGAACGCTGGTAGGGCCAGGAGTTCGAGACCGGGCGAGGGGCGGGACGTCTGGAAGCAGCCGTGCCCGCTGCCTCGGGTGCAGGCCCCGACCCGAGGGGACCGACGGCCGGAAGAGGCCACCAGCCCCTGGGGTCTTTTCACGGGCCGGTGGTGACAGCACGGCGCGGCACAGAGGGCACTCAGAGTCTTTGAGGGGAAGCGGCCTCGCATCAGAGGAGGAGACTGTGCCCAAGCGGGAGCTGTGAGGGCGCTGGGCCTCAGGGTCCTCGGGCTTTTCTTCGCTGGGGACCGGCAAGGCCACTGGGGTCTGAGGGTGGGTGGACGCTGCGGGGAGAGGTCATCGGGGACCGTGAGGGGAGGTGGACACGGCGGGGAGAGGGTCTCCGTGGACCGTGAAGGGAGGTGGACACGGCGGGGAGAGGGTCTCCGGGGACCGTGAGGGGAGGTGGACACGGCGGGGAGAGGGTCTCCGGGGACCGTGAAGGGAGGTGGACACGGCGGGGAGAGGGTCTCCGGGAACCGTGAAGGGAGGTGGACACGGCGGGGAGAGGGTCTCCGGGGACCGTGAGGGTGGGTGGACGCTGCGGGGAGAGGTCATCGGGGACCGTGAGGGGAGGTGGACACGGCAGGGAGAGGGTCTCCGGGGACCATGAAGGGAGGTGGACACGGCGGGGAGAGGGTCTCCGGGGACCGTGAAGGGAGGTGGACACGGCGGGGAGAGGGTCTCCGGGGACCATGAAGGGAGGTGGACACGGCGGGGAGAGGGTCTTCAGCAACTGATAGGAAGTGGACACGGTGGGAAGAGGTTCACCGGAGACTGTGGGGGAGGTAGGTGTGCCTGAGGAGAGAGTCACCAGGGATCCTGACAGCAAGTGGACACCCGGGGAGAGGGTCACCACAGACTGCGAGGCGAGGTGGACACCCTTCCGGAGAGTGGCTGGGGACTGCGGGGAGGTGGATTTGCCTGGAGAGAAGTTTCCTGGGACTGAGGGGAGGTGGGCATGCCGACATGGGGCCACCAGAGTTTGTGAGGTGGACACAGCTGACAGACGGTCACCGGGGGCTGTTTGGGGAGATGAAGATGCCTGGAAAAAGGGTCACCAGAAAATAAGAGAAAAGCACAGGAAAGCCACGAGTCCCGAAGTTGTTGAGGGTTGCGGAGGCCCGCCATTCCGCATACGGTCATTGTAGACAAAGTCACAAACTTCTGTAAATGACAGGCCAAAGCATTTCACCTGTAACGTTTTTTAGCCTATTATCCCTGAGAATATTTTGCTTCTTAATTAAATTCTCCTAAAAAGATATCCCCTCCTGACATGAGGATCAAGGAGGTGCCTTCTGAGAGGGGCTTTACAACCCCTCAGCTTGTGGAATTATATTGGGGCAATCTGACCGGGAAATTCTGGGGTAGAGATCAGAGGAATGGATTGCACTGCAGCGTGCCTGATGGCACCTAGGCCTGCCCGGCTTCGCTGGCTTCCCCCTAATTGCATTCCCCGCTCCCTCTTCTTCACACACACAGGCTTGCAAGCTAACCCTTAAGAAGCTCTCAAGGACAATTCTCCACATAGCCGTTAAAATTACACAAGCATCTTTTCTCCCAGGAAAAATAAATAAACTTCTGGGTTCTTTATAGTTGATATGGCAAACTGATAACACTAAAGAAACATCTTTCTTAGTGCAGCTGGCTTAATTAGAGAATGGCAGGCGCTTACTATCTGTACAGGAAGATATAAATAAGAACTTAGAGAAACAAATTGAGACAGCCAAATGGTGAGACCTTGAGGAGTCTGCCTTTTGGCACCTTCCACTTTGAGGTACGAATAAAACCATTGTCTTCCCTGACACGCGGACACCTGGCTTAGACAATTATCCCAAAAGGCCTTGACAATTAATTAGGAGTTGAAGACCATGAGGGGTCAGTTTCTTGTTAGCCAATGATGCTAGCTTAGTTTCTTGTCAACCAAGTTTGTATAATAAAGAAAATCGGGTGAACATTACATCACCTCACCTATAAAAAATAAAGACGACAGCTTTCGGCACAGACAAACAGAAGAGCTCTTCTGCTGGTCGGGCTGCCTTAAACCAGAAAAGTCTTTCCTGTCTCCTTTGTTCATTTCCCGCCCTGCCTTCCCTCCCTCCATGCCGGACCCTACAAAGTGTTGGGACCCTACAAAGTGTTGGGACCGGCTCCCGGCAGAGGATAGTCACTGGTATTTGGGGCAGCCACTCCAAACATGGGGACAGTGGGGAGGGGTGTGTGCCAGCAGCAAGTTTAGTAGCCAGCGAGAAGTGGAGTTTTTTAATTCTTGGGTGATTCAGATTTGGGGCTGCTACGGGGGTGGAAGGATCTGTGTAAGCAGTTACCCTGAGAATATTTGAACCTTGAGCAAACTTAAGTCACCTTTAAAAGTCCAACAAACAGCCTCACCTACACAGTAGAAGGATGTTTTGCCTGGGGCATTGTGTACTGCTGAAAGAACTGTGTGCAGTTTTGGGAGCTGAAATCTCAAAGGTCAGAATATAAGCCCTGCTTTAGGGTAAGCTGGTACTATGGCTTGGAAGAAGTACAGCCAGAATGCTCACTAGAAGTAAGGATGGCGAGACTTCATCTCACAGAGTTTGGACTTCATGTTAGGAGGGACCAATCCCTGGAGAAGGACATCAAGCTTGGTAAAATAGAGGGAAAAAGAGGAAGACCCTCAACGAGATGAATTGATACAGTGACCACAACAGGTCTCAAGCATAACAACAATTTTGAGGACGACACAGGACTAGGTAGCCGTGTGTCATTCTCTTGTGTACAGGGTCACTGTGAGTGGGAACCAACTCCGCCAGCTAATAGAACAACAACCCTGGGGACCATGAAGGCGATGAAAGCCCAATCTGGTCTTCCTGGAGACAACCCCACTCCACAAGTGATGAAACAGCTATGTGACATCGGAGGGGGGAGGTCCACAAGCCAGTGTGCTGGGGGCATTGTGCCGGGTCTGAGGCTTTAACTGTTGCCTTGAAGCTGTTTCGAGGCAGTTGGTTTAGATTTGGCCATCACAGAGGTGGATTTGGCCGTCACAGAGGTGGATTTGGCCGTCACGGAGGTGGATTTGGCCGTCACAGAGGTGGATTTGGCCGTCACGGAGGTGGTGCAGAGTGTGATCGTGCGAGTGGAGAAAACCTGCAGTGGCTGCGTTTAGAGATGACTCCTTTGAGTTTGACTCCTAGAGAAAGGTTTTATGAATTTGAGCATTTATTTTGGACAAAATCTTTTTTTTTAATTATGATTGAATGAGAATACACATTCTCATATGAATTTGCATGCCCACCTATATGCAGCTTCTGCTGCTCTCCCTGCCCAGTGACAGCACACTATTCCTCTCTGCTCCAAACATGTCTCGCTCTCCTAACAGTCTCTTTTTTTCCCTCCTCTCGACCCACTCTCCTTCCTGCAGCCAGAGGTCAGCAGGATGACATCCTATAGATGTATAGAACCATAAAGTGCATCCGATATATGGTCACTGCATCACCAAGTCCAATCCATTCCTGTCCGAAGCGTGGACCTTCATTATGATTTATGGTCAAGGGCAGCATCAGGGCAAGGGGCCATGCTCCCAGGGGAACGCCGAAACCACTGGACCATCAATTGAGGTGTTTTAGTGGGGATCTCAGGGTGCACCCCTTTTTATTCTTGTGTTGCCAGTGAGACTCAACTTAGTGAGCTCCATCGTGGCTATCACTGGTGGTGGCCAGGCACCATCCGGTTCTTCCGGTCCCAAGTCGATGTAGGCACCCACTGATGTGGGTCTCTTTGTCTTCTGGGTTGTCTTTCCCCCATGTCATTTTGGTCCTCGGTGAGCATCTGTTCCTGCTGAGTTGGAACCATTTGCTGTGCCCTCGGGTGGCAGCTTGGCAGCTTTTAAGACCCCAGATGCCACTCACCAACACGGGGTGCAGAGAGCCCTCTTAGCAAAATGCTAGTTGTGCCAATTGGCCTCACTTTCACCTAAGAGCATGGTCCCCCGCCCCCCGCCCCAGTACTCTATCCTTGCAATATTGGGTTAAGATGGAAGGAGTACTCATGTTATGTTTAAGTCCACTTAATATTGTTCTTGTTTCTAATGTGTGCTATCACCGATTTCACCCAACCAGATACCTAGCAACTATCTAATCTAGACCCTCCCCCTCCCTCCCTCCTCCCCTCCCTTGCAGCTGTCAAAGAGTCTTTTCTTCTATACACAAGTCTGTTTTTGAGATCTTATCGTAGAGGTCTCATACAATATTTGTCCTTTTGTCGCTGACTACTTTCACTCAACATAATGTCTTCCAGTTGAAACCAGGTCATGAGATGTTTCCTGAAGTCATCATTGTTCTTTATCATTGCGTAGTGCTCCATTGAGTATATATACCATAGTTTACCTATCCATTCTTCTATTGTTGGGCATCTGGGTTGATTCCATCTTTTTGCTATCGTGGACTGTGCTGCGATAAACATTCTGGTGCATGTGTCCGTTGGTGTGAAAGGCCTTGATTCTGTAGGATATATTCCAAGTAGTGGAATTACTGGGTCAAATGGTATATCAATATCCATTTTTTTAAGGAAGCGCCAGATTGCTTTCCAAAGAGGCTGGACCATTTTGCAACCCCACCAACAGTGTAGGACGGTTCCACTTTCTCCACAGCCTCTCCAGCATTTGTTGTTTTGTGTTTTTTGGATCATGGCCAACCTTGTTGGGGTGAGATGGTATCTCATTGTCGTCTTGATTTGAATTTCTTTAATAACTAAAGATCGTGAACATGTCCGCATGTGTTTTTTGGCTGCCTGAATCTCTTCTTTAGTGAAATGTCTGTCCATCTCCTTTGCCCATCGCTTAATTGGAGCAAACTTTCTTAACATAAATTTCTAGTCTCATTCTTGATACAGTGTGACTAAGACAATATTTATAAAATGAAGTGTAGAAACATTCTTGATCTGGAGGTTTAGTGATGCAGGCTCAGTCATCTTAACTGAGGTCCTTGACTATAAATCAACTATTGGTTGAAGGACAGGAAACCCTGGTGGCGTAGTTGGTTGAGTGCTACGTCTGCTAACTGAAAGGTTGGCAGCTCAAATCCACCAGGCACTCCTTAGAAACTCCATGGAGCAGTTCTACTCTGACCTCTAGGGTCACTGTGAGTCAGACCCGACTCAGTGGCAGTGGTGTTAGTTGAAGGACAACTATCTGGCCAGCTGACTAGATGTCTATATTTATGCCTCTTCCTGAGAAAGGTGGTCCAACCAAATGCGGAAGTTACTGAACAATATCGTTAATTCTGCACACAAGTAAAATTTTGCTAAAGATCATTCAAAAGTGGCTGCAGCAGAATAGTCACAAGGACCTGCCAGAAATTCAGGCCAGATTCAGAAGAGGACGTGGAACCAGGGATATCATTGCAAATGTTAGATGGTTCTTGGTTGAAAGCAAAGTACTGGAAAGATGGTTACTTATGTTTTATTGACTATGCAAAGGCATTCAACCGTGTGGATCCTAAGAAATTGTTGATAGCACCTGTCACTGCAGCCAAAATTCAGAGATGAGGTAAAAGGTTCAAGCAATGCTTTATCGACAGATAGCTTGTGAATCTGGGGAACAGTGAGAATAATTTCTCCAAGACTCTTCCACTTGGGTTACAATTCCAATGACTTTTATAGCCAGATTACTAAGGGATTTGCATCTGGAAAATGTCAAACCTTGTCACGGGGTAGAACAAGGAGTCATGAGATTCCTTTATCTCTTATCAAGCAATGTCATGACCTCCCTGAGGGTTTGAAGTGATTGATTTCTACCCCAGACACAAGGAATGTAAGTCTGTTGATCCAGTTTAGAACAATAAATGGAATTTAGTTTAGCAGTCTAGGCAACCTTGATTAAGTCCCAGCTGCTAGCAGGAATTCCAGAACACTTCACTGTGTTCATGAGGAATCTGCATGGATCAACAGGCAGTCATTCAAACAGAACAAGAGGACATTACATGGTTTAAAGTCAAGAAAGGTGTGCATTGGGGTTGTATCCTTTCACCAGACCTATTCAGCCTGTATGCTGAACATGTAATCCAAGAAGCTGGACTACATGAAAAATAGCACATCAAAATCAGAGGGAGGCTCATTAGCAACCTGTGTTATACAGATGACACAACCTTGCTTATTACTAAAAGTGAAGAAGACTTCAAAGGCTTACTGATAAAGATCAGAGACTACAGCCTTCAGTATGGATTGCACCTCAGTATCAAGAAGACAAAAATTCTCACAACTGGACCAAGAAGCAACATCATGATAAATGGAGAAAAGTTTCTGAAGCTGTGGAGAATTTCATTTTACTTGGATCCACAATCAACACCCATATAAGCAGCAGTCAAGAAATGAAAAGATGCATTGCATGGACAAAATGTGCTACAAAAAGACCTCTTTGAAGTGTTAAAAAGCAAAGATACACCTTGAAGACTAAGGTGTGCCTGACCCAAGCCATGGTATTGTTAATCACATTATATGCATATGAAAGCTGGACAATGAATAAGGAAGATAGAAGAAGAATTGGACTTTTGAATTGTGTAGGAGAAGAATATTGAATACACTATGGATTACCAAAAGAACAAGCCGATCTGTCTTGGAAGAAGTTTAACCAGAGTGCTCCTTAGAAGCAAAAATGGCAAGACTGCGTCTTACATACTTTGGACGTGTTGTCGGGGGGATTAATCTGTGGAGAAAGACATGATTGGTAGAGAGTTGGTGACAAAGAAGAAGACCCTCAACAACATGGATTGACACAGTTAGTGTGACAGTGGCCTGAAGTACAGTTGTGGGCATGGAGCAAGACTAGGAGATACTGCATTCTGTTGAGGTGGGGTCAGCACCGAATCGGACCCAACTCAAGACACCCAACAACAACAATTAGGAAAGAGTAAAGATTAGGTAAACTGTAAATCTAAACCTTTTGAAATATAAAGGCTGATTATTCAGCTAAGACAGAGAAGGAGACAAAGCCCAGGCTTCTGCTGGGGAGATTTCCTGAAAGTAGTAAGACAACAAGTTTATTTACGTAAGTTAAGGCCTGAATCTGTGTACTCTTAGATTATACACAGTCAAAATCTTTATAGTTCTTATCCGCCTCTTGGACATCCGTGTCTTGTTCTTCATTTGAGAGGAAATCATTTGGTCGTTTGCTCTTAAGTGTGATGATAGCTTTAGACCGCAGGTGTTCTTTTATCAGGTTGAGGGGATTTGATTCTATTCCTAGTCTGTTGAGTGTTTTGAAAGGGTTGGATTTTGTTAAATGGCTTCTTTTCTTTTCTTATTTTTGTTGTGATGAAAATATATACAACAAAACATATCCCATGTCTATAATTTCTACCTGTGTGATTCAGTGATGGCAGTTAAGTGACTTCAAGGTGTGCAGCCGTTTTCGGTGTTCTTTCCCGAATCGCTCTGCCACCGTTATCGAAGTTCTTTGCCCCCTAAGCAGGACCTCCCTTCTTCCCTTCCACGCCATCCCGGGTCAGTGATGGTGGTAGTGATACCAGCCACAGCATCCTGAGAACCCGTCCCTGCTGCTGCTGATTGCTGGGAGGGGGAGCCCAGGCGTATCTTCGCTCTCCAACCCTTTTTTTAAATCAATTCTGACACCAGCTGTCCTTCCCACAGCGCTGTTTACTGGGCCCAGCCATGCCTTACAGTGGCCACACAGAACTCACAGACCAGACTTACAGCTGAGTGGTTTATTAAGGGTCAGGACCAGGAAGCATGCAGGCAGAAGTCCTCCTTCTTCAGTGCAGGACAGCTGTCTCAGCTCCCCTGGGCTGTGCCAACACGCAGGCCGCCTCAGCCCCCTCAGGACAGCCGTCTCCAGCCTCGCCGTCTGTTACCACTCAGCGTCTGGGCCTCTCTGGCTTCAGTGGGTCTGGCTCACCTTAGTCTTCAAAGGTAACACCTTTGTTTTTCAGCACTTTTGAGAGGTCTTTTACAACACATTTGCCCACTGTGATGTATCTTTTGATTTCTGTTTTCAGGGGTATTGATCCTTGATTCAAGTAAAACGAAATCCTTGATAACTTTCTTTTTTTATACAAACAGTCCCTGGATTACAAACAAGTTCCATTTCTAAATTTGTCCTTAAGTCAAATTTGTATGTAACTTGGAACAATCAGGTAATGTCAGCCAAAAGTTTGTCTCAATACACAGCATATAGTGTACCTCTCTATGCATAAGACATTAAAGAAACATTTGCAGATACACTGAAACAGTTTTAACATAATAATACAGTAATAATTATAATGATGTTCTGATGCACGCATCAAGTGTCACTCTTTTGTTATAGTGAGCCGTTGTATTATATACCTTGAATTTTTACTATAATAGGCTTTGGGGGGATTCGTGACTATGGGTTGTACATGTGACATATGTATGATATCATAACCTAGCAACTGCCTGTATACACAGTTTGTCAATTTCAAGGCCATAGACCCTTTTATCAGGAGCTACAAACTGACCAATCCGCTCTCAGTAAGCCGCAGACAGTTCCGTAACATAACAGGCTATCTCACTTACGTAGCCCGTAGTCACTTCATTTGCATGGGTATATTGACCAATCCCTGAAAGGTACATGCCAGTCACAGAGAGTAGATTGCAGCTCAGGGACAGACAAAAGGCCAAGTTGTTTATAGCTTGCCCAGTAAATATTATTCAATCTGGGCAGAAGAAGCCAACCCCCTAAGGGTAGGCAACTAGGCCAAGGTAGCTCTTCAGGGCTGAGGGGAAAACTCTCCATGCTGCTTTTCCCAAAGAACAAAGGCCAAATGCCACATAAATGAGTGCATTTTACCACAACTGGTAACCACTAATAGTCTTTGTTTTCTGTATATTTGCATATGTCGTATAAGTGAGATTATACAGTATTTGATCTTTTTCAGTGATTTTGTTCAGGGAAAAAAGAAAGCCGTCAGGATTTCATTTTACTTGGATCAAGGATCAATACCTCTGAAAACAGAAACCAAAAGATACATCACAGTGGGCAAATGTGTTGTAAAAGACCTCTTGAAAGTGTTGAAAAACAAAGGTGTTACCTTTGAAGACTAAGGTGAGCCTGACACGCCATGGTGTTTCCATTCAAGGTATTGCATGGGAAAGCTGGACAAGGGGTAGGGAGTACTGAAGAACGACAGCTTTGAATTGTGGCGTTAGGGCGGAAAACTGACTATGCCACGGACTGCCGAAGAAACAAACGAATCTCTCTTGGAAGAAGTCTGAAGAAGTATGACCAGAATGCTCTTTAGGAGCAAGCGTGGTGAGACTTTGCCTCGTGTACTTGGGACACATTATCAGGAGGGATCAGTCCCTGGAGAGGGACATCATGCTTGATAAAACAGAAGGCCAATGAAAAAGAGGGCGACCTTCAGTGAGACAGAGCGACGCAGTGGCTGCAGAGGTGGACTTCAGCGCAGCGATGGTGAGGATGGTGCCGGACCGGGCAGGGTTCCGTTCTGCTGGACCCAGGGCCCCTGTGAGTCAGAAGTGGCTCAGCAGCACCTAACAGTGACAACATTTTGTTCAGCATGTTTTATAGTGTCATCCACGTTGTGACACCCATCAGGGCTTCATTTATCTTTATGGCTGAGAAGCGTTCCACTGTGTGAGTTATTTTTTGCATCTGCTTAAGTGATCATGCTATTTTTCTCCTTCATTCTGTTAATATGGTAGATTACAACACTTCAGTTTCAGATGTTAAACCAACTTTATGTTGCTGGGATAAATATATTGCTATATGCAGTTTGCAAGCTCTAACTGAAGATTTTCACGTCTGTATTCATAAGGGATAGTGGTCTCTAGTTGGCTTTTTTTGTATTCTGTTTGGTTTGGGTATTAAGATAATAATATCCTCAGGATGAGTTTGAAAGTATTGCTTACTCTTCCATTTTCTGAAAGGTTTTGTAAAGGACTGATTTTACTGCTTTTTTAGATAGTTGGTAGAATTTACCTGTGAAACCATCTGGGCCTGGGTTTCCTCATGGGAAGCTTTGTAACTGCCAGTTCAGCCAGTGTATTGGTTTTATATCTATAGATACTCCGTTTCTTCTGGAGTCAGTTCAGTAATTAGGTGTTACTAAGAATTTGCCCATTTCATGAGCGTATCTAATTTGTTGGTACACATTTATTCATAGTATTCTCTTATGATCAGTTTATTTCTGTAAGGTTGGTAGTGATACTCTTTCATTTTTATTTTAGAAAATTTCATCTTCCCTTCTTGATCAGTCTAATAAAGTTTTGTCAATTTTTGTCATTCTTTCAAAGAACCAATTTATAGTTTTCTTGATTCTTCTGTTTTTCTATTTTCAACTTCATTTATTTCTGCATTATTATTTTATTCCTTTGCTTGCTATCTTCTCCTAGTCTCTCAAGGTTATTGATTTGACTTTTTTTTTCTGTTTTTAGCATGTGACATAGAATTATAAATGTATCTATCTTTCAGAACTGCTTTAGCTACATTCCAGAAGTTTTGTGTCTTTATTTTCATTCCTCTCAAAGTGTTTTCTAGTTTCCTTTGTGGTTTCTTATTTGACCCACTGGTTGCTTAGAAATACTTTGTTTAATTTTCACAAAATTATGGATTCCTGGACTTTGTTTTTTTGTTAATGAGTTCATGGAATTTGGGAATATTGACCATTTTAGCCTTAATACAACAGTTTTAGTACTTATAGGTAAACAGTGAAATTGCTTTTTATTTTCTTATGAGCTCTTTGACTTCCCTTTGTTTTAAACTTTATTTAAATAAAGATATAAAATTAAAAAACTTTACAAGTGGCATGTTTTTTCTCCTAGGTTGTTGTCTTAGCCTCCTTTCAGTTGCGTTGTGGTCAGAGACAACGCTCTATAAAGGACCAGTAGCCTAAATATTTGGGGCTAACTTTACGACACAGGACAGCGTGTATATTAACAGTCTCTAAAAACTGAAAACAAACGGTGATTCTGACCTTGTCAAGTGTCCCTGTATCCTTAGTTGAAGCTTATTAACTGTTCTTTTATGTGTCAGAATGTTTCTTTAGACTCATGATCTGTTAATTCTTAGGATTGTTCTGAAATCTGCTCATTTCAAGGCAGATTTTTTATTTCTTTCTGCCATTCTTTTAGATTATGCACCAAATGCATTAAGACTTGCTTAGATGAGTGTAATTTTGGAATCATCGTATACCCTTGTGTATATAAAATTGCTATTGTAATATCATGACTGTCTCTATCTCTAGTAACACTTTTGGTGTTAAAAACTTGGGTGTCTGATGTAATTAAGATGAATTTGTGTTCTAAAATTTGCATTTGCCTTTTGTATGATATTCCTTCTTGGCTCTCAATCTTTCTGTGGAATATTTTTGGTAACACACATTGCTCTATGTCATTTTTAAATCTAGTATGCTGATCTTTTCTTTCAGATTGGGGTTGTTCAGACATGTTGCCTTTGAGTCTTGTATTTGTGTTGTATTTTCTTTTTGATTCCTTGCTCTCTCACTATTTTTAGGAACAACTGAGATAGTCTATCCTTGCTTCTCATATTCTTTTTTCTCCTACTTAGCTCTAAATTGTATCTTAACTGCCAGTCCTTTGAGTTTCCTAGAAAGTTTAACATGCACATCTACCTGAACAGCAGCATTTTTCAAAAGTTTCAGCAACACATGCTTAGAACCAGCTCCCAACCCACTGCTGCTGAGTCATCCTTGATTCATGGTGACCTTGTGTATTAGGGTAGAACTGTGCCATACGGTTTTCTTGGCTGTTGTTTTTAAGGAAGCAGATTGCCAGAACATTCTGCCACAGTGTTGCTGGGTGGGCTTGTACTGCCAAACTTCAGGTCAGATGAGTACAGACCATTCATGCCAATGAAGGACTTTAGTCATTTTGTTTGGATTGCTGTCATGACCGATTGAAAATCCAAGCTGCACTGAAGGCACTGACAGAAAATCATGCTCCAGGAAGCGACAGCATGCCACTTCAGAGATTTCAAAAACTGAACACAATGCTGGAAGCACTCATCCATCTGTGCCAAGAAATTCAAGACAGCTACCCAGCCAACAGACTGGAAACGGTCCATGCATGTGCCTGTTGCAAAGGAAAGTGATCCAGCCCCGACGGAAATTACTGAACAATCTCATTAATATCACCTACAAAGGAAACTTTGCCGAAGATTTTTCAAAAATGGTTACAGCAGTGCATCAACAAGACTCAAGCCAGATTTAGAAGAGGATATGAGTTCTGCAGGAGCCAAATGGTCCTCGTACTTGACAGCTCCCCGGGTGTCCACACTGTTCTAGAAGACTGTGTCTCTGCCTCCACTGGGTGTAAAGGGAGCAGCCCAGACCCTGTGACTTTGCTCCCTCCACCCGGAGACTTGACTCAGTTTGGCGGCATCAGCTATGTGCCCTAAGTGTTTGCAGCATCTAGACATTCTGGTTCGAGTTCTTCAGGTCTGATAAGAAAACAATAGCTGAGTGTGCATAGCTGGTGTTATCTGAATGATAATTTTACTTACTAGTTTTTACCCTGCCCTAGAACAGGAGCTGTATCTCAGGAATAATAATGCTTTTTAATAATGTGAACATCTGTATTTATCAATTATTACTGTCTCACATCATGTTTTCAAAGCACTTACCATCCCTGAATATATTGTATTTCATTGCTTTAATGATTATCTCCCATAAGAATGCCAGATCCTAGCAGTTCCAGAATCCTGTGAACTGAGTACAGTGCTCCCGGATGGCAGCCTCCCCATGCTCCTGCACTCACTGAAGAGGGTGGTGCCTTGAAACAATAATGGGATCTTTTAGGACTCATTAGTCTTAGAGGATGTGGCTGTGAACTTCACCCAGGAAGACTAGGCTTTGCTGAATGCTGCTCAGAGGCACCTCTACAAAGATGTGATGTTGGAAACCTTCCACAACATGGCCTCAGTAGATAAGGGTGACAGCGTTAGGGAGCAAATATATCTTCCATGTGGTCTTCTTGTGTTTGGCCTGAGACATGGGAATGTGTTAGAAAAAAGGCAGACACAATTCCAGCCTTCATGGAGCTTGAGATCAGATAGTTTTTCCATGGAAACAGTTGATGTATTAAAATGGCTTATATTTTTTGGTTAAAATCTTAAGGTTGCCTAAGTTTATAAGTTTAAACATTCTCTCCTGTGTCACAAAGCACAGAGAGAACCTCTGTGGTTTTCACCCTTCAAGAGTTCTACTGTAACTAATGTGCATCTGCCATGGTCATTTTGCTGCAGCTGAATCTGCTTTTATCCATTTTTACCCACTGTGAAGACCAAAACATGGAAATGCCTCTAACTTTCCACCGTCTTCCCTTATCGTGAGCTTTCCTCCAGGAGCAGAGTGTCAGCCACACACACCCATGTCAACCCTCAGAGAGACTGGGGATACTAGAGGGGCGACGCCTCTGGGGCGTCTGTGCACGGGAGGCCCAGCAAGACAAGGGTCCTTGGAAGGACCCTTAGACAAGGAAATTATATGTGGAAATACCAAATAGAAAAAGAAATGTCTTTGAGAAGGATGAAGTTTATTTTGGGGATGAGTGTTCCCACAGATGTCTACTAAAACCTGCTTTACAGTTTATCTGATGTCCTGCTTCCACGTCTCATCCACCCTCATGCTCCCTTCTCAAGGAAAAACTTGCCTGTTTTCTCTTTCAAAGGTGGCATTGGAGCATATGCTTTTTTTCTCAGTTCTTCCCTACTTGGCTCTTTTGATAATATCTCCTTTATATTAACACCAATGTCTATCATTTTGGAAATATTTTATAGCAGATATCACCTCAATATCCCAGAGTGTTAACATGCTTTTTACTAACTGAAAGATTGGAAGTTTAAGGCTACGCACACATGCCTTGGAAGAAAGTCCTGGTGATTTACTTCCATAAAGTCAATCATTGGAAACCCTGTGAATCACAGTTCTGCTGTGAGACATACGGGGTTGTCATGAGTTGCGTAAGGTGGCCAGGCTGCCATTTTGACCCATTTCCCCTGTTACTATTACCAAAATCCTCAGAGTCTTCCTTTGCTTCACCACCTCTCACCCACTTACATGCCTATAATTCCTTATAAAATTTCATTTCCCTTTCTGTGTCAGTATGTGAAAAGAAATTCCCCAATGGTCTTTTTTGCTCTCCACCATTTTTTCCCTAAAATATTATACTGTGTTACCAATTTTTACAGGTGGTTGTGCTGAAATTAAAACCAGAACATCAAGTCCTCAGCAGGGTATTTTGGGGAATGAACTGTCCAGTGGAGAGAAAATATTAAGTTTCATACCAAATAATTCCTGGTCCAATTTGGAAGAAAAAGGAAAACTTCATGACATTGAAGATCAGCCCCAGACCCAGGAGAGGAATTTGAAGTGAGGGGCACTCCCACAAGAGGAAGTAGTGTGCCAACAGAGTGTTAGACTGTCTTGAAATTAAAGAAAAATATAAATGTAGCTAAACAACTGTGTCCTCGGGGAGGATTTTCACAAGACAGTATTTTCATAGATGTAATGTAGATATGAGGGTCTGAAACAGTTTAGCTGGAAGCCTGGTCAGGAAACTCCGTAGTGAGTAATCGCTTTATTTAGGCTCTCAGTCAGGCATTCAGGTTGTTCCACTTCGAGGCGATGAAGACAGGGCAGAACAAGTACCCGTTCAGTGAGAAAGGCAGGTGGTCAAAGTAACCATTCACCTTGTGTCTTTAGGGAATCTAATAACAGTCACAGAGGGCAGAAAATCCTTGCATGTGAAGTATGTGGGAGAATTTTTATGCATTCCTCCACCCTTAAACTACATTTGAGACAGCATAGCAAAAAAAAAAAAAGCCTATGAATGTAATGAATGTGGGAAGCCTTTCAGTTTTCCCACGTACTTTCAGGAACACACGAGAACGCACACTGGAGAGAAACCCTGTGAATGCAAGTAGTGTGGGAAAGCCTTCACGCACTACTCCCTTCATGGACATGAGAGAGTACAGAGGAAACAGAAGCCTTACGAATGTAAGCAACGTTGTAAAGCCTTCAGTTGTCCCCAGTACTTTCAACACCATATAAATATGCACAGTGGAAACTCTATGAATGTCAGCAGTGTGGGAAAGTCTATAGTATGTCCACAAACCTTTGACAACATATGATAATGCACAGTGGCAAGACATCGCACGAATGTACACAGTGTGGGAAAACCTTCAGATTGCCTATCTCTTTACAATTACATGTGAAAACACATTCGAATAAAAAACTCTATGAATGTAAGCAGTGTGGAAAAGCCTTCATGTTTTCCTCATGCTTTCAAAGACATGAGCAAACACAAAGCGAAGAGCAGCCCTATGAATGTGTACACTGGGGGAAAGCCTACAAATGCCTCAAATCTCTTGAAGGACACCTGACGAGACATAACGGAGAGCAACCCTAAGACTATGAAGAATGTAGGCAGCCCTTCAGTCACCCTTTGAAGTGTTGTCGTACATGCAAGGAAATATGTGGGAAAAATCTTGGTGAGTGTAAAGAATGGAAAAACCCTCAGTTGCCAGATTCCGCTTATTGTAGACACACAAACTCGTGAGGACTGCCTAGAAAAAGTGCTACATGTTTCATTGCTGAATATCACTATGGTCACCCTTGAAGCACTCCCCTTGGGGAGCTATGTACAGACACCTGCGCCTCATCTGCCCTTTGAAGTAGCTTTGGAGCTCTTTTACTGGAATGGCCATCAGAGCTGTTGTATTACCGTTGTTGTCCTGAGTGTCATCAAAATGTCTTTCAATATTTCCTTTATCTTTGGTAAAGAATAAAGTCACTGGAGGGCCAGATGATGTGAGTAAGGAGGGTGTTCCAATACACCCTTATTTATCTCCTAGCTAAAAACTGGTTCACAGACAACTGTACAGTTAAGTTTGCAAACCTGTCACTGTGCCACCGTGCACAATGGCCACTCCAGAAAGAGTTCCAAAATTGCTTTGAAGGGAGGAAGTGACATTGGTGCATAGCTTCCCAAGGGGAGGACTTTGAAGGTGACCATAGCAATATTCAGCAGTGAGGCATGTAGCACTGAGAACAGTTAAGTTCATAGATTTAATTGTCAGACATTGTAGAACAGGAAAGAAATATTTTAATTGTTACACATATGATATTGCTTCTGTTTGCACTTTATCTTTCATCTGGATCTCTTGTGTATTAATTTCTAGTTTATATTTCTAATATAAGCATTTAAAATGATATCCCTCTATGTCTTTGGGGGAAACCCTGGTGGCTTAGTGGTTAAGTGCTATGTCTGCTAACCAAAAGGTTGGCAGTTCAAATCCATCAGGCACTCAGAAATTCTGTGGAGGAGTTCTACTCTATCCTACAGAGTTGCTGTGAGTCAGCATTGACTCAACAGCAGCAGGTTTCCTTTAGGTATGTCCTTGGGTGACACAAATTGTTAGGTGCTAAAACTACTAACTGAAAGATTGGCAGTCTCAATCCACTCAGAGGTACCTCAGAAGAGAGTCCTGGCAATCTACTTCCAAAAACCAACCACTGGAAACTCTAGGGAGTAAATTTGTACTCTGGGACACACTGGATGCCATGATTTGGAATCGACTCAGCAGCACCTGGTTTGGTTTTTACGTGCTCTGTCAGCTGTGCCACATGAGTTTTATTATGTGAAACTAAACAATTATAAAGTTACATAAAAATTGTCTCATTTTCATTACAACGTCTGAAACCCTGGTGGCATAGTGGTCACATGCTGTGGTTGCTAACCAAGAAGAGGTCAGCAGTTCAAAACCACCAGACACTCCTTGAAAACTCTGCCCTGTAATGTTACCATGAGTCAGAACTGAGTCAGCAGTGGGCTTCGTCTTGGTCTATTGAACTCAGAGATTTTTTTTTTTTTTTTGATGGACAACATAGTATAATTTTATAATAAGGGTTTTTTATTCCTATTTTGCATTGTGTTTGTAATATATAGTCATGATTATATGAGACGTTGTTGTTGTTAGCTGCTATTGAGTGGGTTCCAACTCATAGCTGCCGTATACGTAACAGAACAAAACACTGCCCAGTCTCGCCGCATGCCCGCAATTGTTTTTATGCTTAAGCTCATTGTTGTGGCCACTGGGTCAGTCCTTCTTGTTGAGGGTCTTCCTCTTTTTCATTGACCCTCCACTCTATCAAGCAGGACCGATCCTTCCTGACAACATGTCCAAAGTATGTAAGAGGCAGTATTGCCATTTTTCCTTTCAGGGAAGCACTCTGGTTATACTTATTCCAGAACAGATCTCTTTGTTCTTTTGGCAGTCTGTGGTACATTTAGTATTCTTCTCCCGCACCACAATTCAAAGGTGACAATCCTTCTCTCTTCGTTGTTCATTGTCCAGCTTTTGCACACATATGATGTGATTGAAAATACCATGACTTGGGTCAGGCGTACTTTAGTCTTCAAGATGACATCTTTACTTTTCAATACCTTAAACAGGGGCATTGCAGCAGATTTTCCCAATGCAACACATCTTTTGATTTGTTGACTGCTGCTTCCACGGGCATTGATTGGGGATCCAACTAAAATGAAATCCTCAACAACCTCAATCCTTTGTCCGTTTATGACGATGATGCTTCCTGGTGCAGTTGTGAGGATTTTTTGTTTTCTTGATGTGGAGATACAATCCATACTGAAGGCTGTTGTCCTTGATCTTCATCAATGAGTGTTTCAAATCTTCTTTACTTCCAGTGAGTAAGGTGGTGTTGCCTAAGTAACACAGGTTGTTAATGAATCATCCTCCAATCCTGGTGCCTTGTTTTTCTTCATATAATCCCGTTTCTCAGAATATTTGCTCGGCATACAGATTGAAAAGGTGTGGTGAAAGGATACAACCCTGACACACCTTTCTTGACTTAAACCATGCATTGTCCCCATGTTCTGTTTGCACGACTGCCTCTTGATCCACATACAGATTCCTTAAGAGCACAATTAAGTGTTCTCGAATTACCATTTTATGCAATGTTAACTATAATTTGTTAAGATCCACACAGTTGAATGCCTTTACATAGCCAATGAAACACAGGTGAACATCTTTCTGGTATTTTCTGCTTTCAGCCAACATCTATCTAACATCAGCAGTGATATCCCTTGTTGCATGCCATGTGACATTGGGATTGTTCAACTTTGTTCCACTATTTCAGATCCTGGAATTGGCTGGCTCAGTATTGACCATCCCCTTCATTCCTTATTATTAAAACATGTATCTTCCAGATTTGTTTGCTACTAATTGATACCACATCCTATGTTCCTGGCCAGAATTAGTTATTTTGAAAGATGACAGCCTGATCAGACTTATGTTTCTGTTTTGGCTTTGCTCATTGTCATTGGCCATGGTTGGAAACCTGACACAATGCATTGAGTTTAGAAGAAAGATGTTGTGGTAGGAAGATGAAAGTCAGGGTACAGGTATTTCTTTAGCATTGCACTGTCAATGTAGATAAAGTTGGGAATTACATTTTTCTGAGTCTCTTTTGTTTGTTTTGAAGTTCAAATTCCCAAGAAGAGGAAGGTGCATGTTGAAAGTGTTGGAAAGCAGCGGTGAAGAAGACAATTCCTCTCGATTGTACCAGGCCATCAGGAGAGGGATATACATAGGAACCCGGGAACCTAGGGCACGGCACATTTTTACAGCTGGCTCTTTTAATGATAGTGTCAGTGGTGGCAGCATACCTAGGAAATGGATAGAAAGAATGGTTGTACAACTTGAAGAACATAATGTTATTAAATTATACATGTGGAAACTTTTGCTGTCTGTTTTGTTGAACATATTTTCATGACACAAAACCAGCCTGAAACCAAACATCACAGGCTTTTCCAGAACCTTCCCCTTTCAGGGACATTCTTTTGTACTTAGGTCTACACTGCTTCAACTGCTGTCCCACTTTACTTCCAACTCTTTTGTAGACCCTGATTTCTGTTATTAGAAACTTTTTCTCACAATAGTGATTCTGTTTCCTGAATCCACCCTGATAATCTCCTTCTGGAAGAAAATCAGTCATTGCAAACCTATGCAACACAGTTGTATTCTTAAACACATGAGCCTCCATGAATCAGTCAACCCGGGGCAACTGGTGTAGTTTTTGCTTTTATTTTGCTTTTTAGCCATACCTCAGGTATTCTCTTATGTATGACTTTAATTGTGCAGTTAAATAAAACTTATCTTACTTTCATATCTTGTAGTACCAAATTTTTTCTGTTTATTTTCATGTGCAACATTTATTTGTAAAAGCTTTGCTTCCTATTTTCCATTATGTTTCTAACAGGTAATTGTGATGATAAGAAACCTTAGGAATTTTGTGATTGATTTTCTGGTCTACTCTTGCAGAGACTAAAATTTGCTGACTGGACGTCTACCTTTGCCTTTATTATTTATTGAAAGATGTCTTTTCCTCATTTATGGTTGTTAGTCTCTGCCACTTCCATGTTCTTTTGTGGAATCTCCCAAGGAATGCTTCTTACCAAATTCTTGAGCGCATTCTCTCTTTCTGTCACCATTCATTTCCCAAATTTGTCCCTTTTAGAGCACGTAAGTATATATAATTGTGAATTCATATACCCATTCTCAAAATGCGGTACCCTGTGGCACAACCTTGAACTAATATATTTTTTTTAATTTTTAAATTTTTTTTATTTTTTAAAAAATTTGCTATTTACTATAACTGAGTGAAAATGTACATTCCCGTATAAATTTACATGCCCACCTATATGCAGCTTCCACTGCTCTCCCTGCCCAGTGACAGCACACTATTCCTCTCTCCTCCATACATGTCTCATCCTCCCAACAGTCTCCTTTTTCCTCCTCTCCACCCACTCTCCTTCCTCCAGCCAGAGGTCAGCAGGATGACATCCTATAGTTGTATAGAACCATAAAGTGCATTCAATATATGGTCACTGCATCGCCAAGTCCCACCTTGAACTGTGTCCACCACTTCTCCCAGCTGGCCTTTAGCACCATTACCGCTGACTTCCACCTTGCTGAGTTCCAGGATGTCTCCTCTTCTCATCCCAGCTGCCTCTCCTCTTAGGACATGCGTCTCACTGGTCACATCCTTTCCTGGAGAGTTTTCACCCTCATGGCTTTTTGGACTCACATGCCTCTGGCTTTCCTCCCAGCTAACCAGCCATTCCTTTTCAGTTCTCCTGGCAACAGCTCATTTCACTGATTTCTTTATTTTTGGAGTATGTCGTTTTAGCCTGGGCATGCTTGTATTCTTCCTTTACAATCGCCACTTCATTAAAATCAATCTGTACTAAGGCTCTAACTATTTTTTATAGTCATAGCATCTCCATCTGTCACTTGTTCCTGGAGCAGACCGCTGTGTCCAGCTGCTAAACTGAGATCACCATTTGGGATGAGTTAGATGTCTCTGAAGCTGAGGACATGCGTACAGGATTTTGAATCCCCCCATGGCCAGTCTGCTTCTTGCCCTAGTTTCCTACGTGTCAGCCAGCAGCACCAGCATCCACTTTTTTTTATTTTTTTTATTTTTATGTAACATAACCGAGTGAAAATGTACATTCACGTATAAATTTACATGCCCGCCTATATGCAGCTTCCACTGCTCTCCCTGTCCGGTGACAGCACACTATTCCTCTCTGCTCCATACATGTCTCATCCTCCCAACAGTCTCCTTTCCCCTCCTCTCCACCCACTCTCCTTCCTCCAGCCAGAGGTCAGCAGGATGATATCCTATAGATGTATAGAATCATAAAGTGCTTCCAACATATGGTCACCCTGCATCGCCAAGTCCAACCTATTCCTGTCCGAAGAGTGAAACTGCATTATGATTTATGGACAGGGGCAGCATCAGGGGCAGGGGCCATGGTCCTGAGGGAACCTCAAAGCCACTGGACCATCAGCTGTGGTCTTTCAGTGGAGATCTCAGGGTGCACCCCTTTTTATTCTTGTGTTGCCAGTGAGACTCAACTTTGTGAGCCCCATTGTGGAGCTATCACTGGTGGTGGCTGGGAACCATCCAGTTTTTCCAGTCACGAGTTGATGTAGGCACCCACTCAGTGTGGGTCTCTCTGTCCTCTAGGTTCTATTTCCCCCATGTCGTTTTGGTCCTCAGTGATCATCCTTTCCTCCTGAGTTGGGACCATTTGCCGTACCCTCAGATGGCAGCTTGGCAGCTTTTAAGACCCCAGATGCCACTCACCAATGTGGAGTGCAGAGAGCCTTCTTAGCAAAATGCTACTTATGCCAATTGGCCTCAATTTCACCTGAGAGCATGGTCCCTGGCCCCCTACCCCAGCTACTCTGTCCTTGCAATATTGGGTTAAGGTGGAAGGAGTACTCAAGTTGTGTTGAAATCCACTTAATATTGTTCTTCTTTCTAATGTGTGCTGTCACCGATTTCACTCAACCACATTTCTGTCACGTGCTAGCCGCTTGTTCTTTTCAAATGACTGCTTCATGATCTAAGTACAGGTTCCTCATGAGCACAGTCAGGAAATCAAAAGATGTATTGCACTGGACAGAGGTGCTGCTGAAGGCCTCTGTTAAAGTCTTGAAAAGCAATGATGTCACCTTGAAGACTCAGGTGTTCTAGGATTCTCATTCTTCACAATGTTCCCTGAAAACTGATTGTGATCCACACAACTGAGTCTTTGCACAGTCAATACAGTGCAGGTAAACATCGTTCTGATATCGTCTGCTTTCAGCCAAGATCCACCTGACATCAGCTGTGACATCCTTTGTTCCAAGTCTTCTTCTGAATCCAGCTTGAACCTCAGGCAGTTCCTTTTCTGTATACTGCTGCAACCGCTTTGGAACAATCTTAAGCAAAGTTTTACTTGTATGTGATATAATGATATTATTCAATAATTTCCACAATAGGTTGGGTCACCTTTCTTGGGAATAGGCATAAATACAGATCTCTTACAGTTGGTTGGCCAGGTGGCTGTCGTCCAAGTCTCCTGGCATAGACGAGTGAGTGCTTCCAGTGCTGCATCTGGTTGTTGAAACATCTCAGTTGGTATTCCATTAACTCCTTGAGCCTTGGTTTTCATCAGTGCCTTCAGTGCAGCTTGAAATACTTTCTACAGTACTCTATGCTACCTCCTGAAATGGCTCACTGTCGACCAGTTCTTTCTGGTATAGTTACACGGTGTATTCTTTCCATACTTCCTGCTTTGTTTAATATTTTCCCCATAGAAATCCTCACTGTTGCAATTTGAGGCTTAATTTTTTTTTTCTTCAGTTCTTTCAGTTTGAGAAATCTGAGCCTGTTGGTTTTTGGTTTTCTGTCTCCTGCTTTTCGCACACAGTGTTATCACACTTTGTCTTCTCAAGCCACCCTTTGAAGTCTTTTGTTTAGCTCTTTTACTTCATTTTTCCTTTTGTTTTAGCTACTACAACATTCAAGAACAAGTTTCACAATCTGTTCTGACATCTGTTTTGGTCTTTTCTTTCTTGTCTGTTTAATGACCTCTTGCTTTGTCACATATCATATCCTTGAAATCATTCCACAACTCTTCTGGTCTTCAGTCATTAGTGTTCAGTGTGATAAATTCTGTTCTTGAAATGGTCTCTAAATTCAGGTGGGATATACTCAAAGTCTTACTTTGGCTCTCATGGACTTGTTTTAATTTTGTGTTTCAACTTGAACTTGCACATGAGCAATTGATGGTCTGTTTTGTAGTTGCTCCCCAGCCTTGTTTGGACTGAAGATATTGAGCTTTTCCATTGTCTCTTTCCACAAATATAGTCAATTTGATTCCTTTGTATTCTGTTGAGATCCACATGTATAATCACTGTTTCTGTGGGTAAAAAAAGGTATCTGCAATGAAAATATCATGGGTCTTGCACAATTCTATTATACAATCTCAGGCATTGTTTGTATCACCAAGGCTGTATTTTCCAACTATTTACCAACCCTTCTTTCAAGGCTTAGTTCCTCCCAACGGGGACCACAAACTCACCCCTTGCATTAGGCCACAGGCACTTCATCTGCATATCAGGCAGAGCTGGGCTATTATGTATCATGTTTGCATAGTCTGTTGGATAATCCCACTGTCCAACACCTCTGCATAGTCCATTGGACAGTACACACCCAAGGTGCATACCAGTCACAGGGCAGGCTGTAGCCTGGATTACACAAAAAATATCAAAACCAAGCTGTTTCTGTGTTTTAGGAAATGTAAATCAACCTGGGAAAAGTAATAACACTCTAGGGTAAATAATTAGTGCATGGGTAGCTCCTCAGGGCCTAGGGGAAGCTCTCACAAACTTTTTTTTCCAGAAAACAAAGGCAAAAGACCCAGAAAGGAACTCTTTCACGACTACTGTCGTCAGAGTTACGGCTCCGCGAGTCTTCTCTGTTTGTGGCGCTGGGTCAATGTTCACGAGAAGAAGAAGGTATATGCCAGACTGTTGGAGAGCAGAAGTGAAGAGGCCATTGCTCGCTTTTCAGCTGGGCCATCGGGAGACAGGGATGATGAGAAACTCAGTAGCTTAGTATTTTAGCCAGCTAGTGCTGCTCTGACACAAATCCCATGAGTGGATGGCTTTAACAAAGGAAAGTTAATTCTTACACAGTTCTGTAGGCTGCAAGTCCAAATTCAGGATGGCTGTTCCAGGGGAAGTCTTTCCCTCTGATGGCCCTGGAGGAAAGTCCTTGTGTTGTAGCAGTCTTTGTCGGGAAGCATCTTGGTGCAGGAACCTCAGGTCTGAAGGGCACGCTCTACTCCCAGTGCTGCTTTCTTGATGGTGGGAGGTTCCTAACTCTCTACTTCTCTTTCCTTTTATCTCTTGTAGGATAAAAGGTGGTGCAAGCTACACTCCAGGGAAACTCCCTTTACAGTGGAGCAGGAAGTTGACTTTGGGAAGGGATTTACAGTCCCACCCTGATCCTCTTTAACATACAGCATAGGAAAATCACAAAATGGAGGGAAATCACACAATACTGGTAATCACAATCCAGCCAAATTTCTGTACATACTTTTTGGAGGGGACACAATTCAATCCAGGACACCTAGGTTACAGCACATCTCTGACATCTGGTTTTTTCACTCAAGAACAGCTTAAACCACACACTGTGTTTCGACTTTAGTTCTCTCTGAGGCAGGATCTTCCACCAGCTTTTCCAGAAGCTCCTCCTTTAGGGAACTTCTTAGGCAGACATTGCTTTGGGCTGTTGTGGTGAGTGGTCTCTCATCCTGTGAACCCCTTCATCTGTGACTCTTTCATATTTATACATTTCTGTTGTAAGCACTTCATTCCTATAATAGTAGATCTGTTCCCTAATTCCACCCTGACACATTTAATGTTGCTACCAAGAACACAGAAAATGGCTCCCTGATGCCTTTGTTAAGAGGCTGTATTGACCATGAACTATTGTTTTGGACATTTCTGTGACTGAAATAATCACTTGGAATATGTTTGGCAGATCATGGGATTTTCTGTTATGAATGTCACCTGTAAGCAATAAATCCACCATATTTAATTACTTTTATTTTTATATGTGATTACTCAGTAATCTTTTAAATTTTTTAATATGTGATAGAGAGCAGAGTCAAGATGGCGGACTGAGCACACGTCTCCTTATATCCCTCTGGAAACCAAAACCTGAACTGATGATCAAACGGCGCCTTCTGGTCACCTAGTGAACGTCCAGGGCATGGCACAGGGCTGTTAATTTGGACTTCATACCACTGAACGAAAAACCTCCTCTCTTTCACTGACTCCCGCTCCTGGCTAGCTCTGGCTCTCATGGACTGAATGTAAATGCACCATTTTGACTTTTTTTTCTCTGTCTTGGCTGGTGGGGGGAGCTGGGTTGTGCCTAGTGGCTAGACTCAGATACACTGCTGGTAGGATAGGCAGGCGAAATTCCCATATTTTGAGAGCCAGGCTTAAGACTCTGTTAATCTAGCCACTTTGAGTCTGTCTTTTTATTACTGCCACAGCATGGTTTGTATGGAACCACACTGCCAGTGTGCTGGATGCCATGTTGGATATGGAGATTTTAGTGAGACCTAATTCTTAGCCTGGGAGCTAGCACCTGCAAACAGGACAGCGCTTCTTCGACAGAAAAGCAGTAGTTTACACAGTGTCACCTATGGTGCGGGCCTGGCAACAGAGGCAGAAGAATCACTATCTCTCGGCACCTTTAGCCCCTCTATCTGCTGACCATGTGGAAGGTGCCATCTCAGATATGGTGGCCACAGCTGGACCAAATTCTTAGCTTGGGAGCCACAGCCTACTCACAGAGGAGTGCTTTTCTACCACAAAAGCAGTAGTTTACACAGTGTCACCTAAGGCTGGGCCCTGTCAGCAGAGGCCAACAGGGCTTAGCATTGCTGTATTTTGAACCAGTTCATATCATCTGGGGTTGGATAGAGAGGTGCTTACTTTGCCAGTTGGGAAGAGGGACCTCTAAACCTGAAAACCTAACTGACTTTGGAAGTGGCCAGATACCTTTTGCTTTACATTTTAAGACAGCCTAGAGAAACATCTGCAGTCCATCCTCACAGTATCTCTCCCAGCCTCTACTTATTCACATGGGACCCAAAAAGCAACCGACACTTGTGGCATACAAGAAATCACTCATGCCTTCAGAAGGCTCCCAAACAAAACAACCAAGGAGTTTTCCAGATGAAGAAATTTTTCTGAAATCATCAGAAATTTTTCTGGAATCATCAGAAATAATCATACAAAATGATTATATACAGGGCCCTTCTAGACCTTATACAAAATGCAGCACAGTATGTGATAGAAATCAATTATCATTTTTTGGTCAGACACAGTTCTAGAAATGTTTCCTAGAAAATCTTACACAGGTTTTAAAATCTCCTGTATACTTACAAATATGTTATGAATGTTTTATGTTTCATTAACTGAGATGGTATGTTGAAATATTCTCCTCCAATTATGGATCGTTAATTCATCCTTGTGATTGTGTCTATTTTTATTATGTTCTGCATTGATAGTGTTAAATACATACACATTTTCATGTTTTTCTTTCTGGTATGTTTTTGTTCAATTCCTATATTGCTCTCATCTTTTTCCATTACAGTATCTTTTTATTCATTGCTGATAGTGCAAGTCTAAATATTGCTCATGCCAGTGCCCAGCAGCAAAGAAGACCAGGAACATACCTGCTAGGGGCAACAAGGTGGACACTCCTGACTCATTGCAAAAGCAGAAACATGTGCCTTGAGCTTACCTTGGGTGTTCCAGTAGGAGGCTTTTCTGATATTTGGAAGTGTACTTGGCCAGCTTGGGAGAGTACAACAAATTAGAGCTTTGCACTGAGTTGGAAGCAATCAGGAAAAGCAAGTAATTCTATGACTGTGGATCTAAATAGTTTGTATCCACAATGTTAGAAACACGGACTGAAGTTCCACGAGTTGCAATGCACTCGACAGCAAATGGTTGATGGTGACTCATGGATTCCAACACCGTGGATAGCTGCAGCAGTCACCCCGTTGACCAGGATAGAAGTTGGGCGGTCTTTTTTGTGCTTTGGACAATGTCTTTGTTTCTCTATCTGCTGGGAGATCATTATGGAGTGGACTTGCTTTTGTCCTGATCCATCATGATCAAAGAGTAACCCTGTCTCATCTGGTATTTCACGAAGCTATTTATGTTCCACAAGTTGATGCCTGTCTCTCTGTGAATACATGGTCAGCTCCTAGCAATGCCAAGGCCAAGCTATTGGAATCATGCCAGGTCCTATCTGTCATGGCCATTGTCTTTTTTCTTTAAATAACATTGTGATTTCCATGAAAATTTACACAGTAGATTAGGTCCTCATTCAACAATTTTCATATAGAGTCTTCAGAGCTGGTGGGATATAACGGAGAGAGGTGAGCAGAGTAAGTTGGGAACCTCATACCATCAAGAAAGCAGCACTAAGAGCAGAGCACATCCTTTGGACCTGAGGTTCCTGTGCTGAGAGTCTCTCTCTGAATTTGGACTCAGCCACTAGATTGTGATAATTTGTCCTATTGATTAGACTTGTAACTTGTGAATAGATTTGTAGCTTACTATATAGTGACCATAAAATTTCTCTTCATGAAGTCTTCTATTCATGGTATTTCCTGTTAGAGCAGTACCAGGTGACTAAAACAGAATTTGGTACCAAGAGTAGGATACCGCAGTAACAGATATCTATAATGTGGAAGCTATTTTTGAAACTGTGAAGGGATGGAAGAAGGAATCCAAGAGAATTTCTAACACCTGAGAAGGCAGCAGATGATGAGAAAACCAGCAGCAGCAGCAGCAGCAAACAGGCAGTAGCAGAAACAGGAGCTGACCCACGGAGAAAGAATGCTGAAGGCCTGTGCACAGGAGCCTTCCTGGCTGAGTGGGGTGCCTCTGGCACTTAATTGGTGGAGCTATAGAACTTTGGAACACTTGCCTCATCAGGGTAGATGTGGGCTTGAGGCCCAAGCCGTAGAAGCTGAAGAGACAAAGTTGAGGAAAAGCTGAGCTGCTTCAGTCTCAAAAGGTATGGCCCTGACCATGAGGGTTTCTAAGGGTGGAGCAGTGGCCTCTGGGGCTTCAAAGAGTGGGGCACCTAAGGCCAAGGGAGCAGAGTTGCTGTACCAGTGGGCCTGGAAGGTGGAGCTGAAGCCCAGGGGCATCCACTCAGAATCTGGGGAGTGTGGCTAATACCTAGAGTCTGAAGGGAAGAGTTATAAAATATCTGAGTCTGGAGTATTATTTTTCAAGCTGTGAAGGCTAATGTAATGTGTTCTATTATTGTGCTTGGTGTGTTTTTCTGTATAATTTCCCCATGTTTAATGTAAATGTGTAATTTGTGCCTGCCTGCTAACCATTGTATGTTGGAAAGATAACATGTGTTCTGGATTTCACAGTTGAAGAGGGATTTATGGATTTTGGACCAGGACTTAAGACCTTTGCTATACTGTGAATGAATATATTCTGCATGTTCTAATGGTATTATTTGGGGGCACAAAGGGTGGAGTATCATGGATTGCATTGTGTCCCCCCCCCCACAAATGTATGTATTGATTTAACTTGGCTGAGTCCCAATATGGTGTGATTCCTCCCATGTGTTGTGAATCCTGCCTCTGTGATGTTGATGAGGGAGAATGGGCAGCAGTTGTGTTGGTGAGGCAGGACTCAAGCTATCAGCATGTGGGATATAAGGGAGAGAAATGAGCAGAGTAAGTTGGGAACTTCATATCACCGAGAAAGCAGCACCAAGAGCAGAGCACGTCCTTTGACCTGAGGTTCCTGTGCTGAGGTGCTGTCATTGAATTGGGACTTAGCCTACCAGACTGTGATAATTTCTCCTATTGAATGGACTTGTAATTCATGAATAGATTTGTGGCTTACTGGGTAGTGACAATAAAATTTCTTTTCATGAAGCTTTCTACTCATGGTATTTTCTGTTAGAGCAGTATCAGGTGACTAAAACACATATTAGGGTCAGAAGTACGACTAAGGGTCATCCAGGCATTGTGTGGACTCAACATCAGAAAGCAGAACGGAGATCCCCGGCATTTTTCCAGTGGAGTTTAAACTAGGTCAAGGAGATAGACAACAAGCACCTAAATATGGGAAGAGAAATTAGGGGTGTGTCAGGGAGAGACTTCTATAGATCCATTTACAGAAGGGAAGACAAGGCTCACATTGGCAGTACTGCTCAGAAGAGAATGTGACACTTTAAAGGGAGACCACCAAGGGTCAGTCTCTCTTGTGTGGAGAGGGAAGGCAGAAATGGAAATGTAGCACGAGAGGATTCCTGTCTTCTGTAATGAACATAATGTATTGATCATAGAATCCTGGGACCTCAGGTTTCTCATCTGAGGATGACAGTGTGTGTGCTGTGGACTCTTGTAAATTGTTGAGTGCAGGAGCATGGGGAGTTGGGCATGGGGCCTCTGAACAGTAATTGCATATGGGATAACTGCTGGCAGACAGAAGAATATAAGTTGGAGTATTGACAGGGAAAATCCTGGTCATCCATAAAGTAAAAAAATTCAGTGGAGTTTTACAGAAGAAAATGATATCCAATTTGTTTAATGAATACAACAGAAAATCAATGACAAAAGATTCCAAGAACAAACTTAGGAAAAAATCTCTTCCCTGAAAATTCATCCAGAGTAATGACAGTCTCAGATCTGTTCATCCCCTTCAGGGCAGAGTCGTGTTATTCTAGAGCTTAACCAGAAATCACTGCTGGAGAAGTGTCTCAGGAATGTTCCGTCGTCCATTGGAATTTTGGGCAACACAGAGTTGCACACCTTTTAGGTAACAGGGGTAAAGGGATGGTCTGAAAATATTCATAAAAATAGTAGTTACAGCAGGGCCAAGAGGGTAGACTAGTCACATGTCTCCTCAAGTCCCTCTGAGGACTAAGGCCTACAGAAATAATTGAATGAAGCAATGTGGACATTCTGGGAGCCGCCAGATCATATGTAGGGTTTTGAGATCAAACTGGGCAATAGGAAGGGGAAAAGCTACCTTTGTTGGAGGCTAGACAGCAGCACAGTGATTCCTGCCTCTGCTGGCACAGTGGCTGAGAGGCTTACAGGTACAGACACTATCTTTGTTAACTGGGAGACTGGGACTGAGAGTGCAAACCTGAAAGCCTGGCAGGGACTGGCTGCTGTGCTGAGCTGCAGTGCCTAAGTAAGCACCATCTTTTGCAGCAGAGAGGCTGTGCTTGGGGCAGTCACATCTAGAGAACCCAGCAGCAGCTGGTGACCAAGGGTGCTGGTGCCCCTTCCCCATCTCTTCTGTGAGCTGCACCATGCATAATGCTGGCTCAGCACAGTGAGGTGGCTCAAGCAGGATGCCATCTTGGCCAGCTGAGATGTAAAGTCAGCCACACCTCAGGGCCTGGCTGGGGCTACCTGCCATGATGAGCAACACTGGCTATCTGGACTGGGCCTCTCTCAGCAGAAAAGCTGTTTGTAAGACAATCATACCTAAAGAACAGTGGCATCTGGCAGCCAAGTGTGGCAGTGCCCTTACCTCTCCCTTCTTTGAGCCATGTCATAGCATCTGCTGATGGCCTCTTGAGAGACATCTTGTCAGCCAGGAGGTGGGGCTTGCCATCCCTGAGGCCCCAGCTGCTATCAGCTGCTGCTGAACAATGCTTCTCCCAGTAGAAAAGCAGTTTTTAAGATTAAGTGCATCTTGAGAATGCAGCAGTGGCTGGTGGCCAACTGTGGCAGCTCCATCTTCACCTCCCTTCACTGAGCCACACCACAGTGTCTGCTCACAGGCCCCTGAGAGAACCCATAAGTAAGGCGCTATCTTTGTCAGCCAGGAGGTGGGGTCGGCCACCCCTGAGGGCCCGGCTGCTATCAGCTGCTGCTAGACGGCACCTCTCTCAGCAGTAAAGCAGTTTTTAAGATAAGTGTATCTAGGGAACACAGTGGTACCTGGCAGCTGGGTGGAGTGGCACCTTCTCTCCTCCCTTTTCTGAGTTACACCATAGTGTCAATTGATGTGACTCCAGAGAGTTGGCACAAGTAGGTCGCCATCTTTATCAGCCAGCAAGTGGGGCCCTGCCACTCCTGAGGGCCCAGCTGGGGCCAGCTGCCAAGCTGAGCAGGACTGTGGGGCTGGACAGCATCTCAACAGAGAAGCTGGACATAAGTCAGCTACATAAGTCAGCTGCACCTAGAGAACACAACAGTGACTGTGGCCAAGTCTAGCAGTGCCCTTACTCCCTTCTTAGAGCTACAACACAGCTCCCACTAGTGCAACCAGGGAGAAGCTGAACAGCTTCTTGATGGCACAAAGACAACAATCAATGTCTAACTATTTAAAGTAGCAGATCACCATGGCTCTGGAAAACTCCCAAAATAAAAAATAAAAAAAAACTTTCCAGATGAAGAAGTCTTCCTGAAATTATCGGAGGTAAAATACAAAAGAATTATGTTTAGAGCCCTTCTAGAGATTAAACTTAAGTGCAGAAGAACAAAATGAAAAATTAAGCAAGCTACTAGAACATCAATGATCTGAAATTCAGCAGATCAATAGTAAAATTACAGAGTTAGACAATTTAATGCAAAGCCAAAAGAGCAGGATTGAGGAAATGGAATGCAGAATTACTGAGATTGAAAATAAAGTAACTGACACCAGCATTTATGAGTAGAATCAGATAAAAGAAAAAAATGAAGAATTAAGAAGTATGCGGGACTCTATCAAGAGGAATAATCTATGAAAAATTGGAATTCCTGAATAGGGAGGGATAGCAGAAAATACAGAGAGAATTGTTGAGTTCCTGACAGAAAATTTCCCTGACATTGTGGAAAAAGAGAATATGAATATTCGAGATGCTTATCAAACTCCACACAAGTAGACCCCAAAAGGAAAACAGCAAGACATATTATAATCAAGCTTAATAAAATGAAACATAAGGAGAGGACCCTCAAAGGTGGCTAGGCTTACAGCAAAACTAATATACAAAGGGAAGTCTTGTAGGCTGTCCTCTGACTTCTCAGAAGAAACCATGGTGGCAAGAAGGCAGTGGTATGACACATACAAAGTGTTGGAGGAGAAAAATTTCCAACCAAGAATTATATGTCCTGCAAAATTGTCTCTCAGATATGAAGGGGAAATTAACACATTTGCAGATAAACAGAAATTTAGAGATTTTGCAAAAATCAAGCCAAAAACTATAAGGAATACTGAAAGAAGCTCTTTATTTACAAAATTAGTAACATCACATGTATACTCAAGGATGCAATCCATGCAGAACGCAACATCCAGAGCCCTACTCAGAGAAGTCACAAAGCTCAATCAAAGCTAAAATATTAAAATTAGGGAAACAAAAATCTTAACATGTAAACTATGATATCATCTCACTATAAAGAGAGATATACTACAGTATTTACAGCCCTTTCAGATGCAGAGGCAGTTAAAGAGATATACAGAAGTTAAAGATTGCTTTAAACTTAGAACATTACAGGGGATCAAAGGGGGTAGCCACAAGGCAAAATAACAATACTATGTACCAAAACAAGAAATATAGTACAGGAATCTCAATGGACACAAAACCAACACTGAAAAGTGTGAAAAGAAATCCCATAAAGAAAAATGATCCAGAACAGAATAGTAAGTGGGACAAAGAAAAGGTCAATAACACAAAAATAAAGGCACCAAAATGACATCAAGAATACATATCTATCAACAATTACACTGAATGTAAATGGATTGAATGCTCCAATAAAGAGACAGAGTAACAGGTTAGATCAAAAAACACAATCTATATGCTGCTTACAAGAAACACATCTTAGACTCAAAGATATGAACAAACTAAAAATCAAGGACCAAAAAATATACAGCAAGCTAACAACATGCAAAGAGCAAGAATGGCAATGCTAATCTCAGATAACATAGATTTTTTTTATTTTTTATTTAATATGATTGAGTGAAAATGTACATTCCTGTATAAATTTACATGCCCACCTATATGCAGCTTCCACTGCTCTCCCTGTCTGGTGACAGCACACTATTCCTTTCTGCTCCATACAAGATAACATAGATTTTAAAATAAAATCCACCATCGTGGACAAGGATGGTCACTTGCTTAAAGGTTCAACACATAAGAAGGATATAACAATATTAAATATTTATGCATCCAATATCAGAGTATCTAAATACATCAGACAAACACAGCATTGAAAAATGAGATTGATCATTCCACAATAACAGTAGGAGACTTCAACACTCTACATTCAGTAATGGACAGATCATCCAGAAAAAAGCTCAGTAAAGACACAGATGATCTTCTTGCAACAATCAACCAACAAAGACCTCATTGATATACAGAACTTTTTATGCAAATGTTCTTTTCCAATGCACATGGAACATTCTCCAGAACAGACCATGTATTAGGCCATAAAGTGGGTCTCAACAAAATCCAAACCACTGAATATTGCAAAGTATCTTCTCAGACCATAAAGCCATAGACGTTGAAATCAATAGCAGAAAAAACATGGGTAGAAATTCAAACTCATGGAAACCAAACAACATCTTGCTCAAAAATTCATGGGTTATTGAAAAAATCAAGAATGCAATAAAGAAATTCATAGAATCAAATAAGAATGACAACACATCCTACCAAAACCTACGGAATGAAGGGGCCAAACCAAAGAATTAACCCTCCAACCTGAAGAGGTAGAAAAATAACAGCAAAAGAACCCCTTGGGAACCAGAAGAAAACAGATAATAAAGATTAGAGCAGAACTAAATGAATTAGAGAATAGAAAAACAAAACCAAAAGCTGTGTTTTTTTTGTTTTTTTAAGATCAGCATGATCTTAAATTTTAAGATAAAGCACTGGTTAAACTCACAAAAGAATAACAGGAAACAACCTGATTATGAAATGAAAAGGGGGATGTCACAGCAGACCCAACCAAAATTAAAAGTATCATAACAGAATACTTCAGAAAAACAGGATTTCTCATCATTAATGAAAAATTATACTCTGACAGATTTGAAAACCTAGAAGAAATGGACAAATTTCTAGATTCACATCACCTACCAAAATCATCACAAAGAGAAATAGAACAACTTAATAAAGCCATCACAAAAGAGATTGACAAAGTAATAAAAAAACCTACCTACCAAATCTATTACTCAAATTTGCATACCAACCCCTAAACCCAATGATGAAGAAACTGATGATTTTTACCAGTTTCTGCAGTCTGAAATTGATTGAACATGTAATCAGGATGCACTGATAATTACTAGTGATTGGAATACAAAAGTTGGAAACAAGGAAGAAGGATTGGTAGTTGGAAAGTAGTCTTGGTGACAGAAATGATGCTGGAGATCACAACAGAATTTTGCAAGACCAATGACTTCTTCATTGCAAATATCTTTTTTTCACCAACAAAAATGGTGACTATGCACATGGACTTTGCCAGATGGAATACACAGGAATCAGATCGACTACATCTATGGAAAAAGACAATGGAAAAGCTCCATATCAGCAGTCAGGACAAGACCAGGTGTGGACTGTGGCACAGACCATCACTTGCTCAGAAGCAACTTCAAATTGAAACTGAAGAAAATTAGAGCAAGTCCACAACAGCCAAGGTACAACCTTGGGTATGTCCCACCTGAGTTTAGAGACCACCTCAAGAACAGATTTGATGCAGTGAACACCAATGACTGAAGAGCAGACAAACTGTGGACTGACATCAAAAACATCAGCCATGGAGAAAGCAAGAGGTCAAAAAGAAGGACTGGTAGTCTGAAAATATGGCTGAGGTGATAGAAATGATGCTGCAGATTGCATAATAGAATTTTGTAAGAGCAGTCACTTCACTGCAAATACCATTGTCAGCAACATAAATGAGTCCATACATGTAGATCTCACCAGATGGAATACACAGGAATCAGATGGACTATGTCTGTGGAAAGATGATAGAAAAGCCAATGTCATCAGTCAGAAAAAGGCCAAATGCTGATTGAAGAAAAGGCCATCAATTGCTTATATGCAAGTTCAAGTTGAAGCACAAGAAAATGAGAACAAGTCCACATGAGATGAAGTAGGACCTCAAGTACATACAACCTGAATTTAGAAACCAGCTCAAGAATGGATTTTATACATTGAATACTGGTGACTGAAGACCAGAGAGTTTTGAAATGACTTCAAGGACATTGTTGCAGTCATTGTTAGGTGCCATCCAGTTGGTTCTGATTCATAGCAACCCTACAAACAACAGAATGAAACGCTGCCTGGTCCTGGGCTATGTCCACAATTTTTTTATTGCTTAAGTCTATTGTTTTGGCCAATGTGTCAATCCGTCTTGTTGAGGGTCTTCCTCTTTTTCGCTGACCCTCTACTCTACCAAGCATGATGTCCAGGGACTGATCTTTTCTGACAACATGTCCAAAGTATGTAAGACGTAGTCTTGCTGTCTTTGCTTCCAAGAAGCACCCTGGTGGTACTTCTTCCAGAACAGATCTGTTGGTTCTTTTGGTGGTCCATCGTACATTCAACACTCTTCTCCAACACCACGATTCAAAGGCATCAATTCTTCTGTCTTCTTTGTTCATAGTCAAGCTTTCGCATGGATATGATGCTATTGAAAATACCATGGCTTGGGTCAGGTGCGTTTTAGTCTTCAAGGTGACATCCTTACTTTTGAATGCTTTGAAGAGATCCTTTGAAGCAGACTTTCCCAGTGTGATGCATCTTCTGATTTCTTGACTGCTGCTTCCAGGGGCACTGATTGTGGATCGAGGACACAGTACATGAGGAAAGCAAGAGGTCATTAAAAAAGTGACCAAAATCGATGTCAGAAGAGATCTTGAAACTTGCTCTTGAATATTGAGTAACTAAAGCAAGTGGAAAAAAACGATGAAGTTAAAGAGCTAAAGAGAAGATTACAAAGGGCGGCTCAAGAAGACACAGTATTATAATGACATGTGCAAAGACCTAGAAATAGAAAACCACAAGGGAAGAACACACTCAGCATTTCTCAAGTTGAAAAAACTGAAGGAAAACTTCAGGCCTTAAATTGCAGCACTGGAGGATCCACAGGCAAAATACTGAACAACACAAAAAGCATCAAAAGAAGGTGGGAAGAATACACGAAGTCACTGTACCAGAAGGAATCATGTTGATGTTCAGCCGCTGTAGGACGCAGCATGTGATCAGGAACCTCTGATAATGAAGGAAGAGGACCAGCTGCTCTGAAGACATGGGCAAAAATCAAACCTCCAGGAACTGACAGTGTACCAATTGAGATGCTTCGACAAGCAGATGGAACGCTGGAAGTGCCCACTCATCTGTGCCAAGAAATCTGGAAGACAGCTACCTGGCCAATCAACTGGAAGAGATTCATATTTATGCCTATTCCCAAGAAAGGTGATCCAAACAAATACAGAAATTATCAACAATACCATTAATATCACATGCAAGTACATTTTTGCTGAATATCATTCCGAAGTGGCTGTGGAAGTACAGCAACAAGGTACTGCTACCAGTTCAAGCCGGATTCGGGAGAGGACGTGGAACCGGGGAGATCACTGCTGATGTCAGATGGATCTTGGGTGAAAGTAGCGAATATCAGAAAGATGTTCACCAGTATTTCACTGACTATGCAAAGACATTTAGTTATACGGATCACAATAAATCACGGATAAGATTGCTGAACCTGAGTTCCAGAACACTTAACTGTGCTCATTAGGAACCTGTACATATCTTAATCAAACAAGGGAATAGTCTGTGGTTTAAAGCCAGGAAAGGTACGTGTCGGGAGTGTATCGTTTCACCATACTTATTTAATCTGTATGATGAGGAAATAGCTGAGATGCGGGACTGTATAAAGAATGGGGCATCAAGATAAGAGAAGACTCATTAACAACCTGTGTTAGGCAGATGGCGCAACCTGGCTTGCTGAAAGGGAAGAGGACTTGAAGCACTTATTGACAAAGACGACGGCCTTCAATATGGATTGATTACACATCAACATAAAACAAACATACTACTGGACCACTAAGAAACATGATAAATGGAGAAAGGACAGAGGTTGTCAAGAATTTGACTTTACTTGGTTTCACAATCAAAGCCCGTGGAAGTAGCAGTCAAGTAATCAAAAGATGCATTGCACCGGACAAATTTGCTGCAAAAAATCTCTTTAAGGTATTAAAAAGCAAAGATGTCACTTTGAAAACTAAGGTGCACCTAACCCAAGCCATGGTGTTTTCAATTACCTCATGTGCATGTGAAAGGTGAACAGTGTATAAAGAAGAGGGAAGAATTGGTATCTTTCACTTATGGTTTTGGGTGGGCCAATCTTCCATCCAATTCTTTTGCAGGGTTCTTGCTGAACCCTTACTTTCCTTCTGGCACCAAAACCAAGAAAAACCCACTGCCATTGAGTCGATTCAAATTCATAGCGACCCTATAGATGAAGTAGAACTGCCACATAGAGTTTCCAGGGAGCGCCTAGGGGATTCCAACTGCCAACCTCTTGGTCAGCAACTGAGCTCTTAATGACTGCGCTGACCTCCTCACCCCAAGGCTCAAGGAGTAGGGGCTTCTTCTGGGACTCAGCTCCTTCATGATTGACGTGGGGAGTGTGAGCACACGTGCTGAGAGGGTGAGATTTAGACCAGGAAACTTGGGGATTCCCCAGTACTTGTCACCTAAGTCAAATGTGAACGCTGCAGCCCTGGCCAAGTATGCACTTGAACATGATTTATCACATTGAGCTGGTGTCCTTCATTACTCGGAACTTCTCAAGTAATGGGTAGAGTACTGCTGACACGCCACGCTGGTCATTCACAAGTCAGCATTCTGAAATACTGGAGGAGAGTGGAGAAAATACATCTCATTCAACAAGAAGCCTATTTGAAATTGGCAAATACACACTGAATTCTCAGATGATAAAAGGAAACTACAGGAAAATACTGCTCCCAGGCCAGTAAGGTCAACCCAACAATGAGAGGTGGCTCTGAGATGACAGGTTTTGTGTGCTAGCAGGTCGCTTCTGACTACAGCTACCCTACAGGACAGAGAACCGCTCTCTACCAAACTGTGGCCATTAAGACTGTATTCCATTGTCTGGGTCATGACTGTCTGTGATTTGCCAGTTGTATTAATGATGTCATCACCATGATATCTGATACGTGATCACCTCCACACTGGCATCTGTTGCTGAGTAGCCAATCAGTTGAAAGGGAGTTTCCTTGGGGGCGTGGCGTGTGTCTTAGGCTGGGTTTTCTAGGGAAGCAAAACCAGTAGCTCATGTATGTACAATGAAAGATTTCTATACACAGAGTATAAGGAATAATATACGTGTATAGGACACAGCTCACATAACTGCAGAAGTTGAACATCCCAAGTCCTGGCACAAGCCTCACATGGCCACGGGAGCTGGTGAACCCAAGGTCAGCAGGTCAGAGACTAGAGTTCTAGATCACCGGTTGTGTAGGTCAGCAGACCCCAAGCTGGTGGTGAGACAGAGCTGCAGAGGCTGGCTGTTTTAGTCAGCTAGGGCTGCTCTAACAGAAACACCACAGAGCGGATGGCTTTAACAAAGGCAGGTTTATTCTTACACAGACCAGTAGGTTACAAGTCCAATTCAGGATGTCTGCTCCAGGGGAAGGCTTTCCCCGTTGTCGGCTCTGGAGGAAAGTCTGGTATTGCATCGCTCTTTGTCCGGGGAGCATCTTGGCGCAGGAACCTCAGTCTGGCAGATGCACTCTTCTCCCCGTGCTGCTTGCTTGGTGGTACAGGTTCCCAATTCTCAGCCTGCTTCCCTTTCCTTTTATCTCTTGCAGGATGAAAGGATTAAAGGTGGGCAAGCCATACTCCAGGGAAACTCCCTTTACAGTGGAGCAGGGAGGTGATCTTATAAAGGGATTTACAGTCCCACCCTAATCCTTTAACATACAGCATAGGAAAACCACAGAATAGAGGTCACAAGATACTGGGAATCATGGCCTGGCCACATGGCTACACATATTTTTGGGGGGACAGAATTCAATCCATGACACTGGCGAACCAGGGATCGGCAGGTCAGGGGACAAGACTCTCAAGCGCTGGCTGTAAAGGCTGATGAATCCAACAGCTGCTAGTTCAAGTCCAGGAACCAGAGGCCAGAAGAGAGCAGGAGCTGCTGGCTAGGTGAGCAGAGCAGCAGGGGGTGGTGGAAGGCGGAGAGAGCTGAGGGGCAGGAAGCCACCACAGGCCCCGCCCTGCCACTTGATACAGTAGCCAAACATGGAGTAGCCAAGTTGACATCATCCTGACCAGCACAGCTTGTGTCCGATTGAGGGGGACTTGCTGGCAAGGCTGCAGGCTTCTTTGCTCTGGCTCCTGTTCACCTGACTTCAGATTCTTGTGACTTGAGCTGGTGGCTTACCTGCTGACCTTGGGATTTGTCAGCCTATCCAGGCTAGGCACCAGAGGCCTGCTGTCCGCCCTGCTGATCTTGGGTTTGCAGAACCTGCAACTACACAAGTCAGGTGGCTCCAGACTGACCCACAAACTTGGGACTTTCTAGTCTATACAGCTGCGCCAGCCATTTCCTTGACCAAAATCTGTACTTATAGATACTTCATTGGTTTTGCTTCTCTGGAGAAGCCAGCACGAGACAGCACCCTTGGTAGCACAGTGGTTAAAACACTCGGCTACCACCAAAAGCTTGGCCATTTGAACACACCAGCCACTTCTATAGGAGAAAAATGTTAGCAGTCTGCTTCTGTAGAGATTTACTCCACAGCAATGGTTTGTTTTTTTTTTCCCCAGTTACGTCTTAACAGTGCAGAACTCCAGGTCTTTAACCTGCACAGCAGCTGGTGGCTAAGAACCGTCAGCCTTTCGGTTAGCAGCTGATCCCTTAACCACTGTAGCACTGGGGCTCCTTTTCAGGCTCCTGCCTTTATCCTTCTGTGGACCTGCCTTTCTGGAAATGTAGTTTAACTACTCATGTTTTTGTAATTAATACAGATGTCCCCTGTATGAGATAGCTGGGCTAGATGACCCTAATTCAAAGAACTTGGTAGAAAAATTTTGTTCTCCCACACTGATGGAACAACAGAGCAGGACAACTCGTACCAGTGAACAGGCCGAGCCAGCAGCCTTCCAAACAGGGGCCCACCTGTCAAAGGGTTCAGGACACGCCATGGCCTTCACAGACATGAAATGTCTACTTAAAATAATCAATTTCCTAAATACAAAAAGGCAATTGCGATTTCTCACTACTGGCTACTACTGGGTTTATACTGAGTTTCTAAATATGTGGAAGTCAGGGGTTCACCAAGCAAGACGGTCAAAGGATCCACCGGTCAGTAACTGAATTCTCCAGTACACTGGGTAAATGGTTTTCTAATTCTGTAACATTTTCTAAATTGACATTTGGTTTTGAGTATTTCCGTAAGCAAATCATGATTTGACACTAAGGATAAATGCATAAACAAACAGTGACATGGCAAAGCTGACCCTTCTATTCCTAGAATATTTCATTAAAGAGAGTAACGGTGATCTGACTAGAGGTAGAGACAAAAAGCCAAGAAACCATGAATCTTTATGGAAGGAGGGGACTGCCATGTTCTTCTCCCACAGAGCAGCTGGCGGGTTTACACCACTGACCTTTCGACTCTGTACCTATATACGCTGCCCCTTCTCATCTGAGCCTGTGTAAGACAGGACACATGAGATGGTCACACCACACATTTGTGATTCAAGGAAATATGATTTCCAGGAACAGGGGCCTGGAAGCTGAGGGGAGGTATGGTGGAGGTGGGCTTCCTCCACTTCTTTTTCTGCCCATTCCATATATCCCCTTCTCAGTCTGGAAGAATCTATGCCACACGGAGGAGAACGACACTGTGAAGAGGCACCTGTGCACCACAGAGACAATAAAACTCCCAGAAGTCACTGCAGCACAACTCTTTCATGTGTGGTCAACCTGAAGGGCAAACGCCTAGTGTCTGAGTGCCTTCTCTTTTAAACAGACTTTTTTTTTTATGGCATAAGATGTGTATCTGCCACAAAACTTCAAAGTGCAGTGAGAAACCTTACTGAATGATAAAAAAATGATAAATGTACCACAGCTACAAGAAAATGGAGCCCTGCTGCGGCAGTGGCTAAGAAGCTGGCTGCTGACCCAAAGGCACTGCTGACCCACCAGCCACTCCTTGGAAACCCATGGGGCAGTTCTACTCTGTCCTACACGGTCGTTATGAGTTGGAATAGAGTACAGGCAACAGATAAGCTTAAAGAGAACTAAGAATTCTTTCTCACTTAAACATTTATTACTCAAGAGGATTATACATTCACTTCCTATGAGTCCACTTGATGGACGATGCACTGACAAAGACACCACCGTGTCGTAAAACAGGATCAGCAGTCACAGTGCCAGAATCCGTCTAGCTTCGGGGTGAATGATGTGACTCAAGATCAGCCCAGAGCTGATTCCCACGAGGTGGAGGTGAGACCTACCTCCACTCCCCAACCTTCACCAGTTCTGCCACCAGCCTTCCCTCCCATGGTACCCTCTACTCCCTCCCATGGTACTGTCTACTTCCAGGATGGATTCAATAATCTGCAATCACTGAACTCACAGAGCACGTTTACAGTTATTTATTAAGAAACAGGGTACAACTCAAGATCAGGATCAACAGGCTACAGCCTGGAATCAGAATCAGAAAGGATGAAGGCAAAGTTTCCCTTCTTCGGTGCAACACAGCACTCTCAGCTCCCCTTGGCCATGCAGGCTTTCTCTTGGTTCCCTCAGGACAGGCTCCTGTTGGCCCTGCTGTCTGTCACCATTGGCCCTGGCCATTGGGCCCTTTTTGGATTTCTCACTGCCTTCAGTGTTACAGCCCTTGACCTGTGTTACAGCTCTTACATGAAGTTTCTTGAGTCCGCGCTCTGTTTCTTTCCTCTTCTTTTTCCCCTCTGCTTCCTTTCCTGTGAAACCTCTGTGGAGTTGGGTGCTTACATACACAACTCTTTGTCAATTTCAAGACATGTTCCTTCCCACCAGGGCAACAAACTGACCAGTCCCCTCTTGGTAGGCCACACACATGTCATTTGCATAGTCTATGACCAATCCCTGCAAGATGCATACCAATCACAGGACAGGCTACAGCGAGGACCAAACAGTATCAAGCCACAAGCTCTTTACAGCATACCCAGGAACTGTCAACCAACCTGGACAGAAGTAACAAAACCTCTTGGGTAGAAAATTAACCCACCCACTGCCGTCAAGTCAGGTCTGACTCATAGCAACCCTAGATGCCAGAATAGAACTACCCCATAGAGTTTCCATGGAGTGCCTGGTGGATTTGAACTGCTGACCCTTTGGTTAGCAGATGTAGCACTTAACCCACTATGCCACCAGCGTTTCAGGGTAGAAAACTAGAGCGATGCTACATCCTTAAGGTTTAGTGGGAAAAAAAAATCTCAAAGCTGTCCTTCAAAAAAAACAAAGGCAAGAGTAGCCACATAAATTCACTTTACCATATACATAATTTATTTTCTGGTGTGAATTTTCTATGGCACGATACATGATTTACTTTTTGGGACATTTTCTCACCTGTTATGTTAAAGCAGAAAAACGGAAAGCTTTCCCACACTGCCTACATTCACATTCTTTCTGCAGTATGCACTGTCAAATGTTCTTTTAAGATGTGACAGATTACTGCAGGCTCTCCCACACTGCTTACGTTCACAGGGTGTCTTGCCAGTACGCATTCTTATGCTTTGTTACGTACGAAGGGAACATGAAGTTCTTCCACATTCCTTACGATAACTGGGTTTCTTACCAGTGAACATTTTCACATATACTAGAAGGAATGACAACTGACTTAATGTTTTTCTCACATTCTGTAGATTCACAGGTTTTTCTGTCCAGTGCATAGTCTCACCTGGCCATAGCATGGACTGTGAGAACAAACAGATCACTCTTGGAAGAAGTACAGCCGAAATGCTTGTTAGAAGAAAGGATGGTGAGACTTTATCTCACATACTTTGGACATATTATCAGGAGGGACCAATCCCTAGAGAAACATGTCATGCTTGCTGAAGGAGAGGCTCAGGTACAGAGAAGGCGACTCGCAACGAGATGGACTGAACAACAGGCTCAAACATAAAACTGAGGAAGGTGCAGGACCAGGAAGCCCTGCATTCTGTTGTACACACGTCTCTGAGGCAGAATCGACTCAGTGGCACCTACAACATACCGTTACACGTCTTCAAAAGCTGAAAGCTGACTGAAAGCTTTCCCACACTCACTGAGTTCCTCTCCAGTGTGTGTTCTCGTAAGTCTTGAAAGGTGTGACAGGGATTTCACTCACAGTCATAGGATTTCTCTCACGGCTTAGCACTGGTTCCTTCCATTTCCACCTGGCAGAGAATCTGCATTTCTAACAAGTTCCCAGGTGTCACGGATTGTATCCCCCCAGAAATATGTTGTAAACCATATATCTGAGCAGGTAAACAGATGAAGAGATTGCAAAGGGCAGTTCAAGAGGACTAAATGTTCTAATGAAATGTGCAAAAGACTTAGAAAAACAAAAAGGAAAAACACATTTGGCATTTCTCAAGCTGAAAGGACTGAAAAAAAAAGCCTTGAGCTACAATAGTGAAGGACTCCATGGGCAAAATAATGAATGATGCCAAGTGCTTGGCTTGGCTGGCAGGAAGCATCAAAAGAAGAGGGAAGGACTACACAAGAGTTTACTGTACCAAAAGAACTGGCCGATGTTCAATCATTTCAGGGGGTAGCACATCAGAAACTGATGGTATTGAAGAAGTCCAAGCTGCACTGAAGGCACTGGTGAACAACAAGTCTCCAGGAATTAATGGAACACCAGCTGACGTATTTCAGCAAGTAAGTGTGATGCTGGAAGTACTCACCTATGACAAGAAATTTGGAATATGGCTACCCAACCAAGTAACTGGACAATATCCATATGTGTGCCCATTCCAAGGGGAGAGCCAACACACTTAAATTCTGCTGAAGATAATTCAAAAGCAGTTGCAGCACGTACATCAACAGGGAACTGCCAGAAATCCAAGCCAGAGTCAGAAGAGGGCACTGGAGGACAGATATCACTGCAGATGCCAGACATATACTGGCTGAGAGCGGAAAATACCACAGAGATGTTTACCTATATTTTACTGTCAACAAAAAATCATTAGATTATGTGTATAACAAACTATGGACAACACTGTCAAAAATGGGAATTCCAGAACACTAAACATCAAACAACAAATATCTGTGGTTAGAATCTTATTTGGGAATGGGTTTTCTTTGTTACATTAATGATGCAGGGTTAGTGTAGTGTCTTAAGTCAATGTCTTCAGAGATATAAAAGACATTAAACAAGAGAGAGGAACAGAGATAGGGGAAGAGAGATGCCAAACCACATGAAGATCACCCAGGAGCAGAAGCTCAGACAAGGACTCTCCATCACTGCCAAGAAAGAGAGAGCCTTCTCCTAGAATCAGTGCCTTGAATTTGGATATCTAGCCTCCTCCACAGTTAGAAAATAAATTTCTGATAAAGCCATCCACTTGCAGTATTTCTGTATTAGCAGCACTAGAAACCTAAGACACTAGGCAATGCTACTGCTGCTGGTTCATACCAATTCTTAGAACCACTAGTAAAGCAGTTCTCAAAAATGTATTATACATAAGAATCACCTAGGGATCTTGTTACAATGTACATTCTGATTTAGTATATCTGGAGTAGAGATGCAAATTCTCAGAAGAGGTTCAAGCTGGAATGAACTGCTTCGAAACCGTGTTTTCTCTCCAGTGTGCAATCTCACATGTTGTTGTAATGATGACGAAAGCAGGAAGGCTTTCCCACACTGTTTACATTCATGACTTTTCTCTTTACTGTGCAACCGTTTATGGGTTCGTAAAGATGAAGACCACTTGAAGGTTTTCCCACACTCCTTACATTCAAAGGGTTTCTCTTTACTGTGGGTTCTTTCATGTCTTTGAAAGTAATCGCTGTCACTGAAGGCCTTCCCACAATGCTTACATTCATAGGGCTTTTCTCCAGTGTGTGTTCTTGTATGTCTTTGAAGGTGTGTTGGATGAATGAATGCTTTCCCACATTGCTTACAGTCATAAGTTTTCTCTCCACTGTGCAATCGCATATGATTTTGTAGAGATGGAGCACACAGGAAGACTTTGCCGCACTGTTTACATTCATAGGGTTTCCCGCCATAGTGCATTCTCATATGGACTGGTAAAGACGAGTGACATTTGAAGGTCTTCCCACATTCCTGACACTCATACGGTTTCTCTTTAGTATGGCTCCTTTCATGTCTTAAAAATGAATGGAGATAAATGAAGGTTCTACCACATAATTTACATGTGTAAGGTCTTTCTCCGCTGTGACTTTTCACATGCGTTCTTAGGTCTGATGGAAAACGAAAGCCTTTCCCACATTCTCGACATCGATACGGTTTGTATCCAGTGTGATCCGCAACATGCCTCTTAAAGGAAGTATGATGTATGAAGATTTTTCCACACTCACTGCATCTGTATGGACTGACTCCAGTAGTTTTCTTGTACAAACCCGTATCTTGACTTTGGTTGGAAGTTCTTCTACATCGACTACGTCCTTTACCTTTACAGAGTCTCTCAATCATATGATTTCTGTTAAAATAGGGAAGGATATTATTTATAGTATATCAGTGATTCACATCTTAAATATTAACAATGAGCTTAAGCACAGTAGCAACTATGAGGATGGGACGGGACAGGACAACGTTGTGCTCAGTTGTATCAAGGGTCACTGTGAGGTGGAACTGACTTAGCACCTAACAACGATATATTAATATTTACTAATACTAGGATTACTCAATTATGCCACTTAAAAAAAGTATAGGTTTGAGGGCCTGTTTGAATCCTTAAGAGTGGAAAAAACTACATGCTTTGAGAGGCGGCACAAGCACAGGCTCTTCATGAAATGTCTCACATAAAGGGCTGCCTTACAACTATTTTCAACTGATTTATGGTTCAAACACTCAAATTTATAAGGCAAATTAAAATTCCTTGTGAGTAAACAGAGATGAAGCTAGCCACATGTGGGGTTTTGTTCACTCCTTCACTGCTCTCATTTCAAGGCACACAGAGATTCTCTCTCGGGATGCTGCTTTCTCTTGCATGTGCAACTCACCTCAGATATTTCCCAAGGTTTTCATGCTGATCTTCAGCGCTAAGACCTTCCCAAATTTTTCCTAAAATGGAGGCCAAAGAATCTTTTCTTGTAAACTTCAGTATTTTATGTCCCTTAGATATTTTTTCCCCATAAATATTCTGTAGAGACACTGACCCAGTGTCCTTAAATTGAGTCTCGTCATCTGAAACAAACAAACAAAAGTCAACAAAATCTTACAAGAAAGAAGCGATCTGCTAGTTTTTTAAAAAGTGTCAGGTCTCAGTGGCAACACAAGTAAAAAGAAGGGTGCAGCTCCAGATCCCCACTAACAGACCGCACCTGACGGTCTAACGCTCCGGGACCTCCTTTAGGAGGATGGCCCCTAAACCCGCTGCTGCCCCAGACAATTATGCATTACTGAGGTCAACTCTTCGGACAGGAGTGGACTGCACTTGGGGACATATGGTGAACATATGGTTCTATGTATCTACAGGATGCTGTCCTACTGGTCTCTCATTAGAAGGCAGAGGAGAGGGGACAGGAGATTCTTAGCAGAATATGACATGTATAGAACGGAAGGCAAGAGGGGGCTGTGACCAGGCAAGGAGACCAGAGGGAACTGCAGATAGGCAAGCACACAAATTTAACTTGGATTGTATACTACTTGTACTCAATCACAATTAAAAAGAAAAAAAAAAGGCTGAGGTGCTTAGCTGTTTCAGGGCTTTATCCCCAAGAGCTGCCAGGGGCCACAAGGCAGTACAATTCCACAGACATGGTAAAATGCCCACGAGGGCTCAAACTTCTCCAAGCCTCAAAAACCACGCCATGAAACCTACGTCCACACTGCCAGCACTCAGTCTTGACAATACTAGGGAAGTTTCCAAGTCTTTTCACAAAGTCAGAAAGTAAAACTCAATTTAATACATAGATTCTCAAAGTCATGGAGAAACTATTAAGATTCTAGCACCAGGATGGTGGTGACCACATATGTCTTACTGACCAGAGTACTTCTCTTTCCACATTTCAAGTATTAAACCAGGCTTGATGAGTTAGAAATGCTGGTTCTCTAAAGAATTAAGAAGTAACATTATCCTTACCGAGAGACGCCAGGTTCCTGAAGGTTTCCAGCATCACATCTCTGTAGAGCTTCCTCTGAGCAGGATCCAGCAAAGCCCATTCTTCCAGACTGAAGTCCACAGCCACATCCTCCAACATCACGGACTCCTAGAACATATGACGTATACATGCAGGAGAATGGGTGAAGCTGATAGAACTGGGGAACCAGATTCAGTTTATAACTGTTCAAACTAGATCCTGCAGTTTCCCGACAACTACCTTACCAATCAGCTATAAGACCTCTTCCCCTCTATTAACACTCACTAACGTGTAAACAGCATGACTAACACTGTGGTCACCTGAAGTTATTCTCCTATCAGAAGGGCTCAGGGCCCACTAAAAATCAAGCTGAATATTACAGACAGACAAGAAACAACTCTTTTTTTTATTATTATGACTGAGTGAAAATGTACATTCCCATATAAATTTACATGCCCACCTATATGCAGCTTCCACTGCTCTCCCTGTCCGGTGACAGCACACTATTCCTCTCTGCTCCATACAAGTCTCATCCTCCCAACAGTCTCCTTTCCCCTCCTTTCCACCCACTCCCTTCCTCCAGCCAGAGGTCAGCAGGAGGATATCCTATAGGTGCAGAGAACTATAAAGTGCACCCAATATATGGTCACTCTGCATCGTCAAGTCCAATCCATTCGTGTCTGAACAGTGGACCTTCATTATGACTTATGGGCAAGGGTAGCATCAGGGCCAGAGGCCATGCTCCCAGGGGAACCCCTAAGCTGCTGGACCATCAATTGTGGTCTTTTAGTGGAGATCTCAGGGTGCACCCGTTTTCATTCTTGTGTTGCCAGTGAGACTCAACTTAGCTCCATCGCGGCTATCACTGGTAGTGGCCGGGCACCATCTGGTTCTTCTGGTCCCAAGTCTGTGTAGGGACCCACTCACATGGGTCTCTCTATCTTCTGAGTTGTCTTTACCTCATGTCATTTTGGTCCTCGGTGAGCATCCGTTCCCGCTGAGTTGGTATCATTTGCTGTGCCCTCGGATGGCAGCTTGGCAGCTTTTAAGATCCCAGAAGCCACTCATAATGTGGGGTGCAGACAGCCCTCTTAGCAAAACGCTAGTTGTGCCAATTGGCCTCGGTTTCGCCTAAGAGCATGGTCCTCTGCCCCCTGCTACAGCTACTCTGTCCTTGCAATATTGGGTTAAGATGGAAGGAGTACTCAAGTTATGCTGAAGTCCACTTAATATTTGTCTTGTGAAACAACTCTTTCTACTTTGAGGTCACCACCTCCACGTTACAAACATATTTCGCCTCCTTCCCTACCGTTGCCATCACTCAGCACTACACCCAGCAAAGGGCCTGAGACCTGACAGCATCAGACCTCAGCAAATTTCAGCAGGGTGATGGTCACCGGCATCAGCCCAAAGGTGACTTCTGCAGAGCAGACGTCAGATATACCTCCACTCGCCAAGCTTTTTACCAGTTCTGACACCAGCTGTCCTCCCATGGTGCTTTTCACTTCTCTCCTGGGTCCAGTAATTGGTTGCAATGGCCACAGAGAACTCACATACCACACGCAGTTATGGAAGTTATTAAGAGAGGAGGCCACAACTTGGGATCAGTGTGGGGAGCACACAGCCAAGGCCTAGAAGGCAACCCCAAAACGAGGAGCGCATCCTTCCCTTTCTGGGCGCAGGGGAGCTCTCTGTCGCCTGTGCACACCCGCTCAGGACAGGCTTCCTCTCAGCCGTGTACGCTGCTGGTGTGTCTGTCTCTGTGACTCTCTCTCGGGCCTCTGGCCGTCTTCAGTGTTACAGCTCTTCACCTGCGTTTAAACACTTTTGGCTCCAATGGAGAGCCTTCTGCTTGGAGAGGTTCAGCGGTTTCTATGCTGCTTCTGTACCTGTTTCTGACCATCTTTGGGGATGGCTCCTTATACAGACAAGTGGCTCAATCCAACTAGGTGGATTTTCAAGCCATTATTTACATAATAACTAAACAATCCCCTCATCGGACCACAAGTGTCTCCATCTGTTGGCCTGGTAACTAACCATTTTGCCAGCAGGGACTGGCTGCATCTTCAAACAAGTCAGGCCACCAGAAGAACCTTCAGGGCCTGGGAGAAAAATCGCCCAGCTGCTCCCTCTTTTTTCCCCTTCACAGAACCAAGGCAGGTCACACAAATGAACCCATTTCACAACAGCGCCAAGCCTAGATGAGGTCTCAAAGAACCAAATCACCTGAAGGAACTGGGAGCTACTCCTTCTGGTCCCCTCACCAAACAGGAGAGGCCGAGGGGCCTGACGACAGACAGCCTGCCACAAGGCCAGCTAGTAACAGCGTCTTCAAAAACTCGGGCCACCAGAAACAGGTCCAACCGGCTGAATGAAAATATTCTTTCCCAGCATATTAGCAAGTTAAGCATTAACCTTAATTCATCAGTGTGACAGTGACCACAGGCTCAGTGGGTTCTGTGTGCCTTCGCAATGAACAGTGAAACCCAGGTGAGAGTGCTGTAGGGAGGACGGCTGGTGTCGCAAATGGTCAGACTCGACGGCACTCGGCCTGGGGCACAGGTAAGAGGTCCACCAACTCAGCCTGTGAACTTAATAGTCCTAAGTGCTATGTAGTTCACTGCTGAATGTCACTACAGTCACCTCTGAAGTACTCCCCTCGGAAGCTAGGCCCCAACATCAGCACCTAGTCCACCCAAGTAATCTTGGAACTCTTTCTGGAATGGCCACTACACATGGTGGCACAGTGGCAAGTTCATGAACTTAATTCTATAGTCATCTGTGAAAGAGTTTTTAGCCAGTAAATAAGTAGCTGTACTGGAACATTCTCCCTAGTCACCCGATCTGGCCCCCCACGACTTTTTTTCTTTGTCTTAAGATAAAGGAAACATTGAAAGAAGACATTTTGATGACATTCAGGATGACAGCTCTGATGGCCATTCTAGACAGAGTTCCAAAACTTCTTTGAAGGCTGGACTAGCTGCTGGTGTCAGTGCACAGCTTCCCAAGGGGAGTATCTTGAAGGCGACTGGAGTGATAATCAGTAACGGGGTAGGGAGCACTTTTTTTAGGATGAGTTCGTGAACTTAACTGGCAGTCCTCACATGTGTGACCTCCACCTTACAGGACTCAGCTTCGTGCGGATGGTGATTCTCCACCCCACAGCCAACGCAGACATAACTGACTTTCGGTCACCAGCCAACTTACATCCCTCAGTAGGAGACCGAGAAAACGCAGCCCTGCACGAACCAGGAAGCCAGCGCTGACCCAGCAGCGCGGCGGCGGCAGGAGCAGCCACGGCAGCGGTGCACGGGGTGCGCGCCCTGGGTCAGCCCTAGCGCCCCGGCACAGCCCTAGCGCCCCGGCACAGCTGTGTGTTGTGCTGCTCCACAGATGCAGCTGACAACATTCAGCTTTCTCCTGCAAAAAGGAATCTAGACTCACAGCCTATATCCTTCACAACAGTACCTCAGTATGGACCACAGACCCAAACGCAAGGAGCACGACTGCACGACGGACGGAAAACACCACAGGGGAAGCGCCAGGTGCCTCTGGACTCGGTGACGGCTTTGGAGGGCACCATCCCCAGGAGAAAACCATGATAAGCTATGACATCATTAAAAGGAAAAGTTGTGCTCTATGAGGGACACTGCTAAGAGGAAGAAATAGCAAGCCACAGATTGGGGGAAAATACTCGCAAGACACAACTCTGATCAAGGATTTGTTTCCAAATTACACAGAGCACACCTGAAACTCAGTAAGAATGCCAATAACCCAGCCCCAAAAAGAGCAAAAGAGAAGAGACACCTGACCAAAGAGACACAGATACCCGACAGGTGAACACAGCAGGCCCTAGATTATAAACTCCCGCCTCACAGCAGCTTGTACTAACCCCTCACCATTAGCGAATTTGTCCTCACCGTGAAGTGACTGAAACAGCCAACTCACACTCCCAACGCGTGCCTCACACAGCCCCTCACCTGCTCCACACGCAGCTCTGAAATCACTGAAAAGCCCTTGAAATTTTTCTTGCCCTACACCAAAAGTAAAACAAACAACAAAAAACTGGTTGCCATCAAGTCAATTCCAACTCAGGGTGACCCCACAGGATAGGGAAGAACTGCCCCACGGGGTTTCCAAAGAGTGGGTGGTGGATTTGAACTGCCAGACTTTTCCGTCGGCAGTCATAGCTCACCGCGGCTCCTAGCCACCACGCCACCAAGGCTCCTCGGCGCTAAGCACGGCTAACACGAACCACAGCACCTGCTCCGGCTCACCTCCCAGTTCTGAGAGACACGCTTAAGGACAGCGACCACCTGTACAGGTGTCACGTGCAGACAGGAAGGAAACATGTGAAAAGACGCTCAACATCAAAATTGCTACTAAAAACAACCATGGGACACTACACGCCTAGTGCAGTGACTAAAATCCACACCACGGACAACATCAGACAGGCCGGAGGAAGTGACGTCACAGGCACTGTCATTTCTTGCTGGCAGGAATGCAAAATGTGTTCACCACTGTGGAGGACCATCTGGCAGTTTCTCACAAAGCTAAACACATACTTACCACACAATCCAGGTATTTACCTGAAAGAACTGAAAGGGCATGTGTGACTAACACCTGGAAGTGAATATTTACGAGCAGTTTTCTTCATAATAATAAAAAAATTGGAAGCAACTTAGATATTCAATAGCTAAATGGATAAACTGTGACACATCCACAACACGGAGTGAGAGCACTAAGACGAGCTGCCAGATGACACGGTGGAAACTGAAATGCAGATCGCAAAGTGAAGGCATTCCAGAACATGTAATTGTACTCGCGAGGAACCTGTACACACGTTAAGACACAGTTAAGCTGCGCAGCTTAAAGTCAGGAAAGGTACGTGTCAGGGTTGTATCCCTTCACCATACTTACCAATCTGTATGGCAAGCAAATAAGCTGAGAAGCTAGATTGTACGAAGAACAGGGCATCAGGACTGCAGGAAGGCTCATTAACAACCCGCGATGCACAGGTGACACAGCCTTGCTTGCTGGAACAGGACTTGAAGCACTTATCCATGAAGATCAAAGATCACAACCTTCACTGTGGATTACACCGCAAAATATCAAGAAAACAAAAATCCTCACAACTGGACCAATAAGCAACATCATGATAAATGGCAGAAATACTCAAGTTGTCAGTATTTCATTTTCCTTGGATCCACAATCAACACCCATGGGAGCACAGTCAAGAAAAAAAAATGTACTGCACTGGGTAAGTCTGCTGCAAAAGAACTCTTTAAAGTGTTAAAAAGCAAAGCTGTCACCCTGCAGATTAAGGTGTGCCTGACCCAACTCATGGTATTTTCAGCTGCCTTATATCCATGCCCAAAATGTCAAAACTTGATAATGAATAAGGAAGATGGAAGAAGAATTGATATCTTTGAATTACAGTACCGGCAAAGAATATCGAATATATCATGAACTGTGAAAAGAATAAACAAATCTGTCTTGGAAAATGTACAACCAGAATGCTCCTAAGAAGCAAGGATGGCAAGACTGCATCCTACATACTTCGGACGTGTTATTAGGAAAGATCAGTCCCTGGAGAAGGCCAGAACGCTTGGCAAAGGAGGGGGGCAGTGAAAAGGGGGAAAACCCTCAACAAGATGGACCGACACAGTGGCTGCAACAACAGGCTCAAGTGCAGCCACCAGCACGAGAATGGCATGGGATGGGTCACTGCTTCTTTCTGTTGTCCATGATGTCGCTATGAGTCACAGCCAACTCAATGGCACCAGGAACCAATATGAAAAAACTCCATGCCATAAAATTCTAGCTGGACGTCTTTGTGGAAAAGGCAGAACTACCCGCTTCCCCCTCCAAAAACCCACTGCTATCAAGTGGAGTCTGACTCACAGCAACCCTATGTAGGTCAGATTAGAACTGCCTCCGTTTCCAAGCTGCACCCGGCAGATTCTGACTGCTGCCCCTTTGGTTAGCAACCATAGCGCTTAACCGCGACACCACCAGGGTTTCCAGGCAGAACTACAGAGATAGTTCAAAGGTCGGTGGATGCCAGGGACCCAGGGGAAAGGGATGACATGGTGGGGCCCAGAGGACTGTCAGGGCAGTCAAGCTATTCTGTACAACACTGCCGTGCTGGACACATGGCGTTACGCAATTCTCAAAATTCACAGACCTGGAAAACTCAGAGCGAGAACGCTAACGTAGACGACGAATTTTAGTTACATGCCAGATGCCTAATGGTTCCTGCACTGGAACAGATATGCCACAACGGCATGAAGTGAAACACAGACAACAGCACAAACAGCGCACAGGGAAGAAGAAATGCATGAGAGCTCTCTAGACTGGCAATGATTTCTCTTTTAAGTAAAAACTGATCTAAAAACAAAATCCGATTTAAAAAGTTACTAGCTACCATCAAAGCAGAATGAAGCGGAAAGATGGGGCAAGTTCTTAGAAAAGACCACCCGGCACCACCAAGACATTAGCGCCCTCTAAAGGCGCTGGTCTTAATAAAACCAAACCCACTCACAGCGACCCGACCTAACACAGTAGAAGTGCTCCATAGCTGTCCAAAGAGTGCCTGGTGGATACGAACTGTCAACCTCTTGGTTAGCACATGCAGCACTTAACCACTGCGCCATCAGGTCTTAATAAAGTGCCACTTAATTCTTAAAAGCAGACTTCTTTTTCCCCTAGACCTAAAGGAAACATTGCTTTCACAAACCTAATGTGAAAATACACGCCCAGAACAATCACAGTGATCTAAAGTACAAGGTGAGGGTTATCTCATATATGGCAAGGCTCTTCAAACCGCAGTCGTCCGCATATTATGGTGTTAGCACCGGAATCCACTAGATCCAAGGAAGGAACAGTCGTCTGGCTGGGCCTGTAAGTGGAAACCTCATGCAATCTTCTTTTAAATCTTTGAATGCTCTATTAATTTTAAACGAATAAATATAAATTACATTTTACTTAACAGTTCTCAATTTCCATTGGAAATGAGCTTGCTAATTAGGGAACCCAAATCTAGGCATCTACACACTGATATTTATAAAGGTACAAACCCACTTTGGACCACCCTGGATACTTTACAGGAGACAAACTCAGTGACTGAAGAACCCAGCAAAATCACTCAATCCCGCTATTTCTGTACAAAGCGGGAGATAAAACTGTATGGCACATTTTAGCACTTCATAAGGAAACACACAAGTATCTATCCACTCCTTTCAGAAAACACAAATCTTAGTTTACTATTACTATCAAGGTAGGCAAGATGTTTTTTGTGAATAACCACATCTGAAGAAGTCTAGGTGTTGCAAATTTCACCTCCAGCTATTCTACATTATCTGCAAAAACCTAGACAAGAGGAAAAACACTGTTCTCACTGCAAAGAACAGCACACACCTAAGAAAGTTAGGACGCTCGCTCTGGGGAGGCAAAAAGGTAAGAATTTTTAACAAATGGCATGGAAGACTGGAACGCTGGGATATATGCCCTGAAATTCCAGTCTGTCTTGCCTTTTGCAAATATTTCCGTCTGTCTTTCAAGCTCTATTTGCGGACCACGTACACCGAGTCGGAACCTCCCCCGCTGTCTGTCTGGACTCAGGGCCCGGGCCAAGCGGCTGTGGGGGCAGGACCCGGAGTGGGGCGAGGACGCGGGGTCACCGCATTCAGACGCTCTCACCGGCCCCTCCCCTCCCCGAGCCCCGGACTCCTAGCTTACCATCTCCCGGTGCTGCTTCTGTGGCGGGACCCCAGAGCGTCGACCTGCAGCCCGTGCAGCTGAGAGAGCTGCAGCACCCCGACACCGGTTCGCCGACGCCGCAGGGCCCGCAGGGCCAGCGAGGCGCCTTCGGGGTACGGTAGAGCGCAACAGACGTGGAGTTATGGGGCGGTCTCACAGCCTCAGAGGCTGTGATTGGACAGTGTTCCGGCCCCGCCCCGAAATTTGATTGGACAGTTCTCCAGTCGGCCAAGCCCCGGACGCCTGAGTGACAGGAGAGAAGAGCTATTGGAGTAAGCTGAGCTTCTTCCTGGCCCCACCTATAGGACGTCCGCATTGGACGCATGCGCTCCTGCCCCGAACAAGCCTTAATCCTGCCTCCGGTGCGGGAGACCCAGGTGGGTTCACAGGCTTGGCTTCGGAGACGCAGACCCCGGGTCCAGGGCAGGAGGGGCGCCCAGGAGGGGCGGGGTCAGGAAGGCCCGGTGACCCCGGCGTCACGAAAAGTTGACGTTAACGTGGATGAATTTTCAGCGTAAACTTTTGTTCTCCTTTCTGCTCGGAATCTTTGATTTCTTTAAGTTCATTAAAACAGGCCCGTTTCCAGCTTACTTCTGTAAAACTCCACTGAATTTGTATCATTTTATCTATGACGAGGATTTCCTGTCAACATCCCAAGTCTCGATCTGGATTCTTCTGCCTCCCCGAAGTTCCTGTTCACAGTCACTGTGACTAGGCGGCACTTCCCACGGTCCTGCCCTCAGGAAACTTGGATGAGTCCACCCCGCCGCCCTCGTCTATCCTCAGACCCAATCCGTTGATCACAATGTATCTGGGCGTGGAGCCCTCACGCTGCAGTATGGTTTGGGCCCCCCTCTCCCCACAAGGCTGGCTTTACTCTAAGTAGGCTCATTTTAAATATGTCTGACATCCCCTTCTGAGCAGGAGTGCCATCAAGAGCCTTGTTTTCCCTTCTGTTGATGGGTCTGTAGAAGTCTCTCCCTGACACTCAAACCCCTAATTTCTTTTCCCATATTTAGGCACTTGTTATCCATCTCCCTGACCTAATTTGAACTCCACTGGAAAAAAATCAGGGGCCACTGTTTTTCCTTCCAGTGTGGAGCTGGCGCAGCATGTTGGTCAAACTCCTGACCCTACCCAGAATGCATCCTCAGACCCACCCCACAGCACGGTTAGAGCCTGCATTTTATCAAGACCCCAGAGAGATTCAGAATGCTCCTTAAAAGGTGAAACTACATCTTACTTACTTCGGACACCTTATTGGGGGGGCCAGTCTCTAGAGAAGGGCATCATGCTTGCTAAAGTAGCAGGGAAAAAGGAAGTGTTACAAGAAAAAGATAGTTGGGCCTGCAGAGCAGAAAACACCTCAAACACCACTTCGTTTAGAGAGGAAGGGGCTTTACTGCTGGTGGTACAGCGGATGGACTCTGGTCCAAAATGGGCACGCATGCAAGAAAATCTGCACAGCAAAATATGCACCAGTTCAGCAACTTCTACCTCTACAGTTCAGTTACACTGATTACAATTTTTAAGTTGTACAGCCATTCTCATCCTCCTTTTCTGAATGATTCTCCCACCATTGACAGAAATTCACCCTTCTCGGCTTCCTGTCTAACCTAGTTCCTAGGCTCCAGTCTTTATGGAAACAGATTGTCAGGTCTCCTTTCCAGCAGAGTTGATGATGGGTTCAAACCACTGAACTTCATTTAGCAGCAGAGTGCTTAACCACTGGGCAACCACAGTTCCTCATCCCCATTTTACTAATGGTGAAATTAAACTGAGAAACTCAGTCGATAAGACTGCTAGCTGTAAATACTGAGATCATTTGTGGGCCCACAAAGATTCAAAGCAGCTGTGTCTGACCTCAAGGGCGGGACAGTGCAGCCACCACCAGCAGAAAGACACCCTCCTAGATCAGGATGCTGCCTCTTATGAAATTGACAACAACATGAAAGGTTAGACAGGAAGCCGAGAAGGGTGAATTTCTGTCAATGGTGGGAGAATCATTCAGAAAAGGAGGATGAGAATGGCTGTACAACTTAAAAATTGTAATCAGTGTAACTGAACTGTAGAGGTAGAAGTTGCTGAACTGGTGCATATTTTGCTGTGCAGATTTTCTTTTTTACCCCACATTTCTCCTGCTCCATCTGAGACTCTTTGTTGATAATTACTGGTGACTGGAGTGCAAAGGTTGGAAACACAGAAGAAGGATCAGTAGTTGGAAAATTTAGCCTTGGTGATAGAAATAATGCCAGAGATTGCATGATAGAATTTTGCAAGACTAACGATTTCTTCATTGCAATACCTTTTTAAACCAACACAGATGACAACTGTACACATGAACCTCACCAGATGGAATACACAGGAAACAAAACTGACTACATCTGTGGAAAAAGATGATGAACAAGTTCCATATCAGCAGTCAGAACAAGGCCAGCTACTGACCATGGCAAAGATCAGTTACTCATATGCAAATTCAAACTGAAACTGGAGAAAATGAGAACAAGTCTACAAGAGCCATACTACGACCTTCAGCAGGTCCCTCCTGAGGTTAGAGACCATCTCAAGAACAGATCTGATCTGTTGACCACTAATGACCGAAGACCAGATGGACTGTGGAATGACATCAAAAACATCATCCATGAAGAGAGCAAGAGGTCATTAAAAAGACAGGAAAGGAAAGACGCCCAAAACTCTGTGTGGTAAATCTTACTATATGTGTGGTTACATAATGCCATTTAGGAACACAGTTTTGTTAGTTATGTTAATGAAACAGTATTAGTACAGGGTGGTTTTAAGTCAATCTCTGGTGAGAAAGACCTTCCTCCAGAGCTGACACAGAAAGCTTTCCCTTGGAGCTAATGCCCTGAATTTGGACTTACAGCCTACTTTACTGTGAGGAAATAAATTTCTTTTTGTTCAAGCCATCCACTTCTGCTATTTTTGTTATAGCAGCACTACATGACTAAGACAGAACCCAAGGAGATTTTAATAGGGAAGAAAAAGTCATGCCTAGTTAATACCTTTAGAGCAATATGATAGGACATCACACCATGAAATGAAGAGCAATCAGTTCCAAAAATTTTGAGTGTGACAACAGAAAATATGCCTCACAATGTTTAATGAAAAAGATCACACTTGTATCAGCTAACCAGAAGGGAGTACTACTACAACTGGGGTTCAGTAGCTGTGAAACAGTCAGCTCTGTAGGTAAAAAGACAACAATATGATGCTAAAAAAAAATAAAAGGAAGGAATTAGAAAACATAAACACAGAAGACAGAGAAAACTTAGAAAACCCATGAAGGTTAGACTGGTAACTTACTGTATTGCATCAACTATAAAAGTTGTATGTTTTCACCTTTAACCCTTCTGGAAACTGGAACTCCCCTTACACTCCATGAGAACACAGCATTGTGTCACAGACTGTTGAACATTCTAATTTTCACTTGTGTATGAAATAAATGGCACATTTCATACTCAGTGACATACAGTATCAATCAAGGGAGTTCCTTCAGTGACAGGGCTGTTACAATATAACATTTTATATAGCTTTACTGAAGCTGATAAACATAAAGAAAACTGAAGGAAACTGACAACTGTGAACCTTGTGAATAAATCATTTTTTTCAATTTATCTATCTTTTCAGTTCCGTTATACTAGAAATCAAAAAAAGTGTAACTGCCTACCAGGCTCTACAGTCTCTGTCTGTCAGAAACAGATCCATTCATCTAACCTGAAGGTTGGTGGTTCAGACTCACCCAGCAACATTGAGGAAGTCCTGGCAATCTGCTTCTTTTCTTTCTTTTTTCTTTTTATTTAATATGACTGAGTGGAAATGTACATTCCCATATAAATTTACATGCCCACCTATATGCAGCTTCCACTGCTCTCCCTGTCCAGTGACAGCACACTATTCCTCTCTGCTCCATACATGTCTCATCCTCCCAACAGTCTCCTTTCCCCTCCTCTCCAGCCACTCTCCTTCCTCCAGCCAGAGTTTAGCAGGATGATATCCTATAGATGTATAGAATCATAAAGTGCATCCAATATATGGTCACTCTGCATCACCAAGTCCAATCCATTCGTGTCCAAAGAGTGGACCTTCGTTATAATTCATGGGCAAGGGCAGCATCAGAGCCAGGGGCCACACTCCCTGGGGAACCCTGAAGCCGCCAGACCATGAGTTGAGGTCTTTTAGCGGAGATCTCAGGATGCACCCCTTTTTATTCTTGTGTTGCCAGTGAGACTCAACTGCAATCTGCTTCTTAAAGACTACAGTCAAGAAAACCCAACAGAGCAGTTGTACTCTGTAATGCTTGGAGTCACCATGATAAATCAGAAATTGCTCAACAGCAGTGGGTTTGGACCTGGTTCTAAACTATGTATTGCCATGTCTTTTGAAAAATGGCACTGTTCAAGTAGGGATGCATATTACCCTTCCTAGACTAATCAATTAAATAAGGGGCAATGAAGATAATTTTTAAAGTAGGAAAAAAAGAAATGACAAACAGAGATACAGTGCCTCAATCTTTCCTAAAGGCAGCAACAGAGCAGGGAATCAAAAAAAATACATGACACAAGCCAAGCCAAGTGCCATCGAGTCAAACACAAATGTAAGACAAATGTAAAAATATATAACACAAATGTAAGACAAACACAAATGTAAAGGCAAAATGCCGGAAAATTAAAAATATATCAATTATAACAATAATGCAAAGGACTGAACATTTAGTCTGAGAAAAGATGAGCATACTGGATAAAAATGACGTACAGCAATGCACATTACCAAAATCAACACAGAAAGACTGGAGGCCAGGAAAGAATACCATACAAAAGGCAAATGCAAATTTCAGAACATGAATTCATCTAAATTGCATTAGGCACTCTAATTTTAAAACCAAAAGTATTACCAGACATAAAGATTGTCATATTACAATAACAATTTAACAAACAGAAGAAAATATAATTCCAAAATTATATTCATCTAAATAACAAAGCCTTATTTATGTGGAGCATAACCTAACAGAAGCACAGAGAGAAATAAGAAATCTGCCCTCACATTAAATTTCAAAGCAATCCTCAAGAATACATCATGATCACACAATAATGTATATGTAAGTTTTCTGCCTAACAATCTGACTTGAACTGTAAACTTTCACTCAAAACACACCAAAATATGAAAAAGAATAAATATCATGAGACTAAATCAAACTCTGACACCATATTTGAATATGATACTTAATAAGCTTCAGATAACAAGTATACAATGAATTTCAATTATTTCCAATGAATTATTAGCATAGACTCTGTTAAGCTCAAAGATTTAGAATACTGGTCTTACACATTTCATTTGTGGTTCTAAGTATAATGCAATAAAAGGATGTTAACAACAACAATCTAAGAGGATAAAAACACCACTTGTAAATTTCAAAAATTTCATTGTTATTTAAAGTTTAAAGCAAAGAAAAAACCCAAATAGAAAGAGAACAACAAAGGAACCCCTCAGACACCAGAATAAAGCAGATAATAAGGATTAGAGCAGAACTGAACCAATTATAGAACCAAAAGAATAAAACCAAAACCTGTTTTTTTGAAAAGATCAACAAAATTGATAAACCATTGGCAAAACTCATGAAAGAAAAACAGGGGAGGAAACAAATAACCCAAATAAGCAATGAGACAGGAGATGTCACAACAGACCCAAACAAAATTAAAAGTATCTCAATGGAATACTATAAAAAATTTTACTATACTACATTTGAAAACTTAGAGGAAATGGACAAATTTCTAGATTCACATCACCTACCAAAATTATCACAAAGAGAAGTAGAACGACTTAATTAAACCCACACAAAAGGAAAAATTGAAAAAGTTATAGTAATAATAATAAACTACCAAACCAAATGGCTTCACGGGAGAATTCTACCAAACTTTTGGAGAGGAGTTAATTCCAATACTACTGAAGCTATTGCACAACACAGAAAAGGACAGGACATTCCCACATTCATTCTATGAAGCCAGCATAACCCTGATACCAAAGCCAGGGAAAGATCCCACACACAAAAAAAATAATTACAGACCAGTATCTCATGAACTTAGATGCAAAAATCTTTGACAAAATCCCAGCCAAGAGAATTCAACAATATATCAAAACAATAATTCATCATGACCAAGTAGGACTCATACCAGGGTTGTAGGACTGGTTCAATATCACAAAAACAATGTGATCAATCACATAAATAACACAAAGTATAAGAATCACTTGATTCCACCAACTGATGCAGAAAAAGCATTTGACAAAGTCCAACACGTATTCATGTTAAAAAACTCTCTGTAAAATAAGAATACAGGGGAAATTCATGAATGCAATACAAGGCATCCACGCAAAGCCAACCACCGATATCATCCTGAATGGAGAGAGACTGAAAAGAATTCCCTCTGAGAACAGGAACTAGACAAGAATGCCCATTGTCACCACTTCCTTTCAATACTGTGCTAGAGGCTCTGGCCAGATCAATCTGACAAGACAAAGAAATAAAGGGCATCCACATCAGTAAAGAAGAAGTACAAGTATCCCTATTTGTAGATGATATGATCATACACACAGAAAACCCTAAAGAATCCATAAACTAGCGGAACTAATAGAAGAGTTCAGCAAAGTATCAGGGTATAAGATAAACATAAATAAATCAGTAGGATTACTTTACACCAACAAACAGATCATCAAACAGGAAATCTCCAAATCAATACCACTTACAATAGCCCCCAAGAAGATAAAATGGCTAGGAATAAAACTAACTAGAGATGTAAGAGACCTATACAGAGAAAATTGTAAGACCCTACTTCAAGAATTCTAGAGACTTATATAAGTGGAGAAACCTACCTTGCCGTGGACACAAAGACCTAACATTGTGAAAAATGTGTCTATTCTACCCATACTAATATACACATACAATGCAATCCCAATACAAATTCCAATGTCATTTTTCAATGAGATGGAGAAACAAATCACCAACTTTGTTTGGAAAGGAAGAAACTTCAGATAAGTAAGATACTACTGAAAAAGACGAATGCTGCGGGGGGCCTCACACTACCCAATCTTAGAATCCAACACATTGCCATGTTAGTCAAAACTGCCTGGTACTGGTACAAAAACAGATATATACACCAATGGAACACAATAGAGACCCCAGAAATATCACCATCCTTTTATGAACAGTTGATATCCAACAAAGACCCAAAGGTTGTAAACTGGAGTAAAACCAGTCTCTTTAACAAATGGTGTTGGCAAAACTGGATATCCATCTGCAAAAATCTGAAACACCCATATCTCATACCTTACACAAAAACTAAATAAAAATGGATCAAAGACCTTAATATCAAACCTAAAATGATAAAGATTATGGAAGAAAAAAGAGGGACAACAATGGAAGTTCTAATACACAGGAAATCTTACCAACAATGCACAGACAACAGAGAAGAAAATAGATAAATGGGAACTACTAAAAATCAAACACTTATGCTCATCCAAAGACTTTATCAAGAAAGTTAAAAGACTGCCTACGGAATGAGAAAAAATATTTGGCAACTCTGTATCAGACTGATGTCTAATTTCCATAATCTACAAGGTACTGCAAAATATCATCAAGAAAAAGACAAATAACCCAATTAAACAATGGGAAAAGGACATGGACAGACACTTCGCCAAAGATGATTTTCAGGCAGCCAAAAGACACATGAGGAAATGCTCATGATCATTAGCTATTGGAGAAATCAAAATCAAAACTACAGTGAGATGCCATCTCACACCAATGAGGTTGGCCATAATCCAAAAAACACAAGGCAACAAATGCTGAAGAGGCTGTGGAGAGATTGGAATTCTCCTGCACTGCTGGTGGGAATGAAAGATGGTGCAGCCTTTTTGGAAAGACTTTTGGCACTTTCTTAAAAAGCCACAAATAGAAATACCATGTGATCTAGCAATCCCACTGCTTCAAATACATCCTACAGAAACAAGGGCTGTCTCACAAACAAGATACATACACAGTGGAATGCTATGCAATGATAAAGAACAATGACGATTTTAGGAAGTATCTCAAAACCTAGTATTGACTCCAAGACATTATGCTGAGTGAAATCAATCAGCTGCAAAAGGACAAGTATTGTATGAGGTCACTGTTATATGGACTTTAAAAAGGATTTATGCACACAAGAAGACTCTCTGACAGCTACAAGGGTGGGGAGCCTTGGTCATACATTACATAGTTGATAGGAGTTCAATCAGGTGATGGGTGTGACAGCACTCAGTAGAAAGCAGGTGAGCATAAATGCACTACACCATAAACTAAAAAGTTTTCTAAAGTCAACCCAACATGTCAAAGGATAGAGTAGCAGGGACAGGGGTCTGGGGATCATGTTTTCAGAGGACAATGAGGTCACTGGCATAACCAGCCTTTTGATAACAGTCTTCAGCACCCTATATTGGTGAATGGTATGGGGTCTTAAAAGCCAGCAAGCTACCATCTGAGGAACATCAATTGGTCCCAATTGACCTGGAACAGATGACAACTGAGAACATCAAAGACACGAGGAAACATGAGCCCAGGAGACAGAAGGACTCCTGATTGGGAGACTACATTGGCATGAGACCAGAAGAAACAGATGGTGCCCAGCCACCACTAAAGATAGCCTCGATAGGGGACACAATGTAGAGTTTCTGATGTAACACGAGTTACAGGCGTGTAGATCAAGAACTCCACTAAAAGACCAGAATGGATGGTAGAATAAACTGGAGAGTCCCCTGGAAACGTGGCCCCTACACTTGCTGCTGCCCTAGACCCGAAACCAGTATTGAGATCAGCACTTCAGACAAGAATGGATTGGACTTGGGGACACTGGAAGGTTGTTTGGTGTTTTATTTTGGATACCTACTAGAACCTTCTGTTCTGTTTTTTTTTCCTATCTTTTGATATTTTGTGCTGTCCATGGGCCATTTAGTAGTTATTTTCCTTGTTTATTTATTGTAGATCTGGTTGTTTCCTCCTGCTTTTTGTTTTATTTGGTTATGTCAGAGCAGGCAGGCTATGTGTTCTTTGTTTGCTTTCTGTGGCCACAATATTTTTTACCTCCTGTCCCATAGATAGGACCAGTCACTTGGCTGTGGTTCAGCAGGGCAGGTCCAATGGGTGATCTGTGCCTGCTAGAGTGCTTCAAGTCGCTCTTGTGTACTCCCTGGCTGTCACCCTTGTGTGTCGGTGTGGCGAATCCAAGCAGCATGGATGCTGCACTTCCTGCTGGCTTAGCTACCACAGCTAGCCAAGAGGCATCAGAGGTAGAGCAGTGGGAGAAGCTAGGAGTGGGAAAGCATGCCTTGCTTGCTACCAGGTATTTATGTCTTCACTAAGAAGTCTGTAAGTCTGCTCTCCTGTGCTCTCTGATTGCCTGTCTCTGACAGGCATCCACCATGGTGAATCCATGCTAGGTTAGCTGATGGGGAACTTTCTCTATTATCTCTGCTAACTGTGTTTTCTGTCAGGTTCTTATTCCTTTCAGTTTTTCCCTGAGATCTTTATCTCTTCATTTGACACTCTGCTTTCGAGGATTGATGTTTGTCTGTTTTATTTAGATTTTTGAGTCTTTGCTGTGGAGGGATAATGTGATTCTTCTGTCTATAGCAACATATTGGCTAGAAGTCTCCCCATGTATTTTCTAATGTCCCTTGTGGTATCTTCTTTGATCTATTGATTTAGGAGTGTTTTATTTAAGTTTAACATAGTTTAGCCTTCTGTAATATTTTTTCATCAGTAAGTGAATTTACAAATATGGAATTTGGGGATACTGACCATCACACAAATTTATTATGATAATGATTATGATTAAGTGAAAGTATACAATCCAAGTCAGTTTTACATACCCATCTCTCTACAATTCTATCTGCTCTTCCCACCCTGTGACAACATTCCTCCTTTTCATTCTTCACTACTAGTATCCTCCCAACAAACACTGTCCCCTCCTCCCCACATTCTCTCCTTTCTAGAAAGAAACCAGTAGGACAGCCTTCTATAAATGTATAAAACTATAAAACATACACGCCACATGTTCACTGTCTATCTCTGGTCCATGAAATTGCTGGTTCCCTGGGAACATGTCCCCTAGACTTGCTGATGCCCCAATTTCCCCAGCAATTTCATTCTTGGGCACTAGAATTACCTGATAGGGAATTCAATCTCTATATTCTGAGCTATCCAAGAACTGATGCAAAAACCAAATAAAAATGAGGAGAAAAGAGACAAATTTATGGAAATGGCAGGCAAATTCATGGAAGAATTCATGAAAATAATACAGGAACAAAATGTCAAATTAAATTCACAACTAGAAATCATACAAAAACAACAATTAGAACTCCAAAAGATAAACAACAAGATTTCAGAAATGGACAGTGTCATAGACGGGCTGAGGAGGAGATTTGAAATAATGGAAGACAGGATTAGTGACAGTGAACATGAATACTTGGATCCATTTCTGTTTGAGGAAAAATAAGAAAAAAGAATGAAGAAAAATGAAGAAAGCTGGAGAATTATGTGGGATACAACGAAAAGCAAAAACTTGTTACTTATCAGAGTTTCAGAATGGGGAGAAAAAGGAAAACACAGAGATCACTGAGGAACTGCTGAAAACTTCCCCAGTGTCACAAAAGATGAAAAGGTAAGCATCCAAGAAGCTTAATAAACCCCTTACAGCATAAACCCTAAAAGAAAATCACCAAGGCATACCATAATTACAGTAGCTAAAACCAAAGACAGAAAAAATTCTGAGTGCAGCTCAAAATAAAACAAAAATTCACATACAGAAAAGAAACGGTAAGATTAAGCCCTGATTATTCAGCAGAAACCATGCTGGCAAGAAAGCAATGAGATGATATACATAAAATCTTGAAAGAAAAAAAAATTGCCCACAAAGAATAATATATTCTGTAAAACTCTTGTTGAACTATGATGGTGAAATCAGGACATTTCCATATAAACAGAAATTAACATGTAAAAACCAAACCAAATCTACAAGAATTATTAAAGACAGTCCTTTTGTCTGAGAAAAAACTGTATCAGACTGTAGCAGGAAAAAAAGACAAGTCTGGCCCGCAGAGCAGAAAGCACCTCAAACTACTTTGTAGAGGAAGATATGTTTATTAGCCAGTAGTGTGGTGGATGGACTCAAGTCCAAAAAATAGCCACACGCCCTGTCCTGTTATCAGACCTCTGATAATCTGCTTTTCCAAGAAAGCAAAGGAACTTCCACATATTCTCCTAATTGGCAGTTACAGGTATACTGATTTTCACATTGCATTCCTATTGGCCCAGTAGCATTAAGTTACATGTGAAGAAGCTACTCTCTCTTTAGAAACAGGGCTTATCAAGGATTTCTATGGGGAGAGAAGGGACCATCCTGGGCTGGCATCAGAGAGAGGTATCTGGACTTTTACTTTCTCCTTAGACACTGAGCTTATCTCAGGATTTCTATCGGTTAGGCACCAGGCAGCTCATTTTTATTTAATGAAAAGAACAGGTATACGTGTAGTAAAGCAGACAGTGATTTGAATAGTGTTTGGGAAGTTCCTGACAAAGCAAACTGGTGCTTTCTTATCTAAACAGCATAACAAAGGCTACTTCCTCAGGTGAATTCACCTCTTAAGGAGGAAAGCACGTAGGCCCAGGCGCAGGTCCAACAGTCACATGTGGCAGGCCAGATTTATTGTCTGTGAGCATGTCATGCACTCCAGCCATTTTCAGCTATTTACATTCACTTATTTACAGGCTTATAAGCCCCACACCTAGGCCTTCTGGAATTTAAGTGGTATATTCTTAAAAACGTTTTCTTCCTCTCTCAAGACCACAGCCTAAATCTAGGATAAAGATTGTACCAGCCAGATACCAACTGTCGTGGATTGAATTGTGTCCCCCAAAAAACATGTTTAGCCATGTGGCTGGGCCATGATTCCCAACATTTTATGATTGTCCTCCATTTTGTGATTTTCCTATGCTGTATGTTAAAGAATTAGGATGGGACTGTAAATCTCTTCATAAGATCACCTCCTTGCTCCACTGTAAAAGGAGTTTCTCCACCCTTTCATCCTACAAGAGATAAAAGGAAAGGGAAGCAAGCAGAGTATTGGGAACATGATACCACCAAGAAAGCAGCATCAGGAGTAGAGTGTGCCCTTCAGACCTGAGGTTCCTGAGCCAAGATGCTCCCTGATCAAAGACTGGTGCAACACAAGGACTTTACTCCAGAGCTGACAAAGGCGGAAAGACTTCCCCTGGAGTGGACATCCTGAATTTGGACTTGTAACCTACCAGACTGTGTAAGAATAAACCTACCTTTGTTAAAGCCATCCACTTTGTGGTATTTCGGTTAAAGCAGCAGTAGCTGACTAAAACAGATATCTTCCAAATACTTTGACATAGATGAGAGAATACCTCTAGGACTGTATCTGTTTGTTGACATATCTCAATTCTTAGTAAGACACAGTACTGAACTGATTGAAGAAGAAACAGAATATCTATAGATCTAAAACAAAATACAGCAACTGAATCTGTAAATATGAAGATTCTCACAAGGAAACTCAAGCTCAGGTTTTGAGAGTGAATTCCATCAACCTTTCAAAGAAGCATTAACACCAATCCTTCACAAAATAAGAGAGTGAAGAATACTTTGAAATTTATTCTATGAGGCCAGTATTATCCTGATACCAAAGCCAAACAAAGCACAAGACAGACAAGCCAAAGATCACTATCCCTTACAAATACACATGCAAAAATCCTCTTTAAGCACTAGCAATCTGCATTTAGCAAAATGTAAAATGGATTATGCAGCATGAGCAAGTAGGATTCACTCCAGCAACACAAGGTTGCTTTGACATCTGAAAATCAACTTATGTAATAACCCACTGCCATCAAGCCAATAGTGTTTAAGTGCTACGGCTGCTGACCAGAAGGTTGGCAGTTCAAATCTGCCAGATGCTCCTTGGAAACTCTATGGGGCATTCTACTCTGTCCTATAGGGTCACTATGAGTCAGAATCAACTCCATGGCAACAGAGTTTGGGTTTTTTGTTGCTGTTGTTTTCCCTGAGAGTTGAATCCAAAGGGGATCTTTCTCTAAATCTGACCTTCACAGAGGTTCTCAATCTGCATAAATTACACCCTGACTCCATCAGCTCCACACAGCCAAAATCCCAACCTACTGCCAGTAAGCAGCTGCAACCAGTTATGACCTCAGAAGAGCTGCACAACCGCCCCTGGATCTCCCCCTCCAGTGCTCCATAGTTTCTTCCAGCACCACCAGCACATTCTAGATGGTTCTTCCAGGCAGGAGGACCTGCAGGGAAGGGGAGGGGTTTTCTCCAGGACCGCCTGATCGACGCTTCCTTTACTTCCTTTGCAGGCTCAAGGTGGGACTCAGCTTGGAGTCCCTGCCTTCAGGCCTCCACTCCCCACCCGTGTGACACACCTGCTTCCCCTCACCACTGATAGTTCAGTGAGACACAGACCCTCAATCCCAGCGTTTCAATAAGGAAGCAGCACAGTCACTACTTGCACCCAGTGGTCAAGGATACATAGGACACTGAGTTGCTATGAGCTGGAATCACTCAATGGCAATAGCTTTGGCTTCTGGGTTTTCAACCACCAAGTTCCCCATTGCCATGAGGCCACCTGACTCACAGTGACCTTATAGGACAGAGCAGAAATGCCCCATAGGGTTTCGAAGGCTGTAATGGAAAATGACTGCCATAGCTTTCCGGTTCACAGTGCTAACCTTCTGAATAGCAGCAGAGGGCTTCAACCACTGTGTCACTAGGGCTTCTTAAGGATCAAGTTGGAGCCATAAATACTGACCCACTTCATAGCTCTAGGAAACCCTGGTGGTACGGTGAAGTGCTACAGGCACCAACCAAAAGGTCAGCAGTTCAAATCCACCAGGTGCTCCAAGGTTGCTATGAGTCAGAATTAACCAGACATAGTGGGTTTGGCTTGTTTTGGTTTATAACTTTAAAAACTGGAAATCCTAATCTCAACGGACGTCAGCTAACTATTTTCTTGGCTTCCATGTTATAATGTGCATTAATCTCTGATGCCCTAACAGGAAATGGATCAAAATCACACATATGATAAGCTTGGCCCTTCACAGGACAGTAGCTACTATTTTCATGACTGTTTTCAAACTATCTCTTCTTTCACCTCACTTTCAGGTGTGCAACTCCTTTTCCCCCACAATTCTAAGGGAAGACAGAACATTCCTGAGACACTTCCTCTGCAGTGGTCTCGGGCTAAGCCCCAGAATAACCGGACTCATCCCTGAAGGGGACGAACAGAGGTGAGACTCACACACTACTCTCAGTCAAAAGAAGAAAAACGGAGAATAAGAATAACTGTTTTACATTCAGAGGATCTTTCAGCCACCTGTAGGAGCTCTGGAAGGACACACCCTCCGGGCTGGGCAGTCACCGCAGGGAGGGGGACCAGGTGCCCAGCCGCCTGCAGGCTCCTGACATGCCGCTTCTACGCTGCACTGTGGGTGCCTCCGGCCACTCTGGCCCCGAGTGAACACCCCCGGGCAGAATGCTCCCCCCCGCCAGCATATTCTAGAACAGGGTGATCTTGGCGGCATCCCGATCCTATTGCGCGACAGCGACCTCGCCGTGCCCACCTCCGCTCACAATACTCAGTAATCTTCTCTCCTTCCCACCCCGCGTCCAACTCCCCTCAGTACTCAGGGACCCTCTCGCGGTGTCCACCTCCCCTCACAGTTCCCGGTGATCCTCTTCCCGCCGTGTCCACCTTCCCTCAGTCCCCGGGGACTCTCTCCACTTCGGGTCCTCAGGGTTCCCAGTGGCCCTCTGCTCGCCGTGTCTGCCTCACCGAGTCAAGTGCCGACTCCCCTCACAGGCTCCGGCGTCCTCTCGGCGCAGCCCCGCACCCGGACTGTCCGGCCAGTCCGGCCAGTGACGAGACCCCGGAGGCTAGTCCCTTCGTTCTGTCGTCGGTCCCCCCAAAATAGGAGTCTTCACCTGGGGCTGATTTACGGCGGCTTCCAAGTTGCCCTTCCTTCAATCTGTCCCGGACACCCACCCAGGCGCTCACCATCTCCGGCTTCTGCAGACCTTCCAGCGTTCTCTCTAACAGAACAGGTGCGCCGCGAGAGACAGGAAGCACAGAATCAGTCAGCCGGGACGCAGAGAGATGACGTACCGCCGCGGGCGTCCAACGCCGCACCGCCCACGAAATGAACGAAGGTTCCAATTGGACGGGGCAGGCGGTTCCACCCCCTGAGCCTCGTCTCGGACCGTCAGCCCCACCCCTTGAGTGGTGTGTGATAGGCGGAGCGGGAGGTCAAGAGTGAGTGGGCGGAGCCCCCAGGCCTGCCCTCCGGAGTTTTGCGTTTCACCGGGAGACAGACGTGCTTTGTTGTGTAGCTCTGCGGACTCCAGAGTCTTCAGGATGCTGGGACACCAGTGCATGCAAGGACTCCAGACGCAGCTTCCAGGAGACCCATTCCTTGTCCAGAGCAGGAAGGGTTCCCAGGTGGGAAGAGGAGGGTCTGGTGTCTCCAGAATCGGGGTCAAATAGGGGTGCGGGGCCGCTCAGGGACCTCTGCCTGTATTGTATCAACTTCCACACCAAAAAAAAAAAAAAAAAGTGAATATTGAATCTAGCATGTACTACCAATGAGTGCGCAAATCTTTCTTGGAAGAAGTACAACCAGAATCCCCCTTAGAAGCAAAGATAACAGTGATACATCTCATACTTGGGGGATGGTATCACAGGGGGTCAGTCCCTGGAAGAGGACATCCTGCTTGGTAGAGGGTCAGCGAAAAAGAGGGAGACCGTCAATGAGATGAATTGACGCCGTGTGTGCAACAATGGGCTCAAGCCTGACAATTTCGAGGATGGTGGATGACCTGGCAGTTTCTTTCGGTCGAGATGGAACTGACTGCACAGCACCTAACAACAACAGCACTAAAAGATAATGTTATCCTGAATGAATTTTCAGGGGAAACGTTCTTCCTAATTGTCAGAATCTATCATTGTTGATTTTCTATTACATTCACTAAAACAGATTTAATATCATTTGTTTCAGTAAAACTCCATTGCATTGGTATCATTTTAAGTACAATCAGGATTTCTCCTGTCAGCATCCCAGTTGGCGTGGTGGTTAAGTGCTACGGCTGCTGACCTAAAGGTCAGCAGTGCAAATCCACCAGGCACTCCTTGGAAACTCCAGGGGCAGTTCCACTCCATCCTACAGGGTTGCTACGAGTTGGAATCTACTTAACAGCATCAAGTTTGGTTTTTGTTTCTTTTGCTTTCTTGGCCCTCCTGCAGTTCTTCTGTTTATAATCACTATATGCCAGGCCCCTGCTTCTGAAATTCTGCACTTAGTGATTTAAAGGCATCCACGTAACCACCCTTACAGCCATTCAACTGATTACACTCCATATCCATTTGACATTCCTCTCCCCACAAGGCTTACTCTGTCCCTCCGTGGTCTCCCTTTCAAGTGCCACATCACAGGAGGAAAATAGGAGCCCAGTGGACAGAAGGGGCCATGTGATCCAGAGATTCCATCAACATGAGAACAGAACTAGACGATGCCTGGCCACCACCAATGACTGCCTTGATAGGGAACACAATGTAGACTCCCTGACATAGCAGGAGAAAAGTGGGACTACAGATCTAGAATTCTATTAAAAGATTAGACTTGATGCTCCAACATCCTGAAGGGTCCCCCATGAACATGGCTCCTAGTCTTGCTCCAGGCCCAGAGCTAGAACCAGTACTGCAGATAACTCTTCACACAAATTGGACTGGATGGAATATAAGACACGAGGCAGTCAGAACAGCTCCTCTACAGGAAGGAGATGGGAGGGCGGAGATGAAGGGCCAGGAGTTGGTTGACTGAATTTGGGAAGTTGACGGCAGAAAGGGGGTGTGTGCTGTCGCCGGGTTGGTAGGGTAGCTGGAGTTGCATAGAGGTGTGTGTACACAGTTTTATGTGGCGAATTGACTTGGATTGTAAACTATTAATCACAATGAAAAATTAAACTAAAAAAATAAAGTGTCACATCATCTTGAGAGCAATACTGCCGTTATAAGCCTTGTCATCCTTTTTGTTAGTGGATCTATGGAAGTTTCCCTTAACATTCAAACTCCTATTTCCTTTTTCCATATGTAGGTGCTTGTTGTCCATCTCCCTGATCTAATTTAAAAAATGATGAGGGCTGCTATTTTCCCCTCCATTGGAAGAGTGAATGGCCCTTGGTCATGGCCTGACCATTCCTACTCTGAGTACATCCTCAGAGTGAGCCCATAGGCCAGTTAGAATCTGCATGTTATGGAGACCCCAGGGAGAATACTGAGCACGTGAGAATTTATGAAGCACTCGCAGCTGCACAGCAGGTGAAGGAATCAACGCTGCACTCTAGAGAATATTACCTTTTCTACCTCTTGAAGCATATTTACCCAGGTACAGGACCTATCCAATACAGTATCCTTCTTATTACTATTATTCAGTAATGTACTGGAAGTGCTAGCCAGAACAATAAGGCAAGAAAGGGTAATGAAGGGTATTCAAAGTGCAAAACAAGAAGTAAAATAATTCAATTTGCAGATGACATGATCCTATACATAGAAAATCCCAGAGATGGCACAAGAAACCTAACTGATCTAATATAAGAATTAAGCAATGTGGCAGCGTACATGATCAACACAAAAATCAGCTGGGTCATTTACACTTACAGGAGAACTATGAAAAGGAAATTAAAAAATTTTTTTACAATAGCCCATAAAAATATTAAGATACCTAAGAGTAAACATAACTCCAAATGAAAAGAAATAGCTGCAAACATCCATTAATAATTGGAACATGGAATATATGAAGTATGAACCTAGGAAAATTAGAAATGGTAAAAAAAATGAAATGGAATGCATAAATATCGATAGCCTTGGCATTAGTGAGCTGAAATTGACTGGTACTGACCATTTTGAATCAAAGTCATACGGTCTACTATGCTGGGAAGGACAAATTCAAAGGGAATGACACTACATTCATTGTTGAAAAGAACATTTCAAGATCTATCCTGAAGTACAGTGTTATCAATAATAGCATAATACTCATACACCTACAAGGAAGACCAGTTAACACGATTATTATTAAAACTTACGCACCAACCACTAAGGCCAAAGACAAAGAAACTGAAGATTTTTTTTACCAACTTCTGCAGTCTGAAACTGATCAAATATGCAATCAACATACATTGATAATTACTGGAGACTGGAATGCAAAAGCTAGAAACAAAGAAGAATAGTCATTGGAAAACATGACCTTGGTGACAGAAATGATGCTGGAGATTGCATGATAGAATTTTGCAAGACCACTGACTTCATTACAAATATATTTTTCAACAGCATAAACATAGACTATATACACTGACCAAGCCAGATGGAATTCACAAGAATCAAACTGACTGCATCTGTGGAAAGGGATGATGGAAAAGCTCAGTATCATCAGTCAGAACAAGGCCAGAAGGTGACTGTGGAACAGAGTATCAATTGCTCACATACAAATTCAAGTTGAAGCTGAAGAAAATTAAAACACAGTCAAGAAATCAAAAAAAACATTGCACTGGGCAAATGTGCTGCAAAAGACCTCTTTAAAGTGTTAAAAATCAAAGATGTCATTTTAAAGACCAAATTGAGCCTGACCCTACCACAGTGTTTTCAATAACCTTATATTCATGCAAAAGCTGGACAACGAATAAGGAAGACCAAAGGATAATTGTCACTTTTGGATTATGGTGCTGGTGAAGAATATTGAATATAGCATCAACTGTCAAAAGAACAAACAAATCTATCTTGGAAAAAGTATAGCCAGAATGTTCCTTAGAAGAACATTCTTTGGACATGGTATCAAGAGGGATCAGTCTCTAGAGAAGGACATTATTCTCAGTAGATGGTTAGTAAAAAAGAAGCTGATGGACTGACACAGTGGTTGCAACAATGGGCTCAAGCATAACAACAATTATGAGGATGGCGCAGGACCAGGCAGTGTTTTGTTCTGTTGTACATAGGGTCACTATGACTCAGAACCAACAAACCTACTCAGGGATGTGAAAGAGTTATATAAATAAAAACTATAAAACACTACTATAAGTGACTAAAACAGATGTACATCAATGGAAGGACATACCATACTCAACAGACTGGAAAACTTAATATTATGAAAACAATCTAGATACAGTGCAATCCTGATTCATATTCCACTAACAATCTTTACTGAAATAAAAAACTAATCAACAACCTTATAAGGAAAGAGGCCACAAGTAGCCAAAGCAATGTTGAAGAAGAACAAAGCTGGAAGCCTTACACTTCTTGATCTCAAAACATATGATAAAGCTACAGCAATCAGAATGGTCTAGTGTTTGTTCTATGACAGATACATAGACAAGTGGAATAGAACTGAGAAGCTAGAAATGATGATACAATTGGTCTCTATTTATGCAGAGAAAGAGATAAAAGAAAACTCAAGACTCCAAAAACTAGCCTACAGAACTGTCTACATAAACAACTGCCACATATGCCTTGAGACCAGAAGAAATAGATAGTGCCCAGCTACCACTCAAGTAAATAATCCAAGAGGCTGAATTATATGAAGAATGAGGAGTCAGGACTGGAGGAAAACACAGTAACAACCTGCATCATGCAGATGACAAAACCTTGTGTGCTGGAAGTGAAGAGAATTTGAAACACTGATGAAAATCAAAGACCACAGCTTTCAGTATGGGTTGCACCTCAACATCAAGAAAACAAAAATCCTCATAACTGGACCAGTAAGCAACATGATAATAAATGGAGAAAAGATTGAGCTTATCAAGGATTTATTTTATGTGGTTCCACAATCAATACTCATGGAAGCAGCAGTCAAGAAATCAAAAGATACATTGCATTAGGAGAATCACTGAAAAGTACAGACGTCCATCCTGAATGGAGAGAGACTGAAAGAATTCCCCCCTGAAAATGGGAACCCAACACGGATGCCCGCTGTCACCACTTCTATTCAACATTGTGCTAGAAGTTCGGGCCAGAGCAATCAGACAAGACAAAGAAATGACGGGCATCCACCTTGGCAAAGAAGAAGTAAAAACATCCCTATTTGCAGATGATATGGTCATATACACAGAGAACTCTAAAACAAATAAACTGCTGGAACTAATAAAAGAGTAGGATTCCTTTACACTGACAAAGAGAACATCAAAGAGGAAATCACCAAATCAATACCATTTATAATAGTCCCTAAGAAGATGAAATACCTAGGGATAAATCTAACCAGAGAAATAAGAGACCTAGACAGAGACATTACAAGACCTTGTTCCAAGGAACCAAAAGAGACTTACAAAAATGTAGAAAACTACCCTGGTCATGTATAAACCAAACCAAACCCACTGCTCATGGACAGGAAGACTTAATATTGTGAAAATGTATTTTACCCAAAGTGATCTACATGTACAATGCAAACCCTATACAAATTCAGTGTCATTTTTTTTAATGAGATGGAGAAACAAATCACCAACTTTGTTTGGAAAGGGAAAAAACCTCAGATTACTGAAGCACTACTGAAGAACAGGAACACAGTGGGAGGCCTCACACTACCCAACCTTAGAACCTCCCACACTGCCACAATAATCAAAACAGTCTGGTACTAGTATAAAAACAAACACACAGACCAAAAGAACAGAATGGAGATCCCAGAAATATCACCATCCTCCTATGAACAGTTGATATTTGACACAGGCCCAAAGGTTGTAAACTGGGGTAAAAACAATCTCTTCAACAAATGGTGTTGGCAAAATTGGCTATCCATCTGCAAAAAACTGAAACACCCAAAACTCATACCTTACACAAAAACTAACTCAAAATGGATCCAAGACCTAAATATCAAGCCTAAGATGATAAAGATCACACAAGAAAAAATAGAGTTAACAATGGAAGTTCTAATACATGGTTTAGACAGCCTACAAAACCTGACAAACCATGCACAAATAACTGAAAATTGATAAATGGCAACTACTAAGAAGTTATGCTCACCTAAAGACTTTAAAGACTGTCTACAGAATGGGAAAAAATATTTGGCACCTACATGTCTGACGTCTGATACCCATAGTCTAAAGGTTCTACAAAATATCAACAACAGAAAGGTCAATAACCCAATTAAGCAATGGGCAAAGGAGATGGACAGACACCTCACCAAAGAAGACATCCAGGAAGCCAAAAGACACATGAGGAAATGCTCATGATCATTAGCCATTAGAGAAATACAAATCAAAACTACAGTGAGATACCATCTTACTCCAATGAGGTTGGCAATAGTCCAAAGAATGCAAAACAACAAATGCCAGAGAGGCTGCAGAGAGATTAGAACTCTCCTGCACTGCTGGTGGGAATGCAAAATGGTACAACCTCTTTGGAAAGCAATTTGACACTTTCTTAAAAAGCTAAAAGTATCATACAATCCAGCAATCCCACTTCTCAGAATATATTCTACAGAAATAAAGGTAGTCACATGAACAGATAAATGCACATGAATGTTTATTTCAGCACTGTCCACAACAGCAAAAAGATGGAATCAATATAAGTGCCCATCAGCAGATGACTGGATAAACAAACTATGGTAGGTATACTCAATGGAACATTATGCAATGATAAAGAACAGTGATGATTTTAGGAAGCATCTCATCTCATAACCTGGTTTCAACTAGTAGACATTACACTGAGTGAAATCAGTTAGCTGCAAAACGACAAGTATTGTATGAGACCTCTGCTATAAGTACTTAAAAATAGATTTATATACAGAAGACTCTTTTGACTGTTACAAGCATGGGGGAGGAGGGAGGGGGTGGTCAGAGATTAGATAGCTGATAGGAATTTGGTTAGGTGAAGGGAGTGACAGCATGCAGTACAGAGCAAATCAACATAACTGGACTATACCATAAACTGAAAGGTTTTCTAAACTCAACCCAATATTTCAAAAGATAGAGTATCAGGGACAAGGGTCTGGAGGCCATGTTTTCAGGAGTCATCGAGGTCAAGTGGTATAACTAGCCTTTTGCTAGGAGAGCCTTCTGCTCCCCATATTGGTGAGTGGCACCTGGGGTCTTATAAGCTAACAAACTGCCATCTGAGGTACACCAAACAGTCCCGACCCATCTGGAATAGATGATGATTGAGAACAAAAAGACACTGAGGATAAAAGGGCCTAGGATACAGAAGGATGCATATGAATGGGAGACTGTTTCAATACGAGACCAGAAGAACCAGACGGTGGCCAGACACCACCAAAGACAGCCATGATGGGGGACACAGTGTAGAGTGCCTGAGGCAACACGAGAAAAAAAGGTATGCAGTTCAAGAACTCTACTAAAAGGCTAGAACTAATGGTCTGACAGGCTGGAAGGTCCCCTGGAACATGGCCCCTACACATGCTGCTGGCCCTGACCAGAAATGAGTACTGAGGTCAACTCTTCAGACAAGAATGGACTGTACTCGGGCACACAGTGTGACCATATGGTGTGTGTAATTTATTGTTTTATACATTTACAGCAAGCTATCCTACTGGTTTCTTTCTAGACGGGAGAGAAGAAGGTGGAGAGCAGGGGACAGGTGCTCATTAAGAGGATGTTAGAAGTACAGAGTGAAAAGGAGAAATATGCTGTCACTGGGTGGGGAAAGCAGATGGAGCTGCAGAAAGGCAGGCATGCAAAATTGACCTGGATTGTATACTTTCACTTAATCACAGTAAATAAACAGATAAAGTACAGAAGTCACCTTGAAAACTAAGGGGCGCCTGACTCAAGCCATGGTATTTTTCTCTCTCTCTCTTTTTTTTTTTTTTGCCATGGTATTTTCAATTGCATCATAAACATGCGAAAGCTGGACAGACGAAGGAAGACAGACGAAGAACTGATGCCTTTGGATTGTGGTGTTGGATAAGATTATGGAAAGTACCATGAACTGCCAAAAGAACAAACAGATCTGTTGTAGAAGAAGTACAATCAGAGTTATCCTTGGAAGCAAGGACAGTGAGACTGGCATCTTATATACTTTGGACATGCTGTCAGGACGGATCAATCCCTAGAGAAGGACATCATGCTTAGTAAAGGAGAGGGCCAGTGAAAGCAAGGAAGACCCTCAACAAGATGGACAGAAACAGTAGCTGCAACAATAGGCTTAAGCATAAAAGCAATTGTCAGCATGGCACAGGACATGGCAGTGTTTGTTCTGTTGTGTATAAGGGTGCTGTGAGTTGGAACCAACTCGATGGCACCTAACAATAACAACCACCGCTACCACTACCAGTCATTTTGATCAGGGCCACGACAGATAGAAAAAGGTGGAACGGAACCTCAAATTCTTAAAAAATCCAGACCTACTTAGACTAGATCATCTCTGAGACTACTGCCCTAAAATACTCTTTAAACCTTAAACCAAAACTATTCTCAAGTCACCTTTTAGCTAAAAAAGAGACTGGCCCACAAAATAATGGATATCATTTAAAAGTACTGTACTTTTTTTTTAACAAACATTTACATGAAAATAAATAAATGATCCACAAGTACTCTCAAACAAAGATGAGACATAAGGGTGCAGGGAAACTAGATTACCGGAAATGAAACTACCAGAATGAAAATGCTTACACACTGTGATGAATGTAACCAAGGTCACTAAACAATTTGTGTAGAGACTGTTGAACAAGAACCTAACCTGCTGTGTAAACTTTCACCAAAAACACAATAAAATATTATTTAAAAGAAAACAGCAATGGCAGACAAGACCTGGCATTATCCTAATAGTATGGCCTTGGCATTGCTGGATGTGGGTCAGACATTCAGAGACAAAATGTCATCCGGAGAATACAAACCGCTTGGGGTCAGAACAAAAGCAAGGCCACTCCACAGTGAGCTGTGAGCAGATAAACAAAGCCCCCCCAAAACACCAACCAACTTCTATCCTGGTCAACACGGCCGACTGCTGCACATTTCCAGTAACAGCTATCTATGATGTTGGAAAAAGGACAGAATGTCCATGAGTCACCATCAACTGGTTGCTGTTGACAGCCACTCATGGAACTTTGGTATTTTTTTTCAAACACTGTAGATACAAACTATTCAGATCATAGTCATGGAATTACCTGCCTTTCCTGATTGCTTCCAAACCATTAAAGAGCCCTAATTTGTTGTACCCTCCCCAAGCTGGCCAAACGCATTCTCAAATTGTAGAAAACCTTCCTACTAAGAGACTGAAGGTCACCTCAAGGCATGTGCTTTTTGCCTTTGCAATGAGTCAGGAGTCTCAAATTTGTCAACAGCAGGTGTGTTTCTGGAGTTCACTGCTGCTGGACACTGGCATGAGTAATTATGGGAGCAATAAATGAATTAAAAACACATCAGAAAGAAAAATGTGAAAAGGAGTATTATCTATCACCCCAGAAAACAATAAAAACAGAAATAATCACAAAGATGGATTTAACAATCCATTATCAGAATAGAATATTTTGACATACCATCTTGTTAGAGTTAGAGATTAAAACCCCAGTGCTTTTGAGTTGATTCCAACTCATGGCAACCCTATAAGATGGAGTAAAATTGCTCCAGAGTTTCCAAGGAGAGCCTGATGGATTCGAGCTGCCAATCTTTTGGTTAGTAGAAGTAGCACTTTACCACTACACTGCCAGGAAGACACATAATTAATTAGTACTCCACCAGTTATCAGGTCACTTCTAGTCACCCCCTCCACCACATCACTTACTTCCTCTAAGTTGTTCTATAGACTTTCTAGAGATGCTCAGAGAAATTCAGATCTAACTGGTTCAGAATGGTCAGGAATGCACAGAACCAACCAATATGACTGACAAGAGAACCCTGGGCCACCACATGTGCTCAGTAACACAACAGAACTCATCTCAAGGAAAGAAAAAACTCATGTCAAGAAAGGCAAATCAACATACATCATCAGCAGTAGCCAAGTCCATTTCAAAAGTCAAGATTCTGTCAACCCCTTCCATGCCAACTCTTGTCTTGAAATAATCAGTAGAAACTGTGAATACTTACAACTTTGTGATCCTGCCCACTGCCTTAATTCACCCCTAAATGAATGTGTATAAAACTGCAATTGCTCACGCAGATCTGGGAACTCAATCTGAGGTCAAAACTGCCAAGTTCCCACTTGTTAGTCTGTAAAATAGACTTTTCCTCTCAAAACTAGTGTCTGAGAGTTTGACTTCTTGCATGCTGGACACAGACCACGTGGTCTGGTTTCAATTTCAGTTAATGAAACATAAAGCATAATAATGGCATTTGTAACTACAAAACCGATTTGGACACTTAGGTAAGATTTTCTAGGAAACACATAAAGAACTATGTCTGACAAAAAATGCTGATAGTTTTGTATCATACACACACAAAAGTAAAAGGAATTAAACACTAAACCAAAAAACCAAACCCACTGCCATTGATTCCAACTCATAGCAATCCTATAGGACAGAGTAGAACTGACCCATAGAGTTTCCAAGGAGCAGCTACCTGGTAGATCCTTTTGGCTAGCAGCCACAGCATAGATAACCACTGTGCCATCACAATTTCCAATACTAGGTAATCACATATAAAACATGAAAGTAACTAAATATGGTGGATTAACTGTTTACAGATGGCATTCAGTTGTACTGAAAACTCCCAGGGTCTGCCAGACATATTTCAATTAGGCAAATATCAGAAACAATCAACTCATGGTCTGTGCTGCCTCTTAAAAAGGTCATCAAAAAAACTTTCCTGTGTTTTCAGCAGCAGCATTAAATGTCATGGTGGAATTGGGGACTTGAGCTACTATTGCAGGAACAGAGATCACATAACATGAAAGAGTTGGAGATGAAGGGGTTCAGAGCATAAGAGAAGATGATTCACTCCAATAGTCTGATGTGATGTGTGTCTAAGTACCAAAGAGGTCCGTGACACAGTGAACTTCTGGAACAGCCAGTGGAAGCTGCAGCCGAGGTAACTAAAATCAAACATGGTGTAGTCTGTGCTGCTCTTGAGTGACAAAGCCAGAAGTCAAAGATAAGCTATCACCTAGACTACTGTTCCTACACACCTCTCTCTCCTGATGGCCTAGTAGGGATAGGAATGGCCTGTTCACATCCTCCTCCCAACACTCACTCATGCACCTTCCTTTTCTTGTGAACTTGAACTCAGAATTACAAACAGAAGAGATTCTGGGATACCCAATTTCCAACTTTATTCATGATAATAGTTGTGATGAAAGAGTTCCTTTATGTGGCCTTTTTGGCTTGAGAGTTTTTTCCCCTACCCCAAACCAAACCCACTGCTGTCAAGTTGATTCCGAATCACAGCGACTCTATAGGACAGAGTAAAATGGCCCCATGGAATTTCCAAGGAGTGCCTGGTGGATTCTAACTGCTGACCTTTTGGTTCACAGACACAGCACTTAACCACTATGCAACCAGGTTTTCCACTAAGCCCTGAGGAGTTACAGTGGACCTAGTTTTCCACCCCACAGGGTATTTTACTTTTACCCAGGTTTATTGACATTACCTGTGATCACTATGTATGTACCTTGGTTAACAGACTGTACATAAGGCACGTTGTAGCCCAGCCTTGCCATCTATTCAAAGAAAGTGTCTGTGGCTTACAGAGAAAGGATTGGTCAGTCTGTGGCCCCCACAGGAGAAACCATGTCTTGACACTGACAGGAAGTTTTGTGCATATAAAGCAAGCCCCACAGAGATCTTTATAGAGACAGAAAGAAGCAGGAAGAGAGCCAGAAGAAAAGCAAGAGAAGACGCAGAAAGGCAGCAACGACACTCCTAAAAGCACTTTAACACTGAAGACAGCAAGAGACCTATGGGCAGAGGTGGTGGCAACAGATGGCATGCCCTGTCCTCAGGTGGCTAAGAGGAAGTCTATATGGTCAAGAGAAGCAAAGAGTACTATGCTGCACTAAGAACTGAGCTGATCTGAATGCTTCCTGATCCTGATCTTGAGTTGTAGCTTGCTGATACTGAGCCCAAGTTGTACCCTCTTCCTTAATCAACCACTTCGTTGTAAGTATATTCTGCAAATCACGTGTGGCCACTGTAACAGATTATCAAAGCCAGCAAAATAGTAGTCTGTGCCATGGGATAGCTAGCTAGCGTCAGAACAGAACTGGTAAGGGTCAGGGAGTGGAGATCTATCTTCACTTCATGGGACTCAGCTTTGTGCTGATGGTGATTCTCATCAATCCCCTTGTGAAGTTAGGAAGGTATTAATGGTATTACTACTACTATTACACTCACCCTTTTACAACAGTGAAATTCAGCAAAACCAACCGTACCCTACATTTATCTTTATTCTACAAAGGCTCTCAACTAGGTGTAATGTGTTAGATTTCCAAGCTAGGTCAAGGACAGTGTGAAGCTCAAAATATGAACATAACTCAGACAAAGCTGTCCTCTTACAGCATCTTCTACCAATTTCTAACTTGTTATAAACATAGTATGTGGTATTAACTAGAAACAAATGTGCAAGGTATGTTTTCTAATACAAAAGAATGAAGGGGAAAGTAGACATCAAGTCAGCCAATTCCAGTATCCTAAATAGTAGACCAGAAATTTGAACAATATCAAAGTCTCATACTATCATCACTACATATTCGCAACATAATGGAAAGTATCAATCAAAAACTTTGATGCACATTAAAAAAAAAAAAAAAGAATTCTGGGTCCAAAAGACATTCTATATAACTGTACAATTAAAGTTTTATGTAACTATACATACACATACACACACACATATATACACATGAGTACAGCTGAAAAGTTGTATAAAGCAAAAACCAAGCCAGCTGCCATCAAAGCAATTCCAACTTATGGGACCTAATGGATTTCACAATAGAATTGCACTGTATGGGGTTTTAAATGGCTTGTGGAAGTACACTGGGAGCTCTTTTCTGAAGTGCCTCTGAATGGACTGGGATGCCAGCCATGTTAGAAACAAACTAGAAATCAATATACAAGAGATCATATTAAGGATGAGGCACTTACAAAAGCAGTATATCTATAAAAATTAAAAAACCTATTCTTGAGTTTTCATGTACACAAGAGAATTGATATACCTGAAGCTTTTCCCATATTCTTTACAAGGATTTTTATTCCAGTGTGTTTTCTTGTGTATACAAGGTTTTCAAGGTAAATGAGGGCTTTCCAACATGCCTTGTATTAAGGTTTCTCTCCAGTGTGCTTTCTCAGATGTTCTTTAAGAGATTCAGGATACTTGTAGGCTTTCCCACACTGCTTGCATTCATAGGGTTTTTCGCCAGAGTGCATTCTCATGTGTAATCGTAGGGAGTTACGCCAAGGGAAGGCTTTCCCACATTCCTTACATTCAAAGGGTTTCTCTCCAGAGTGCATTCTCATATGTTGTCTTAGGGAAGCAAACCAAGGGAAGGTTTTCCCACATTGCTTACATTCATAGGGTTTCTCTCCAGTGTGTGTACTCATGTGTTGTCGAAGGTTTGCAGACATACTGTAGACTTTTCCACATTCCTTACATTCATAGGGTTTCTCACCACTATGCATCTTCACATGTATTCGAAAGTATTTGGGACAACGGAAACCTTTTCCACATTGCTTACATTCATAAGGTTTCTGTTCACTGTGTGTTTTCTCATGCCCATGAAGGGCAGAGTAACAAGTGAAGGCTTTTCCACACTGCTTACATTTATAGGGTTTCTCTCCAGTGTGCGTTCTCTCATGTTCTTGAAGTGATGAGTAAAAAGTGAAGGCTCTCCAACAGTACTTACATTCATAAGGTTTTTCTCCAGTGTGCATTCTCACGTGTTCTCGAAAGTATGTGGGGCAACTGAAGGCTTTCCCACATTCCTTACATTCATAGGGTTTTTCTCCACTGTGCCGTCTTAAATGTAGTTTAAGAGACGAGGAATGCATGAAAGTTTTCTCACATTGGTTACACTCATAGGGTTTCTCATCAGAGTGTGTTTTCATATGTGCTTGCAAGGAGTTGGGCCAATTGAAGGCTTTCCCACACTGTTTACATTCAAAGGGTTTCTCACCAGTGTGTGTTCTTACATGGCTTTCAAGGTATGAGAGAACCATGAAGCCTTTCCCACACTGCTTACATTCATAAGGTTTCTCGCCACTGTGCATTTTCACATGTTTTTGAAAGTATTTCGGACAAATGAAAACTTTGCCACATTGCTTACATTCATTGGGTTTCTCTCCATTGTGTATTTTCACATGTTGTTGAAAATATCTGGGACAACTGAAACCTTTGCCACATTGCTTGCATTCGTAAGTTTTCTGTTCACTGTGCGTTTTCTCATGTCCATGAAGGGAGGAATAACAACTAAAAACTTTCCCACACTTTTTACATTCATAAGGTTTCTCTCCACTGTGATGTCTTAAATGTAGTTTAAGAGAGGAGAAATGCATAAAGGTTTTCCCAGATACTTCACATGAAGGGATTTTCTGTCCTCTGTGACCGCTCACATGCTCCCTAAAGATGAGAAGTGAAATGATTAGTATGACTACATATTTTCCATTCTCATTGAATGAAGATATTTTCTACAGTTTCTAAATTGTTTGAAAGTGGCACAATCTGAAAACTTGGCTAACAGCTTGACTAAATCCATTACTTTCACATTGCTTCTTACTATGTGATTTCCTGATCACTGTTTCCAAGTGAACTATATTTCAGACTCAGACCCTCATATCTACATGCACATTTATGAAGTGCTGTCTTCTGAAAACCCTGGGTACATAATTGTTTAGCTACCTTTATACTTTTTCTTTAATTTCAAGATAGTCTACCATTCTGCTGAGACACTCCTTCCTCTGTGTAAATGTCACATACCTTGGAAGTTTCTTCTGGATTTGAGGCTGATCTTCAATGTTATGAAATGTTCCCTTTTCTCCCAAATCAGACAAGGAATCCTTTCTCATGAAAGTTTTTATGTTCTCATCACTAGAGATTTCATTCCCAAATATATTCTTCTGAGGACTTGATCCAGTGGTTTTAACTTGAATGCACCAACCTGCAAAAATTAGTAACACAATATAGTTTCTTGGGAATACATAAAGAAAAATATTTATGGATTTCTTTTCATATACTGATGAAAAATACTAAAGAATTTTAGAGGGAATTATGGACACGTGAACAAAGGAAGATTCTGAGAACTTGGACAAAAACAGGCAACATGGATCAAAATGGCAACCTACCCACTAGAAAGCCAGGTGCTATAAAATCATCCTCATTGTGTCACAGTAGAAATGTGATACATGGAGTTTTCAATGGCTGAATTTTTGGAAGTACATCCTGGCTATCACCAAGATGTTCTTCCAAGGCACCTCTGAGTAGACTCAAATCTCCAGTCTTAGCAGTCAAGTCATTAACAGTTTGTGTTACCCAAGGACATCATCTAATAAGAAATATTATACTTCCAAAAAGATGGAAAGTAGTATTGATATAGAGAGGATATCATCAGAGAGCAAAGTAAGGAGGAAATAAGCAAAATGCACATACTCAAATCCTGTCTTTAAAGAAGAAATAGGAAGTCCCTCCCTTAGAAGAAGAACAGTATCAGGACAGGTAAAAAGTGGAAGAAGAAAGCCAACATAAACGACAAAGTACTTTCTACTAGAGATCTTTGGGAACAATTACTCCCCCAATTAACTACCTTTCTCAAAAGCTAATTTATTTTTCTAATTTGTACTTCCATATATAATCCTGTTAATAAAAATTCTCTTCATTCTTAACGGTCTTGCCTTCCTGGTGATCATGAGCACAGATGTCCCAGATGAGTCCTCCCTCCATTATCCCCAGGTCCCACGTGAGAATGTGTGGCTGACACTCTGTTAATGGAATGAAGTTCATGATCAGGGAGGACTATCAAAGGCAATAAATATTTCCATGAGATGGACAAATACTTTGGACTTCATGGTGCCTGAAGATGGATAAGAGTAGGTTCAACTGCAGCAAAAATACTCTGCTAAATGTGGATTAGTCACAGCATAAGTCACAAGGGTAACTATAAAGCTTTCTTCTGTGTGCCATAGGAGACTATGCCTAAACTTAGAAACTTAGGAAACCTTCAACTTGTAACGAAAAAAAAATAAAAAAATCAATTTAATGGATAAAATTGTTATCATGGAAAAGCTCTCTGACCTCAAGTTCAAGAATCTGGGACTGTCTGTCTTTTCTCCAACACATTCCCATTCCTCAGCCCAAATAAAAAAGGACTACCAGGGAGATATTTGTTCTAGAAAAGATAAGAGAAGGAATAGTGTCATCCTTACCTACTGAGGCCAAATTCCAGAAGGTTTCCAGCATCACATCTTTGTAGAGATTCCTCTGAGAAGCACTCAGCAAAGCCCACTCTGCTTGGGTGAAGTTCACAACCACATCCTCAAAGACCACTGAGTCCTACAAGAGCCCACATATTGTTTCAGCAAAGTACCATCTTCCCTGTGTGTACAGGAGGATGGGGGAGGCTGCCAGCCTGGAGTACTGGACTTATTCACAGGGTTCTGAACCACATAACACTGGCATTCTTGTGGTAGATGCTGATCACTAATGCAATAAAATACAATACGTTCAGTGATGGTTAAGCATTTTATACAGATTAATTCAGATACTCTTCAGTAGATCCTGTATGATAGACATCTAATTACTACGCTCAGTTCTTTTTCATGAAAGTTAATTTCAGGAAGCTACCAGAGATGACAAGGTTATTCAAACTGACACTATCTGACTCAGAAGCCATGCTCTTACTTAATTTTTTTTATTGTGATTTAATGAAAGTTTATAATACAATTCAAATTTGCATGCCTCGCTGTCTGCAGCTCCCTCTGCTCTCCTTGCCTGGTGACAACACACTCCTCCCTACCGTTCCATACATGTCACATCCTCTTAACAATCTGCTGTTCCCTCCTCTCCACTCTCTCCACTTCTGTCTAGTAAGAGGCTAGTAGGACAACATCCTACAGATGCATAGAACCATAAAGTGCACACATGATATGGTCACTCTGTGTCTCTGAGTCCAATCCACTCCTATTCGAAGAGTTGACCTTAGTAATGATCTATGATCAGGAGCAGCAGCAGGTCTAAGAGCCATACTCCCAGAGGAACTCCCAGGACTTCAGACCATCAATTGCGATCTTTTAGTGAAGTTCTTAGAGTGCACCCTGTTTTTTCTCAGGTTGCCTTAATTCTAATTTTTGAGCATTTCCACGTGCCAGGTGCTCCAGGCTCCAGGCTGTCAAACATTTTCTGCAAAGAAGCCGAAGAGTAAAATTTTAAGCTTTGCAACCCTAAGGTCTCTGTTGTAACTACTTACTGCTGCCAGCATTCTGACAAAAGCTGGTGGAGGGCTGGGTATGGCATTATAGGTTTGGCATACACTGATTCTAACCCTGGAGAAACCTCGGTAAAGTAGAGGGTCAGCAAAAACGAAGACTGTCAATAAGATGGACTGACATGGTGACTGCAACAATGGGCTCCAGCCTACCTGCTATTGTGAAGATACAGCAGGACCAAGTAATGCTTTGTTCTGTTACATTCAGGGTTGCTGTGAGTTGGAACTAACTCCAAGGCACCTAACCACGCTGACCTTTGCTCTACTCTCTAATGAATTAGGCTGAAAAGTAATTAGTCTTGTACAGGTATAAAAAATAGTATAATCTTTGTCCTTATGGTGCTTATATATTTGTGGGCAAACAGAGAGGCACACAAAAAGGTAAAATATGTTTTTGAATCTGAAGTCAGGTCAGTGGAGGAAATTATATCATCACAAGAGACAAAGTGCATCTCTGTGGAGAATAGGAATCTTAGAGAGTAAGCATGGAATCAATAATTTCTTAATACTTGATATCGAAGTGTGTCATAAATAATACTGTAGTTGACAAATGATTTGCACTGGAAATGGGAGGATTTCCCACATAAAACTATTTGATTCCTCATGGCTGGGACAAAGCAACCTGTAGATTAAGACCTGGACACTGGGGCTCCAAAGCATTCAGAGACCACCTGTTTAAAAGTTACACGTCTAGCCAAAAAACACATGCGGACATATTCACGATCTTTAGTTATTAAAGAAATTCACATCAAGACAACAATGAGATACCATCTAACCCCAACAAGATTGGCCATGATCCAAAAAACACAAAACAACAAATGCTGGAGAGGCTGTGGAGAAAGTGGAACCCTCCTACACTGTTGGTGGGGTTGCAAAATGGTCCAGCCTCTTTGGAAAGCAATCTGGCGCTTCCTAAAAAAAAACGGATATTGATATACCATTTGACCCAGTAATTCCACTACTTGGAATATATCCTACAGAATCAAGGCCTTTCACACCAACGGACACATGCACCAGAATGTTTATCACAGCACAGTCCACGATAGCAAAAAGATGGAATCAACCCAGATGCCCAACAACAGAAGAATGGATAGGTAAACTATGGTACATATACTCAATGGAGCACTATGCAATGATAAAGAATAACGATGACTCCAGGAAACATCTCATAACCTGGTTTCAACTGGAAGACATTATGTTGAGTGAAAGTAGTCAGCGACAAAAGGACAAATATTGTATGAGGCCTCTACGATAAGATCTCAAAAACAGACTTGTATATAGAAGAAAAGACTCTTTGACAGCTGCAAGGGAGGGGAGGGAGGGTGATGGGGGGAGGGCTTAGATTAGATAGTTACTAGAAATCTGATTGGGAGAAATCGGTGACAGCACACATTAGAAACAAGAACAACATTAAGTGGACTTCAGCATAACTTGAGTACTCCTTCCATCTTAACCTAATATTGCAAGGATAGAGTAGCTGGGGGGGGCAGGAGACCATGCTCTTAGGCGAAATCGAGGCCAATTGGCACAAGTAGCGTTTTGCTAAGAGGGCTCTCTGCACCCCACATTATGAGTGGCTTCTGGGGTCTTAAAAGCTGCCAAGTTGCCATCCGAGGACACAGCAAATGGTCCCAACTCAGCAGGAATGGATGCTCACCGAGGACCAAAATGACATGGGGTAAAGACAACCTAGGAGATAGAGAGACCCACATCAGTGGGTGCCTACATCGACTTGGGACCAGAAGAACTGGATGGTGCCTGGCCACCACCAGTGATAGCCACGATGGAGCTCACAGAGATGAGTCTCACTGGTAACACAAGAATAAAAAGGGGTGCATCCTGAGATCTCCACTAAAAGACCTCAATCGATGGTCCAGCAGTTTCGGGGTTCCCCTGAGAGCATAGCCCCCAGCCCTGATGCTGCCCTTACCCATAAATCATAATGAAGGTCCACTCTTTGGACAGGAATGGATTGGACTTGGCAATGCAGAGTGACCATATATTGGATGCACTTTATAGTTCTATACATCTATAGGATATCATCCTGCTGACCCCTGGCTGGAGGAAGGAGAGTGGGTGGAGAGGAGGGGAAAGGAGGCTGTTGGGAGGATGAGACATGTATGGAGCAGAGAGGAATAGTGTGCTGTCACTGGACAGGGAGAGCAGTGGAAGCTGCATATAGGTGGGCATGTAAATTTATATGGGAATGTACATTTCCACTCAGTCATGTTAAATAAAAAAAAAAAAAGTTACACGTCTTAAGAGTTACCAAACTCAGACTTTGGAATGTGTTAATTAGAGTACGGGAACCTGGTTTGAGTTTGACTCAGTCAACTGAAGCCAAAACCCAAACTAAACCCATTACTATTAAGTTGATTCTGACCCATAGTAACCCTACAGTCAAATCAATCACTAAAAAACCATATCCTAAAGTATTCAGTTAGCATTTCCCACTTTCATATCCTTCCTCCCCAAATGAGATTTTTCATTGACCCAACTGGTCCTTGAGAAGGTATGACCAGAACAGAAGCAAGGACGACTTCCCTCCACCCTTTACCTACTTCTCCTTTTATTCCACCAGTTCATCTGATTCCTTTCCCCTTCCCTTATCCTGATTCTCCCATGCTCAATTCTCTCTTAAAATTAAACTTACTCTGAGCCAAGCATCCCTGCTACTGTAGAATTTAAACCTGGACTCACTTAATCCTAAGAAAGATCAGACTAAATTTACTGAGGTATTTAAAATTTTGTTGGGACTTATGATCCCAACCTTATTTGATCCCCATCAACTAGTTTACATGGTCACAAGGCCAAACGATGTCTGTGGACAGACTAAACACCAGCTGGAATGGCCCTGAGCAAGATCTTAAAGACCCCAGCTCGTTAAAAGGCCCAGGGAAACTGAGCAGTCTTTTAACAGCCATGTCTGAGACCTTCCCTGAAACAACTGACTACACTACTTAGTCCTGGGCAGGAGGAGGATGAAACTGTAGAGAACTGCAGGAACAGAGCAGAAGAAATTTCTAGATGATATTAAAGCATTGGTTAAGTGCTACATGTGCTAACCAAAAGGCCGGCAGTTCAAATCCACCAGGTGCTCCTTGGAAACTCTACAGGGCAGCTCCACTCTGACCTATAAGGTCGGTATGAGTAGGACCTGACTCCATGGCAGTGGGTAGATTCAAGCATTAAAACCCCAGATATAATGGCAGCTTTGTCTGCCCATTATGCAAACAAACTGAAGCCTGAAATGAGACATTTGATTAGAAAAAGTTAGAGTGGGAAGTTACATGTTTAGCTGAACACACTGAAAGGGCCCTAAAAAGCAAAAGAAATGTATAGGCTGATTTTCAGCTCTTCAAATCCAGTAAGCACAACAGCCTACATACCATCAGCTTTCAGAACACAACTTTAAACTCAATCTCATCAATGAGAAAACTTGTTGATATGGCAAAAAGGGATGTTTGGGTGGGGAGTGCAGAGAACTGTCCTGTACTTAGAAAGGAAACTCTAGTAGGGTAGTGGCTAAGTGCTATGGCTGCTAACCAAAAGGTCAGCAGTTTGAATCCACCAGGTGCTCCTTGGAATTTCTACTCTGTCCTATAGAGTCACTATGAGTCAGAGTCGACTCAATGGCAACAGGTTTGTTTTTTTTGGTTTTTACACTTAGAAAGCCCTATGTTTCCCCATGCTGATGAAGCTCTGAAGAAAATACCAGTGGACTGTTTCTTCTATTTCCTTAAATCACCAAGGGGTAACTCAGATCATCCTAGCACGGAATCTTACTCTTCTCATGGTCTCAAGAGTGACTAATGTCCACCTCCGATTCCACTGCTTTAAGCCAACTTCCTCCTCAGAGGGCTACGACCTTATCAGCAGGAAGTATTTCTAATCAAGTGTGAGAAGATCCCCTAGTCAAGTCCCTAATTACTCCAGTTAGGCCATTAACTGAAGACCATACCTATCTTTTAAGAATTTTTCTCCTGCAAACCTTTTAGGGAAAGACTTCCTTTCTCTAAAGAATTGTAAAAGAAATTCCTCCCCAGAGGACAGTGCCTTAGAAATGTCCAGTGACCCCCTCCCTTATGAGTTTACAGCCTCAACTATCTAGTGACCTGTTCATACCAATGACCAGGCAAATTCCTCTACCATGTCAGCCTTGTTGGGGTGAGATGGTATTTTACTGTAGTTCTGATCTGGATTTCTCTAATGGCTAAGGTCAGTTCTACCCTGGCCCCTAGGGTCACCATGAGTCGGATCCGACTCGATGGCACTTGGCTTTGCAATGGCTAAGGATCATGAGCATTTCCTCATGTATGTGCTAGCCACTCAGATGTCTTCTTTAGTGAAGTACCTGCTCATATCCTTTGCCCATTTTTTAACTGGATTATTTGTCTTTTTCTTGTTGAGGTTTTGCAACAATATCTTGTAGATTATGGAGACTAGGTGTTGATTGGATTCGTGGTTGCCAAATTTTTTTTTCCCAGTCTGTAGGTAGACTTTTTACTCTTTTGGAGAAATCTTTGAATGACTATAAATGTTTGAGTTTTAGGAGTTCCTAGTTATCTATTTTCTCTTTTGGTGTTTGTGCACTGTTTGTAATATTTAGTAGCATACAACTATTAAATGTGTAAACTACCCATCAACTTTCAGCCAGTCGTTTAACCTCTTATAACACACTCCTGATATTCACATTTCCACTGAGATGTCCTTACCCTGCCTCTTCCTACCACTCAAAGAGGTGACTCGCCATGGTTGGGTCTCTCTTGTCTCTCAACTTTCCATTCTTCGCTCTTACGCAGAAAGGAAACCCACCTGTCAAATTCTGCTCTCAATTCTCTGTAAATGAGTCACACCTGAGGCCCATGGAAGGCAATGGCCAGCAATGATGCAGAAGTTCACATGACAGAATTTTGCAAAATCAACAACTTCTTCATGGTAGTATCTTTTTTCACCAACATCAACAGCGATTCTACACGTGGTCCACACCAAATGGAATATACAGAAATCAAATGGACTACATCGGTGGAAAAACATGATGGAAAAGCTCAAAATCATGAGTCAGAACAAGGCCAGGGGCCAACTGCAGGACAGACCATCAACTGCTCATGTGCAAGTTCAAAGAGAAAGTGAAGAAAATTAGAAAAAGTCCATGAGAGCCACAAAGTACAACCTTTTGTATATCTCATATGAATTTAGAGACAGTCTCAAGAATAGATATGATGCACTAAATGCTATGAATGAAGACTTTAAGAATTGTGAAAAGGTATTAATGACATCACACATAAAAAAGACAGGAAAGAAAGAAAAGACCAAGATAGATCTCAAAAGAGACTCTGAAACTTGCTCTTGAACATCATGCAGCTAAAGTGAATGGGAGAAATGATAAAGTAAATGAGCTGGCAAGATTTCAAAGAGCCGCTTGAGAAGACAAAGTATTATAACGACAAGTGCAAAGGGCTACAGATAGAAAACCAAAAGGGAAGAACACACTCTGCATTTCTCAAGTTGGAAGAACAGAAGAAAATATTCAAGCCTTGACTTGCAATAGCAAAGATTCTACAGGAAAAATATTAAGCAACACAAGAATTATCAAAAGAAGATGAAAGGAATACGCAGTCATTATACCAAAAAGAATTGGTCGACACTGAACCATTTCAAGAGGTAGCATACAACCAGGAACTGACGGTACAGAAGGAAGAAGTCAAAGCTGCACTGAAGGTACTGGTGAAAACCAAGGCTCCAGGAATTGATGGAATATCAGTTGAGATGTTTCAGTAAATGGATGCAGTGCTGGAAGTGTTCATTTGTCAATGCCAAGAAATTTGGAATATAGCTACTTGGCCAACCAAATGGAAGAGATTCATATTTAAGCCTATTGTCAACAAAGGTGATCCAACTGAATGTGAAAATTATACAACGCTGACAATACTGCACACAAACTTTTGCTAAGATCATTCAAAAGTGACTGCAGCAGTATATTGACAGGGAACTGCCAGAAATTCAAGCCAGATGCAAAAGAGGATGTGGTCCACACCAAATGGAATATACAGGGATGTCATTGCTGTCATTGCTGATATCAGACAGATCATGGTTTAAAGCTGAGAGTACTTGGAAGATGTTTATCTGTCTTTTATTGACTATGTAAAGGCATTCAACCATGTAGATCATAACAAATTATACATAACACCGCAAAGAATTGAAATTCCAGAACATGTAACTGTACTCATGAGAAATCTGTACATGTATCATCTGAACAGAACAGGGGACTGTGCATGGTTTAAAGTCAGGAAACGTGTGCATCATGGCTATATCCTTTCACTGTACCTATGTCAAGCAAATAATCCGAGAAGCTGGACTGACAATTAAGTCCATGAACTTAATTGTCTAAATGCTCCATACTTCATTGCTGAATATCACAATGATCACTTTTAAGGTACCCCCCTTGGGAATCTATGCTGACTCCAGTACCTAGTCCACCCTTCAAAGCAATTTTGGAACTCTTTCTGGAATGGCCATTGTGCACAGTGAAGTTCACACACTTAATTTTATAGTTGTCTGTGAAGGAGTTTTTAGCTAGGAAACAAGTAATTGTATTGGAACACCTGACCCGCTCATCCGATCTGGCCCCCTGTGATTTTTTTTCTTTATCCAAAGATAAAGGAAATGCTGAAAGGAAGACATTTTGATAACATTCAAGACATCAAGGGTAGTATGACAACAGCTCTGATGGCCATTCCAGAAAAAGAGTTCCAAAATCCCTTTGAATGTGGACTAGGCACTGGTGTTGGTGCATAGCTTCTCACAGGGAGTACTTCAAAGGTGACCATAGTGATATTCAGCAACGAGATATGTAGCACTTTTTCTAGGATGAGTTCGCAAACTTAACTGGCAGTCCTCCCATGAAGAACAGGGCTTCAGAATTAGTGGAAGACTCATTAACAACCTGCGTTATGCAGATGACACAACACTGCTTGCTGAAAGTAAAGAGGGCTTAAAACACTTACTGATGAAGAGCAAAGACCACAGCCTTCAGTATGGATTACACCTCAACATAAAGAAAACAAAAGTCTTCACAACTGGACCAAGAAGCAACATCATGATAAATGGAGAAAAGACTAAGGTTGTCAAGGATTTCATTTTACTTGGATCCATAATCAACACTCATGGAAGCAGCAGTTAAGAAATCAAAAGATGCACTGCCTTGGGAAAACCTGCTGCAAAAGACCTCTTTAAACTGTTGAAAAGCAAAGACATCACCTTGAAGACTAAAGTGTGCCTGATCCAAGCCATGGTGTTCTCAATTGCCTCATATGTATGTGAAAGCTGGAGACTGACAGAAGGAAGATAGAAGTGGGACCGATGTCTTTGAATTGTTGTGTTAGAGAAAAATACTGACTATCCCATGGACTCCCAAAAGAAGGAACAGACCTATTTTGGAAGAAGCACAACCAGAGTGCTCCCTGGAAGCAATGATGGTGAGACTATGTTTTATATACTTTGGACATGTTGTCAGGTGGGACCAAACCCTGGAGAAGGATATCATGCTCTGTATAATAGAGGGTCAGCGAAAAAGAGAAAGACCCTCAACAAGATGGACTGACATAGTGAGTGCAACAACGGACTACAGCATAAAAATGATTGTGGGCATGGTGCGGGACCGGGCAGTGATTCGTTCTGTTGTGCCCAAGGTCACTATGGGTCAAAACCGACTTGTCAGCACCTAACAACAATGCCTCTTATGTTGATGTTTATGTGTTCCATTTCATTTTTGACAATTTCCAACTTTCCTAGATTCATACTTTGTACATTCCACATTCTGATTATTAATGGATGCTTGCAGCTGTTTCTTCTCATTTTGAGTCATGCCACATCAGCAAAAGAAGTTCCCCAAAACTTGACCCCACCCAGACAGGTCTCACTCCACCCTATTTTGAGTGCCTTCCAACCTGAAGGGCTCCTCTTTTGAACGTTCTACTGCTCTTCACAAGGTTTTCACTGGCCAATGTTTTCACAAGTAGATCACCAAGTCCTGCTTCCTAGACTGTCTTAGTCTGGGGCATCTGCTAAAACCTGTCTACCAAGGGTGACCCTGCTGGTATTTAAAATACTACTGGCACAGCTTCCAGCATCAGAACAGGCAAACCACCACAGTAACACAAACTGACAGAGGATCCCTTACATAGATGCAAAATTCTTCAACCAAATACTCGCAAACCAAATTCAGTAACATATACAAAGGATCATGACTAAATGGACTAAAAGGATCATGACAAAAGGATCATGACTAAATTGGCATTCATCTCAGTAATAAAAGGTTGGTTCAACATACGAGGTCTGACACTTAACTTCGTGAACTCATCCTAGAAAACGTGCTACATGCCTCAATGCTGAACGTCACTACCGTCACCTTCAAAGTACTCCCTTTGGGAAGCTAAGCATCTATGCCAGTGCCTAGTCTACCCTTCAAAGCCATTTTGGAACCCTTTTTCTGGAATGGCTATCAGAGCTGTCACTGTATTACCCTTGATATCCTGAATGTCATCAAAACATCTTCAATGTTTACTTTATCTTCGGGTAAAGAGAAAAGTCACTGGGGGCCAGATCAGCTGAGGGGAGGATGTTTCAATACAGTTATTTGTTTTCTGGCTAAACATTCCCTCACAGACAACTATACAATTAAGTTGTAAACTTGCCACTGTGCCACTGTGCACAATGGCCATTCCAGAAAGAGTTCCAAAATGGCTTTGAAGGGTAGACTAGACACTGGCATCAATACATAGCTTCTCAAGGGCATACTTCAAAGGTGATTGTGGTGCTGTTCAGCCACGAGGTATGTAGCACTTAGAACAACTAAGTTCATGAACTTAATTGTCAAACCTCATGTATTTGAACCAAACCATAACAAAACACTCTCCCTGCTCACAACGTGGAGAAGTTTCTCCGTCACCCCACAGGGCTTGACTTCTCATCAACGTGGAACTCTCAACCTGCCCTCAGTTTACGGTTCCAACACAAATAAATGCTCAGATGCATAAACGCTTTCTCCAAGAGTCAGACCCAAAGGAGTCACCCTCTCAGTCTCACCTTTGCAGCCTTTTTCAGCCTGCACAAATTATTCTCTTGATTCCACCACCTCTGCACAGACCAAATCTCAACCAAGAGGAAGCGGCTCCAAGGTAACCACAACTACAAGCTCACAGAGGACGAAACACCCCAGCACACCTGCATTGGATCACCCCCTTCAATGCTACACCCAGCACAAATAGCTCCTTCTGGGCTGCTGAGTGGCCAGAGCCACTAACTTTGGGAGGGGTCCTAGAAGACCTGACTGACCCTTGCTGTACCTCCTTTGCAGGCTCAAAGTTGGACTCAGCTTGGAGTCACAGATCTCAGGCCTCTGCTCTCCACCCAAGTGATACAACAGCTTCAGACCTCCACCGATCACTGTTCTATGACAGATACCCCTCAATCCCAGCATCCGAATAAGGACCCAGCAGACTTACTGCTCTTGTCCTGTGTTCAAGGATAAAGCAGGGCTGGAAACTTCTTTTTGTTTTTAATTATCATAAAATTATATATAACATAGTTGCCAACTTAATGGTTTTTCCCCCGTGCAATTCAGCGACTTCAGTTAAGATGAGTCATGTGGTGCAACTACCACCAATATCCTTTGCAAACTAGCTGCTTCCTACACGATGACACTGCCTTTCCTCCCCCTTCTCTTGGTGGTTGTTGCTGTGTACCATGTGACTCCACTCAGAGCAGCTCAGGTGACAGAGTGTAACTGTCCCATAGGGTTTTCTTGGCTGTAATCTTGACGGGAGCAAATACCCAGGTCTTTCTCCCAAGGAGCCATTGGGCAAGTTGGAACTGCCACCCTTTGCTTGGCAGCCCGTTTGGTTTCTATGTCTTTGCTAAGGCACTGTTTAAGGCTTCAAATAACTGCAAAATGCTTATCCTTTTCCAAAAACAGACCTCAATTAACTATCATCCTCATGCTAACAAAATATTTCTAAGTCAATTAACCTAACCCCTTCTCCATTTCACAGGTCACATTTGACAGAATGTGCACGAATCTCTGACACACAGATACTAACAGGAATTGTACGCTAGGTGACACAGATCATCCAGAGGTGGTGGGACCAAACTCAAAAAGGTGTCAACCTGAATCACCCCCGAGCAAATGAGCAAGGGGATGCAGGAACTGGGGCTGTTCTTGGAAAACATACCCAGAGTGTTCCAGGAAGCATGTGACTAAAATGTTCTCAGAAATGGCTTCTGCACTGTTTTCAAGAAATGTATGCAGTTAACCAACATGAATAAAAAGAACTTTCTTCTTTGACAGCCCAAATCCCACACAGTTATAAACTCAGTGCCCTGCACAAGATAGTACTATCTCTATAAATATTTTCAAACTATCTCCTCTTCCACCTCTTTATAAGGCATGAAACTGTGTATTTTTCTGCAATTCTAACGGAAGAGAGAATATTTATTTCCCAAGACACTTCCCCAGTGGCATCCTCCACTGAGCCCCAAAATAACTCCAGTCAGGGCCAAAAGAGAACCAATAGACTGGAGAAACCGACTGGCCTCAGCAATGAGAACCAAAAAGAAAAAAGGAATCATTGTTTTACACTTAGAGGATCTTCTGGCCGGAATAAGAAAAGGCGCCTGGGTGTTGGACAGAACACAGCCAGGGCAATCACAGAAGGGGAGGTGACCAGGTGACCCAGCAAGCTGCTCTGGACCTGCTGTGACTGCACTGAGCTGTGGCCGGCTTTAGCCTGACAGCTCTGAGCAACCCTCCCCTCCCCCATGAAGAGTCCCCCTCTCATCAGCTCATCCAAGAATGGGGTGACCTCCATGAGACTCCAATTCTGTTCCACTGCTGTGTTAAATAAAAGTTAACGGCCCTTTGTGCCAAGCACAACCTTCCCTGAGAACTGGCTGTTCTCCGAAGTGTTCTAATGTCAGGGGCTTGTTTAGAAAAACTAGTGGACTTGAGGGATGTCTCTCAGTCACCACACAGACTCTCCCAATCCTTAAGAGACACATGCCCCTAGAAAGACAGAAACACCCCACGAGACCCTCCCTTCAATGAAAAGCATGCCCGAAACCAGATCACTGTAACTGCCCTACAGAAATCCCCTCAGGGCCAAGAAAAGCCCCCACTGTGACCCTCCCCATGTTCTGGGCGGTTGACCCGAGTGCCATTCAGCTCTCTTCAACAACCCGTGTGACAGCCCCCTAAAAATCTGAGGTACTTGGCGTAACTAAGACAGCAGACACAGGTCTGAAGGAGAATCCACGCTGCTCGGACTCCATTTTGTTCAAAGCTTTTGCTTCTAAAATTTTCCACTCTTGTAAAACTTTAACCACCTTTTAAGCAAACACAGGAGAAGCAAGACTATGGGCCCAAGAGGTGATAAGATATCCCGGAAACGCACTCAGGGGCAGGAGACTCAAGATTCCCTTAAACGTTGTTTTTGAAAGAAGGCTTGTGACAGGCGTAAACCTCAGCCCAGACGCTGACAGATGTGTCTGCACCTCTGGGGGACACACTCCCTCCGCAGCGGGCGGCCCGGGTCTCTACCGACCAGTGTACTCCTCGAGAAAACCCACTCTTCTCTCCCGGTAGAGCCCACGCTTAATTTTAAACTTTGACAAACCCGGGACACAAAAGCCAACCCGACTTCTGGAACTTTTCTGTGGCCTCTGCTCTCGGTGTCCACGTCCCCTCACAGTCCCCAGTGACCACCTCGCTTCAGCGCCCACCTCCCTTCAGCGCCCACCTCCCCGCCCCAGTGACCCTCTCCCCTGCGTGCCTGCCCACCCTTGCAGTCCCCAGTGACTTTCCTCTCACTGTCCACCTCCACTCAGAGGCCCTGATGACCCTCTGTCCTGTGTGTCCCCTCTCCCCCCACAGTTCCGGATGACCCTCTCCCCTCAGTGTCCATCTCCCCTCACAGTCCCTGATGCCCTCTCCTCAGCATGTCCCACCTCCCCTCCCAGTCCCCGGTGACCTTCTCCCCTTGGTGTCCATCTCCCCTCACGGTCCCCGGTTATCCTCTCTCCGACGTGTCCATCTCCCCTCACAGTCTCCACCTCCCCTCAGTCTCCAGTGACCTCGCCCGTCCCCCTATGAAGAGATCCCGCAAGCCCCGAGGTCCCAGTGTCTCCACAGCGCCCGCCTGAGGAAAGTCCCCTTTGCTCTCCGTGCCGGCGCCACCCTGCGCCCAGACCACCAACCCATGAGGAGGTTCCGGCGGCCGGTCCTCTCGTCCTGCTGCCTGTCCCCTCCGAGTGAGGGCCTTCATTCGCGGCCGCGCGCACGGCCGCGTCCAGCTGGTTTGGGTTAGCCCTCCCCTCGCTCGGTCTTGACACCTGGCCTGGCACTCACCATGGCCGGCTTCTGCAGATCTCCTGGTGTCTGGTCCACGGGAACAAGGACTTCCGGAATCACGCGGGGAGATAAAAAACTTTCTATTGTCGTAGGTGCAGAGCAGCGACGTCTGAGCGGGTTTGGGAAACGTCGTCCCGCCCCGCTGCCTGACTGGACACTGCGTTCGATTCCGCCCTGAAGCTGTTGATTGGACAATGCCTCGGGAAGCCCCACCTCTGTGCGGCTGAGTGACGGGGGAAGGAGCACGCGTGTAGAGCGCATGGGAGTGGCTTCCTCTGGGCCCCGCCCCCGAAACGGCCGCAGAGATCTCACGCCCTCCGGCCCCGGCAGAGCCCAGTATCTGCCCCTAGATGCGGATACGCCGCTGTACGAAGGGCACGAAGGGCACTCCAGTCTTGGTTTCCGGGAGACCGATCCTACATCCAAAGCAGAAGTGCCTAGGCCGGGTGAGGACAGGAGGGCCTGGTGTCCCCACGGTCAGGGGCCCGACAGGGCTGCAGGGCCACTTGAGTTCCTGCGCCCCGTTTGTGACGCAGACAGTGAACAGTGAGCGCTCCAGGTGCGATGAAGGTTTGGTCTGCGTCCACGTGGTTGGGTGACTCAGAATGATGCCTAAGGTACCACACCCTCTCACCCAACACAACCCGAGGATTTAGACCAGGAAGCGTAGGGGTTCTCCAGTGCTTGTTAGTCGCCTGAGTCAAGTGTGAACCCTGCAGCCCGGATCAAGGTGCCAGAACTCTTCTCAGACCACCCACAAAGAGTGATGTGTGTTCATCAGCTGTACGTTTTACACTGGAAGGAAATTTACTTTCGATCAGCTTTTTGAGAGTGCCCCTCGTAGGGTTTTAACTCACCCTGCTGAAAATACAGGAAGAGGGTCCCCTTCTTCTGGGTTCTTTCAAGTTCTTAGAAAACTTGTCAATTTCTTCTCCATCTTGTAGAGAAAACTTCCAACACTGCTTTACAATAGAAGCAATTTATAAAGCATTTTAAAAGCAAATTCTTTTGTGGGGTTTAGACTAAGAACAAAATTTGTACTATTTGGATTGGTGGCTAAGTGAATGTCTTAGTTTTTGCTAGTATAACAGCAAAAATGAGGAAAACCCTCAAGGAGAAAGACAGTGTGACTGGACAGTACCTGACACAACATGACAAATACCAAGGAATGGCTTTAACAAACCAGAATCTATTGTCTCACATTCCAGGAGGCTAAAAGGCCAAATTCACAGCTCCAACCAAAGGCTTTCTGTCGGTTTGGGGGAAAAGTCCCTGTCATCAATTGTCCTCTGGTCTAGGAGCTTCTCAGCACAGGGACCCTAAGGCCAAAGGAGATGCTTCACTCTTGGCTCTTCTTACTTGGTGGTATGAGATCACCCTCCTCTCTGCTGGCTTCCCTCTTTCATATCTCAAAACAGATTGACTCAAGATACAACCTAATCCTGTACATGGACTCCTGCCTCATTAACATAACTGCCTCTAATCGTGCTTCAGAAGATTTACAACACGTAGGATAAATACATCAGCTCACAAAATGGTGAACCACCCCACAATGCGGGGACTCACAGCCTTGCCAAGCTGGGACTCATTCAGGAGGGGCACAATTCAATTCATGACAGTAAGGTAAAGAGAACTGAGTTCCAGAAGTAAATTACAGAAATTGCAGAGATTACAACTTAGTCACAGGGTGACATGTCATAAAACTTAAATGTTATTGAGAAGTATCTCTAAGGGAAGTTAGGAACCAGATTATAATGGACAGTGGGCACCAGGCTTCTTTTCAGAATTGCTCATTTAACCAGACTCTGTTTAAGTTACTTGGGGAATTTCAGGTAAGGCCAACTCTAAGGCCTTCTCAAAACACTGTTAACACATCTTGGTCATAAATATTTTCTGGTCTCAGTAGACACAAAATGTACCTATGTCATTATTCTCTTTGCATAGTGCATTGCGTTTACATCTTGACTGGCCCACAAAAAACCCTTCTCGTCTGTTTCCATGGTAGCTGAGCAATGAAGGGAGCTTAACGACTGAGCCTGTGAGCACTCTGGAGTGGCTCAGTGAAGTGGGGAAGCCAGGTAAAAATGCCAGTTTAATTCAGGAACAGCGGAGTTGAATTCAGGCATCTAGTCCTGGTCAAAAAGAGGTTTTTACAAACTTCTTTACAGTCTCCTTGAAAAGTACAGAGGATGTTTCTTCACAGATCTGGGAGCCATTTCTATTCAAATGCCATTACCAAGAAAGATTGTGCCCCTGCCTCCCAGCTTTCTGAAAGGAGGTCAGCATAACTTCAGATATTGTGCCATGAAGATACTAGAAAAGCAGCACTTTTATCTAGAACAGAGGAGTGTTTGTTTTGTGGAAACTGAAACAAGAATACCCTTGTGCATGCAAAGCCTGGCTAACACAGCTGTTGTCTGGTTTCGAAGCCGCCACCTTCAGAGCTCACCAAGCAGTGGTATCTAATTTTGGCTTGGCCCAACTGCCCTAGGCCCTAACCACGGTTTGAATTTGGTGTGGAAATCCTGAATCTTGGCTCAGGCACAGGACCTGAAGAGCTGTGTCCTGAACTTGCCCCTGACCTGAACTTTGAGGGGAGGAAGATGTTTTCCTGTACACAGCAGTGCTGGGGCCTATTTGAGAAGCTCCCTTCCTTTGCTGCATGACTCAGCACCTGGATCTCCATGTGTGGACAGGTAAGGGCTTGGGGTTTCAGATTTCAGGCACCAATCCCAACATTTTGGGGAGTGGAAGACACGAAAGCTCCCCACTCCTGTGCAGCAGGGAGCTCCTAGTCTTTGAGGTGCGAGGCCCCGAGCTGCTCGTTGGTACCAACAACGCATTACCGTTTTCTGTTTCCTTTGCAGCTGGTGGTGTGATATCCATCCTCTTTTGATGAGCAAATAGGACAGGTCAGGAACCCATGGTCAGTTCCAGTTTCACAGGTAAAAGTTTAGTAACTAACTCAACCTCAGTGGTAATAACTAGCCTGTTTCTTTAGATTCATGTGTAAGCAACTGTCCTGAGTCCTTTAGTCCCTACATTCCAGACAGAAAGATGCCTGGCCATTTGAAAACCTGAGTCACCACACTGACCTAGACACCCACGCCATCCCTTCTTAGCAAAACTGACATTCCTACTGAAGAAAGGCCTTCAAGAGACATTTTGGTGACTATCTGAAAGACTGATGAAACGACCCAGAGTTCCTCAGATTTCTTTGTTCCTTGGTCTCTAACAACCCCAATACCGCCCCATTTCTTCAGAACATTCAGTTTATGCTAAAGGCGAAGTATACGACTGACTGATCTGTAGCATTGCTGTAGCTTTGTTCTCAGAAATTCTTTGGTACCTGTTCCCATGCAGCTGTATAGTGGCAGACCCTTTATGTCTTCAGGCTTCGTAGCTGGTGCCTGTAACGCATCACATCCTGCTTTAATGCTTATTCAGTAATAAGACTTCAGTCTTCTGCTGTTGTGAAGAGGTTTTCTGGCTTGGCGGTAGTTATCACTTTTATTAACTTTTTCCTCAACCCCCTAAATGAAATGTAAAATCCTTTATTTCTAAGGTACTTGAATTTTTTCTGACTTTTACACTCTTTCTCTCTCTCTCTCTCTCATAGCTTACAAAAATTTGGGATGGACCTGAAAACTTGAAATACACGGTCAAAGTAGAAAAGCTCATACTCTGTTAGGAGTGAGAACACAGTTTTATTGAGGAATAGCAGTCCAACTTGGGCAAGACAATGTGACAGATGGTCACAAACAGCGTTCCAACACAGGGGGCGGGGGGTATGCTTTCTATACAGAAAGATGGAAGAGTACGTGACCATAATCACAGGTGATTAGGATTACACAGAGCTACAAGACAATAGCAAGGGACAATTTACAAGGTTCAGCTGGTCTATTTTCTAACGCAGACGTCCTGGAGCCAACCCAATGAGCAACTTGGTAAACAATCGAGAGAGGCCTTCTCCTGGGGTGGGGTACAAGAGCCTTCTTTCCAGGCCCTCTTAATAAACACTTCTGACAACATTTCTTCACTAACCACATTCTCGCTGCTTTCACTGTGGGCTAAGAGTGGTTCAAGTGTTTGAAAATGCGACATGTCTCCAGAATCCAAACCACAAGTTATATTTTTAAGAAAGCAGAAATGAGGGCTTTAGCCAAAATTTAAATTCAATAATGAAGTGTGACTCAAACCTGAGTAACTCAATGTGGCCATGACAAGTGCTGCAGCTTTACTGAGGGGTGGTGGTGCAGTGGTTAGGAGCTCAGCTGCGAACCAGAAGGCCAGCAGTGTGAACCCATGCTCCTCGGAAACCTCATGGGGCAGTTATGAGTTGGAATTGACTCGAAGACAACAGGTTACACAGCTCTACACAGACTGGGTCCAAACTGCTAACGCTTAATATGCAGCTCATTTCAGAAATTACCCTCCAGTTTGATATATAATAGAAGTACAAGCTCAAATTATGCCTTGTCATTTTATTGACAAACAGAGGAAAAAAATCATTCTGGCTTGGCTTGCATAAACGTACTGCATTGTAAAGTTTTCATAAAAATTAGCGTTTTAGGGGATTAGAAGGTAGAAAAGTGTCTTTCCATTAACAAGAAACGACTCATTTGATTTCTCAAGTGTAAGGCCCCACACAAGGGGCTCTGCTGTGCAGTGGTCAGGGACCCAGCTGTTAACCTGAAGGTGGGCAGTTAGAACCCACAAGCAGCTCCGCAGGAGAAAAGACCAGCCATCTGCCCCTTCACAGATTACAGTCTTGGAAACTCTATGGGGCACTTCTGCTCTGTCCTACAACCAAAACCAAACTCATTGCTGTCAAGTCAGTTCCAATACCTAGAGACCCCGCAGGTTTCCAAGGCTGTCACCTTTATGAAAGCCGACTGCCACATCTGTCTCCCAGGAAGCAGATGGCAGGTCCCAACTGTCGACCTGGTGGTTAGTAGCTGAGTGCTTAATCATTGCAACACCAGGGATCCCTCCATAAAGACTACAGCCTGGCACACCCTATGGGGCAGTCCTACTGCCACATAGGGTTGCTGTGAGTCAGAACTCAGCAGCACCGAAAAAAACAGACCCACAGCCATCCAGTCCCTCCTAAGTCACAGTGACGCTATAGGACAGAGTAGAACCGCCCATCAGTGTCAAGGAGCGCCCGTGGATGTGAACTGCCAATCTTTTGGTTAGCGGCCACAGTGCTGGACCGCTGCCCCGCCACTAGGGTTCCCTCAGCAGTACCAAGCAGCAGTAACTACAGAAGGGAGACCACTGGATGGATCACAAGTGGCCCCTGCAGCTGAGCCAAACACTGTCACAACCAACAGTAAAGACAGCTCCCATTACCCACACCATGTACTCCGACCGCAGTTCCACCAACTGAGAAATCCACTGCACATCTGGAAGATTAGTTTGTTTTTCCCAAACAGCCAGAGTGAAAAAAGTCACAATAAATAATAGTGTGGGTAATGTTAAAATAAGATTGTAATAAAAATGCCAAGTATCAAAACTTCCCACTGCACATGTGTGACAGGGACCACTTAAAATCCAAACATCAATCACCATCAAGTGGCTTCTGACTCGTGGACCCCGTGTGTGTCAGGAAAGAACTGCACTCCACAGGGTTTTCAGTGGTGGTTTCTCCAAAGCACACTGCCCAGCCTTTAGTCTGAGGCACCTTGGGGTGGGTTTGAATGACCAAGCTTTCAGTTAGTGGCTGAGCACTGAACAACCTGCATCACTTCTCTCCCTCATACACTTCTGCTGAGTCGATTCCGACTCATGGTGACCCTATAGGTCAGAGTAGAACTGCACCATACAGTTTCCAAGGAGCTCCTGGTAGATTTGAACTGCTGATTTTGGGTTGGCAGCTGTAGCACTAACCACTACACCACCAGGGTTTCCAAAGACCACTTGATAAACCTGAACCCAAGCCTGAAACTTGAAGACTGGTGGCCTACCCTAAGAAACGCAAGCTGTCTCATCAACTGCGTCATGGCGACCCCATGTGTCATAGAGTGGAACTGCTCCACGGGGTTTTTTTGGCTGTAGCCCTCACAGAAGCAGGCCAGGGCAGGCCAGTTTTCCACCATGGCGCTGGGTGCATCTGAACCCCCAACTTTTAGGTTAGCGGTCCAGCACAAACCTCCGGCACCACCCAGGAGCTAAGGGCGGCACGCTTCGCAGCCTCACGACTCGGCACTCCCGAGGTCTCCCTTCGCGTGGACCCGCTTGTGCACCGCCAGCGGCGCGTTGTGGCTGAAGGCCTCGCCGCACTGCACACACTTGTGGGGCTTCTCCCTGGAGTGCGTCCGCACGTGCTTCCGGAAGGACGAGGTGTCGATGAAGGCCTTGCCGCACTTGAGACACGGGTAGGGCTTCTCGCCGGTGTGCGTCCGGCTATGCACCACCAGGGAGGAGCTCTGGACGAAGGCTTTGCCGCAGCGGCCGCACCGGTACCGCTTCTCGCCGGTGTGGGTGCGCACGTGCCGCCGGAGGTTGGAGGGGTGCCCGAAGACTCGGCCGCAGTCGCCACACGTGTAGCGCTTCTCGCCCGTGTGCGTGCGCTGGTGCACGCGGAGGTAGGAGCTCCTGCTGAAGGCCTTCTGGCAGTCGGCGCAAGCGTAGCGCTTCTCCCCGGTGTGGATGCGCGCGTGCACGGTGAGGTAGGAGCGCGTGCTGAAGCGCTGCCCGCACTGGCCGCACGTGTACGGCTTCTCCCCTGTGTGGGTCCTCACGTGGGTCTTGAGGGACGACTGGTGGCAGAAGGCGCTTCCGCAGTGGTGACACGCGAAGGGGCTCTCACCAGTGTGGGTGCGCGCATGTCTCCTCAGGGAGGAGAGGTGACGGAAGCCTTTCCCACACTCCTCACATCTGTAGGGTTTCTCACCCAGCGGGTTTCCCGTGCACCACGCCAGGCCCAGGCCCCTCCGAACGGCCTTCCCCAAGTGGCTGTGCTCACAGGGCCTCGTCCTCAAGTGCGCCTGCTGACAGAGGAGGCATGATAACTACAGGCTTTTTCCATTTGTTACCTAGCTCCCTCGGGGGGCAAGCCACTGGCCCTCTACTACTAGCCTAAAGATTGGTATTCAACCCTACCCAGTAGCACCGCAGAAGAAAGCCCTGGCAATTTCCTTCAGTAAAGGTCACAGCCTAGAAAACCCTAGGGAGCAGTTCTACTCTAACATACATGGGGTCACCATGAGGTGGACTCAGCTGGATAGTCTGGTTTTTGGTTCCATTCCATAAGTTCACAGGGGTTCTTGCCAGCAAGCACATGGCTAATACATAGGACATTTATTATTCTGAATGACAGTTTCACAATTCTAGATGGATGTCAATAGCTTCAGAACCCTAGCGGCAGAGAGTTTAAGAGCTTGGCTGCTAACCAAAAGGTTTACTGTTTGAATCCACTAGGCACTCCTTAGAAGCTCTATGGGACAGTTCTACTCTGTCCTGTAGGGTCGCTATAAGTCAGAACTGATGGCAACAGGTCTGGTTGTTTTTGTTTGTTTGATTTTGGTGAATGGATTCTGGGCTGCTCAAGTTTTTTCAGACTGAGGAACATGAAGGCTGTGCCTGAAACTTCCATCATACTCAAGACTATCCCAAGATTTATTATGAAAAGTGGTTTGGGGATCACAGTTTGATTCTTGAATTCTCTTTCAGACACTCACTCAAACAGGAACAGTTGTAAAAATGTTCATTTGTGGGAAGACTTCTGTGTGGAAACAAAGGGTTTCAGGTGGGTTAGGACAGGGTCAGCAAACTATGCAATGCAGGCTAAATCCAGCCTGTTGTATGGTTTTGTAAATAAAGTTTTATTAGAATACAGCCATGTCATTACTAACTGCCTATGGCGACTTTCACATTACAATAGAAGAGCTGAGTATCTGCAACAGACACCACGTGGCCCTCTAAACCTTTACGGAAAAAGCACGCATTAGCTTCTCCCCAGTTGATATTTTATACAGACCTTCTCCTGAGATGTGATTTTTCCCCTGAATAAAAGCCACTCGCCTCATATTTCGTTCCTGGTCCTGGTACTCCTTACCCTAGCCTCCGGTGCTCCCTGACTTCTCTATGTGCAAAGGACCAGGTTCTATCTTACCACTGTGAATCTTACCATTTTCATGCCTTTGAATGTATTTTCCCAAAAAATATCCTGTAGAGAAGTTGACTCTCTGGTTTTAACTTGAGTCCTCCAGTCTGAAGCAAAATGAACAAAAATAAATTAACATTCTTAGAAAGAAGTGTTGTTATGCTTAACAAGAAAAACACAGATAATCCAATTAAAACCTGGGAAAAGGATTTTAATGTATATTTCTTCAAAGAAGACATACAAATTGCCAAGGGCACATCAAAAGATGCTCAACATCATTAGCCATTCAATCAAACTGAAAAAAAACAAACTCAATGCCATCAATTCCAACTCACAGTGACTCTAGAGGACAGGGTAAAACTGCCTTAGAGAACCTCCAAGGAGCACCTGGCAAATCTGAACTGCTTACTCTTTGGTTAGCAGCCATAGCACTTAACCAGGGTTTCCCATTAGCCACTCCGGAAATGTAAATTAAAACTACAGAGAGATGCTACTTCACAACCATCAGGATGGCTATGATAAAAAAAGACAGCCAGTAACACATCCTGGTAAGGATGTGGAGAAACTAGAACCCTCATACATTGCTAGTGGGGAAGTAAAATAGTGCTGCCACGTTGGAAAACTGTTTGGCAGTTCCTCAAAAAGTTAAACACAGTTGCAAAATGGTCCAGCCTCTTTGGAAGGCAATCTGGTGCTTCCAAAAAAAAAATGGATATTGATATACCATTTGACCCAGTAATTCCACTACTTGGAATATATCCTACAGAAGCAAGGCCTTTCACACCAACGGACACATGCACCAGAATGTTTATCGCAGCACAGTCCACGATAGCAAAAAGATGGAATCAACCCAGATGCCCAACAATAGAAGAATGGATAGGTAAACTATGGTACATATATCAATGGAGCACTATGCAATGGTAAAGAATAACAATGATTCCAGGAAACATCTCCTAACCTGGTTTCAACTGGAAGACATTATGTTGAGTGAAAGTAGTCAGCGACAAAAGGACAAATACTGTATGAGACCTCTACGATAAGATCTCAAAAACAGACTTGTGTATAGAAGAAAAGACTCTTTGACAGCTGCAAGGGAGGGGAGGGAGGGAGGGCGAGGGGGGGAGGGTTTAGTTTAGATAGTTACTAGAAATCTGGTTGGGAGAAAGTGGTGACAGCACACATTAGGAACAAGAACAACATTAAGTGGACTTCAGTATAACTTGAGTACTCCTTCCATCTTGACTCAATACTGCAAGGATAGAGTAGCTGGGGTGGGGGGCGGGGGACCATGCTCTTAGGCGAATTCCAGGCCAATTGGCACAACTAGCATTTTGCTAAGAGAGCTCTCTGCACCCCACATTGGTGAGTGGCGTCTGGGGTCTTAAAAGCTGCCAAGCTGCCATCCGAGGACACAGCAAATGGCCTCAACTCAGCAGGAACAGATGCTCACTGAGGACCAAAATGACATGCGGTAAAGACAACCAAGAAGACAGAGAGACCCACAGGAGTGGGTGCCTACATCGACTTGGGACCGGAAGAACTGGATGGTGCCCGGCCACCACCAGCGATAGCCATGATGGAGCTCACAGAGAGGAGTCTCACTGGCAACACAAGAATAAAAAGGGGTGCATCATGAGATCTCTACTAAAAGACCTCAATTGATGGTCCAGCGGTTTTGGGGTTCCTCTGAGAGCATGGCCCCCGGCCCTGATGCTGCCCTTTCCCATAAATTATAACAAAGGTCCACTCTTTGGACAGGAATGGACTGGACTTGGCAATGCAGAGTGACCATACATTGGAAGCACTTTATGGTTCTATACATCTATAGCATATCACCTTGCTGACCTCTGGCTGGAGGAAGGGGAGTGGATGGAGAGGAGGGGAAAGGAGGCTGTTGGGAGGATGAGACATGTATGGAGCAGACAGGAATAGAGTGCTGTAACCGGGCAGGGAGAGCAGTGGAACCTGCATATAGGTGGGCATGTAAATTTATATGTGAATGTACATTTTCACTCAGTTATGTTAAATAAAAATAAAAATTAAAAAAAAAAAGTTAAACACAGAACTAACATTCAACCTAGCAAATCTCCTCCTAGGTATATACCCACAAAAACTGAAGACATTTGTCCACACAAAAAGTGGTATATGAAATATGGCATTATTCATAATAGCCAAAAAGTGCAAACAACCCAAATGGCAACTGTGATAGTTACAGTTATGTGTCAACTTGCCTGGATCACGGTTCTCAGTAGTTTGGCAGTCATGATGTAGCTTGGCAGTTATATAATGATATAATTCATCAGTTATGTAATGAGATAGAGATCTGCAGTGAGCAGCCAATCAGTTAAAAGGGACTTTCCCTGTGGGTGTGACCTGCCTCCAATATATAAATGGATGTTTGAGCAAAGCTCTCAGTCTGGATCTTGCATCCAGTTCATCATCAGACCTCCAGTTCTTGACACTTGAGCTAGCAGCTTACCTGCCAACCTTGGGATTTGTTGGGTACCAAAGCCTTTGAGCCAGAAGCCTGCAGTCTGACCTGCTGATCTTGGTTTGTCAGGCCCTGCAGCTATGTGAGTCACGGAAGGACTCCGGCCTGATGCATGACCCCTGAACTTGGGACTTGGCAGCCTCTGTGACTGTGTAGACTTGTAGTTTTTTCTCCACAACAAATCTCATTTATATGAAATAAGCAAATATACTGAAACCAAAGACTGTCAGTGATTATAAGGGGTAAGAGTGAGGCAGCGAGGGGCAGTTTTTGCTTAGTGAGTTTATGTTCATGGGGGTGGAATGATTTGGAAATGGACAGAAAGAATGGCTGCACAACTTGAAGAATGTGATCAGTGTCACTGAACTGTACACATCAAAGTTCCAGAGTGGTACAGTTTGCCCTCAGCTGATGACCAAAAAGGCTGGCAGGCTGAATCCACCCAGAGACATCATGGAAAAAATGGTCTTGGTGACCTACTCTGTCATGGTCACAGCCATCAAATAGGTGGCTCCTGTCCCCAAGCAGGATGAGGAGGCAGGAAGGGACAAGAACTAGTTGAATGGACACAAGAAACCCAGGGTGGAAAAGGGGAGTGTGATGTCATATTATAAGGACTGAAACTAATGTCACCTAACAGTATGTGTATACATTTTGTATAAGAAATTAACTTGGGCTGTAAGCATTCACCTAGAGCACAATTTAGAAAAAAATATTACAGCATGGCACCTCCAAAATCACAACACAACCACAAAAGCAAAATCAACAGCTGAACTGTACATATAAACTTGTCTTAACAAGGTGAGGTTTCCTTGCTGAGGCTGCCCATGAACCCCCCCACCATGGGGACTGGGTCCTTCTATGGGACGGGGCCATCTTCTCACACTGCAGGGTGTTGGGCATCACCCTGCCCTCAGTCATGACCACCACAAATGTCTCCAGACATCATCAGTGACCCTGGGGGGCAGCATCACTCTCTGGGTTCCCAGGTATCAGGCCATGCTGCCTCCCTTCAGAGGTGCCCTGTACAGCTGTTCTGTCCTGTGGACTTGACCCTTCTCAGTCCCACAGAGAGACCCAGTTGGGCTGCATGGCTGACACCCTGATCCTGAGGACACAGACAGGATGTTGGAGAACTCAGTGGGGAATCTCAAATCCTTCTTCCACATTGGGGCCAATCCTGCAGTCTCCTACTGAAGACTGGGAAAGCTGCCTCTAGGAGGAGCAGCAAACTCCCAGGGACACAGTCAGTGTGTCTCACAGAGGCCACCACCACCAGCGGCATCCTCACTCTGAGTCCCATGGAGATTACAACCTGTTGCCACAGTCAACTCCAGTCACAGCAAACCTATAGAACAGAGCAGAACCACACCATAGGGTTTCCAAGGAGCAGCTGATGGATTCAAATTGCCAACCTTCTGGTTAGCAGCCACAGCTCTTAACTGCTATGTCACGAAGTTTCCCCATGGGAATTAGAAAATGAGAAACAGTCACTTTAGTGGGAAAACCCTTGCTACTAAAAGGGCTCCACTCTGCTCTGAACCTCACTGGGATAAGGTCTCCATGTTATCAGTCACTGCACTTCTCATCCCCAGCACAATTCCTGGAAAACTAGGGGTGAAAAAAACACATGGTGTTTTAGGGTGGTGGTGCTCAATGTGAGCGATTCTGCCCCCAAGGAACACTGGCCGTGTCTGGAAACATATTTGGTTGTCAGGACCTTTCTGTGGAGTGGGATTGCTCCTGGTATCCAATGAGTTGAAACTCAACACCCTACACACAACGGCCCAATCAGAGAATGATCCAGCCCCCAAAGTCAGCAGTGCTAAAGTTGAGAAATTTTGCGTTAATCATTTTGGGGGGAAATTTTCAATTTAATCCCTACCTCACACCATGCACTACTTCATGACAGTTAGACAGTATGAACTATGGAGATCCTCCAGCTTCTGTGATTTCCCTCCTCTCTCCCTCCCCACTCAGTGTGGGTTTTTATGCAGGCAGCAGCTTACGACATCAGTGGGTCAAATGTTATAAGGTGCAGGGTGTCTTGGTGGTCAGTGGAATTCCCAGCCCAGGGGTTCTCACCCAGGGCAATTCTGTCCCCTAGGGGTGCCCAAATGAGGGTGACTGTGCCACCAGGGGACCCTTGGCAACATCTGGGAACATCTGCGGTTGTCACAACTCTGGTGGGCACTACTGTCATTGAGTGGGTGGAGGCCACGGATGCTGCTCAGTGCTGTATGGTGCACAGGATAGTCCCGTCCCAGAGAGTGATGCAGCAGTGTGAAGTGTGAGAACCCCTGGTCTACAGCACCAGTGTCAGCCTTACCAAGTGAAGCCAGGTTCCTGTAGGTCTCCAGCATCACTTCTCTGTAGAGAGTCCTTTGAGAAGGGTCCAGCAGCACCCACTCCTCTGGTGTAAAGTCCACAGCCACATCCTCGAAGGCCACTGATTCCTGAAACATCCCGCATATTCCAGCTCTGCCTGGGATCAGCCCCACCAGTGTGCGGAGGAGAGGGGGTGGAAGGGGGAACACTGGGGAGGGGAGACCAGTCATTCAGTATTCTGAGGTGACTGGCTCATCTGTTCCCAAGCTCAGAACTCAGAACCTTCCCTAAGTGACTGCACCCAGGCTTGTGGTTTTACAAGCTCCTCTAATTCATGACTGGAGCCCTAGTGGCATAGTGGTTAAAAGCTCGACTGTTAGCCAAAAGTCACCAGTTCAAATCTAACAGGCACTCCTTGGAAACCCTATTAGGCAGTTCTACTCTGTCCTACAGGGTCACTCTGAGTTGGCATTTACTCAACTACTCAGAAGTTGTCCCTGGATCCCTGTCATGGATTGAGTTGTGTCCCCCCAAAATATGTGTAGTAATTTGGCTAGTCCAGGACTCCTGTGTTCTGTGACTGCCCTCCATTCTGTGATTTTCCTATGCTATACTTCCTAATCTCTGCCTGTGGCTGATAGAATGATTATGTTAAAAGAGGATTAGGGTGGGACTCTCACACCCTTGTAAAGGCATTTCCCTGGAGTGTGGTTTGTACCACCTTTTATCCTTTCATACTATGGGAGATAAAAAAAAAGAGAAGCATGCAGAGTTGGGAACCTCATACCATCAAGAAAGCAGCACCAGGAGAAGAGTGCGTCCTTCAGACCTGAGGTTTCTGTGCCATGATGCTCCCTGACCACAGACTGATGCTACACAAGGACAATTCTCCAGGCATGACAGAGGAAGAGCCTTCCCCTCAAATGTACCCGCTGAATGCAGACTTGCAACCTAGTAGACTGTGTAAGAATAAACTTTCCTTTGTTAAAGCCATCCTGTTAGAGCAGTACTGTCTGACTAAAACATTCCCACACAGGCCCAAGGGCATGAAAGAAATACTACGGGAACAAGTGAGTTATTTCCTCCAGGAAGACAAAAATCTTCTCATCTTCTTCTGCTGTTTCCCCCACAGGACCAAGCAGAAAATGAAGCAGCCAGTCAGCCTGAAAAAGAGTCTGAGTGAGACCCCAAATGTTGGGGCAGTAGGAGCATTTCCTGGACAGCCTTTGATCTCCTAAGAGGCACAGAGACTTTAAGGAAACTGGAGACCAGCCCTGCCTGGCTGCAAAGCTCCTGGCTACAAGGAGGAGAAGGGTCCGCTCATAGGAAAAATAAATTATTTTTTCAGAATGAAGAATTTTCTACTCACCCGCGACCAAGCTGTCAGAAGCCCAGCAACCACCCCTTTTTCCTCCACGTTCCCTTCACGGGGATGACTAATGTCCCGATCAGGCTGAACTAGGGAGATAGGAGAGAGAAAGAAGCCAGTGATTAAAAAAAAAACAGACCAGTTTCCATTGAGTTGACTACAACTTGTGGTGACCCCGCATGTGTTAGAGAACTGTGCTCCACAGGGTGTCAATGGCTGTGATCTTTCTGAAATGGCTTGCCAGGCCTTTCTTCCAAGGGACCTCGAGGCAGACATAAACCTCCAACCTTCGTGGTCACCATGTGCAGCACCTGGAGACTTCTAGGTGATTCCAAGTGTTCCCAAATCCTTGTAATCACAAGGTTAGAGGCTCTGATGTCACTACACCCAAGCAACTGCATGTGGCCATGTCCATAGCTTGCATGGCGCTATGGGTGTTGGGACTCACAAAAAAGACAGTGACATTCTCATTCTACAGATTAAGAAACTCTAACTCAGATTTACTGCTTAGCTGTCCAAGAATAAAATTCACAAAGGGGGTTATAGTTGCTCCTCCAGAAAATTCCCTCCAAAATTTCTGGACGCCTTCTGTCAGGCATCAGAAGACTACGGCTCATGGGCCTCTGCTCCGGTACTGTCTGCTTCCACCTGTCCTGGCCGGCGTTTGCTATGACTACTCAGTGCACCAACCCTGGGATTCCCTGCAGTGCAAGAGTCTCTCAAATTCTTGTTTACATCAGGGCCAACTGACCAGGGACTCACCCCATGTAGAGTCCCCATCAGTGGCTGCCATCGTATGAGAGTGTCCACAGAATCTGCCTGCTGGGCCGAGCAGCAGTGACGCCAGCACGTTCCTCTTCATTCCATTCTCCCATGGCCCCCTGGTCTCAAGGCCTCTTTGCACTATTGTATCTGGAGACCTGTCTCAAAAAGCAATCAACATTTATAAAACTTCTCCAGAAAAACAAACAATGCAATCAAAGAATGCCTCTTGGCATCGTGGTATCTGGAGTTCTGCCTCAGCTATCAAAAATCAACCATGAAGGAACAGTTTGGCAGTTCCTCAAAAAGTTGAACAGAGAACTACCACGTGACCTGGCAACCCCAACCCTAAACAGACAGACACAAGTGAGGGGAGGAACACAAACAGAAACCTACACACCAGTGGTCACTACAGCCTAAGGATGGAAACAACCAGAATATCCATCAAAGGACCAATGATATAGAAAACATGTCCATCTGCATAACGTAATATTACGCAGCCAAAAAGAGACATGGAGTCCTGCTGCACGCCACAACATGGGTGAACCTAGAAAATACTGTGCTAAGCAAATTAAGTAACACAAGGGCAAACACCGTATGACCTCATTTATATGCCAAAAGCCAAAGCCAGCCAAGTGCCGAAGTCAAATAAACAAATCTATGTTGCTGTCGTTGCTGGCTGTCGTCAAGCCAATTCTGAATTTTGGTCTTGTTGTTAGGTGCCACTGAGTCAGTTCTAACTCAGTGATGTTAAGTACAGAAGAAATACGAGGTCTGACAAGTCCGCACACTCAACTGTTCTAAGTGCTATATACCTCACTGCCGAATATCACTGCAGACACCTCAAAGCACTCACCTTCGGAAGCTATGCACTGATGCCAGTGCCTAATCCACCTTGCAGAGCAATTCTGGAACAGCCATTGTGCACGGTGTTAAGGTAGCAAGTTTGTGAACCTCACTGCAGATTTGTCTGTGAAGCAATTTTTAGCCAGTAAACAAATAACTGTATTGGGACACCCTCCATACTCACCTGATCTGGCCCCCACTGATTTTTTATCTTCACCCGAAGATAAAGGAAATACTGAAAGGAAGACATCTGGATGACATTGAGACATCAAGAGTAATACAATGACAGCTCTGATGGCCATTCCAGAAAGAGAGTTCCAAAATTGCTTTGAAGGTGGACTAGGCACTGTTGTCAGTGCACAGCTTCCCAAGGGGAAGACTTTGAAGGTGACCATGGTGACATTCAGCAGTGAGGTGTGTCGCACTCTCACTAGGAAGCTTGTGAACTTAATTAGCAGTCCTTAGACGGCGGGGTCCTTTGCCACCGTCACGATCACTGCTCTGAGGCCATCGTTGCAGCCTCTGCGTTAATCCAGCTCACTGAGGGTTTTCCTCTTTTGCATTTACCCTCGACATTACCAAGGATGATGTCCTTCTCCAGGGACTGGCCCCTCCTGATAGTAGGTCCAAAGTATGTGAGACACAGTCTCGCCATCTTGGCTTCTGAGCAGTCTGGCTATACTTCTTCCAAGACAGACTTGTTCTTCCAGCAGTCCATGGCATATTCAATAATCTTCACCAACGCCACAATAAAAAAGGCATTGATTCTCCTCTGGTCTTCCTTATTCATTGTCCAGCTTTCACAGGCAAATAAGGAGACTGAAAATACTATGGCCTGGGTCAGGAACACCTTAATCCTCAAAGTGACATCTTTGGTTTTTTTAACATTTTCAAGAGATCTGTCAGTCTGTGTTGCTGCAATGCTGGAAACTCTTGTTACCAGAACTTTGGTACCAGCAGGGTCACCCGTGGTGAACAGCTTTCAGTGGAGCTTCCAGACTAAGACAGGCTAAGAAGGGCCTGACAATCTGCTTCCAGAAGAACTTAGCCACTGAAAATTGTGTTGATAGCAGTAGAACACAATTCTGAATTATAGAAACCAAAAATTATGAGTGGTTACCGTGGGCTAGACGACAGAGAAAGGGATACCTTCCGCTTAGAGGGCAGTGATTTCTGTTCACAGTGGTGGAAAATGATTTGGAAAAGGGTAGTGAGAATGCTTGCACGACTTCAAGAATGTGATCAATGTCATCAGACTGTACATGTAGAAACCAGTGAGGTGGTCTGTGTTTCCTCATATGTATTTCGACCACCATCAAAAAAAAAAAAAAAAAGACAGCAATATGCAGTATGATATCATAGTGCAGGTGGAACAGACAGAGCTCAGGAATACACCCAGACAAATATAAGGTCCCTGGGTGGTGCCAACAGTCTGTACTTCGCTGACAACCAAAAGGTTGGGGGTTCAACCCACCCAGCACACAGCAACAGGCGATCTGCTTCTGTTGAGACTACAGCCATAGATTAGGTAGTTGACAGAAATTTGGTTAGGTTTGAAAGCAGTGACAGCACACAATAGAAAGCAGATCAACTTCACTGGACTTCACCATAAACTGAAAGTTCCTCTAATCTCAACCCAATATTTCAAAGATAGAGCAGCAGGGGTAGGGATCTGGGGACCATGGTTTCAGGGGACATTGAGGCCAACCGGCATAACTAGCCTAGCTAAGAGTCTTCCGTACCCCATGTTGGTGAGTAGTGTCTGGGGTCTTAAAAGCTAGCAAGCTGCCATCTGAGGCACACCATATGGTCCCAACTCAGCTGGAACTGATGATGACCACAAACATCAAAGAGGAAAAAGAGCCCAGGAGACACAAGGACCCATGTGAGTGGGAGAGTGTATCAATAAGTGACCAGAACCAGGTGGTGCCCAGCCACCACCAAAGACAGCTGTGATGGGCCACACAATGTAGAGTCTCTGAGGCAACATAAGAAAAAGAGGGCTCCAGTTCAGGAACTCGACTAAAAGACCAGAAATGATGGTCCAATGGCCTGGGGATCCCCTGGGAGCATGGTCCCTAGACCTGCTGCTGCCCCTGACCAGAAAACACTACTGAGGTCAACTGTCCAGACCAGAATGGACTGGACCTGGGGACACAGTGTGCCCACATGTGTGTGTACTTTATGCTTCTATGCATTTATGAGAGCTTGTCCTACCAGTCTGTTTCTAGAGAAGAGGGTGGAGAGAAAGGGACAGGAGCTTGTTAGGAGGATACTAGAACTAAAATGAAAAGGAGTGTGTTTTCACCAGGCAAGGAGAGCAGAAGAGGGTACAGACAGGCAGGCATGCAAAATTGATCTGGACTGTGCACTTTCACTTAATCACAAAAAAGAGAAAGAAAATGCTATAGAGTAGTTCTACTCTATAAAACATAGGCTCTCCAAAGTCACAAATCAAAAGCAGAATCAAGGACACACATAGCCAACTGATCCTCAACAAAGGGACAAATGCAATCCAATGGTGTTGTTTCAACACATCGTGCTGAAACTAGACACACACACAATGAATCCAGACCTTTCACATAAACTAAATCAGCATAGATTTTATACCTAATGTAAAATTCTAAAACTACAAAACTTGTAAAAGATAGAAGGAGAAAAGGTGACCTTAGATTGGTCATGATTTTTTAGATATAGTAGTGTCTTAGTTACTTAGTGCTGCTGTAACAGAAATATCACAAGGGAGCGACTTTAACAAACAGAAACTGATTTTTTCACTGCTGAGGACACAAGTAGTCAGAATTCAGGGTGTCAACTCTAAGGGAAGGCTTGCTCTCTCTGTTGACTCTACAGGGAGGTCCTTGCCCCTTCTGAGCATTTGCTCCTGGGCAATCTTCCTAAGGCTTGGCATCTCTGTCCCCTCATCTCTGCTTCTCAGCTTGATCATTCAACCTCTCTTACATCTCAAGAACAGACTGACTCACAATATACTCAATTCTGCCTCATTAACATAGCAAAGACAACTCTTTCCCAAATGGATTAGAACCACAGGCAGAAATTCAGTTTAGAACACATTCTTTGAGAGGGGGAGGCACAATTCAATACCTAACATGAAAGTGACACTAAAAAAATAAGTTGGACATCATTAAAATGAAAAACGTTTGCTCTGTTAGAGGTACCATGTACTGTCAAGAGACTAAAATACTGTGAAGAGGATGAAAAGACAAGTCACATGGGAAAGTATCTGCAACACAGGTCCATGACCTGTGACCAAGGACCTGTATTCAAGATATATAGAGAGTCCTTAAAAACCAACAAGAAAACAAATAGCTCCCTCCCCCAAAAAGGAAACAAGCAGTCCAATTAAAAAATGGAGCCTGGTGACACAGTGGTTAAGAACTCAGCTGCTAAACAAAAGATCAGCCATTCAGATCCACCAGCTGCTGCCTGACGATTCCACGGAGTAGTTCTATTCTGTCCTACACGGTCGCTATGAGTTGGAATCAACTTGACAGCAGCAGGTAAGGTAATGCATAATTAGTAAATGTACTACAAAGAGACAAACACACAGACAGCAAACACCTGTAAGAGAGAAACTCAACAACATATGTGCAGTGAATTGTGTTGATATGGCCTTTCTGGCCACTGTCTTCCAACCTCCACAAAAATGAATGGGTAGAGCTATGCAAACAGAACTTTTGCAGGGATTGGACCATCTGCTAATACAAATAAGGTATGTGGAACTCTTGCAGGATTGTGCCACAGTCATGTGGTCTTAATAAGGAGACTGGTCAGTTTTGCAATCCTGTAGGCTTCAAAAACAGCCAGTCACACAGGTTGACGGGGGACCCTCAGTACCATCAAGAGCCAGGTGCAGGGCACATCCTTGAGACCCAGGGGCCTTGTGCTGAGAACCTCCAGACCTAAGAGCCACAGAGCTGTCACAATGGAGACAGTGCCATGAGACAGTGCCATGGGCTCCGCAGCCCAGGGAGCAAGGCAGCTGCAGTGGGGCTGAGCAACCCACTGACGGAGAGCTGAGCACCCTCAGGCAGGTGGCTTCCTGGTAGAGCGGGCTGCCTCTTGGCACTTACTGGTGTGGCTCAAGAGTTCTAACACTTGTCAATGCAGGGCAGAAGGCACACCTGAGCAGAGCTGGTGACAAAGGCTGGCAGCAAGTGCCAGTGGTGGATATGGCACAGAGCAAGGCCTGCCTGTGGGCATGACAGAGGAGTGAAGAAGTTGATGGAAAAACTGTGTCCTGAGTCATTTCTGTGATCTCCATGTTGATCCTGAGCCTGGACTGTAACCCGTTACTTCCGTATAATAAACTCCATCACCCTTAGTGTGGCCTGTAAGTCCTGTGTGGCCACAGCAACAGATTAGTGAACCCAGCAGAGAAGCATAAAATGCCACATGAGGGATGGCTGGTGCTAGAACTGGTAGAGAGGTTGGAGAGTGGCAGTCTATCTGACCTCCACCTTGTAGGAATGAGTTTGGTGGTGATAATGGTTCTCTTTCCCTCTTGAATTTACATGGCTTCTGAAGTCCTTCAATTTTACAATAAGTCACTAAAAGAACAAAACCAAACCCACTGCCATCAAGTCAGTTCCAACTCACTGCAACACTGTATAGGACAGAGTAAAACTGCCCTGGAGAGTTTCCAAGCAGCACCTGTAGATTTGAACTGCCAACCTTTTGGTTAGCAGCCACAGCACTTAACCACTGTACCACCAGGGTTCCCCCAGTATGTCCCTAGGTAGCTGCAAATCAAACCAGTAATACCTACTGGAATGGCTAGAATCCAAAACAGTGCCACCACCAAACACTGGACAACAAGCAGTCTCCTTCACTGAGGGTGGGAAGGCAGGAGAACACTTTAGAATACAGGATTGCAGTTTCTTACAAAGCTAAACATACAATCTTAGTCTTACTGTGTGACCCAGTAATCACGCTGGTATTTATCCAAATGAGTTCCAAACCATGTTCACATTAAAACTTGGCACATGGATGTTTACAGCAGTTTTATTCAAGACATCCTTCAGTGGGTGAATGGATAAACAACTGTGGTACATGCGTTTAAAAAAAAAAGTGAATTATGTCAAGTTGATTCCAACTCATGGTGACCCCATGTGCTACAGAGCAGAACTAATCCATGGGGCTTTCTTGGCTGTAATCTTTATGAAAGACTGCCAGTCCTTACTTCTGGCATCAGTGTGGTTGGAGCCACCAACCTATGGGCTAGTAGCTCGGCACAAAGAGCTTGTACCACCCAATGACCTGGCACATCATACGATGGAGTAGTGTTCAGTGGTAACAGGAAACAAGCTGTCAGCAGACACGAAGGAACCGTAAGTGGGCACTGTCATGCACCTGAGTGTAGCAGTGGCTGTGAGCCTGGTACAGGACCTAGCCGTGTTTCTACTGCACACAGGTTTGCTACGAGTTGGAACTGACTCAAAGGCACCTAACAACAAGTAAAAGAAGCCAGTCTGAAAAGACTACCTAGTGTATGATCACAAATACGGGACATTCTGGGAAAGACAAAACTTCATAGGCAGTAAGAAAGTTGGTGGCTGCAGGAATTCAAGGGGGCACAGCCTGAAGAGTGGAATCGTGGGCATTTTTAGGGCAGTGAAACTATTCTCCATGATGCTCCCATGGTGGACATGTTCGTTAAATTGCACGGAGCTGTCCAACACAGTGAACCCTGACGTCCTCTCTGGACTTGGGCTAATTCCTCGTATGACAAGATGTTAATCATGGGATATGTGTGTGGGGAGAGGGAATACATGGGAACTCTGTTCTTCTTGCTCAGCTTCTCTATAAACCTAAAACTGCTCTAAAGGTAAGGTCTTACTAGTGAAAACAAAATTTAACACAGTATTGCTACGCAGTTTTCTAACGTTTTCACTTAATATATTTTCTATGTGTTATCATTAGATACTCGACAGTCAAAATTTCAACATCTGGTGCACAGTTCAGAGCAGAATAGGACAGCTGTGTGCAATACGATGCAATCATTAAGCTTTCCCGGATCGAAAGCTCAATCAAGCACAGCAGCGGGTGAGAGGACGCAGCAGAACCAGATAACGTTCGGTTCTCTTAGACATCGGGTCACTATGCATCTGAACCGACTGGAAGGCACCTAACAACACTTTGCAGTGAGAACAGGCACAGTGAGATTTAGTCATCTGACCAAAGGTGAACAGCTAAAAAGTGACAGCACAAAAAATTATACATATATATGGTTCAGGAATAAAATAAAATAAAAAGCAGCAGCAGCTGACGCCAAAGTCCTTCTTCCAACCCCCCTACCCCTCCACTGGTCACTCAGTGCTTTAAGGCCTGGGCTATATCATAATGACAGCAATAAACACATTATGTACATATATATGCTATATGCACTATACACGTATTAATTAGGGCTGGCGCTTCATACCACTCTGTGCACACAACAGCTCTCGGGCTTCTCCTATGTTAATTCCCCAATTTATAAATACGGGAACAAGACGCCAAGAGGTAGAGTAAGTAAGCCCAGCGTGGTAATAAACCCAGTTCCAAAAAGCCTGTTCTGGACCCCAGAACCAGTGCTGGCCAAGTAGAGAGGGGCGGGGAACCGTCGCGAGTCGTAGATTCTTGGAGACGAAAACCTCAGCGCCCCAATCACGGTCCCCGAGGTCCTCCACGCTCCGCAGCCACCTCCAAGGGAGCCAGAACTGGATCCGACATTGACGCGACCCCGCCTCCTCCTCTGACCGCCCCCTCACCGTGCCCCGCCTGCCTACCCGCGCCCTGGCCGCCAAGGAGACGCAGGGCCAACCCCGCCTCGAAGAACAGCACACACCGCCCTCAGGAGACGGCTGCAGGGAAACACGCCCGACAACAGGATCCTGGGAAGGTGTTTCCGGTTCCGGGGCTGGTGGGAACGGAAGAGGTGGGGCGCTCCCGAGTTTGAGATTGGCGGAACCTCTGGGAGGGGCGGATAGTTTCCCCCAATCTCCGAGAAGAGACTCTCTAGCCCCACCCCCACCCCCAGCCCCCCGCCCACAAGGTTGCGATTGGGTACTGGGTCCAAGCCTGAGCATCCGGGATGCGTCCAGACCGGAAGGGGGCGTGGTTTAGGTTCGATGGGGCGGTGGGGTCAACAAAGGGCTCAGATAGAGAAGTATTGCTGCTTAGGGGCGTGCTCTGCCTGGATCCCTCACAACTGTGGTGACTTTTCGCAGTTGGTAACCGCCCTATGGGCGTGGTTGAATCTGAACCCGCCCCCCTTTGGGCGGTCCTGAAACCGGAGGGGCGTGACTGGGCGGGGTTTCCCTGTAGTTCAGTAAGCACTTTTTTTTCACTACCCTGGGGGAGTAGTGGTTAAGCGCCATGGCTGCTAACCAAAGAATGAACAGTTAAAATCCACTAGTCGTTCCTTGGAAACTCGATGGGCCAGTCTACTCTGTTCTATAGGGTCACTATGAGTCGGAATCGACTCGACAGCACTGGGTTTTTTGTTTTGGTTTAGTACTTCCTATGTTCCAGACTGTTCAGTGCACTGTGGCTGCAACAGTAACCAAATCATAAAAACCCCTCCCCTAATCCAGCTCACACTGCAGTAGGGAGGGACAAAAATTAAATAAATAACATACACAATATATATAATAAATTCCAAGGAGTCCCGAGGTGGCACGAACAGTTACGGGCTACAAACGGGAAGTTTGGCCGTGTGTATCCACCCTGCGGTGTCTCGGTAGTCCACTTCCAAAAGACCACAGCCATCGAAAACCCTGTGCAGCACGGTAGTACTGCAAAACACGTCAGGTCGCTGTGAGTCAGAATCAACTGGACGTTAATCGGTGTTGGCATAACACATTCCAGATGAGAAGTCAATTGGAGCTAAAATTAGATTGTAGTCATTGTTGTATAACTGTGCATATTCACGAAAAACAAATGGGTGGCCTGACATTATGAGTCGTAGATCAATGAAAAGGATCAGACCTGTTGCCGTCGAGTGTATCCTGAACCATGTGTTACAGCGTATAACTGATCGATAGGGCTTTTTTGGCTGTAATTTGTATGGAAGCTGATCGCCCACCCTTTCTTCCGTGGCACCACTAAGCGGACTGAGATAAAAAACCTTTAAGGTTAAGCAACAAATGGCAAACAGCTTGCGCCACCCAGGAAGCTACACTTCAACAACAAAAACAAATCTCTTGCCGTCTAGTTGATTCTGACTCACAGCGACCCTGTAGGACAGAGTAGAAATGCTTGCCCAGAGTTTTCAAGCGGCACCTGGGGTATTCCAACTGCCCACCTTTGGCTTAGCAGCTATGGCACTTATGTAATGGGTTAAGCGCTACGTCTGCTAACCAAAAGGTCAGCAGTTCAAATCCGCTAGGCGTTCCTTGGAAACTCTATGGGGCACCTCTACGGTCGCTATGAGTTGGACTCCACTTGCCGGCAGTGGGTTTGGTGGTTACGGCACGTCACCATTACGCCATCAAGGTTTTACAGAATATCACCTGTAGAGGGCGCCAGAGACCACAAGTTCAACCCTCCACTTGTTTGGTGCAGGAAATGAACTGTGTCCCCTCAAATGCCTTCTGCCGCCTTTTGCTGCCTTGGGGTCTGAATGTGTTCATTAAGATACGCCGTTAGGATTAACCACTGGCCAACTGGCAATTTACCGGGAAGCTCTTACATTCTGGGACCACAGCCACCACCCCCCTCAACATCCAGCACTTGGAGCCAGAGACAAACACCTCTTAGGGACACAGGTGATGCCATTGTTACCTACCCAAATCAGGTAACACCAGGGTCACGTGCAAGGCTACTAACCCAAAGATTGTGTTTCTAAGCCACCGGCTGCTCTCTGTAAGAAAGACCTGGCAATCTGCTCCCTTAAAGATGACAGTCTCAGAAATCCTATGAGGCGGTCCTGCCCTGTCACATGGGATCACTATGAGTGACAGCCAGACTTACTCCTGAGTGTAAACCAGTTGTCTGTATAGACGATCAGGTCCCCGACCAAGGGACGCAGAGAGGTGAGATGTTGACACAGAACCCAAGTCACATCCCTTTCCCAAGCTGGAGGGAGCAGGTTCTTTGTGGGGATGGTTTAAGCTGGCAGTGAACATGAATTCAGGTGACAAGGGCCTTGGCCGGATAATCACGGGATCCCAACCCTTTCCCACAGCTTAGAGATTCACAGAGTTGCAAGGGAAGTCCCCAATCACCTCTGAGGCAAAGTCCCAACCTAGTCACCACCTCCCCAGCCAGCCCCAGTGTGTACAAGGGTCCAGAGGGCACACAGGGACCCCTGTAGGTGGGGGGAGCCACCTTGGACCTTAGTGTCCTCAGGTGCCATAACTGGCCTTCAGATAGGTTCATTTCAGTTTGAAGCTGTTCTGAGATTTGATATTTCTAACAAGTTCCCACAAACCCAAACACAAACCATTCTCATTGAGTCAATTCCGACTCATAGCAACCCTATAGGGCTGAGTGGAATGGCCCCCATAGAGACTCCAAGAAGCGTCTGGTGGAATCCAACAGGCAGCTCTTTGGTTAGCAGCTGTAGCACTTAACCATTACACCACCCAGGTTTCCCAGGTGGTGCCAATATAGCTGGGTAGGAACCAGTTCCAAGAACCACTATCAGAGCAGTGTTGGTTTTTTTTTATTATTATTACACATAAGAATCACCTGAGGAGCTTATTAAAATGTAGATTCTGATTCAGTTTATCTGGGGTGGAAATACAAATTCTCAGCAGGGGTTAGAGAACCAGAAGGAACAGGTGGGAAGCCCACAGCATTCTCTCTTGATGCTAGTTGCTGGGACTCAGGGCTTCAGAAGGGCCATGCTGTCTCCAAAGGCTCTAGGGGAGTGTCCTTTCTTGTCTGTCTTCTGGGAGCCTCAGCAGCAGCAAGACCTTGTTGTTACCTGGCCATCCTCCCTCTGCCTGGGCCTCTGGGTCCAGGTGGCAGGAATTATCTCATGAAACTCACCCATGCTAACCAAATTATGACCACCCCACTGCCCATTTTACAGAAGAATGAATAGACTCAGGGAAGTGAAGTCCCTTGCCCCCAGGGACACAGGTACGAAGCGGCAGACAGCATTTGAATCCAAGTCTGCCCAATTCCAAGATCCCACACTTTTCTCCTTCATCCAAATGGATACTTTAGGAACCAGTCACCAAGCACTGTGCTAGTCACTCAGGTGACATGAATAAAATGTACTCTGTTCGGGACCAGCCATCAGGTACTTTCCAGTTCTAGTCTCATAGAAAAAATATGGAGCAGAATTGCAGATGACCCATGGAATGCAGACTGGATGACCGCCTAAAACTATTGCCTTAAAACACACTGTAAGCTTTAAACTTCAAATCACAGTCCTTCCCTGCAGCCTTCTTAGAAACAAATACTAGTTTCGCTTAGTTAGTGAAATTGTGCTCACTTAAAGAACGATCTCTGTGGGACTGAAAGTAATAAGAATGATAAGAAGAGAACAAAAGAACATGCCTCAGGTGGAATTCGAGCCCTTTCTGCTCAGGTGAGGCCTCTGAGTGAGGCAAACAGTTAAGCATTTGACTAGCACCTGAAAGGTCAGTGGTTTGAACCTGCCACCAAGGTGCCTTAGGCACCACCAGCCCTTATGAGAGAGTCTTGGCCCTCACTGAACTGGAATGTACAGGTAAGGCACAGGTAATGCACAGAGAATCTTTCCACGCCCGCAAAGCATTACTAAAGAGACTTGCAAGCAGAGACCGGGAGGGTCTGAGCAAAGCTTCACCCAGTCCTTCTGAACAAAGGACTTGTTCCAGCTTTTAAAGATTTTAAGGGGGGGAGGGGAACCAGGATCATTCGTAGGGCCAAACCAAAAACTAAATCCAGTGAGTGGAGTTAATTCTGACTCATAGAGACCCTATGGGCAGAGTAGAACTGCCCCATAGAGTTTCCAAGGAGCGCCTGGTGGATTTGAACTGCCAACCTTTTGGTTAGCATATGTAGCACTAACCACTGCACCCACCAACAGGGTTTCCTTTGAGGAACCAGGCAAAGTTTTTCAGAGAAATTGTAATTGGATGTGCAGGCAGCATTTCTTCAAGATGGCTTCTGCAATAGAGGATTCTGGGATTGATGGCAGGACTTATTATGGGGTGTTGCACCTGTGCTGTCCTTGGGTGATCCCCCCACCCTCCCCCAGGCTGATGGCAGCTCTCCAGTGCTCCCCACTGGCAGGTCACCTAGTGGTCACCTGCTATCTCTTCTGCCTGTGCCTCTGAAGTTGGTCTGAACTGGCTTTTCTGAATAACAACTTCAGGGGTAATGGAAGTAGCTCCGCCTGGGTGTGGGCGGTAAAACAAAATCTGCTTATCACTCCAGAATGTTCCAAGGTGTGGCCAGCCTGGCCCTTCACATCCCTGTCTCACAGAAGCACCCAGAGGCCTCTTCAAAGAAAGGCCTGGCAATCTGCTTCTGGAAAGGCACAGCCCTGGGAGCCCCATGCCGTACAGTGCATGAGATGAATCAGCTCACGGGAGACTAACAGCTAAAGACAGTGCTCTAACGCGGGCTTGGGGCCACTGGGAACATCTTCAAAGACCCTATTCTTTGTCACTCGGTCTTCACAGGTGACCGTAGTTAGGACCTGGTGTTTTTACAGGCCAGGAGGCGGGAAGACAGAATGCAGGACACCTGTTCTAGGGAAGGCTGTGTCTCTCCATCACCTCTAGGGGAAGACCCTTGTCTCTTCCCGTTTCTGTAGCCCCCCTTTTCCTCGGTTCCTGACAGTTTTCCTGTCTGTCTCCTCCATCTTGTGCGTGCTGTCGCTTCCTATAACTCAGAAGTGATTAGCTTTACGACACTCCCACCTGATATACACTGGTATGGTATTTCTATTAATTTCCTCTTAATGAACCCCGATCTCCAAACAGGGTTACATCCACAAATATAAAGTTAGGATTCTAACACATGTTTTCTGGGGCACAATTCAAGCCAGGCTCCCAACTACAGACACCCAGGGGAAAATGAACACATAAAAAGAAAGTGCAAGGAGGATAAACGAGATTCGGGAGTAGGGGGAGGAACATCTGCCCCATTCCTTCCTGAACAACCACCTCCTCTGGCATGAGATGAGAAGAACTTGATGGTGCCTGGCTACCCATAATGGAATCCTATGCTCGAATATATAGGAGAATCCTGATCAAAAGAAGGAGAAGGTGGAACAGAATTGTAATTTCTCACAGATTAGAATTTCTGGAGCCAGGGAGGTTAGATGAACCCCGGAAGCTATTGTGCTGAGAAAATTGTTAAAATTTAAGCCAAAGTGTCCCCTGAAGTCTTCTGAAAACCAAACAGTGTTTTAGCTGAGTTTAAAAAAAAAAAAAAAAAAGTCTGCCTTGAGCATCATGCTCTCACGAACTTTACCGGGAAGATTCGATGGGGACCGCAGGGGGCAGGCCGCTTGTGTTAATGCGGGAGGAACAACACAGAAAGGAGGGTGAGAATGGTTGCACAACTTGAAGGTCATTGATGTCACTGAACTGTCTGACGTGTATTCTCAACAACAAAACTATAAAAAGATTTTTAAAAAAATGCAAGGAGGGAAGAAGGCAAGTGTCATGCATTCAGCTGTCCACTGACCAGTCCTCTCCTGGGCACCTACCAACAGCTAAGGAGCCCTAGTGGCGCAGCTGTTAAATACTCAGCTGCCCACAGAAGCACCTCTGTGGCTGAAACCCAGCAGCCGCTCCCCTGGAGAAAAGACCAGGTGTTCTGCTCCCATCACAATTCCTGTTGCCGTCAAGTGGAATCTACTTTATAGGGACCCCATAGGACAGAGCAGAGCTGCCCCACAGAGTGCTTAACTATCGTGCCACCAAGCCTCCTTCCCTAGAAAGATGACAGCCTAGGAAATATTATAGGGCAGTCCTGGTCAGTCACACCAGTTGCTGTGTGTCAGAATCAGCTCGATGGCACTCAACAGCGTTATGGTATAAGGGTTATGGGTGAACACACCAGAGCAAGATGGTTCAGCTGCTAGCTGGTTGGTTGTTGGGTGCTGATGAGTTGATCCCAACACACAGGGACCTATAGGAGAGAGGAAGACTTCCCCATAGGGTTTCCAAGATGTCATCTTTATAGAAGTAGACTGTCAGATCTCTTCTCCCACAGTGTGGCTGGTGGTTTTGAACCACTGACCGTTCAGCTGAGCGCATTGACCACTGCACCACCAGGGGTCCTTGCTCCTGGCTTAGCCATCTGGTAATTGCCTGACTTCGGGTGTTCACTTGACCTGTCTGTGCCTCAGTTTCCCCCTCTGTAAAAGTGAGATATCAGGGTTGATGCTTGATGAGATCAGTTGTTATATGTCAAGCAGAGGCCCTGGTGAAAAAAGTTTCTCTCCTTGCAAGATCTTTGGGACTTTTGCTTCTAAAAAAAAAAAATCTTCAAGGTTGGGAGCAGGCAAGATAGAAATCAGGCTCTGAGACAGGAAAGGCTTGCTGGAGGTGTAGCAAGACGGGAAAAGGGCAGTGCGGGCCTGCTGGCCGGAAGTGGAGGTTCCATATAACCGAGGTACCTTGGAAGGAAGGCCTGGCAATCCATTCCTAAAAACTCAGGCATTGAAAGCTTAGGGGCTGTGAGCTTGTGTTAATGGGGGAGGAATGGTTTGGAAAAGGAGGGTGAGGGAGGCTGTGTCACAGCTCACAGAAGGCCCTCGCGACATGTCCTGGAACTGCCCACGGAGATAGCACTGAGTAGGTGTATGTTCTGCTGTATGTATTCTCAACAACAACCCCAAAACAATCTATAAACAGAAAACCCTGCAAAGCAGTTCCGCTCTGACACTGTGGGGTCGTCAGGAGTCAGAATCGGCACCACGGCAACCGATTTATGTCAAGGACTTTCCTGTGTTCAGGGCCACCACAGAGGAACCAAGTCACATGTGCCTAGAACGTGACTGCCTTTGATCTTCCAGAACCGAACAGAATTTCTCTTTGGAGGCTTTTTCCACCAGGTGGCAGAAGGCTACCCTCAACTTATTGCAGATCACCTCTGGCCAAATTTGAATTTAAGGGGGCTCCTGAGGAGCTTGAGAGTGAGAGTGGGGGGCACCCAAGCCTTTGGTACGCAGTCTTGCCTCTCTCAACACGGCCAATGCTTGGCTACTGTCTCTTGTCTACAAGGACCACTGGGAAATTCTGCAGAGAGGACAGGGGACAGGGGACAGGGAAGAAATCTTAGACCCCTTCAGTGCTGTCAGTTGCCATCAAGTTGAGTCCAACTCATGATGACCCCATGTGTGCACACTATGGCTGCACAGCCTTCACTTTCCTTGGTGATAATCTTTAAGGATGCAGATTGCCAGGCCTTTCTTCTGCACCAGCTGTATGGAAGCAGATTGCCACACTGGTCTCCCGAGGCAACTCTGGGTGGGTTCGGACTGCCAACCTTTCAGCTAGGGTTTGAGCACTTAACGTGTGTGTCCCTCAGGGACTCCTGAGGACCCTTGACTCCCTCCCTTCTCCTGCAAGGACAGAGGACACATACCACCTGCTCCCTCTGTTTCCTCAAGCTGCTCCCAGAACCTGATCTATCCTGCCTGCTTCTGCCCTTGAGTTTTGTTTTGTTTTGATCAAGCCAAAACCCCAAAGCCTTTGGAGCACAGATATCTTTGCTCTCCAACCTTCTGTCCAGGCCGAGTTTCTGAGTAAACCTTAAAAACTGAGGAGGAAATCTTGGCTTCCTCTCTTCCTGTCAGCTGTGCAGTCCCTTCCGTGTGAGCTCATGGGAGGCTTCCTCCCAGCTGGCTGAGCTGGGTGAGGCCAGGAAAGGTATGGGACGGACCAGGAGTGGAAAACCTGCCCGTTAAGGTGCCCAAGGAGCCCCCAAATCAAGAACCAAACCCATTACCATCGAGTCCATTCTGACTCAGTGAAAATGGTGAACACATTGGCTCAGACACTAAAGGTCAGAGGTTAGAGGTTAGAGGTGCCTCAGGAGAAAGGCCTGCTGATCTACTTTCAAAATAACCAGCCATTAAACATGCTCTGGAGACTGGCTCCACTCTGATGCCCACGGGGTCATCACTGACTCAACAGCAACAAACAATAGTCCATCAGTAAATTTTATTTTTATTTTTGTACTAATTTTACATTACATAGACACATGTGCCGTGCCTAGCGGCTACCTGAGGAAACAGCACAGCCTGGGATAAACTGATGCACCTGGCGACAATCCCACAGTCACGGAAGACAACGGAAGCTAATGCGGGAAATTAGCGGCCTGGCCTTAAATAAAACTGACTTCAGTTAGGGGCCAGTTGCGGGAGGGCAGGTGGAGGCCTTCCTGTGTCTTGGACAGGAAAGCTTCCCCTTCACCTCCGTACAGCAACCACAAAACCCCAGTTATTACATATTGACATTATAACGTCTGGTGCTACGTGTTCCCAGTCTGAGCCCTCAGCTTCCCCCAGGGACAAAGCACAGAATGACAGGTTCTCTGGCTGAGGGAACTCTGTCCCTGGAATTCAGGGAGGTCATCTTATCCAGTGATCAGACCTTGTCAGTAACCGAGAACAGCCTGGTATGTATGCCCCACAGGTATGACCCAAAACAGCCTGGTATGCCCCACCTGGTGTAACCATAAAACCATAAATCTCCTTGCTGGAGCTTTCCACTACAAAAACGTAAAGAGCTTTTTCCATCAGGCACTTCTCACTTCTTCATCGGAAATTTAAAACTAAAAAATCTTTCCCCACCCACTACTAGAGGGGCTGAGCCCCATCTTAGGTCAGACTCCACTTTCTTATTCTTCAAATGAACTTCACCAGACTCTCGGACTGGTGAGCCTCTGCCCGTTTCTGCCTTTCTATTCCCAACACTGGCCTCTTTATATCCCAGGCCAGTGGGCCTATCCAGATGTCTGGACAGGGCTGAGAAGGTCATGGCGAAGTCCCAGACGGGAAGGGATCAGGGGTGGGGATGCCTCCTTCTGAGACTTCAGATATCACTCTGTGGGTTTCCAGCACAGCAGAGCTCAGAGCTCTCATCTCGGCAGCCACTGGGACGGACAAGATGAGTTCCACCCAAACCACACTCGAGAAAAGCAAGCAAGGGAGACTTCCTTCTGGAAGGGCTGTTGTGTGCCTTCCGGCTAACACCGACTCCTGCAGACCCAATAGGAAACCTTGGCGGCGTAGTGGTTAAGCACTAACCAGCAGTTCAAATCCAGTCAGGTGCTCCTTGGCAGCTCTGTGGGGCCGTTCTGAAACCAGAGGCTGAAGAGCCCCAGGGTGAGGGGTGCTTGAGACTGAGGGCCTGAGAAGCACTGTTTCAGATCACTCCCCCAATCTGGAGGAAAGACATGACCTCCACATTTCACAAGCCCCAGGTGAATCGTAGGGTGGGACCCTCACTAGGGTGGGGCCCTCGGAGGTACTCCTAAAGACTCAATAAACTATACGCAATGAACAACTCTCTTTTGTCCTGATAATCAAACTCTAACTAATGAAGAAGGAATTAAGCAGGAAGTTGGGGAGGACAGGGAAGTAACCTGTGTTTGAACATTCAATGACAGCTAGCATCACTTTGTTTTCCTTGATGACAAGTGGTGCCCTGGGAGATTGCAAAGCAGGTGATGCCCTTATTGCCCAGATGACCTTCTCAAGCCCCTTCTGAATCCCTTTATCAGCGTGTGGTTTCTCCCTCTAAATACTGCAACCTGGCCTGAAAATGCAGACAAGCTCGGTCCCTTTGCATACCAGTATGCAAATAAACTTTTGATTACTCACCCACAGTTCCCATCTCAGTGATTGGTTTGGGTTCAGTGGTAGGGGGAACCCGGGCATTTCCCGTAACAGTTCTACTCTGTCCTGCAGGGATACTGAATTGAAATTGACTCAGCAGCACTGGGTGTGGTTTGGTTTGATAGGACAGAGTGGAACTGCCCCATAAGGTTTTCTGGGTTGTAATCTTAGGGGAGCGGATTGCCAGGTCAGTCTTCTGAGCCAATGGGTGAGTTTCAACCACCAAAACACGTTTCAATTAGCAGCTGAGTAACTAACCACTGTGATACCAGGGCTCTTTTATAGGGTCAGGGGGTGTATTTTGGGCACTGATAACAGAACTCTTGAACACCAGAGGACACCCGCCTCCCATGTGTGTACGCGGGTAAGCATACATGCAAAAGGGCAACTGAATTCCTTGTCTCGGTAACACAACTCAAACCTGGCTTAAGTTTTCGACATCATCTCCTGGGGGGATTGCTCATCAAGCTTTCCTACCCTGACCTTGAACTTGGCCCAAACTGTACCAGCCTCCAAGACATTTGCTGTTTCAGCTTTCTTTGTCACTAGAAGGGGAGAGTGGTAGGAAAATTCACTAATAAAGCGCCTAGCCCTGAGCTTGGATCTCCGGTTGGATAAACGCAAGCTGTTCTCTCCGGAAAGGGGGCTTACACCCTTGCATTGCACATTTTTTAATACTGCAGAAATCATCACTAGCCCACACCTAAGTATTGGGGTGGAAATGCTTAACGATTCCCCACCACAAGCCGCCTACTGGCCTCGCCAACATTGACCCGGCTTCACACCAAACAATGCGACCACACGCCACTCAGCCCCTCCTCCGGTTCCACCCTTTGACCTCCGTGCTCCAAATCCCCTCTCCTTTGCCCAGAGCCCAAACGGACTGCGGCTCTGAGCCTTAGCTCGCCCCCGCCGCGGGGCCGCAAGGGTTAAGCGGCGGCTGAAGGCTCTGAGTGACAGCGCGGCCGTGGCAGGGTTGAGCCGACCAATCGGAGGCGGCGGCCGTCACCCACGTGGGCATACGGCCTCGCGATTGGCCAACGCTTTCCAGAGGCCGTTCACGAGTCCCGAGCCCACGTGCAGCTGCAGCTCATTCATTGATGGACATCGCGGTCCAGGTGGCGGCGGAGCGGCCCCAGGGCCGGGCAGGCGGGGCCGGTGGGGTCAAATAGCCCCTGGGGGGAGGTGCTTCCCTTTGGTTTAAAGTTGGGCGACTCCCTGCACCTTCCCCCTCCTGCACTTGCTGTGGGCTTCTGCCTTCGGACAGGTTGGTTGCAGCGAGGACTGCACAGTTCCTTGGCTGGGGAGGGGGTTGCTGGAGGGAAGTTGAGGGACAACTCAAGTAGGGAGGGGGCCTGGAGCCTGGAAGAGTGATTGAGATTGAGGTGGTAGCTGAGGTCTCTTGCTTCCTGTCTGATAAATTCTTTCTAATTCACTTTATGAACTTCTATTCATCCTTCAAAACCCATTTCCAGTTATCTCCTTCCTTACTTTAGCAAATGTAACCAAAACTGGGTCTAAGCTCGGGCTTCCTTCTGTGGGCTCCCCCAGCCCTGGCTGCTCCTGGGGTATATGTGTCTGGCACTGTCTCCCTCTTAGAAGGTAGTGGCCTGAACTCAGGCCTTTCTGAGTCTCCCATTAATCTAGGCCACCAGAAGCACCAGAGAGCGTTTCAGGAATGAACATAAGACCTAGGGAATAGTGAGACGCTGTGATGACCGACAGAGGAGACTGAGGGCCCAGGTCCCCAAGGGAGCCAGCAGTGTGGGGTGCCAGCAGCTCTAGGACGGTCATGGGGTGTTTCTGCCTACAGCACTGCCTGGCCTTCTACCCTCAGGACCTACAATCTCCTTGTGACTACCAGAGTCCTGGCTAAAGCCTGCTATCTTTTTCCTGAGGATGATATCCAGGAGCCTGTCTGCCTCCCAGGAGGACCCTCACTGGATGGTGAAGGTGACTGTGAAGCCCCTGGGAACCCCGGTGATCCAGGGTGTCAGCCAGGAGGAGAGCCAAGGGCCTGGATTCAAATGCAGATTGCCCTTGTTCATTTGCCCCTGGGCCTCTCTGGTCTCAGCCCTGGCTGGTCTCCCAGGCCTCTCTGATCTGGGCCCTGACTGGTCTCCCAGCCCTCTCTGATCTGGGTGGTAATAACCCATCCCTGCTGTCCCAGCTGACAGGAGCCAGCACTTCCTTTGAAATTAAATTTTCTTCTAATAAAAACCCATGCATACATCATCTGTTCGGTTAATATTTTACACAGAAAAGCCGTCTCCTGTCCGTGCAGCCCAGACTCTCCATGGCTGACTCTTTCTAACAGGGCAGTGGTTGGCTACCTTTTTCAGTGAGAGGCCAGATAGTAAAACTTGAGACTTTGCAGGCTGGGAACAAAGATGCTTGGTATTCTGTAGGTACTTGAATAACAAGAGAAAAAGAAGGCACTTAAGGTTTTAGTGGGTCCCTCCTTAGCCCCTGACAGGTTATTTGAACACTCCCAAGTGTCTCCAGGGTGGAAAGACTCAGCCATCTGCTTCTGGAGGGTCACAGGCCTGAAAACCTAACAGAGCACAGTTGTGTTCTGCACACATGGGGTCACCATGAGTGGGAATGGTCAGCAACTGGAAACGTTGCTGTGTCTGTCCCCTTGTCTTGGGGCCCTAGTGGCCCAACAGTTAAAGCGCTTCATGGAGTTGGTGGTCAGAACTTACCCAGGGACTTTGTAGGAGAAAGACTGGGCATTTTGCTTCCATAAAGATCAAATCCCATTGCCTTCTAGTGCATTGTGACTTATAGTTAACCTACAGGACAGAGTAGAACTGCCCTATAGGGTTTCCCAGGCTGTAAATCTTGATGGAAAACCAGCCTGCCAAGTCTTTCCCTCCTGGTCCTCCGATCTTTGAGTTAGCATATAACCCCTGGGGTACCAAAGCTCTATTTCCAAACAAATCCCCCTCAGTTGACAACACACTGTCTCCTCCCTATCCCCTCTACCCTCTGAGCTCTGACGGGGCTCTGGAACCTACCAAAGGGACTTTGGGGCCACTGGGGTTAAGTACTCTCAGCTGCTGATGGAAAGGCCATCAGTTCAGACTTACCAGCTGCTTTATGGGAGAAAAGATGTGCCTTTTAGTGGCTGATTCTTTAGAAGCAGATAGTGAGGCCTTTCTTCTGAGGTGCCACCTGGGTAGACTTGAACTGCCGATATTGTGGTTAGCAGCCGAGGGTGCTGACTGTTTCACTGAGGGACCCCATATCCGCTGCAGGGCTGGGCCCAGATCCTGGGGGCTTCATGTGGTACCTGGGCAACAGACAGGATGGAGATGTCACCTGGTGACCCAAGTGTTGGACGGGCTGAACTCTTAACCCCACTTGGCTCTTCCAGACTCAGACTCCTGTCTCCAAGGGTCCACGGCAGCTGATGGATGAGGACGCCCTGGATCAGCTGAGGCAGTCCCCCAGGTGAGGGGCCGTAACACCTTGCTCTTTCGTGAGGCTGAAATTTGATTTTTGAAAACATTTCCTTTAAATTGTACTTGGGTTATCACTGAGCTTTTTGGCATGGCCTTCAGCCTGGCTTCTGGCTGGTGCCACACCTGGCCTGACCCTCCTCTCGGTCCTGCCCGGGGCCATACTCGGGGGTCTTCAGCCAGCCTTTTCTCACTACAGGGTCCTCCTTCAGTTGAGCACACAGCTGGAGAGCATTTGTCGCTCTGTGAGTGGAGAGGAGATGCAGGGGTGCACCTGGGCGGGGGATGCCGGGGAGGGAACCTGGGTGACAGGGTGTGGGTGGGAGGGAGGCTGGGAGTCTGGTATGGATGGGCGGGAGGCTGGGGGCTTCCGGAATCCCCCTGATGGGCCACTCCATCACCTTAATGGTGAGCCGGTCAGTTAACCCTTGAGCTCCAGCTTTGTCAAGTGAGTGTTAAAGGATACCAGCCTCGCTGTGGCAGCTGGAAATTCCATACTGAAGTTAGATGTTCACAGGAGGGCCTGGCCATCCGCTTCTGAAAGGTAAAGGTCCCGGCCTGGAAAACCCTGTGGAGCACAGTTTTGCTCTGTACCCGCAGGGCGGCTGTGACTTGGGGTCCACTTGATGGCAGCTGGTTTGAGGTATTGATGTTAACTGGTTCACATTTGATTTTGGGGTGCAACAAGGAATTGGAGCCCCTGTGTTTGAGCTGTTACTTATACTTTCTAGTGCAGTGCCTTCCTACAGAACTTGCTAGAATGATGTGAAAATTTTCCTATGTCTATTCTTACGGAAACCCACGGCTGCTGTCGGCCAAAAGGTCAGCAGTTGGAATCCGCCAGGTGCTCCCTGGAAGCTAGGGGCAGTCCTACTCTGTCCTACAGGGTCACTGTGAGTCGGAATCGACTCAGTGGCAGTGGGTGCTTGTTTGGTTGGGTGTAGAGCCATATATGGCACCCACTAGCCACATAACATGTGAACCCTGGTGGCAGTGTTAAAGCTCAGGCTGCTACCCGAAAGGTCACTAATTTGAATCTACCAACTGCCCTTTGGACTGTCCTCGGGGTGACTATGGGTCAGAATTGACTCAGACAGCAGTGATTTTTTTTTTTTTAGTAACCACATGCGAAGGAGCCCTAGTGGCACAGTGGTTAAATGACTCGGCCACTAACTGAAAGCTTTCTGGTCTGCATTCAAACCCACTAATGACTCCTTGGCAGAAAGATATGGCAATGTGTCTCCCATAGCGATTTAAAAAAACTGCAGCGAAGCCACCAGCATCACATTGATTCTGATTGAAAGTGACCTACAGGACAGTAGAACTGTCCCATGGGATTTCCAAGGACTACGTAGTCGGTCAAACTGCTGGCCTTTTGTGGGCGGGACTTTTAACCGTTCCACCCACAGTGTTTCCCCCATAAAGATGATAGCCTTGGGAAAACACTGGCCCCCCACCGGCCGGGCCCCACTGTGAGTCGGAATCAACTCCCTGGCAACAACTTGAACTGCATGTGGCTACTGAGCCCTTGAAGGGCAGCTGGTGGGTGACCCTTGGAGAACTGTTTCGGTCCTGATTAAGTCTTCAGTCCCCTAAGTGGCAGTGCAGGTAGTTAACATGCTCGGCTGCAAACCTAAAGGTTCGAGACCATCCAGAGATGGCTCGGAAGAAAGGCCTGGCTGTTGAGGAAAATCAGGCACTGAAACCCTATGCAGTCCTTGGGCACAGTGGTACCTGGGAATTAAAGTGTCACACTGCTGGACTAGTGTCTTCCTCACTGGCAGGGCTTCAAAATGGTCCCTTCTACCCCGGATAGACTGAGTCAGAATCCATAATAAAAATGCAAGGGGGTAAGGTTTTTTTTTAAAAAAAAAAAACCATTGTGGAACAAAGGTAGCTGGGAAGGGCTTCTCAGAGGGAGTCATAAAAACCAAACCCAGTGCCACTGAGTCAATTCCAACTCAGTAGCAACTCTGTAGGACAACAGAGCTACCCCCTAGAGTTTCCAAGGAACATCTGATGGATTTGAACTGCCAACCTTTTGGTTTCTAGAGAGTCAAACCTAAAGCCGTTATCACTGTCTATTGCCACTCATAGTGACCCTATAGGACAGAATAAAACTGTCTCTCAGTTTCCAGGGAGGACCTGGATTTGAACGGCTGACATTTTGGTTAACCATCACACCATCAGGGTCTCCATACTCAGGATAGGACATGGAAAATAAGGAGCTACCTCTAGGGAGCAGGGAATGGTATTCCAGGCAGAGGGAACAGCCAGTGCAAAGGCCCTGGGGCAGGACCCTGCCTGGCAGATTGGGAAAAAAGCAAGGTGGGGGCCATGTGGCTGGAGCAGAATGAGACAGGAGAAGGGGCTGTTTGCACTGACCACTTCCCGATGTGACCCCTGTCCACCCCCCCCCCCACTCTGGCAGCTCCAGAAGATCCAGAAGGATCTCCAAGAACATCACCAGCAGGTGAGTGAGTGACCTGGAGCTCAGGGTCACAGCTGGTCCTCCTGGAAAGATATGAAAAAGGAAGAGGGAGGGGAAGAGTCCTGCAGGGTTGAGGGAGGGCTGGTGCTTCCCTCCTGGTGGAGGTGGCAGCCTTGCAGGGCCAGACTCCTGTGCACAGGGTAACCTCTGGTGGCAACAGGGAACAGAGCCCAGGGGGCAAGCATGAAGCCAGGGAACCAAGGCAGAGGGGACTGCACTGGAGGGGCTGAACCAGGACCAGATAGAGGCAGAAGGAGTAGGTGGATTCTCAGTGAAAAGGCAAGATTGAAATACAGAGAAAGTCCTGTAGGTGCTGTGGAAGGTCCCCCAGGCAGTCTATGCAAAGGCTCTGGGGCAGGACTGTGGCTGGTACCTTGGAAGAGCAGAGAACATGTGGGGGCAGATATAGGCAGATCGTGCAGGGCCCTGGGAGCTATGGGGAAGACTGGGGCTTTTACCTGAAGGAGGTGGGAGCTCTTAAGGGACCCTGACTTGGGAGCCACCCCAGCACATCAGTGGATTCCCCCACACCTCCGAAGTGCCCTCTGCCTTTCCTCTAAGCCTCCCGAAAGGCTTCCTGAGATCTAGCCTGACAAGCACTTTGCTGCTCAGTCTCCGGCATGTGAAGGGCTTTGGTGTGAGCACTGCGGTGGGGGCTGGACCACGTGGGGGCCAAGGCCAGGTCCTTGCAGCCCGGGGCTCCCTGCCCAAGCGGCAGCACGCTCGCCCCCGGCCTGCCCTCCCACCACCTGGCCCTTTCTTCTCAGTCCTGGCAGGACTTGCTGTTCATGCCAGATGTGACTGGCAGGGGGCCAGGAGCCAGTGTGCAGCAACAAACTGATCAGGAAACAGGAGAGGCCGATCCAGGGTGAGGGGGCCAGGAAGCCACCAAAACAGTTACTCATTCAAGGGAGAGCTATCCCCTGCTTGCCAAGTACTGTTCAGGCCCAGGGATACTGCAAAGGAGAGTTCAGACCCATCCCTGGCCTTGGGGGGAGATGGCCAGATGATCAGGGTGTCACCTCAGGTGGTAAGAACTAAGGGGTAGGTTAGGGGGTGGAATAGAGTTCCCTCAAGGGGACTGAGAGGAGAGGATGATAGTGGGTTGCGATTTAAGATGGTGGGGGAAGGCTCTCCCACAAGGTGATGTGTGAACAGACACTTGGAGGAAATCAGGGAGCTGTGTGGATATCGGGGCAAAGCAAACAGCAAGTGCAAAGGCCCTGGGGTAAGACTACCTGGGGAGATGGATGAACAGTGAGGATGCCTGTCTAGCTGGAGTGGAAAGAGGCCCCAGGGAGGACTTGTACTGGAAGGGAATCTGGGCCCTGGTGGGCTGTAAGCAGTGGAGGGATGGCCCTCCTCATTCAGGCACTCAAGGGTGCCCTCTGGCTGCTGTGGGGAGAACTGATGGGAGGGGTAGGCATGAGGGCAGGATCTAGGAGACCAGTTGGGGAGTCCAGGTGCAGGTGCAGGTGCTAGTGGACAAAATGGGCTGAGAAGTCGGACTTTGGAAACAAATGGTGTTGCTCTTGGGCTCCGGAGACCCGACCCGCCCCGTCCCACCACTGCCAACAGCTGGGACTGGCATCTGGCCCCCACACATCAACCCCCCTACTTTTTCTGCTTCGTACCTCTTGTTTTCCAGCCTCCTGGCTGTGCCTTTAAAACCCCCACACCTGCCTGCCTGCAGCCTTCCCTGGGGAGGAGCGGCTCGGGCACCAGCGGCAAGTGGTTTCTGCCTTTCTGCCGAGCGCATTAAAGTGCGGTAAATTGCGCGTTAATGAGCTGGGGTGAATTGGCAAGGGCTCCCCTGGGCCCTGAGCTGGGCTGGCTCGACTGGGGAATCCATCAGCCGCCACCTAGGAGGCGATGCCCGGAGCTGTGCGAGCTCAGGGGAGGGGATCCCAGATCGCAGCCCCTCCCTCTACGTGATTCACCCCAGTGTTGGGGAGGGGTAAGGGAGGCGTACATTCCTGTAGGTAAACAGCTGCTCAGCTTGGCACCTTTTTCTCTGTCTTCAGAAAACTGGCTTCATTTCTCCGGGTCTCAATTTTCTCATATACAAAATGGGAATTCCACTGGTGTGGGCTTTGCTTCTCTTAGAGCAGTTCTTTTGTTTATGAATAAGAACGTCGTCCCTGGTTTCAGGGTGGGACAGTTCTAGGTGGCTTCTCAGCATCAGTGTGGGAGTGTATGAAAGTAGTCCCATGGGCCTGCCTCCAAAGGCCACATCTGTGTTAGCCAGTGTGGTAGCTGCGTCCACACCCAGCCACTGAGTTTTTATGAAATCGAAGGAAGAACTTTATCAGCCATACTCGAAGCCAATGACGACTACACTGGGTGGTGCCCATTTAGAATGTTCCATCATTCTTGAGTCTAGTGCTGAATTAAACATGAGTTGTCAAACCACCTTACTGTGTGTATTCTTCCAGGAGGGTGAGTCTCCCCTGGATCTCTGCACTGTTAAACCCTTGGCTGGACTCGATCAGAAATGCCCTTGTCCTGCTTTGTCTAGAAACGACCCCCTTGATGCCTAGAAGGTCAAACAATGTGGTTTAATCCCTATCTTATGCACAAGGAAATGGATGCTGGAGAATCCTCTTGCCCAAGGTTCCCATTCGTGCAGATATTTCCACCTCTGCTGTTTATGCAGGCAGTGGTGGCTAGTGATAGAATTCTCACCTCTCATGTTGGAGAACCGGGTTCGATTCCCAGCCTATGCACGTCACACCGGCCCCCACCCCCCTGCAACTGTCGAGTGCCTAATGGTTTCCAGCACAGCTTCCAGGCTGAGACAACAACTCTCTGGTTCCTCTAGGAAGACTTTTTAAAAACCATGGAGACCTGCAACCGAAGCCCGGACGCCTGGCCTGTCCAAGTAGGTTTCGGGGTCCTCAAGGAGGGAAGGGCAGAGTGTTGTGTCTCTCATGACTCCTTTGCAGCACCAGGTAAGCCAGCTCTCACCTGGGGACCAGTCCTGGAAACCAGCCAGTTTTGAGGCTTCCCAGCAGCCAGAGCTGCAGACCTTACAGGAGCCGAACTTCAAAGACGCTGTGGCCCCAAAGCCGTCTCCTGAGTCACAGCAGCCCCCTCAAGCAGCCGCCGTCACCACGCCCCGAGCCCAACCTTGTTCCTTCTCTAGCTCCCAGCCTGGCCTCTGGCAGGATGCTCTAACTGACAGACTCTTCCAGATCTATGCCGCGAGTGTCAGGGTGCCAGCGGGACAGCCAAGACACGGAGGTGAGTGTCCTCAGGGTGAGCGCCGGGTCTAAGGGGCAGCCTGGGTTGCACCCTGCTGGTTGACTGTCTCTTGGTTACTCTCCTCCCTCCCTTGTTGTCATAGCAACAGAGGCTCCAGGCCTGGTGAGTAAACACCTCTCAACTGCACCTGGAAGGGTAGGTTTCTGGGATGTGTGGTTATCCCTCGTTGAGCTCCTTCTGGTTCCTGCCTTGGCCCTCCCTGCAGTCCCTCAGGCCCCTCTGAGCCTACCCTGATGTCTCCCCGGGCACAGGAGGCCTCAGGTGGGATAGTGATGGGCCTGTTAGACCAGGTCACTATCTGCCACCTGGGGCTACCTCAAACCCAAAACCACTATTAACTCTGACACATAGTGACCCTATAGGACAGAGCAGAACTGCCCTGTAAAGTCTCCAAGGAGCACCCGGTAGATCGAACTGCCAACCTTTTGGTTAGCAGATGCAGCACTTAACCACTATGCCACCAGGCTAGGGATTGGCAGTTGCAAGCTTTTGAAGATGACCAGAGTGCACCCGGAGGCTGTCTCCTTTCTGCTACTCTGGCTGGAAAAGGAGACAGGATACCTGGCCATCATCGAGTCTGCTCACACTTCTGGGCATAACGTTTCATGATTCTCCAACTGCCTCTGGGCGGACCAGCTGGTCTGACCAGATTCTATTTCCAGTGGCAGGAAAGCAAGGCGGCTGTGGGATCATGTGACTCTGCAGCAGGAACATCTGGAAGTGCTTTGGGTAATCCCTGCCATGGGAGAGGGCAGGCTTAGGAAGTGGTAAGAGCCTGGCCTGAGGCGCCCATCCTGATGCTACCTGCTTTTGTCTGTGTGTAGGGCTGAGCTCCCCCAGGGATTCCAGGGAAAGAGGCAGAGGCCTCGACACAGCAGCAGAGGAGACCCGGGTGAGACTTGGGGTCCGAGCTGGCATCTTCTGTCTTTGTGATCCATGGTCCCCTTGTGTCATCTCGTCCTCACCTGTAGCAAGAATGACTTTCCATGAGCATGACCTTTCTGTTTCTGGGCCAGAGGCTGGCATGGCATGGAGGGAGCGCACCTGGGCATAGGTAGGCAGGAGAAGACAGGTCAGGGTGGCTTCTCCGGGGTCAGCTGTCGTCCTTGTTCCACTTGCAGGCGCCTGCTGGAATAGGATATGACTTTGTGAAGCCCATGTAAGTGACTGGGGAGCCCTCCTGTCAGTGTCTCTGTCCCTGACAGGTAAAGGGCAGAGTAGGATTGGGCTCTTCCTCAAGCGCTACTAGGCCATCTCAATCTTCAGCTAAGGCACCGGGGTAGAGATGTACATTCTGTTCACACATCACCACCTTCTGACATAATGAGGTTTGGGTTCGAGGGTGGGGGAGGAGGAAGGGGGTTAGTCCTAACCTAGCAGCCTGAGATGGGGAGAGAGAAAGGCTTCCTGGAGAAAGGGGCATAGGTCGTAGGGCTTTGGTGGATGAGTAGGAGTCTGCCAGAGGGGCAAAGCACTCCAAACAGAAGAGTGTGGGTGCGATCTTGGTAAAAGTGTTGCATGGTAGGGAACAAAGCCTCTGACAAGAACCCCAATGTCTGGAAAAACCCCAGCCCTGTGAGGTTCAGATACCATGATACAAACATAGCACTCCTCTGGGCAGAGGGGCTTTGGGGCAGGTCAGTGACCCTCAGGACTCCTCTCCCAAGATCGTGGGACCTTGAGGACTTTGAAGATAACTGTAGGAGGCCGGACACATTGCCTTGGCAGTCCAAGAAGTTGGCTGTCCCGTACAAGCTGGAGAAGAGGCGGACCTTAGACCACGGCGAGCCTGTACTGGCCGTCGCCATCAGCAGCTTCACGCGGCAAGCCTTCACCTGTGGCAGGGGTGCCCTCAAAGTGTGGAGCTTAACTGGCCAGAAGACCCGGGACAGGTTCCCTGTGAGTTACATACCTGTACAGGTGAGTGGCTGGGGTTGGCGCCCAGGGGCCAGGGAAGGCTTGGCCTGCAGGGACAGGACCCTCACTCTGACTCTGTCTGTCCCAGATCCCTGGGGCCTACCTGCGCACCTGCCTCCTCTTCCCGGACAGCACTGCCTTGCTCACGGGTGGCAGCAACCTGGCCAGTGTGAGCCTGTGGGACCTGGCTGCGTCCCAGCTCCACGTGAAGGCCCAGCTGCCTTGTGAAGGCCTCTCCTGCCAGGCCCTGGCTGCCAGTCCCCAGGATAGTCTGGCCTTTGCCGGCTTCACCAATGGCGCCCTCAGAATCTGGGACCTGCGTGACGAGAGCGTGGTCAGGTACAGCCAGGGGTGGGCAGGGCCTGATAGCAGAGGAACCTCCTAAGCATGTGCCAGCCTCATCCCCAGAGCTTGCTTTTCAAAACATTGGTTGAGGGGACCAGCTGTAAATCTTAGCCAGGCTGCCCTTGTGCTTCCATCTGCAGGGTTTGTCCATCTGTCCGAGGGGTAGGCTGGATCTAGCGTCAACATTCTTGGAAGGGCTAAGGCATTGTAGGTATCCCTGGGTGTTACAAACACTCATGCTCAAGGCTGCTAACCTAAAGGTTATAAGTTCAAGTCCACCCAGAGGCACCTTGGAAGAAAGACCTGGCAGTCAGTTTCTGAAAGATCAACCATTGAATTCTGTAGAACCTTGTTCTGCTCTGACACAGATGGGGTTGCCAAGAGTCAGAATCCACTGGGTGACAGGTCCTGTCAATTTAAAGATCTTGTCATTTTAAAGAAGGCCAACTATATGCGGTTGCTGTCAGTAGGGGACAGCATGTGGCATACAACATAGTATACCCTATCTACGTAGCTGTCCACTGACTTCACTGTACATCTGATCCACTTATCCTGTACAGAAGTGATTCCTGTAGGCCCAATTCAATGGTAGGGTAAACTGAGGCTGGAAAGACAGAGTGACAGCCTGGTGGAGGTTGCTGGAGGTTCTTCTTGGACCCACTTGGACAGGTTGAGGAGATCAAAGGCTGGGAGAGGTGGAGGGGAGTGTTATCTAGCTCTGGGGGCTAGGACTGGGGTTCAATATGCATGAGAAACGGGGAGACATGAGGGTTGGAAGAGGGCCTCATGTGCCCATCTCGGCCAGCTGGAACATACATACCTCCCCATGAAGGCAGCTTTTAGGGTGAATGGCTCAGTACCTTCAAGCAGAAAGCTAGTAGATGGGTAAGTGTCTTATAGGGTCTGACAGTGAAGTTTGCAAACTCATCCTAGAAAAAGTGCTCCATACGTTATTGCTGAGTATCACTATGGTCAGCCTGCAAGGACTCTCCTTGGGAAGCTGTGCAGTGACACTGGTACCTAGTCTACCCTTCAAAGCAATTTTGGTACTCTTACAGGAATGGCCATCAGAACTGTCATCAAACTACCCTTGATGTCCTGAATGTCATCCAAATGTCTTGGCTTTTCAGTATTTCCTTTCATCTTTGGGTCAAGGAAAAAATCACTGGGGGCCACTGTGCACAATGGCCATTCCAGAAAGAGTTCCAAAATTGTTTTGGAGGGTGCACGAGGTGCTGGCATCAGGGCACAGCTTCTCCAGAGGAGGACTTGAAAGGTGACCGTAATGATACTCAGCAATGAGGAATGTAGCACTTTGAACAAGTAAGTTCATGGACTTAATTTTTAGACCTCGAGTCTCTCAGCATTGGAAAAGGAATACCACGAGTGAGTGACTTTAACCAATTTATTGTCTTGCAGTTTAAAGCTCATTGCCACCAGGTGGTTTCCACCTCAGCAACCCTGCAGGGCAGAGTAGAACTGCCCCCTAGTTTGCAAGGAGTTCCTGGTGGATTCAAACTGTCAACCTTTTGGTTAGCAGACAGCACTTCACAGCTACACCACTGGGGTTTCTTCAGTTTAGGAGGCTGAAAAGTCCAAGTTCAGGGTGTACTGGCTCCAGGGAAAAGGTTTTCTGGGTCAGTTCTGGATGATGGTTGGTAGTAGGTTGGCATCTCTTTTTCCTTGTCTCTGCTTGTTTGTCTTTTGTTGAATCCTTTATCTCAAAAGAGATTGAGTTCATGACCAAGGCAGACTGTTCCCAAATAATGATTGTAACTATTAGTGTGAGGTTTAGGATTTAGCTTGTATTTTGGAGGGAAACAGCTCCCAACAGTGAGTAAGTGTAAGTGAAGGCGGGCAGGGAGGCAGCATTCCTGCAGCCTGAATCTCAGAATCCTAACCGGAGTCCCTGCCAACGACTCCCCCTGACCAGGCACCTCCCTGATGGAACCGCAAATGGGACCAGGAGCATCGTGGTCAAAGGGTGCCACCTCTGGATAGGGGGTCTGGACACTCGCCTGCAGTGCTGGGACCTCCGGATGATCCTGAGGTCCCAGGAACACCGATTTGAGTCACAGGTGAGGGGACCTGGGGCTGGGCTGCTTGCTTGGCCAGGGGCACAAGGCCCATGGTGGGGGGTGAGGGTCCTGGTGATGCTGCATGGTTCTGGGTCACTGAACTTGGAGTTTCCTCCATTACCTGGGTATCGCTACCAGCTGCCACTGAGTCATGGTGACTCTAAATGTGCCACCTGCCCTCCAGGTGACCACCCTTTCTCAGGGCTTGAAAGAGAACTTAAGCGCTCTGACACCATCAGGTGGCTGGCAGAATCTGGGGGAACAGCTGTTGTCGTGCCCCGCTGGCAACCCGGAGGACTGTCAAAATGAGCCAGTGGAAACCCCAAACCCTCGGGATCCAAGTGGTCCAGTTGACAGCCCATCACGAGGCCGGTGCACAATGGGACTACCTTGTGTCACATTTCTTAGGGGATTGCCACGAGTCAGGGGCTAATGAAAACAAGGACTCAGTCTTCATGAACTCGGTAGCATTTCTAGAACACAGCTGTGGCAGGTGGACAAGAGTTTCATGCTCAGTCAGGAACTGATAGCTGAGCCAGCCCCCTCAGTAACCCATGACATAGAAAAGTGGTAGCTGTTAATTGTCACTGAGTCAACCCCAACTCCTGGGGAGCCCCCATGTGTGGAGGGAACCGTGCCTCATAGGGTTTCAAGGCTGAGACCTTTTGGAAGATTGCCAGGCCTTTCTTCAAGGTGCTTCTGGGTATATTCAAAACATCATCCTTTCAGCTAGTGGTTAAGTTCCTTGCCTGTTTGTATCACCTGGGGACTCCAAGGTAGAGGGGACTGGGCCCATTTTACAGATGACAGAAACAGACATAGAGCAGTATTGTCATTTGGCTGGGGCCAGGCAGCTAGGAAGTGACCTGGGACTTGAATCCAGGCATTTGGCCTATAGCACCTTGTGTCCCCACTGGCCAGGACCTGAACTTCCCTCCTGCCTTCTGTCCCCCAGATAATGAGCCTAGCAAACAGCCCCACTGAGGACTGGGTGCTACTGGGCATGGCTAATGGTGAGCAGTGGCTGCAGTGCACAAACAAGAGTGATCGCCTCATGGTCGCTGATGGCCAAGACGCTGTCCTGGGCCTCAAGTTCTCCCCCTATGGTAAGCAGCCACCATCGAACCTGGCTGCCCACAGGCCTCACCCACTGATCAAGTCCCAACCTGTGCAAGGTCCTGCCCACCTGTCCTTGATAGCTCCTGATACCATAGCAGAGCTATCACAAAGGGGTGGCTTTCACAAACAGAAACTTACTTTCTCACAATTTAGGAGGCTGGAAGTCCGGTTTCAGGGTGCTAGCTCTAAGGGAAGTTTGTCTCCGTCTCAGTCTCCTCACCTCTCCTTTAGGGGCAGATCCTGGTCAATTCAGCATCCGTCCCTTGGTCATTTTCACATGGCGTGTGTGTGCTCACTTCCTCCCGGGCTTAATCAGCTTCTTATTTCTCCCGAGTGACGGTTTATGACACCCCTACACAGACAAAACTTCCTAACAGACAGAAAACGGGTTCCAAACGGGAGGCCGATGGTGTGCTGGGTATGTGCTGCCTCGCCCACCAACAGGTCAGCAGCTGGACTCCACCCGCTGCTCCTGGGCAGCCCCATGGGGCAGTTCTCTGTCCTGCAGGGCTGCTACCAGCCAGAAGTGGCTTGACGGCACTGGGTTTACTCCCAAGTAGGGGTTAGATCCGTAGGTGTACCGGACCCAAACCTGTTGCCCTCCCATCGATGTGGACTCTGAGTGACCCTATAGGACAGAAGAGAACTGCCCCATAGTTTTCAAGGAGCACCTGGTGGACTTGAGCTGCTGACCCTGTGGTTAACAGCTGCAGCACCTAACCACTGCACCACCAGGCTTTCCATCCATAGCTCTAGGGGGAGGATTTACAACACAATTTACAGGGTACAGTTCAGTCCTTAACTCCAACTCTGCGGTTGGCCCTTCCAAACCCTAAAGCCTGTCAATAACAAGGCGTCTCCATGGTGTACCCTGCAGAGGAAGAGGGCGGCCGCTGCCTCTTATTTTTGCAGACCACAGACAGAACAGGATTTGGGGTTCTGTGTCTCACTCCTGAGGTCTGGCCCACCACTGTCACTCTCCCTGTGACCAGGCACCCCCTCTGCTTCTTCCCAGGCCAGTGGTGGATGAGCGTGGGCTTAGACAATTTTGTCAACGTGTATAGCATGGCCCTGAAAAGGAAGCTATTCCAGGTACCACGGGGACCAGGTGGGGGCTGAAGGGATAGGTGGCCTGGGGCCGAACCCAAGGGCCAGCGTCTGAACCAGCAGACAGCATGGCGTCAGGGCAGGTATGTGTGAGACCTCTGACTCCCTCTGCCTCTCACCTTCCCAGGTTCCTGAGACACGTGGCATGTGCTGTGACGTGGCTTTGAACAACCGCCTGGTTGTCACAGGGTCCGGGGACAATGCCTCTGTGTACCAGGTCACTTACTGAGTGAGGGACCTCATCTCCATCAGCCCAGCTCCATACCTGCAGCTGGTGGCTGCTCCGGTGTCTGTCCTTGGGTGGAGGGGTCTTCTGCAGAGTGGCAAGCCTCTCTGGGCTTTGCAGACTCAGGTCTTGATCAGGTGTTAATAAAGCAAACAGAAAAGTCAGAGCTGGCCTGGGTCTGTGTCTTGCCCCCCAAAGCTTGCTGCAATTGGGACTCTCAGCGACGCAGTGTGACACACTGGAGCTGTGCTGTAGTGTTTCTGGGCTGCCGTCTTTAGGGGCACAGATGAGCAGGTCTTCCTCCTGTTAACGTTTGTACCACCAGGGTTCCTTGCTCTTGAAAGGGGAAAGGGCCATATCACCAAAATTTAGGACTTTACTCAGCCAGTGGCTTCTCAGTCTCCTCTGAGAACTAGAATGAAGCCACTAACCCACTGCTGGGGATGGGAGTCAGTGCTTTTGTGTGACTGATTCTGAGTCCCTACGAGGTACAAATGGTGACCACATCTGGCTGCTGACTGAAAGATGGGAGGTTCAGACCCACCCAGAGGAAGCACGGAGGAAAGGCCTGGTGATCTTCTGGAAAAGCAGCCCTTGAAATCCCTGTAGGGCACAGTTTGACATTTCTGGGGGTGCTGTGACAGGGACTGGGTAGAGCCCAGGAATGCTGCTCAGCACCCTACAGTGCCCAGGGTGGCCCCCAACCCAGAGAAGGATCCAGCCTCCGTGCCAGCCATGCTGAGGGGCAGAGACATTATTTGGGACATAACTGACTGTGAGACCTCATAACATCCACTGGAATAAACTGTCAGGCGGTGTAAACCAGGGGACCACCCCTACCCCCCTGCTCCTGTGATTTCCCTCCTCCCCACTCAGTGTGTGGATTTCAATGTGGGTGGCATCCTCAGGTGTCAGGAGGTCAGATGATTATGGGACACAGTCTCCTGGGGGTCAGTGGAATGCCCTATCCCAGTTCTCACCTGGGTAGATTCTTACTCAAGAGACACTGGGCAGTGGGACATTCATCAGTGTCACAGCTGCAGATAGGGGTGCTCCTGCAGGGGGATGGTGTCACACCTGTAGCACCCAGTACTGGGAATCCCAAAGAAGGACCTGCTCCCATCAGTGGTACCAAGATGGAGAAGCCAGTCACAGCAGCAGTTTCCTTTGGAACCCTTCCGTGCTCTCAGCCAGGTTGAAAGCACCATTTAATCTGTCTCCTTAGGCCTAGGAGGGGTCCCGTATGGCTTGACGGCATCTTGTGGTCCCCTCAACCCTGCTACACACTATCAAGTATCATTTCCGGCAGGGATGTGCTGTCTCCATCGTCCCCAACTCCATGCCCCGTAAGCACACAGAAGCTTCCAGATCACGGATCATTACCGCTGCACACTGCAGCTCCCACACACGCCAGCTCATAGCTCTGCCCTAAGCTGCTGAACCGCATCTGCGGAGCGCACTACTGCCCTGGCCCCTGCCCTTGCTGCCAGGGTAGAACCATCCTGCTGTTCTGGTTGGCACCTGGCCACGCTCCTTCTAGCCTCAGTCTTCTCATGACTTTTTCCTCTAGCCAGTGAAGTCATCTCATGACCTTTTTAGAATGGTGAGGTTGGCAGTTCAAATCCACCCAGTGGCAGCTCAAAGGCCTGGTGACCCACGGCCAAAAAATACCCATCGATAACCCCGCGAAGTAGAGCTCCCCACTGCCCAGCTCAGATAGCATGGAGCCGAAATGGACTGGAGGGCACAGTTTGCTGATTCCCCGCCCCCCCCCCGTATTTTCCTTTCAGCTTAACTGTCCCCTCCTCTGAGGCAGAGACTTTTGCTAAGCACTTGCTCACAGACAAGGCATGGTGTGCAAGGCATGGTGTGGCAGGGGCCAGGCTTTTATGAATTGCCACTAGGCCTCACAGGGAGTGCATCTGTACCCTGAAAAGCAGTGTGCTCCCCAACTGCTCCCCAGCCTTTTGGACTTGGTAGCATCCCAGGAAGATTCTGGATAAACGGCTGAGAACCAGAGACATGTGAACCTTTTGGGCCAGAGCTTTGAGAAATTGTGATGCTTGTTCCCTGTTGGCATTGGACCCCGCTGGCTGGTGGCCACCCAAGAGCTCAGAGCTGGGGTTTGGAGGTGAGCCTGCAAAGCCCGTGGGCATGAGCAGAAATGAGAAAGAGGGCAAGTTTGTGGGGCTAAACTGGTTTTGGGATATCAATAGCCAGGCCTCTCTTCTAGTCATAGCCTAGAAGCTCTCTAAGCCCGTAGGACAGCTGGGACAGTGGATGCATGAGGACCCCTGTCGGGGAATCGAACCTGGATCTTCTGCATAGAAGGCAAGAATTCGGCCACAGAGCCACTCCTTCATCTAGTTGATTCTGACTCCTAGCGGCCCAGTAGGACAGTGGATGGGTCCCATGGGGTGTCCAAGGCTGGGATCTTTAGGGAAGCAGGGTGCCACAGCTTCTCCTGCGCGGCAGCTGGTGGGTTCACAGCCACCGATGTTTTGGTTCGTGGCCAAGTGCTCAGCCACTCTGCCACCAGGGCTCCTTGTCCTCAACGGCAGTGACCTCAGTGTTGACACGCAGAATGAATGACCTCATTGTCCAGCCAGGCAGGCAGAAAGCGACTTACCCACGATCACAGCCAGAAAGTGACTTCCTCTCCGGAACTGTGCCCAAGGAAAGCAACCATCCTGGCTCCCCAGCCCCAAGATACAAAGGCAGTTGTGATAAATACATTTATTTCATACCCAACCCCCTCCCGGCCCACTGGCCCTAACATCCAGCAGGGAAAAATGGCGGGGTCAGCCAGGTAGCAGATGGGGTGGAGTGCTCACAGGTGTGGCCGAAAAGGGGGCCACTCGGGTCTCTGTCCCAGAAGCCCCTCCCCTGGGAGTCAGTATAAGAACAGCAGAGGGTCTCAGTAGACCACCTCATACACTGTGGCCTTCTTGTCCCCCGAGCCTGTCACGATGTACTTGTTGTTTCCAGAGATGTCACAACTCAAGACGGAGGAGGACTCCTTGGACTGCAAGCCGGGGGGGGGCGGGGGGGGAAGGGAGGGATGGAGGGGAGAGAAGAGAGGTGAGGCGCAGCTAGCATTTCTGTAGTCTGGTTTCTACTTTCTGACTACCTGGATTGACATTCAAGGGGAAGAGGATGAGTTTATGGTCAAAGCGGGGGCAGAGTGAGGACTCAGAATGGGGGAGCCCAGAGCGGGCAGCCAGGACTCTCCTGATGAGAAGGGGGAATGTTCCAGAATGCTCTCCAGAGAACAGTCTTGGAGCTGAGCCTGGAAAGCAAGAGGCTTTGTACAAGTAACAGTGGTCCTGCTAGCTTTCCTGGGAAACTCAGAGAGGGTGTGCAACAGGTCAAGGTCACACAGCACTGCAGAGGGCCAAGGCTTAGAGCCAGCAGAGTAGCCTACCCCAGGGGTAGGCAAACTTCCTGAAAAGGGCCCCACAGTAAATGTTTGCAGCTTTGCAGATCACAATAAGTATCTCCTATATTCCACTGTGTTGCTTCCTGCAACCCTTTCAAAATATACAAACCACTTCACACCCACCAGGAGAGCTGTGAGTTGTCATGTAGGACACATAGTGAGTGGGTGTGGCTGTGGGCCAATAAAACTTTATTGACAAAAATAGGCTGGGGGCCAGGACAGGCCTGTGGGCTAAAGTCCGCTAACCCTGCTTTAGGAGCTGAGTGGTGAGGGTGCTTGGAAGGGTCCTGGGGATCAGCTGAGATGGGCTGTTTGCATGGTGTCATCCCCAGGACAGCCACCTGGTGCACCCGCCGAGGTGGGGAACTTGGGGGGGGGGGCTGTGGACCCAAGTACCTGGAAGATGCTGGCTCCATACGGCGTCCTCCAGGCGTTGAGCAGATTGTCCTTCCCTGTGCTCACAAACCACCGTCCTGGGGGAGAGGGCAAGGAGGGCATCAGAGGGCAAGCCTGGGGCTGGCCTCGCCCTTTCTGCCTGCTCCCACCCTCACTGGGGGGCATCAGGCCCCTTAGAGACCTTAGGCTCAATCTTTGACCCTATTTTCCAGATGGTCAAGATTGCAAAGAGCTGTTCTCAGCCCTGAAGAAGAGGGAGCCCCCAAGCAGAACTAAAGCTGCCAGATGAAATACAGGATGCCTACTGACATTTAATGTCAGACTTTTCTAAAAATTCCATTGCTATTGAGCTGATTATGACTCATAGTGACCCTACAGAACAAAACGAAACTGGCCCAGAGTTTCCAAGGAGCACCTGGTGGATTTGAACTGCTGACTTTTGGGTTAGCAAATGTGGCACTTAACCACTAGGCCCCCAGGGTTTCTGAACCTCAGATAAACAAGTAACTTTTTTGTACCAGTAATTTCAGGGTTGGTTTTTGAGTGTAAGTACATTCCAAGTAAACGGGATATATTTATACTAACAGATCAGTATACTCCATGCAACATTTTGTCCACATTTACACAGAAATGTTGATTTTAAAAATTAAATCCATACACAATAAACGGTGTGCCATTTCAACATTGTTCAAATGACCAACTCAGTGACATTAATTATGTTTATCATGTTGGTCAACCATCATTACCCATTTCTAAACTGTTCCAGCACCTTCAGCAAGCCTAGTGCCCCCCTCAGCAGCCTGGTGGTGGGCGTTAGGCACCTTCCAGCCAGTATTGACTGAGAGCGACCCTGGGTCCAACACAAGAAAACACTGCCCAGCCCTGCCCAATCTTAACACTCACGGCTGTGTTTCAGCCCATTCCTGCAGACACTGTGTCAGCTCATTTCAGGGGCTTCCTCTTTTTCCCTGACCCTCAACTTGACCAAGCATGATGTCCTTTTCCAGGGACTGGCTCCTCCTGAAAACATGTCCAGAGGATGCGTGATGAAATCGAGCCACCCTCACTTCTAATGATGCAGTGGGTTCCGTGCTACAGCCGCTAATCCAAAGGTTGGCAGCTCAGATCCACCAGGTGCTCCCTGGAAACTCCATGGGGCAGTTCTACTCTGCCCTATAGGGTCACTATGCGTCGGCCTGGACACCGCGGCACTGAGTTGTTTTTTTTTTTTTTAATATCCCCTGCAGTATTGGGGACATATTTCGACAAATAAGTTTATGTCCTTTTTGGTGTACGTATCTTCCCCGCAGTATTTGTGACATACTTGTATTAACAAATGGTGTACTTTTGGGTTCCACATGGTATTTGGGTCATACCAATACTAACAAATTATGTACTTTTTCGTATAAGTATATCCTGTTCAGTACAAATAGTGTACATTTGGAATAAGTATATCCCATGTGGAAACCCTGGTGGTGCAGTGGTTAAGTGCTATGTTCTGCTAACCAAAAGGTCAGCAGTTCTGATCCACCAGGTGCTCCTTGGAAACTCTACAGGGGGCAGTTCTCCTTGGCCATATAGGGTCACTGTGAGTTGGCATTAACTCAACAGCACTGTTTTTTTTTTTCCCCTTAAATATTCCAGGCAGTATTGGGGACATATTTCCACTAATAAATGTATGTACTTTTTGGTGTCAGTATATCCCCTGCAGTCTTTGGGTCATATACTAAGAAATTATGTACTTTTTGGTATAAGTATATCCCACAGAGTATTTGGGATATACTCTTGCTAGCCAATGAGGTCCTCTCGGGTATAAGCATATAGAAGTATATCCCACACAGTATGTCGGGCAGACATACACTAACAATGCGTTGGTGCTCTAGGATTCAAGTTAACCAGGCCTCCTGGTTTGGTACTGTAGTTTGGCTCCATCTGGTAGCTCTACCGCAGGACCCTGACCCCCCGGAAGGACGCACCGCAGGAGGCAAACTTGAGGGAGAGCACGCAGCTCTCGTGCAGGTGCAGCTGGTACTTCTCCGGCTTGCGGACGTGCAGAATCTCCACGTTGCTGCTCTCCATGCCCACTGCCAGCCAGTCCTGGTTCGGGCAGTGGCCCAGGGAGAAGATCTGGGGGTGAAGAGCAGAGAGATGGGATCAAGGATGCCTCAGGACGCTGGGGGAGGACCGGAACCAGCAGTGGGAGAAAGCGGAGGGCCAAAGCCTCCCCAACTTCAGCTCCCACATAGAGAGGCAGCTGGCCCAGGGCCGGGCACGCAGCAGGCGGCTGTGTGTTCCGTCATTAATATTAATCAGGATGACACGGAGCCCCGGCCCTCGCAGCCATTATCTGCCTGGAGCCCAACAGTGCTGGAAGGCGGAAGGGGGGGATAGGCAGGCAAGGACAAGGGCCCCCCCTTTAGCAGATGGTGGACGCCGAGGCTGTCTCCTTCAAGGTCACACAACAAGTCCAGCAAGGCAGGCTGTCTGACTTCCGGCTCTCACTTTCCCCACTGGCCAACCCTTCCCTTCGCTTTGCTTTGGAAAGGCTTATGAACTCGTCACCCCATGCTGTACCCCATCCTGCTGTTAGCGATGGGTGCCATCGAGCTGATTCCGACTCACAGCGACCCCATGTGACAGAGTAGAGCTGCCCGTGGAGTTCCCTAGGCTGTCAGCTTCACGGCGGTTAATTTGTTGGGTCTCCCTCCCACGGAGCCCTCGGGCAGGTTTGAACTGCACTCATAGGCTGTACCACTGAGGCTCACAGCCCATCCTGGGCACCAGAAAACAGGCTGCTGTGGCATCACTGTCAACTCAGGGCCACCCCATGTGTGTCACAGCAGAACTGTGCTCCGGGGGGTTTCTCATGGCTGGTTATTTGGAAGGAGATCACCAGGCCTTTCTTCTCAAGTGCCTCTGGGTGGAACTGAACCTACAACGTTTTGGTGAGCAGTTAATCTCGTTCACCATTTGAGTCACACAGAGGCTCCATCCTAGACACGGGAGTGCATAAGGCTCTCTTACAGACTAAGACTCTTGGTGTCTCACTGGCAAGTAAGACAAGTGCAAAAAAAAAAGAAAGAAAGAAAACATGCAAACTGTACGGCAGGGTGGCCTGGAAAATTTCAAATGCTTCAGAAGTCTCTCCTGGCCGTATCAGAATGCTTCCTGTGATTGATACAGGGGCTTGGTGTTTGGGAGATACTCACCACAAGATTTCCTGAAAGGTAAACCGCCCTGGAGACCCAGAAGGACAACTCTATCCTGCGTCCCCTGACTCCACCATCAAAGGGGTAATCAAGCCAAAGATAAGAGCAAGGAGGATGTAACAATCTAGGGAGCTAAATCTCCCTAGGCTTGAAGACGGGAGACAAGCTGGAGATGGGTTTTGAAGGATGAATAGAAGCTTACCAGTTGGAGAAAGGGAGGGACAGGCATGTCAGCCAGGACAAATATAATATGTGCAGAGGTCCCAAGGGGTGACAGGGTAGCGAGTGTGTGAGACCACAGAGCAGAGGCTTTGAAGGACACACCAAGAAACCTGCACCCTGTCCCCAAGACAGTGGGCAGCAGGGTCGGGCCCCAAGATTTCTGAAAGATCTGTGCTTGTCTCTTCATGCTTAGCCCTACAGAATCCTGATCCTATCCAGTCCCTTCACTACGTTCCTCAGTCTGGGCTCCCACAGTGCCCTCAGTGGGGACCTGCTTGCCGAGCTCCTATGTCAGCCTCTACCTGTCCCTCAGGTCAGTGGCTCTGCCTTGTATGGATACTCCCTCATGATGAGTAGTTTGGGGTGGGGGGCACCAGGAGCTGTCAGCAGAGGCCACAGTCTAGAGTCTGGGGGGAGAAACCAGCTGCACAAGGAGAGACAAGAGAAGACGATCTGAGAGTCTCAGTAGCCCCACAGCTCAAAAAGGAATCAGCCTCTCCATGCTTCCTGCATGTTTGGAGAAGTAAAAAGGCTGCCTGGGGATTTGTCTGGAGGACAAGAAAGATAGAAACAGTGGGGACATGGCCCTGCCCTGCGTCAGGGGCAGGTCGTTGCAGGGGGAGCGGAAGCGAGGCTGCATTCTTGGATCTCTTTCTGTCCCCTCCCAGCCAGATCCCGAGCAGCCACCTGGGAGCTGAAGTCGTGCTGCTGCAGCTGGCGGCCCTCCCGCAGGTCCCAGCAGCGCACGGTGTTGTCTAGGCCCCCGGTCCAGAGCCTTGTTCCGTAATCGGAGATGTCAATGCAGCTGGCTCCGTCCGTGTGGCCCTGGAACTGCCTGGAAGGAGCAGAGCCCCGCATCCTGCTAGAGCTGGAAGACCCTCCTGGCACTGCCGGAGTCTCCCCCACCCCTACCCTACAGAGGGGTCAGGGGCTTGCCCAAGGCCACCGAGCACCCTCTCCCATGCCTTCCACCCACCTGACCATGGTTTGGTTCTGCAGGTCCCAGACCACGATGTTACCGTCGCTACAGCACGAGAAGCAGACTTTGGCGTCAGGGCTGACTGCCAGTGCGTAGCAGGCGGGGGCCGAGGAGGTCAGCTCGGCCTTGATGCGGGGCGTGGGCGCTGCCAGGTCCCAGATGGACAAGGTGCTGGCCTCACCGCCCACAATCAGACTCCGGCCGTCCGGCAGTAGCTTGCAGGAGCGAATGTAGTTGTCCCGGTTCTGAGCGGGTGACAGCAACCTCGTGGGGTTGGCCCCGGGCCACTCATGCAAGAGCCTCGCTGGGGTTAGCCTTCAAAATCCAACCCTCGTTTTCCTGCAAGCCCTGCCCCTAGTTGGCTGTAAGCCCCTGGTTTACCTGTAAGCCCCACCCCTAGTGAACGAGCAAATTTCACCTCTGGTTTACCCCTAAGTGCCACCCTCGGTTGGCCTGTTAACTCCCCTTCCCCCCACCTCTATTGTCGTTTACCTGTAAGTCCCGCCCCTAGTTACCCTGCAAACTCCGCCTCTGGCTTGCCTGTAAGCCCCGCCCCTAGTTACCTTGCAAACTCCGCCTCTGGCTTACCTGTAAGCCCCACCCCTGGTTTACCGGCAAGCTCTGCCCCTGATTGGCCTGCAAATTCCACCCTCTTCCGCCACTTTTACCTCCAAGCTCTGCCAGGACCTAGCCTGAAACTCCACCCCGCCCCCAGGGTTCCCATAAGCCCTGCCCCTAGTCTGCAAGCCACGCCCCCGACCCCCGCACAGCCCCGCCCCGCCCTCACCAGGCAGTCGAGCTGGGCCACCGGCGTCTTGGCGCCCGGCTGGCCCACGTCCCACACCTTCACGCAGCCCTTGCCGCCCGTGTACACGTGCTGCGTCGAGCCGCTGATGGTGACGGCACAGACCACCTCACCGTGCGCCAGTGTGTGCAGCTGCCGCGCGTGTCGCGGGATCCCGGCGCCCACCAGGGCGTCCGAGGGGAAGGGTACTGGCTGCATCTGCCCGTCTGCAGACACGTGGAAAGAATAGGCCCTGCACAGAAGGAGCAAGACCAGCTCCTGGGGGCTGCTGTCACCCTGCCGGGTGCCCTCCCAATGCTCAGGAAAGTCTGCAACATGCCCAAAAGGTGGGCGTGGGGCAGAAGGGTGCAAGCACCTCTGGGTGAACTCGGACCTCTAACCTTTTGGTTACAGGGCCTCCCTGTTGATAGTTAGGGCCAGAGAATTCTTTGTGGAGGGGTCGTCCTGGGTGCGGTGGGGTGCTGGGTAGCATCCCTGGCCTCCACCCGCTCACGCCATGCAGGTAGCATCTCCTGTCCCCAGCCATGACAATCACAAATGTTTCCAGACGTGGGTCATGTTGTAGGTGGGTAAGCCCTACCCCTGTTGAGACCTATCATTCTAGACTTGGCTCCTCTCGTGGCTGTCCAGAGCGTCCCCTCCCCCGGAACTCCAATCAGCTTGCAGGAGAGACTTAGTGCAAAACCGTAAGCGTGCCACCTCCACCCCCAGCCCACCCCCGCGCAGGCAGGAGCTTGGCCCCAGCCCCAGGCCGGGAGCCCCATGCTGGTACTCACGGTTTTCCCCCAGGGATACTGGGCAGGGAGGGTGAGATGGCTGACCCTCGGAGGTGGGGATGGGATTCAAATGCCATCTGCCAAAGGCAGAATGGGTATCACAGCACTGGGACTCTGACCAACTCCCTGTCCTCTCCCAGGCCCAATAGTCATGCCCCCTCAATCTGTTTAACCACTCCCCGCCCCAAGAAAGCAGACTTAGTGCCCACAGTGTCCTCTACCCATAGTACAGACGAGGCAGTTGAGGTTTTCATTAGAAGGAACCCCAAATTCTCTACCTAGGAGTTCTAGAACCCTAGCACTGGAAGGATACTTCAGAGTCACTGTCTGATTCTCAGAGGTCCTCTAGAACAATGGTTAGCAGACTATGGACCCCCTGGACATACCTACTCTTCCACCTTTGTCAATAAAGTTTTACTGACACACTGTCATGGCCATTTGTTGACTTGGTTTGGCTGCTTTCCATCCATAAAGAGAGACCCTGCCTGTTCCCTCCACCTCAGCTCAGGGGTCTCATGTTTCATTTCTGCAGCTCCTCTTCATGGGATATCATGTCCAGGCTTCTGACCAGTCTAGTCCTTGGAAACCCCCCAAGAACTGTCAATGTTTCATAAAAATTAGGGCTAACCACTACACATCATCTATCTGCCAGGAAGCTGAATAGGACCCTTGCCTCCCATGACCTGGGCGGGCACTCTGTTCCTCTTAATGCAGAGTAATCACAGTTCTTTTTCCACAGCTGTAGATGCCAACTTGTATTGAGTTTGTGGGGCTGCTGAGACCCTCAGATCCTTTTCCCACATGCTCTGGTTAAGGCAGGACTCTCCTCTTTGCCTGTTCCCTTGTCTTTCCTTGTGTAGCTAGTTTATTTTCCCGGCCCCCAGCCCCTGGACCCTAGGCCCCTCCCTGAAGACTCACCATGGGGGAACGTCCATACATGACAGAGCCGCTGACCTGAGGGGACAGGTGGAGGCTGACATAGGAGCTGGGCACTGACAGGTCCCCATTGAGGGCACTGTGGGAGCCCAGAGTGAAGGATGTGGTGAAGGGACTGGACAGGGTCAGGGGGCTCCTCAGGGCTGAATAAGAAGAGACACAGACAGGTCTTCAGATACCCCAGGCCCAGACCTGCTTGCCACAGTCTCCGGGGCAGGGCAAGCTCCTTAACCTGTCACTCAAGGCCTTCATGGTTTGGTCCCACATGTCACACCTCTAGACCTTTACAAATACATTTCCCTCTAGTTGACATGCCTGTCCCTTTTCTTCCTCAGCTAGCAAACTCCTATTCATCCTTTAAAACCTAACCCAAATATCCCTCAACATCTCAGGAACATTCGTGCACCTCTTCTCATCCCCCCACCTTCCCTGTTCTTCAGTCTCTCTTTCTCTATTCCAACCCTTATCACACTAGGCTGAGAGTTTGCAGGGGTCTGGGTCTTCTACCCCACCTTAAGCGCTCCTTAAGATTAGGTTCCAGTCATAGGAGAGCAAAAGTGAACACTGCTGTTCCAATAATACCCATGGGGAAAGTAAAGCTCAGCTAGGTCAAGTGACTTGCCCAAGGTCACACATCTGTTAAGTGTCCAAGCCTGACCACCAACCCCTGCCTGTCTGACTCCAAAACTTGTCTTTCCAGTACACTAGGCTGCAGCCTCCAAGTAAGTCGCTTCCCCTCCCCAGGCCTCAGTTTCCCCATCTGTCCAGCAGAGACAAGGAAACTGAGGCTCAGAGTGAGGCGGCATGTAACTTGGAGTCATGGAGACAGCTCAAGGAATCCTCAGGGCTGGAATCCAAATCTCCTGTCCCCACCAGCTCCTACCCCTTTCTACAACTCCCGGCAGGCAGGACGCTTACCAATGCTGTCTGTGGAAGGCGCTGGCTTGGCTGCAAGCTGGCGGAGGTGACTGGCCGAGCTGGGCCCAGGGGTGGAGGCGTCCTGGGGTGGGGAGGAGTCACAGGACTTGGAGGCAGGGGTGCTGGCAGGAAGGTCATTCTGTAGAAAGAGGACAGGGCTGAACTCAGACGCTGGATGAGAGGAGGGGGCAGGTACGGCCGAGGGGGCCACAGGTGACAGGAGGCCCCAAGGGGAGGGAGGTGCCCACCCAAGTGCTCACTGCAGGTCCTCACAGGCCAGGGGCTGGGCTCCTCAGGTGATCACCTCAACTCTGGCAGGCACCAACAGAATGCCGGGTGGGCACCCCGGTGGGAAGGTGCATGCAGGGTTTCCCTGCAGAGTGTACACATGTGCGCACCAGGGTGAACCCACACATGCCTCCTGTGAGAACCCGCATGCATACGGTAGGGTGTGCAGTGTGGGTACCTGCGCCTCCTAGGAGAACCACAGGTGCGTACCGTCATGTGTGCAGCACGAATACACGCTTAGGATGCAAGGGGATGACCTGAGGTGGACCCACAGCAAAGGCACACCCTGCAGAGGGCAGAGACTCACCCCGGGACAGCAAATGAAAGTGGCAGGCAGAGCCAGAGGCTGCTATGACCCTTTAGGGACGGAGACTCTGACACTGAGGCATGGGTTCACGGGCCAGGAGACCTTGCAACACAGTCCAGGTGCAGAAGCAGCACGGAGCCCCCTGCAGGCTCCCCCTTGCTTCCCAGAGGGCAGGGACATCACCCCCAGTCATACCTCCCCCTGGGGACACTTGAGGACCCTCTGTCCAGGAGGACTGTGCTGTCTCGGGTTTTCTGTCACGCTATCTTCTGTCTTTACAGAAACTTCCCTTGCCTTGCTGGGCTCGATGCATCTTCCCACGGCACAATCACACACAGTGACAGCCACACCCCCACCAGGGAGAGCGGACGGGGTGGCCTCTCGGGGGCTTCTCCATTAGCACGAAGCGGCCCCTCCCCCCACCGGTCTCCATGGATCACAGCAGCGGGAGGAGGGCCCTTCAGATGGAATTCCAGCCCCAACCTTGGCAGTTGCCATGGCAACCTGCTGGGAGGGGGGCCTAGAAACTGACACACTCTCTCCTGGTAAGTGCAGGGCAGAGGCCTTGGGAAGATTTGGGAGGAGGGGGACAAATGGAGCTGAATGGCAAATACCCCAGGGGGGTGCCTTTAGGAGGTCCCTGGACCAGAAAGTTGTTGCTTTATTAATTAGCTTTCCTTTCAGCGACAGCAGCCCAAGCTGGGACTGGGGTGTCTCTAGCTTCTAGAAGGTCTGAAGGCTTCAAGCCCGGAGGTCAGCCTCGCTGGGTGCCAAGGGCCACCTCTCTGTTTTCACTGCAGTTATTTCCAAGGGATTTTCTATGTACTGCACAAGGTCCTAGTTTCTCATTTAAGGCAGTGACATCACATTGCCTTTTACTATTGATTCAGGTTTGCCAAAGTGAGTCACACGCAGAGGGGTATATTTACCTCCAGAACCTCGAGGTGGGTTTAGGGAGATGGCCCCAAATCATTCAAACCGGAAGACAACACGCTAAAATCGGCTGCCATTGACTCTGAGTCATGGCGACCTCCCATGTTACAGAGTTCTGTGTTTCATAGAGTTTTCTTGGCTGCAATCTTTACAGAAGCTGAGTGCCAGAGCTTTCTTCCGTGGAACCACTGGGGAAGTCCAAACTGCCAACCTCTGGATGACCAGCCAGGCACAAAGGATTTGCACCACCCAAGACCTTCCCAGCCGATACGATGATATTATTGGGTGCCACTGAGTCGATTCCAACTCTGAGACCCTGCACATGACAGAAGGGAATCCTGCCCGCTCTGCGGCACCCTCATGATAGTTTCTATGGGGGGGCCCATGGCTGCAGCCACCGTGTCAGTCCATCAGGTGGAGGGTCTTCTTTTTCACTCACCCTCTACCAAGTATGATGTCCTTCTCCAGGGACTGATCCCTCCTGATAACATACCCAAAGGATGTGACACAACGTCGCAGCATCCCCCCATCTAAGGAGCATCCTGGTTGTCCATCTAACACAGCTGCTTGAGTCAGTTCTGACTAAAAGCAACCCCACGTGTGTCCGAGCAGAACTGCATCCCACAGGGTTCTTGGTGGTTGGTATACTGGAAGTGGTCACCAGGGCTTTCTCCTAAGGCACCTCTGAATAGACTACAACTTCCAACCTTCTGCTTAGCAGCCAAGTGCATGAATGAGCATCACCCAGGGAGTCCAGACAACACACTAGCCTAGCTAATTGCTCACTGCCTGATGTTTAATCTGTTTCCAGGCCTCTAGGATTAGTAAAACGAGTTTCAAGGCCCCCCGCTTACAAGGACGAGCTCCTTCGCTCTGGGGAGTGGTGAGCCCAGGCTGGAAGCCAAGGAGGCTGGGCTGTCCACAAGCTCTCGACGGGCGGGAACGCAGATTGGTGCTTTTCCACATGGGGTGGTCGCTGGGCTGGGGGGCTCTGAGGGTTGGTCCTGCATTCAAGGAGGAGGTGTTGAGTAGGGGTGAGGTGGGAGGGGAAGGAGAGCCCCTCTCTATATACCTCTCCATTCCACCCCGACCTCCAGACACAGGACCTACAACTCCTTCACCAAAAGTGACCATCACAGATAGAAATCTGGAGGGGCCCCAAGTGATCTTGGGAGGCTTCTAAAAAAAAAAAACTTCTTGTGCCTCTACTTGCACATCCATAAAATGGGTTTAATGTCTTCATTAGGTGCCATCAAATATATTGTGATTCAAGACACTCCAGGTAACAGAACAGAATTACCCTAGAGGATTTTCTAGGCTGTAATCTTCACAGAAGGAGCCCTGGTGGCACAGTGGTTAAGTGCTCAGCTGCTAACCAAAAGGTCAACAGTATGAACTCACCAGGTGTTCCGTGAAAGAAAGACATGGTCATCTGCTTCTACAGAGATAACAGCCCAGTTCTACTCTGTCCTGTACAGTTGCTAGGAGTCGGAATCGACTTAGTGGCAAACGGTTCAGTCTATTTTTCATCTTTATGGGAACAGACGGTCAGGTCTTTCTCCCATGGAGCCACTGGCCAGATTGGAACCACTGATCTTGAAGTTAGCAGTTGAGCACTTAGCTACCACACTACCAGGTCTCCTGGATTTAAGGACAGGACCTCCCACAAGCACTAGACTTTTGAAGACGGCCAATACACAGCAAAGACTACACACAAGTGCTGGGTGTGGTTTCCCATTAAACAGATGGAAAAATCAAGGCCAGGGACGAGAGCACTGCTCCCCCAGCAGGACAGGGTGAGCATGGACTTGATGCCACTTCAGTTGCTTGTTCCACCATCCTCCAGACCTCAGTTTCTCCTGCTGTGTTACAGCAGAGAGCAGGCTGACATTTCCCACTCTCTGCGTCCCAGGGCCCCCACTGTCCCTCCAGGCCCCCTACTGGCTCCCCTCTAAAAATCCTGGAGGGCAGGGGGAGAGGATGCTGGACCCTGACTCACCTCGTCCACCACCAGGTTGTAATCACTCTTGTCTTCATCACTGTCCTGCTGGGAAAAGAAGGGAGCTCATCCTGGCTGCGTCCTTGCCACCACCTAGGCCCCTGGACAGCTCCTGGGGAGGGGTGTCACACAGGTCTGGCCCTGGAGGAGGTCGGGGCCCTCAGACGGCAGCTGTCCTTTTCTTTCTGAAGGGGCTGGGGGTCCCTTATGAAGAGGGTCCAAGGAGAGGAAGCCGAGGGCCCAAGATGTGCTGTGTGGCCCTGGGTGCCTTCTCACCCTCTCTGGGCCTCAGTTTACTCCTCTGTGTGAGGGGTGGAGGTGGGTGATGTTCTTTGCCTGGTACACCCAGAGACCGGCAGTTGTCCTTAGTTCCTTCCTTGTTCTCACCCCACAAGGCCAATCAGTCTCTGAGGCATGTCTGTCTCTCCTATCTGTCTGTTCTACCGTCCCCGCGGCCCGCACAGAACCCACACACTTCCACTTCCTTCTAGGGTTCCGGCCCATACAGACTGGCCTCCTTCCAGGGAGCACCCCAAGCTGGCCCCAGAGAGAGCTTCTTCAGACCTATCCCCACGGCTGCTCTGTTCCTTCTATAGCGCCCTAGAGCCCACAGGAGACAGGCCATGCTCCAGCTCCATTCACTGATGCAGAAAACACTGTCCTGGACTTGCTGGGCTGCCCTCAGGGGGCTTCCAGTTTGGCTGGCAAGGACAGCAAGAGCAACCTGGGGCCTGGAAGAGCCAGATCCACCTAGATGGTGGGCGGGTTCTTTGTTTTTTCATCTCCGTCCCGTATTCTCTTCTTTGAATCAGAACTAGTTGCCCAGTCTGAAAATGCTAGCAGTCACGTAAGAACCCGCATTGAAGGCTTCTCTGAGACACGTCTAGACTGCCAACACCGGGCCCGCGTTCCAGGACACTGAAGTCACCTGGGACCAGATGCAGCTGCCCCTGCAGACGGGACAAGTGGGTCCCAGCTGGCCCTAGTCCTGCATGCCTTCCCCAGATGGGGGCCCTGGAATTGGAAAATTCCAGTGTGTAGCAATCACTCACCAAGAGTGGGAGGGGATCAGAGAAGGCTGCTTGGAGGAGCGGGCGTCTTGTGCCCTGGTGGAGAAACAGGTTTCTGACCCGCAGGGGGGAACAGGCACCAAACCCATTGTGTCAAGTCCGTTCTGAGTCACAGTACCCTGCAGGCCACAGTACATCACCCCACAGGGTTTCCAATCTGCTTACAAAAGCAGATTGCCACACCTCTCTCCTATGGAGCAGCAGGTGGGTTTGACCTGCTGACCATTCTGTTAGCAGCCCAGCACTTTAATACTATGTTACCAGCAATCCTTCAAGGAGGCTTGGGGCCAGGGGCACATGGAACCAAGGCCAGCAGGCAGGAAAGTGGATTTGTGACCCCAGAGACTCAGAACAACAAAAAGGTTAAGCCTGCCCCCACAGGGTCTCCTGTAATTGGCCATGAGCAATGAGGAGCTACAGAAAGCTCTAGAGGGAGGGCATCATGAACAGAATGAGGCATTGGGAGGCATCCAGCCACCAGGCTGGGGGCTGATCTAGGCCATGTGTGCCCACCCCACCCCCCACTTGTCCCCACTCACGTAAGGGCCTGACAGATCCTTGTCCTCCACTCTCTGCTTCCCATTGCCACCTGGGCCGCTCGGTCGCTCTTCCCCCAGGCTCTCAGGGGGTGAGGCAGACACGCTCTGCAGAGGGACAAGCCAGGATGGAAGGGTCAGGGCCTGGGTTTCCAGATTGGGTTCCGGCCCAGACAAACTGGTGTTCCCTCAGGACCTCTTCTGACTGGTCAATGCCAGCACTCCACGGATAGTGGGGAGTTATAGAAAGTTCTAGAGCTGGGAGCTGTTATTAGAGTCTGTGCCTCAAGCTTCTCATCTGCAAAGTGGGACTTGTTGAGACACTCAACTCTGAACACCAGCTCATCAAAACCTCACAGCAAGCTTGTGGGGGAATGAAGGTTAATCCTACTAGACAGATGGGGAAAACTGAGGCCCCAGGAAAGGCAGGGGCTGAGACAGGACTTGTAGCCCCCCTCCCTAAACTTGATCTATGACACTGATGACGGCTCCTGAGACTGGGGCTGCAGATCCTCCAGGCAGGGCAGGGCAAAGACTAGGTGAGCTGGTGCTGGGATCCACTCTAAAATTTAGCAGCACTCCTCTCCATGTGAGCGTCATGCAGTTATTTCCCTTTTCTTGGCCTCAGTCTCCATATCTGTACAGTGGGGTTGTCCAAGCAGTGATTGTGGTTCTGGAACCCTTTCTTCAGTGGGAATCTCATCTCAGAGCCCAACCTGACCAGACAGGTAACAAATTCAGCCAGGATAGATGCCAGAACCTCAAGCTTCCCATCTGGGAAATGGGACTCTCCAAGGATGGACTGAATGCTAAGTTATCGACAGACGAAAGCCTGGACACACACCCAAAGATACAGACAGCAGGACTCAAAGTTGTGTTGAGTGTGATGGGGCAACTAGACAATCAGATTTGTAGAATGGAAAGCCACAGGGCCATTCAACAAGACAGCAGATCACTTGCACACATATGTGCACTACAGCAGTCGTCAAAAGGTGGAAACCACCCAGGTGTCCATCCACAGGGGACGGATCAAAGCCATGTAAGCCCATCCGCCGCCATACCAAGAAATGAAGTCTGCGTACGTGCTGCACTATGGAAGACCTGAAGGCGCTACACTGAGCGGCACACGTCTGACCAAAAAGAACAGTGTCTGGTTCTGTTGACAGAGGAGTCTAGGAGACCAAAGGAGGCCTGGTTGCTCAATGGTTAGGTCCCCAGTCGCTAACTGAAAGGTTGGCTGTTGGAACCCAGCCAGCTGCTCCGTGAGAGAAAGACCTGGCAATCCGCTTCTGTAAAGAGGACAGTGTACAAGAAGCACCAGGGGGCAGTTCTACTCTGTCGCATGAGATTGTCAGGTGGTAGCAGTGACTTGATGGCACACACAACCACCGCAACAATGACAGACTGGAAACAGACAGTAGCAGAGAGGTTATCAGGCCGGAGAGGGGCGGGCAGGGAGTGCTTGTTTAACGGGCAGTTTCTGCTCCGGATAGTGGTGGTCGTGAGGTGCCCTTGAGCCGTTCCGACTCACTGCGACCCTGTGCAAGACAGAAGAAATGCTGCCCGGTCCCTGCGCCATGTCCACAATCGTTTTTATACTTAAGCACAGCAGAGTAATGGTTAAGGGCTATATCTGCTAACCAAAAGGTCAGTAGTTCAAATCCGCCAGGCACTCCCTGGAAACCCTATAGGGCAGTTCTACTCTGTCCTAGAGGGTTGCTGTGAGTCAGAATTAACTAGACGGCAGTGGATAATTAAAAAAAAAAAAAGTTAGCAGTCAGTGACGGTAAGCTGCGTTGTGGGTGTAACTACCACCACTGACTCTGACATTCCGAAACGGCTCAGGTGGTCAATTTCATGTTCTGGCCCGACTCCCTGGGCGGTGCCAGTAGTGAATGACCTCGGCTGCTCCCTGAAAGGCTGGGAGTTCAAGTCCATGCAGAGGCACCTCAGAAGAAAGCCACTAAAAGCTCCAGAGAGCACTGACAGCCCTCCTCCCACACCAAGAGGCTACCATGAGTCACAGTCTACGAGACAGCAACTGGTACGTGACATATGTTTTTAACCATCATTTTCTTTAAAAGGGAGGGTGAAAAAATGAAGGAATATCAACAGTATCAGACTTGGAGATTTTCGCAAAAAAGATACACATGGCTGGCATTCCCTTTCTATTGGGCGGGCGCTCTTGTAGACAGGAATGCTGAATGCATGACAGGAAAAAGGGACACGTAACGGGACAGGCAGAAGGGCACCATGGGTGTACATCTATGTGGTCTATGCCCAGAAGGCTCCAGGTTGGAAAAAAGAAAAGGCACTGCCACTGAATCAGCTCTGACTCATGGTGTCCCCACGTGTGTCACAGTAGAAACCCTTCATAGGGTTTTCTTTTTTTTTTTTTTTTTATTGTGATTGAGCGAAAGTGTACAATCCGGTATAAATTTGCATGCCCGTCCGTGTGCAGCTCCCGCTGCTCTCCCTGCCCGGTGACGGTACACTCCTCCTGTCCATTCTATGCACATCATATCCTCCTAATAATCTCCCTCCCCTCCTCTCCACCCTCTCCGCCCCCCTCTAGTAAGAGGCCATCAGGATGACATCCTACAGATGCATAGAACCATAAAGGGTACACATGATATGGTCACTCTGTGTCACCGAGTCCAATCCATTCCTGTCCGAAGAGTTGACCTCAGGAATGATTTACGGACAGGGGCAGCATCAGGACCAGGGGCCATACCCCCAGGGGAACCCTGAGGCCCCTGGACCATCAATTGCAGTCTTTTAGTGAAGTTCTCAGGATGTACCCCTTTTTATTCTCGTGTTGTCATTGAGACTCAACTTTGTGAGCCATTATAGGGTTTTCTTGGTTGTTGTTTTTACACATGAGACAGAATCTGCTTGACGGCCACCAGTAATCACCAGGCCTGTCTTCTGTAGCACTGCTGGGTGGGCTCGAATGGCTACCCTTCAGGTTAGCAGTCAAGCTTAAACCGCTTGTGCCACCCAGGGACCTGGTCCAAGATGGGAAATGTCACATAAATAAAACAGACATGGGTAGGCCCAGCCAGCCTAAGTGGCGTGTGACTTCTCCCGTACTGCCCACTCCAAAATGGCTTCGGACAAGGCGGCTCGAGAACCACAGAGTGGCTTGGAGCAAGTAGCTTCAGTCACGCTCAAATACAAAGCAAATGTCACACAAGAGCACTAGTCCCCAGGTGTCCCCCAACTTACCCTGCTGGGAGCTCTCTCTGCTGGCAGGTTGGAAGGAGAGAGGGGAGAGGAGAAAGAATCAGGGTTTGCAGTCTCGTGCTGGCAGCAGGCACCAACCTCGACATTTATAAAGCCCTCTTCCCACTGAGAATCTCTCCGTCCTTCCCTTCTTCCAGCCCCATCCCATTCAAACCAGTGACCAGAGATAGGCAGTGAATGATTCAAGGACACACAGCCAGTTGGCAGTAGAGTTGAACCCCACACCCCCCAGCTCTCCTCATGCGCTCCCCGCAAGTTAGATGAGTTTGGGGCCTGCCAGTCCTTGCCCTCTGCCACACCCCCAGCCAGTCACCCCATACTGCCCGCTCACCTCGGGACGCGTCAGCCTCCACGCCTGCCCGGTCTTCTTTGGCTGCGGCTGCCAGCTGCGCCTGGGCGGCCAGTGCTCCGGACAGGGCGAGCAGCCCCGAAGCACTGCCGCCCACCAGCCCGGCTGGGCGCGGAGTGAGAGGCACAGGGGGGGCGTGGTGGGACAGCGGCTGGAGCTGCTGCTGCTGGAGAGGACGAGGGATAGGCCAGGGCGGGCAGCGGCGGGCTGCCGGGAGTGCCCAAGGCCCAAGAGGCACCCCGGAAGAAAGGCCTGACCACCTACTTCCGAAAGCTCAGCCCCTAGAAACTCCATGGAGGGCCATTTGGGCAGAGGGTGCCGAGTCCAGGCCAGCTGCCTCCCACCCCCTCCCCGCCAGCTTTTTAACACCTCCTGGGTGCCAAGGCCCGGAGAGTGGAAATCTCCAGAAGCCAGGGCAGGAACCAAGAGGACTCACCCCAATGAGACTGTTCAGCTCCCCAACGGTCACCTGCTTGGCTCGTTCCACAGCCTGTAGCACCTGCTGTTGGTGCTGAGGGAGGGGACACAGGGAGGCAGTGGTCAGGGCACCCCAAAGGCCAGAGGGCCCCTCAGCCTGCTCTGAGCACCCCGCCCCCGCACTGTCCTCTGGGACAGCCTCTCCTCTCCCATCCTCAGCAGAGCCCCACCTCTTTTTCTCTCTCCTATTTCTTCTGTGATTTGTAAAATAAACAAATATGCAGAAAAAGCAATAAAACATATGACTGCGGTTCAAATGAACCCCTCCCGCTTGGCATGACTGACATGAGGGATGTCACCGGAGCTGGGGGTCCCCATGGTTTATACCATCTAACCTGTTGGGAACTGATTCTGGCAGACGACACTAACAGGGCTTGAACTCAGTATTCTCTAAGTAATGACCATGAAGTCCCTGACATGCAGGGTTGGAGCTCTCTCTGGGACGGGGTGCCCTATGCACTGTAGGGTGTCGAGCAGCATCCCCGGCCTCCACCCACTCGATGCCAGCAGCACCCCTCCTCCAGTTGTGACATCCACACAGGCACCCTGAGAGCAAAACAACCCTGGGCATACAGCCAGCTCCCAATCAATGCGCGAGGACCAGCAGCCCAGGCTGAGGAACAGACCCTGCCGGCCCCAGGGCCCCATGCAGCCCACTCCCCAACAGCACCCTGAGGCCTCCTCCCCACCTCTGTCCCAACGACTTCTTTGTCTTTCTGTACAATTGCACCACCTACGACTTCCTTCGTACACGCAGTTCAATGTCCCTGTTTGGAACTATTTTATAGACTTTCTCTACATGTCCCCTTCCTATCTGCCTTCTTTTTGTGGACATCATGTTTGCAGCCTTTATCCACACGGTAGCAGTGGAACAAACAGTGAGCTTGCTCGGCTGCTAACCGAAAGGTCTGAGCTTTGAGTCCACCCACAGGTCCCTTGGAAGAAAGGTCTGGCAATACTTCCAGAAAATCAGCCACTGAAAACCCCACAGAGCAGAGCACTCCTCTGCCACATGAATGGGCACGAATTGAACTGGTCCAAGTGGCCAATTTCCCACCAAGGCTGGTGGAGACACAGAGGCACACCGCTGCAGGTGGGAGTGCAGAAAAGGAGGTGGGCACTGTGGAAAACACTTCTCAGGTCCTCAAAGCACTGGCCATGGAGCTGCCACGTGACCCAGCAGCTCCACTCCCAGGGAGAGACCCGCAAGAACGGACGGCAAGAAGGCCAGCGGGAGCCCCCACACCGGGGTTCACTGCGGTACTCTGTATGGGACCCAGAAGTTGGGCACCAGCGAGACCCCCAGTGGTTGACAAATGGATCAACACACCTCCGTGGGCAACACACACAACAGGATGGGGCTCAGCCCAAAAGAGAGAAGACATCCGGACCCACGCCACCACAAGGATGGACCTTGAGAACACAACGGTGATGCACAAAGCCCGTTGCCAGAGGACATAGACCATGTGACCCACTTATATAGACAGGCAAACACACAGAAAGAAAAGATGAGTGATTACCAGGTGTTAAGAGAGTGGGGGACAGAAAGAGTTTTTGTTTAGAGGCCACTGAATTGACATTCTTGGTGGTAGAACAATCTGGAAAAAGATAGCCAGAATGGTATCTCACACACACACAAAAATGTAATGGCTAGTCATCCCATTGCACAAATTGTGCTACTACATGTTTTGGTGTGTATATTTCACCACAATCCTTGAAAGGAGACAGAAGCACAGAGAGGGTAAGTGCCTTGGTCACACAGCAGGATCTGGACCTAAAAGCCCCCACTCGATACCTGGGCTGAAAAGGTTCCACCAACCCACGCATCCCTTCAGCTCCTGCCCCAGCCTCCCCCTGGTGCCTGCACTCCAAGGCTACCCAGCTGATCCTGAGCCAGATGGCACCCCTCCAATGACCTCCCATTTCCCTGCCTCACCCAACCACACTCACTCACCTCCTGGGTCAGGAAGGGGACGATCTGAGCACAGATACCACTGAGACGCTTCACAATCTCGGCCTGGCGGGGACAATTTAGCGGTGACTTTGAGGATGAACCCTCAACTCCCAAGTGGGGCGAGCATTTGAAAATCTCTGGGGTGAGAGACCCTCATCTGTAAGCGCAAATGGGGAAACCGGCCAGCAGGGTGGACTCAGACCCTTGCAGAGCTGGAAACCGGGGCCCTTGTCCAGCTGATGCTCAGGGCAGCCTTGGACCTGGGCATTTGACCAGGCCCTGGGGGGGCGTTTGCCAGGTGACAGCCAGAAGGTAGGGGCTCGGAAGCTTTGCGTTCCCCAGAAACAAAAAGAGAGGCACCAGCACCCAGACTGGGTTTGAGCACTGGCTGAGTTCTAACTTGGCCCTGTCTTTTTTTGTCAGTCAGGTTTTAGTGGTACACACAGCCGCGTGCATTCATTTACATATTGTCTACATGTCTACAGCCGTTATAACCGTTGAAGAGTCACTGTCACCCTCTGGGTCTCACGTGCCACCTGGGGCTATTCTACCGTGTGGGGTGGGAAGGTGGACGAGTGGGTTTAGAGGTAGAGACTTCAGCGTCTCCCACTCTAGGTAAGAACCAGACAGAGATGTTTCATCCAGGATAGGGTCTGGGCCAGGCCAGGGGCACCCCGAAGACCTGAGCCATGGGGATGGGGAGGAAGGGTGCGAGTGGAACCACCTGAATGTCTTCTGTCAGTCTGAGTTAGGGGCCTGCTTTAGGGTCGCTACGAGTCAGAACAGACTCGAGGGCAACAGCTCCGTTTTGCTGGTTTTATGTGTGTCTGGGTGGGGTTTGTGTCTGAGCTGGGTGTCCCCAGGGCTGTCTCCCATGAGTTTCTGTCACCCACAGCTATGTCTGGCAGATGGCAGATTTGTCACTTGTAGGTCTACTTTGTGTCCCTGATGTGGTCAGGAGCCCTGGTGGCCCAGCAGTTAAATGCTCATGGCTAGCCAGAAGGTGAGTCGTGTGAAGCTACCAACTGCTCCGCAGGAGAAAAGACGTGGCACTCTGCTTCTGTAGAAGAAGATGGCCTTGGAAACCCCAAGGGGCAGGTCCCCTCTGTCCTGTAGGGCTGCTGTCACTTGCCAGCAGTCGGTTTTGGCTTGGTTTGCCGTATTATGGTCAGGGTTATGTGTCCGTGCGCGGGAGGGCTATGGCTGAGGCTGTACCGTCCCTGGTGGCCTTGGCGATGTCTGGCCCTGGTTCCAGGGAGCTCTGCCAGGGAGATCTGGGCAGGAGGTAGGAACCCAATCTGCCAGCCCCTCCCCCACCTCTCCCAACCCCCACCAGGAAGGAGGAACCAGGCTGCCAGGGCCAGGCTGACCAGAAGCCCTGGCTCTGCCCTAGGCCCTCCACCCCACAAGTGGGTTCTATTCCAGGCCCCGACACGACTCCACCATGCTCAGGCACACAGCCCCCTTCCTCCTCCATCAGAGCCAGCAGCCCTCAAACCCACTGGGGAAGGCAATGCCTGCACCACACACCCAGCTCCTCCACCTCTTCTCACCCACCCACAGTCCCTGACACTTGACCCCACCCATTGATTCTAACAGTCTGATTTTTCAAAGAAACCAACCCATCACCACTGAGTTGATTCCAGCTACAGAGTTAGTCTCAGAATCTTGCTGAGCCAGTTCCGACTCACAACGATCCCGTGCACACCAGAACGAAACACTGCCCGGTCCTGTGCCATGTCCACAATTGTTTTCATGCTTAAGCCAGTTGCTACAGCCACTCTGTCAATCCATCTCACTGCAGGTCTGTCTCTCTTTTGCTGACCCTCAGAACCTTAGGTTAACATTTTAACACTCTACAGACCATGAAAGACCTAGGTTAGCCTCAGAATCTCGGGTGAATCTCAGACTGTTGACAACCTCAATGCCCGAGTCTCAAAATCCTGGGGGATGGGCTCAGAACTTTGTGACTCCTCTCAATACATAGGTGTCAATCTCAGAAGCCTCAGGCTTATCTCAGAAGACTGAGGCCTATCTCAGACTTTGAGATCACATTCAGAAGTCTGAGGACATTCTCAAAACCTTGTGATCCATCTCAGCACTTAGGGGCTCCAGCTTAGAACTTGGAAAGCCATCTCAGAAACTTCAGAAGAGTTTCAGAACCTTGAGTGTTCAGCATGCAGGGCAGAGGCCTACAAACTGTGGGTGAGCACATTTGAGGTCTATCTCAGAACCTGGAGGTCTAGCTCAGAACCTGGAGGTCTGTCTCAGAACCTGGAGGTCTGTCTCAGAACCTGGAGGTCTGTCTCAGAACCTGGAGGTCTGTCTCAGAACCTGGAGGTCTGTCTCAGAACCTGGAGGTCTGTCTCAGAACCTGGAGGTCTAGCTCAGAACCTGGAGGTCTAGCTCAGAACCTGGAGGTCTATCTTAGAATCCTGAGGTCTAGCTCAGAACCTGGAGGTCTATCTTAGAACCCTGAGGTCTAGCTCAGAACCTGGAGGTTTATCTTAGAACTCTGAGGTCTAGCTCAGAACCTTGGAGTCTAATCCATGGGATCAAATTTAAGGCCTTGAAAACAATCCTAGAAATTTACAATCAACCCCACATAAGCTTCCAAAAGGCAGTAGAACTTTAGGGTCCACTCAGACCCTCAGGATCCATTTCAAAACCTCAGATTCTCAGGGCTGAAAGGGAACCCCGAGAGCACCCATCTAGTCCCTCCCAGGGGTAGGAGTCTCTGTCATAGCCTTCCTGACTTGGTTACCCAGGCTCTGCTAAGAGTCTTCCATAGCCCTGTCCACTGCCACCTCCCTGCTGGACAGTGTCAGCTGATGGGCAATGTCCCCAGAAGTTGAGAATCATCTCCCTTCCATCAGAGGCAAAATCAGCCTCCCTGGTCCCTGATCTTCCTGCAGAGAGTTCTAGACGATATTTCTCTTACTTTCTGTGTCCACTTACAATTACCAGGCTACCGCCACCCCTGTCCCCCTGCCCCATCCCCCACTCAGTTACCTGCTTATGCATTTCGATGTTGAGACCATATGACATCTCATAGTACTGCAAAGAAAAGCCAAAGTGGTGACATCTGGAGAGCCAAGCTATGTCCAGCCCTGTGCTGGGGTCTTCCAGGAGCCCTCTGGCTGGAGGAGTCTGAGCAACGGCACTGACCCTCTGGGACCCCAAGAAATCAGGAGCTCTGCTTAAAGTGACTCCTTCACTCTGCCCAAACAGGGGAGGCAGGTAGGAGGTGTCCAGAGACCCTGGCCCCTCAGAGGGAGTTATACTGGAGAGGAAAGGGATCGCCCCTATCCCACTGTTCTTAAGAGCCTGGAATCCAAGCCAGCTCAATTTACAGATACAGAAAATGAGCCGACCCCTGGGTGGTGGGTACAGGGAGTCAAATTCACCACTCACAGCCCAACCCTCCCTGCCACGTCCCCCCAGGACAGCCACCCTCACCATGACATAATGTCGCTGCATTTCTGTTTTCTCACTGGCCAGCTTCTCACATTCCAGCTTGAGGCTGACAAGGAGAGGCCATAGGGTCTTGCTCGACCCTGCTCCCCAGAAGGAGACCCACACCCTATCTGGGCCAGGTCCCAAACTGATGGGTGGCACTGCCCTCTCCCCACTTCCACAGTAGCCCTTCCAAACCTCCCCCACCTCCAGGTCCTCCTCTCTCCCACCCTTCCCCAGGTGCCCAGTGTCCCCAAGGGCCTGATCCCCTTCCCCCACCTCACCTGGCCCCCTCAGGAGACCCACAACCCAGTTCTCCGCCTGAAGGCCCTACCTCCCGATAGGCCCTAACCATCAGCACCCCTGTGATCCCGTTTCTGTCCCCAGGGTGAAGCCCCCCTCACCTGTGGTACTGAGCCTGAAGAAACTGGAATTCCTCCTTGATCCTGTCACAGATCTCCAAGATTGAGAACTTGAAGGGCTGGCTGGACTGGAGTGGGGTCTACGCGTTGGGAGGATGTGGGGGTCAGAGGTCCCAGATACCGAGGCCTCCTCCCCCGCGGCCCGGGACCCCTACTCACCGGGTGCCTTCCCTGGGGATACATCCTGCTGCTCCGGGAAGCCCCCCGCGCTGCTGCTGGGTCTGGACAATATGGGGGGGCCCGTGGAGGAAGGCTGGGGGAGAAGCCAGAGAAAAGAGGAGCTGGGCGAACCGGCGGTGGGCAGGGACCCGGGAGTCCCTGGTGCCCTCCGAGGGCGCCCGGGGCAGTAGGGACAGAGAGAGGGCACCCAAGCCCCCTTCCCCAGCCAGGAGCGCCCCGCGAGGACCGGCAGCAAGGCTGGGCGCCCACACCGCCCGCGCAGAAGGTCGGGCGGCCGCGGCGGGTTTCGGTGGCGCGGCGACGGGCCGTGCGGAGCCGCCTCCCTCCAGCGGGGCTCGGCCGGGAGCCGCGGGCTCAGCCGCTTTAAGGTGGCGCCGCGGACCCCCTCCCACCTCGCCCACTGGCCCCGCCCCCACCGCCCCCACCCGCCCTCGCCCCGCCCCTCGCCCTTAGCTAGGAGCCCTGGGAACGCGCCCTCCTCTTCGGACCGTTGTGGAAACTGAGACTCGCATCGGGTTCCTCAAATTGTCCCCACCCGGGAGAGGTCCCAAGAGAGAAAGGCAGGGACGTGAAGCTCTCAGACAATTATCTGGTGGTCCACTGTTCTGGGGTGGGTGGGCAGTTTGGCGTCAGAAATGGCCCGAAGGACAGATGACATTCAGCTAAGACTTATGGACATGGAGGAAGCAGCCAGTGCCAAGAGCTGGCAGGACAGCTGTAGGTGAAGGTGCAGAAGCACTCTAAGAAGGCTGGAGCTGGGGTGAGCCAGAGTCAGGGCTGCCTAGATCTAGCTTGGGTCAGGCCCTACCCTCTCTGGGCCTCAGTGTTCTCATCTGTACAATGGTGCAGAAAATTGTAGTGCATGAACAGACCTGAGCCTAACCTGCAATGGGAGTTGTTGTCCCCGTGGCCACCACCAGCAGACTGGGCTATCTCATTTCTCAGGCTGTGGGCTGCTAGAAGGCACAGGCCAAGTCCCCTGTAGAATGGAGCACCACATCTGTGCCCTCAGTGGTCCCCTGAGGGTGGCACTCCTTCAACCACCTCAGACCCCACACCTTCAGTGATCATCCCTCACACACATCCTGCAGAAGCCTCAGGGCCATTCACTAAGTCTATGAAAAAAAAACGGGCATTGCAGACAGACTGTGGTCTGGGTCAGAGGCCTAAATGAGGAAGTGAGGCCAGGGAGGCAGGTAGGTACATAAGGTGTATACCCTGGGCTCCCAGTGTGCACCCCGGAGGCAGCTGGAGACAGGGCCCCAACAAGCAGTTTCTGCTGGCCCCCTGCAGTTTCCATGGCCAGCTGTGACATCTTGTTCAGCAATGTAACACTAACTGCCTGAGGCACTGTCTGTCCTCCTCAGGCTTTGTCCCGGCACACTCCAGCACTGGGGGGGAAGCAAGGAATGAAGGAGACAAAGGTTTGCCCTTGGTCAATGTCTGTGCCTGTGTTGGCAGGTGAGTGAAAGGGTACAAAAGCCCCTTGCTAAAGGCATCAGGACAGGTATTCACTGAACATCTATTATGTGCCAGACAGCCTGTGGGGCACCAGGAATCCAAAGGTAGATGAAGGAGAATGAATTCCTGCCCTCTCTGGGTTCCAGGGAACTCCTCCCGGCATAGTGGTTAAATGCTATGACTGTTAACCAAAAGGTCAGAGGTTTGAATCTACCAAAAGCTCCTTGGAAACCCTACAGGGCAATTCTACTCTGTCCTACAGGGTTGCTATGAGTTGGAATCAACTCAATGACAATGATTTTTTTTTTTTTTTTGGTTTGGTCTGGCTTCCAGGGAAAGGCCCAATGGCTGAGCCCAGCTCCCAGTTTGGCAATTACAGAATCACTTGTATATACATAGGAACAGATTAGGGAGCAGTGACAGACATTAACAAGAAAAAACCAAACCCATTGTCTCTGAGCTGATTCTGACTCATAGGAACCCTATAGGACAGAGTAGAACTGCCCCACAGGGTTTCCAAGTTGGTGGATCCATACTGCCAACTGTTTTGTTAGCAGGTGAGCTCTTAACCAACTCTGCCAGAAGGGACTTGGTTATCTGGGGTGGCTGGATGAGAGGCAAGGAGATTCTAGGGATAGATTGGACTGTAAGTGTTGGAAAGAGTACTCAGTAGCTCCCTACTGCCATTAAAATAACATATCAACTCTTCCATCTCCCCATAAGGCCTACACAAACCTCCTTTCCACCTCCCCTCCCGAAACCCATCTCTGTCCTCTCTCCTCTTCACTTATATTTACCTGCAGCCACACAGTTCTCCCTGATGTTTCTCAAATATACCAGGCATACAGTCCAGCCTCAGGACCTCTGCACATGCTGTTTCACCTTCCCGGAACACTCTTCTTGCTGTTCATCATTCAGGTCTCACCTCCTCAGAAAGTCCCTTCCTGACCATTTCATTTAAGCAGCTTTCACCCACTGTCTCTTCTCTTTCTTCTTAGCACCGATTGCTGCCAAGTGCCAATCACTGGATTCTATCAGAAAGGTTGGCTATTCAAAAACACCAGGGGCACCTCAGACAAAAGGTCTGGCAACCGGCTTCAGAGGGGTCACAGCCTTGAAAACTCAGTGGGGTAGTCATACTTGGCATATGTGGGGTCGCGGTGAGTTGGAACTGACTTGACAAGCACAACGTTTACCTGAAGGTTGTCTTGTTTCTCTTGCTCACTAGGCAGTATGGGAATCGCACCTGTCTCAGTCCTTGAGGGGCCTGGTAGACAGTAAGTGCTCAATTAGTGAGTAAGCAGTGGAGGAGGGCTAATGATTGGGAGAAGAAACAGCTGATCCAGCTGATGCCCAAAACCACTGGCCACATTCACTGCCCAGAAATTGTAAGCAGTCGAATGACCCACAATTCCACACTGCTAAGAGTGGGTGATTGGGGGTTCCTGAGGCCCTATGAAAGCCATGATTCCAAACCTTTTGCTTCCCTTGGCATGCAACATCTCCCCTACCTGGACTTCAAATAATGACCTGCTCCTGTTCCCACTTCTCATTGTCTGTTCCCTGCCACACTCCCAACTTCTCCTGGACCTTCTCTTGCCAAAAGCTCCTGACCACCTCAAACTCAGTGACCTGTCCTGGCCATCGTTTCAGAGTCCCTCTCAGGGGAGCCTCACCTGACTGTCACCCTAACCCACACCTGTCAGTCACCACCTTCAGGAGGACAGCTTAAAACTCTAGCATCTTCCAGCCCCTTCCCCTAAGACCCAGCACTGTGCGTCCCCCTGGACGCTCTCAGACTCACCATCTTCTCCCAGATCCATTCCTGCCCAAGCCAGAGAGGTGTATATCTGCCTAACCTCCTCTGTTTCTCATACCTGTCATACAACCCTTCTCCCCGTCCCAAGAGCTCCCACTTGGACCAGACCCATCTTTCTTCTCCCACCTGGGTCATAAGCCACCATCTGCCTCCAAGCAGCCTTCACTCTGTGACCTTCAACTTAAGCCTGTGCCTCCCTCACTTAAAACCCACCATGGCTCCCTACTGCTCTTGGGAGAAATTCTCAGTTCCTCGGGCTGACCTGGGGTGCCCTATATCATCTGACTCTGCCTAGAGTGGCCTCCTTCAGCCAGTTAACACACATTCCCCACTCTCACCCCAGAAGTTTCCTAATTGCACCTCTGGGCTTTTTTAGCACTGTCTACACCAGCAGAAATTCCCTCCCTGCCTTTTCTGTCTGGAGAGAATTCATTCCTTCAAGACTCAATCCAGAAGACATCTCCCCTAGTCTCCTGTCTTGCCCTCAGGACGGTGAACACAGACGTTCCGACCTTGGTAGATAATGTGGTTATTTACTGCCTAACCAGTTTTTCTTGCTGATAGATGCTGGAGCATCAGGCCCTGTCCTTTCTGGACTCCCAGGGTAGGTGGGGGAAGGAGACATAGCAGAACTCCTGAACTTCCAGCCCCAAGCTGTGCCAGGACAGAGGAAGGGATCCAGGGCTGAAGGAGCAGAGAGAAGAGAGCAGGGGGGAAATCAGAGGAAGCTTCCTGCAGGAGGGGGTCTTTCCCTAACTCCCAGTGTTTAACTTCCTTTGCCAGGCACACTCCAAAAGGGAGGATAAATACGGATTTGAGGGTTGCCTGGGAAGCCACAAGACCACACACACACACACACCCCATTTCTTGTGGGTGTTATCTGCAGAAAGGCAAGACATTTTGCTCTGAGCATCAGCAGCGTCCCAGCTTTGGAGACAGCAGGGGGAACTGGATGAGGCCTGGATGAGAACGGTTCTATAACACACTGGGGGACCCTTTCCGAGCCTATTACTCGATAACTCGCTGAAATGCCACATCCGGCCAGAGCAAGAGCCACCAGGCGTGACTTACAGCCTGGGCAAAAAGTCTAGCACATCTCATCCCGAAATCTGGTCCTCAGCCAACACGTTACACTGCACCTCTGGGTCTCAGTTTCCCTGTCTGAAAAATGGGGGGAAGGGAGTTAGCTTTCCCTCTCTTCCCTCCCACTCTCCAGCTGCTGCCTGGGTGTTTATGTGAATGTGGAGTTTTTTTTTTTTTTAAAGAAAAGAAAAGAAAGAAAAAGCTAAGAAGCGGCGGTGGGACCCCAGATTGCTCAGACCACCTTAAATCAGCCTCGCCGCCCCAGCTACTGTGGAAATTCCTTCCTCGGTGGTGGTTGGCTGGGCGCACCAGCCAATCCACCCGAGGCGCTCCCACATGGGTCTGTGTCGTCACAATGGGATCTGACCAATGGGGATCCGGGGACCAGCAGCCAATGGCAGGAGGAGCTAGAATCGGCTAAACCAATCGCAAGGCAGCTAGACGCTCCCAGCGGGGTCTGGCGAACGTGGCTCCCCCCCACCCGGCCTTTCCAGCCTGAGACCCTCGTGGGCGCCCGTGTCGGGCAAGGATGAGGGGAGAATTTACCTCACTTATTGTCCAAAAGCAGGAAAAAACACCACCTCCTAAGCCAGGTGGGTGTCCCCTTAAAAATAATAGTCCCTTGTCCAATATACATTCGCTAGCGGGCAGGATATGCGCCTTTCACCCTATTTTACAGATAGGAAACTGAGGCAGAAAGCAGTTAAGTCACTCCGGACGCCCAGGGAAGAGCAGAGACTCGAACCCGATTTTGAAGGCAGCTGGCACGGACTGTTTTTGTTCCCAGTGAGTCAGGCCGGGGTGGGTGGAATTATTCGTGGGCGGGGGCCGGGGTTGCGAGTCTCCGTGCCTCAGTTTCCCCCAGCGCACCCTTGAGAGGAGACGGGTGCAGGGGTTCTCGAAAAGACTACCATCCCCAGAAGCTCTCGCGCGGCGCCCTCCCTAGCTGTCAATCAAAGTAACGTGGGTCCCTCCAGCCAGAGCTCCCCCGCCCGCCACCTCCCTCCTGCCAGCTCCCGCTCCCTCCCGCCGGCTCCGGGCCCGGCGCGGTATAATTACAGCCCATTGATCCGACCCGGGCCGGGAAAGCGGCTCCCTCAGGGAGGCCAAGCCTTTGGCTTCCGACACCGCCAACCTCTGCCTGTCGCCCCCCCAGCCGAGCTCCCGGGCCACCAGCCAGGCCTGCCCCCTCCCGAGGGCCCAGGGCTCGCGGATGACCTCTGAGCTTCGGTTCTTCGCCACAGCTGGCGGTGAGCCCCCTGGAAAAAAATCACTCTGTCTCACACACACACACACCCCCTTCCTCTGGGAACATGGGGAGCCCCCCTTCTTGTGTTCTAACGCCCCCTCCTGCACCCCATGTGACCTCCAGACAAATGAGGACTCCCCTGGGCCTCAGTTTGCTCACCCTATACAGTGCAAAGGTTGGACAAAGCTCATTCATGAAACCAATACTCCCTGCTGTCTTGTGGGTGCACCTGGGCTGGAAGAGGATCCCAAGTTGGCAGCGAGGGGGTGGGGAGGCAAAACGGAACTAGGAGACTCAGCCCCCAGAGGTCAAGGCTAGGGTAGGGGGAGGGACCTGGTCTGGGCGTGAAGGCTGCCGGACCAGGAATGAGAGCTTTCCTTGGGAAGGTGGGGAAAGCTTCCTAGATGTTGCCCAGCTGGGGTTCTGCAGAGTAAATAGGAGTTGTCTCATTTGCTCAATGGACTTAAATCACCCTAACCAAGTGCTTTAGGGGAGAAAGACTTGGCAGTCTGCTTCCATAATGATTAAACCAGCTGCCCCATAGGGAGCAGTTCTTTGGGGCAGTTCTAATGTCACATGGGGTCCCTATGAGTCACCAGCAACCCGAGGAGCACAGAGGGAAAATGTGGCAACTTCAGACTCACTTGGGACTGAGGAGCCCTGAGCTGGGGTATATGAACCTGGGAGAACATTTCCTGTCTGTGAAACGGGGTCAGGTTGGCAGCTCCATTGGCTGTAGCACCACGATGGGTCCCTGACATCACGGTGGCATCTGGCCAAGGGGGATCACAGACACCCCCAGCCAATGGCAGGGGTGCTGTGATTGGCTGAAGACTCTAGAATTCAAGCCTCCCTCTGGACAAGCTAGGGGTTGTCATTAGGTGCCCTGGCGTGGCCACCCAAAGCACAACAGAAGGAAATACTGCCTGGTCCTATGCCAGGACCCCAGTCACTGTTAGGCTTGAGCCCATTGTTGCAGCCCCTCGTCATCCACCTCTTTGAGGGGTTTCCTCTTTTTCTGTGACCCTCTGTGTTACCAAAGAGGCTGGAGGTAGAAAAATAAGGGGCAGGGGGTTGTAGAGGAGGCCCTGGGGTCTCACTGCTGGGTGCCTTCAGTCTGCCTGGGTTTCCAAAACAAGGCTGATAATAGAATCTTCAGATAAGTTAAGACATATAAAGTATATAAAACAATTCATAGTAAATACCCATTAAGGGGTAGCTATTTGAACTCCCATCATTTCACTAGAAGACCCTCTTCTCCCACCCTGATGATCACCTCATCAACTCCCACACACAGCTATGTACCCTGCCTGACTTCTACGTCTTTGGTCACCCATCCATCAGAATGTGAATCAGGCCCCATTTCTCCCCTGCTCAAGAACCTTCTGTAGCTCCCTATTGTCCTCATAATAAAATCTGAACTCTCCACCTCTGTCTGCATAATCTGATCTCTGTCACCTGCCTACCCCAACCACCTCCATCTCTCCACCTCACTCACTGTGTTCCAGCTGCACTCACACAGAGGCCTTGCTTTCTTCAAAGTCAACGGGCACATTTCTGTTTCAGGACCTTTGCATGGGCTGTGCCCTCCATCTGGACCACAGCTGGCTCTTCTCTTCCTTCTGGTCTTGTATCAAACATCGCTTTGTAGGGACACCTTGCCTAAGCAGCCTGGCTCAGGTAGCCTCTAGTGTCCCAACCTGGTCAGCTCCATCTCATTTCATTTTTTTCCAGAGGCCTTTATCACTGCCAGGAAACCCTGGTGGCCTAGTGGTTAAGTGCTACAGCTGCTAACCAAAAGGTCGGCAGTTCATATCCACCAGGTGCTCCTTGGAAATTCTGTGGAGTTCTACTCTGTTCCGCATGGTCACTATGAGTCGGAATGGGCTGGACAGGAGGGGGTTTGGGGTTCGTCACTGCTAAGACACTTTATTTGCTTATATGTTTATGCTCTGCTTGAGCCCAAGCAAGTGCCTGCTACACATTATTTCTTAGACACATAAAAATGGGCAATCTCAGAGAGGGACAGAGCCTCCCCCAGGTCACTCAGACCTTTGGACAGGCTGTTACCAAAAACAACAACAAAATATAAACAGCTTCTGTTGGCCCAGTTCCAACTCATCGCTGCCCCACGTGTGTAGAGCAGAACTGCACTCCCCAGTTTTCAAGGCTGTGACCTTTCAGAAGCAGATTGCCAGGCCTTTCTTCTGGGGCACCTCTGCCAACTGTTTAGCCGAGAACTCACCCATCTGGACCCCTCAGGGACTCCCAAGTCTCCAGATAATCTCCCAGTGCCAACACAGCTTGCAGGTGGCTGCCACGATGTCAGGGGTCACAGCACTCCTGGAGGTCGTGAAATCCGGTAGCAAGGAGGTATCCAAGCCTAGCTTTAAGGTCCCCCCTCCTGCCAGGTCAATGTGTGTGCTTCTGTAAAATGTGGATGATGGCAGAGACTTCATCAAGTTGTCCCAAGGACCAAAGGGCTCCACAGATATATGGCTTAAGACATTATGATTTTGTGACACATGCAGGGCCTGGCTGGGACAGTCTGAGGTGGGGGGGCACACAAAAAGCACCCCTCGTTTTTATAAATTCCTGATGTCTTCTAGGCGCTGCACCTATGCCAGACACCCACCCCACCTAAGCCTTCCCCTCCCTCCTAGCATCTACGTCCCAGTCCCTACCCCACCGGACCCTTCCTGGTCCCCAGTAGACCGGGGCCAGATGTGAGTTTGAAGGAAGGCCTGGCTGTATAGTCCAGTCTGAACCCTATTTTTTACCCCATTTTTTCAGCTTCTGACCGGAGCTGGGCTTAAGTCTCAGCTTGCTCACCTAGCAAACAGGCACGGTGACATGATCTACATAAAGCCCTGGTGGCACAGAGGTTAAGCACTCCACTGCTAACCAAAAGGATGCCCCTCAGGGGTGCTGTGGGAGGAAGACTTGGCAGTCTCAGCCTGTAAAGGTCAAACCCATCAACTGCTCCTTGGAAAGAAACCCTAGTGGGCTCTTCTGCTGTGTCCTGTAGGGTCCCTAACGGCCTTCACGCCATGACAACAGGCTTTTTTCTTTCATTTAATCTTTTATGGAAGTTGACTGCCCCAACTTTTTCCCTTGGAGCGGCTAGTGGGTTCCAAGCACCGACCCTTCCATGAGCCGGTGAGCCTGCAACTGTTGAGCCGCTGGGGCTCCTTCTAGAAGGGTTAGCCCTTGACAGTGGCACCCGGACTGTGTTTTCCCCACTCTGCTTGCAGGAGAAAACTTGCACTAGACGAGGCCCGGCTGCCTCCTGCCTTTTTGCCCCTACAGCTCCCCGGGCCCGGCACACCCTCCCCAGCCCACCTCCTACGCTCATCTCTGTCTCCCCGGAAGCAGGCTCCTCATTATCCAGGCGCCCCCCTACTCCAAGTCCCCTCCTGGGAGGCTTGGGGTGAGAGGGAGTGGGGAGGATCCTCCGGGTCCAGAGACGCCCAGGGACACGCCCGAGGTGACAGAGCGCGGTGTTCAGGGCCCAGGGACATCTCCTCCCCTCCTTCCAGGCCGACTGGGCCAAGTGCCAGCCGCCCGCTCCCTCCGCCCCCGCCGCCTCCGGGGGACCCACCATTAACCACGCGGCCCGGCCCAGCGGGTTCCGCGACAGGCCCCGGCAGGCCCGGCAGGGGAGGGGACAGGCGCCGGCGGGATCCTGGAGGCGAGCAGGGGAAGGGGCGGGAAGAGGAAACGGGGAGGGAGGGAAGGCGAGGAGCGAGGAGGGGACGACGGGGAGGGACCGGAGGAGGGGAGGGGCAGAGAGCACAAAGAGGGGCGTCGGGAGGGAGGGGCGGAGGGCGGGAGGGGGCGGAGGGTCAAGGGCGGGGGGGGGGCACCCAGGAACGGTGGGCCTGCGGCCAGCAACAGGGCCCAGGGAGCTGGGTGGGTGGCTGGGTGGGAGAGGCTTGCAGGGGGAGTGGGGGGGTCATTAAGGAAAGACGGTGGGAGGCGGGGATGGTGGGGAGGGGGCACCAGGCGGAGACCTCCAGGGAGAATGGGCGGCAGAGAGAAAGCAAGGGGAGAGATGAGAAACCCAGAAAGACCTTGAGGGAGGAGGGGAGTAACCGAACAAGACGGAAAGGCAGGGGAGGGAGAGACAGGGAGACAGAGCCTGAGAGACACTGATCGTTGGAGGCAGTTAGTGACAGAGAAGGGTAGACGCAGGGTCGGGGGTAGGGGGGCTGGAGTGACCTCCTACAGTTTGTAGTTTCGGGAAACAGGCAAGTGCCAGGCTGACTTTCTCCCGAGCTCCTGCCTCAATTTCCCCTCCAGCCCTCTCCCTCCACTGTCAGTGTCTCTAGGAAACAAACAAACAAACCAACCCATTGCCACCAAGTCAACTCCAAGTCACAGCAGCCACAGGGGACAGAGTAGAACTGACTTATAGAGTTTCAAAAAAGCTCCTGGTGGATTCAGACTGCCAAGCTAGCGGCCGCAGCTCTTAACCACTAGCCACCAAGTTTTCCCCTGGAGGGCCTTGCTAATCACACAACCAGGTGTGCCCCTTCCTCTGCTCAAATGTCTCCCCTGGCTCCAGTCACTACCTACCTGCCCCCCCCCCCCACTGCCCACCCATCTTGATGAAGTCTGGGCCATGTTTCAGTTGCTCCATGCATCTTTGAACACCTACTTTGTGCCAGGCACAGGTCTGGACCTTGGGATTCAGAACTGACCAGAACACACATCCGTATGGTCATAGGTCTGTGATTAGAGAGGGAAAAGCCAACAAGCAATGAATAGATACTTGTTGAATTAAATAGTGGGTCATGATCAATGCAGTAAAGGTTTTTAAAAAGCAGGAGAAGGGGGTGATAGTGATGGTAATGGTGACTCTGCTTTGCCACGGTGGTCCCATAGAGAAGGTGACATGGCAGACTAGACTGATGAGGCAATGAGCACTGTGAATATCCAGGGGCAGCGTGTTCTGGGCAGTTCCAACAGCATGTGCAAAGGCCCTGGGGCAGGGCCACACGTGTTCTCTTAGGCACGGGAAAGAGGCCACATACAGTTTGAGTGCAGACAATGAGGAAAGGGAGGGTGCTGTGCATCTCCAGGGACCCCCTCCAACTCAGCTGTCCTGCGGTACCCTGACCCCCACCAGGAATCACCCCTTCAAATTCTTCCTCCTTCACCATTCCTCCAGCCCCAGCCACCTAACACTGTGGGGCTAGAGGTTCTGTATTGCCTCTAGAACAAAATGCTTAAAAGAGTCTCAGTCTCATAGCCTGGACCTCCCTGCACTAAAATCCAGGCTCTGGGGCTGGGTGACTTTGAGCAAGTCTTCTGAGTCTCTGAGCCTCTTTTTTCACCTGTAAAAACGCATTTCCTGCAAGGGCACTGCCAAGTGTGAACTTAGAGATGAAGTTGAAGCACTCAGCGGAGGTGGGGATGTAATAGATGCTTAGCAAATCGCAGCTGTGTTATTGCCTTTGTTAACTGGCTTTGCTTTCCTGATTAGTTCTGTTGCTCTTCAGGCAAAGATTTCCTTCTGGCCCCAGCTGATGACAGAAGACCCATCGGCATCCCTGTCTTGCATTTCGACCTTGGGCCTCAGTTTTCCCATCTGCACAATGGGCAGAGTAAGATTGTGTAGCTCAGTTTGAATCCATCAGCTGTTCCTTGGAAACACTGTGGGGCCATTCTACTCAATCCTACAGAGTCGCTAAGAGTGGGAACCCACTCAGAGGTACCTAACACCACCAGCAATTCCACCATAAGGAGCCCTAGCCCAAAGGCTGGTAGTCTGAACACCCCAGCCACTCCTCAGGAGGACATGGTGGTCTGCGTCTGTCTTATGAGCAGGGTGGCTATCTGATGGAATCAGTTCAACTGGAATGGTGTTGTCATTGTTGAGTGCCATGGAGCAGAACTCAGGACAGAGCAGAGCTGCCCCACAGGGTTTCCAAGGAACAGCTGGTGGATTTGAACTGCCAAGCTTTGGGTGAGCAGCCTCAGCTCTCAACCACTGCACCACCAGTGCCCAGTGCCGCCCAAGGTAAGGAAATCCACCATCCAGGATTGTGTTAGAAGGAAAATACCCAGACAACAGGAAAAGAGAAGGACCAGTCAGATCATAAATCCGTCAGGCAGCAGCTGTGTCCCGCCTGCCTGGAGTGTGCATGTTTAATGGGTCGCATCCTAGTTCTGGGGTCTCTAGGTGATGCAAGCTTCCCATGCTGTGCTGCTAATGGACAGGTCACAATCTCCAGTCCACCCAAGGCACTCAGAAGAAAGGCCTGGCCATCTTACTTTCAAAACCTCAGCCATGGGAAACCATGTGTAGCACCCTTCTGGCCTGACACACTTGGGGTCCACTGGAGTCCGAGTTGAGCAGCAACTGGTTTTACCCGAGTTCTAATTCACATTTGGAGGGGGCTTTCTTTCCTGCTGGGGATGGCGGTGGGGTCTCCCCAGCTGGAGGCTGGCCTGGCTCTGGGGGGCTTGAGGGACTCTCAGACCCAGAAACCCTGGGCTGCAGGCCAACTGCATAGGGATAGAGGCTGCGCAATCTTTGTCACTGGGGTAGTAAGATTCTCCAGCATTGAGGAAGCAGAACATTGTATGGGTGGGGAAATTGAGGCACAGAGAGAACGTGACTCCTCTTGCAAAGTCCCCCCAAGAGGGAGAGGGTCCAGAAGAGAGGGAGATCTGAGAAGGAGAAGGGTGACAGGAGAGGGGAAGGGGAGGCAAGAAGGGGAGAAACCCACCGCCCTGCAGTAGACTTCAATTTACAGGCCCTATAGGGCAGAGTGGAAGGGCCCCATAGGGTTTCCAAGTAGAGGCTGGTGGATTCGAACTGCTGACCTTTTGGTTAGCAGCTGAGCTTTTAAGCATTGCACTAGCAGGGTTCAGAGAAGGAGAGAAGGGTGCATAAACTCAGGGGGTGAAACAGGGAGGACCCTGCAGAATGGAGGTGGACAGGGACTCAGGGAGAGGTAGGGTCTTAGAAGGCAGCAGGGTAGTCGGAAAGGAGTAGTCACTCCAGTCCCCTCGGCTCCGCTGCCCTGCGCACACGTCTGGGGCCCCAGAAGCTACTCTTCTCCCATCCGTCCTCCCCTTAGCCCCCTCCTCATGTTCCTCCTCTCCCCTCCTCTTCCTCCTTCCCTTCCCGTCTCTTCTCCAGCCCTCCCTCATCCTCCAGGCCCCCCGCTCCCCGTCGTCTCCCCCTGCCCTCCTCGGCCCCCCTCTGCCTCCGCCGCCGCTCCTCCTCCCTCCCCCGCCCGCCCCTCCCCCATTCGCCCGCCTCATTAGGCGCGGCCGCAGCGCGGGGCCCATTAGCGGATCAATTAGCCGAGGTCGCTGGCGGCGGAGTCGTTAAGCGCCGGGAGGCCGTGGCAGGGAGGAGGCTGGTGAAGGCGCCTCCTGCCAGCCTTGGCTTCCCGGTCCCACCGCGCTCCCCCAGGACCCTCCTGTCACTCCGCCCCCTGGCAGCGCTTAGACCTAACCCTGACCCATCCGGGGTCTCCTTTCACGGGGGAGGGGGAGGAGGGGGACATCCGCTCCCGTGAAGGACCCTGAGTCCCCAGCGGGAGATCCCGAGGTCACGGACAAGGCCGTGACAGGCAGAAGGCCCCCAGGTTTGTGACCCTTCTTAAGCCAGCAACATCAATAATAATAACGACGGTAATAGTAATGGTAGTAATAGTAGTAGTAATAATGTCAGCCAACGGTTTAGGGAGCCCTCGCAGGATTTCAGCTCATTTTCACTGCAGTTTCCCGGAGACTTTGGTCGAGTGACTTTGCTCATCCCCAAATCAGTAATTCGAGTGGAACGCCTGGCTGGAACCCAGGTCTGCCCCGGGAGATTTTAATACTTTCACTGACATTCTGTGTGCAGATTTCAAAAAGGGCCGCCGACCCTTCCACCACTGCTTGTCTGCCTTCAAGATCCTGGCACTAGCTGACCTGTTCCGGATTTTCTTCTGTGAGCCCAGTTTATGCATTTATTTTTGTCTCCACCCGAGCCATGTTGCTGGTGTGGAGTGTTGCTGTTACTGGGAGTTCATTCTGCCTCATAGCCACCCCATGTGACAGAGTAGAATTGACTCACAGGGCTTCCTAGCCTGTCCACTTCATGGGAGCAGATCGCAAGGTCTCAGCTCCCCTGGAGCGGGAGGGTGGATTAAAGCTGCCAGCCTTTGGGTAGGCAGCCCAACACTTAATGACGTGTGCCACCAGGGTCCTTGCCCTAGCCATGAGGATAGGCATTGTCTGTTTTGTTCCCTGCTGTGTTCCAGGACCTCAGTTTATCAATCACTATTTACTGAATGGATTTGCCAGGCCCCTTTGTGATTTGCTGGGATTAAGGGATATGAGCTTCCTCACAAGGATTGGTTCTGTGATTATACCCATTTACAGATGAGAAAACTGAGACCTAGAGTCCTAAAGCCAAAGCTGCTTGCCTAGAGTATGGCAGTGATGACAGGAGGGGCTGGGATTTAAACCCATGCTGGAGACTTCATGATCATAACCCTTATATGCCCAGTCAGTAATAGCTGCATCTTACCTTTCGAGTCTGGGAGTTTATGGGGTAGTAGGGTGGTGGGTGTCAGAGGCCCTGTGTGATGCAGAGGGTTAAGAGCTTGACTACTAACCAAAAGGTTGGCAGTTTGAGCCCACGGAGAAGTGCTTTGGGAACATAGGCCTTGCAGTCTGCTTCTGAAAGGTCACAGCCTTGAAAATCCTACAGACCACCGTTTTCTCTGCATACAGGGGTTCACCAGCAGTTGGAATCACCTGGAAGCCAACACGTTTGCTTTGATTTAGGGGTGCGTCACAGAATCCGACTTTAGAGGGACAGAAGGGAAGGCCTTTAGAAAAGAGTGACTTCTGAAGAGTCTGGAAGGATTAAAACTGGGGAGGAGAAGAAAAAATCACTGATCCAGGCAGTGGGAACAGCATGTGCAAAGGCCCTGAGGCAAAGGACAGCAAGATGTTGGACTTGGCCGCAGCCTGCTGGGGGTAGGGGGGTTTGGAGGGGTAGGGATCAAGCCAGGCCCTCAAGGTCTCCTGAGAGCAGAGAATAATCCAATTGCTATCATTTTCAGAATTGTGAAATATCACACACAGAAGAACGTACAAATTCCATGTGACCAGCCCAAGGACCCATCACAAAGTGAACACATTCCTGGAATCTGCCCACAGATCAGGAACCAGAGCGGGACCAGCCTCCCCAGAAGCTGCCGTCATGATCCCTTCTGGTTCCTGCACACTTCGAGAGTGTAACGCCACGCCTTCTGACCAGAGAGCCCGCTTAGGTCTGTTTTCATTCTTGATATAAATAGAATCTGTGTTTCCTCTCTGTACCCAGCTCCTTTTGGTCAGTGTGACATGTGTGACATGCACTGTGTTGTTGTGTTGTCTACTGTTGTTCGCGTGCCCCCGACGCACATACAATAGAAGGAAACGCTGCCCAGGCTTGCTGCATTTTCAGGATCAGTGTTGCAATGCACTGTTGTGACTCTCAGGGTTTTCAGCTGTTGGTTCTACAGAAGCAGATCACCAGGCCTTTCTTCTGAGGCACCTCCAGTGAGTTTCACCAGCCAGGAACTCCCATTCCGCCCTTTCTTGGCTGGACTGCCCCAGGCCTGCATCTCAGGTCCCACAGCAGGAACAGGTTAAGATGCTGTCAGTGGGGGGGTCTCTTTTCCTCTCAGCTTCTGCAAGGAGGGGAAGAGGGGGGGCCTTCAGGGAGCTTCTTGGAGGATGGAGGCTCAGCTGAGCCATGGCCCCCGACACTGGGGGTCCTGCTCTCTGACATGTGAGAATGGGGTCTATGTGTGCACAGGTAGGGACACTCCTGAATCCCAACTCTTCTGTCTCTAAGGAATGTAGTTTAAGGACTCTGATCTGGGGCTCAAAAATCAGTTCTACTTACTAGCATTGGGACCCCCGGGAAGCCCTTGACCCCACCTGTCAAAACAACGGGCTCAACCCCAAGCCCCAGCTTTGCCCCTCAGCTATGCTGTGCAGCCGAAAAGCCACTGGCCGCCCTCTCTGGGCTAAGTGTCACAGCTGCTAGGGTTACACATACAGGCTGGCTGCAAGCCCTGACTCCCAGTGGACCTCTGATCTCCATTCTCGTGGGACACAGAGGAAGGGGACTCAGACTGGAAGGAAGCCCCCACCTCCCCTGTGAAGTAGGGGACGACACTGCACAGCAGCCCACAAGAGAGAGAGGCAGGAACACAGAGACCAACCTTGTCACGTCTTTATTTGAAAGGCACAGCTAAGCCCACCCTCTACACAGCATCACCACTGCTCTCCGCAGAGATCAAACGACTGAACACACACACACACAAAGCAAGCCGACAGTCTAAGAGGCTATATACAGACACAGGTGTGGGTGTTGCTTATTGTTATTATTTTTTTAAACATTTTTCTTTTTCTTTAATAACCCCTTTCTTAAATGACAAGCTAGTGTACGTGGGAAAAAAAAAAAGGAAAAACCAAGACAACTTTAGTACCCTCATCTTTATTTGGGAAGGGGAAGAGGGGAAGCCTGGGTCACCCACCCCCACGATGCTGGTCCCAGCCAAGCTTGCTGCCTTTGTCCCCCTCTTCTGTGGGGGAGGGGAGAGGAGTGGGTGGGCCTGGAGCACCCCACACCAGGAGAGTTGGCAGGAGGTGGAGGAGGGCGCAGGACGGGGTCTGCTGGGGAGATGGGGGGTGCCCAGGGCAAGGAGGGGGCAGCTAGCGTCGGGTCGCATGCAGAGCCCGGGAAGGTGGCTGTGGTGACCCCAGAGGGCGGGAGGGCTGGCTGTCAGTTACACATGTGCAAAGAGAGAAAGGGGGGTACTGAGCTGGTGGAGGGTTTGCTCCCTAAGACCTGGCCTCCCGGTGGCTCCCTCCAGGCTTCAGTGGGCCTCCTCGGTGGTGTGAGCAGGTCAAGGGTCCGCAAGGGGCAGGAAAGGGGCCGGGAGTCAGGGTAGGTGCAAAGCTAAGGGACAGCACGCCAGCAGAGCTGGGGCACCAGCAGAGCTGGGGTGCTAGCAGGCGGCTGCCAGAAATACTACCAGCGGTGAGCCAGTCGTAAGCTCCACGGTGGCTTGGGCTGAGTGTTCCTTTCTCTCTGTGTGTCTGTCTCCCCTTGGTCCCCACCCCCCTCCCCAGCCCGCTGCCTGCTAATCCGACTTCTCCCCGTCATCCTCCTGGTGGGTATCACCGTCATGCCCGTTCTTGTCTTCCTTCGACAGGTGGGCCTGCGAGCCCAGCGCCGACAGCGAGAGCAGGCCCGTGCCCGCGCTGACCGCCGGCAGCGAGGGCGGCTGCAGCCCCACGGGCAGCGGGGTCAGGGGCAGGGCCAGGGCCTGCAGCTGGGACAGCTGGTGGGCCTGGAGCTGCTGCTGCAGGGGTGAGAAGGGAGTCTCAGCTGTTGCTGCCCTGGGATCCAGCCACCACACCCCCCTGGCCCCTGGACTTACGTACCCGGATGATGGAATTGAGTTCAGGCGCGGTGACCTGCTTAGCCCTCTCGATGGCTCCCAAAACCTGCTGTTGGTGCTGGAAGGAGAGACGCAGAAAGAGGAGTCAGGTGACATGCCTCCATCCTGGGGGGACCCATGACACCCAGGAGAAACTCCATATCCAGGGGGCCATTAGCACCTCCATGACTTTCAACTTTCCACCCCACCAGCAAGTCTCCTCTTTCCTTTTCCCAAGCCTCAGTCTCCTCATCTGAAAATGGGGACAGATACAGAAAATCTAAAGGGGCTGGAGGCAGCAACTCAGCCCCACGAGCCTCTTGTCTCTGAGGCTTTTACCGTGTACTGGGTGCCCATGGAATTGGGGTCTGGGGGCATTTTACTGCACTTCCGCAGAAGGATTTGGGGATGTGGGCAGCCATCAGAGGAAAAAAAAGCCAAACCCAGTCCCGTCGAGTCGATTCTGACTCATGGCGACCCCACAGGGCAGGGGAGCACCATCTCCAAGGAGTGCCTGGCGAAGGTGAACCCTGGGCCTCAGGGTTTACAGACGTAGCACGTAACCACTACACCACCAGGGTTTTCAGGCATTCGAGAGGAAATGATAAATGACAAACCCTCTGGAAGCAGGAGCCCGGGCAGTGCCGTGGTTAAGCGCTCAGCAGCTGCTCACTGGGAGGTCAGCGACGTGAACTCCCCAGCTGCCCCGCTGGTGGAAGTCCGCTGCCGTCAACATGACAGCCTTGGAGACCCCATGGGGCAGTTCTCCTCTGCCCCTAAGGTCACTGGGAGTCGGAATCAACTCCACGGCAGTGAGACTGGTTTGGGTTTGGGCAAGCAGGTGCTGGGCCTTATTGGGTCTGAAGTCGGCTGGGGTGAGGGTTGATAGACTGCACCCCCAGAATTTCAGAGGCTAACCCTTAAGCCCTGAATATCCCTGAAGTCACCTTAAAATCCAATAATCATGTAACTTTCAAAAAGGTCTGCCTTGAGCGCTGTGCTCCTTCAAAAGCGTCTCTGTGGGGTCTGAATTGACAGCAGTGACGGTCACAAGCCGGGACAGGTATCTTAGGGCAGGGAGTTCATCCCAATGAGGGAAAGACAGCTCCAAGGAGGAGGAGGAGGATGGGTGCACAAGCAGAAGAATGTAACCTATGTCAACTGTACCTGGACAAAGTGACTCAGTGTCTGTCCTACCAGGCGTATTAACAGCAGCAGCAGCCACATGTCTGAGAGCCCAAGGAGGTGGGACGGACAGAGCCCAGTATCTGGTGTCCCCGGCTGTGTATGCTTCTGCATGGCGTGGCTATGTGACTAGGGTGCACGGGGGTCAGCCTGTCTCTGTGTCTATGCCTGACTGCAGGCATGTGCCCGCATATCTGCCTGTCCGTGCTCACCCGTGTGTCTCTGGATGCCTCTGTGCTTTTGCATTTCTGGGTGTGTTTACCTATGTGTCCATGAGCATGTCTCTGCGGGTGTCATTTCTGTGTGTATGTGTGTCTCTGTGCAGATACATCATCAGTGTGTATCTGTCTCTGTGTATGTCTGTCTCTGCACATGTAGCCGTGTGCTCATGTGTGTGCCTCTGTATGTATACACATCTGGATATACAGATAGACACATGTATATCTGGACAGACGTGTGTGTCTGTGGCTGTGTGCATCTGTATATATTTGTCTGTCTATGTGTATCTGTGTCTCTGTGCATGGGTTTGCACGTGTTTCTGCACGTTTGTGCCTGTGTGTCTGCATATATGTCTCTGTACACGTGTCTACATGTCTGAGTACATGTGTGTCTCTAAAGGTCTGTGCACATGGTCTGCGTGTCTCTGTGCACTGACCTATGTCCCTATGCACACATCCGTGTCTGTATCTCTGTGCACACACTGTCTGTGGCTCTGTGCACAGTGTCTGTGTGGGCACCTCTGTGCCTGCATACGTGTCTTTGTGTCTGCATGCCTGTGTCCATGTGCTTACATCTCTGTATATTTGTATACACATGGGAGAGCCTGAGGCCCTCCCCTGCACCCTCCCACCCCCCCACCCCCCTCATCCCTGGCCCCAGGCGCCCAGTACCCATTTCAGGAGAGGAAAAACCCTGACTGCAGTCTTGGCATACCTGACATTCTTCCTTGGGAAATTACGGCTCAGGCTGGGAATCCCACATGGTGTGGTGAGGCCCTCCCACCAGCACCTGCACGTACTGTCTCCCCACAACCCTGAGGCTACAGCAGGGGTCTGGGATGTCCAGAGTGGCCTGGGCACCCAGCACATGCCCCCAGATGGTGGCGCATAGGGCCACGGGTCAAGGTTAGGGCCCGTCTGCTGCCCCTTCCCCAAGCCTGGCATCACATACCTCTTGGGACAGGTAGGGCAGGACCTGGGCACAGATCCCATTCAGCCTCTTCACAATCTCAGCCTGCAACATACAGCTGCTTCAGCAGGGTGGGCCGGCCCAGGGGGCCCTGTCTCCCCACGGCGCAGCAGGGTGGTCAAGTGGAGTGTCTTCTGGCCCCAAGTTACATGACCAGGTGCAAAGGGAGGGGCTCGCCCTACGGTTTACACCAGGCCAAGCCTGGGCTCCGCCTCTGGGGGCCACCCAGAAGGCAGGGTGCCCACAGGTGATGAGTGCTCCACGGGAGGGAGAGACAGTGGGGAGGGCTGGCGACACCACTGTTCTATGACATCACGCCCGCTGTTGGGGCACAGGTGGCAAGAACAAGGGCCAGGGAGGGTGACAGCTGGAGCAAGGGGACTGGGGGTGGGGATGGGGTCATGCAGTGTCAGTCACCTCCCCTCCACAGTCAGAAAGGCACATGACAGGGGAGGCAGGCAGGTCCTCCCAGTTCGGGAGAAAAACTCCCCAGGAGGCTGAGAGAAGAATGTGGGGGCGGAGGGTGAGGGTAACAGGATCACAGGGTGGACTTGGGGCTCCGCCAACGGCAGGATCCTACCCGCCTGAGGGGGCACAGGGAGGCCTACCTGTTTGTGCATCTCAATGTTCAAGCCGTAGGACATCTCATAGTACTGTTGAGGGCCAGGCAGGACAGGAGCCCAGGCGACGAGAGACAAAGGGAGGGACAGGAAAGGGAGACAGCGAGAGAGGAGGGCAGGAGACACAGAGACTGTGAGACGCACAGGTCCCGGCACTGTTTGTTCCTGTACCCACTGTTGTGGTAGGAGCTGGGGTGGGGGTGCTAGGTCTCAGCCCCGGCCTGGCTCCCCTGTTCCCAGACTAATTACGGAGCCCCTGGCCCTCCCCATACGTCCCCTGGCTTCTTTTATCTTTCTGTGTCTTGTCTGCTTATGGCCCCAGACTCCACCAAGTTTGCCTCTTCCGGAATAAATAACTGAGGATAAACAAAGTGTGCTGGGCCTGATTCTGGGGCCAGGAGCCCCCCTCCCATGCCCCAGATCTGACCCGGTCCCTCCTTTGCTCTAAGTCCTCCCATGGCCCTCCATGACCCACCCCTGCTAGGAGAATGCCAGTTTGTTTTCAAACCTCTGTGTCCAGCAAGCTCCTACTCATTCTTCAGTACCCCAGCTGCAACACCCCATCCTCCACAGAGCCTTCCATTTTCTATCTCTGAGATTCCCTCAATTCTGGGTCCCCACTCTGATTCTGTCTCCTCTTCACCCCCCAAGCCTGATCTAGGCTCTGTACTCTGAGTCTCCAGCATTGCTGGGCATTGGCTGGGGCAAAGCTGGGAGATTCTGACACCACAATCCCCACCTGCTGGATAAGAAACTCAGCAAGTGATGCCGGCAGCTCGGAAGGACAAGGCCTCAAATGTCAGGCCAAGGAATGCAATATCATCCCCTAATAACAAGGTCCGGGCAGGGGTCAGCTGCCAGCCCAGGAATGCCCCGTGCAAAGCTTGGTCGTGCAAGGGTTAAGCGTTGGGATGGCAGGGTTGTGAGGGCGGGCTTCCTCATGTCAGTTTCTGGCTCTCACCTGCCAGGCCGCTGGCAGCTGCCAAGGACAGCCAAGGGATCTGGCAGGCCCAGGCTGCAACCCGGCATCTCGGTCCCTGCCTCAACCGGCCAGCAGCCAGCCCAGCGCGGCGGGCTTAGTGTGGCTGGGGCCGCTGATGAGAGACCCTGAAACCTTCCCTGGAGGTGGCTGGGACTCAGACAGCAGCTGCCTGTGGTTGAGGGCAATCCAGGGTTCCCCGCTCCCCACCCCGATCCACGGGACCCACGGGCTGGGGTGACATTACCATCACATAGTGGCGTTGCATCTCCGACTTCTCGCTGGCCAGCTTGTCACATTCGAGCTTCAGGCTTGGGAAGGATCAGGAAAGTGTGGGGGATCCACGTTAGACACCCCCCTAGTGTGTAAGTGTGTAGGGGAGGAAACTGAGGCTCTGAGGAGGAGCTAAGGGGCTACCCTAGGCCCGGGCCTGTCGTCGGGGAAGGCTGGCCCAGCCCATTCTTGGAACGTCAACCCATGGGCTTCAGTGGGGGACAAACATGTCCAGCTAAGACCTGAGGGCAGGGGAGGTGACAACACGCGAGTGTCTTGTAATGCTGGTGAGGAGTCATGCACCTGGCCTTCCTGAACTGGAAAAGGGGGCTGACAAAAGCAGCCTTCTGGGTTTGGCGATGGAAAAAGTGACGATAACAAGAAAAACAACAGACATGAGGGCGTAAGAAGGCGCCTGCAGGGACTGCAGAACCTTCTATACAGTCACTGGACTGGGGGCAACGTCTTTACTGTTTTATGGATGGTGTAATGGGCAGATGATGTCAGGGATGCTCAGAGAGGTTGAGTAACTGGCTTGAGGCCACACAGCCAGGAAGCAGGAGGAATAAATAGAAACAGCGGCTGAGCACAAGACTGGGGCTGGGAGTGGACTAACTCCGGAATCTGGAAGAAGTCTCCACGTCTTGATTCCCAGGGCAAAAAACAGGAAAGGGGCCGGGCCAGCTCGCAGCCCCCTGGACCTGCCTGTCCCTCCTCGCCTGTCTTTCTTTAAAAAACAAAATCAAAAATTTGTTGCCACTGACTTGATTCTGACTCACGGTGACCCTCAAGGACGGAGCAGAACTGCCCCATAGGGTTTCCAAGGAGCGCCTGGCGGGTTCGCACTGCTGACCACTTGGTGAACGGCTCCTACCCACTGTGCCACCAGCGCCTCCTTGCTTTCTCCATCGGCGAGCAAACACATCCTTTCTCCTGCCGGCAACTACGGATGCTGACCGCTGGGTCTGTCTGGCTCCCCCAGCAAAGAGGAGTTGAGGGGCTCGCTCAAAGTCCCCCATGAGGGCATCAAGGCAAGAGGGAGGTAGGAGTGGATCCAACCCCTCAGGAAAAGGGTTAGGGGGTGACAAGTTGCTGTCCTTTAGCCTACTTAAATGGAACCAACGGGGTCCCCAAGGACTAGTCCCTCTGTATCCACCCGGCCACCCCCACAGTCCTCAGGGCCTGAGCGACAGGATCTTAGCTCAGCCCCTCCGTGCAGTGTGGCCCTGAGCAAAGCCCTCTCCCTCGTTGACCCTCAGTTTCCTCCTGTGTGAAGCACCCGTGTGGGGCTGTAGGGTTTCAGCACACTGAGACAGGACAGCTCTCCGGGCAGGGCCCAGCATACGGGGTCTGAAAACTGAGGTGGCGAGCTGAATTCTTCCGGGCACTGCACACCTCGTTGCTGAAAATCACCGCAGTTACCTACGACGGTCTCCCCCTGGGAAGCTCTGCACCGACACCAGCACCCAGTCCACCCTTCAGAGCAATCTTGGAACTCTTTCTGGAATGGCCATTGCATACGGTGGCAAGCTCACAAACTGAACTGTACAGTTGTCTGTGAGTGAGATTTTAGCCAGTAAACAAATCACTGTATTGGAGCAACTGTCCCAGTCACCCGACCTGGCTCCCAATGACTTTTTTCTTTACCTGAAGATAAAGGAAACATTGAAAGGAAGACACTTTGATGACATTCAGGACATCTGATGGCGATTCCAGAGAGAGTTCCAAAATTGCTTCAAAGGGTGGACTAGGTGCTGGTGTCAGTGCCTAGCTTCCCAAGGGGAGGACTTGGAAGGTGACCATAGTGACATTCAGCAATAAGGTATGTAGTACTTTTTCTAGAATGAGTTCACGAACTTAACTGTCAGGCCTCATACAGTACATCTGTATACTTTCCTGTGTGACTTTCCTGTCACCCCACCAGACCGACAAGGTCACCACACCTCACAGTTCAGAGGAGACCCACAGCTGCCATTTCTCTGACTCCTACAAAAATTTATTTTCTTTAAAAATGTGCATTTGTTGACAATTTAAAAAAAAAGGAAATTTATCCCAAATCCTGTATCTCTGGCCCTCTTTGAGGAAAGGCCCATCCTGTCTGAATGACCCTGTGTGTGCCCCTGATGCGAGAGAATCCTTCCAAGTACAGCAGGACCTTCACACCCAGCAGACAGAGACCCCAAGGCAGAGACAGGAGTCTGGCTTGCCCTCTGACCCTTAGTCTGTGGGACTGATTACCATGAGGTTGGCCTGGGTCAGGCGAGGCCTGACCAGTGCAGGACCTGTGCAAAGTCCCTAGGGCCTGTTGGCTGAGCTGTTTCACTCCCTTCAACTCCCTATGCCTCACCTTCTTCATCTCTAAAATGGGTATGATAATAGAACAGCCAGGACTGAACAAGGGAATCTATGTTCAGTATTTAGCATATGGGGAATACCCCCAAAAAACACATATTTATTCTTAAAAAGTTAATATTCCCCTTTCTTCCTGGAGAAAACCCTGGATCCTTCAAAGAGCATTTTTGTGGTTGGGAAAACTGAGGTCCAGAGAACGTCCCAGCCCTGCTAGTATTTCTGGCCAGGGAACCTGCTTTTAATCCCCAGCTGAGGACCCCTCAGAGGGGTTAAGAATGTGCTTTCCTAGTCCTGGTGAGACTGGGTTCAAATCCTGCCCTCATCAATTCCTCACTGTGCACCCTGAGGGAACCCGAACCTCCCTGAGCCCTGTTTCCTGATGCCTAACACGAGGTCAGTTAACAGCGTCCTCCACTTAAGCTTGGCCCCTGAGAAGCCCTCCAGAAATTCTAGAAGCCTCAATTCAAGAAGCAGAACCTCCTTTGATGATTTGCTGGAAGCCAGCAACCTTCTCCTCAAAACTGGGTGGGGAGAGAAAACTCAAAAAACCCATATATATACATTCAGAGGGGAGCATCCTGGACTTGGCAGGTTCATGAGTTGCTTGGAAAGCCTTTACCTCCTGAGGACAGGGAGGGCTCTGAAGCCAGACAGTTAGTTAGCTGCATCTTTGGATAAGTCCTACAACTTCTCTGTGCCTTGGGTTTCTCATCTGTGAAATGGGTTGGGTTTGAATAATAAATGTTCGCATTGGGAAGCTGAGCCCTGGCGATGCAGCAGTTAAGAGTTCCATTGCTGGCCAAAAGGTCAGCAGTGCCCATCCACTGGCACGGGGCAGCTTGCCTCTCTCCCAGGGCCACCAGAAGTCAGAATCAGCCCGATGCTTTGGTTTCTACTGGCCACGTGTTTAGACCAGAGGCTGGCATATGATAGGGCCCTCTATTCCTATGTTTTTAAAGTAAGTGTGTACGGGGGGGGGGGGTGCCAATCTCCTCTCCAGAAACCCCCAGCTCACCTGTGGTACTGGGCCTGCAGCAACTGAAACTCGTCTTTGATCCGGTCGCAGGAGTCGGAGGTGGTGAATTTGAGTTGCTGGGGGAGGTGCGAGGAGCCCTGATAGGACGGGCAGCGGGTCAGGGCCAGGCGGACGGGTGGGCGCCCCCTCCTTCCCAGGGTGGCCGGGAGGTGATAGCCCCCGCAGCTGCAGCGCCCCCCTCGTGCCCCACTTCCTGGGCTCATGTTTACAGCCTCTGAACGGCCCCCGCCCCGCTTCCTGCCCCCGCCTCTCCCGGGGGAAGCCGAGGGGGTGGGTGCGCCCAGAGAGGCCCTCCTCCTCTGCCACCTCCAGGCTGTGGGGCGTGTTTTAAGGCCTGCCCTGGCTGAGGGACAGGATGCGGCCCTACTGACCCTCCAAAACACCCGAAGAGGGGGTGCACATCGGAGCGCTCCAACCACCTGGGGGGCCGAGGCCTCCCTGCAAAGTCCCCTGGGGGAGGGGGAGGGGCATCTCCCGGAGTCCATATTATTCCAGGGTCCTCACTCCAGATCCCCAGCGTCCTTCCCTGGAGACGCGCTCTTTCCGGAGGGGTGCGCCATGGATTACCCTCCCTCGGCCCCGTAGGCCCCCTCAAGCAGCCCCAGTGCAAGGGGTGATCAGCAGGGTTCCCCGAGCTCTCCAGGACCAGGCCAAGACCATGTACCTCCCAGCTTGGCTGTGTTGGCGTGTGGGGGACGGGCAGTCCAGAGCCAGAGAGATAGAGGAGAGGGAGCACAGGACTGGGCAGTTGAGGGGTGCTGCGTCTGAGAGCTTGAGGGGACTAGGCCGGGAAGCTGGGGGGACTAGGCCTGGAAGCCGGGGGTAATGGGTAGGGGAGCTGGGGGGATGCACCAGGCTAGGAGTTGGGCAGTGGGAGTGCCAGACCCAGGAACTTGGGGGGCCAGGACCTGGAAACTGGGGGTATCAGGCCTGGAGTGGGGGTACAGCACACTGGGAGTTGCGGTTTGGGGCACCAAGCCCGGGAGCTGGGAGAAACTGGGCCCAGGAAGTCGGAGCTGGGGGAGAGTAGGGCCTGGAGCTGGGAGGTGCAGGCTGGGAGCTAGGGGTGCCAAATCCGGGAGCCAGGGGGTGCAGGCCTGGAGCTGGGGGGCCCAGACCCAGGAGCTCGGGGGTGCCAGGCCTGGAGCTGGGGGTTAAAGGCCCGGACGAGGGGGGGCACCGGATGAGGGGGGCAGCAGCCCCGAGCCGGAGGGGGGCCGCGGCGGGTCGGGCGGGCCCCGCTTACCGAATGCCTGCTTTGTGGAAACATCATGTCAGTCGCGGCGGGGGGCGCGGGCTGCGCCCCAGCTGTGCGCCCCGGCTTGGGCTGCTCGGGGCGCCGGGCGCCGCGCCTTTGTCCCGGCGCCGATCGGCCGCTCCCGGGCCGCCGCCGCCTCGCGCGCCCGGCTCGCCGCTTCCTGCGCCCCCGCCCGGCCCGCCGCGCCCCGGGCCCGCTTCCTGCGCGGCCCGCCCCGCCCCGCTCGCGCCCGCACCCGCCGCTCTATTGTCTAATGGCGGCGCCGCCGGAGTGGCCGCGGCCCGGCTGCTGCTGCTGCTGCTGCTGCTGCCGCCGCCGCCGCCGCCGCCGCCGCCGCCGCTGCTGCTGCGAAGGCTCCGGCTCCACCTGCTGCCGCCGCCGCCGCTGCCCCGTGCGCGCCGCCGAGGGGGGGGCGCGCGCCCGGGGAGCCCTGCGGCGCCCCACCCCCGCCGCCGCCCGGGCCTTGACCTTGCGCTCGGCCTCAGCCTCCGCAGCCACCTCCGGGCCCCTTGGCCGTGGCCGTTGGCCGGCCTCGGTTTCCCGGTCTGTCACAAGAAAGGCCAGGCGGCCCTGGTCTGCACCGCAGGCCCTATAATGGCGTGCCCTGGATGCATGCCACCCACATGCTCCGTGACCTTGGCACGGGTGGCTGGTGTCTCTCCCCCTCGGTTTCCTCCGCTGTGGCAAAGCAGTGGGAATTCTGTGCACCTTAGAAGAGTCATTGCTTAAGTGAGCATTTATGGAGTGCCTACTGTGTGCCCAGGAACCCTGATGGCACGGTGGCTAACAAGGCGGGTAGGGGGTTGGAAGCTACCCAGCTGCTCTGAGGGAGAAAGGCATAGCCATCTGCTCCCATAGAGATTACAGGCTAGGGAACCCTATGGGATCATTCTGCACTGTCACTTGGGGTCACCATGACTGGGAAATCAACTCCCACCACAGACAGTTGTGTGCTATGTCCTACTCCAGGCCATCAGATGAGGTCCAAATACCCTCATGGTGATGACACACGACAGAAAAGAGACCAAATCCTGAAGTCACACCCTCAGAAGGTCAGGTGGATGTTAAGAAGGTACAGTTTTTAGGGCTGCCTGAGAAGGGGTTATTTGGGGAAGACTGGAAGAAGATGGAGGGAGCTGACAGGGCCATGGAGGTGGCACATGCCCAAGGAGGCAGGAACAGCCAGTGCAAAGGCCCTGAGGCAGGCCTGTGTTTGACCTGGGGGGCACTGGAGGCAGTGTGTGCCAGTGTGTGCCAGTGTCAAGCAGGAGCATGGGATCTTTTAGTGAAAGGGCCAGGCTTGTCTGAATGCTTACCTGTGGCCTTCTTAAAATTCTTAATAATTTTTTTAACATGGGAATCTGCAGTTTTGTTTTGTATTCCAAAAAAAAAAAAAAAAAACACAAACCTTTTGTCAGCACGTTGACTCTGACTCGTAGTGACCCTACAGGACGGAGGAGAACTGGCCCACGGGTTCTGAGGCTGTAGTCTTGACAGAAGCAGACAGACATGGCTTTCTCCCAGGGAGTGACTGGTGGGCTGCAACCGCCGACCGAACACTTAACCCTTCATCACCAGGCCACTGGGCCCCACAAACTCTGTCAGGAGTCCAAAAGGGAGGTGGGGGCAGGGAGGCGATACAGGTGATACAGGACCTGCTGGGCATGGGGAGGACTTGGGCTTTTGCTCTGAGGGTGGTGCAGCCTTTGGAGGGCTGTGAGCAGAGCACTCCTGACGTGGGTCTCGGCAGCAGTCCTCTGGGTGCCATGTGCACAGACCCGTGCACAGACGCTGTTGAGATGATGTGCACGTTAAGATCAGTCCCCAAGCTGCTGAGTCGGTTCTGATTCCTGGTGACCTCGTGTGACAGATGAGAACTGAGTGCTACAGGGGTTTCCTGAGCGTCATCTTTACAGAAGCAGATGGCCAGGCCTTTCTTCCTCAATGCAGCTGGGGGGTGTTGAACCACTCACCCACTGCCATCGAGTCGACTTCAACTCCCGTCGAGCCAATTGGATGGTGGAGAACTGCCCCATAGGGTTTCCAAGGAGTGGATGGTGGATTCGAACTGCCAACTTTGGGTCAGCAACTCAGCCCTTAACTACAGTGCCCCCAGTGCTCCTTTCAGAAGGTAGCTGAGCGCAGACCATTTGTACCGCCAAAAGCGCTAAAGACGGTTTTCTTTAGCCGTCATCATCGTCCGTGTAGGGAACCTCCTCGATGCATGTAACTTGGGCCTTGAGTGTTCCCATCTGTGAAATGGAGCATTAGAACCAGTCTTCTTCCTGGGCAGTTAAGACGCTGGGTGGGACTCGGGTGAACTGAGTGGGTAACACTGAAGGAGACACCCTCCCCCAAAAAGTCCAGAACAAAAATCTCAGTGATCAAGATAAATAGTACTTGAATGCAATATTTTAAAAATATGGAAAACAATTCCCAGTAAACCGCGATGAACCAAATGTTGGCATTTTAAAGAAGGCTCCGAGGGCACCAGGATCCAGGCGAGACACGGCTGGAGTCATGTAAGTGTACTGTCACCCTCGTCTCAACACCGTAAGAGAAACTGAGTGAACTTCTATGAAATTCCTCCATGAAATTCTTGCTGGGTTCTGGAATAAGCAGAACCCCATCAAGCAGACCAGTGAGAGCTAGCTACAGAACACAGGGCCTCTTGTTGAAATGATTAAGAATGTCACGACTGGGACAAAAATCAGAAGCTAAATCTATGGATTTGCAGTCAGTTCCGACTAGCAGTGACCCCTGGGTTATAGGGTGGCGCTACTCCCTGGAGGTGTTTTGCAGTCTTCCTCCAGGAAGCAGACTGCCACGCCCTTCTTCTGTGACACTGCAGGGCCGACTCAAGCTGAAACCCTTTGGACACCCAGGGGTCTTCAGACAGTGACGGCAGAACGCTAAACCACGTGAAGGAGTGTTTCTGAGCTGGGGGCCCTAAGTGACTTCTAGGTGATAGCAGAGGAAGTTGGCCTTGCCCTCATGGTCCCTCCCCCAGCCCCGCCAGGGACCAGACCCTGTCTCCTGGGAGACCATGTGAATCTGATCTTCATTTAGGCAGGCACCCCCCCCCCATCTTGGAAGACCCCAGCCAGACACAGACATCCCCAGCCCTGAAAGTTGGGCCTCAGGGAGGGACCTACAATCTGCCCTTGAGGAAGAGGACTTTTGAAGAAGTGAGTTTCAGAAGAAACGGTTTTTTAAGTATATAGAAAACCCCAAAAGTGTGGCCCAAACCATGAATAATAATAATAGCTCACTCAACGTGTATGTTTTTTTAGTATGCCAGCCTCTGTCTTAAGCACTGAACCTTTAGATACTGCCATCATACCCATTTTAGAGATGGGGAAAACCAAGGCGCAGAAAGGTTAAGTGATTTGACCAGTCATGCACTGGTAGGTGGCAGAGCCAGGGTTTAAAACTATGAGCTTCCTGGTATTAGCACAGCTACTAACCAAAAGTTTGGCAGTGTGAACCCGCCCAACATGCCTCAGAGGAAAGGCTTGGTGACCTGCGTCTGAAAGTCACAGCCATGAAAACCCTACAAAGCACAGCTCTACTCTGCAACGCGGGACGTCGCCAAGAGTCAGGGCCAACATAGTGGCCACAGGTGCTTGAGTCCTTGACCGCTGAGCAGCACTGTCCTAGGCTGTCCATGAAGGGGGTGTGGCAGGAAATACAGGCTGGAGAGGGCTGGGCCACGACAATGACACAGCGCCCTGTATCCTGCACTGCTGAGGAGCTGGGGTTTGGGGGAGCACTGGGGAGCTAAGGCCGGTCCAGAGCAGGGTTCTCAACCTGAGTATTGCTGACACTTGGGGCTGAGTCCTTTTTTGGGGTGGGGCCATTCTGTGCACTATATGGTTCTGAACAGCATCCCTGGCCTCTGCCCACTCAGTGCCAGTAGCACCCACAAGTCGTGACACCCACAAATGTCTCCAGATATTGCTGTATCTCCTAAAACAGAAAAAAAACCCAAGCCCTCTGCTGTGGAGTCACATCTGACTCCTGAGGACCCCAGGTGACACAGCGGAAGTACCCCTTCAGACGTAGTTTTTATAGAAGCAGATCGCCAGGTCTTTCTTGTGTGACACCTCTGGGTAGATTCGAATTGCCAACTCTTTAGTTCATAGCCAAGTACTTAGCTGTCTGTGTCACCCAGGGACCGTGAGTGTCTCCTGAAAACCCACTGCTATCGAGTCAATTCTGACTCCTAGCCACCCTGCTGGGCAGAGCAGAACTGTCCCACAGGCTGTGATCTCTACAGTTAGAGGTTCAAAGGCCCTCAGAGGCACCTAGGAAGAAAGGCCTGGCTCCCCACTTTTGCAAAATCCCCCATCTGAAGACCCCAGAGAGCCTCTGAAACAATCACCCTAAGGACGTCTTGAAGCCTAGAACTGAAACTATCCCCCACGGTCAGCTTTGAGCCAGATTGTACCCACTGCCGGGGAGCTGCCTCAGACTCACGATGGCCCTGCAGAACACAGTAGGACTGCCCCATAGGGTTTTTTTCGGTTGCCCTCGTTATGGAAGCAGATGGCCATATATTTCACCCACAGAGAGGCTGGGGGGTCGAACCACTGACCTTTTGGTTAGAAGCTGGGCACTTAGCCACCGCGCCACTAGGGCTTAATGAGAAAAGAATGCCTGCATTAAGCATCACACTCTTTTAAAAAAATGATCTGTATATTTTTTGATCAAACTGACAACAGGACGGGAAAGGATGGAGGAGCAGCTTGGGGGGGCCAGTGTGTTAATGAGGGTGAAATCGTCTGGGCAAGACTGTCGAGAGACACGGCCCGACATGAAGAATGAGACCCACGGCCCCGAACAGTACGTGTGGAAACTGTCCAAGTGGCACACATTTTGTGATGTATATTTTCCCTAAAAAAAGAAACCCCAACAGAATACAGTTCGACTCTGACACGTGGGGTTGGCCTGTGTCAGAATGGACTCGGTGGCCAGGACATTCTGCTCTAGGATGTTTTGCTGCCTGGGTGGCTTGCACGGCCACTACCCCTTGCCCCGCCACCCCTCACGAGTGCCCGTTGTCGTGGTCTTTCCTCTCACCAGGCTTGTCGGGGCCATGTCTAGAGACAAGGAGCAGCAGGGGGGCCGCCTGCTGTATCTAACTGTCTGGGGCCATCGCCTGCCTGGTTACAAACGAGCACTGGGCCCCTCGGCCCGCAGGGCAGAGCCAGGCACCGGTGCGTGATGGATGGGGCAGCTAGGTCATTAGTCAGAGGCAGAGGAGGAAACAGGTGGCCGCCGCTCGGGGCCCAGGACCTCAGAAGATCCCGGGCCTCAGCTGTCTGGCGCTGGGTTTGCACCCCTGACCTGGGGCAGGGAGGTTACTCTTCTGCAACTAACCCCTCCGGGAAGTTTTATTCCTTCAGTCCCTCCGTAAACATTTACTGAGTACCTACTGTGTGCCAGACACCATCTAGGTGGCAGTTGTGACAGTGACCAAGAAGGACAGAAATTCCTGCCCTTGTAATGCTGATGACCTTTAAAAACGAGACTCGGGGTCTGTTTGTCTTCTGCCCACAGCCCTGCAGGATGCCCAACCCCCTCTAGTAAAGGTCCAAGTCCTCCTGGTGGGCCAGCAGGGCCCTGCATGACCAGCCCTGTCCCCATCCTGCCCTCCCTTCCCCCTCTGCGCCCCTTACTCCACTCCAGCCACACAGGCTTCCTCACTGTCCCTCCAACTCACCAGGCACCATCCTGCCTCAGGGCCTTTGCACAGGCTGTTTGGGTTGCCTGGAGGCCCCCTTCTCCCAGATCTCCTTTTGCTAATTTCCTTCATGTCCTCTGTCTTGGCTTAAATGTCACCTTACAATAAAGCTCCCCGTAATTTCTCTAATCCTGGCAGGACAGTTGGCATTCAGCTGAGGTGCAAAATTTAAGGGAGTGCCAAAAAAAAAAAAAAAAAAATCCAGCTATCAACACCATTGCTTTTCAAAAATATTGTGGTGAATCTCTCTTTCCCTCTAATCTACATGAATTAAAAAAATTACCATTTCATCATTTTTTGTTATTCAAGTTATTCACCATGTTGTGCCACCATCACCATTGTCCCTTTCTAGATTATTCCTGCACCCTCAACAGAAACTCAGTGGCCCCCCAGCAATGACTTCCCTTCCCCCTCTTCCTGCTCCTGGCCTCTACTAAGAGACTTAGGGCTATGCTGTTGTGGTGTGTGCTGTGAGTTGGCTCCAGCTCATAAAGGACCCCATATGACAGAGCAGAACTTTCCTGTAGCGTTTGCTAGGCTGTAATCTATGGGGAAACCCTGGTGGCGCAGTGGTTAAATCCTATGGCTGCTCACCAAAAGGTTGGCAGTTCAAACCCACCAGGTGCTCCTTGGAAACTCCATGGGCCAGTTCTGCTCTGTCCTGCAGGGTTGCTATGAGTCCCAGTCAACTTGCAGGCAGTGGGTTTGGCCAGCGGGGTTGACCTTCACGGGAGCAGATCATCAGGTCTTTCCCACGCAGGAGCCCAGGTAGCTTCCAACCACCGGCCTGCCACTTTACAGCAGGGCCCTTAACCACTGGGCCACCAGGGTTACTTCTGTGAGGTTTTAGCCTATACGTTTGCCTAGTCTATGTACTTCATAAGGACAAAAGCCAAAGCCACTGCCGTTGAATGAATTCCAATTCCTGGCAACCTCATAAGTCAGAGCAGAACTGCCCCATAAAGTTTCCAGGGATCACCTGGCGGATTTGAACTGTCGACCTTTTGGTTAGCAGATGTAGCACTTAACCACTACACCACCTTCATAAGGACAGGCACTATTTTAACACCAATTTTCATGTATTTATTTATTTATTAATCTTGGGTTGAATGCTTTATACATTAATTTTAATTCTTCATCAGTTGAAAGTATTTTAGGGTATGGGTCTTCCTCTGAATATAGCTTTACTTGTGTACCAAAGGCTATAGAAATTCTTGAACAACAACCAGCCAAGCCAACAACAACCACAAAATAAATTATCGAACAATATCATTACTATCACATGTAAGTAAAATTTTGCTACCAACCAAAACCAAACCCACTGCCATTGAGTCAATTCTGACTCACAGCGACCCTAAAGGACAGAGTAGAACTGCCACATAGAGCTTTCAAGGAGCCGCTGGCAGATTCAAAGTGCTGACCTTTTGGTTAGCAGTCGCGGTACCTAACTACTGCACCACCGTGATTTCCAAATTTCACTAAAGATCATTCACAAGCAGCTGTAGCAGATGACGAGAAACTGCCAGAAATTCGGGCCAAATTCTGAAGAGGCTGTGCAATCAGGGATGTCATTGCTGATGTCAGACGGATCTTTGCTGAAAGCAAAGAATGCCAGAAAGATGTTTACCTGTGTTTCTTTGACTATGGAAAGGCATTAGACTGTGTAGATCATAACAAATTGTGGTGAATGGGAATTCCAGAACACTTAATTGTGCTTACGAGAAATCTGTGCATGGATCAAGACACAGTCGTGTGAACAGAACAAGGGGACACTGCATGATTTAAAGTCAGGAAAGGCGTGCGTCAGGGTTACAGCCTTTTACCATACCTTTTCAATCTGTATGCTGAACCAACAATCTGAGAAGCCGGGCAATATGAAGAACGACGCATTAGGATTGGAGAAAGACTCATTAACAGCCTGTATTAGGCAGATGGCATAACCTTGCTTGCTGAAAGTGAGTTACACCTCAACATCAAGAAGACAAAAATCCTCACAACCGGACTATTAAGCAGCATTATGATAAACGGAGAAAACTTGAGGCTGTCAAGGATTTCATTTCACTTGGATCCACAATCAATCTCCATAGAAGCAGCAGTCAAGAAATCAAAAGTCTCATTGCATGGGGAAAATCTGCTCCAAAAGACCTCTTTAAAGTGTTGAAAAGCAATGATGTCACCTTGAAGACTAAGGCGCACCTGACACAAGCCAAGATGTTTTTAATTGTATCTTACATGTGTGAAAGCTGGACAATGAATAAGAAAGACAGAAGAATTGATGCCTTTGAATTGTGGTGTTGGAGAAGAACACTGAATATACATACCGTGGACTGCCAAAAGAACCAAAAGATCTGTCCTGGGAGAAACAGAGCCAGAGTACTCCTTGGAAGCAAGGATGGTGAGACTACACCATGCAGACTTTGGACATGTTGTCAGGAGAGACCAGTCACTGGAGAAGGACATCAGTGCTTGGTAAAGCAGAAGGTCAGTGAAAAATAGGAAGACTCTCAAAGAGATGGACTGACCCAGTGGCTGCAAGCAATGGGCTTAGCCTAACAAGGATCATGGGCGTGTGGCAGGATTGGGCAGTGCTGGGTTGTTTGTCACCATGAGTCGCTATCGCTGCACAGCACCCCATGACAACAGAGGTTGTAGAGTTTGCTTCCTGACTCACTTTCTAGATATTATCTGTTGATTAAGGAGCCTGGTGGCCCAATAGCTAAATGCTGACCTGCTAACCGAAAGGCTGGGGATGAGAAGCCACCCGGTGGCTCTGAGGGCAGAGGACCTCGTGATCTGGATTCCAACCACTGACCTTTCTGATGAGCATCTGAGCACATAGCCATTGCACCACCAGGGATCCTCCATAAAGATGACAGCCTTGGAGACTAGGGGGACAGTTCTACTCTGTCACAGGGGGTTGCTATAAGTCTGAGTCAGCTCCACAGCATCTAACAACAAGACGTATTGACTAAAATATACATATATATATATATTTTTTTTACTGTGGTAATTATATGTGACGAAATATCTGCCAGGGGTACAGTCTTCTGCACAGTTCTGTGACATTAAGTTACTGACATTGTTCAGCTACCACCATGAATGGTTCCTGCATTTTTCCCTTCCCCTAAATAGAAGCCAGTGTCTCCCTAAACTTAATGCAGAATTTTACCAAAGCAAAAATGAACGCCAAAAGCTCCCCAGGGAGCTAAATATCACCCTCTGAAGAGAAGACAGGATCTGTGGGTCCCCCTGCAACCCCACCTCTCTTGCCCAGCCGAGTCCTGCCCTGGACGGATTTCAGGCCCCGGATGAGTTGGATGTCGTCAGTTCCAGGGAGGCAGTGACTGTTGTCTCCTTGGTCACTGCTCTCCTGAACCGGGTCCCCCAAAAAAGAGGAAGATCCTCAAGGAGGCCAGATTGGCACCGCGGCCGCAAAAACGGACTTAAGCAGGGAAACGACTGCGGACGTGGTGCGGGACCGGCCGTGTGTCCTTCCGTTGCACACTGGGTCACTATGAGTCGGAACCTAAGTGACAGCATCTACCCTGGCTCACCCGCTGGGCTGAGTGAATGGTTGGTACTGAATGGACTGTAAGGACTCAAAGGTTGTTATAATTCCACCAGCCAGAAACTGGAAATCACTCAGCCCGCGTTTGGAACGCCAAATCGCAAATTCCAGCCCGCTGGTCTGCGCAGTATACTCTGATTGGCCAGGTGGGGGTCACGTGACCTCCTCAATCAAGCCACAGACATTCAATACAACGCTCTGATTGGCCAGGTTTGGGTCACATGGCATCACTGAGCCAGGCTTTAAGGCTTGAGTAGAATGTTCTGATTGGCCGGGCTTGGGTCACATGACTTCACTTCCGCAATACTTAGAGCTTGAATAGAAATTCTAACAGGCCTGGCTTATGTCAGGTGATTTTTCCAAATTCCATACATGCGGAAATCGCACCATAGCTAATAAAGGTTAATTTATCCTTCTCTCATCCTCATTTGTTTTACAAATGTCTGGTAGGTACCAGGCCCCAAGCAGGTTGGAGGTGGAAAAAGGATAAATTGACACGGCTGGTTTTACACCACAGGGTGGGTTTCTAATTTTCATTCCCATCACTATACTTTAAGGTAAGGAACACTGAAGTTTGGTCCTACCTCAGGGCCTTTGCACTTACTGTTCTGTCTGCCCAGAATGCCTTTCTCTTGATCTTCCCTGGACTTAATCCTCCTCGACAGTTGAAACCTCAGTTCCTCTCAGAGGCTTCCTTTGGCCTGTCTGATGAAAAAACAAAAAGAGGAACCCCAAATCATTCTTATTACATCACTTTATTTATTATGATAACACGTATCACTTTGAACTCATGTTTAGTTGTTCTCTTTTTATTATCTGATTCCCGGGTCCTCTCTTGTTCCCAGCTGTGCCCCAGTGCACAGCTTCAGAACCTGGCTAAGGAGTTGTACTCGGTAGGTCACTTTGAAATGAATGAACAAGGTGGTGATTATCCCCATTTTCCAGATTGCAAGACTCAGGCTCAGAGAAGATAAATGACCTTATCACTAGGCTAGTAGATCTCATGGATTCTATCATTTGCATGTCTTTGGAATCCCTGTTTCTTCTCTGCCTTCAGGGCTCAGTCAACAAATGTTTATCGAGCACTGTCTGTGTCCCCAGGTTCTGGCTTAGACATTAGGGATACAGTAATCAAAGGAGATCCCAACTTCACCTGCAGGCCTTACAGTCTAGCAAGGGAGCAGACACTAATCAAATAATTACACAAATGTATCATTATAATCTACCAGCAATTCCACTGAGTCTAGCTTCACAACTATCCCCCTGACACCAGTCACCATCATCTTGCCTAGCACAGCAGCCTCAGCATTTTAAGGCTTTTTGGGAACACCCAAAACTTACTGCTGATACGTCGTTAGCCACTCATAGCCACCCCATAGGGTTTTCAAGTCTTTAAATCTTTATGGAGACAAACTGCTGCATTTTTCTCTCACGGAGCCATCGACAGTTCAATACCACGGACTCAAATGGCTTAAGCGCATGGAAATGAGAATTCAGGGGGTTCACTCTCTTCGGACACGGCTGGATCTAGTAACTCAAACATTATCATCTGGATTCTGCGTCTCTACACTCTCAGCTTTGCTGTGTTTTGCTTTGTTCATTCTGAGAACACCTGTCCCCACAGCATCAAACATCCCCCTGACTGTCCAGAACTTTTATCATCTCAGCTCGGCACCCCCAGGCAACTCCTGTTGCTTAGAGCGGAAGTTATCCTAAGCCACATTCTCATTGGCCAAACTTGGGTCACATGACACCCTGTTTCAAACCTATGGTCTGAGCGGAATGCTCTGATTGGGACATCTTTTATCACGTGACAGTCTTCTCTTGATTTTAGTGGTCTAGAGGGAAATGCTACGATTGGCCAGGCTTCGATCGCATGTCTACCTTTACTTGGTTGCTATGGCCAGATGGAATACTCTGATTGGCTGAGCCACGTTATGTGATGTGGTAGGAGAGAGGACGAAGATGTTCTGCAGAAAGAAAGCGCAAGTGTCAAAGGTTTTGTCGGTAAGATACCGGCCCTACCATCCTTTTCTGAGCAGCCTTTGCGCCACCCTGGAGCCTTGGTTTGCCTTGTCTGTAAAATGGGGACAATAATAGAAGACTGAGACAACATAGGACACTCAGAGCCTGCCTCGTGGAGCCACACGGCTTGATTACCGTCATCACCCTACAGCCATCACTATACATTGCTCCCTGTTGCCCAGCTCCCAAGAAGCCAGCTGTCTGGGCTCCCGTCATGCACAGCATTGTATGGGTTTGGACAAATCTCAGGGCCTCAGTTTTCACTCTCTGTGAAATGGAGGCAGCCGGCTGTGCCTGAGTTGCACGATCTGCTGAGGTAATCTTGGTCGCGCTGCTGTTGTTACAGCCCTGCCGGGATAGGGGAACGTATTTGCACTCACAGTCTGGGGCTTTCTCTGCTCACCGCAACCTGCAGGGGAGGGAGGGGCGAGGGCGGAGAGGGCCTGGAGGACTGAGAAAGAACCTTTCCAAGTGGCCAGCTGAGGACTGGACGCTGCATTTGGCCACCCAAACTAATCATACGATTAAAAAAAAAAAAAATGCTGTGGAGGGGATTCTGACTCATGGCGACTCTCTGTGTGTCAGAGTGAGAACTCAGCTTCACTGGGTTTTCAATGGATGAGGTTTTGGACATAAATCGCCAGGCCTTTCTTCCGAGGTGCCTCCGAGTGGCTTCGAACCGCCCGACCTTCCACTAGCAGCTGACTGCATTCACTGTTTGCCCTCCCGTGGAGACGCCACTTGTTCTGTCTGCAACTTGCAAAACCCAAAGAAGATTAACAAATAAACAGCACCAGTGACCGTGATAGCTCAGCTGGAGAAGTGTCCTATTTCTCTTTCATTCACTCATTCACTGTCGTTGCTGGGTGTCACAGTGTCAGTTATCACTCCAGAGGTCACCATGGGACAGAATAGAACCGCCCCATCGAGTTTCCTGGGCTGTACTATTTACTAGAGCCAATCGCCGGGTCTTTCTCCCGGGAAGTTGCTGGTGAATTCAGTCTAACAAGCTGTTGGTGAGCAGCCCAGCGCTTAACTGTCAAGCCACTGCGGGCCCTTATTCATTGACTAAGAACCCATTTTGCAAATGAGGACAATAGAGGTTCAGAGACTTCGCAGCCCTGCTGGTTCCTAATAGGGCGCTGGAAACCCAGCCATGCAGGCCCTGTCCCCACTTCAGGGCCGTGCTTGGAGAAGAACATGCTTTGTTTTTATCCTTTTATTCTCCCCAGAGTTTCCAGCCATTACTCCCATGGCCTGGTGCCAGCAGAGCAGGGAGTCGCTGTTGGGGTGTTTAAAAACCCTTAAAAAGCATCCGGGAATCTCCCTGAGGCCATGTGGTAATCAGGGCTGTGATTAGGAGGTTGCCTCCAGCTGGCTCTTTGGGGCCACCTGGGGGTTCCTGGGGACAGTGAGGAGCAGGGAGGCGTGACTTTCCGCCTAGCCTGCCCTCCTGAGGCCCCTCCGTTGCTTCCTCTGAGACATCCTGGGCCAAGAGCCAGACCCAGCTTTGCAACTGGTGTGCTGTGTGGCCTTGAACAAGGGGCTGTCCCTCTCCGGGCTCTGTTTTACTTTCTGTGCTGTGGGTGCAGTGGGAAAACAGTACAGTATCCACGGACCCAAGCGTCACAATCCTGGCTCCCTGGTGTTTGGGTGGATACCCCCGACAGAGTAGCTGTCCCCTTCATCACAGTGACTAAGGTTTGCCCAGTTCTCTTCCCCAGGTGGTACAATGAAGGAGTACTCAGCTGCTTGCCGACAGGCCAGTGGTTTGAACCCACCTGCAGTTCTGCAGGAGAAAGACCTACTGACCTGCTCCCATGGGGATTACAGCCTAGAAGGCCATGTGGGATTGCTCTGTGCTGTGACATGGGTCTGCTACGAGTTAAAAATGGACCGAATGGCACCTGCCATCAGCAGCAGCATCCCCACTACTATTCCAAGCACTTGATGTGGGCGTTAAGTATTACTCCCACTTTACAGCTGGGAAAATTAAGGACCGGAGAAGTTGAGGAAGCAGCTCAGAAGCATACAGCTGAATCCAAAAAGCAACTTAGCAAATGTTGGAGAGGCCGTGGGGAGCGTGGAACTTCTACACACTACTGGTGAGAATGTGGAAGCTCTGGTGGTGCAGTGGTTAAGTGCTCTGTCTGCTCACCAAAAGATCAGCAGTTCGAATCCACTAGGGGCTCCTTGGAAACTCCACGGAGCAGTTCTGCTCTGCCCTGTGGGGTCACTGTGAGTCAGCATTGACTCGACAGCAGTGGCTTTGGTTTGGGTTGGTAGGATTGTAAAATGGTACACTTATTTTGGAAAGTAATATGGCATTTCCTTAAAGAGCTAGAAATAGAAATACTGTACAATCCAGTGATCTCATTTCTAGAATATACCAAAGAGAAATAAGAGCCATCACATAGAAACATGCACACTCCTGTTCACTGGAGTGTTGTCCACAATGGCAAAAACACAGAAATGACCTAAGTGCCCATCGGCACATGAATGGGTAAATGAGCTGTGGTCCGTGCACACGGTGGAATGTTACACAGCAAAGAACAAGGTGAATCCACAAAGCCTTTCCCGGTGTGGATGAATCTGGAGGGCATTATGCTGACTGAAGTAAGTCAATCACAAAAGGACAAGTGTTGTATGAGGCCACTACTGTAAAAACTCATGAAAAGATTTGCACACACAAACAATTTTTGATGGTTCTGAGGGAGGACTGGTTTGGGGACAGGAAAACGCTAACTAGACAGTAGGTAAGTGGCACTTTGAGTCAAGGGTAAGATAGTGCATAATACTGGAAAAGCTAGCACAGCTTGACCAAGGTAAGGTCATGGACACTCCATGTTGTGCTGTTGTTATGTGCCACTGAGTCATTTCTGACTCATAGTGACCCTATACACAAAACACTGCCTGGTCTTGCACCATGTCCACAATCGTTTTTATGCTTAAGCCCATTGTTGCAGCCACTGTGTCAGTTCATGTCACTGAAGGTCGTCTTCTTTTTTGCTGACCTACTCTAGCAAGCGTGATGTCCTTCTCCAGGGACTGATCATTCCTTACAACATGCCCAAAGTATGTAAGGCCCAGTCTCGCCATCCTTGCTTCCAAGGAGCACTCTGGTTGTACTTCTTCCAGAATAGATCTGTTGGTTCTTTTGGCAGTCCATGGGACATTCAACAGTCTTCTCCAAAACCACAATTCAAAGGTATCAGTTCTTCTGTCTTCGTTGTTCACTATCCAACTTTTGCATATATATGTATGATGCAATTGAAAATACCATGGCTTGGGTCAGGCACATCTTGGTCTTCAAGGTGACATCTTTGCTTTTCAGCACTTTAAAGAGGTCCTTTGCAGTAGATTTTCCCAGGGCAATGAGTCTTTTGATTTCTTGACTGCTCTTTCCATGGGTGTTGATTGTACACCTGAGGAGCATGAAATCCTTGACAACCTCAATCTTTTCTCCATTTATCGTAATGTCGCTTAATGGTCCAGTTGTGAGGATTTTGGTTTTCTTGATGTTGAGGTGCAGTCCCTACTGAAGGCTTCCTAAACACATCCAGACTCCCGGAGGGAATGTTTCACTGGGCTCAGGGCTGGGGAACCATGGTTTCGAGGAACATCCAGCCCATCAGTGTAGCATAGTTCCTGAATGTTCGGCACTGTACTTGGGTGAGTAGTGTCTGGGTCCTTAAAAACCTGTGAGCAGTCATCCAGGACACTCCACTGGTCCTGCTCTAATGGGATCAAGGGAGAGTGAAGGAAACCAAAGACACGAAGAGAGTGGCCCAGGCCCCACCACGCTGGGCCCAGCATGACGAGACGGTGTCCAGCTACTACCGTGGACTGCTCTGACAGGGACCACAGTAGAGCGTCCCAGACAGCTGGAGAAACATGTAGAACAAAATCTAACTCACAAGGCCAGATTTACTGTTCTGACTGAGACTAGAGAAACCCTGAGGATATGGCCCCCAGACACTCTTTGAACTCAGTACTGAAGTCACTCCTGAGGTTCCCCTTCCAGCCGGAGACAAGACAGGCCCATGAAAGAAAAGGAGACTAAAGGGGCTCCCCAGCCCAGTGGCAATCCAAGAAGGCAGGAAGGGATAGGAAAGGTGGAAACGGGAAACCCAAAGCCGAGTAGGGTAAGGTGTGACCTCTCGTGGGGTTGATATTCAGTGTCACGGTATCTATAAGAATTGTTTAGGCAGGAATTGAATGGGGTGAGATTTCATCTTGGGTCAGATTGCTTCTCAGTCTTGTGTCTGCCTCCCCAGGCTTCTGGGTGGCCCCCTCCCCAGGCCTGCCCCCCAGAGAATTCCAGAAAACCTTGAGCCTCGGGGTTAATAGCCAAACACAGGTCTCCAGCCTCTCTCTGGCAGCTTACTTGCTGAGCAACCTGGAACAAGACACTTCCCTGTTCTGAGCCTCAGTTTCCTCATCTGTGAAATGGGACTCATAACAGTCCCTGAGAGTTCTGAGTGAGGACTGAATGAGATCACGCAGAAGAGTTTCTTAGTTGAGGGTTAGCTTGGTGGGTAAGAGCGCTTGGTAGTTAGTTCTCTACTATGACTCTCAGTTTCTTCTTCCCGAAAATGGGTGTATTGTCAGCCTGTACCTGCCTTGAGGTTGTGAAGAGCTCAGAACAGGATTGGACACCAGTAAGAGCTCAATCACTATTAATTCAAGGAAAGGTCTGCGATCATTAATTTTACAGGTGAGCTTGGCTCAGCTGTGGGGGCCAGTGATTTGGTCAAACACTAGTCTGCATGCTGCTGGACAGGTATTATTTTATAGATGTGTTGGACACTATCAGCTGATTTTAAGAGACGAGGCTTATTTTAATCATCTGGTTCTGCTCTAACAAAAATACCCCAAGTGCCTGGCTGTAACAAAAAAAAGTTCACTCTCACACAGTCCCATAGGCTACAAATCCAAATTCAGGGTGTCAGCTCCAGGGAAGCACACCCTCTGTCGGCTCTGGAGGAAGCTCCTTGTGTTGCGTCTGTCTTTCTTTGATTTGAGAGCATTTCGGTGCAGAAACTTCTGATCTGAGGATGTGTTCTGCTCTCGGTGCTGCTTTCTTGATGGTGTGAGGTCTCCAGCTCGCTGCCTGCTTCCCTTTCCTTTTATCTCTTGTAGGATAAAAGGTGGTGGAAGCGCCGCACTTCAAGGAAACTCCCTTAGCGAAGGGGTTGCAGTCCCACCCTAATCCTCTTTAACATAATGCTATCTATTATCTGCAGGCAGAGATGAGGGTTTACTGTACAGGAGAATCACAAAACGGAGGGCGCTCACAAAAGACTGGGAATCACGGCCTAGCGAAATGGCTAGGCACTTTTTTGGGGGGGGGACACAATTTGATTCGTGACAAGCCTCAAAAGTGGGGGTGGGCTTGAACCAAGCAGCTGATGGTCTTAGGGGCAAGTGAAGTTTCTGGGAAAGGGAGAGAAACACCGACTCCAGCCTCCAGCAGAATTCCCGCCTGAGTTTCCCGCCTGCCACCTGGCCTCCAGATTCCAGGCTTGCCAGTCCCCACAGCTGTGTGAGCCAACTTCTTGAAATAAATCTGTTTGTGTATCTGCATCCACCGCCATCTGCCACTTCATCAGACGGTGCAGGCTGGCATGTTGCTGCAATGCTGGGAGCTATCTCGCGGGGATTTCAGACTCCAGCAGGGCCGCCCACGGTGGGTGGACAGGCTACAGCAGAGCTTCCAGAACAAGACCAGGAAGAAAGGCCTGGCAATTGACTTCTAAAAATTAGCTGTCCACCAGAAAAAGGGGTGTGCAGATCCAGAACTCTATTAAAGGACCAGACTTGACAATCTGTCACCCTTGAGGGTCCTCCGGGACCATGGTCCCTAGTTTTGCTGCCAGCCTAGAGCTGAAACCAGTACTGAAGCCGACACTTCAGACGAACAGTGGACTGGGCTTGTGGACACAGAGTTAGCATGTGCTGTGTGTACTTTAGAGGGGACAGGAGAGGGTGGAGAGGAGGGGACAAGTATCTGCTGAGTGGATGCTGTAAGAGTGGAAAAGAAGAGGGTGCCATCACAGGGGAAGCAGAACAAGCAGATGATGTTGCAGAGAGGTAGGTGTTTGGGGTTTTATATGGAAAGTTGACTTGGGTTGTAAACTTGCACTGAATCATAATAAGCAGAAAAAAACTAGGTGCCCCCACTCTATGGCTTCTGACAGAATGCTGTCTGACAGAGCACTGGAAGACGGGTCCCCCAGCTTGGAAGGGACTCGAAAACAGGCAAGGCCGGAACCTGGGACCTGAGCAGCCCAAGGCTGTGCAGACGGAGCCAGACCTGACAACGCTTCTTTCTTTTGTAAGTGGGGTTGCCATGAGCCGGAGCTGACCGTACGTCAGCTTCCGTCAATGACAGGTACCTGTTTCTTTTTTTCAAGGTTTTTCAAACTGTTTTGATTGTACTTTAGACGAAGGCCTACAGAGCAAACGAGCTTGTCATCAAGCAGCGCGCATTACTGTTTTATGAAATGGGTTAACAGCCCCGTGACACGTCAGCAGTCGCCATGTTCCACCTCAGGGGCCCTTGTAACAGTCTTCCTGTCCCCACCTGCCTTTTAGTCCTTGTCCCTTGGCTGGCGAGCCCTTTTAGTCTCCTTTTGTCCTATGGGTCTGTCTTCCTTGGCTGAAGAGGGCCCCTCAGTTGTGACTTCATTGCTGTGCTGAAAGGTGTCGGGGGCCACACTCTCAGGCTTTTGTCCACTCTCTGACAGACCAGCAAGTCTGCTCTTTCTATCTGGGTTAGAATTTTGTTCTGTATTCTTCTCCAGCTCTACCTGGGACCCTCTGTTGTGATCCCTGTCAGACATTAGAGGTGGTGGCCGGGCACTGTTTAGCAGTGCTGGGCTCAGTCTAGTTGGGCTGGACTCAGATCATTAGTCCTTTGGACTCATTTTTTCTCCCATATTTTTAAATTGTCTTTATTCTTTCTAGCTCCCAAAGGAGTAAGACCTGTAGAGTATCCCAGATGGCCACAGACAGACTTTTAAGACCCCAGATGCTCCTCACCAAGGTGGAACATAGAACATTTCCCTTGTAAACTACGTTGTGCCGACTGAGCTAGATGCTCCCCGAAACCGTGGTCCCCGCAGCCCTCAGCCCAGCCATGGGGTGCCCCAGGGAGCGTGGACGAATCTGTGGACGCGTCATGCAGGCTTCCCAGTAGTGTGCACCGTCTTTTCTTTCACCCAAGTTACCAGCTGCCTGTTTATTGTCTACTGAGTGTTTTCCTATCCGTACCGCCCCCCAAAAACATCCAATATTGTTTCTTTTCGTGTGTAAACCTTTCCATGAGTTTTTACAGTGGTGGTCTCCCGCAGTATTTGTCCTCCTGTGACTGACTCATCTCACCCAGCACAGTGCCCTCCTGTCTCCTCCACATTATGAGATGCCTCACAGCTGCATCCTTGTTCTTTATGGCTGCATAGTACCCCATTGTTTGTCCATTCAGCCACTGATGGGCATCTAGGTTGTTTCCAGCTTCTTGTTGTTGTCAACAGCACCGCGGGGAACATGGGTGTGCATGCAGGTCTATTCATGTGACAACTTATTTCTCTAGGATACACTCGTATTGTTTTCCAAAGTGGTTGCACTGTTTTGCATCCCCACCAACAGTGTGTAAGTTTCAATCTCCCCACAGCCTCCCAACATTAGTTATTTTCTGTTTTTTTTTGGTGCCAGTAATGCCAGGTGAGATGGGATCTTGTTGTGATTTTCGAGTGGCATCTGTCTAACGTCTAGCTGTTGAGAGATTTCCTCATGTATCTGTTGGCTGCTTGAATGTCTTCTTTGGTGAAGACATTTCCGTTGCCGATTTTTAAATTGAACTATTTGTCTTTTTGTTGCAGAGCTGTTAGATCATCTTGTAGGATTAGACCTTTGTCAGATTCGTAACAGCCAAAATGTTTTTCCCAGTGTGTGGTTTCTCTCTTTACTCTTTTGGTGAAGTCTTTTGATGAACACAAATGTTTAACTTTACCTATTACGGGTTTTGTTGTCTCTGGAGAATGATGACTGATTTAAAAAAAAAAAAAAGAAAAAGGTCACACCAACATGAGACCAGAAGAGCCAGATGGTTCCCGGCCACCACTAAAGGTAGCCACGTTGGGGAACATAATGTAGAGTGCCTGAGGCAACACGAGAAAAAGAGGGGTGCAGATCAGGAACTCTACTAAAAGGCCACAACCGATGGTCTGACAGCCTGGGGGTCCCCTGTGAACATGGCTCCTAGAGCTGCTGCTGGCCCTGACTGGAAACCAGTACTGAGGTCAACTCTTCAGACAAGAGTGGACTAGACCTGGGGACACAGTGTGAACATGTGGTATGTGTACTTTATGGTTCTATACATTTATAGGAGTCTGTCATACTGGTTTCTCTCTAGATGGGAGAGAAGAAGGTGGAAAGGAGGGGACAGGTGGTCGTTAAAAGGATACTAAAAATTTAGAGTGGAAAGAAAGATTATGCTGTCATTGGGTGAGGAGAGCAGATGGGGCTGCTGCTAGCCAGGCATGCAACATTGATTTGGATTGTATACTTTCACTTAATCACAATTAAAAAAAAAAATCCAGTTGATTCTGACTCATAGCGACCCTATAGGACAGGGTAGAAATGTCCCATGGGGTTTCCCAGGCTCTGCTGTGCAGTGGTTAAGTGCTATATCAGCTAACCAAAAGGTTGGCAGTTCAAATTCACCAGCTGCTCCTTGAAAACCCTATGGGGCAGTTCTACTGTGTCCTATAGGGTGGTATGGGTCAGAATGGACTCAGAGGCAATGGGTTTCTTGATTCCATCTTAAAGGAGGCAGACTGTCAGATCTTCCTCCTTGGTGGGCTTGAACGACTGACCTTTTTGTGAGTAGCTGAGTGCTTTCACCACTGTGCCACCAGGGCTTCTTCCCTGACTGATATACCAACTGCCAAGGCCACTGGTGTCAAGCTGATTCTGACTCACGGTGACTCTATAGGACGGAGTAGAACTGTTCTATAGAGTCTCCAAGGAGGAGCTGGTGGATTTGAACTGCCGACCCTTCAGTTAGCAGCCATGGCACTTAACCGCTGTGCCACCCAGGTTTTGTCCCTGACCGATAGATGGTCATAAATGCACAGTGCCCGCCAACAGAGACACGTGTGCTGGGAACCCCGCCTGCTGATGCATGGCTGCTTTCCCTGCAGACAGGAGCTGGCCACTACAGCAGCCACGTGGGGAGATTGGCATTTACATTTAAAGTCATTAAAATGAAAGGGACTGAAATTTTCAGTTCCTAACAGGCTCCAGGCCACACCTAGAGTACTCAGTAGGCCTGTGAGGCTGGCAGCTACCGCGCTGGACACTGCAGACATGGTGTCGTCATCGGGGGACTTCCAGTTTGTTCCAGGACCCTGTGGACAACAGAATGATGCACTTGCCTGATCCTGTGCCATCCTGATAATCGTTGGCATGCTTGGGCCCAGCGCCGAAGCCACTGCATCAGTCCGTCTCTTGGAGGGGCCTCTTTTCTGCTGACGCTGTCCTTTACCACGTACAGTGCCCTCCGGGAACTAGTCCCTCCTGACATCTGTCCAAAGTGTGGGAGATGCAGTCTCGCTGTCCTTGCTTCTAAAGAGCATTCTGGCCGTGCTTCTTCTAAGATGAATTTGTTGCTCTTCTGGCAACAAAAACCAAGCTCACTGCCACTGAGTCGATTCCAACTCACAGTGACCCTGTAGAAGAGAGTAGAACTGCTCCATCGAGCTTCCGAGGAGCACCTGGTGGGTTTGAACTGCAGACCTTTTGGTGAGCCGCTGTAGCCCTTAACCACTAGGCAACCAGCGTTTCTCTTCTTCTCACAGTCCACGGTATGTTCAATACGGCCAGCACTGTGACTGAAAGGCATCAGTTCTTCTTGTGTCTGCCTTATTCACTCTCCAGCTTTCCCATGCATACGAGTCAGCTGAGAACACCGTGGCCTGGGTCTGGTGCACTTTAGTCCTCAAAGTGACATTCTTGAAAGAGACCACCTTTATCATGACAGAATGTCATGTCAGACAGTGCTGGTCTTGAATATTCTATATCAATAACAGGGCTTCTCAAGTTGGGGTGATTCACCCCCAGTGTCATGGATTGTATTGTGTCTCCCCCAAAAAGTGTGTATGGATTTGTCTGAGCTGTGATTCCAAGTGTTGAGTGACTTTTCCCACATGTTGTGAGTCCTGCGTCCGTGATGTTGTTGAGGGAGAATGGGCAGCAGCTGTGTTGGTGGGGCGGGTCAGCCTACACGCTTGCGGGATATAAGAAAGATTAGAGAGTGGACAGAGTCAGGAACCTCACACCCCAAGAGCAGAGCGCCTCCTTCAGGCCTGAGGGTCCTGCACCAGGATACTCTCACTGAGTTCTGGACTCTCAGCCTACCAGACTGTGATAATTTCTCATGTTGAATGGACTTGTAGCTTACTAATCTATAAAACCATCCACTTGTGGTAGTTTGTGTTAGAGCAGTACCAGGTAACTGAGACATCCAGACACTGACTGGACCATGTCTGGGGACATTTGTGGTTGTCGTGAACGGGGGAGTGCTACCAGCCTTGAGTGCGTACAGGCCAGGGATGCTGCTCACACCCTCCAGTGCACAGGAGAGCCCACCACAGAGAACAGTTCAACCCCAAGTGTCAGCAGTGCTGAGGGGGAGAGACTCTGCCTTAATTACTGGGAAAAAATAGCGTCTGATGCCTGGCTCACACCATAGGCCAGTCAACTCCGGATGAGTTAGACAATGTGAACCAGGGGACCCCCGCCTCCGCGGTTTCCCTGCTTTTCCTCCCTACTCTGTGTGTGGACGTCAGGAGGTCGGATGATTAAGGGACACACAGTGTCTCAGGGGTCGGTGGAATTCCCTAAGCTGGGACACTGGGTGATGTCTTGGGACATTTTTGGTGTTACACCTTGGGTGGGAGGGGTGCTACCAGGATCAAGTGCATGGAGGCTGGGATGCGGCTCTACACCCGGACAGTGCATAGGATGGCCCCAAAGAACCACAGTCTTGAGACTGAAAAATGGCTGTAGGTGTATGATTGTCACTAGCCGCATATGGTCACGTTTACGTTAAGAATGTAGAGTCTCGGTTGTACTGGCCACATTTCACATGCTCAAGGCTGTCACAGCACGTTGGACAGCATCTATCTAGACGACTGTGACCATTGCTGGAGGTGATACCGGACAGCGACCCCCCCACCCAGACCAGGCCTTGGAATATGGCGCCGGCCTCCCCGCCCCCCGCCCACTTGGGCGCAGATGCCACCCGGTGCAGTCCCGCCTGTGCCCACACGGGGGCAGCACCTCCCCAGGAAACCGCCCGCCTGCGGATGGGGCGAGTCTGGGGGCGACCAGGGATTGGCAGACACCGTTCCTTCGGGTTACACACCGTTGTACCAGGCTCTGTGCTGGTACAGCCCAGCAGACCAGACAGCCAGCCTAGTGCAGGACGTCTCCCCTCGGCAGCCCTGAGATGGGGGCTGGATCCTTCTCTGGGGTCGAGGTGTCTTGTGCGTTTCAGAGCGTTGAACAGCACCCCAGGCCTCCGCCCACTCGAGGTCAGCAGCACCCTAGCGCAACCGTGACAACCCAAAATGTCTTCAGACACAGTTGAATGTCCCCTAGGGACGTCACTCGTAGTGAGAACCCCAGGGGTCAGGGGATTCCACTGAGCCCCAAGAGATTGTGCGTCCTGTGACTATCTGACCTGATGTCCTAAGTAGGGAGGCGAGAAGAGGGAAACCATGGGAGCTGGGGTTGGCCGGCAACCCTAGTTTATACTGTCTCAGTCATCAAGAAGCTATCCTGGTATGTAAAGCGTCAGCGAGGATCTTTTTTTTTTTAACAGAAAAGATTTCTCTCCCCCCTCTGATGACAGGAGGGCCTAGATCTTTCTCCGGAGTGGGCATCCTGAGCATTCTAGGGTGTTGAGCAGTGTCCCTGGCCCCCATGCACTCCATGCCGGTAGCACCCCCTTTCCCCAGTCCCAAATGTTCCCAGAAGTCACCCAGTGTCCCATTATGGGCTGTATCACCCCCAAGTGACAGTCCTTGGGCTAGGGGATTCTGCTGAACCCCCAAACTCAAGAAACTGTGTTCTATGATCATCTCACCCATCACATATCCTGGTCACTGAGTCCCTCTGTGTCCTTGACAAGCTGTGCACGGGGCGAGTGCCTCACTCTCTGATCAGCCCATCTCCACCCTGAGTAGAAGAGCCAGGGAAAGCCCAGCGCTGGCCAGCATGAGGGCCTCGAGGCTTGTCTGATTGCCCATGCGGGGGTGGCAGAAGTCAGAGCATTATTCTCTCTTTTGCACAATAGGGATTTTGTGCCCACAGAATCTGTGCCAGGCTGCCCTGGGGGCAGGCACAGCTGATGCCAGCATGGCCTGGCTACATAAGGGCACTCAAGGGACGTCTAGGGCAGGGAGGCACCTGGGAAGCCAGCAGAGAGGCCCAAACACAGAGAGGCCTGGAGACCTGTCCAGGGCTGTCCAGAGCACTGGAGGCAGAGCTGGATGCCTGGGCCCACCCCGCCCCCTTGCCCTAAGGAGCAAATTCCAGCTTCCTACCAGCCTTAGTCTCTCCCACTCAAGTCCCATGCTGCTGTCCTCTAACTGTTCCTCACCCAACAGCCCAGGCCTCTGCTGCCTCAGGGCCTTTGCACTTGCCCTTCCTTCTGCCAGCCCCATCTTAGAAGAACTCCTGCTTGGGTAGAGAACACAGACATTATTGCTGCCCTCCGTTGCCATCAGGGTTGGGTCAGAAGGAAGGACACGGGGCTAGGATTGCCCAGGGGTGAGAGGGGTACGGGCCCTGCCTGAGTTAGGGCTGCCAGACAGGATGCCCCAGTAAAGTTTAAAACTGGGAGAAACAGGAACTTCTGGCATCAGTGTATAAACAGTCCCGGTGGTGCAGTGGTTAAGCACTCAGCTGCAAAGCAAAAGCTTGGCAGTTTGAACCCAGCAAGTACCTCTGGGGGAGAAAGACCTGGCGAGCTGTTCTCACAACGGCTACAGCCTAGGAAACCATACAGGGCAGCTCTGCTCCGTCCTGTGAGTAGGGTCACTGTGAGTCAGAATCAGCTCCTAGGTACACGGGGTGTTTATGAAATACACTGTGCTTGGTGTATTTATGGAGTCCTGGTGGCACAGTGGTTAAGAGCTCGGCTGCTGATCAAAAGGTCAGCAGTTCGAATCCACCAGCCACTCACTCAAAACCCAGCTCTACTCTGTCCTGTAGGGTAGCTGTGAGTCGGAATTGACCCAACGGCCACAGGTTTTTTTAGTTTTTAGTGTATTCATTTTGACCATACATAACACGGGTCCCTGGTGGCACGATGGTTAAGAGCTCAGGCTGCTAACAGAGAGGTTGGCAGTTTGAATCCACTAGCTGCTACTTGGACCTCCTGTGGTTAGTTCTAGTCTGTCCCATTGGGTCATTATGAATCAGAAGTGACTCAACAGTGACAAGTTATTTTTATTTTTATACCCAATATACCCAAGGAGGTGGGTATATTAGGTATACTGGTGGTGCAGTGGTTAAGAGCTTGGCTGCTAACCAAAAGGTTGGCAGTTCGAATCTACCAGGCGCTGGTTCTCCTGCGTCCTATAGGGTCGCTCTGAATCAAAATCTACTTGACGACGGGTGTAATACACGTAAAGGTCACTGGGTGGCGCAAGCGGCTTGCACTTGGCCGCCCACCTAACTGGACATGCGTTCAAACCCTCTGGCCGGGGAAGAACGGCTCATGGACCGGCCCCCTTCAGGATTACAGCCGAGAAGACCCCTGGAGCTGTTCTACTCTGTAACCTAGGGGGGTGCCATGAGTCAGAATCGACTCAACAGCAATGACATTTTTTAAAAAAACAGAATATACTCAGATACTTACCCCCCAAAAAGACAAACCCACTGCCGTCGAGTCGACTCTGACTCATAGCAACCCTATGGGATAGAGTAAAACTGCCCCGTAGAGTTTCCAAGGAGCTCCTGGAAGATATGAACTGCTGACCTTCTGGATAACAGTCATAGCACTTAACCGCTGCACCACCAGAGTTTCAATGTATTGGAGTAGGGGTACGCTTGCAAGGCCCGGGGGGGCACAGACAATTAACATGCTAGGCAGTAACCAGAAGGTTGCACGTTTGAGTCTACTCAGAGGTGCCTTGGAAGAAAAACCTGGTGATAAATGTACTTCCCCCAAATCATCCATTGAAAACCCTCTGGAGCACAGTCCCCCTCAGGTACACACGAGGCAAAGGCAACTCTCCAGTGTCTGATTCGTGTGCTGTCACGCTCTCTCAGGGCCCGGGGTCAGGCTTGCCGCAGACTGAGGGTGCCACCTCTCCGGTGTCTGCCATCATCTCCCCCCACCCTCACCCACCTGGCCGGGATCCTGGGTGATTTTTATAGCCAGATACAGATAAGGGTAGTAAAAGGAACCAGATGTGGAGTTTCAGAGAAACTGAAAACCGAAACCTTCCAGGACCCTCTTGGGGTCTGACTGTGGGCTACACCCACTCCCTCCTTGAGCCTCAGTTTCCCACTCTGCAGAGAGCGCCGGGGCCTGGGATCAGCTGCTGTGGGATTGGCCCAGACCCCTGAAGACCCCAAGTACCAAGAAACAAATGCTGCCTGATCCTGTGCCATCCCCTCAACAGCTGGGGAGCAACCCATTGTGCCATCTTGGGTTTGCAGTTAATCGCCAGGCCTTTCTTCCTAGTCTGTCTTAGTCTGGAAGCTCTGTGGAAGCCTCTTCAGCACCCTAGGAACACACAAGCCTCCACGGACCACGGGGTGCGGCTTTTCATGAGTTCGCCCGACTGGGACTTGAACCCCGGTCTCCTGCACTGAAGGGGAGAATTCTCTCGGGGTAGCTGTGCATTTCCTAAAAGGTCACGAGGTGGTGCTGTGCTGCCTTCCACGTGACCAGCAGGGTGCACCTCAAATCTCAGGGCTTGTCTCTTGTTAGGCGCTGTCGAGTAGGTTCCGAGTCACAGCGACCCTGTGCACAACAGAAGGAAACACTGCCCGGTCCTGCGCCATGCCCACAGTCGTTTTTATGCTTAAGCCCATTGTTGCAGCCTCTGTGTCAGCCCATCTTGTTGAGGGGCTTCTTTCTCACTGACCCTGCACTCTACCGAGCATGATGTCCTTCTCCAGGGACTGACCCCTCCGGGCAACAGGTCCAAAGTATGTGAAACGCAGTCTTGCCATTTTTGCTTCGAGGGAGCAATCCGTCTGGATTTCTTCCAGATCTGCTGGTTCTTCTGGTGGTCCACGGGACATTCCATATTCTTTTCCAACACTGCAATTCAAAGGCATCAATTCTTCTGTCTTCCTTATTCATCATTCACTTCCGCATGCATATAATGCAATTGAAAATACCATGGCTTGGGTCAGGTGCACCTTAGTCTTCAATTTAAAGAGGTCCTTTACAGCAGATTTCCCAAAGCAGCGATTTTGATTTCTTGACTCCCACAGAAATTGTGCGTTAGAATACATATCCTCCCCATTGTGTATCAGAATGGGGAGAAAAGCTTATCCAATGATTGTTTCAGGCAATGATATGCAGTTAGGTGAGCTGTACATATAAACATTGGCATAGTTCCATTTATATGTTTTCTAGCTCTGCTTGTTGGTCACTGGCACGTTGCAATGATGCTGGAAGCAGTGACAGTGGTATCTCAAATGGAATCACCATGGTAACAAGTTTTAGTGAGGCTTCCAGGGTAACACTAGGAAGAAAGGGCTGGCAATCCTGACAGCCCAAAGTTACCCATTGAAAACTTTATAGGTCACAACAGAGTCTTGTCAGTTTACTAAAGGATCAAAATCACCACAGCCTCCACCAGACAGAGCTCGGCACAACTCAATGGTGCCCAGCTGCCACCGCTGACTGCTCCACAGGGGTCCCAACAGAGGGTCCTGGACAGAGCTGGAGAAAAATGGAGAACAAAATCCTAACTGCAAAATAGGAAAAAAAAAAAAAAAAACAGCACTAGACTTACTGGTTCGACAGAGACTGGAGAGACCCCAAGAACAGGGCCCCCAAATACCCTTTTAGCTGAGCGAAAGAAATCGAATGACTCTTGAGGTTGGCCCTTCAGCCAAAGATGAGACAGGCCCATAAAGCAAAATGAGAATACATGGGGAACCCAAAGTTGAGAAGGACAGAGGGTTAACATGCTCTGGGGTTGGCAACCATATCACAAAATGACATGTGTATTAATTATTTAATGAGAAACTAATTTGCTATGTAAAACTTCATATAAAATACAATTTTAAAAAATTGCCTGATTCAGTGCTGGACAAGAATACCCTAGTGTGGAATGCACTCAGAATATACAGACTAGGAAGCAAGGCCTGGCAATCAACTTCTTAAGAACAGCTAATAAAAATTCAGTGGGCACAAGGCAGGACAAGGATGGCAGCCCCTGCCCCCCAGTTCTTTCTGTAAATGTGGCATGATATTGATGACATGGATGACTTGAAAATAGGGGGCAGGCTGTGAATGCCCATTTTACAGACGGTAACACTGAGGCCAGAATGAGGGCAGGGAGTTGGGCCTGGTGCTCAACCTCGGAGGCATCCTTGAGTCTGGGCCACACTAACCTTTGCTCTGGCTCCCAGCTCTTGCTAGCAAATAGCCCTGACCTCATTCCTGGCCTCTGGGTCCCCTCATAAAACTCAGCTCCCTGAGATGTGCTTGGAAAGCCTCCAAGGACACGAGGAAGGGAGGAGGCTGTCTGGGATGGAGAAAGGCGGGGGCCTCCTTGCAGCCCAAGGCAGTGCCAGTGGTGAACCTTGTCCCTGGGTCTCTGGATAGGGAAGCCAGAGTCAGCAGTTAACTCCCAGCTGGGCCCCAGGGCCATTGCACTGTCTCTCCTAGGGCCTCAGTTTCCCCATCTGGAAATAGGAGCAGTAGTAAGACATGGCTTGTTTTTCCCACCAGATGCTCTCCAAGTCCAGGTCCCACACACAGTAAGCACTTCGTGGTGGCATGAGCATTCCAAGACAACCTCTATTGTTTCTGCTGCCACTGGGGGCCTCCCCTGCTCAGAGCCAAGCTGCAGTGAGCAGAAGGTTTAGGGGGCCTCCCCTGCTCAGAGCCAAGCTGCAGTGAGCAGAAGGTTTAGGGGAAGGCACTGAATGCCCCCCCTGACTGCCTGTGGCCCCAAACAGCCTGCTGCACCTGTTTCTGCAGGTTTTAGCTCTGCTTTTGTTTTACTGTGGTAAAGATATAAATCTCAAAGCATTTGCTAATTTAATGTTTTTCACATACACAGTTCAGTGACATTAATGACCCTCATCAGGCCAAACAGCCATCCCCTCTGCCCTCGTCCAAATGCTCCCACCACCATTAACAGAAAGTCAGTGCCCCCCAGCCATGACCCCACGGCCCTCTCTTCCACCCCAGATAACCAATAACGCACTCAGATCCCTGCGCATTTGCCTGGTGTGTGTGGATGTGATATCATGTCACCCCAGTCCTTCTGTGTCCAGCTTTCTCTCACTCAGACCGTTCTGGAGGTTCGCCCACATTGTGGCAGGTGCTCATCTCCCTTTGCAGCTGAAGACTATTCCGTCCTGTGGATGGACCACGTTTTGATGGTTGCCTGGGAGCTGGTATAGGCTGAGACTCCTGAGAGGCCTCTTCAGTGAAAGCATTCCATTATGTGTTGACTGCACCCTCATAAATTTGTTAAGAAAAAAAAAAACAGGGCCAAGAAGCTGGGAAACGGTGCTTGTAATGTACACAGTAGAAAAAAGAAAGCATGCAGTAGGTGGTTAATAAATGCTTTCAAAAACCAAAACAGAAAACCCACTGCAGTCGAGTTGATTCCGACTCACAGCAACCCTACAGGACAGAGTAGAACTGCCCCATAGGTTTCCAAGCAGTGCCTGGTGGATCTGGACTGCTGACTTTTTTGGTTAGCAGTGGTAGCACTTAACCACTAGGCTCACAAGGTGTCCAATAAATGCTTATATGTTTAAAAATTGCAGGACTGGGAAGACAAACAGAACCCTGCCCACCTGTGTGTACTGCAGTCCTGTTCACTGACGGCTGATGGTGGAAACAACCTAAGTGTCCAGCCATAGACAACGGGCACAGTGTGGCCTGTCCACACAATGGAGCATTGTTTAGGGGGACTGTTGCCCTGACGCCCGCCCCAATGTGGCAGAACCCTGAAAGCATGTCTGGTGAAAGAAGCCGGCCCTCGAAGGACAAGTAGCATAGGGTTCCCACTGAAGCGTTGTTGCTAAGTGCCATTGACTCAGTTCCGACTCACAGAGACCCTGTCCCACACAGTCCCACCCTGTGTCCCCACACAGACCAAAACATTGTCGGATCACTGTCACTGTCACACTTGAGCCCATGGTTGCAGCCACTGTGTCATTCCATCTCACTGAAGCTTTCAATATCTAAAATAGAAAAATTCACAGGGACAGAATGTAGACTAGAGGGAGCCAGCGGCTGGGGATGGGCCAAGGGAGACCCGCTGTTTAATAGGTCCGGGGCTTCTGTTTGGGGTGACGAAAAGGTTTGGAAACAGAGGCGATGTTAGCACGACATGTGGGAAAAATTAATGCCATCAAAGTGTATACTTAAAATGGTTCCTATGACAAGTTTGCATTCTGTATCTTAGTGCCAAAAACAACAAATTAAGCGCAGATAGGTATCTACTGCATAGAGGCACTTTGGAAGTAGGGCCTGGCAATCTGCTTCTGAAATGTCACAGCCTTAAAACCCTATGGAGCAGTTTTACCCTGACACACACGGGGCCACCATGCAGGTGTCTGCTGACCCAGGAGCCCCGGTAGCTCAGAGCTTCAGCAGTCAGCTGCTGACCTGAAGGCTGGCAATTCAAACCCAGCAGGTGGCTCCACAGGAGAAAGACCTGGTGGCAGTTGGCTCCGTACGGATGACAGCCTAGGACACCTTACAGGGACAGTTCTGATCTGTCACATGGGGTCGCCGTGAGTCGGAAACTGACTTGATGAGTCCTCGCAACCTCAAAAGTACGTGATGTGTTATTTGCCAATTCAGCATTTTTCACGCGTATAGTTTTGTGATATCAGTTTTGCACCAACCACGTGCAAGCCTCCCCAGTAATCACCTCCCACGGTTACCAAGCACTTCCTGTGTGCGAGGCTGAGTTCTGGGGACACAGGTTGCAGCAGTGCTCAAGACAGACACACGAGGTCTGACAAGTAAGTCTGCAAACTGAGTTGTTCTAAGTGCTACCTACACCATTGCCCGATATGACTATGGTCACCTTCAAAGTCCTCGCCTAGGGAAGCTCTGCACCAACACCAGCACCCAGTCCACCTTTCAGAGCAATTTTGGAACTCTTTCTGGAATGGCCATTGCGCGCGGTGGCACAGTGGCAAGTTCGTGAACTTAACTGTTAGTTGTCTGGGAAGGAGTTTTTAGCCAGTCAACAAATAACTGCACTGGAACACCCCCCCTACTCACCTGTTCTGGCCCCCAATGACTTTTTCTTTACCCAGAGATAAGTGAAATACTGAAAGGAAGACATTTTGATGACATTCAGGACATGAAGGGTAATATGATGACAGCTCTGATGGCCATTCCAGAAAAAGTGTTCTAAAATTGTTTTAAAGGGTGGAATAGGCACTGGCGTCAGCGCACAGTGGGAGGACTTCGAAGGTGACCACAGTGATACTCAGCCCCGAGGTATGTAGCACTTTTTCTAGGGTGAGTTTGCAAACTTAAGTGTCAGTCCTTGTAGCCTACGTTATGATGGGAGAGAGAATAGATAAGCTGAAGGGATAAAGAAGATAATTTCTAATGGAGAAAAGTGCTGTGGAAGGGAATTTATCAGAGTGGAGCGTTCCAGAGTGACTGAGTGGAGCGAACTAGGGAGGTCAGGGAAGACTCCTTGGAAGGGAGACATTTGGCCAAGGCCTGGGTGACCGCGGCATTCACAATTTCGCACCTGGTTGTGCATTCCATGTATTCACTGGTGGAGAAAAGGACGAACACACTGGCTGTTTGCTGAAAGGTTGGAGGTCTGAGTCCCCCCCAGAGGTGCCTAGGGAGAAAGGCCTGGCCACTTGCTTCCAAAAAAATCAGTCACTGAAAACCCTGTGGAGCCCAGTTCTCCTCTGGCACACACAGCGTCTCCATCTGTCGGGATCGACTCAAGCAGGTGAAGTGCTTAACTGCTAACCAAAGGGCTGGCAGTTCAAGTCCACCCAGGGGTGCCGTAGAAGAAAGCCCTGGCGATCTGATTCTGGAAAGCCAGGAAACCCTACGGAGCAGTTCTGCTCTGTCTCATGTGGGGTGACCATGAGTCAGAATCCACTCCACATCACCCAACAACAGCGACAGACAATGGAAGCTTCTGTCTATCCGTTGGGGGCGCCTCTGTGAGCCCCTGTCCCCGATCTGCTCTGCTGAAGCGGGAACAGAGGCCACAAGGTCAGGGGCTGCAGGCAGCTAATCTCCCACGCCCGGTCGACTCAAATGGAGACTTTGACCTCCCCTCGTCGTCTTATCTCAAGACAGCAGAGAACAGGTGTCAAGGTACGGTGAACGATGAGTGATGGTGGCGGCAGGGCCAGATGAAGAGACGAGGCGGCGGTCAGGCCAGGTTAGGGTCGAAGAAGTGCCAAGTAGGCAGAAATGCTTGAGCAATGATGCCTCAGTTTCCTTGTCTGTGAAAGGGGTTTGCAGTCTGGAGTACACCAGGATTTCCGGTTATTCTTCCGTCACTAAAAAGGAAAACAGATTGAGCACACCTACTGTGTGCTTGGGACTCAGACTAGACGTTCTCGTGCACGGAGCCAGACTAGAAACACTTTCAGCTCCGCAAACCGGAAGTTCTGTCTCACGTGACAGGAAGCTTTGCAAACCGGAAGTTCTCACGCGAGCGGCTACCAGCATCCGGCTGCTGTAGTCGTCCCACAGGAGCCGGCCGTTGTCGCTGAGCCCGCTGCTGTGCCATTGGGAGACTGTGGGTGAGACTGTCGTGATTCCCCAGGTTTTCAATGCCTGGCTTCTGGAAGTCCGTCACCAGGCCTTTCTTTCTAGTCCGTCGGAGTCAGGAAGCTGCTGGGAAAACGGTTCCGTGTTGTAGCAGGCGCAAGCCTCAGCGGACAGACGGTCGGTGGTTGCGCCTAAGGGGCACGTGGCCTCCTGAGGTGTGAGGCGATTCATGCCTAGCCTGTGCATGGGACACAGCAAGTGGCACGTTAATGATTATTCCAGGCTGGGACACAGAAGGTGCCACCTTAATGCCTGGCCTGTGACTGATCTGCAGCAGATGCTGCATGAATGCCTGTCCCGTGTGACACAGTACTCAAGAGCCCTGCAGCTAACCAGAAGGTTGGCGGTTGAAATCCACCAGCCACTCCTTGCAGATGCCACGGGGCAGTTCTCTTCCCTACAGGGTCCCTATGAGTCACAAACTCGACAGAGACGCAGTTGACATTAATGCTCAGTCTTTTCAGTCACTGCATACACATGTGAAAGCTGGACCATGAATAAAGAAGACAGAAGGACTGAAGCCTTTGAATTACGGTGCTGGCAAAGAATACTGAGTCGACCACAGGCTGTCAGAAGAAAGAACCATCAATCTGTCTTGGGAGAAATGGGAATGGTGGGACTTCGTCTCATGTACTTTGGACATGTTGTCAGGAGAGACCAGTCCCTGGAGAAAGATATCATGCTTGGTAAAGTAGAGGGTCAGCAGCAAAGAGGAAGACTGTCAAGGGCATGGATGGACACAGTGGCTTCAGTACTGGGCTCAAGCGTAACAGTGATTGTGGGAATGGCACAGGACCGGGCAGGGTTTTGATCGGAGTCAGAACCGAGACGATGGCACCTTCCTAACAACAACAATCAAAAGGGGGAGCCCCGGCGGTGGAGCGGTTATGAGCTCTGCTGGCTAACCCCAAAAGTCAGCAGGTGGAATCCAGGAGTAGCTACTTGAAAACACTGTGGGGTGGTTCTACTCTGTCTTACAGGGTGGCTATGAGTCAAAATTGACTTGATGGCAATGGTTTTTTCTTTGGGTTTTCACTGCAATGTTGTAAAAAATCTTGGCACATCAAGGACTGCATAAAATTAATAAATAAATGAAATGGAAAGCCTACCATTAGAAACCCCCTCGCAACTGTCCATTAGTTGTACTGTGGGGCCCTGCGTGTTGCTGTGATGCTGGAAACTGTGCCCCTGGTATCCAGCTACACAGAGTCACCCATGGTAGACAGCTGTCAGCCAAGCTTCCAGACTAAGGCTCAGAAGAAGGACCTGGCAGTCTACTTTTGAAAAGAGTTAGCCGGGAAAACCTGCTAAATAGCAGCAGAACACTGCCAGATACAGTGCTGGGAAATGAGCCCCCCAGTTTGGAAGGCACCCGGAAGACGACTGGGGAAGAGCTGCCTCCTCAAAGAAGGGTCCACCTTAGTGATGTGGATGGAGTCAAGCTTTTGGGACCTTCATTTGCTGATGTGGCACGACTCAAAATGAGAAGAAACAGCTGCAGACATCCGTTAATAATTGGAATGTGGAATGTACAAAGTATGAATCTAGGAAAATTGGAAATCATCAAAAATGAAATGGAATGCATAAATATCAATATCCTAGGCATCAGTGAGCTGAAATGGACTGGTATTGGCCATTCTGAATCAGACAGTCACATGGTCTGCTATGCTGGGAATGACAGCTTGAAGAGGAATGGCATTGCATTTGTTGTCTAAACGAACATGTGCGGATCGGTCCTGAAATACAGTGCTGTCAGTGATAGGATAATATCCATATGCCTACCAGGGATGCCCATTAATATGACTGTTATTTGAACTTACAAACCAACCACTGATCTCAACGATGAAGAAGTTGAAAAGCTTCTGCAGTCTGAAGGTGATTGAACATTCTATTGGGATGCATTAATAATTACTGGAGATTGGAATGTGAAAGTTGGAAACAAAGAAGGAGGATCAGTAGTTGGAAAATGTGGCCTTGGTGATAGAAGCAATTCTAGCGATCACATGACAGAATTTTGCAAGACCAACAAGTGCTTCATTGCAAATACCGTTACTCATCAACATAAATGACCACTGTAAATGTGGACCTTGTCACCTGGGACACAGAGAAATCAAACCAGCTTCATCTGTGGAAAGAGATTATGGAGAAGCTTGATATTATCTGTTGGAACAAAGCCAGGGTCACTGAGAAACGGACCATCGATAATTCATGTGCAAGTTCAAGTTGAAATTGAAGAAAATTAAAACAAGTCCACTAGAGCCAAAGTAAAACCTTGAGTATATTTCCACACGAATTCAGAGACCACGCACTGCCTTTCTCAACCTGAAAGGGCTGAGGAAAAAATTCAAGCCTCAAGTTGCAATAATGAAGTATTCTATGGAAGAAATATTAAATGACACAGGAAGCCTCAAAAGATGAATGGAATACACAGAGCCATTATACCAGAAAGAACTGGTCAACATTTGGCTGTTTCATGAGGCAGCGTGTGATCAGGAACTGATGGTACTGAAGGAAGAAGTCAAAGCTGCATCAAAGACATTGGTGAAAAACAAGCCTGCAGAAACTGATGGAATAGCAATCAAGATGTTTGAGCAAATGGGTGCAGTGCTGGAAGTGCTTACTCGTCTGTGCCAAGAAGTTTGGGGGACAGCTACTTGGCCAACTGACTGAAAGAGATCCGTATTTATGCCCATTCCCAAGAAGGGTGAGTCAACAGAAGGTGCATTATTGAACAATGTCATTAATATCACATGCAAGTAAAATTTTGCTGAAGGTCATCTGAAAGTGGCTGCAGCAGTTATTGACAGGGAACGGCCAGGAATTCAAGCCAGATTCAGAAGAGGACGTAAACCAGATCAAAACAAACCCACTGCCAAGGAGTCAACATGGACTCATGGTGACACTGTAGGATAGAGTAGAACGGCCCCATAGAGTTTCCAAGGAGCGCCTGATGGATTTGAACTGCTGACCTTTTGATTAGCAGCTGTAGGACTTAACCGCTGTGCTACTAGGCTGTCCAGAAGAGGACATGGAACCAGGGATGTCATTGCTGACGTTAGATGGATCCTAGTTGATAGCAGAGAATACCAGAAAGGTGTTTACCTGTGTTTTACTGACTATGCAAAGGTGTTTGACTGGGTAAATCCTAACAAATTATGGATAACATTGTGGAGAATGGGAATTCCAGAACACTTAATTGTGCTCATAAGAGACCTGTACATATATCGGGAGGCAGTTGTTTGAACAGAATAAGGGGATACTGCCTGGTTTAAAGTCCAGAAATGTGTGCATTTCGAGGTTGTATCCTTTCACCATACCTGTTCAATTTGTACGTCAAGCCTATAATCCAAGAAGCTGAACTATACGAAGAAGAACAGGGCATCAGGATTTGAGAAGACTCGTTTGCTAAAAGTGAAGAGGACTGGAAGTCCTTACTGATGAAGATCAGAGACCACAGCCTTCAGTATGGATTGCACCCTTGCACCTTATGGATTGGTCCCTTACTGGGGACTCGGCGTTAGTCTCTGCTGCTGTGGATTGGGCGCTAAGCAGTGGTTGCAGCCAAGTTGTCCTTGGTAAGTGGAGATCCATGCTGAGTCCTGTATAACCTCCATCCCTGCCACCATGGCCACTTTGTTCATGAGTTCATCGGTCAGGGACAGAAGTGACAAGGGAAAGATGATGCTTGGTTTCCACAGAACATGACGTCCTACCCACTTGACTGTTAATGGAGTCTCTTCTGCTGAGGTCAACCTTTGGTGAGCCTTCGCATGACACACAAATTTCTTCCTTTCTTTGGCCGTTTAGAGAGACCCATCCACACACCTCTTCCCCATACTTCCTTGTCTCCAATTTTCCAACAATCTTTGTCTTTTAGCGTTTTAAAGAAGCTTTTTTTTATTTTTTATTTTTGGCAGCATATTTGCCCAGTGAACTACATCATTTCATTTCTTGATGACTGCTTCCATGGGTGTCCATTGTGGATCCAAGGAAAATGAAATCCTTGATGACTTCAGTCTTTTGTCTGTCACTGTCATGGATTGAATTGTGTCACCCCAAAGCTGCGTGCAGCCATTTGGCTAGGCCATCATTCCTGGTGATGTGTGATGTTCCTGTATGTTCTGGGATGTTCCTATATGTTGTGTGATATTCCTGTGTGTTGTCAATCCTGCCTCTTATGATGTTAATGAGGGAGGATGGGTGGCAGTTGTGTTGGTGGGGTCAGGAGTCAGTGTGGAAGATTGTTTTGTGCCTTCAGGTGGTCTCTGGAGATAGAAGACAAAGAAGCTAGCAGAGAGATTGGGGACCTTATGCGACCAGGAAAGCAGTGCCAGGAGCAGTGTGTGACCTTTGAGCCTGGGTCCCCACACCTCAGAAGCTTCCAGTCCAGGGGAAGATTGACAGCAAAGATCTTCCTGAGCCACCACAAAAGGCCTTCCCTGGGAGCTGACACCTTGAATTTGAACTTGTGACAAAATAAATTTGGACTTGTGACACCTTGAATTTGGACTGTGACAAAATAAAATTTCTCCTTTTAAAGCCATTCACTTGTGATATTTCTGTTACAGCAGCACTAGATGACTAAGACAATCATGATGTTGCTGATTGGTCCAGTTGTGAGGATTTTTGTTTCGAGGTGCACTCGATAGGGAAGGCTGTAGTCTTTGATCTTCATCTGTGTTTCAAATCCTCTCCACTTTCAGCCAGCAAGGTTGTGTCATCTGCACATGGCAGGTTGTTAATGAGTCTTTTCCAATCCTGATAATGTGTTCTTCCTCATGCACTCCAGCTTCTCAGAGGATTTTAATCTGTCAATCTAAGGACAGACTGAATAAGTATGGTGAAAGAACACAACCCCGATGTACACCTTTTCTAACTTCAAACCATGCAGGTCTCCTGTTGTTCTGTTTGAATGACTGTCTCTTGATCCAGGTACAGATTCCTCAAGAGCACAATCCAGTGTTGTTATGATCCACACGGCCAAACGCCTTTGCATAGTCCGTGAAACACAGGTAAACGTCTCCCAGGTACTCTCTGCTTTCAGCCATGACCCATGTGGCATCAACAGTAGTAACCTTGGTTGCGCATTCTCTGCTGAATCTGGCTTAGAATTTCTGTTGGTTCCCCATGGATGTACCACTGCAACCGTTTTTTTAATGATTTTCAGCAACATTTTACTTGCATGTGATATTAATGACATGGTTTGATAATCTTCACATTCTGTTGGGTCACCTTCCCTTGCCGAGGAGCTGTCTTCTGAATTTACTGGCATAAACGAGTGAGCACCTGAAGTGCTACATCTGTTTGTCAAAACATCTCAGCTGCCGTTTGGTCAGTTGCAGCCTCATTTTTCTCCAGTGTTTTCAGTGCAGGTTGGACTTTGTCCTTCAGTACCGTTGATTCCTGATCATACGCTATTTCCTGAAATGGGAAACTTGGACCAATTCTTTTTGGTACGGTGACTCTGTATATTCATTCCATCTTCTTTTGATACTTCCTGTGTCATTTACTATATTGCCCATAAGCCAAACCAAATGAAACCCACTGCCATCGAGTCAATTCTGACTCAAAGAGACCCTGTAGGACAGACTGGAATGGCTTGCTGTATAGTGTTTCCAAGGAGCGCCTGGTGGATTTGAACTGCCACCCTTTGAGTTAGCAGATGTGGCATTTCATGACATGCACATTCATGAAGTGCTCCGTATATTGCCCCTAGTGAAACCCAAAAAACACACCAAACCTGTTGCTGTTGAGTCAGTTCCGACTCACAGTGACCCCATAGAACAAAGCAGAGCTTCCTCACAGGGTTTCCAAGGAGCAGCTGGTAGGCTTGAATTGCTGACCTCTTGGTTAGCAGCTGAGTTCTTAACCACTGAACCACCAAGCTACAATCCTTCAAAATTGCAAATCGAGGCTTGCGTTTTGTCTTCAGTTCTTTCAGTTTGAGAAATGCCAAGCATGTGCCTCTCTGTTGGTTTTCTAACTTTAGGTGTATATGTCATTATAATACTTGATTTTGGCTTCTCCAGCCACCTCTTGAAATCTTCGGCTCAGCTATTTTACTTCATTTCTTCCAATCACCTTAACTCTATGTTGAAGAGCAAGCCAAAGTCTCTTCTGATATCCATTTGGGTCTTTTTTCTCCTTCCTGTCTTTTTAAAGAACTTTTGCTTTCTTCAGGTTGATGTCCTTGACGTCATCCTACAGCTCATCTGGTTGTCTGTCATTAGTGTTCAGTGTGTCAGTGTGTCAGATCGGTTCCTGAGACGGTCTCTAAATTCAGGTGGGATATACTCAAGTTTGGAAACCCTAGTGGCACAGTGGGTTAAGTGCTACATCTGCTAACCAAAAACAGTTGGCTGTTCAAATCTGCCAGGTGCCCCTCGGAAACTCTGGGGTAGTTCTAGGGTCGCTATGAGTTGGACCCGACTTGGTGGCAGTGGGTTTGGTGGGGTATACTCAGGTTTGTACTTTGACGCTTGTGGACTTACTTTCTTCAGCTTCACCTTGAACTCACATATGAGCCACTTCTGGTCTATTCTACAGTTGTTCCCCATCCTTGTTCTGAGTGGTGATATTGAGATTTTTCCATAGTCTTTCCACTGATGTAGTTGGATGGATACCTGCATTTTTTATCTGGCAAAGTCCACACATATGTTGTGGCTGTTAGATGTGGTCACTTTTGTTCTGGTTTGCGGTGACACTGTGTACAACAGGATGGGACACTACTTGGTCTTTTGCTGTCCCCAGCATCACTGTTATGCTTGAGCCCATGGTGGTGGCCGCTGTGTCAATCCATCTGGTATAATTTTTCTATCACAGAAAATACCACAAATTAATGTTTTTAATAAAGGGAATTTATTTCCTCATAGTAAAGTAGGTTAAAAATCTCAATTCAGGGAGTGAGCTTTAGGGAAAGGCTTTCTCTTTCTGTCAGCTCTGGGGGAAGGTCCTTGTCTTCAGTCTTCCCCTGGTTGAGAAGCTTCTCGGGTACAAGGGATCCCAGGTCCAAGAGATGTGCTTGGCTCCATGTGTGCTGCTTTCTTGGTGGTATGAGGTCCCCAACTCTCTGCTTGCTTCCCTTCCTTTTTATAACTTGTAAGATAAAAAGGTGGTGCAACCTACATTCCAGGAAAACTCCTTTGACATTGAATCGGGGATGTGGCCTCAGTAAACATGTTACGATCCCCCTGCAATCCTTTTAAACGTAAAACTACAATTGCAAAATGGAGGACAGCCACACAGTACTAGGAATCATGGCTCAGTGAAATTGATACACACCTTTTTTTGGGGGGACATAATCCCACCACGACAATGCCCAACTATTAAATGGCAGTTACAAGGGTCTTAAAGGCTTACTTAAGTAGGCAGTCCACTAAGGACAATCATGTGTCATCACTGTAAGTCCCTGTAGAAGAAAGGACTCATACAAAGGTGTTAATGAAATCCTTGATCAAAGACAGAGAATATGTGAGAGTTCTAAAATTGAGGGGCTGGGCTGACTGATATCAGAATCACTGGACCAGGTTTGAGCCTGATTAAGACTTTGCCGGTTTTCCTTGCACCCATTGAACCATTAGGCAGACGTAGATGCGTAACAAAGGATTTCCCCTGCGACTGCTAAATCCTGGTGTTTAACACTGCCCCGGCCCGTGCCATGCCCTCTATCATTGTTACACTTGAGCTCATTGCTGCAGCTACTGTGTCAATCCATCTCCTTGAGGGTCTTCGTCTTTTTTTTGCCAACCCTCTGTTTTAACATGCTTGATGTCCTCCAGGGATTGATCTCTCCTGACAATGTGTCCTAAGTGTGTGAGACCTAGTCTCACCATCCTTGTTACTGAGCAGGATTCTGGTTATACTTCTTCCAAGACAGATTTGTTCTTTCTCCTGATAGTCTATGTATATAGTCAATATTCTTCTCCAACACCACAATTCAAAGGCATCAGTTTTTCTCTGGTCTTCCTTATTCAGTGTCCAGCTTTTGCATGCATACGAGGCAATTGAAGACACCATAGCTTGAGTCAGGAGCACCTTAGTTTTTGAAGTGACGTCTTTTCTTTGCAACACTTTAAAGAAGTCCTTTGCAGCATATCTGCACGATGCAATGCATCTTTTGATTTCTTGACTGCTTTTTCCGCAGATGTTGTCGGCTTGAATTGTTTTCCCAAAGTATCAATTTGGCTAAGCCATGATTTCCAACATTATGTGGTTGCCCACCATTTTGTTATCTGATGTGATTTTCCTATGTGTTGTAAATTGTATTTCTATGATATTAATGAGATTCATGGCAGTTATGTTAATGAGACAGAGCTCAATGTACAGGCATAGCTTGTGTCTTAAATTAATCTCTTCTGAGACATAAAAGAGAGAAGCCAGTAGAGAGACATGGGGACTTCATAGAACCAAGAATCAGGCAAATAGCCGTCCTTCGGACCCAAGGTCCATGCCCTGAGGAGCTCCTCAATGAGGGGAAAATTGATGACAAGACCTTTCCTCCAAGAATGAGGAAAACTAAAAAAAAAAAAAAACGGAAAGATTTGTCCAAAGATCTAATGGGCCACGACTACTATGGCCTCCCCAAGACCGAGTCCAAGTACAACCAGATGGTGCCCAAGTACCACTACTGACTGCTGTCTCAGGGATCCCAATAGAGGGTCCCCAACACAGCTGGAGAAAATTGTGGAACAAAATTCTAACTGAAAAAGAAAGATCAGACTTGCTGGCCTGACAGAGACCGGTGAAATCCTGAGAGTAGGGCCCCCGGACACACTTTCAAGTCAAGTAATGAAGTCACTCCTAGGGCCATCCTTCAGCCATGTGATTGTCCAATTCAAAATGGTCAATACCAGTCTATTTCAGCTCACGAATGCCAAGGATATTTATGTATTCTATTTCATTTGTGGTGATTTCCAATTTTCCTAGATTCATACTTCATATATCCTACATGTCAATTATTATTTTGTATTATGATTAGGTGTAAGTTTACAATCCAAGTCAATTTGCCGTATAAAACCCCGAGCACCCGCCTCTCTGCAGCTGCGTCTGCTCTCCTCGCCCTGTGACAGCACACTCTTCCTTTCTGTTCTTTACTTCTGGTATCCACCAAATCAACACTCGTTCCCTCTTCACTCCCCTTTCTTCTCCCCTCTGAAAAGAAACCAGCTGGACAGCCTTCTGTACGTATTAGACCATAAAGCACACATACCACCTGCATCACTCTGGGTCCCTTAGTTCAGCCCAATCTTTGTCTGCAGAGGTGACTTCAGTACTGGCTTCGGCTCTGGGTTAGCAGCAAGTCCAGGGTCCATGTTCTCAGGGGGGCCCTCCAGGTTCTCAGACCATGGAGTCTGGTCTTTTAATAGTGTTCTAGCTCTGCACACCCTTTTTCTAATGCTACATGAGGGACTCTACATTGTGTTCCCTGTCAGGGCTGTCTTTGGTGGTGGCTGGGCACCACCTAGTTCTTCCAGTCCCGTGCTGATATACTCTCCCAAAATATGAATCCTTCTGTCTTCTGGGCTCATATGTTCCTCATGTCTTTGATGTTCTTGGTTCTCATCTGCTGTAGATGGGATGGGACCAGTCGACATTCCTCAGATGGCAGCTTGCTGGCTTTTGAGACACCAGGCACCACTAACCGATACAGAATGCAGAGCAATCCCTTAGAAGAAGACTAGATATTTTTAGTTATGCCAGTTGACCTCTATGTCCCTTGAAGCCCTGGTCTGCAGACCCTTCTCCCTGCTACCCTGTCCTTTAAATTGTTGGGTTGTATTGAGAAAACCTTTTAGCTTACCACATTTCAATCATTAATGGATGTTTGCAGATGTTTGTTCTCATTTCAAGTCACGCCACATCAGAAAGAGAAGTACTGAAAGGCTGACTACATCCACATCCTTAAAGCTGACTCTACTTTGAGGAGGCAGCTCTCCCCTAGCTGTTTTTTGAGTATCTTCCCACCTCATGGGCTCATCTTCTGTCACTGTATCAGACAAGGTTCTGTGGCTATTCATCATGTTTTCACAGGCTTAGTCTTTGGAGAACTCAACTGTTGGGTCCTTTCTCCTAGTCTGTAAGCTCAGCTGAAACCTGTCCACCATGAGTGACTCTGTTGCTATTTGAATATTGGTGGCATAGTTTCCAGCATCACATCGACATGCAAACGCCCACGGTATGATAAACTGAAATATACGAGGGGCTCAAACCCTTAGATAGTCTTAAGTATATAACAAAGGACATACCTTTCTTTGTGGCTAAACTAAAGTTATGGGAAGAATGTTCCTAAAGAAGAGTCTTGACATAGACACTTATCAGAAATTCCCTCATGAGCCCCAGAAAATCTTTTACAGTAATTATCTTATGATCTCCCTTATGTGTCTGTCAGTTTGTCCTACTATGGGGACTTGGGTGTTGCTTTGATGCTAGAAGCTATCCCACCAATATTCAGATACCAACAAGGTCATCCATGGCAGAGTAGGGGGCCTCCAGGCACTTAAATCTGTGGGGCTGCAGTGCTTTAGAACACCTGTCCCAGCAGGGCAGAAGTGGGTGTGAGGCCAAGGACATGAAGCTATTGGAAGCAGAAGCTGAAGAGACAAGGAGCAGGAGAAGCTGAGCTGCCTCAGCCTCAAAAGGTATGGCCACGACCTCAGGGGTTCCTAAGGATGGAGCCATGGCCTCTGGTGTTTCTAAGAGTGGAGTTTCCACTCAGTTTGACTGGGAAAATGATGTACCTAAAGCTTGGAGAGCCGATTTGCTGTCTTACTGGACCTGGAAAGCAGTGCAGGGGTCTCCACTCAGAATCTGGGGAGTGTGGCCAAAGTCTAGAGTCTGGAGGGCAGGTCCATTGTGTAAAATGTCTCAGAGAATGGAATATTGTTTTCAAAACCTTGAGAGTTAATGTGTGTATTCTGATAACTTGTGTGATGCCTCTTTTGCCTTCTTTCCCTGCAATTTCTCTCATTTGTAATGGAAATGTCTAGCTTGTGCCTGCCCATTCTACCATTATATCTTTGGAAGCAGATAACATGTTCTAGATTTCACAGATGAAGAGGAATTTCTGAGTTTTGGATTTGGACTTAAGACTTTTGTTATGATGGGATGAATGTTTCGCGTGTTGCCAGGATGTGATTTTGGGGGGTCCAAATGGTGGAATGTATGGATTGAACTGTATACTCCCCAAGATGCATGTGGCCGTTTGGTAGGCCATGATTCCTGATATTGTGTGATGTTTCTTTGTGCTGTAAACTGTGCCTCTGTGATTTTTAATGGGGGATGGGAGGTGGCCGTGGTGTTGGTGGGGCAGGACTCAATGTGTAAGACTGTATGGTAACTTGAGGCAGTCTCCCGGGCTATAAAGAAAAGGAAAGCAAGCACAGCAAGAAAGCGGTGCGGGGAGCAGAGTGTGTCCTTTGGAAGGGACCTGGGGTCCCTGCACCTCAAGAGCCCCCAGTCCAGGGGAAGACCGATGACAAGGAGTTTCCTCTGGAGCCAAAACAGAATGACTTCTCCTGAAGCTACTGCCCTGGATTTGGACTTTTAGCCTGATTTTCTGTGAGAAAATAAATTTCTCTTTGTTAAAGCCATCCACTTGTAGCATCTCTGTTGCGGCAGCACTAGATGACTAAGACAGGCTGCAAAAGCTGGACAGCGAATAAGGAAGACAAAAAAATTGATGCCTTTGAATGGTGGTGCTGGAGAAGAACACTGAATCTATGATGGACTGCCAAAGACACAGATCTGTCCTGGAAGAAGTACAACCAGAGTGCTCCTTGGATACAAAAATGGTGAGACTGTGTCTACATACTTTGGACGTGTTGTCAGGAAGGATCAGTCCCTGCAAAAGGGTACCTTGCTTGGTAAAGTGGGCGGGGGGGGGTCAGTGAAGAGCAGGAAGATCCTCAAGGAGATGGACTGACACAGTGGCTGGAACAATGAGCTTAAGCATAAAAATGATTGTAGGCCTGGTGCAGGACCAGGCAGGGTTTTGCTCTGCTGCGTTGGAATTGACTCCATGGCACCTAACGAAAACTACATGTTATGATCTGCCTGTGAAACCCTCCCCGCTTATCTATGGAGTCAAACTAATCAACCCAGTAGCATACATTCTTTTTTTCCAACCAACTGTGGCAATGCCCAAGCTTTGAGTAATCTCACCTGATCATGCAACTGCCAGTCAGAATGTTGTACCTTTGAGTTATTTGTTTTACTTCATAAATAGGATCCTCCATTTCACTCCACCATTTTAGAGGATTTGATTTCACTTTGTGAGGTCAGACACAGCCCTGGTTCAAACCATTTTGAACCTTCAGTGAATCTCTTGGCTTTCATTTTAACACAATATGCATTCTTCTTTGTGGACAATTTTAATGTATGGGTTCCCCTGACGCTGTGTTAGGCAGGCTTTGAGAGCCTGATTTTTGCTAATAAACAGATTTCCTCACCTGTGAAAAACAGATGAAATAGTAGAATATTGGATGAAAGACTGACAACATGTAAATAAAGTTAGGTAAGACAGTTTTCTTATTAGCTCTATTCTTTAATTCACTAACAGGATCTTGATGATATTCTCCCTTTTTTCTCAATCTCATCCATCTGGGCTAATCGCTGCTACTTTAGAAGCTTGTCTAAAGTCAATTCTCTAAACTTGGGATTGTCAGTAAGTAAATGTGGTTCCATGTCTTCATATGGCCATTTCTAAGCCTTGAATCCCCAGACGCTACCTTATGAACTGGGAGATAGAACAATATGAGGCCAGTTGACTAAAATGACCCACAAAGTCATGGTCTCAGGAAACCCAGAAAACAAGTCCCACAAGGCATTTGTTTGCATATCAGTAGTATCAATGTTACATTATACAAAATTTCAGATTGTGTGTTATTAATATAAACACCACAGTGTTCAACTATCACAGCATAAGCTCCTCCTTCAGAGGTTCATAGGAGACCCAATCCTATTCTATTTGTGAAATCACAACTCAAACTACAGGCACTTCACTACTTAGCATCTTTACAACTATGCTCAATTTATCAACAGAAACTTCTAATTTGAGAGTTGCAATATCAAAGCCTATTTAAAGTCCTGTGATTTCCTTTCTGGTTATTTTAGTAGCTAATAGCACTACGCTGACTATGATGTATTTTATGGTAAGGATTTTTCTCATGCCGTAATTCTTCCTCTTAAGGGTTTTAAGGTTCCTTTTCTGGTCTCAATTTTATGTTCCTCTCATATTTCTTATTTTCCTCTTCTTAAGTGATGTTATATATATATATAGAATCAATTATATATATGTTATCCTCATGTGTTTGTGGAAAACCCTGGTGGCGTAGTGGTTAAGTGCTACATCTGCTAACCAAAAGGCCGGCAGTTCAAATCCACCAGGCACTCCTTGGAAACTCTATGGGACAGTTCTACTCTGATCTATAGGGTCACTATGAGTTGGACCTGACTTGACACTTGACAGCAGTGAGTTTTGGGTACGTGTTTGTGTGTGTGTATACACACACACATGCATATACACCTATATATGTGCTATTCTTCTGTGTTTGTATGTATATATACACAAACACATAAGGATAGCAAGCACAAGAACTAGTCCAAATCTGCAGGTATAAAAACAAACCCATCAGTTAGATAATTCAAGAAAAAGGAGAAAAAATGGTGTGTTACACCCAGAAAATGGAACGCTTACAACAGTAATATTCCCACATACAATCCATACCAAAAAAACAAAAACAAAAAACACACCACTGTTGTCAAGTTGATTCCAACTCATAGAAACCCTACAGGATAGAGTAGAATTGCCCCATAGAATTTCAAAGCAGTTCCTGGTGGATCTGAACTGGTGACCTCTTGGTTAGTAGCCATAGCTCTTAACCACTATACTACCAGGTTTTCCCATAAAACCCATAGTAACCCTTTAATCTATTTAGTCCTATGTAGTTAATTTCTGTTGTATGAGATTCTGGATCAGCTGTAATCTGTGAGCCTGTCATTTTTACACAAGGGTCCTGGAGTCTTGTCAGTTGTATCCACATTCAAATATTATAATCCTCTTAATAAGCCTGATATAGCCCATATTTTGTTGGAATGTTTTGGTCAAGCGCTTTCAGTAAGTTAATGGAGAGCTGATTTGCAAATGATGAACTTAACACCTCCATGATTAACTTATAATAATAATGATACCTCATTAATGTGAAAGTCCTGATAAGAATTAATTACAAAAGTAATGCAAAACCAAATAAAGTCAATTTAAAGAATTAGACCAAAACCAGAGTTAACATTATTTTCAAATACCCACAGATATAACACAAAATAATTTTGAGATATACTATAAAGTAAGGATATATCAAGAATATACTGAGACTATGAAGTCTCTAAACATCTGAATAGTAATGATAGTAATAAAAAAATTCGTGGTTGGCTTGGCTGGCTGGCTTGGTTGAATGATGTGAATTCTCCATCTAAAACCATTGGTTCTGATGCTGCTAGATTCACAAGAAATAAAGTTATGACTAATAATGAAAAAATAATAAAATTATTACAGTATGAGTTTGTTGTCTAATATCTGGCAAAAAAATTATAAAGGAAATGCTAACACATAAATTTTCACCCAAAGAAAATCAGGAACTTGTCTTTATTTGACAGCGTATTTCATGTAACTGATAACACATTAAATAAATTTTTCTTAAAAAAGAAACAAATCTTTTGTATGGCTTTCCATGAAGTTTGACAGCCTATCACAGGTCACCAAGAACAATATTTAAGTTATTTAACCAAAGCTCATAAAGGTAAATAACTTAGCTTTTTTCAAAGCCGTTTGGCTTATTTTTTGACTCAGGAAGTTATTCTAACGAGCTGGTGAGCCCTTACTTTCAAGGCAGATTACACAAGGAATAAATGACCCTCTAACTCACTTATTAAAGGAGCTTTATTATTTCAACAACGAGGAACCTCATCTTCTGACCTATTGGACTCTCAAGCTCTTTAAAATCTCATTGATCTATCAAACTTTAACCACAATAGGAACTTATGCCACCAAGAAAGCAGTGCCAGGAGCAGAGTTCATCTTTGGGACCTGAGGTTCCTGAGCTGAGAGGCTCCCAAACCCAGGGAAAACAGATGCATCACGAGGAACTTCCTCCAGAGCTGACTGAGAGAGAAAGCCTTCCTCTGGAACTAACACCTTGATTTTGGACTGGTAGCTTGATGGACTGTGACAGAATAAAAAGCTCTCTGTTAAAGCCACTCACTTGCAGTATTTGTTAGAGCTGTACTAGATGACTAAGACAGAGATCTTCCTCTTTTTCCCGATCCTCTACTTTACCAAGCATGATGTCTGTTTTAGTCACCCAGTGCTGCTCTAACAGAAATATCACAAGTGGATGGCTTTCACAAAGAAAAGTTTATTCTTACACAGTCCAGTAGGCTACAAGTCCAAATTCGGGATACCTGCTCCAAGGAAAGGCTTCCCCCTCGTCGGCTATGGAGGGAAGTCCGGTGTTGTATCAGTCTTTGTCAAGGGAGCGTCTTGGAGCAGGAACCTCAGGTCTGAAGGACGCACTCTTCTCCCGGTGCTGCCTTGTTGGTGGTGTGAGGTTCCTAACTCTCTACTTGCTTCCCTTTCATCTCTTGAAAGACGAAAGGATAAAGGGTGGTGCAAGCCATACTCCAGGGAAACTCCCTTTACAGTGGAGCCCAGAGATGATCCTATGAAGGTGTCATGGTTGGAATTGTGTCCCCCCAAAAATGTGTGCAGCCACGTGGCTGGGATATGGTTCCCAGTATCTTGGAACTGTCCTCCATTGTGTGGTTTTGCTAACCTGTATGTTAAAGGATTAGGGTGGGGCTGTGAATTCCTGCTGTGGGGGGAGTTTCACTGGAGTATGGCTTGCCCCACCCTTAATGCTTTTAGCTTGCAAGGAATAAAAGGAAAAAGAGACAAAAGGACAAATTGAGAACCTCGCTATCATCAAGCAAGCAGCACCGGGAGCAGAGCGTGTCCTTCAGACCAGAGGTTCTTGCCTGAGGATGCTCCCTGGACAAAGAGTGATGCAATACCGGACTTTCCTCCAGAGCCAACAAGGGGAAAGTCTTTCCCTGGAGTGGACACCCTGAATATGGACTTGCAACCTACCGGACTGTGTAAGAATAAATCTTTCTTTGTTAAAGCCATCCACTCTGTGGTATTTCTGTTAGAGCAGCCTAGCTGACTAAAACAGAAGGGGTCCCATGAAGGGACTGTAAACAGTCCCATGCTATCCTTTAACATGCAGTATAGGAAAATCACAAAATGGAAGACAACCATAAAACATTGGAAATTATGGCCCAGCCACGTGGGTAACACATATTTTTGGGTGGACACAATTCAATCCAGGACAATGTCCTTCTCCAAGGACTGATCTCTCCTGATAACATATCCATGGTATGTGAGACAAAGGCTTGCCATCTTTGCTTCTAAGGAGCATTCTCATTCTCCCAAGACAGATTTGTTTTTCTGCCAGTCTGTGACATAGTCAATATTCTTCTTTAACATCATAATCAATAATCAAAAGACATCAGTTGTTCGGTCTTCCTTATTCTCTAGCTTTTGTCCACATGTGTGATGACCGAAAACTTCATGGCTTGTGAAGCCTGATAAGATAAAGGGATTTATTGAGGAGTGAAACAATTTGTAAATTGGACAGCAACCCTGTGGAGAATACAAATTTGCTCCAAAGTGAACAGAAGAACTAGCTGGTGCCTGGCCACCACCAAAGACAGCCCTGACAAGTGAACACAATGTGAAGTCCCTGACGCAGCACAAGAAAAAAGGGGTGTGCAGATCAAGAACTCTATTAATAATAAAGACCAGACCTGATGGTCCGATAAGCTGCAGGGTCTGCTGAGAACATGGCCCCTGGACTTGCTCCTAGCCCAGAGCTGAGACCAGTACTGAAGCCACCTCTTTGGACACAGATCGCGCTGGACTAAGGGACACAGAGTGATGCAGGTGGTGTGTGTACTTCCTGATTTAATATATTTATGAGGCTGTTCTGCTGGTTTCTTTTTAGAGGGGAAAGGAGAGGGGGGAGAGAAAGGGACAAGTGTTGGCTGAGTGGATACTGGAGTGGGAAGGAAGAGGGAGCTGTCACAGGGTGACGAGAGCTGAGAGAGCTGCATAAAGGAGGGTGCTTGGGGTTTTCTATGGAAAATGGACTGTAGATTTTCACTTAAATCACAGCAAGAAAATTAAAAAAAAATTGCTCCCAAGTATGGATGCGGGTGATTTTATAATAAAAAGGAGGAAGAGGAGTGTGCGATGGCCACATACCTGGCCACAGCCACAAAGCAGGGACCCTGTCAGCACTTCTGTCGCCAACTCCCTTCTTCCTGGAGCATCCGGAGTGGACTTGTTCTGCGACATTGACATTCCTGACCCCTAAATCTTATTTATTAACAGTGGCTTGGGCAAAGAGCCAGGAGGTTAAAGAAGGTGACTGATAGGAGGCGCGGGTCTCCCGCTTTCACCCAGCCGCGGACCCGGGCTGCGGGCGCATAGGTGGAAGGAGGACGCCAGAGCCCCCCCTTCTGGAGCAGGCGGCAGCAGAAGCGGTGACAAGAGGGAGCCGGGATCCAGGCTGGGTGGCAGCCATTTTATCACGCCAAGCGCCTCCGCTTTAGAGACTCGCGGGCACGAACGCTTGTTTCCCTCTGCATACAGCAGGTTCTGCATTAATGCTTCTTCTAGGCCTGTTACGCCCTCAGCTCTCCGCCAACGCTCGCTCCACGCCTGGCATTCCGTCCGCGCTCCAGTCGCGCCGGGCTCTAGCGGACGAGGGCAGAGCCGCTTCCCAGCCACGCCTCGTCCTGGCGCTTCCTGCGGGAAGCCGCGGCTCCCAGCGCACGCGCAGACCTCGAGGGCTGGGATCAGCCCCCCACCCCCCGCAGCCCTCACCCCCGGGCCCGCTGTGCGTCTCTCCTTCCAGGGCGGGCCGGAGACGCCCGAGCCGAGCCGAGCCGAGCCGAGCCGAGCCGAGCCGGACCGCGCAGTCCGCCACATTCCCACAATCCCGGGCGGCCGCGCCCCGGCTCCCGGCTGCGCGGCCCCCTTCCCACGTCGGCGCAACCAAACCCGCGGGCGCCCCCGCCCGGCCCCGCCCCGCCGTTCGCGCGCCCCGACGCCCCTCCCCGGCCGACCGCTAGTCCCGCCCCGCGGTGGGCGCGCGGGCCGCCTCCCCTTGCCATTGGCCCCGCGGCCTGCCAGTCTGCGGGCTGTTTTCCCAGGGGTTAGGTTGTCCGGCGCTGTCGCTTGGTCGCGGCGGCTGCGGGTGGCGGCGGCGGCTGCTGCGGCGGCGGCGCGGGGGCTGAGGGGTGGCCGGCGGAGCGCGCAGCCGAGCGAGGACCCGGCGGCTCGCAGGCGGCGATTGAGAAGGGACCGCGCCGGCTCGGGGCCGAGAGCCGAGCGGGCGGCGGCCGAGGCGGCTCCGGCCGGGACCCGGGCCGGGGGGCGGCGGCGGCGGCGGCGGGGGCGGCCGGCGGCGGCCGGGGCCGGGACGATGACTCTGGAGTCCATGATGGCGTGTTGCCTGAGCGATGAGGTGAAGGAATCCAAACGGATCAACGCCGAGATTGAGAAGCAGCTGCGACGGGACAAGCGCGACGCCCGGCGCGAGCTCAAGCTGCTGCTGCTCGGTGAGTGGTGCGGCCGGGCCTGTTCGCACGCTGCTGCCCGCGCCAGGCTGCCTGCTGGCCAGGGTGCGCCCCACACCTCCGGGACAGCCTGCTTGCAGGCCACGGTGCACCCCGTACTTCCAGGACCGCCTGCCTGTTAGCTAGGGTGCGCCTCAAATCTTCGGCTACCTTGCCTGTGCTAGACGGGGTGCGCCCCGAAACCTCCAGGGCAGCTTGCCTCCTGGTCAGGGTGGGCCCTAGAATCCCTTCTGGGATAACCCTGTGTCTGCTGACTCCGGTGCACCTAAGGATTTCACTGTCAGGATGGACCCCCAGCGCACCTGGGGTTCAGTCTTGCACCCATGGGTCAGGATGCACCTCCAAGTCTTCCAGGGTCAGCCCTACCTCTGCCGGCCAGGATGCACCCCTGAAACCCTCTGGGGCCAGCTTGCCTCCTGGCTAGAATATGCTCCCAAATCTCTGGGACCAGCCCTGCTGCTGCTGGCCAAGGCACACCCCAGAATCCCATTGTCAGGCGACACCTCCAGAATACCTGGCGTTAGTCCAGCCTCCACTGGCCAGGGTACACTTCTAAGCTTTTCAGGGTCAGCCTCCTCTCTCTTGATGAGGATGTCTCCCCAGCACTCTCGGCCCAGGCTGCCTGCTGGGCAGGGTGCATCTCCAGACCTTCCTGGGTCAGCCCTGCTGGCCAAGGCGCATCCTGAGACCCTCGGTGACTAGCCTGCTTCTGCGGTCAGGGTACGCTCCCAGACCTTCCAGGGTCCGCTCTCTGCCTCTGCTGGCCAGGGTGCACCCCAGGACCCTCTGAGGTCGGCCCTGCCTCTTCTCCTAGGACGAGCCCCCTCTACATACAGGGCTGGTTCTCTGCGTGCCCTTCCCACCACCCAAGGGTGGGTAGTCCACAGGACGCACCCCTGGCTCCCTCTGATCCATCTGGGTTCTTCTCCACCAGGTGGAGCCCTGCCCTCTACACACAGAGCCTTTCCTCCCCTGGACACCTCTGTGCCCCCTCCCCTTCAGCACTATTCCCATTCCAGGAAAAACCCTCCCTGCAGGGTATAGAGAAAGGTGGCCCCTCTTCTTGGAGTGTCCCTGGAGGCTATGATACCTGCAGGCACCTCTGGGAGTTGTCAGAATGGCCCAACTCATCCGGCACTCTCACCCCTTTTCCCTGGGATCTGGGGTTCAGAGGCTGCTGTTCAGGCACTGCCCATGTCCTCCGGGTCCTTCTCCTGGGGGAGGAGGAGGAGTCGCGTCCAGCGCTTCCTCTCTCTGAGGCTTACCTGTCACAGGTAGCAAGGTGGCTCAGCTGCTGGCACAATGTTGTCACCCCAAATAAGGGCTGTTGAAGGACTTACCTTTGCATCCAGACAGGCAGGAAAAGCCGTTGACACAACAGAAGCCCTGGCCCAGTCCCTCTTTGGGGGGCCTGGTGTTGCAGGTTCATTGGACCGGACCGGGCGGGTTTGAGGGGCTGTTTCCGATGGTGAAGGAGCACCCTGCTGGTTGACCAGTGGGCAGGTGGTTATCTTGGTGGAGAGTGTGTTGTCTCTGCCCGCAGTCACCGTCACACATCCCTGCCCACCCTGGGCTACGGAGGAGAAGGCGTGCCGCGAGCACCGTGGTTGGGTGCCGTCAGGTCCATTTTTGAGTTGTAGTGACCCCATGTGACAGAGTAGAAGTGCCCTGTGGGGTTTTTTCAGGCTGTTGTCTCTGAAAATGGCCTGTCAGAGGTGGTCTGTCGTAAAACCTTATAGTTTGTGCTTGGCTGTCAGCCTCAAGTTAGTGGTTTAGCTTACCAGTGGCCCTGCGGGAGAAAGGCCTGGTGATCTGCATCGAGAAAACCCTGTGGGCAGTCCCACCGTGGAACCCATGGGGTGACTGTGAGTGGAGGGCACCTAACAACAGGAGCTTTGCGGGAGTAGATTAGTAGGTCTTTCCCCGGGCACCTTTGGGGTGTGTTTGAACCCCCAATCTTTTGTGCGAACCAGGGAGGCAAGGAAGCCAAGTGTCCATGCCCTGCAGAGGTTCGTGCAGTGAGCTGTGGGGCTGGGAGGACTTCCTGGAGGAGGTGCTTGGGTACTGAGCCCTGAGGGCTGATTGCTGCTGTGATGCCACTTCTTCTGGGGATTTCTTGGGAATCAAGGGAACTGATGATCCCTCAGTCTCTGAAAAATTTGCATCTGAGCAGTGTGTGGCTAAGATTGAGGACCCCTTGCTGTGAGGCTTGTATCCGGAGGCCCCGGATGCTGGAGAGTGCAGGACAGGAAGTGCAGCCCTTCACTGGCTTAAAAGCAGTTGCTGTGGAGTTGACCCCCGACTCCTGAAGACCCCGTGTGTGTGACAGCAGATTTGTGCTCCCTGGGGTGTTCAGTGTCTGATCTTCAGAAGCAGGTCACCAGCCGTTTCTTCTGAGGGGCCTGTGGGTCACTTGGACACCCCAGCTTTCTAGTCGGCAGTCCAGCCTGTTAACTGTTTGTACCACCTGCTTCCAGGGAGTCATCACACTCTCAGGAAGTGGCCGTGGACAAGTTATGACGGTCCCTCGTTTGCAGAAGAACCTCAAGGGTTACACTGAGGGCCAAGGTGCGGGGAGCCGTTGGGCTCCGTTTCTGTTGGGGACCTCCTGTTGAGGCCACAGAGTCCCCTCGGCACTAGAACAGGAGCCAGGCCTTGCTTTTTCCTGGAATTCTTCCCTCCCCCTCCCCTGCAGGCCGGAGCTCACTGCTTCCGGCTCCTGGAGCTCCAGGGGGGAGACTCTGTACCCTTGGCTCCCACGTGGCTCCTTTGCGGGGCTGGGGGCGGAGCGGCGGGGCTCACCCCTTTAGTGCCTGGTCCTGGTCCACACCTTCAGCCGCCAGGGCACCAGGCCCCTCAGCAAGTGGCTTTGACACCTATGTTTGTGACCAGGTGGGGCTTGTTACGGTCGTCTGAAGCCGGCTGGCCCATGCAGTCCCGTTCACCGGCTCCCAGGGCTCCCAGGGCTGCAGGCACCTGTGGGGTGGCACGGCCCGGGCTGCAGGCACCTGTGGGGTGGCACGGCCCGGGCTGCAGGCACCTGTGGGGTGGCACGGCCCGGGCTGCAGGCACCTGTGGGGTGGCACGGCCTGGGCTGCAGGCACCTGTGGGGTGGCATGGCCCGGGCAGCATTGTTTTCCTGTTGTTGTTGGCAGATGTCACTGACTCGTGGTGACACTATTCACATGGAGCGAAGTGCTGCTCACCCCCGTGCCGTCCTGTGTTGGGCTGTGGGAGGGACTGTGGTGACCAACAGGGTTTTTACTGGCTGGTTTTCAGATGCCGACAGCCAGGCCTTTCTCCCTAGTCTCTCGCAGTCCGAAGGCTTGGCTGAGAGCTCTTTGTTGGTATAGTGACCCTCAAGCCCCAGAGGCAATGGGGGTGGCTGTACGCGAGGGGCACTGGCCAGGAATTGAACCGGCCCCCCAGCCCCTGCACGGAAGTTGAGAAGGACACTGCTGAGCCATCAGTGTCCCATGAGGTGACCCTGTGTGAGTTACAGTTTATTTGGTTCTTGTCTCCTATCCCCTTAGACGATGGGGCCCAGGAGGGCAGCCAGGTAGAGATTTGTAATGCCACTGTCCTGGTGGTAGGGGACAGTGACCTGGTGGAGGTCTCAGAGTCCATCGCTAGCAAGACTAGAGCTGGGGCTGGGTCTTATCTCCGGGCTGTGCAGGCTCTTGCTTCTGGGCTGGCTCTTCAGTGCCCCCGAAAAGTTCTTCTAACTCCTCAGATGTGGGTCTCCTTTCCGCAGGGTGGTGTTCTCCACTTCCACCCGGCGCTGCTGACCGGGCCAGCCAGGTCCTCCTCTCGGGTGGCTGTCCTGTGCACTGCAGCGCACTGAGCAGCGTCTCTGCTTCCACCTACTCGATGCCGGTACTGCTTCCTTGCCCAGTTGTGGCTGCCACAAATGTCCCCAGACGTTGCCAAGTGCCCCCTGGGGAGCAGAGTCACCCCCAGTAAGAAGCACCCTGACACCAAACCGCAGAGCTGGTTGATGCCCAGTTTGCACTCACAGCCACTGGTAGGATGGAGTAGGACCACCCCGTAGGGTTTCCCCAGCTGGGAGCGCCTTTCTCTCGAGGAGTGGCTCGTGGATTTGAGCTGCCGTCCTTTCGGTTAGCCGTGAACCACTGTGCCACCAGGGTCCCCTTATAATGTACAGTGGCACACACTATCAAATGCTTATGAAAAGCTAGTGTGTAATGAATGCCGATCAGCTTGTCACGTGTTCTGCAGATGCTTGCGAAGCAGTATTTTTGTTTGTGAAGTACAAAACCAAGTGTGCGTGTATGCTTGTGTGTGTGTGTGTGTGTGTATGTGTGTGTATGTGTGTGTGTGTGAATTCAAAGAGAAAACCAGGCACTGGCCAGCTGGTTCTGGTTCATGGCAACCTGTGTGTGCCAGAGGAGGACTGGGCTCCATAGTGCTTGGTGGGTGCTTTTTGGAAAGGGATTGCCAGGCCTCTCTTCTCAGGTGTCTCTGGGTGGACTCGAACTGCCGCCTGTGCGGTAGCACCCAAGTGTGTGCACCACTGGCACCTTCCAGGGCCTCTGTGTATTTAGTAGGCAGTGTACAGAGGGACGTGTGTGTTAGGGATGGTAGTCAGTGTGCATAGGGGTGTGTACAGTGTGTATATTAGGGACGGCAGTCAGTGTACAGAGGGACGTGTGTGTTAGGGATGGTAGTCAGCGTACCTAGTGATGTGTGTGTTAGGGACGGCACCCTGGTGGCATAGTTGTTAAGTGCCCATCTGCCAACCAAAAGGTCAGCAGTTCAAACCCACCTGTGGCTCTGGGAGAAGAGACCTGGTAGTCTGCTCCTGTAAAGAGTTGAGCGCAGAAAACCTGGTTGGGCAGGTCTGCTGTGCCCTGTAGGGTTGTGTGGAGTTGGACTTGACTCAGTGGCACACAGTAGTAACATAGACAGTGAAGCCTGGGCGAGCCGGAATGCGAGGACACTGGCTTGTCCCACCAGGTCTTGCAGCTTTTCCAGCTTTCATAGGGTGCTGTCTTAATACTTTTTCATCACTCTCTATTAGTGGGAAATATTTGAATTTCCTTTTCTGACAGGTTTCCACCTCCTGCAGGTTCCAACGTTCACAGGTCTGACTGTGTGTTAGGAACCTGGGTGAAGCCAGTGGTTTGTAATTCATGCTGGGTGCTTCTGACTTACTCAAGGGTGCTGCAGAAGAAAGGCCTGGTGATCCGCATCTGTTGAGGGGACAGCCAGGTGCTACCGGAGTCTGGTGATGCTCTGACCCTCGCCAGGAAGCTGTGTGCTGGGGCTCGCTTGACGGGAGCTGACAGCGTGGGTATACCTCCCGCCTGTGTCCTCACCAATGTCCTTGTCTCCTGCTCCGGCCAACTGCTGATGGAGGTGGGAGTGGTGGGTGCTGTCGTTTCCTGCACATGCTGTACCACCCACAGCACTGGGCACCACCATGATGACATTCGGGTCCTCCTCGCCTTTCCAAGAGCTCTGTACCATTCCCCCGTTTTACAAATGAGGATTCTGGGGTCCGGGGGGCTGAAGACCCAGTCTGTGGCTACTAGAGTTGAGAGTCCTGGATGATCATTGCATTTGTGGAGGCCTCCATTCAGTTTTTTATTTTAAAATCAGGACTTCTCTGGGTATTAGCTGTAGTTCCGGTGTCTCGGTGGCCCTGTGCAGATCCAAGCAGTGATTCCAGAATTTCTGAATAAACCTTGGTGGTTGGTCCTGGAGGCTTCTTGTCTGGTGTCTGCAGGCCCTGGATAGACTCTGAGAAGGCAGGAAATCCAGGCGGGTGTGATCAGCCAACGCTTGGGAAGGGTGTGGCCCCTGAGCACTTTGGAGGCACATAGTGTGCCCACAGGCGCCTGCAAGGTTGCCATGTCACATCCCCCAAGGACCTCAAGAGAGGAAGCGCCCTTGGACAGCCTCACATCCACCCCTGAGTTCCCAAGGCAGAACCTGGGGCTGTGGCAGGCCGGTGACTCACTGCAGGACTCGTCCTTTTAACTTTATTTATGGTTTTGCTTGAAGGGGCTGCAGTCTCAGGGCCCAGTCCCTGGACGCATGGCAGAAATGCACACACAGGAGTCCAGGACAGCTGAGACCTCTCCTCACCCTGTGTGTCCCAGGCGGGGGGTCTCGGGAAGCTGGGTGCCTGGGGTACAGTTCTCTCCCCTTCACCAAGCTCGTACCCAAACCATGCCAGAACTGGGCTGTCCAGTCAGTTCTGACTAAGAGCAGCACCACGCGGCGGAGAACTGCTCCATGGGGTTTCGTGGCTGCCGTCTTTGCAGAACCAGATTGCCAGGCCTTACTTCTGCAGTACCACCGGGTGGGTTCAAACCGCCAGTCTTGAGGTAGCAGCCGAGTGCAGGCTGCGTACACTGGCCCAGGACCATCCCAGGAGGACCGTGGGTCACAGACAGCTCCGGACCTTGGCCAGCCCGACTGGGCTTCTGCCCGGCCTGCCAGGTGTGTCATGCAGGGGCTGCCGGGCCGTCGGGGGGCCTTCTGCCAGCACCTGAAAGCCGGCGGTTTTGCTGCGGCCTGGGAGCTGCCCGCCGCCTGCCCGCCCCGGCGGTCGCTGTGGCCGGGCTGGAGGAAGCACTTGCCCTGCTGTCTCAGCCGCACCCGGTTTCACTTTCTGCTCTTGGTGCTGGAGCTGTTTGCTGTCCGCTGGAGGCTGGGCCCTGGGAAGCCGGGCTTCGGGGCGCTGTGCGGCGGGCTGGTCGGTTAGACTCAGGAGCCCGAGCCCCGTGGGCTTGGACGTTTGCTGTCCCAGGGCTTGGCACCCTTGGCCCTGAACTGAGGACAGTGAGCCCTGCCAAGAGCTGGGGCAGCCGCAGGCTTTGGAGGTGCACACATGTAGGGTTTTGTTTGGTTGAAGTCAAGACTCCTTAGCGAGTGGGACCCTCTCCCTGGGGGCCACTGGCTGGGGCTGTGTTTCCAGTTGCTGTCAGATGGCATTGGAAGCCCTGGGCAGGGCAGACGGTTCCCACTCGGGTCACACGGCTGACCAGAAGTGGGGGGGTCCAGTGCATCAGGAGGCGGACAGAAGGCAGGCTTGGAGACCCTCCCCCCATCAGCCACCGCCCACCCTTGGGAGCACGGTTCTGCGGTGACACTGGGCACGCCGGGAGGCAGCAGGGACTCTGTGGCTGCGGGCGGCTTGGTTTGCATTCTTCTCGTCCAGTCTGGGCGTCGCCTGCTCCGGGAAGCATGGCTGGGCAGAGAGTTCCAGCCCCTCCTGGGCCGCGGGGGCTGTCCTGGGCCTCCTGGGCAGTCTCAGTGGTGGGGCGGGCCCTGGGGACCCTGGAAACTGTGAGGGATCTGCGGCCACAGCCGCCACTCGCTGCTGTGTGTTTTCAGGCCTGTGTGGCAGTTTCCAGCTCTGTGAAACAAAAGGCAGCCATTGAGGGATCCATGATTTTTGGTGGTGTGAGCACCCTCTGAGTGTAGGCCAGGGGCACGCCGTGGGTGCCACGTGAGAGTCCTGTGCGGACCCCTTGCTGAGTCTGCTGAATGGGGCACCCTCGGAAGGGTCTCCCCACACAGTGCTGACGTGGGGCTGATCTTTCTCGGGGTGCGGCTCGCCTGTGCACTGCAGGGTGCAAGCATCATCTGTGTCCTTCACCCGCTCAGTGCCAGTAGCACCCCCCTGGGTTGTCACAACCACAACTTTCCGTTGCCGGGTGTCCCCTGGGACCGCAATCACCCCCGATTGAGGACCACTGGACCTGAGGCCTCCTGTGAACCCCTTGTTTCCTTCCTCATAGCCTCCAGTTGTCTTTTTCCCAGCTGGGGGTCCCGGAATCCCCTCTCAGAGACATCCCTGTGTGTTTCCAGCCCCAGCCCTGCGACAGACAGCCTGGGAGTGTGGGGGTCTCAGGCCTTCTGGAGTGTTTGTTGAGTGACTTCACTTGAGTGACTGGGTTCACAGATCCAGGACGGTGAATGGAAGCCCCCTGGGGCACCCCACACCCAGCTCCCAGGAGTCTTCACAAGCTGGTCTGGGGTACACGCCCAGCTGTGGGGTATGTGGAGACACTGAGGACCCCATGGAAGGATGGGGTGCTGAGGGACAGCTCAAAGCTTTGTCCCATGCCAGTTGCCCTCCCCTCTGTCCTGCTGTGGCCTGGGGAGGTATGGACATGGTGCAGCCAGCCAGTTGCCTCAGTTTTGTCAACCTCAGTTTTCCCATCTGTGAAATGGGAGCAATATTCTTCCCTCAGGGGCTTGTTGCATGGTTACACAAGGTGGGGCTAGTGAAGAATTGTTGCACAAATGTTAATTTTTTGCTTTGCAGAAATTCTCACTTCAGAGTGGTTGGAGCACCTGGGGAGGTGGGTGCTGCCCTTTCCCTGGCATTGGCTCGAGGACACTGGGGCGTGGCAGGCTGCAAGCTGGTTGGTGACGGGGTACAGCTCCTCCCTGGCCGGCCTCAGAGTCACGTGCTCTTTGCCCTGGACCGGTGGCTTCACTGAGCCGTGGGTTTCCCTTCTGTTAAGTGGAAACAGTTAAGACTTTTGGGGGTCATCTTGAGGATTAAACAAGGTGCTGTGTGTGGGAGGATGTTGTACAGCAGGGGAGCGCCATCATCGTCACCCTTGTCATTGTCACTGTCATTGTTTTTTTAGTTTCTTTGTCATGGAAACCGTATACAGCAGAACACACACACCCATCCAGCATCTCGCACATGAGGGGTCCAGGGACTCTGATGGCATCCTGGGAGCTGTGCAGCCGTGTCAGCTGGCTTTTCTGAGCTGCTCCTGCCCTGCAAGAGAGACCACTGCCGCCCAGCTTCCCGCTTAAGCGTCGAGGTGCTGTGGTCAGTTTGATCCCAGAGAGACAACTCCGTTCATTTTATTTTTGGCGATAATATGAACAGCAGAGCCAGCCCCGTGCTGCGGTCTCGGGACACTCTGAGGAGTGCCGCTGGCCCCAGCCGTCACGTGGCGTCAGCGAGCGCCTTACCTGTATTCCGGTTGTTTCGTTTCCCTCGGCTTCATCTCCCTGTACCCGAACCTGGACTGTGCTTTCAGATGCTTTCGGGTAGCTTTATGATAACCGTTTGGTCTTAGGTAGAGAATTTTTTTTTCTTTTAAAGAAACGGAGCCTTGGCGGTGCGGGCTAAGAGCTGAGGCTGCAGTTGGAATCCGCTGGCCTCTCCTTGGCAGCCCTGTGGGGCAGTTCTGTTCTGTTCTGTCTCATAGGATTGCTGTGGGTTGAAACTGAATTGACAGCAATGGTTTTTTTTTTATTTTTAAAGAGACACAGTACTCAAGGGTGACAGTCTTTACTCTTTGGGCTGCAGTGTTCTTAGTTCAAAGGTGACCTCGAGGATTATTTGAAGAGCAGCCTGGGGCCGTGGTCCTGGGGACTCCTGCAGCCTCAGTAGGCCTAGTGAGTCTGGATTTTTAACAATTTGAAGTTCTAGTTATATTCTTCTCTCTTTTTATCAGGATTCACCTGTTATGTTCCTGATTAGAGTGTTGCATACCAGTAGCCGGGCACCATCTAGTGCTTCTGGTCTCACGGGGGAGAAGGCCGTGGTTCATGGAGGAAGTTCTTGAGAAGAGCCCAGTGCGCTCAGCTGATGCTCTGTACTAATTATGAAGCGCAACTGTTAGTGTCAGAAAACCTGGCAGTGTAGGGGTTAAGTGCCTGGGATCTTTTCCAGTTCCCATCTGAGGACCCCTGTGGCCCCAGGAGTCTGAGAAAGGCCCTCCAAGGCTACTGTCCCTGTGGTAAGGTCGGTTATGACCAGGAGAGGAGGGTGGGGTGAGCAGAGACTTGCGGGCAATAAGACGTTTGGGTTTCAGAGTTTAAAATCTTAGGGCGTTACAGTCCGTACTGTCATTAATTGCAGAACTGCTCCAGGCTACTCCTGCAGAAAGAAAAGGCCTGTTTTCTTTCCCTTCAGTGTCAGCTCGCTGCCTGGAATTGCTTCGTTTGCTTATTCGCTTAGGCCTTAACGTCTGTCTCCATCCTGGAAGACGAGACCCACGGCTCCTGCGTGGTTGGCTGCTGAGTCCCCGGCCTCTAGTCGTGGTTGTCGTGTGCCGCCGAGTCAACCCCTACTCATGGTGATCCCGTGGGGCAGAGCAGAACTGCCCCATGGGATTTCCTGGGCCCAGTGTCTCAGTGGTTAAGCACTCAGCTGCTGACCCAAAGGTTGGCAGTTCATGTCCACCAGGAGCTCCTTGGAAACCATGGGGCAGTTTTGCTCTGTCCTGTAGGGTCACTGTGACTCGAAATTGACTCAGCTGCCATGGCTCTTTGTTTTTTATTGTTTGGTTTAAAGCAGGCTTCAGGGATCATATTGGTTTGTTGGTTTGAGGGTTAAGGTGTAAGGTCCCCTCAGGACAGTGGTGTTAGTGGGTCACTGCTTCAGTGGCTCCAGAAAGCCTGTATCAGTGAGAATTTGCTGATCTGTTCTGCATACTTCCCCCATTTGATCAGTATTCTCCTGTAGAATTAAATTTTTTTTTTCCTTGGGATTTGCTTTTTATTGTGATTAAGTAAAAGTTTACAATCCAAGTCGATTTGCCATGTAAAGTCCCGAGCTCCCGCCTCTGTGCAACTCCGTCTGTTCTCCTCACCCAGTGACATCACACTTTTCCTTTCCACTCTTTACTTCCAGTATCAACTCAACTGACAGTTGTCCTCTCCTCACCTCTGCCCTCGAAAAGAAGACCAGTTGGACAGCCTCATACATATATTAAACCGTAAAGTGTACACCCCCCACATCGGTCTGTGTCCCCAGACCTAGTCCATTCTTCTAAGAGGTGGCTTCAGTACTGGTCTCAGCTCTCGGCCAGCAGCAGGTCCAGGGGCCATGTTCCCAAGGGACGCTTCAGGCTGTCAGATTGTCAGGTGTGGTCTTTTAATAGAGTCTTTTATCAAAATGTTTGGTAACATAGCCATGCCCCATCCAGTCCTTCTGGTCTTGTGGCAAAGGATGTGATACTGTTATTGTTATTTCCAGTGGTGTCAACACCCGTTGGTGGCAGTCTCCACCACCACTGAGCAAGGTGTCCCTGTCCCACAGCAGGTATCCCCGAGATGAGCCTACAGAACGCGGGCTGTTCCCGTACCTTCTGTCGTCTCCAGTGCCTGGATCAGAGTTGGTACAGAATGAACTGGTAGCAGCCACCTTCCGTCCTCTGTGCCCTGTTCCTGGAGGCCTCGGTCGGAGGTGGAGTTGGGGGTCCCAGGCCGTGGCAGTTGCAGCCCTCCCTGGAGTTCCCACGGTGGTGGGTGGTGGGTGGGACGGTGAGTCTGAGGCCCCTTTCCCTCCAGCGTCCACAGCTCTGAGCCTAACGACGCTGCTGGCCAGGGCAGCCCGGACTTCATTTTGTCCACACCCATCAGCACCCACAGCGTGCTTAGGCCCTCAAGTAGTCAGCAAATACTTCCTCCCCCCAACAGCGTGGCCTGGGTGTGGTTCCCTGTGCAGCCACCACGCATCTGGCCACGGAGCTTGTGTGTGGCTGGGATGCTGAGTGGATTCCAGTGGGCCTTCCAGGCCAAGACAAATGAGGAGGAAAGGCCTGGTGGTCAGCGTCTGAACATCAGCCACTGGAAACCCTGCAGTCACGGCAGATGGGTCTGCGGTTGATCGTGGGGGCACTGCTGGGCCAGATGGTGCTGCGTTCTGTGTGGATGGGGTGGCTGTGAGTTGAGGGCTGACTCAGTGACAGCTGACAAAGACAGAAACAACAAAGCCGCCAGGTCCTGAGCTGGGCTTGCAGAACCCAGAGCGGTCAGGAGGAGAGGAGGGACTGCCAGTGACCAGGCAGAAAGAGTGCAGTTACTGTAAGGACTACAGAAAAGGGGTCTGTGTCTGTGTCTATGTGTTGGGCAAGGACAGCTGACTTTGGGTGGTGAAGGATGGCTTTTCTGAGAAGGCAGCACTGAGCTGAGACCTCAATGGCAGGTGCAGAGGCTATTCTTCTAGATCCGAGAGGCAGGGTTCTGAACAGGGAACAGCCTGTGCAAAGGCTCTGGGTCAGAAGCGGGCCTGGGGAGTGGGAGGAACGTGAGGAGGCCTGTACGGCTGGGGCTGAGTGAGCGACAGGAGCAGAGAGAAGATGGAGGGCGGGACGGGGGTGGGACACAGGCAGAGCTGTGGGGGCCGTAGGGAGGACTTGGGTTACGATTACAGGGAGGTGCTCCAGGTGGGGGGCCGGGCAGGACTTGGGCTCACCCAGGCCCTCCTGGGGCTCTCTGTGGTGTGGCCGCATCCAGTGTCTACAAGAGGGGCTGTCATCAGACCACAGAGTGGGGACAAGGACAAGCAACTGAAGAAACACATGTTGAGTGAAGGACATTCCATGGAGCCTAGTGGAGCTGGGCATCCCCCTCTCACCGGTCTGTGTGGAGACCTGGTCATGTCAGGGGCGCGTGGCTGGGCCCCGAGGTCAGGTGTGTCTGCACGGCCTCTGGGCTTGTGCCCGCACCCGACAGACTTTGCCTCCGTGCAGTGACGAGATGACTTGGCAGAGTCCTGCGATCGGGCCTATCACTGCACTTGCCTTTCACCCACAGGGCAGAGGTTCTCTCTGCTCAGCCCCGTGCCTCCGCCGCCTCTGCTCTCTGTGGGCCCCGAGGCTGCTGAGGGCTCAGTCCTGCTGACACCGCAGGCGCCGCTGTGCCCTCCGACACCCGCTGTGCCCTCCGACACCCGCTGTGCCCTCCGACACCCGCTGTGCCCTCCGACACCCGCTGTGCCCTCCGACACCCGCTGTGCCCTCCGACACCCGCTGTGCCCGCTGACACCTGCTGTGCCCACTGACAGTCTGAGCGCCACTGTGCCCGCCGACACCCACTGTGCCCGCCGACACCCACTGTGCCCGCTGACACCCTGAGCGCCGCTGTGCCCGCTGTGCCCACCGACACCCGCTGTGCCCACTGACACTCTGAGCGCCACTGTGCCCGCCGACACCCCCTGTGCCCGCCGACACCCGCTGTGCCCACTAACACTGCTGTGCCTGCCGACACACGCTGTGCCCACCGACACCCTGAGCGCCGCTGTGCCCGCTGATACCCGCTGTGCCCACTGACACCCCGAGCACTCGCTGTGGCCGTTGACACACTGGGTGCTGGTACCAGAAGAACACAGGGTGGCCATCGTCCTGTGTGCTGGAAACAAGGTGTCCAGGTGCAGTCAGAAGCCCCAAGTCTGCTCAGCTCTGCCTGGCCTCACTGGGGGACCTTAGGCCCCTTGACCTCTCTGAGCCTCGGTGACCTCCCTGTCACTGGGGTGCTACAGCAGCAGTTAGCCCCGGGCTCCCAAGAGTTCAGTGAGGCCGTGGCATGTGCAGTGGCGGTTCGCTGATGGTGAAGCTGCGCAGACAGAGCTGCCAGCACGAGACGGCCTTGCGGTCTCTCAGCCACTGACTGTGAAGTCGGCGGCCGACACCATCCTGAGTTGCTGACACAGCTTGTAATCTTCAGCTGTGTGAGACTGGGGCTGTGTGTCCAACAGCTGAGACCGTGGAGGGCAGGTGCACGCGTGCAGGCACACACCTGAGTGCACACAACTGCACAGAACTCACCCCCACACGCGTATATACACGGGTACACTCCCTTGCACAGGTGCAGGCACACCCAAATGCATGCATGTCCATGTGCGCGCACAAAGTGCACACCTACAGACACATACACATACAGGTACGCACCTGCATGCTCACATGTACATGTGCAGGCACACAGGTGCACACACTCACGTGTGTGTGTGTCCACAGAACATGCGTACCTGCAGGCATGTACACATCCACATGCGCACATGCACCTGTGTAGGTGTACACTGAGACATACACAACTGCTCACGCATGTACACATGCAAGTGCAGAATGCATACCACAGACACAAGTACACACCCAGGTGCTCACATGCACACCCACATGTGCACACAAGTGCGCCACAGGACTGCACTCATGTGTGCATGCACACACAATGACACACGTGCACACAGCACACGTTTACACGTGTGCATGTGACACTGCACTTGCTGGCACTGACCACTGGTCATCAGAGTCTCCACCGTGGCCCTCACAGCTCTGTGTGTGTCTCAGGCTTGCTCTTCTGGCTCCCGTGGTCCTGGGGACAGATGGTCTCATCACACCCAGCACAGAGTCATGGTCTGGAGAGGGCCCAGCGGCCACAGCTGGATGCAGCCTGAGTCCTGGGCTTTGACTCGAGTCATGTGCCCTGTCTGGACTTCACTTCCCTGTCAGGGTTGTGGATCTGTGGTCACTGTGTCCTGAGACGGACGCTGGGCTGCCAGAGCCTGCTGCTCTGACCCTCCCCTTTCCCTTTTCCCCCTTCCTCCCCTGCCCCCAGGGCCACAGCTCAGAAGTCACCCCTCCTGGTGCATCTCCAAGGTAGAGAAGGGGTTTTCTCGTCTGTCCCAGTGGCCTCTGCTTTCCTTCCTCTCTCTGCTCAGCTCACTGCCACACCCAGCTGTGACATGGAGCCCCTACCTGTGGCTAGTGACTCTTCTGACCCCCAGGTGGCCTTCCCTCTCTCCTGGATGGAGCCTCAAGCCACAGAGAGGCAGAGCTGACTCCAGAGGCTCTGCAGGGCTGGGACCTGCTGCAGTGCCAGGGTGAGGTCCTCGTTCTCAGAGCAGTGACGTTGGCACGTGGGATCCATCCACTTAGTCATGGTACCCATGTGCCCCCTCACCCCTGGTATGCTAGCAGAATGGAGTGCAAGGTGGAGAGCCAGAAAGGCCACCAACCTTTCTGCTTTCTGCTGTGACATCTTCGTGTAGTGGCCAGCTGGGGGACCTGGGACCTGCCCACTGAGCAAGTTGGGCTGAATTCCAGATGGGCATGCTGTGGAAAAGAGAAGGGGGACTTCCTGGGGTGGCTGGGAGAGCTGGGGCTCTTCTTGGAGGATGTCAGTGTGGGTCCCTGGAAAGGGGTTCCCTGCGGTCTGGAAGCAGGACCCAGGTGGGGGCAGTTGATGTTGGAAGTGGCGCCAGAGCACTGAAACAGCTGTGCCGTGTGTCCCTGTGCTCCACACTCTGGGCAGAGCCAGCAGCATTGCGGGACAGCCAGTTCCCAGTGGGCCTAGAAGTGTGTCGCTGGCCAGGCGCGTGTCTGGAGCCTCCCCTTGGTGTATAGTGTGCGAGCGTGAGGCTTGGGCGGGCATCCTGGGCAGCTGGGAGCCAGGCCCTGGCGGTGCAGGGGGATGGCTGAGCTGGGCTGGCTCAGGGAAAGAGGGTCTGGGCCAGGTCTTCCGGTCAGAGGCTGGGCTGCAGTGGCCGCCTTTGGCGCCAGCCAGAGCCCCTGGTGGCCAGGCTCGCCAGGGGCAGGACACAGAGCCCCAGCCAGCTGGGCCGGGCCTGGCTGTCTGCAGCCAGCAGCCACGGTGTTCCAGGTGCCAGTGCTTCTGACTTGGGCACTGCTGGCCAAGAGTGCACCCTCTCACCGTTTTCACTGTCCCGTGCCTGTCTGCTCAAGGGACAGTGTCTCCGGGTAGAGGGACCAAGCGGCTGTCTGAGCTCTCGCCCAGGTGGCCTTCCACGCTTCTCTGGAGCCGGTCCCCGGGTGTTACGGATGGAGAAGCGCCACATGCTGACTAAAGGGCTGGGGGCTGAACTCACCCCGGGGCACTCTTCAGAAAGGCCTGCTGGTCGGCTTCTGCAGGGCCCAGCTGCGGGTGCTCGATGGGGCACAGGTTGCTGTGGCAGACATGGGAGGCCCTGAGTTGGAGTCGATGTGACAGCAGGTGGCCTGTTTTTTGGAGGCCGGTCACAGGGAGTGGAGGACCAGCTGCCACTTGGCCCTGCTCTGGGCAGTGCCTGCTGTGCTCCTGCCTCTGCAGACCAGATGGACGGCAGGGTTTGATGTGCCCTTTTCCGTATGACCCCAGCCACTGCTGTACTGCAGCCGTTCCTGCCTTCTGGGGCCTTCCGTGTGCCCTGCCTCCCGTCGCTTCCTGATTCTAAGGGGAATGTCCTGTGGGAGACTGTGCCATGGGGTCTCAGATTTACCAGGCTTTCTGCTAACTCACGCCTGCGTCTCTCACAAGTCCCAGTGAAGATAGTGCCGGTCTCCGTGTCACCCTTGTTTCTTGGTGGCTTTGATCTGCCCACCAGGTTCAAGGTCACACACTCTCCTGGTGTGCAGGGTCCCTGTGGTGTGGGCTCCAGACTCCTGCATTTCCTGCTCGTGCTGCGGGCCACGTCCTCACTGGGAGAAACAAGCCCCCCTGCCTGCGCACGTCCTGGCTCTGAGAGTGGGGACAGCGGAGGCTGCAGCGTGGTTGAATAAGGCAGTCGGGCCCCCTACCTGCCCACCCGCCCGCCTCCACCACCCGCACGTGGGTGCCAGGCACAGAAGCCCTATGCCGGGTGACTGTAGACAGACCTCTCAGCCCAGGCGAGGCCATGCGCTTCCCGCTCAGCCTGTGTCTCAGTTTGCTCAGGCTGCGGTAACAGAAGTACCCCTGGTGGGTGACTTGACGGAGCAGGGCTTTGCTGTGTCCCGGCTCGGGGCGGGGAGTCTGAATTCAGGGCCTCAGTCCCAGGGGATGGGCCCTTTTCACTTCAGGTGGTTGTGTTAGCTGCTCCATGACCCCATGTGCCATGGAAGGAAACGGTGCCCAGCCCTGTGCCTACCCTGTAATCAGCTGCCGAGTGGGCCGTTGGGGTCCCTCGGGTTTTCATTGGGTGGCGGTCAGAAGTGGACCACCAGGCTTCTCTTCCTAGTTTCTTAGTCTGGGACCTCCGCTGGAACCTGTTCAGCGGTCTAGCCACACGTGCCTCTGCTGACAGCAGGGTGGCGGCCGCCGTGAGGTGCATGGACCGGGAATCGAACCTAGGTCTCCACCTGGAAGGCACAAGTTCCACCCCGAGCCACCACTGCGCTCCAGCTTCTAGGAACTGCTAGCTGTCCATGACATCCCTGGGCTCGCGCCTGTCTTGCTCACCCCCTCTGTGGGGTACTGGGGTTGGGGAGGGGCTCGGTTCGGGGCCCCGTCCTCCCGTGTGTCTTCATTAGCATAATAGGGTCCCAAGAGGGTCACATCCTGAGGGGACACAGTGCTGTCCGTCCCAGGCTCCGGCTGGCTCTCCAGCTGGGTGCCATGGAGACACTTGGCAGGTGGCATCCTGGGGTGATGTCTGGTTCAGGGTCCCTCGGAGCCGGTGTGTGTTCCCACGTGGCCTGTGCCTGCTGCTGTCCCTGCTGTCATTGCTAGGGGACTCCAGCCACTTGGTCTTGTTGGCAGTGCGACCCTCAACCCTTGCCTCCCTGAGGGCAGGCAGTCTCCCGCCTCTTACCTGTCCCTTCCTCTTTGAGACCACCTGCAGGCTCTGCCTCTCCCCTGGGGTGGCACCACCGGACCAGGCATGCAGAGCTTGGAGCTGCGTGGTTCGGTGGGCTTGTGGCACCGCTTTGCCCACTTGGGTGGGCAGCGTGACCTCCCCAAGCCTCATCTCTGCCTGTGTCCTGGATCGTGGCGGCTGCCCATGGGGGAGTCACGGGGACCCCATGGTTGGTGCCCAGTTCTTGTAGGGTTCCCCACCTGGGCTGCACCTCCACTCCCCTGTGCCCCTGCTGTAAAGCGCAGTGATGGTCGTCGCTGGCGTTTCCCTGTCCACGAGGCTGTGTGTCCGCTCCACGGCTCTCAGACATGTGTGAACAGTGTAGTCGGTGCCGTGTCGTTTGTGAGACCACAGGCTACCCAAGAGCAAACCTGTGCTGATTCCCCCTCAGTGGCCCTACAGGACAGAGGAGAACTGCCACCGGGGGCTTTCAAGGCTGCTGTCTTTGCTGAAACAGATGGCTGATCTATCTCCCATGGAGTGGCTCGTGGGTTCACACCAACAGCCATAGCTGCCGCGTGCCTAACCACTGCGCTACCAGGGCTCCTTTCTCGGGACTGTGTAGACTCTGGAAATCCCTGACCAGCACTGATTAATCTGTTTAGGGTGCTTCCTGATTTCTGCTATTCTCGGTGACACTACAAAGAGCGTTCTCGTGCTGAGCCCGTGAGGCACCTGGGCAGCTGTTTACCTGGAGGCCACAAGTGGCTTCAAAGAAAACTAAATCCAAACCGCAGCCGCAGCAGTGCCCGGCTGGTCCAGGGCGACTCAGGGCAGCCTCGCATGTGTCGGGACAGAGCTGTGGCCTCGAGGCTTTCCAGTCTGTCCCAGGCAGGGAGCCGGGCCTGTCCTGTGAGGGGCCTCTGCATGGTTCGCATCGTCGCCTGGTGGCTATCAGCCCGGTGCGTGACTGTTTGTGCCGGTCAGCCTGTACCGGATCCCTGGCGAGGTCGGGGTCGCCAGGCCTCAGCCTGAGGGTGCGCGGGGGCTGTTGGAGGGCCAGGTGTTGGTGGGGTGAGAAATTCGGGGAGAAACTGGAATTGGCAGCAGAAGCGTGGCATCTCGGGCCTGGGCAACAGGGTGCCGGTTTCGCGCTGGGCCCGGCCCCCGGGGTGCTGGTTGAGGGCTGCGGCTTTTGAGCTGTGACGTCGTTGCTGGCACTCTGGACGGAACGAGGACGAGGCTCGGAGAGGCCAGCAGGCGGCCAGCAATGATTAACCGGGGGTCAGTGTGCTCCTTCCCTCCCACTGCATGCGGTACCACCGGGAGCAGGCCCAGCGCACCTGCCGGCAGAGCGGGTGCTCGGCTTGGCCTGGTTTTTGTTATTATGGTAAGGATTTTTGTTGTTGTGAAGGATGTGCACAGCCAAATAGACACTAATTCAGCGGTTTCTGCCTGTGCTGCTCAGGGCCACTAGTTACATTCCCGAAGTTGGGCAAGCGTTCTCCCCCTCCTTTTCCACGTGGTTCTTCCACCGAGATACACTACCGGTCCTCGAGGCGCCCCATCTCCTCTCTGGTGTCGCTGTTGCCACCTGATCCCATAGAGAGAGCTCTAAGAAGAGCCCAGGGCTGTGGGCACCCCGTTCCTGTTCAGGACGGCACACGGCTGTGCAGTGCACCCTGGTCGGTGGGGCGCACGGAGCCCTGCAGCTCGGGGCTGGTGGGCTGTCCCTGGCCTGGGGGATGGGCCTCAAGTGGCCATACCAGTTTTACTATTTCCAGGGGAAATACCCTTCCAGACAAACTGCTAGGGGCTATCTTTACAACAACCCCACCACACCCCATAGTGCCCGGGATGGGTCCACCCCACCCCACAGTGCTCAGGACGGGTCCACCCCACTCTACAGTGCACAGGACTGGTCCATCCCACCCCACAGTGCTCAGGACAGGTCCACCCACCCTACAGTGCTGAGGACAGGTCCACCTACCCTACAGTCCACAGGACGGGTCCACACATCCTGCAAAGGGTCCACCCTACCATACAGTCCACAGGACTGGTCCACCCACCCTACAGTGCACAGGAAGGGTCCACCCCACCCTACAGTGCTTGAGACGGATCCACTCACCCTTCAGAGCTGAGAATGAGCCCACTGTACAGTGCTGCAGGATGGGTTCACCTACCCTACAGTGCACAGGACAGGTCCACCCACCCTACAGTGTACAGGGTGGCCTCACCCCAGAGAGGATCTGCCCTGAACACCCATGGTGCAGGTTTGGAGACGTCAGTGTGAATTATTTGGAAAAAGCCTGTGTCTGCTCCCTGCTCACGCTGCTGCTGGTTTCAGTTGTTCCCGGGCCATGCCCATGTGCAGTGACACAGGCCCACTGCCTGTCCCAGGTCATCCCCACAGTCAGTTACGGATTGACCCAGCAGGACCCATGGAGTCCTCACTGGTTCATGTGTCTCTTGGATGTAGATCACTAGGCCTTTGTGCTGAAGCGCTTCTGGGTCGAGTGCAGCGTCCCGTCCAGCTGCCAAGGCACTGTCTGTGGCCCCCAGGGACTCCGGGAAGGCTGCGTTAGTCCAGGGTCTCCACATGGACAGAGCCAGGAAGGCCTGTGATTACTTCCCCACTGCTGGGGTTGCCCACCCCATCAGTCTCCAGAGACCCTCGGGCCCCTGGAGAAGCAGCTGTGATAGGGATCTTCGTGTCAGACCAAAAGTCAGCAGCTCCAGTCCACCACACGCTCCTTGAAAACTCCATGGGGCAGTTCTCCTCCGTTCTGTAGGGTGACCATGAGTGACCCGACTTGACGGCAGCGGGTTTGATGTAGAAACGGCATGGAGGCTGTGTCCGAACTCTGACCATGGAGAGTGGAGAATCGAGACCACTGGCTGAGGGCTGAATGCCATGAGGCAGAAAGTCAGACGCGCCTGCTCTCTGTGCCATTGTGACCCACTCTGACACCAGCCACCCCTTCCCCTTCCATGGCACTCCTCGTCCCTGCTGGGTTCAGTGATCGATTGCAGCAGCCTCCCAGAACTCAGACTAGATGTGCTCTTGTGGGGTTTATTAGGAAGGAGGAGTCGGGGTACAGGCCGAGGAGCAGTCAGGATGCAGTTCTCCCGTCAGGGCAGCCTCTTCCGTGCTGTGGTCATGGGCTCGCTCTTCTGGCTCACAGCCTCTGCCTGAGGGCACTCAGCGTTGCCGGTCTGTGACTGGGAAGCCCACCACCCCATCCCCTGCTGCCAGCTCTCTCCTGTGACTGCTTCTCACTGTCTTCAGGGACACAGCTCCTTCTCTTTCGGCCTCCTGCTTCTGGGAGTGTCTCAGCACAGGGGTCCTGGGTCCAAAGACAAACTGCCTCCTGACGTCGTTGCACGGTGGTGGTGGGTTCTTCCCTTTCCCACCTCTCAGGTGGCGGATTTCAAGCCCAGTGGGACGGCCACGCTGACCAGTCCCGTGGAGGAGCTGCAGCTACCCCGTCACACAGTCCCACCCAGTCACTTGCGGGGGGAGTTATGAGACCATGGCTGGAAATGTCACCCCAAAGTGACCCATCGTACCGTGGCTTGCTTGTTCCTGGTGCCCAGCTGGTCGGTCAGACGCTGGTCTGGGTGTTCCTGTGAAGGTGCGGCTGGCGTGTGATTAGTAGTGAAGTCAGTTGACTTGAAGTAAATCTGACTGTGCACTGTCACGCGGGTGGGCCGGATCCAGTCAGTGGAAGGCCTCCAGAGAAAGCGCTGAGGTTTCCCCGGGGTAAGGATGGGGTGGATTGATTTGAGGGAATGGGCTCCTGTGATCATGGGGTGGTGTGTCCAGAACTCATAGTCCAGACCACAGACTGGGAACGCTGTGGCTGTCGGTGTGACAGCCCTGAGGCCAAGTCCTGCTCCCCGGGGTAGCCTCTGGAAGGCTGTCAGCTGTGGGTCACACCCGCCACCCTGGGAGGGCTGTCTGTGCCACTGGAGACCGGCTCGTGTGCTGTAGGGAGTCGTCTTGGTGGGGTACTGTTGCTGGTGTTCAGACTCAGAAGAGCCAGTCTGTCACTCACTTCTGGGCGCTGTGACCCCAGGTGCACCACTTGGGAGGGATGGGAGCGTAGTACTTACTAAGCAGGTCTTACCTGTTTGGGCTAAGTGTCTTACTTTTAGTGGCCCCGAGCCTCAGTATCTTCCTGTGTAAAACAGAAACTTACCCAGAGGGTGGTGGAGGGAAAGCACGGGGCAGGCTTTGCGGAGTGGGAGTGGGCAGCTGCCCGTCGTCCGGCCCAGCAGTTGCCCTTCCCGGCCAGGCCTGAGGCCGGCAGACCAGCAGTCCCTATGCTGAGAGCTCTCCTTCCTGGAGCAGCGGGGTTCAGGAGACACAGGCTTTGGTCCTCCCCTGCCAAGAGCCCTAAGCGAGGAACCTGACTCCTGAATGCCTTCGTCCCCTCTTCCGTAGGGTTCAGGGCACTGGTGCAGGTCACCCAGCATATGCTAGAAGAGCACCCAGGATGCGCTGTGGCGGCACCCAGGGTGCACCAAAGGAGCACCTGGCGTGCGCTGCGGCAGCACCCAGAGCATGCCCAAGCAGCACTCAGCATGCGCTCCAGAGGTGCCCAGGGTCCACTGACGCAGCACCTCACAGACAGAGACTGATGGCCTTGTTCTTGGCAAACTCGGGCAGACCATGGGGTCCCCCCGGTGGCCCCGTGCTGGCCCTCACACCCGCCCTCCCGTCCGGCAGGCACGGGTGAGAGCGGGAAGAGCACGTTCATCAAGCAGATGCGGATCATCCACGGGGCCGGCTACTCCGAGGAAGACAAGCGCAGCTTCACCAAGCTTGTCTACCAGAACATCTTCACGGCCATGCAGGCCATGATCCGGGCCATGGAGACCCTGAAGATCCTGTACAAGTATGAGCAGAACAAGGTGAGCCGCGGACCACCGCCCGAGGGTGGGCGTCCTGGCACCCGACCCAGGCATTGACCCAAGGGCGCCGGGTCATCCCTGAGCAAAGGACCACCCCTGGGCCACCAACAAGCTTGCACATGAGCATGGAGAGCCCTAGGCTTTGAGGCCCAGGGCAGGGTGGCTCCTGGGCTCCTGGAAATCACAGGTTCACTCTGACCATCTGTCTTTTCCTCCTGTCGGTGGGGTGACAGCGATAGCTACATTCTCAGGCTGCATGCTGTCAGAATGGACTGATAGCATCTGGTTAACTGGCTGGAGCTTGCGTAGGATGCTTTTTGTCCAGATACGGTTTAAATGAACAGTTACTTAAGGCTTAAGAGGGCCAGTAGCCTGGTTTCTAGTGTGTCTCTGGTTTGAGTGTTCTTGCCTTTTTTCTTTGTTTGCAAATACTCTGGGTCCCTATGGGGCCTGCTGGGTTGGGGTCCAGCTCTCCTGGCTGCGTGGTCTGTGTGAGTGTCTTCCCTTTGGGCCGTGATTTGCCCCACTTTGTAGTCTCTTTCAGCTCTGGCACTTTCTGGGTGTCCAAGTTTGTGTTCAGACTACAAATCTCCGATAGCGTCTAGGGCAGGGTCAGCAAACTAGGGTCTCTGGGCCCAGTCTGGCCTTCCACTTGTGTTTATTGGCACACAGTCACCTATCTGTTGACATTGTCCATGTCCCTTTTCTCCTTCGTGGGGCTGCTCCACTGGCCGGTTCTGTGTGGCGACTCATACTGGGGGCGATGACGACCACCGGCCTTGGCCTCCTGTGGGTGGATGCTTGGGGAGACCCAAGGCAGAGAGACGTTGCCTTGCCCGGCGGAGGCCCTGGCAGGGGCCCAGCTGTCGGGGGGCGGTCCCTCCACAGGGCATGGCCCTGTGCACCAGGTGCCCCCTGCTGCCAGCTTATATCCCCCCCGCCCCGCAGGCCAATGCCCTCCTGATCCGGGAGGTGGATGTTGAGAAGGTGACGACATTCGAGCACCAGTATGTCAATGCCATCAAGACGCTGTGGAACGACCCCGGGATCCAGGAGTGCTACGACCGGAGGCGCGAGTACCAGCTCTCCGACTCGGCCAAGTAGTGAGTGTGACCCCGCTGAGCCGGCTGGGGGCCGGGGCTTGCTGGTGAGGAGGGCACGGGCCGGAGGGCGCCGCTGTCCTGAACTTCCTCCAAGTCCCCCGTCTCCACCCAGTCACCCTTCACCCGAGACCTGTGGAGCTCTTCTCTTCCAGCCCCTCAGGGCCTTGTCTTCTTGGCGGGGACCCCCACCCTTCCCACAGCTCTGCTTGGCTCCCAGCAGGACCTGGTCCTCTGCTGAGGGGCATGGAAATTTCTGGATGCGGGCCTGGTGGGTTGTGATGCCTGTGTGGCGGGAGCCCCTGTGCCCCTGACAGGCCTTCCAGTACATTCTGGCATATTCCATCCATTCTGGTCTGCCACCACCCTCTTTGCCCACTGCCTGTGGCCGCGTTCCATTCCCACATGATTGTAGAGCTGCCCGCCCCCTCGTCCTGGAGGCTGGCCCATGGCAGGGTGTGGGCACTGGCCTGAACAGCCCGTCCCTGCACTGTGCCCCAGCTACCTGAGTGATGTCGACCGCATCGCCTCCTTGGGCTACCTGCCCACCCAGCAGGACGTTCTGCGGGTCCGCGTGCCCACCACTGGCATCATCGAGTACCCCTTTGACCTGGAGAACATCATCTTCAGGTACCCGGGGACCGTCCCCCAGGCACCGGGCATGCTTAGGGGACCCTGACTTTCATATAGCCTCTGATTCAGTCTCAGAGTGACCCAGGCCCTGATGGCTGTGGGGACAGGGCAACACCTGGCTAGGCCTTTACTGGGAGATGAGCCCGGTGTTGTGGGATGGGGTAGGGTCCTAGGAATGAAGCTGGATGGGTCAGGTGGGGTCACGATGGCTGGGACGGGAGTGTCACTGGTCCTGAGACCCCCCCAGGAGTGGTCCGCCGTCCTCCCATCCTGTTGCTATCAGGCCATATGTGGCCTCTACAGCGGTGAGCTCAGAGGAGACAGGTGTCTGTGTCCCTCACTGGGCACTGACAGGGCAGGAACCCTGCTCTCTCAGGAAGCCTCTGTCCTCTTCTGCGGGACGCCCCTTGCAGGATGTAGGGCCCAGACTGCTCCACTGCGACCTCGTGTTAACTGGTTACTCTAGAGACTGTATTTCCAGCCAGGGTCCTGCTCGCAGGGCCAGGGCCTGGATTTGACCCTGGGACATTGGTGACTTCTGGACTAGCCCTGGGCTTACAGAGGGTGGATCCTGGCGGGAGTGCTGAGGCCCTGGCGCCCGCATCCCTGCAGGATGGTGGATGTTGGCGGGCAGCGGTCGGAACGGCGCAAGTGGATCCACTGCTTTGAGAACGTGACGTCCATCATGTTCCTGGTGGCCCTGAGCGAGTATGACCAGGTCCTGGTGGAGTCTGACAACGAGGTGGGTGTCCCCCCGCTTTGGCAGAGGCTGGCAGGGTGTGGGTGGGCGCTGAAGGCGGGAGAGGGGCCGGGCGAGGCCCGGGGCCGGTGCAGGCTGGTCCCAGAGGAGTGAGGCCCACCTTCTGCCGCCAGAACCGCATGGAGGAGAGCAAGGCGCTCTTCCGGACCATCATCACCTACCCCTGGTTCCAGAACTCCTCCGTCATCCTCTTCCTCAACAAGAAGGACCTGCTGGAGGACAAAATCCTCCACTCCCACCTTGTCGACTACTTCCCCGAGTTTGACGGTGAGCCCCGGGGCCGGGGTGGGGGCTGTACTGGGTAAGGCCTGTGGGCCCACGCACCCATCCCCTCCCAGTCCTCGCAGGCCCAGGGAAGCATTCTGGGAGGAGGTGGAGCTCGGTCAGGGGGCTGTGCTAAGGCAGGGTTCCAGGGAGTGAGAGCCCCAAGGCTTTGCTGGATTTCAGCTCCAGGAGGTTTGCCTTACTGCAGGGCCTCCCTCCTACTGGGCCTCTGGGCATGCGGGCTCAGGTGGCCCGTGGCCACCCAGCGGGAGCGAGTGCTCAGGACACCTCAGTCTGACTGCTCTGAGCAGGAGGCCAGGCCTCGGCCACCCAGCAGCCTGTGCACTGCTGCCCACAGCCACGAGGGGGCAGCGGAGGGCCCTGAAGTTGGCCCTGGAACCAAGGCCTGCTGACCCCGACTGAGCCCGTGTCTGACCAGAGCCAACCACTGTGTGTGGGTGCTTGCCAAACTCCCTCGGCCAGTCCCCCCTGCTGGGGCTGCCAGGGGACGCAGAGCTTGGGGTGGGGGCAGGTGGGGCTGGTCTGTGCCGAGGCCGTGGGCCTCTCTGTGATACAGGGGTTGTGACAAGGCCCAGGGGCGATGTCAGGGTACGTGTGCGTGGGGGTGTGGTGTGTGAGTGCGGGCACTGTGTGTGTGCATGTGTGCATGTCTGCACGTGGGTGAGGGGCAGGCTGGGGGTGAGCAAGGCCAGGAGAGGGGGCTGCAGTGGGCTGCAGGACCCGGAGTCAGTGTTGGCACGGTGCCTTGGGCTAGGGGCAGCTGCCCAGCGTTTCGGGAAGCCACTGGGGTCACGGGCAGGAGCTTCAGGTGCCACCCGAGCCCGAGGGTGGTGGGTGGGATGGGGGGTGAAGCTGGCTTGGCAGTGGCTCTGGGGGCTGCGGGCTGAGGGGCAGGCCGAGAGAGGCCTCTGCTGAGGGGGGCCGTCTTGGGGGCCTTTGGCGGACGCCCAGCCCCCGTGGGTCCCGGGCACACACCACGAGGCAGTGGGCACAGGTAGCCAGCGGCTGCCTGCGGGGGGCCGTGCGGGTGGCAGGCCTGACCCTGGCGCGCCCGCAGGGCCCCAGCGGGACGCCCAGGCCGCTCGGGAGTTCATCCTCAAGATGTTCGTGGACCTGAACCCCGACAGCGACAAGATCATCTACTCGCACTTCACCTGCGCCACCGACACAGAGAACATCCGCTTCGTCTTCGCTGCGGTCAAGGACACCATCCTGCAGCTCAACCTGAAGGAGTACAACCTGGTGTGACCGGCGCCGGGGCTGGAGCCGGGGGCCGCGGCGGGAGCCGGTGTCCCCGGGGCCGGTCCGCCTGCCGCCGCGGCGCCGGGCCTGGCTCCCCGCCCTGCATTTTAACCGGTGGTTTTTATTTCACAGCTGTCAGGGGACGGACCTCTCCCTTTCCACATGCTACACACTTCCGCACCTCCTCACCTGGGCGGCCGCGACGGCCTCTTCCTGGCCGTGACCTCAAGTCCCGTTTTTGTTTTTTTTTTTTAAAAAAACGAAACACAAGAACTGGCCACGTGCGGGCACCCCGTTCTCCCCGGCGACCCTAGACCCCTACCCAGCCCAGCTACCCTTCCTCCCAGCCAGACAGTGGGGGCTACCGGCCACCAGGGCCCACCCCTGTCACCCACCCTGTCACCGTCACCCTGTGTCACTGTCACCTGTGGCCTCGTCTTTCTCTCTGGCCCTTCGCTTTTCCCCTGATCGTGGAAGGTATGGAGACTCGGAGACTGTGATTTCTCTTCCTGTTTTAAGTTATTGAGCCCTGTGGACCCTGACGGCGGGCACCCTCGCTCACTGGACCCCAGGAAGAGGGGTGGGCGGTGCCCCCAGTTGCCCACCCTGGGAAGTGCCTAACCTTTTTTTTTTTTTTTTTTTGAGGAAAAACCAACAAGGACCCCTGGCTTTCTGTGTCAGGGGCCTGCCTGTGGCCCCTGAGGAGATGCTGCCCGGCCCACGTGCTGAGCCTGGGGCTTGAGGTTTCTCTGGGTGGCATGCCAGTGCCAAAGTGTGGCCACCTGGGAGGCCTGGGGAGGGGAGCAGAAGCAACGAAGCTGGGAGGCGAGTGTTGGGGCCCCACCTGACGCCAGTGGGGGCCGTAGGGTTGTGTTTTTTTTTTTCACCCATGTAGGAGGAGGGAAGGTGGGGTGGGGACTCTCTAGAACATTCTCAGGTCTGTCCCTGAGAGACAGAGAGAGGGAGATGCCCCCTTGTCACACTGCGACCTCCCGCTGAGGCACTGCTGCCAGCCCTGCCCTGCCCGGCACCCTGTGCAGGCAGTTTGCGCAACGCGACTGGCCAGCCAGGAGCGGGTTTGCAGAGGCTGTGGCTGGTGTCCCGCCGCCCCCGGGCAGCTCCCCGGCCACAGCTAGAACTGAGCCTGACCTGGCAGCCCTTGGGGTCCCTGTTGAGCCCCTCACCCTGTTCTCCCAACGTGACTGTGAAGGCAGGCACCCAAGCAGGGGTCCTATTTTGTGGGAAAGTGGGGTGGGGTGGTTGTTTGTCTGTTGTAGACTCAACACTACTGTGTTTTCTGTGCGTTCCGGTTGGTCTTTTTTTTTTAATTTGTACAAATGTCATGGGAATAATGAACTGCCAGCGATGCCTTTAACCCCTTGTGACACCAGGACCTCCCCACCAGTAGTGCACGCAGCCACTGCACCAAGCCCCACAAGGAGAGTCAGGCCAGCTAAGCAGCAGAGCCACTTCTGTACCTGTCCCCATCCGGGCCCCCTTCTCTTATGGGCAGGGTGTCCACTGTTCTCTGGACAGAAACTGGAGGACACCTGGGGGGACAGGGAGACAAGTCAGAGTGGTGGGGCAGTGACATTCCTGGGGATCAGCCCTGTTGAGGGGCCAGGGAGCTGGGCACCCCATTCCTTATGCCTGTTTCCCTTTGTGTCTACCCAGAGGCCCCTTTCTCGAGCCACGTGTCTGCTTCTGAGGGTTCATCCCAGGAAAGGTGCACAAACCCCACACGAGGCGCGGCCCTGCCCCATGTGTGTGGCCTTTGTTGGCGGAGCTCCCAGGGCTCGGGGCCACCCTGAGCTGGACCTCTGTGTCTTAGCATCCTCCAGAAGAGGAACTGGTGTGTCCCGCCACCAGGCCCCCTCCAGATGGGGCTCTCCAGGGGGTGGTGCAGAGTTTAGTCACTCAACATGGGGGCTTACAGTCCCAGGAGGTGACAGTGTTGACCAGGGGCGAGGTGAGCCAAGCATTCCAGAGCTGGGTGGGGGCCCAGGAGGGGAGGGGACTGTCAGGTGCCCGGACCACATGGAAACCTGTTTCACCCCCACCACAACCGAATAGTGGAAGTGGGGCTGGTGACTCCTCTCTACTTTGGCCCCTACCCAGGCCCCTCACTGGGCCATGGGAGGCCACGTGGCTGGTGAGGCCCCGGGCCCCCCATTGTCGGATTTACTGTCTTTTGAGTGCATTTTGTTTCCCTACCTGCTTTCTTGGGGGTGCCGCCTGCCTTCACCTGTCTGAAATCAGGGTGGACGGCTGCCCACAGCAGCCCTAGCCTGGTGCCCCAGCCCCTTCTTCAAGAAGTGTCATTGTGCCAACAGCCCCCCCACCCCCGTCCTGGGGCCACGCTCGAGACTCAAAGTGCCAGTGGAGCGGATGCCCGCGGTCACACATGTACATTACGCGGCCCTGTCTTGGACGGCCTGAACTGTAACCTATTTAAAGAGATTATATAAAGCGCTGTTTTTAAACCTTTTGTCAACTGAATGCATGTATTGTCGTGCCTGTTGGGACTGGAGGCCGGAGTCGGGGTGTGCCCACTCAGCACCCACCCCCACGTCCCGGGCAGGTGGGGCAACGGGGATTTGGTTAAAGGTGTTGGGGCCCTGACCCCCTAATCCAGAAATGCTGATGGACTTTTCATATCTTTCTCCTGAAATGAACTCTGTTTTAAATTGGAATAAATTTTGTTCCTAAACGCTGCGGCCCCTTCTGGCCTTCTTTCCTGTTGGTTCGTGGTTGGGGATGGGTGTCTGGAGGCCCGGCTCCTGGAAAGGTCTTGACAGCCTTTGAGGCTATCCGGTATCCCCTGGGGGCGGGGGGTCTGCTCAAACCCTGGCCTCTTCAGGTTGGGGGGCTGTGCTGACGGGGCTCACCGTGCACACCTTGTTTGGGGAAGGGAGGCCCAGATAAGGGAGCCTGGACTGGGGGCCCAAGGTGCCTCAGTGCCCCAGATGCCCTTGTGTGGGGCACCCCAGGGCCTCCATCCTGGTAAATTGCAGGAGGTGGGATCACCGAGTCTCTCTGGTTTTATCTACTGGTCTATCTGTCAGACTCGCTGGAGGACCCACTGGGTGCCAGCACTGTGCTGGGCACTGGGCTATAGTCCCCCCTCCCACTGGGGAGTAAGCTCTTGTCCACACAACTTTTTGCATGTGCCCCCAAAGAAGAAGGAGCAGGTGGGGCAGCAGTCGTGATTTTTAATAAGCTGTTTAGGAAAGGCCTTTCTGAGAAGACAGTCCTCCAGTGGGAAGCGAGCCATCCTGTTACCCAAAGGAAGAGCTTCCCAGGCAAGAGAACGGCATATGTGCAAAGGCCCTGGGGTAGGAGCACATCGGAGCGTCAGCAAAGAGGTCAGTGTGGCTGCAAGACAGCAAGTGAGAGGGAAGTAGATGAGGTTCAGGGGACCCTGTGGGAGCCCAGGGAGGTGGGAGCCCTGGGGGTCTGAGAGTAGAGGGGGCTGGGCCTGACTTCAGGCCCTCATGGGCACCCTCTGGCTTCTGAGGGCAGAAGAGACTAGGGGGACGAGGTCAGGCGAGCAGGGTGACTAGGGTGGAGAACACTGCACTGGCTCAGGCAAGTGACAGTGGGGCTGGGATAGGTGAAAACTGGCGGAGGAAGTCGGATTCAGGATCTAGGGGTGCTAGGGAGGGTCCCCCAGGCTCCACAGCACTGCAGAGGAAGAAGGCACAGGGCATGTGGGTGTCATTCCTCTTGTGTCCAGCAGGTGTCACCAAAAGCATCTGCGAGCCTTGGCTGCCCAAAGTGAGGCCTGTCCCACCTGTCCAGGAAGCCGGGGTCTCTCCCCACGCACATTTTCCATAAGGGAAACTGAGGCACAAAGAGGCGGTGCCATTGAGTCAGTGCCAGCTCACAGTAACCCTGTGTGTATCAGAGTAGAACTACTCTGTAGAATTTCCTTTGTTTAGATTTATTTTGCTGCTGGCAGTATACACAACAGAACACAGTGACAGCACCAAGAGGTGTGGCCAGCAGTGGCGGACAATCGGGGGTTTGGGGGGACTCCACAGTGACGGCCCACAGACCTGTGCAGTGCTTCAGCAGAAATTGATTTTTAAGAAAAATAGCCCTAGAGTTACTTACGACAACAAATACGTTTCTCATAAGCCCTGTTTTCCTGTTAGGTGCCATCAAATTGGCTACAACCCACAGTGTTCCCATGCATAACAGAATGGAGCCTGGCCTGTCCTGCGCCAGGCCCGCAGTCGTGGCTGTGCCTGAGCCCGCTGCTGCAGCCACTGTGTCAGCCCATCTCACCGAGGGTCTTTTCCGCCGACCCTCTGCTTTACCAAGCGTGATGTCTTTCTCCCAAGACTGGTCCTGATAAGATGTCCAACATCCTCACTGCTGATGAGCCCTCGGGTTGTACTTTCTCCAAGACACATGTGTCCCTTCTTCTGGCAGTCCGTGGTGTGGTCACTACTCTTTGCCAGCACTGTAATTCAAAGCCATCAATTCTTCAGTCTTTCTTATTCATCGTCCAGTTTTCACAAGGATGTGGGGTGATCGAAAACACCATGGCTTGCGTCAGGCACATGTCCCTTCCAGGTGACATCTTTGCCTGGTGCAACGCATCGTTTGATTTCTGGGCTGCTGCTCCCACGGCCGTCGATTGTGATGTGCAATGGGAGTGAAATCCTTGAAGAGTCCAATGTCTTCTCCATCTATCATGATGGTGCTTACTGGTTCAGCATTCTTGTTTTCTTGATGTTGAGGTGGAATCCGTGCTGGAGGTCATGGTCTTTGATCGTCATCAGTAAGGGCTTCACGTCCTCCCAGCTCACGTAAATCCATACATCTAGAAGACTACAGCTCTGCTAGCTTACCTTCCACACCTGCTGATAATACACTTCAGAGTCCTGGCAGTGCAGGGGTTAAGGATGCCGCTATTAACCAAAGAGATCTGCAGTTTGAGTCCCTCAGCCACTCCTTAAAAACTCTATGGAATAGCTCTACTCTGTCCTGCAGGGTCACTGTGAGTCAGAGCCAGCTCAACAGCAATGGGTTTCTTTTTTTTAGTTTTGTTTAGCTACAATGTTGTCATAATTAGTATTTGTGAATCTGTATCAGTAACTTGCTTGAGAATGAAGTAGTAATTAAAGAAAAAGAAAGCGGTGTAGGGGAATTACCATCTATGAGTAATGTCAGTGCCAAAAGAAGTCATTGCTAAGGATTCTGGGGGGAAGCGCAGCTGAAATCTGTCCGCCAGGGGTGACCCTGCTGGTGGCTGAGGACTGTGGCACTGCTTCCAGCAGAAGACCTCGTTACAGCGCTGAAACGTGAAGAAGTCACCTTGACAGCTGAGGTGCGCCTGACGGAAGCCATGGGGTTTTCAGTGGCATCATGTGAGTGGGGAAACTGGACAGGGAATGAGGAAGACAGAAGAAGAACTGAGGTCTTTGAATTGTGGTGTCGGAGAAGAATACTGAACGCACCACGGACCACCAGAAGAGCAAACATCGGTTCCGAAAGAAGTACAAACAGAGCGCTCCTCGGAAACAAGGACAGCAGGACTGTGTTTCAGCTACCTCAGTCGTGTTGTCAAGAGGGACCAGTCCTGCACCCCACATTGGTGAGTGGTGTCTGGGGTCTTAAAAGCTGCTAAGCTGTCATCTGAGGGCACAGCAAATGGTCCCAACTCAGCAGGAACAGATGCTCACCGAGGACCAAAATGACATGGCGTAAAAACCACCCAGAAGACAGAGAGACCCACGTGAGTGGGTGCCTACACAGACTTGGGACCGGAAGAACCGGATGGTGCCCGGCCACCGCCAGCGATAGCTGTGATGGAGCTCACTAAGTTGAGTCTCACTGGCAACACAAGAATAAAAAGGGGTGCACACTGAGATCTCCACTAAAAGACTGCAATTGATGGTCCAGCGGCTTCGGGATTCCCCTGGGAGCATGGCCTCTGGCCCTGATGCTGCCCTTTCCCATAAATTATAACAAAGGTCCACTCTTTGGACAGGAATGGATTGGACTCGGCAATGCAGAGTGACCATATATTGGTTGCACTTTATGGTTCTCTGCGTCTGTAGGATGTCATCCTGCTGACCTCTGGCTGGAGGAAGGAGAGTGGGTGGAGAGGAGGGGAAAGGAGGCTGTTGGTAGGATGAGACATGTATGGAGCAGAGAGGAATAGTGTGCTGTCACCAGACAGGGAGAGCAGTGGAAGCTTAATAGAGGTGGGCATGTAAATTTATATGGGAATGTACATTTTCACTCAGTCATAATAATAATAAAAAAAAAGAGGGACCAGTCCCTAGAGGAGGACATCAGGCTCGGCAGAATGGAGCGTCAGCGGGAAAGAAGAAGAGCCTCACCAGGATGGATGGACACAGAGGCTGCAGCGGTGGGCGTGGGTATGACAGTGACCGCGGGCGGGGCGCAGGGCCAGGTTGGGTTCTGTTCTGTCGCTGTGCATCAGAACCGACGGAACGGCCCTGTGTGCTCTGGTACTGTGGGCCCAGGAGAGCACCGTGCGTTACCACGCCGGTGACGGCAACCCTAGATACGGCCCCGGCCATCCCCACCGCCGCTCAGCAGTTTCTACGCAGATGGTTCAGCCACTCTGATGACAGTCACTCAGTTGTGCGACCATTGTCACCCTCCTTTCCCCAGTTGTGCCTTTCCCGTTAACACAAACCCACTGCCCCCGTGGTTTCTAGTCTCTCTAGCTGGTGCTAGAGCACCGTGCTCGAGGTGGACCTCCTTCACCAGGGAGCCCAGCCATCGCTGGGAACGAACAAGTCTGTCCGGGACAAAGCACGGCCGGAACGCTCCTTGGAAGCAAGCAGGGCGAGACTTCGTCTCACACACTCTGGGCAAGTCACCGGGAGGGACTGGCCACTGCGGAAGGACATCATGCTTGGTAAAGTAGAGGGTCAGGGGTAAAGAGGATGCCCCTCCGTGAGGCAGAGTGGCCCGGCGGCTGCCACAGCGGGCTCAAGCAGAATGACTGTCAGGGTGGCACAGGACCAGGCAGCGTGTCACTCTGTTGTCCACAGGGCCGCTGTGACCTGGAGACAGCTCGATGACACCAGCAACAACAGCTTAGAGTCACAAGGGGTCTAAGAGAAGACCCAATCCTCAAATGAAAGTGTGCTTAAAAATGAAGCCCACTTTCAAGATGCCGACAGTGGAAACTTAAACCCTGCGCAGGGGTCCCCTGCACCTGGCATTCCTCACTGTGACCCCCACCACCCCACCAGGGTCAGGGTTCTCCCTCCATCCTCACAGATACTCCTGGGGAGGTACTTCCAACTTATGATTCACTCCTTCGGAAGCAGAGGCCCCAGAGGTTGGCACTTGCCTAAAACGATGTTTTCGCAGTAGCAGCCAAGTCAGGGCTCCGGCCCCGGCCTTCTGACTCCCCGCCTGGTATCATTGCCTCGTCTGTGTCGCCGTGAGCACATATTGAGTGCCGCTAGCCTGTGGAGCCCAGGGCAGGAGGGGATCAGTAGGAATGTGTGGTCTTGTTAAGGAGAAAGGTGAACGAACCCCTGAAGCCAAGATGAGGGGTACACAGTGCCCGGGGAAGTTGTATAAAGGGAAACAACACAGTGGTGTTTTTGCCTTGTTCAAACAAATAGTTCATCAGTTAAAAAAAACAAAAGCTGACAGAGAGGGGCCCGGTTCTGTACCCCAGCATTGGCTGTGGGCACCCATGAGTGAGGGCATCACCTTGGATGTGGCCAAGGTCAGGGGCAGGGCAGTCTGGTAAGTGGCACAGCTGTGGGCCCCCAGCAGCCAAGCCTGTCAGCAGCTGGGGCTAGTGGATGTTGGCTGGGATGCAGGGGAGTCGTAGAGCCCAAAAGGTCAGCTACTGTCCACCCCCCAACGGTGTACATAAAGGACCTAAGGGAGCAAGGGACACGTCATCACCTTGAGCTGCTGTCCACAGTCACCTGATTCATGGCAATCTGTGCATGACAGAAGGCCATGTCTTGTGCTGTCTCCACGATCCCTGGGGTTTTGAGTTGATGGCTGTGGCTACTACGTATTTGGAGCAGCTTGCAACCGGGGGGGCCCACCTCCCACCAACCCAGGGGGCCCAACTCCCACCAACCCAGGGGGCCCAACTCCCACCAACCCAGGGGCCCACCACCCACCAAATGAGGAGGCCCACCTCCCACCAACCCAGGGGACCCGCCTTCCACCAAGCCAAGGGGCCTGCCTTCCCGCAAACCAGGGGGCCCATCTCCCACCAATCCAGGGGCCCGCCTTCCAGCACTGCCTCGGACACTATTGTCCTGTGACCGCAGGCTTTTCAGTGGCTGGTTTGAGAAGGTCAGGCCTTTCTTGCTGGTCTGTCTGCAGCTGAAAGCTCCTCTGCCTGGCCTTGCAGCGTCTTCCAGCTGGATACCTACTCTGCCGGTCCCCCTCTGAGGGCCTTCCCCATCCTCCCTGGCCCTCTGTTTCCCCACATTGGTGTCCCTGTCTGGTGACGGACCACCCCTCATGACCAAAGTAAGTGAGTCAGGTTCTGTTTTGACCCGTGGGTTCTCATTCAGAAATAGTTTGCAAGGCCTTTCTTCCTTGTCTATCTGTAGTCTGGGAGCTTCACTGTCCCGGTGACACAGCTTCCAGCATCGCAGCCACATGCAAGCCACCACGTCCTGACGCAGTGACAGACCAGTGGTGGGCAAGGATCCGCACATTTGCTAAAGCCCTTGGAGCTGCGCACCAAGGAGAGCGAGCACAGCTCCGGGTAAAGTAAAAAAGACGACACGCATTTCATCACTAGGAAAAACCCCCAACCCTGGACCCCGTAAATGAACACCACGGAGATCCGTGGGTAGTCACAGGGCCAGAGGAGTGACTGAGAACGTCACTGGGAGAGATGCCATCGCCCTCCATTTATTTTAAATCATTTTACTATGATAAAAGTACATGTAACACTTGCTGACTCAACGATTTTCGCATGTGCACTTCAGTGACATTGCTGATTCTGATCCCATTGGGCAACTGTCACACTCCTGCCCCTTTCCAGATGATTCGCCCTCCCCCCACACACCAGGAGCTCAGTGTCCCCTCAGCTCTGACTTCCCCTTTTCCATCCCTCCACCCTTGTGTTCCTAGAGGCCTCTATGTGGCTTCTGACTGCCAGCTACCCCGTGGGACAGAGATCCACCACATAGGGTTTCCTAGGCTGAGCAGATGGCCCGGCCTTTCTCCTGGGGGGCTGCTGCTGAGTGGGTCTGAACCGCCAACCTGGTGGTTAGCAGACTGTCACTGCACCACTGTACCACCGGGGCCCCTTTGGGTCTCTATATGTTTGCCTGTTTCATGTAATTTGCACAGCGCGTTATTTGTCCTTTGAAGTCTGACAGATTTCACTCAGCACCGTGGTTTCAGGGTGCATTTGTGGCGTGGTGTGTCTCAGAAGTTGTGGCTCTTTATGGCCAAGGAATATTCTGCTGTGGGGTTGGGTCACCTTCAGTTTTTCCTGTACCATCAGTTGGTGGCTATTGGGGTTGTTTCTGCTGATAATACTCGTCATCTTGGCCTGGGTGGCTTTTGGTTTTCACTTTACTAAGTTACATGGGTCCCTGGGTGGAACACTACCGCTCTGTCTTACGGGTGGCTATCAGTTGGAATTACCTCCACGGTAGTGGTTTTTTTTTGGAGGGGGGAGCATGACGCAGATGATTTGCACTCTTCTGCTTACCTAGAAGTCGGCCATTGGCACTCCCTTGGGGTGCTGTGGCAGAAAGGCCTGGCAATCTACTCCTGTAAAGATCACAGCTGAGAAGACCTTCTGGGGCGGTTCTACCCTGTAACACATGGAATCGGCATGAGACGGAGTCGACTCGACAGCAGCGGGCTCAGTTCTTGGCCACTAGGGTCTGTCCTTGTGTTCAGTGCACTTTCTGTGTGTTTGGGACATTTCCTGCCCACGCGCTCACCCTGGTCTCTGTCAATGAAGCTTGTTTTGGAGCTGTACCTGCCACGAGGTGAGGACGCCTGTTTGGGGAACTGGAGAGGAAACTTGTTTTGAAGCTGGGAACTTGGGCAGAAGCCAGGCCAAAGGGCACATAGTGGGCCCCAGGGTTGAGCGAGGGAGCCATCCCTTTCCTGGGGTCAGTGGGAGCCACAGAAGGCAGTAGACAGATGCCTGACATAGTGGAAGTCCTCCTGTTTCCACTTGCTTGGAGTCTGGCATCCCATCTGTAAATGGACATCTGCGGACAGCCAAAAAGTGACTGTCTGTGACCCCAGGACCTGGGTCTCCCTCTGTTCCCTGCTGGGCCTCTGGCTTGGCCAAACTACTCCCTTCTGTTCTGCAGAGGCTACTGTCTGCCTGCTGCCCAGGGGCCCCAACCTGTTTCTGCTTTTCTTCACCTGCCCAGGGTAGGAAGTCCCCCAAGCTCCCACCATGGGCAGTCTGGGGGGCGGGGGGCAGGGCGGGGCCTGCTGGCCCTGGTGACCCACTGAGGGCCCCATCACACTTCCTATCTTCTATTTGTTGTGAATCAACAGCAGAGAAAACCGCACGTCGGTGCTGGGCTGGCCCAGGGCCCTGTCAACGGTTGCTACACCCAGCCCAGGGTGGGGGAAGGGAGACTTGCAGCCGATTGCTGTGTGACCCAAGAGGCCTCTCTCACCCTCTCTGAGCCCTGCTCATGCCATCCGTGAAAGGTCTGCTGTCAGGTACCTTCAAACTGATTCCAACAGAGCAGCCCCAAAGGGATTTCTCGGATGGCGTCTTTACCTCTGCCGATGGCCAGGTCCTTCTCAAACAGAATGCGTGGCTGACCTGTCAGTTAGCAGCTGGGCATTTAACTGTTCTACCACCAGTGCCCCTATCAGAAGCCCAGGGACCCCCAAATGGTGTCTGTCTCTCAGGTGGTTTCATCAGGAGCTTTGAAGGGTCTCCCAGGGTGGGACGTCTGCACCCCGACGTGGTGGAGATTTGTTGACTTGCAGATGACCTATGACCCGCCTGTAGCCACATCTATAACCTGAGATCCTGGATGATGCTACTGACCCAAGGTTGGAGGTTCCAGTCCCCCCAGAGGTGCCCCAGAAGAAAGGGCTGGCCATCGACTTCCGAAACCTTGGCCATGAAAACCCCCCTGGGGTATGGTTCTCCCTGATGCACAAGGGGGCTCCAGGAGCCCCAGTCAGCCCCATGGCAATGGGTTTAGAAATCTGCCATGTTCATAACTAGCCTTTTGCTAAGAGAATCTGCTGTGCCACATAGTGGTGAGTGGCGTCTGGGGTCTTAAAAGCCAGCAAGCTGCCATCTGAGGAACATCAATTGGTCCCAATCCACCTGGAACGGATGACAACTGAGAACATCAAAGACACGAGGAAAAACGAGCCCTGGAGACGGAAGGACCCATATGAGGGAGAGACTACATCAACACGAGACCAGAAGAACCAGATGGTGCCTGGCACCACCAAAGACAGCCCCGATAGGGCACACAGTGTACAGTCCTCGACAGAATATGTGAAAAAGAAGTGTGCAGATCAAGAACTCTCCTAAAAGACCAGAGTGAGTGCTCTGACAGCCAGGAGGGTCCCCTGGGAACATGGCCCTTAGGCTTGCTGCTGGCCCAGACCTGAAACCAGTACTGAAACTCAACTCTTCAGACAAGAATGGACTGGACCCAGGGACACAGAGTGAGCACGTGGTGTGTGTGATTAATGGTTTCGTACATTGATAGGAGGCTGTCCTATTGGTTTCTTTCTAGATGGGAAAGAAGAGGACGGAGAGAAGGGGACAGGTGTGCATTAAGAGGACATTGGTAGTGAAGAATGGAAAGGAGGAGGGTGCTGTCACAGGGTGGGGAGAGCAGGTGGAGATGTAGGGAGGCGAGCATGCAGAACTGACTTGGATTATATACTTTCATTTTATCATATTAAAAAAAAAGAAAGAAAGAAATTTGCAGTGTTTTCAATGCCACCTCTCCACCCTACTTCCAGGGCCCTGGGACTACTGAGGGGCGTCAGGAAGGCAGCCTTGTGGCCATACTGGACCAATGTATTCAACTCCCAAGTCCCTCAACGCACAAATCACATGTTTGATATGTGTTTCCGGTCCCCAGTGTCATCTGTCAGCGAAGCCTTCCCTGACCACCCTGTGGACGGCCCTAGCCCAGAGCTTCTCAGTCCGCCCCTCGTCTTCTCTGCCTTGCTTCTCTCCCCGAAAGTGTCACAGAAAGAGTACTGTGTTTCCTCGTCTCACTTTCTGTCTCAATAGTGAGCATGTGAGTGGCGGGAGGCTGGACTGTGTGTCATTTCCCTTCTCTCTGGGTCCTTTGCGTCTAGAACCGTGCCTGGCCCACAGTCCGCACTCAATAAACATTTGCAGATGAATGAGTAGCTTGGGCAGAGTCCCTTTGCCTCACAGCTCCTTTAGACTTTATACTCTGGGCCCCACAGGCGAGCGACAGAATCTCAGCTCTGTCTCACCCTAGCAGGGTGGTTCCCGAAGCTCATTCTAGTTGTTCTGTGCCTCAGTTTTCCCATCTGTAAAATGGGGAGAATAACAGTAGCTCTAGGTTAAGGAGTCCTGCCAGGGAAAAGGCTAGGTGCTCAGCTGCTGACTGAGAGGCTGGTGGCTTGAACTCGCCGGCGGGTTTTCGGGGAAAGACCTGGCCCTCTGCTCACCTACAGATTGCAGCCTAGGAAACGGGGGGCCATGATGCTAAAAGCAACATCACTGGTATTTCAGACATCAGCAGGGTGACCCACGGCAGGCAGGTTTCAGCAGAGCTTCCAGAATGAATCAGACCTGGAAGAAAGACCCGCAGTCTCGTTCTGAATGTCAGCCCGTTGTAACTCCATGACTCACCACCGAGCACTGATATTATGCTGGAAGATAAACCCCGTAGGGTGGCAGGCGCTCAGAATCACAGGGTACACAAGAAGGGACTTGAGCAGACCCAGGACGGTGAAGATGATGCAGAACCAGGCCATAGTCTGCTCTGTTGACGACAGCGTCACCATGACTCACTGCCAACTTGACATCAAGGAGCAGCAGCACTGTTATTTACATACTGTGTGTTGTGGTCGTCTGTACGGGCTGCACACTCGTAATGATTCCATCGCTATTCATAAGGGTTTCACTGGCCAGTTTTTTTTCAGAACTAGATACAGCCAGGTCCTTCTTCCTGGTCTCTTTTAGTCTAGAAGCCTGTCCACCATGTGTCACCCTGCTGGTGTTTGAAATACTGCTGGCATAGTTTCCAGCATCACAGCAGCATGAAGCCACCACAAGTCGACACAGTGACAGGTGACAGGTGGCAGACACTGTGTATCATGGTGAATTATGGTGCTGGTGTTTTCAACCACCTTATGCGCGTGGTAAAGCTGGACAATGAATAAAGAAGACAGAACAAGAATCAATGCCTTTGAATGGTGGTGCTGGAGAAGAATACTGACTATTCCTTGCACCACCGAAGGAAACAACAAATCTGTCTTGGAAGAAGTACAACCTGAGTGCTCCTTAGAAGCAAGGATGGCGAGATGACCTTTCACGTAATTTGGACATGTTGTCAGGAGGGATCTGTCCCTGGAGAGGGACATCATGCCTGGCAAAGCAGAGGGTCAGCATAAAAGAGGAAGACCCTCTCCGAGACAGACTGACACAGTGGCTGCAATAGGCTCAAGCAGGACAAGCACGATGACGCGGGATCGGGCAGTGTCCCCTTCTGCAGTACGTGGGGAGGCTGGGTCAGAAGTGGTGGCGCGGCGGCGAACACGATGCAGTTAGAATTGCTGCAATGGTCATTGTTAACCAGCGGATCCCAACTCGGGGTGACCCCATGCGTTTCAGAGTAGACATGCCCTCTGTAGGGTGTGCATGGCTGTGACCTTTTGGAAACAGTTCTCCGGGCCTTTCTTGGGCGTTGCCTCTGGGAGGGCTCCGACCGTCTGCCTCTGGTGCAGTGGCTCCAAGTTTGACAGTCTTCATCACTAAAGACTCCAGCAATGATCGTGTTAGGACAAGCGTCCTTCACCGACTTGGAGGAGGGTGAGAAATTGTGGTGTGGGGGAGGCGGACAGTGGGAGCGGCATCAGAGGCCCCAGAAGGAGACTGTCCACCCTTTCTCCGGAATGAGGAAGGAGAGCCCAGCGGAAACCGCTGGGACCCAGGCTGCAGTTGGGGTTTTTTCTTGATGCTGCCCCGCCCTCCCCGGAGGCACCCATCTCACTTCTGAGGGTGCTTTTCACCCAGCAACCTGTCTGGCTGGGTCCGGGCAGGTCTGGTGATGGGCGGGGAGTCCTGAGCCTCCCCACCTCTCCTGCTCCTCCTCTGGCCCCTCCCTGGTCCCAGACGCCGGCCTCTCTTGAGTTGGGCTCCCTGGACTCCTGAGGCAGGGAAGTCGAGGGGACTCTGGGGGGGGTGACCCCCAAGACAAAGGCATCTCCTTTCTTCTTGGCTTCCTGGAGCCCTTCTTAGAGCTGGCCAGTGTGGGGCACCCTCCCTGCAGGACCGGGGCCATGCCGCCTGGCGCTCTCTGAGGCCCACACCATGGCCCGGGCACTGACCTGGCGTTGCTGCCCCTGGTGCCTGACAGAAGATGAGAAGGCAGCCGTCCGCATTGACCAAGAGATCAATAAGATCCTTCTGGAACAGAAGAAGCGGGATCGGGGCGAGCTAAAGCTGCTGCTGCTGGGTGAGTCTGGGGGAGGGGGGACGAACCGGGCACGGGAGGCCGAGGAGGGACCTGTTTCCATCAGATGTGGTGCCAGAAGACACAGGAAACCCATTTGACTGATGAGAAGACTAAGGCTCAGACAGGCCACATTTTTCATCCAAAGTGAGCTTTGAAATCCAGCCCATCTACTTGGCAGGGCATCTGTGAGGGCAGAGGTGGTTCAGCCTGGTGGCCAGTGGCAGCCTGGCTCCTGTCTGGCAGGCCTAGCCTGCCCGCCTGCTTCTCTGTCACCAGGAGAGAATGACGAGTTCAGGTGTGCGACCGACTCTGGCCAGGGAGCCCCGTGGGCTGAGCCAGCTCCTGCTTCTCCCTCTGTCCATCCCCAGGGGGCTCAAGGCCCTCCTGTCCCTGCTTCTGCTGACTACAGTTTGTTCTGGTAGCTTCTCTAGCAGCAGCCCTTCTGGGCAGGGCCCTGCCAAGGGACGGAAGTTGACTGACTGACTCATGATTTATAGAGTAACCACTGGGCAAGAAGGTTAAACCCTCAGTGTTTAAGCATTGAGCTGCTAAGCAAAAATTTTTCCAATTCAAACCCTCTAGCCATTCGGCGGCTGAAAGATCTAGTGATCTGCTCCCATGAAGGTTAAAAAGGAAAAAATACATAAATTGCAGTGAAGTCAGTTCCTACTCACGGAGTAGAACTGTCCCACAGTGTTTCAGAGGAAAGCCTGGTGGATCCGAACTGCTGATTAGCTGCTGAGTGCTTAACCACTGAGCCAACAGGCTCAGGAAATCCGATGGGCCAGTTCCGTTCTGTCATATGGGATCACTGTGAGTCAGTGTTGACTCAGTGGCACATGACAACAACAATGACTAGAGGCTGGGGACTCAGCAGCCAACGACACAGGGCCGTGGGTCGCGTCTTCCACGATGGAGACAGACATTAGGGCCTAAGCGAATAAGCAAACGAAGCAATTCCAGGCAGTGAGCTGACACTGAAGAAAAAGAAAGCAGGCCACGGCCTTAGGAGTGGCTTGGAGCAGTTCCGCAATTAATGACAGTATGGATCGTAAGGTTCTTAACTCTGAAACCCAAAGGTCTTGTAGCCCATGAGTCTCTGCTCACCCCACCCCCTCTCCCTGGTCATGACTGACCTTACTTCAGGGACAGTAGCCTTGGAGGGTCTTTCTCAGACTCCTGGGGCCATGGGCGTCCTGGGATGGCAGCTGGAGAAGATCTCCAGCACCCTCAGGTTGTTCACATTAAACCTGCAGGCCTTGGGCAAAGAGGCAGGTCACCAGGGGCAGTCGCCATCCTTCTTCCTGTGCTTGGTGGGAAGAGGCAGTGCAAAGAGGGAAAAAAGAGAGCGGGGAGCAGGGTCCCCCAGGAATTACACCTTAATTCAGAGCCCTTCCAAATAACTCTAGCCTTCATTTCTCTTGCGGAGCTAAGCGATTTTTCTTCCAAGGACCTGGTATGGTGTAAAACTCAAACTCAGCTCCCCTTATGACTTCTCCAATGTGAGTGCCTACTCTCTTCTGTAACTTGGTGGCTATAGCCACCTGGATTCTTTCCTCCCTATTGTGTGTATCATTTTTATTTTCTTTCCTGAAATGGTTGGTAGAATTCCCAATACAACTGTTTGAACCCAGAAAGTTTTTAATTGCAAATTTAGTTTCTTTAACGGGTGTTTTTATTCAAGTTCTCTAACAGACATAGGGCTACTGAGGCTGTCTATTTCTTCTTGAGTGAACTTCAGTTGTTTCCATCTTTCAAGGAATTTGTCCATGTCTTCTAAGTTGTCAGCTGTATTGGCATAAAGTTGTTTATAATCATTGTGTCATTATCCTGTTAATGTCTGTATGATCTGTGCTGTTGTCCCCTCTTACACTCTCGATACTGGTCATTTGTGTCTTTGCTTCTTTTTTCTTGATTCCTCAGGCTAGGTGTTTATCAAAGTGGATAAAATGATTTCTCTTTCTTTGACAACGTTGATTCCCACCTCAGGGCCTTTGCACTTCCCATTCCCCCTGCCAAGAGCTCTCATCTATTACTTAAACCTCTGTGTGGCTGGCTCTCTCACTTCATGAGGGTCTCAGTCACCATCCTCCTCAGAGAGGTCTATCCTGACTAGCCTTTCTAGAAAGATAGCCCTACCATTCTCTTTCTTTCTTTCTTTTTTTTTCTATAACACTCCAAAAACCAAAAACCCACTGCCGTCAAGTTGATTCCAACTCATAGTGATCCTGAAGGAGAGTAGAGCTGCTCCACAGAGGTTCTGAAAAGTGGCTGGTGGGTAACACAGATGGACAGTGAGCCTGATGCCCTGCAAATGTTCCCTAAGTGTTTTTTCCTTTTTTTTTTTTTAATATCCTTTTGTTGTTGAAAATATACACAGCAGGATATATACCAGTTTGACAAATTTCTACATGCACGGTTCAGTGACACTGATCACATCCTTCAAGTCACGCAGCCGAGTGACTTGCCCGAGGCCGCACAGCCAGGACTGGAGCCTAAAATTGTGGTTCCCAAGTCCGTGTCCTTGACTGCCCTGTTAGTCTGCCCTGCCCTGGACAGAGAAGAGCAATAGAACCTCAGCAGATGGAGAAATAGACACCCCGGGAGGTGACAGGACCCACCTGCAGCCAGCAGCCTCAGCAGGCTGAGGAGCCAACCAGCAGCACTATTTTCGTGGGAAGGTGCCCTGCTTGCTGGGGTGACCATCCCACCCAGGAAGGGCTGGGCACGGGCCACCTCGTGATGCCCTGGACTTGGTGTCTTCCCTGATTTCTTCCCAGCTTTGGCCTGGTCCCACTTCCTCCTTGCCGTCCCCAGAAGGAAGCAGCCACTTCCCGTCTAGGCTGTGTGGCCGCACCAGGTGGGAAGGACTCGTCCCCAGCCCCCAGCCCCACTTGGGGGGAGGGATTTCCAGAAGCAGATGATTCCCCTTGTGGCTACCCAGGATCTCTAGGCCAGTTGTCAGCCTGAAAGAGGGGGCTCTGATAAAACTTCCAGCCTTGGGGTATGACCCACATGTCATTCACAAAGTCCACTAAATAGACCGTGACCAGAAAGTATTTCTTAAAAAATACTAGTAAAATAGATATAAGGAGACCTGGAGGTTCGGTGGTTACACACTCAGCTACTTATCCGGAAGTTGAGAGTTCAACTCCATCCAATCTGTTTCTGTAAAGGTCACAGCCTGGAAAACCCTATGGGAGCAGCTCTATGAGGTCCCTGGGGTCGCTATGGGTCACAGCAGACCCCACAGCACATGGCAGCACCACCAACAAGACTTACCTAACGGGCATGGGCCATTTTAACCATCTCAGTGGCGGTGATGACATCTGCCGAGTGTCCTTGGGTGGGACAGTCGGCTCAGTGTCCAGCTGCCAGCCAAAAGGTCGACAGTTCAAATCCACCTCAAGGTGCCTCGGAAAACAGGCCTAGCGATATGTTCCCGAGAGTTGAGCCTCAAAAAGAAAACGGAGTAGTGGGACCCCAGCCGGCGTGGGTTCGCCAGGAGTACCGCTGGCTGGGCAGCATCTCACAGTGACCACCCTCATGGCGTTGGGCTACCATCCCCGCTCTGCATTTCCTAAACATTGTCATCACCCCAGACAGATTTTTTTTTTTTTAAATGGAAAAGAACCAAAAAATAAAAGCCAAACCCACTGCTGTGGAGTCGGGTCTGATTCATAGCGACCCTATAGGTCAGAGTAGAACTAACTCATAGAATTTCCAAGGAGCACCTTGCGGATTTGAACCGCTGACCTTTGGTTAGCAGCTAACTTTTGGTTAGCACGTAACCCACTAAGCCACCAGGGTTTCCATGAAAAAAAACAGAAGAGAAAAATCCGTCCGTCTCAACAAAATGAAGCTGAGTATTGCTTCGTGAAGCTTTTATTGGTTTTACGCCCTTCGCAGGGGATCCCTAAGTGTGGTAGTGAGGTGGTTAAGTGCGAGGCTGCTTACCAAAAGGTTGGCAGTTCAAATCCACGAGGCACTCCTTGGAAAGTCTATGGGGCTGTTCTACTCTGTCCTACAGGATCGCTATGCGTCAGAGTTGACTCGAAGGCAACGGGTTAAGTCTGAGAGTTGGAAGCTGCGCAGGACCACAAGGTCTAAATACCATCCTCAGTAGCACCCAGAGGAGCAGCTGGGATCCCTGAGTATCGCAAAAACTGCCCTAAAGGTTGGCAATTTGAATCCGCCTGGTGGCACTGCCAGTCGCTTCTCTAAAGGTTACAATCCAGCGGCCATCTGAGACACTCCACTGGTCCCAGCCTGTTGGAAGGAGGGACAAAGAAAAGAACCAGAGACAGGAGGGACAGATGAGCCCACAGGACCACAGGTGCCCCAGCCTCCGTGAGACCCAGCCCGGCACGCTTAGATGGTGCCCGGATACCACCACTCACGGCTCCGACAGGAAGGGGTCACAGCAGAGGGTCCGGGACTGAGCGGGGGACACAGGAAAGCAGATGCTTCCTCACAAGAAAAGATCAGACTTACTGGTCTGACACAGACAGGAGAAACCCTGAGGACATGGCCCCCAGACCCAACTTAACGCTCGGTAATGAGTCACCCCTGAGGGTCACCCTTCAGCCCAAGACTGGAAAGGCCCATCAAACAAAGGAAGACTAAATGGACACGCCAGCCCAGGGACATGGGTGAGACGGCAGGACGGGACAGAAAAGTTGGTCATGGGGAACCCGAGGTTGAGAGGGGAGAGTGTTGACATGATGCGAGGTTGGGGACCAATGTCACAAAACAACAATATGTGTATTAATCGCTTCATGAGAAACTAATTTGCTCTGTAAGCCTTCATCTGAAAGTACAATCAACAAAAACAAGATTACAGCTAAGAAAACCCTATAGAGCACAGTTCTACTCAGTAGCCCACCCCGTAACCATGAGGTGGCATGCACTGGGCAGCAGCTAGTACGGAAGGCTCCCGGCTTCCCACGGGCCATGGAAACGTCACACTTCACTGGCATTTTGACAGTGCCTGATCCAGCCTCTGCCTAGATCACATCCCGTCCCCTCGAGGGGCCAGACTTAGGTTTGCTCACCTGGGAGTTGACTCAGCTGCTAAGTCACTTTGCCTCTGTCAGCCAATCACATCCTCTGTGACTTGTGGAGGGGACTCTTTGTGGGGATTAAAAGAGCCCGGGCAGTGCATGCACATGAGGGCTCAGCCACAGACAAAAGGCTGGAGTTATGTATCCACCCAAGTGCGCCTCGGAAGACAGGCCTGGCAACCAACCCACTTCCAGAAAACTCTGTACAGCACAGTTCCAGTCTGACACACATGAGGGTCACCATGGGCAGGAACCCACTGCAACTGCGGTTCGTTGTTTTCTGTTGTGGTGGTGGTTTGCTTTTCCCCCATTTTGCGAGGGCTGAGGTTTTACTTCCCCCTGGTTTTGTGAGAGTCCAATGAAGCCTCGGTAGACAGTTGGGGTTAAATGAGGGTCACCGTGATGATGGTGGCCGTGAAGTCAGTGATGATTCAGGCCACGTGTGGGGGATTCTGGGATACCATCGTTAAAACCCCCTGGGCCACTCTTGTCTTGAGGTCCTTGTTAAACCTGAAACCACACACATCCCCTCAAGAATGCTTTCATCCAAACGAGGTTGTTGTTGCGTGCTGTGGGGTTGATTATGACTCCCAGTGACCCCATATGATAGAGTAGAATCCCCTCTCCACGGTGTAGGCATAACAAAAGGGGGGCTGCCTTGAGCAGTGGGCTCCTGGGAACAACTCTTTCCATGGGGTCAAACTGATGACAAGAATGTGACGGGAAGCTCACAGGACAATGCATTTATGTCCAAGGGGGAAAAACAATTTGGAAAAGGAGGGTGAGAATGGCCATACAATTTGAAGAATGTTGTCACTGTCGCTAGACGGTCCACAGAAGTTACTGATGCTCTGCTCCCAAAACTTAATTAATTAAAGGAATTGTGAAACCCACTGCGGTCCAGTCAATTTCTACCCAAAGTGACCCTATAGAACAGAGTAGAACTGCCCCATAGAGTTTCCAAGAAGCCCTGGTAGATTTGAACAGCTTACCTTCTGGTTAGCAGATGTAGCACTTAACCACTGTACCACTAGGGTTTCCAAAAGAATCGCGGGGAAGAAAGAAAAAACAAAGCCCATGAGTGGTGGGTCCCAGCTCACCAGCTACATGACCTTTGGCAGGCCCTTTCACTGATCTGAGACTCAGTTTTCCCAGATGAAAAATGGGTGACAAGCTGTCTGGCTCTCTTTGGGGTTCCTGCAATTTGGTGCCTGTCGGGTTCTTAGCACATTGTGAGTATCCCACGTTAGGAGGAACAAGTTCAGGCCACCACTGCAGACCCTCAACGCCCCTGAAGGAACCACAAACTCCCAAATCTCTGAAAACCAGGTCTCCAGAAGATTCCTGCAGAAACAGCATGAGGCTGCCTGTACTTAGGGAAACCCTGGTGGTGCAGCGCTGAAGTGCTATAGCTGCTAACCGAAAGGCCAGTGGTTCAAATCCCCCAGGCGCTCCTTGGAAACACCGTGGGGCAGTTCTACTCTGTCCTGTAGGGTCGCATGGGCCTTCTGACTGTGGATGTTTGCCGAGACCTGCACCAGCTGGACGGCGGGCTGCCCTGGGAGGCAGATGCTGCACCCCCTCCCTCAAATCCGAGCCATCCCGGCGTCTGACACTCACACAGGCCCACATGGGAGCGCTGCAGAAAGTTTGTGATTGTGTACCCGCAGGGCTTGTTGTTGCTGTTTCGTTGGTTTGTTCAGTAAACTGTGTTTAGGAATACTTCTCACTTTACCCACAAGTTGCCAAGATGGTACCCAGAGCTTCTGTCTACCCTGAGCCCAGCTTCCCCCAGGGTCAGTGGGTCCCTGGCTTTGTCACAAACCCAGAAACGAACGTGGGTGCCTCAAGAACATAGCCCCAGGTGCCACTTGGATTTTTCAGAAGTAGGTGGCCCAGCCTTTTTTCTGAGCCCCTTCTGGGGGACTTGAAGCTGTAGCCTCTTGAGCAGCAGCCATGCACTTAACTGTTAGTTCCCCAGGGACTTCATATACACGGCTGCATACGTGTGTGTACACACACCCACCCACACAAGCCCCCACACGTGTATACATCTGTCTGTGTGCTTACAGAAACCCTGGTGACGCAGTGGTGAAGTGCTATGGCTGCTCACCAGAAGGGCGGCAGTTCAGATCTGCCAGGCGCTCCTTTGAAATTCCGTGGGGCAGCTCTACTCCGTCTTACAGGGTCGCTATGAGTCAGAATTGACTCAACAGCACTGGGTTTGGGTTATGCACTTAGACGTATACAGACTTAGACCCCGGCTAGCGTAGGGGTTAAAGAGCTGAGCTGCTCACGAAAGGTTCAGCAGTTGGAATCCACCAGCTGCTCCTTGGAAACCCTATGGGACACTTCTGCTCTGTCCTATAGGGTTGCTATGAGTCAGAATTAACTGGCTAGGAACAAGTTGCTTTTTTTTTTTTTTTTTTGGTACAATATAGACTTGGGTCCCGGATGGTACAGTTGGTTACCATGCTGGGTCACTGCCCGAGAGGCTGTTAATTCACGAGCGCCCCACAGGGCACAGTCTCATGCTGATGTAGGGAATCCCCTGGAGTCAGAATCAGGTCAACAGCAACTGGAGGTCAATGTACCGCCAAGTAAATTCATGAATTCATCCTAGAAAAAAGTGCTCCATCCCTCACTGCTGAATGTCATATGGTCACCTTCAAAGTCCTCCCCTTGGGAAGCTGTGCACTGATGCCAGCGCCCAGGCCACCCTTCAAAGCAATTTTGGGACTCTTTTTCTGAACTAACCATCAGAGCTGTCATTGTATTCCCCTGGACATCCTGAATGGCATCCAGACGTCTTCCTTTCACTATTTCTTTTATCTATGGGTAAAGAAAAAAGTCACCAGGGGCCAGATCAGGGGAGTAGGGAAGGTGCTCCCATACAGTTATTTGTTGACTGGCTAAAACTGCCTCACAGATACCTAGGCAATTGAGTTTGCCAACTTCTCACTGTGCCACTGTGTGCAGTGATCATTCCAGAGAGAGTTCCAAAATGGCTTTGAAGGGTGGACCAGGTGCTGGTGCTGGTGTATAGCTTCCCACAGGGAGGACTGCTAAGGTGACCGTAGTGACATTCGAAAGGGAGGTATGTAGCACTTGGAAGAATTAAGTTCTTGGGCTTAATTGTTGCACCCGTATATCCTTATAATTTATACAGTGCATGTCCCGCAACTGTCGAGTCAGACATCTGACTCATAGAGATCCTAGAGGTCAGAGTAGAATGGCCCCATAGAGTTGCCAAGCAGGGCCTGGTGGATTTGAACTGTCTACCTTTTGGTGAGCAGATGTAGCACTTAACCCACTACGCCACCAGGGATATAATCCATAGTCACATATTAATTTACATATTATGTATGTTTATATTTCATACAGACATACACCCAAACCAAACCCTCAGCTGTTGGGTCACATCTGACTCATGCATTTTCTGAACTGTTTGTAACTTCTGGGTATGATACCTTTTCACTCCTAAATACCTAGGTGCATTTCTGAGTCCCACTTAAAGCAGGCACACAAACCTGGTGGCCTCGTGGTTAAGTTCTCTGTCTGCTAAGCGAAAGACTGGAGCTCCTTGGAAACTCTGGGGCATCTCTGCTCTGTCCCGCAGGGTAGCTATGGGTCAGAATCCACTCTCCCACAGGGGGTTGGCTTTTTCAAGCAGGAATGGCAGGCCAGTATTACAATGATGAAAAACAACCCACTAGCAAGACAGGCTGCCAGGCTGTCTGCTCAGCTGGCCGTGTCCCTGGGGGCCAGCCTTCTGATTTCTCCACCAGTGTTTCCTTCCCAGCAAGACAAAAGCAGCCAGTTATCTTGGGCCACAAGTCCAAGAGGCCTACTAAACAGCTGGGGAGGCTGAGACAGACTGGGAGGTGGCCAGCGCCACATGTGCTGATAAAGTGTGTGTCAGGGGTCTCAGGAAGCAGGTGGAGGACAGGTCATCAGCAGGGCTTCTGGGGAGATGGCTGCCCTCCTCCTCCCCGCTTCCCACCTCCTTGCCCTCCTCCTGGATCCCCTTCTGCTTCCTCTTGTTTCCTCATTCTGGACTCCAGTCAGGCCTCTCCTTCCCTTTTCTGTTTGTTCCAGTTCCTTCTGTGCCATCTCCCCACCCCCCACCACTCCACATCCTGGGGGAGACAGGAAGGTGTCTCCACCCCGACCCTCCTCAGACCAATGTCCCCCAGGAGTCTCCAGGCATACTGTGCCCATTTTGTGGATGAGAAAACAGAGACACTGAGAGGCCAAGAAACCATTTCGGGATTTCAGAGTTTGAACCACGGGGATCTAACCTTAGTCTTTCAGCTTCAAGTCTTGGGATCTTCTTGTTTTAAAACTGAGATACGTATTTAATTGTATTTTTGGTGAAAGTACACACACGGCCCAGTGAGCCCTGGTGCCACAGTGGGTAAGCACTCAGCCGCTTACGACAGGTCTGTGGTTTGAACTGCTGTCTGCGTTTGCGGAGAGACGTGACTGCCTGCTTCTCTAGACCGCTGTTGTTGCTGGGTGTCCTCCGGTCCCTCCTGACTCATAGCAACCTGTGCCCAGCAGAAGGAAACAGTGCCCATCCTGGGCCATCTGTTCAGCGGTTGCCACCTCTGAGCCCACTGATGGAGCCACTGGGTCCATCTTGCCGAGGGCCATCCTCCCTTTCACTGACCCTCCATTCTACAGGCCTGATGTCCCTCCCCGGGGACTGGTCTCTCCTGATAACGCATCCAAAGCCGGTGAGACGAAGCTTCGCCACCCTCCCCTCTAAGGAACATTGTTACTGTACTTCTTCCAAGACAGACGTGTTCATTCTTGCAGTTTATGGTACATTCAGCGTTCTTCTCCCACACCACAATTCCAAGACGTCCGTTCTTCTTCTGTCTTTCTTATTCATTGTCCAGCTTTCATGTGCATACGAAGTGATCGAAAATACCATGGCTTGGGTCAGGTGCCCCTTCATCCTGAAAGCGACAGCTTCGGCAACCCCACGGTTCCGGTTCTGCTCAGTCCTGTAGGGTCATTAGGAGTCAGAATCAGCTGGGTGATCACAGGTTTGGTTTTGACACAGTGAAAAGAGGTCACAGTTCAACCACCTGGCATGTCATCTCCAGCAGCCTTGGTGACACTCTGGTTAGTGCCACAACTCTCTTTCTTTCTGTCTGGTCCCACTCCTGTTCATTAAGTCTTGCTGTCCCCAGCTCGTCATCTGTGCTTTAGAGCAGCCAAATCCAAGTGGTGTGGTGGTTAAGTGCTACACCTGCTAACCAAAAGGTTAGCAGTTCGAATCCACCAGGCTCTCTTTGGAAACCCTATGGGGCAGTTCTACTCTGTCCTACAGGGTCACTATGAGTTAGAATCGACTCCACAGCAACAGGTTTGTTTCTGTTGGTTTGTTTTTACAGTTTTGGTTGTCCATTTGATTTTACCAGGATAATTTTAACAGGAGCACAGTTCTCTACAAGCCATTCTTTACTTGGTGAGCTAACCCGCTATTTACTTAAATGGTACTTTCAGGGAAGTTCTGGGCTCTTGAAAGTTTCAATATTATTACCACAGACCCAGAGCCAGCTTAGAAACCCTGGCGGTGTAGTGGTCAAGTGCTACATCTACTAACCGAAAAGTTGGCAGCTCAAATCTACCAGGCGAGCCTTGGAAACTCAGTGGCATCGTTCTACTCTGCCCTACAGGGTCGATGGCACTGGGTTTGGTTCAGTTTCGGGTTAGGCCTAGCTTTGGGGTGTGATACCTGTGTAGACCCACTGCTCACCCCCTAAAATTTTGTTGCTGGTCCTGCAAAACCACTCCCCTTTGTCTGACTTATCAGCAAGGCCATGGCGATTCTGAGTCTCTTAAATATCTTTCAGTTATGTCCTCTTTTCTCCTCCACAGCGGCCACCTGGTCCGGCCCCATCAGGGCCTGCTGGGCAGGGGCAGCAGCCTCTACCTGGTTCCCTGGCTCCCACCTTTGCCCCCTGTCCTCTCCGCATCAGCCAGAGAGGGCGCCAGTGAGCGCCTGAGTCCCCACGAGCAGTGCCTCCTCTGCTCATAGCCTCCGGGGCTCCCGCGCCTTCCAGGTCCTCCTGGTGGCCCACAGTACTCTGCACAGCCTGCTCCGTTGGCTCCCTGGCCTCCCTTCCTCCTCCTTCCCTCTCACTCTGTGGCAGCCTCACGGGCTTCCTTGGTGGTCCTCCAAAGCGTTAGGCTCTGTCCTGCCTCAGGGCCTTGGCACAGGCTGTGCCTCAGCCTGGAACGTCCTTTCCCTACATTCACGCAGGGCAGCCGTCTTCCCTGCCTTCAGATCTCAAGGCACCTTTGATGAGAGAAGCTTCCTTGACCACTCAGCTCCCACTTAACTCGTTCATCCCCTTCATAAGAGTTCCTCTACCTGAATTATTGTAGCCAACAGCAGTAATAATAATTATTATTACAGGAAAATGTTGTAAGAAGTAATATCTGCCATTATAATTATAAGGAACCCTCGTGCCGCAGTGGTTAAAAGCTCAGCTGCTAACCAAAACACTGTTTGTTCAAACCCACCAGAGGGAGAAGAGACCTGGAGGCCTGCTCCCCGTGAAGATGGCAGCCCCAGAAACCCCGTGGGCTGGTTCTGCACTGTCCTATGGGGTTGCTATGAGGTGGGATTGGCAGCACGACAACATTATTATTATATGGGAAGGAATTATAGGAATACTGAACATAGACATGGCTCTTAGGACATGCTAATAACCCAGTGTCTTTGAGTCAGTGCCGGCACATGGCACATGGCGCCCCCTGTGTGTCAGAGGCTGACGGTGCTCCCCGCAGTTTTCAATGGCTGAGCCGAGAGAGACAAAGGGGCCTGCCCCGGGTCCAGAGCTGGGGTGTCCCTTGCTTGTCAGCCAGGGGGTCTCGGGGGGTCTCGGTGTGGACAGCTGAGCAGTCGTGGCATTCTCCCAGGCCCCGGCGAGAGCGGGAAGAGCACCTTCATCAAGCAGATGCGGATCATCCACGGAGCCGGATACTCGGAGGAGGACCGCAAGGGCTTCCGGCCGCTGGTCTACCAGAACATCTTCACGGCCATGCAGGCCATGATCGAGGCCATGGACCGGCTGCAGATCCCCTTCGGCAGGCCCGAGAGCAAGGTAAGCCCCAGGCCCCAGGGCAGGGCCCCTTCGGCCTCAGATGCCCACCAGGCTCCCCTCGAGTGGGCCGTGCCCCCTCAGGCTCTCCTAGAGCTGAGCCGTGTCCCCACTCAGACAACCTGGAGGGGGCCGTGTCCCCCCTTAGACATTCTGGAGCGGGGCTGGGTCCGCCCTCAGACTTCCCGAGACCAGGGCTGTGTTCCCCTCAATCTGCCCTGGAGCGGGCCATGTCCTCGTCCACCTGAGCAGCTGTCGTCACATGGCCACCTTCTCGCTGGGTCTCTTCTCAGGAGGACACATTGGGTTGTCCTGTTAACTGATAACATCTCCAGAGACCCTGTTTCCAGACAAGGTCACTGTGGCAGGTGGCCAGGGTCAGGACTGGCACATATGTATTTCTAAAATCCCGTACATTTAACGATATGTGTCATCCCAGTTACACACCGCAATTCAGCATAAATGCAGAAACACTCACGGAACCTTCCCTTTTTTCAATCAATGATTAACTGAATATTGTTCTTTCTAATTACCACCACTTTGATACCAAGTCAGGGCCACTCCACATGTGCAGAGCAGACGCCTCCAGAAAGTTTGCAAAGCTGCCACCTTTCGGAAGCAGGCCACCAGGCCTTACTTCCGAAGTACATTGGATGTGTTCCAACCGCCATGCTAAAATGTTTGTGCCACCAAGGGACTTAATTTTAATTGTTTGACTTGACGGCACTTGCCTTGGCTTGGCAATACTCTTTAAAAAATTGTTGTGTACCTATTTGGTACCTGCGGATAGGTAACAAAATACTTGCCATTTCAGCAGTCTTCCCATATATGTGGAACATGTATTTTGGGGAGATGATTCACCCCATAACAGTGGGACAGAGGGGCTCGTGGAGACGCCCTGAAGGGCAGCTCTGACCGGCTCTGACCAGCCCGCCACCCCCAGCACCAGGCCAGCCTGGTCATGAAGCAGGACCCCTACAAAGTGGGCACGTTCGAGAAGCGCCAAGCGCTGGCCATGCTGTATCTCTGGAGGGACCCCGGCATCCGCGCCTGCTACGAGCGGCGACATGAGTTCCACCTGCTGGACTCGGCCATGTAGTGAGTCTGGGCTCCGCGGGGGTCGGGCCGGGTGGGCGGAGCCGCACTAGGTTCAGTGGGGGCGACAGGCAGCCAGCCCCACCCGGGGAGACCGGAACCCAGGGAGCGGGGCGCCAGGCCAGCCCACTGCCCCCCAGCCCCTCCTCCCCCCACCCCGCCCCCCGCCACCTGGGAAGGATGCTGGATACAGATCGTAGGATGATCCGCTCCAGTCTGATATCTCTCCTGGGTGACATCATTTCCGGGGTGATGCCCTTCCTGGAGTGACCCCATTCCTGGGTAAAGTTGCTCCCAGGGCAACCTTGTTCTTGGGTGACACTACTCTCTTGAGGTAACCCTATTTCAAGATGATACCATTCCTAGGGTGATGTTCCACCTGGGGCGATGCTGCTCCTAGGGTGACCCTGGTCTTGGGGTTACACTGCTCCTGGGGTAACCTTGTTCTGAACTGACGTCATTTCCAGGATGCTGCTGCTCCTGGGGTGGCATCATTTCTGAAGTGATGTCACTCTTGGGGCACACTGCTCCTGGCTAACCATGTTATGGGGTGCTGCTGTTCTTGGGGTGCTGCTGAACCATCTGAGGTGCTTTGCTGCCTGGTGAGACCATTCCTGGTCTATTCGTATTCTTGAAGTTGAGTTGCTCTGGGGGTGCAACTCTCTGGTGACATACTCTCGACACTCCACTGTTCTCGGGGCCATGTTGCTCCAGGAAAACTGTTTTCCACTGACACTTCTACCACCTCAGGGGTGCTCCTGGTCACCCACAAACCCAGAGGTTCTGGCCCTGTCCCTGGGTGGGCTCTTCCCCTGCAGGATCCTCTATGGGTCATGGGTGGGCAGTCTGAGAAGCAAGGAGAGACTAAGGGCCAGGCCTCAGGGCTCCTCGCTCCACAGCTACCTGTCCAACCTGGAACGCATCACGGAGGAGGGCTACATCCCCACGGCACAGGACGTGCTCCGCAGCCGCATGCCCACCACCGGCATCAACGAGTACTGCTTCTCCGTACAGAAGACCAACCTGCGGTGAGCACGCAGAGAGGCCCACTGATGGAGGGGCAAAGGAGCTGGGGCTCGGAGGGGTGAATAGGAGTTCCCTAATCTCAGCCCTCAAGGAGCTGCCAGGCTGGGGGAGGCAAAACTGGTCAGAGACACCTCCATCCCACTGGCTAGGACTGGGCCAGAGGGAGAAGTCAGGTCTGGGGAGCTCCAGGAGAAGGGGCACAGGTGTCGGGGCATTGGAGGTTGAGTAAAGAGTTCCCTAGTCCTGACCCTCGAGGTGCGATGACAGGGAGCTGAGGACGGATGTGAGGGGGTGCATGGAAACAGGGATTGTGTTCAGACAGTGCTTTGTCCCTCCTTACAAACACTTCCTCCACCGGATGGCGATGGAGAGCTGACAGATTTGAGCCAGGTTCTGTTTCTTCAGTGATCAGCTCAAGGTCAGAGTAGGAGCTGGGGAGTGTGGGTGGGAGAATGGAAAGACGGGCTGGATGGATGGGTGGGTGGGTGGGTGAGCAAGTGGATGGGAGCATGGCTAGCTGGGTTAGTGGATGGGTGGATAGAAAGGGAGGGAGGGAGGGAAAAAGAGAGGGAGGGAGGGAAAGAGAGAGGGAGGGAGGGAGGAAGGAGGAATAAATGGGTGGGTGGGTGAATGGGTGGATGGATGATGGATAGATGGATGGGGTGGGGGGTGAATGGATGGGTGGGGGCTGGCTGGCTGGCTGGATATCTGGGTGAGTGTACAGATGAGTGGGTGGATGGATGGGTGGGTGGGTGGATGGATGGGTGGGTGGGTGGGTGGATGGGTGGGTGGTGGGAGAGTGAGTGGATGGGGGTGGGTGGGTGGGTGGATGGATGGGGATGGGGATGCATGGATGGGTGGATGGATGGATGGATAGGTGAGTGGATGGATGGATGGGTGAGGGTGGGGGGGTGAGTGGATGCGGGGGGGTGGATGGATGGATGGATGGATAAGTGAGTGGACGGATGGATGGACGGGTAAATGAGTGGGTGGTTAGATGTGGATGAGTGGATAGATAGATGGGTGGGGGTTGGGGGATGGACGGGTCAATAGAACAGTTACGAGACAGGGACACTCACAGGGAAAGCTGGGCTGAGGGAATATTTGTAGGTTGGAGAGAACTGAATGTGTTTGGGGCTCAGTCTAGTGACTGGAGCGACATCTCCAAGGAAACAGCCTTGGGGGGTAAGTAACAGGCCCTGAGTCCCCTGGCTGCAGGTCGCAGCCTTCAGCTTCAGAACCCACGTCTGTCGGCTCCAGGAGCCCAGTCTCAGCCCCTGGACTCTGCTGACTCCCCCGGAATGTGGGGTTTGAGGGAGTCTGAAGACACACAAGAAGTGTTGGCCTTGGAAACAGGAGGCTGAGGTCCCAGAGGCAGCCCAGCCACTGGATCTCTGGCCTCAGTTTCTCCTGTAAAATGGGCAAGTGCCTTCTTGCTGTGAGGTCCTAGCCTTGTCCTGAGCCCCAGTTCTGGCATTTCCTGTCAGGCTGCCTGAGTAACGGTCACATCTCAGGGGAAATGATGCAGCCTGCTACCAGTGACCCACATTTCTTAGAAGAGGGAACAGGAAAGGAGGAGGGCTCAGGCTTTTGTTGTGGCACGTGGGGGCGGAGGCTGGGCCCTGCTCCAGACCACACACAGAGTGGAGGATGTCTGTTCTCAGAATAGCCCTCACTGCCATCTGAGCCACCAAGTGGGTGCTTTCATACCCATTTTACTGAGGGGTAAACTGAGCTCTGCAGAGGAGGCCATGTTTCTCGAATCACCCCAGAACCGCACCAGCTCTGTCTGACTGCTGTCCTCTGCTGGGGGGCAAGGCAAAAGCAGGCAGCTCGGAGAGGTGGAAGCTTGGTCAAAGTCTCCTCTCTCCTCCTTGATGAGCCTTGATTTCCTCATCTGTGAAATGGAGGTAACGTTCATACCTGCCTCCCAGGGACACCAGGAAGTGACCTGCAGGATATGGCATGAAGAGTCACATGCTTTTGCTGTTATTATTGTTGATGTTGGGGTGCCCAGGCCTGACTAGGGTCTGAGGTGCTGATTCGATCCTGGAGCTGAAGGGCGTGTCTTGTAGGATCGTGGACGTTGGGGGCCAGAAGTCAGAGCGCAAGAAGTGGATCCACTGCTTCGAGAACGTGATTGCGCTCATCTACCTGGCCTCGCTGAGCGAGTACGACCAGTGCCTGGAGGAGAACAACCGGGAGGTGAGGGCTGCGGGCCGCTCCGAGAAGGGAGGCCTGAGGCCTGGTCCCACAGCGGCTGTAGAGGGAACCCCGCACTCGTGTGTGCGTATGTACACACACACCCACACAGCCAGACACCTCAGACATACACACATATAAACACACACTCACCTACTCAGCCAGACACCCCAGACAGACAGCCAGATACACACACACACACACACACACACACACACAGAGAGAGAGAGAGAGAGCGAGACACCCCAGACATACATTCTCAACTGGGCACATGGAAATTCCTGTCCATCTGCCAGTCACATGGGCTCATGCTCAGAGTCCCCTCCCAAGAAAGTCCTGCACAGTGACATCCATTCACAGATGTGTCCTTGAGTCCCTGACACGGACCCACTTTCACCTGTACACACACAGGAACACTCAAGCCCAGGGACACATGTTTATGAATACACATGCACAGTCTCACATGGCCCAGGATGGCCCCGTGCAGTCCCACATGGCCCCTCACAGCCTCTCACGGCCCTTAGGGCCCCCTCGCAACCCTCACGACCCCCACTGCCCCCACAGACATCACGGCCCCTCACAGCCCCTCACAGTCCAACCCTCACAGCCCTCACAGACGTCTTGGCCCCTCATGTCCCCCTCACGACCTCCACAGCCCCACGGACACCATAGACCCTTGCAGCGCCTCGTGGCCCCCTCATAACCCTCACAGCACCCACAGACATCACAGCCCCTCATGGCCTCTCACGGCCCCTCACGTGTCCACCTTCTTTGTTTATTCCTACTTAACACCCAGCCGTGCTAAGTGATACACAGATGTCTACTTTCAGGGATTAAAACTTCATTCACACACTTCAGGGCTAGAGGGTCAGAGGTGACCACTTCAGCTTTCAGACTAGATCAGTGGGAGTCAGTTCAGGGTCCTATCCTGACACGTCTCTTCCTCAAATTCAGCAACGCATCCGAGACCACACCTTACTTAGACATGACAGAAAGACACACAACCAGAAGATTCTGGCCAAAGTCAGACACGCGGGCATCTGCGTCTACAGAGACATTCAGGGACACTCAGACCCCTTCACGCTCCTCACATGGGGCCATGCAGTCCACATGGACACAGGCCAAGATGCAGCCACATACACAAGAGACAGCTGGGTCCAGAGAGAAACCCATGGACGGTGCACACTTCAGAAGGACACGCAGAGCCCCCACCTTAGCAGCCACACGTGTTCAGGCACAGCGGGGCACACAGGTTGAGGGTGGGCACAAAGCCACGGCAGGCCCAGCGGGCAGGAAGGGACCCACCTCCACGTGGGTGAGCCTTCCCTCATGGCCCGCACCTCGAACTCAGAACCGCATGAAGGAGAGCCTGGCCCTGTTTGGCACCATCCTGGAGCTGCCCTGGTTCAAAAGCACCTCGGTCATCCTCTTCCTAAACAAGACCGACATCCTGGAGGAGAAGATCCCCACCTCTCACCTGGCCACCTACTTCCCCAGTTTCCAGGGTGAGTGGTTCTAGGCCTTTCTACGAGCATCGCTTCTCAAAAGCAGCCCCCAAGAGAAAAGCCAGTCCAGGTTCTACCTCAGCCTGGACTCTGTGGGGCTTCATATGGGACTTAGGGTCCGACAGACCTGAGTTCCGGGCTCAGCTTCTTCTTCTTCCTGCTCAGCCTCTCTGAGCCTCAGTTTTCCCATCTGTATAATTGTCTGTGAGGGAGTTTTTAGCCAGTACATGAATCACCGTATTGGAACACACTCCCCACTCACCTAATCTGGCCCCCAGTGACTCTTTCCTTTTTAATAAATTTTATTGCGATTAAGAGCAATTTGGCAATCTGTATCAATTTGCCACATAACACCCAGAATTTTCACAGCTATTCTGTTCTAATGGCTCTCCATCCCCCACCAGGCCATGACAGCACACTTCCCATTTTCATGGGAACTTCCTGTGACCCTTTGACCAAGATCTGATCCTCTTATCACCTTGGCTCTGGCCGTGAGCCTCTAGAACAGCTCGTGTACGTGTTAAAGGCCAAGGGTTTGTTCATCGCCAGCTGCCTGCCTTGTTTTCTACAGTCCAGTTCAGTCCTCTTCCGGAGAGCTGGTCATAGTGTTGGATGCACTTTGGGGTTAGCCCTCTAATCTTTCTCCCACTGTGTCCAGGGTTCCTTATCTTCTACCCCCTCCTGGAAGTTACTGGTGGTGGCCGGGTACCATCTAGTTCTTCTGGTCCCTTGTTAAAGTTAACGCTGGTTCGTATGTCACCGTCCATCTGATGGGCTCATACTTTTCTCCTGTCCTTAATGCCCACTGTTTACCTCTGGTCCAGATGTATTGGGACCAATTGATGCTACTTAGAGTGAAGCTTAGTACCTTTTAAGACGACGGATGCCACTCATCCAGGTGGTATTCAGAGCCTTTTCTTAAGAGAAAAAAAAGGAATTTTGGGTATGCCCGTTAGTCTGGATGTCCCCTGCAAGTGTGGCCCCCTGACCCCAGGTCCTGTTGCCCTGTCTTTCCAAAGAGGTGGGCTGCATTTCGGGAAAGGTTTAGTTTTGAAGCACAGCATCTCTTTCCTAGTACTGGCTGTCACATCCTACACCCAACGCCAATCCTCAGAGCTATCTAATTTGGATAAACCCCTTTGCCCCACTGCCCACCCTTGGAAGTGTCCAAGATTGATCTCTTCTTTCCTTAAATGATTTCTTGTGTTCTTATAATTACGATCTCAAGCAATACTTGTCCTTTTGCTTCTGGCTAATTTCGTTCAGCATGATGTCCTCCAAATGGCCCCACATCGTCAGGTATTTCCTTAGGCTGTCGTTGCTTCTCACCACTGTGTTGAGCGCCGCTTGATGGGCATCTAGGTTGCTTCCATCTTTTTGCTATTGTGGAGAGAGCTGCCATAAACACTGGGTTGCATGTATCTGTGCTAGTGGTGTCCCTTATTTCTTTGGGATATATTCCAAGGAGCGGGATTGCTGGATTACACGGTATCTTTTTTTCTAGTTTTCTAAGAAAGCGCCAAATCCATTCCCACAGTGGTTGCACCCTTGTGCACTCCCACCACAGCGTGGAAGAGTTCAGATCTCGCCACATCCTCTCCAGCAGTGATTATTTTGTGGGTTTGGGATTATTGTGAGCTGTGTTGGGGTGAGATGGTATCTCATTGCAGTTTTGATTTCTCTGATGGCTAGTGACCGTGAGCATTTCGTGTATCTGTTGGCATCCTGCATCTCTTCTTTGGGGAAGTGCCTGTTCATCTTTTTTAATTGGGTTGTTTGTTTTCTTGTTGAAGTTTTGCAGTGTCTTGTAGATGAGAGAGACGAGACGTCAGTCGGAAGCATGGTGGCCCTAGATGCTTTCCAGCTCTGTAGGTAGTCTTTTTATACTTTAGATGAAGAAGGGTTTGGAACTTTTCTCTTTACCCGAAGATAAAAGAAATATTCACAGGAGGACATTTTGACGGCCTTCAGGATGACAAGGGTAATACAACGATAGCTCTGATGGCCATTCCAGAAAGAGTTCCAAAATTGCTTCGAAGGGTGGAGTAGGCGCTGGCGTCTGTGCCTAGCTTCCCAAGGGGAGGACTTCGAAGGTGACCACAGTGATATTCAGCAGTGAAGTAAGCAGCACTTTTGCCAGGATGAGTTCATGAACTTAACCGGTGGTCTTCATTTTCAGCGTTCATTGCCAAAACTTTAATTCAAAGACATCGATTCTTCAGTCTTCCTTATTTGGTGTCTAGCTTTCGCATGCAGATGAGACAACTGAAAATACCACAGCTTCAAGCAGGCACACTTTAGTCCCGAAAGTGACATTTTTTTATTTTTAACAATTTAAAGAAGGTTCGGGCAGTAGATCTGCCCAATGCAATACTTTGTTTGATTTCTCCATTGCTGCTTCCAGGGGTGTTCATTGCGGAGCCAAGTGAAATGAAACCCTCGACAACCTCCATCCCTTCTCTCTTGTCACGATGTTGCTTGCTGGTCCAGTTGTGAGGAGTTTTGTTTTCTTGTTGTTGAGATGCAACCCATACTGAAGGCTGTGGTCCTTGCTCTTCATCAGTGTTTCAAGCCCTTTTCACCTTCAGCAAGCAAGGTTGTGTCATCTGCATAATACAGGTTGTTACTGAGTCATTCTCTAATCCTAATGTCTTGTTCTCCTTCCTATAGTCCAACTTCTTGGGTTATGGTGCTCGGCATTTGGACAGAATAAGGGTGGTGAGAGGGTACAACACTGACCACACCTTCTTGACTTTGTTTAAACCACACAGTTCTAGCGATTGCCTCTTGATCTATATTCAGGTTCCTCACGGGGACAGTGAGGTCTTCTGGAAATCCCATTCTCTATACTGTTAGCCATTATCTGTCATGACCCGCAGGTTCGAATGCCTTTGCATAGTCAGTGAAACACAGGTAAACATCTTTCTGGTGCTGTCTGCTTTCAGGCAAGATCCATCTGACATCAGCAATGAGCTCCTTGGTTCCACATCCTCTTCTAAATCCAGCTTGAATTTCTGGCAGTTACCGGTCAAAGTACTGCTGAAACTGTTTTTGAATGCTCGTCAGCAGAATTTTACTTGTGTGTGATAATACTGATATTGTTCAATGATTCCCACATTCTGTTGGATCACCTTTCTGTGGAATACTCATACATATGGATCCCTTCCAGGCAGCTGGCCAGGTAGCTGTCTTCTGGATTTAATGACTTAGATGAGGGAGCACTTCCACGCTGCACCCATTTCAGCTGATATCCTGGAAGTCCTGGAGTCTTGTTTCTCATGAATGCCTTCCATGTACCTTGAACTTCTTCCTTCAAGACCATGAGTTCTTAATCACACATTAGCACCAGAAATGGTTAAGCATCAAACAATTCTTTTTGGTTCAGTGCCTCTCTGTGCATTCCTTCCATCATGAATTAAATTATGTTACCCCAAAATGTGTGTATCAGCTTGGTTAGGCCATGATTCCCAGTACTGCATGGTTGTCTTCTATTTTGTGATTTTAATGTTTGTATATATTGTACATCGTAATCTCTGTCTGTGGTTAGTGGGGCAAGATTGAATTATGTTAAGAGGATTTGGGAGGAACCACCATCCTTACTAAGGTCATGGTGTGGCCTGCACCACCTTTGATCTTATAAGAGATAGAAGGAAAAGGAAGCTAGCAGAGAGTGGGGCCCTTATGCCACCAAGAAAGCAGTGCCAGGAGCAGAGTGTGTTCTTTGGACCCAAGGTTCCTGCGCTGAGATGCTTCCAGACCAAGGGAGGACTGATGCATCACAAGGTCCTTCCTCCAGAGCTGACAGAGAGAGACAGCCTCCCCTGGAGCTGGTCCCCTGAGTCCAAACTTCTAGCCTCCTGGACTGGGAGAGAATAAACTTCTCTTTGTTAATGCCATCCACCTGTGATACTTCTGTCATAGCAGTGCTAGGTGACCAAGACACTTTCCCTCTTCTCTGACGATGCTTCCTTCGCCATCCAACATGTCGCTCATAGAATCCTTCAGTATTGCAACTTGAGGCTTGAACTTTTTCTTGAGTTCTTTCAGCTTGAGAAATGCCAAGCAAATTCTTCCTTTCTTGGTTTTCTTATATTTCGCTCTTTGCACATGTCATTATAATACTTTGTCTTCTCAAGCCGTTCTTTGAAAATTCCTTTTTTTTTTTACTTTATCACTTTTTCCATTCTCAACATTCAAGATCATGTTTCAGAGTCTCTTCTAGCTTTCATTTTGATCTTTTGTTTCTCTCCTATCTTTTTAATGACTTTTTTTTTTTGTCATGATGTGTGATATCCTTGGTGTCCTTCCACAAGTTGTCTGGAGTTTGGTCATTAGTTTTTGATGCCTCAAACGTGTTCTTGAGATGGTGTCTAAATTCAGGTGGGAGATACTCACAGTGGTACTGTGGCTCTTGTGGACTTGTTCTAATTTTCCTTGTCTTCAACTTGAACTTGCATGTGAGCAGTTGACAGGCTGTTCCACAGTTGGCCCTTGACCTTGTTCTCACTGACCATATTTTGAGTATGAGTTACCTTTACTGATCTTTCCTGCAGGTGTGTGGATAGTGTCTATCTCTGACAGTGTTGCACTTCAAGATAGATCTTGAAATGTTCTTTTGATGAGGAATAGGACACCATTCCTCTTCAATTGTCATTCTCAGCACAGTAGGACCATATGATTGTCTGATTCAAATTGGCCAATACCGGTCCGTTTCAGCTCACTAAGGCCTAGGGTGTCAATGTTGATGCATTCTATTTCATTTCTGATGACTTCCAGTTTTCCTAGATTCAAATTTTGTACATTCCATGTTCTGATTCTTGATGGATGTTTGCAGCTGTTTCTTCTCATTTTGAGTCATGTCACATCGGTAGATGAAGGTCCTGACAGCTTGACTCCATCCATGTCATTAAGGGCGACGTTACTTTGCGGAGGCAGCCCTTCCTCAGTTGTCTTCTGAGTGCCTTCTGATCCGGGGGACTCAGTTTTGGACAGTGTATCAGGCAATGTTCTGTTGCTATTCATAAGGTTTTCACTGGCCGATCTTTGCAGAAAGGAGAATGCCAGACCCTTCTTCCTAGTCTGTCTTACTGTGGAAACTACTGAAACCTGTCCAGCATGGGTGACTGACCCTCCTGAAATTTGAAATACCGGTGGCATAGCTTCTGACGTCACAGCAGCATGCAAGTCACCAGAGTGTGACAAACAGATACGTGGTGGCCCATATACAGCCCAGGAATCCCTATGGGGCCATTCTGCTTTGTCGGTATCAGTCAGAATCCACTCTGTGGCACTCCACAGCGGTAAGTCACAGAACCAGGTCTGGGGCTGCAGAAGCCCGAATTCATGTTGCATTTCCAACACATGTATAATGAGTGTTGGCAGGTGCTTCGCCTGGGAGCCACTTAGCTGCCTTTGGGGACTTCTCTCTCCTTTTCTTGGCCTCAGATTCCCTTCTGTGTAGTACTTAGATGTCTGTCTCTGCCCTTCAGGCTCCTGTCCCTCAGCCCCACAATCCTGCCCACAGTCCCAGAGCAAACTCCCATTGGGCCATTTTGGGTCAAATGACTTCCTGAACCAGCTGATGCTCCCGTTGGCTCGACTCAGTCAGCTGACTCCGCCTCTTGGTTTTATTGTTGGTCACATGCTTTGGTTATGGAAAAAAGAGTGCCCCCCGACATAACCTTCTCCAGATGCCCCCACGTGCCAGGCGACCTGACCTCCTGTCTTCCTTCCCCCTAGGCCCCAAGCAGGATGCTGAGGCGGCCAAGAAATTCATCCTGGACATGTACACGGGCATGTACACGGGCTGCGCAGAAGGCAGCACAGGCAGCAAGAAGGGCCCGCGCTGCCGCCGCCTCTTCAGCCACTACACGTGCGCCACGGACACGCAGAACATCCGCAAGGTCTTCAAGGACGTGCGGGACACCGTGCTCGCTCGCTACCTGGACGAGATCAACCTGCTGTGACCCGTCCTTGTCACGCCAGGCCAGGGTAGCAAGAGGGCCACGATCGAGCATGTCAGGAGGTGGGAGACTCGTGTCTGCCCCTCTCTGCCTTTCAGCAGGACAGCTCGCTCTTCCTTGACTCAGTGTCCCTGTTTGGAAAGGGAGCAAAATGGACCTTTGCGATGCCAGGGGGGAAGAAAGGGTTGAAAACAAACAAACAAAAAAACCAAGGGGCTGGTGCAGCTGAGTGGGTGTGTCTCTCAAAGGCCGTCCACCCCCAGAAAGTCACTTCCAGAGGTGGGGTCTTGGACGCCTGGTGGGGACGCACCTGCGGGAAGGGAGGCGTGGCCCTTGAGGTGCCGCCTCTGGCGCCACCTAGCGGACATCAGGGGTAGCTGAGCGTCTTCCCTTTCCTAGGGACCGGGAGGCCACCAGGAAAGCCCGTTCTTTTCGGAGACCACCCCCACCCCCGCTCCTTCGCAGAGACAAGGAAGACTGGGGCCCACAGGCACCCCTTCCTTCCAAGGCCGGGGCCAGAGCATATTCCTCTCCTGCCTTTCTGTATTTATTCCCTCACTTTCTGCAGGGTCTGTTACGACATTAAAAAAATGACATTCTGGTAACCTGTGGCTTCTTAAGGACTTGGTTGCTGGCATTCTGTTTCTGGCCTTTCTGTTTCTTTCTCATATTTTCTTCCACAGGGCAAGCAGTTTTGGTGGTTGAGGTGTGGGGATAGCAACATACAGAAAGGTGGGAAGTTCTACTTGTTATCTGCCCAGCTGTGCTGGAAGCAGTAGCAGAGCTAAACCAGGAGGTGAACTCCCAGCCCCCTCCCTGATTGAGGAGACAGTGGCAGACCCTGTTGCCACTTCCCTGCCACGTCCCAGCAGCAGCGGCTGCCCAGCCAGGGGGAGACTGCGGACGAGGATGAGGATGGCCCCACTTTGTCTCTCCTAGACTTTGGTTCATGTCTCCCACCACCGTCAGGGCTGACCCGTGGTGCACATGGTGTATCATCTCTGTTTTACAGATGTGGAAACTGAGGCACAGAGAAGCTTGATAATTAGGCTGACGAAGTGACACATGGAAATGGCAGAACCAAGATTATATTCATTCATTCATTCATTCATCTGTCACATTTGTTTCTTTACAATCTTTTAAAATTGGGATGAAAATACACACTTAAAAATATATATTTTATTGCGCTTTCAGTGAAGGTTTACAATCCAAGTGAACTTGTCCCACAAAAACTCGCACAGACACTGTTATGTGACTCTAGCTGCTCTCCTCACCCTGTGACATGCTGCTCCTTTCCACTCTCTATTTCCTGTGACCATTCAACCAGCTCCTGTCCCCCTCTGCCCTGTCCTCTCTCCTCCGGACAGGAGCTGCCCAGTTAGCCTCATGTGTCTACTTCAGCCAAGAAGCACTCTGCGCCAGTATCATTTTACGTCTTACAGTCCAGTCTTTGTCTAAAGAGTTGGCTTCGGGACTGGTTTCAGCTCTGGGCCAACAGAGAGTCCAAGGGCTGTATCTTCCAGACATGATTTTTGCATGAAAACAAATAATTTTGTTGGCAGCTATTTCAGACTGACCGAAAAATTGAAAGACCATACAGTCCGCACCCAGTTTCCTGTGTTGTTAACACCTGATTCTGTCGTCATTGGTAGGTGCAGTCTAGTGGGTCTCAGCTCCCAGCGACCCTGTGCACCACAGAAGGAAACCCTACCCCATTCTCGGTTGTGAAACTTGAGCCCGCCATTGCAGCCACTGTGTCAATCCGCCTGGTTGAAGGTCTTCTCTTTCATTGACCCTCTGCTTTACCAAGCACGGTGTCCTCCAGGAACCGGTCCTTCCTGATAACTCATCCAGCATGATAACACGTGATGGTCTCGCCATTTGGGCTTCCAATGAGCATCTTGGTTGTATTTCTTCCAAGAGAGATCTGTTCATTCTTTTGGCCGTCGATGGTATAATCAATATTCTTCACCAGCACCACAATTTGAAAGTATCAATTCTTCTTCGGTTTTCTGTATCTATCATCCAGCTTTGGCATGCATATAAGACAAGTGAAAACACTCTGCCATGGGTCAAGCACATCTTCTTCTTCAAGGAGACATCTTTGCTTTTCCATAGGTCTTTTGCAGCAGATTTCCCCAAGGCAGTGGGTCTTTTGATTTCTTGACTGCTGCCTCTGTGGGTGTTGATTGTGGATCTAAGTACAATGAAATCTTTGACAGCTTCAGTCATTCCACCATTTACCACGATGTTGCTTAGTTGTGAGGACTTTTGTTGTCTTGATGTTGACGTACAAGCCATGCTGAAGGCTGTGGTCCTGGATCTTCATCAGTAAGCGCTTCAAGCCCTCTTCACTTTGAGCAAGCAAGGTTGTGTCATCTGCATAATGCAGGTTGTTAATGAGTCTTCCCCCAATCCCGATGCCTCATTCTTAGGCCACAGTCCAGCTTCTCAGCTGGTTTCTGCAACATTCTGGTGCTGAAAGGATACAACAATGTTTTATATTCAATGTTTTATATTGGTTCATTTGTCACAATTAAAAAGCAATATTGACACATCATTATTAACAAGCTCTCTACTTTATTCCCAACAACCAACACCACGGAAGCAGCAGTCAGGAAATCAAATGACTTTGTTGCACTGGGCAGATCGGCTGCAAAAGACCTCTTTAAAGTATTAGAAAACAAAGATGTCCCTCTGAGGACTAAGGTGCTCCTGACCCAAGCCATAGTGGTTTCAGTCACCTTATATGCCTGCGAAAGCTGGACAGTGTAGAAGGAAGACACAGAATTGATGCCTTTGAACTGTGGAGCTAGTGGAGACTACTGAACTTACTGTGGACCGCCAGAAGAACAAACAGTTCTGTCTCGGAAGAGGTACAGCCAGAGTGCTTCTTAGCAAGGATGGAGAGACTTAGGTCACTTACTTAGGACATATTTTTTCTTCCCTTAGTGAAGAATACAGTTCCTGACAATGCCAGTATATCTGCTGCTTTTCTCAACCCCCTAGCACACATGATAGTTTCAGAATCACTACACCCATACCGCTCCCAACGACAAACCTGCTAAACACAATTCATGATGTCTTTGTCATTTTTTAAATCTTTAGACTCAGCTCTGTGTTTGAAAGTTGCGTGGGATTTTTTTTTTTCTTTTTTTCCCTTGGATGTGGTTCTACCGTTCACTTGAAATGCAGTTGAGTTAGTTGTTTTCCTTTGGTATTTCACTGAAAAGCACTCTTCTCCATCCTTGTGGGTTTAATCTTCTCTTTTTGAGCATGGAGAGTGTTAATGAAGCATTAAATACTCTGCTGTTGTTAGCTGGTGCTGAGTCAGTTCTGACCCGTGGAGACCCCGTGTGTGCAGGCTAGAGTCACTCTATTAGGGTGCTGTCTTCACAGAAGCAGTTGGTGGCACCAGAGGGCTTCGCAGGCATAGACACACCAGGTGGTGCTGTCAGAGGAGGGTAAAATTGAAATGACGCCAAGCCACCCAAGTGCTGTCGAGTCAGATTCGACTCATGTTGAAATGACAGTTTGTAAAAATCTTTGTGCAGTGTTTCAACAGTAACTTATTATTCTATATAAAAATATCTCTGTGCTTCGTTACAACAACAAAAACATTTTTGGTGAGCCTGGCTCACCCGTATCAATATACCCACAAGGCTAAAACTTGGTGCTAATTCATAGCTGGAACCTTCTAACACACCCCGTCAGAGCTGCCCTTATGACCCACTTACAATGACGCCTCGAACCACATGGTTCCATCTTCGTGCCACATGCTTGTGTTTTTGTAGTCACTGATTCTGTCAAATTTTCTGGTGTTTTAACTACGACGGAAACCCAGGTGGCATAGTGGTGAAGTGCTGCGTCTGCTTACAAGAAGGTCAGTAGTTCAAAGTCACCAGACGCTCCTTGGAAACTCTGTGGGGCAGTTCTGTTCTGTATATAGGTTCACCATGAGTCGGAATTGACTCAACAGCATGGGTTTGGTTTTGGTGTGGGTTAATTCCAATATGGTGGTAATTGGTATCTGTGAACTTGTATCAATAACATTTTGGAGAACCAAGTAGTAACTTCAGGAAAAGAGCGAGTGATGAGGCGGGAATTACCGTTTGCTAGGGATGTGGGACCTGACTCAACAGCAGTGGGTTTCTTAGTAACATCAGGGCTGCTGTGGGTCAGAATTGACTCAACGGCAGTGAGTTTGTTTTTTTGTTTGTTTAGTCACATTACTATAAAAAGCATCCCTAGGGACTCTGTGTGGTCTGGTACAGGAAGAAGTTGAGGAGGGAGGTGACGCTGTGAGTTGCTGCACTCAAGTGGCAGCCCTAGGAAGGAGATTGCCAGGCCTTTCTTCCATGGAAACTCTGGGCGGGTTTGAACTGCCAACCTTCTGGCTAGTGGTCAGGCACTGAGCCGTCTGTAGTCTCCAGAGACTCCTGGAAATGGCACAAAGATTGCCCTACTGCTGATGCAGACAGCATCACGCCTTTCCTGGTCTAATTTCAATCCTACTTATCAACTCATTAGCTCCTGTATAACCAACCCACCATTGTCAAGGCCATTCCAACTCACAGCGACTCTGCAGGTCAGAGAAGAACTGCCCCACAGAGTTTCCAAGTAGCACCTGGCGGGTTTCAACTGCCGACCTTTGGATCAGCAGCTGTGGCACTTAACCACCACCCCACCAGGGTTTCCTGTGAAATTGGTTCCTGGTTTATCTTTCCTGTGTTTATTTTGCAAAAATAAGCAGATACATATGTGTTAATGGATGTTTGCAGCTGTGTCTTCTCACTTTGAGTCATGCCACATCAGCAAATGAAGGCCTCAAAAGCCGGACTCCAGCCACGTTGTTAAGGTTGACTCTACTTTGAGCAAGCAGCTCTTCCCCAGTCATCCCCCGAGTGCCTTCCAACCTGGGGGGGGGCTCATTTTCCAGCACCATCTCTGACAATTTTCAGCTGCTATTCACAAGGTTTTCACCAGCTAATTCTTTTCAGAAGTAGACTGCCGGGCCCTTCTTCCTAGTCGGTCTTAGTCTGGAAGCTCAGCTGAAAGCCGTCTACCATGTGTGACCCTGCTGGGATCTGAAATTCCAGGGCATAGCTTCCAGTACCACAGCAACATGTAAGCCCTCACAATATGACAAACTGACGGACAAATGAGGAACACGGCACTGAATGGGAATTCAGGAACACTTAATTGTCCTCATCAGGAGTGTGTGCATGGATCAAGAAGCAGTCATGCCAACAGAACAAGGGGACAGTGCATGGTTTAAAATCAGGAAAGGTGTGCATCAGGGTTGTATCCTTTCACCATACCTTTTCAATCTGTATGCCAAGAAAATAATCCGAAAAGCTGGACTAGACAAAGAAGAACAAGGCATCAGGACTGGAGGAAGACTCATTAACAACCTGCATCACGCAGACGACACAACCTTGCTTGCTGAAAGTGAAGAGGATTTGAAACACTGATGATCAAAGACCACAACCTTCAGTATGGATTGCACTTTGACATCAAAAAAACAAAAATCCTCACAACTAGATCAGTAAGCAACATCGTGATAAATGGAGACAGGATTGAGCTTATGCAGAATTTTGCTCAGGTCCACAATCAATGCCTGTGGAAGCGTAGTCAAGAAATCAAAAGACACACTGCGCTGGGAAAATCTGCTGGAAAGGACCTCTTTAAAGTGTTGACCTTGAAGACCAAGGTGCACCTGACCCAGGCCGTGGTGTTTTCAGTCCCATCATATGCTTGCAAAAGGTGGACAATGAAGAAGGAAGACAGAAGAGGAATGAATGTTTTGAAGTGCGGTGCTGGAGAAGAACACTGGACAAACCATGGATTGCAAGAGAACCAACAGATTGTTCTAGAAGAAGTCCAACCAGAGCGCTCCTTGAAAGCAAAGATGGAGAGACTGTGTCTTACATACTTTGCACATGTTGTCAGGAGGAATTAGTCCCTGGAGAAGGACATCATGCTGGGTAGAGGGTCAGCAAAATAAGAGGAAGACCCCCAAGGAAATCGATTGACACACTGACTGCAACAATGGATATAAGCATAAAAACAATCGTGGACATGGCGCAGGACCAGGCAGAGTTTCATTCTGTTATTCACAGGGTCATTGCGAGTTGAAACTGACTTGATGGCACCTAATAACAACGACAACATGTGTAGGTATTTTTCTTCTTTCTTGTTACACAAAAAGTAACAGACCACATACACTTTTCTGCACGTTAAAAAAAAAAAAAAATACTATGTCCTGGAAATCACACCACTGCATTCACAGAGCTGCCCCCCTTTTCACAGCTGTGTAGTACTCCACTGCAGGGCTCAGTATCAGTTACTCAGTCACTTTCCTGAGTATGGGTATTTGAGCTGTTTCTGTTACTTTACAAACTACACATCAGCGAATGCTGTTAAGTGCTGTTGAGATGGTTCTGACCCACAGTGACCCCACATACAAGAGGGTCCTGAGGCACCCTCACAATGGTTATACTCGAGCCCACTGTTGCAGCCACTGTGCCAGTCCATCTTGTCGAGGGTCCTGCTCCTTCTCACAGGGCCTCTCCTTTACCAAGCATGATGTCCTTCTCCGAGGATTGATCTCTCCTGATGACATCTGTGTGACATTTATACTATGTGAGACAAAGTCTCACCGTCCTGGCTTTGGAGGAGCTTTCTGGCTGTACACGGACCTTCCCAGACAGATTTGTTTGCTCACCAGTGAGTAAGCCTCTGCACGTGAATTTGGTAGTGCCATGGTTAAGGGGTGCGGCTGCTCGCCGAAAGGTCAGCTGTCCAAATCCACTGGGTGCTCTTTGGAAACGCTATGGGGCAGTTCTAGTCTGTCCTGTAGGGTTGCTATGAGTTCAAATCGACTTGATAACAACAGGGTCTATATATATATAGTATATGTATATATATATTATATATATGAATTTTGTTACAGCTGCATCTTCAGGGTGAATTCCTAGAAGAAGGACCCCTGCTGCAACATAGGGAAAACTGCAGCACGTAGTGGAAAGAACTTAGTGGCTAACCAAGAGGTTGGTGGTTTCAACCTCTTCAGAACTACAGCAGGAGAAAGATCTGTCCATCTGCTCCCATAAAGGTCACAGACTAAGAAACCCTGAGGGGCAGTTCTGCCCGGTCATATGGGGTCACCACAAGTTGGAATCCACTGCAAAGCGTCTAAAACAATAGCTGTATTAAAAAGAACTGGTGCTTCAGGGGGAGCATTCTTGCCTCCCATGTGGGAGACCCCAGTTCGATTCCCGGTCAGTGCACCTCACCTGCAGCCATCGCCACCTGTCTGCCCGTGGAGGCTTGTGTGTTGCCATCTGGTCTGACAACTGAGTCTGGAAACTGAACTGTTCTAAGTGCTACATGCGTTATTGCTGAGTATCACTACGGTCACCTTCGAAGTCCTCCCCTTGGGAAGCTGTGCACCGACACCAGCACCCCCTCCATTCTTCAAAGAAATTTTGGAACTCTTTCTGGAATGACCATTGCACATGTGGCATGGTGGCAAGTTCCCAAACTTAATTGTGCAATTGTTGGGGAGGGAGTTTTTAGCCAGTCAACAAATCACTGTATCGGAACACCCTCCCTACTCATCTGATCTGGCCCCCAAGGACTTTTTCTTTACCCAAAGATAAAGGAAATATTGAACGGGAGACATTTGGATGACATTCAGAACATCGAGAGTAAAGTGACAACAGCTCTGATGGTCACTCCAGAGAAAGAATTCCCCATTGGCTTTGAAAGGTGGACTAGGTGCCGGCGTCAGTGCACAGCTTCCTAAGGGGAGTCCTTCAAAGATGACTGCCATGATATTCAGTGATGAGGTATGCAGCCCTGTTTGTAGGACGAGTTCACAGACTGAGGCGGTGTCTTCGTAGGGTGCTGGACGGGCTTCAGTGGGGCTTCCAGATGAGGCAGGACAGGGAAGAAAGGCCTGGCAATCAACTCCTGAAAATCAGCAAGTGAAAACCCAACTGCTCGTGGGGTTGGCCCGTCTGCCCAGAGTGGGCAATGTTTCATCCTGTTGTCCACAAAGTCACCATCGGTCAGCCAGCTCAACAGCTGCTCAGAACAACAGGGCAGGTAAGGTGTCTCATCAGGAGGCAGGCATTTAGGATGACGATTGGTGCAGGACAGCCCTGCCTTCATTCAGCTGACCTCTGCTCTCCCATCGTGCCTGACTTTAGGCCTAAGTTTGCTGCCTGCGCCTGGGGTCAAGGCCTCAGCAAGATACAGGGACTCAGTTGGGATCAGGGATTAGCCAAGATCAGGGTCTCAGCTGGGATCAGAGCTCCGTCCAAAGGCAGTCCTATGACCCCCCCATGGCACACCTATGCCTCTCTTGAGGATACCTGTGCCCCCTATGGTATATCTGTACCTTTTATGGGATACTTGTGCATCCATGGGACACCAGCACTCTTCATGAGACACCTATGCCTTTCACAGGACACCTGTGCCTCCATAGGACATCTGGGTGGCATGGCCAGGGCCACTGTGGTCCCAAGAAAGCTCTTGACCAAATGACCTTAGGCTGGGGAGAGGGGCAGGGGGCAGGCCAGGAATATGCATGGCCTTCTTAGGTGGCCAGACGTCCCCATCAGGGATTTGGCAGACCTGGCCAAGGGGGCTGATTGGGGGGGGGCAGGCAGGGATGTGTGACGGTCCTACTCACACCTCTGGGCTCCTGTGCCATTTCCAAGCCCCGTATCCCAAAACCTGGTCCAGGAAGAGTGAACTGTTCCAGGCTTGCTTTTGGGGACCACAAGAGATCCGGAGGGTGTAGTTCAGGGAGGGTGGGGACCATTTCCCCAGGAGGCTGGGACAGCTGGCCCTTACCATCTCCTGGGCTGTTAGGGACCGGAAGCAAGCAGCTGGGGCAGGGCTGGGGTCTGCAGCAGGAACTGGTCACAGCACCCTCCCCAGGGCCCCAAGGAGACAACCGTTGGGTTGCTCCTCCCTGCCCCGGCCTCGCCACCACCCTGGGGGTACCTTGAGCGTTAACAGGAAATTTCAAACAACAGGAAACAGCCCGGGCAAGACGGCAGCTCCACCCTGCCAGGCCCAGCCCCACTGGGCCTCAGTCTGCCCCAGGCCGCTATGAACAACACGGGGTCCCCAGAGGAGTCCTGCTGGCAGCTGGCAAACCTGGGGCACAGCGAGCTTATCCTGCTTCACTATAACCACTCAGGGCGCCTGGCCTGGCGCGAGGTGCCCGCCGACGGCAGCCTGGGGGCCCTGCGGGGCCTCTTCGTGGCGGTGAGCTGCCTGGTGGTCCTGGAGAACCTGCTGGTGCTGGCCGCCATCACGACCCAGATGCGGTCCCGGCGCTGGGTCTTCTACTGCCTGCTGAACATCACGCTGAGCGACCTGCTCACCGGGGCCGCCTACCTGGTCAACGTGGTGCTCTCGGGCGCCCGCACCTTCCACCTGACGCCCATCCTGTGGTTCTTGCGGGAGGGCCTGCTCTTCATGGCCCTGGCCGCCTCCACCTTCAGCCTCTTGTTCACGGCCATCGAGCGCTGCGTCGCCATGGGGCACCCGGCGGCCAAGAGCTGGGCCACCAAGAGAAGTCGCGTCTTCACCTTCATGTTCCTGTGCTGGCTGCTGGCCGCGCTGCTGGGGCTGCTGCCCCTGCTGGGCTGGAACTGCGTGTGCCGCTTCCAGCGCTGCTCCAGCCTCCTGCCGCTCTACCCCAAGGACTACATCCTCTTCTGCGTGGTCCTCTTCGCCATCATCCTGGCCACCATCACCGCGCTCTACGGCGCCATCTTCAGGATGGTGCAGCGCAACGGGCGCCAGGCCCCGCGGTCGCGCCGGCTGCTGCACACGGTGCTCATGATCCTGGCGGCCTTCGTCGTCTGCTGGGGGCCGCTCTTCTGCCTGCTGCTGGCCGACAGCTTCAGCTCCAACGTCTGGGCGCAGGAGTATCTGCGGGGCATGGACTGGATCCTCACGCTGGCCGTGCTCAACTCCGCGCTCAACCCCATCATCTACTCCTTCCGCAGCCGCGAGGTCTGCCGGGCGGTGCTGGCCTTCCTGAGCGGCGCCTGCCTCTGGCTCGGCCTTCAAGGCCCCGGGGACTGCCTGGCGCGCGCCGCCGAGGCGCACTCCGGGGCCTCCACCACGGACAGCTCGCTGCGGCCCAGGGACAGCTTTCGCGGCTCCCGGTCGCTCAGTTTCCGCCTGCGGGAGCCCCTGTCCAGCGTCTCCAGCGTCAGGAGCACCTAGGGCCAGGATGTGAGTGACAGGACAGCCTGCAGGGGCGCGAACACGCGGTGCGCCCCGCTGGCCAAAGAGGGGCGGCCCGGGGCCTGCGGGGTTCAGGGGGGCTGCGTGAGAGGAGGGGTCGGCCGGGCCTCCCCTGACACCAAGTAGGTTTCCGGAAGTTTCCGCTAGTTTCCATGGAGAAGGAGGGGACTGCCCACCGGCGCGAGGAGCGCGCCGGTGGGGGACAAGTGGGTGCGCCTGCACGCCGATGCCTGTGTGATTCTGGGGAGCGCTGGCCCCAGGCTTCCAGGGGCAGGCTGGGGGTCTGATGCCCTGGCAACAATGACATTCACTGACGGCGTGACCTGCTGCGGCCTCCTCTTATTCACGTGCGTGAGCGCGCGGGTGTAGACCGGTGATGTGTGGGACCGGGAGCGGCGGCGTGCACGTGGCTGTGCTCCAGCGGGAGAGCGTGGGGAGTCTATGTGCCTGCGGGTGCGGTTGGGAGGGCAGGGGGCAGAGTGGGGGGCGTGTGTCTCTTTGTGTGGATGCGTACCCTCCCTGGTGTGTGTATGTGTGTGTGAGAAAGAGACAGAGCGGGAGAGACATGCATCTCGAGGGTTGTGTGTTTCTGACCGTGCGTGAGTGTGTCTGTGTACGATGTTTTTGAATGTGTGTGCAAGAACTATTACCTCGGGGTGTGCTTTTGGGTGTGTGTGTGTGTATACCCTGGTGTGAGATAAATTGTATAGAACACTGGTATGTCTTCGTGCACACAGATGCCTCTCTGTGTCAGCTTTCTTCCGAAGGTGTGTGTGTATGTGTGTGCACATGTGAGCAGGTATCCTATGTGGTTATGCTGTGTGTACACACATGCAGGGGTACGTTGTGTGTACACCTGCATGGGTGTGCTGCGTGTGCACATCTGCATAGGTGGAGTGCATGCATGTGTGCAGAAGGGTGGGTGAGCCACATGCAATGTGGGCATGCGTCTGCACATCTACTGGGCGTGTGTGTATGTTTGCATGTGTGCACATATGTGTCACCAACCACTGTCACCAAAAGTGTGTAAACAAGTGTCTGTGGTCTGGCCATTGGGAGACTTCTCATACCTGCCCCTTCTCGCTGACTTCCCCTTTCTCTGACCCTCCCCGGACCTTAGGCTGGGGGCCCGAGACTCCACCCCACTCCCCAGAACCCCTACCTTGCCCAGATGATTTTTCACAAACTAAAGCCAAACTGTCCCCTTGGGCTCTGGCCTCTGTGTCTTTTGAGGCCTTGTGTCTGAGACTGGCAGAGGGACAGCCTGGCCCACCTGGCTGGGGGAATCACACCCATTCCTGCAGCTTTCCCTTTGGTGCTAGCTGCCTTGCCCTTCCTCATCTGTGAAATGGGCTCGTGGCAGGAGCCCCAAGGTACAAGCCCAGAGCTGGTCACTGGGCTGGGCTTCCAGGGATACATCCTAAGGTAGTGGAAATGTTCTGTCTCATCTGGCCAATGTGGCAGCCACTGGCTCTGTGTATGTCTGTGTCTGTGCATCTGTGTGTCTGTGTATCTCTGTGTGGCTACAGAGCACGTGAAAAATGGCCTGGTGCAATTGAAAAGTTGAATGTTTAACTTTCTTTAATGTTTATTCTTTGCATTTCAATATCTCTGTGGTGCTGGATGCTGTTGAGTTACCACGCCTCATGGGGAGCCCATGTGACAGAGTGGAACTCCCCATGGGGCCTCCAAGGCTGGCATCTTTACGGGAGCAGATGGCCAGGTCTGTCTCCTGCGGAGCTGTTGCGGGGGTTTGAACTGCTGGCCCTTGGTTGGCAGCCGAGCACCTAACCATCGTACCCCCATAAACCATTCCAGACCCGTTGCTGCTAAGCCCGTTCCGACTCACAGTAACCGTACAGCAGGGTGGAACTGCCACACAGGGCTTCCAAGGAGCGGCTGGCAGATTCCAATCACCAAGCTTACGGTTTGCGGCCGAGCTCTTAACTGCTGTCACCGGAGCTCCTTAAACACCCCCATGGGACCCCATAAGGGACAGTGCAGATGAAAACTTTCAAAACATGGCCACTTGTATTTAGCTGGTAGAAAGTTCTTTCTCTCCCTCCACCCAGGACCAAGCCAGTCCTCAAGGAGAAGATCTCACATCCCTCCCACCTGGCTTCCTCTTTCTCCAGTTGCTAGAACTTTGTACAACCTTCACCTCCCAGCAGCTCCCAAGACAAATGCTAGTCCAGGCTCTGCTGGAGCCCAGGGCTGCTGAGGCTTCAATAGGATTTAGGATGGGAGAGATGGGAGCCCCAGGCTCAGCTCCTCCCCGTGCCCAAGCACCCCAGGCCTCAGTTCTCCAACCTGTAATATGTATAGAGTCCCTCTGTGGTGCGAAAGCCATGATGCACTCAAGGCTGCCAGTTCGAATTCACTCAGAGGTGCCTCGGAAGAAAGACCTGGTGATTTGCTTCTGAAAGACCTGCACCCACGGGGTGGCCGTGAGTCAGAATTGACTCAACGGCCAAGTAACAGAACCAAACAAAATGGGGATAAACTGGCAGAAGATGCCTCCTGTCATCCTGTTTGAAGTGGGGAATTATAAAATATCCGTATTGTGTCATGTATCTCTTTAAAGTATTTAACTGTACATTTGCTGGCCAGTCTTTGGAGTTGGGACCAGGCTGTCAAGTCAGGGCAGAGGGAGCGAGGTGGCCAGCGCTCAGGACTGAGGGCTTGGAATCCAGCTGTGTCGGCCCCCTGGGGCTGGGAGCAGACTCTGAGCCTCTGTTTTCTCCTCTGTACAATGGGTGGGCCATGGCTGGAGCCTCTTGACTGTGCTGTTCATTGCAGCAGCTGCTAAGCACGTGTGAAGAGGCCCTGGGGGGCACAAGTGGCCAAGGACTTGGCTACTAACCAAAGGCTGGCCATTCATATCCACCCAGAGCCATCTCAGAAGAAAGGCCTGGCGATTGCCTTCCAAAAGGTCACAGGCTTGAAAACTCTCAGGATCATGGTTCTGCTGTGACACACTTGGAGTGGCTGTGAGTTGGGGTGTACTGGAGGGCACCAGCTGGCTTGGTTTCTCTGGGAGCTTTGTCACAGTCATCTCTGTGTCCCTGCCACTCAGCCCAGCGCACAGGTTCTCAATGGCCAGAGCTCCAGGAGAACTGGAGCTATACTCTCCACTGAAGTGTTTCTTCCTCCAGAAAGCCTTCCCTGCTTTCTCCTCCCTAGGCCTCCTTTCCTCTTTCCTGTTCTCCTTCTTGGCTCAGCCTCTTCCCTGGAGGCAGTAGCAGGACTGTCCTCAAGGGCCATGACTTTTGCTGTTTGGAGAACTCAAGGGTTAACAATGATCCTTTGCTGCTCTTTAACTTTGCCCCAAATCATGGGCCTCAGTTTCCTTGTCTGTCAGATGGGAATGTTGGTAGCCCTTGCCCTCCTGAGTTGCTGTGAGGACTTGACAAGATCAAGCCCATAAAGACCCTGGCACTGAGCAAGTTGTTTGTGAAAAGAGACATGTGTGTGCCTGTGAGTGTTTTAAGGAATAAAGATGCCAAATCCTTATGTATCACTTGGTGTCTGGCTTTGTTCTAAACCGTATTAATCTGTCCATATTAATCAATTTAATCCTCATGAAACCCCTATAAAGTACCATTATGGGTTGAATTATGTCCCCTAAAAAGAGCAGCTGAAGTTCTAACCCCAGTACCTATCAGCGTGACCTTGTAGGGAAATAGAGTTTTTGCAGATGGTGTCAGTTAAGTTCACAGGAGCTCACACTGAGTTACAAAAAAATCGTTTGCTGTCAAGTCAGTTCTGCCTCATAGACCCTACAGGACAGAGCAGAATTGTCCTATAGTTCCCAAGGAGTGCCTGCTGGGTTTGAACTGCCGACTTTTTGGTGAACAGCTGTCACATTTAACCACTGAACCACTGGGGTTTCCACACTGAGTGGGGCGGGTCCTCATCCCATGTGAGTGCTGTCTTATGGGAAAGGGAAGGAGACTTGGGGAAACCCGAACAAAGATGGCCAGGTGAAGACACCTCTGCGAGCCAAGGACACCTGGAGCCACCAGCACCTGGAAGAGGGAGCCCAGCCCTACAAATGAGCTGAATTCCCATTTCCAGCTTCCAGAATCATCAGACAATAAACTCCTGTTGTTTAAAGCCATCCACTTTAGGGTCATGAGCTTAAGCTCCTGCAGGCTGTTGTTGTCATTAGGTATTGTGGCATTGACTCTGACTCATAGACACCCCTGATACCCCTCTGCCCCCCCAAAAATCTGTTGCCGTGGAGCTGATTCCAGCTCACAGCGATACTATAGGACAAAGTAGAACTACCCTATGGGATCTCCAAGGAGCAGCTGGCAGAGTTGAACTGCTGACCTTTTGGCGAGCAGGGAAACTTACCATGCCACTAGGGCTGTGATAGTGACTCAGTGTCAGATTAACCGGTAACCACGATATGCACCGGAAACCCTGGTGGTTTACTCTTTAGGGACACGTCTGCTAATCCAAAGGTCAGCAGTTCAACCTGCCAGGCGCTCCTTGGAAACTCTACAGGGCAGTTCTACTCTGTCCTGTAGGGTCAGAATGGACTCCATGGTGGTGGGTTTGGTTTGGGGTGTAGTATGCACGGGCTTGCAGTGAGTAAGGGACGATGCACAGGCTTCATTGTATTTACCTGCTAATCTGTGGGGAGCAATTACACCTGGCTGTCACCACTTCTTTGCAGGGGTGGGGACAGGTGATGTCACGTACAGGAGAGTGGTGGAAAGGCACCGCCGGGCCCTTGCTTATGGGTAATGAGGCCCTTGATACATGATATACCCCATGCACAACAGAATGAAGTGTTGTCCAGACCTGCGCCAGCCTTATGTTGTTGCTGTTAGGTGCTGTCCAGTCGGTGTCCAGGTGCTGTCCACTCATAATGACCCTGTGGATAACACAAGAAGACATTGCCCGGTCCTGTGCCACAACAACATTGCTGCAGTTGTTTTTATGCTTAAGCCCATTGTTGCAGCCACTGCGTCAATCCGTCTTGTCGAGAGTGTTCCTCTTTTTTTGGTGACCCTCCACTCTACCATACATGATGTCCTTCTCCAGGGACTGAGGTGTCCAGTCTTTGCTCCCAAGGAGCACTCTGGTTGTCCTTCTTCTACAACAGCTCTGTTTGTCTTTTGGGTGGTCTGTGGTACGTTCAATAATCTCCTCCAACACCACAATTCAAAGGCATCAGTTCTTCTCCTTGTCTTCCTCATCCATTGCCCAGCTCTCACCGGCGCAGGATGCCACCCTCATACTTGCTGCTATGTTTGGGCCCAGTGTTGCAGCCACCGTGTGAGTCCGTCTCACTGAGTCTCCTTTTTTGCTGACCTCCTACTTTACCAGGTATGATGTCCTTCTCCCGGGACCGGTCCCTCCTGATAACACTTCCAAAGTATGTGAGATGAAGGGTCGCCATCCTTCATCCTTCATCCTTCATCTAAATGCTCCTTTAGAAGGGAGGAACACAGGTAGGTACTGTCACTAACCCCACTTGAAAGAAGAGAAACTAAGGGATGGAGAAGTAGTCAGGTGACTAGTTTTATTACGATGGAAGGGAGGTCTCAAGTCCTTCTAAGAGGCAACCATATTGGAGTCTAGAATCTCAACTGACCAAGGGCCAGAGACACTGTCTTCTGCACCCTCTGGCCTCAGGCTTCCCATCTGTACCAAGGGTGGGGTGGCTGATAGTCGTTAAGTACCAATGACCTCAAGACACTGTAATCCTAGTGCGGCAAGCGTCTTAGTCATCTAGTGCTGCTAGAACAGAAATACCATATATGAATGGTTTTAACAAGCAGAAGTGTATTTCCTTCCAGTTGAGAAGGCTAGAAGTCTGAATTCAGGTGTTGGCTCCACGGGAAGGCTGTCTCTCTCTCTGTCAGCTGTAGAGGAAGTTCCTTGTCTCTGAGTTTCTGCTCCGGAGCCATTTTCAAGTGACTTCCCATCTCTCTTCCCCCATCTCTGCTTCTCTCAGCCTTGTTTAATAGTTTTTATATCTCAAAACATATTGACTCAAGACACACCTACACTAATTCTGTTCATTAACATAACAAATAGCACCCACTCCCAAATGGGATTATAACCAAAGGCATACCCCGTCAAAACTGTTACCCCAGTGGATTTTGACTCACGGCGACCCTATAGGGCAAGGTAGAACTACCCCATAGGATTTTCGAGGAGTGGTTGGTGGATTAGCTCTTAATCCCTGTGGTGAGGCTAGGATTTACAACGCGTAATTTTGAGAGACGCAATTCAATCCGTTACACCAGGCTTTGTTGTTTGCCGGGAGCCGGTCCCAACACTTTGTAGGGTCCCGCACGGAGGGAGGGAGAGGCGCGGCGGGAAATGAATCAAGGAGACAGGAGAGACTTTTCTGGTTTAAGGCAGCCCGACCCAGAGAGCAAGAGAGAGCGCTGTCTGTCTTTATTGTTTTTATAGTAAGAGTGACGTGAATTTTACCCTGCCCACTGACCACACAATCTATTGGCTAGTTTAAAACCAAAACCTTGTGGTTGGCAAATTTGAGACCAAAAACCTCGTGGTCTTGAGGTGATGTAATTTTTTACCCTGCCACATGAGCTATTAGTTAACTGAAACCTGGTGATCCTTTTAACTGTCAAGGCTTTTTAGATCATGGCCTAAGGATGCCTCAAGCTCAATCAGCCCTACTTATACCTCAAGGTTAAAAGGTTCACGAGGAAGGGTCTAAAGTTTATGATCTCTATTTGTTCCTACTTTGCTCTTTATTTTATCTCCTCCTGCGGGGATAGTAAACATCTACCGTCCCCCACCCTATGTCCTTCTCAAGCTGTTCTAAAGAGGATAATTCCTTTCACATGGGTGGGGATGTGCAGTTGGGGGAAGTCAGCAGGGGTTGGGCCGGCCTCGCTGCTCTCAAAGCTGGCTGTGTTAGAGATCATTCCTCTGAGCTCTTTTTCCTCAGAAAATTCCTGTACAGGTTTTCCCGATATTATTTCATAGACCAAGGGGATAGTAAAGGGCCTCTCTCAGAAGGCATCTCCCCTGATCCTTGTGCCAGGAGAGGAGGGGGTATCTTTTTGAAGAAAATTTGATTAGGAAGCCAAATAATATCAGATGCTTCAGCCCGTCATTTGCAGGGGCTCGTGACTTTGTCTACAAGGCTGATGGCGGACCTCCGCAGTTAAGTGCTGTCAAGTCAGTTCTGACTCCTAGCAACACGATGTACAACAGAAGGAGACTCTGTCCGGTCCTGAATCATCCCCACAATCATTGTTAAACTTCAGCCCATTGCTGCAGCCACTGTGTCAACCCGTTCTGTTGAGGGTTGTCCTCTCTTTCACACATCTCCTACTTTACCAAGCATGATTTCCTTATTGATCGCACCTGACAACATATCTAGAGCAACGAATCCGAAAAGCTGGACTACACGAAGAAGAAGGTAGCACCAGGACTGGAATAAGACCCATTAACGGTCTGCATTATGCAGATGACACAGACCTCGTTGCTGAAAATGCAAGGGACTTGAAACACTTACTGATGAAGATGAGAGAACACCAGGCTTAGCGAACACAACTACGGAATGTCCAGCTAAGCGTGAATTTCAAATGAACAAGGAATAATTGTTTCGTCTCAGTATGTCCCAAGCATGCCAAGCCAAGTGCCGTGGAGTCACATCCGACTTATGGCAACCCTAGAGGCCAGAGTAGAACTGACCCCCAAAGTATTCAAGGAGCACCTGGTGGATTTGAACTACTGACCTTGTGGTTAGCAGTGGAAGCACTTAAGCCACTACACCACCAGGGTTTCCCGTTCCAAGTATGAATAAGTCTAAATATGAATGTTACTCTCTCTACCTCTAGACTCCACACTACAAATCCCATAATCCACTGCCTATGAAACGACTATCACAATTCCTTCTTTCATTCATTCAAACCTTGTACAGACCTTTTGTGGTGTGCCAGGTCTTATGTTAGGTGTTGGGGATACATCAACGTACAAAACTGATAAAAATCTCTGCCTTCTTGACGTTTATAATCTACATTCCCAGGGAGCTTCAACTGATTGTCTCCAAAACTTCTGCCAGGAAGACTGCAACTCCCAAGAGCCTTTGCGCCCAATCACCAGGACTACAATTCCCAGGAGACCCTGCCAAGCAAACGGTTCCTCCCTTCCTCGGGCCCAACTTCCTCTTAGGTCGCAAAGTCACGTCCTGGCCCCGCCTCTCGCTCTCTCACCCTAAAAGCAGTGTTTAAGAAAGTTCGATTGGAAGTGTTTTTATCATTTTACTGTTAGACTAGGAGTTTATGTGAAGCTTTGGCAGCTTTAGCTAAGTAGTCCACAGATTCCAGAGGTGGTGGAGAGGATAACGGAGTGAGCCTACAACTCCCAGGGGACTGTGCGTGCGCCAGGAGGACTACAGTTCCCACGAGGCAGAGCGGCGGAAGAGGCGGTCCGCGGTGCTGCCTGCAGGACCCCGAGGAGGACGCGGGGTGCCCGGCGCGGCGCCCGCAAGACCCCAGCGGCTACACATGCCGAGGTGAGTGCGCGGGAGCTGCCGCCGCCGTCCCGTCCCCGACACCGCCGCCCCGCGCGGCCCCGCCGCCGGCCAGGATGCTGGAGGAAGCTGGCGAGGTGCTGGAGAACATGCTGAAGGCGTCGTGCCTGCCGCTGGGTTTCATCGTCTTCCTGCCCGCGGTGCTGCTGCTCGTGGCGCCGCCGCTGCCCGCCGCCGACGCCGCGCACGAGTTCACCGTCTACCGCATGCAGCAGTACGACCTGCAGGGCCAGCCCTACGGTGCGTGCACCCTGCGCCCCCGGCCTCCCTCCTCCGGCCCCGGGCCCCCTGGGCTTGGGCTGGGCCCCTCGGGTCCCAGCACCCGCCACTCCGGCCTGTCCAGGTGCAGTCCACCGACAGAAGTCACCGGGGCGGCCAGACCCCTACTTGGCTCGGGGCAAGGTAGAGCCCGGCTGCGCTGGACCCTTCTTAATCCCCCGCTGTCCTTGGCAAGTGCCCCACTAAGCGTCGCTAACTTCTCATGGCCCAGGCCTGGCTGCCTGACTCCCCCAACAGGTTCGTGGCCCCGACCCTTGACCAGACTACCCCTTGGGGATCCTGACGGGTCCCCAGCTGGGCTCAAGCCCAGCTACCTTGCCATGATGTCTCGTTCCTGAGGTCCCTGGCCAGTGCTCTGTGACCAGAACCCTCGGCTCTGACCTCTAGCTCTCCCATGGTCCACGCCCCATGCCGGTACCCCACGCTGGAACTTTTGGCCTGCTTCGTTTGAAGTTAAGCCTCCTTGCTTGGTTTATAGGGGCTCCACCTCGCTCAGCTCCAAGGCCCCTGGGAGTTCCTTGTCCTTGTCTGATGCCCACGTACCCCCGCTGTCCCAGCTCTAGCCACTGCAGCAAGGCCCCTTTTCTGCCAAGCATCTCGCTTGCTCCCAGCTCCTGGGCCAGTTTCAAATTCCTCCGAGTAATCTCTTGCCTTGGCCTCCCTGGCCTCCTGTCTCCCTGGTTCAGTACCCTAGCCTTGGGGGTCCCTGTCTCTTGCCCCCTCTTGGGTCCCTCATGACCCAGAACCTCAGTTGTTCCGTATTCCCAGGATTTCTTGTTTGTCTCTGCCTCTGGGTCAGCACCCCACCTTTGAAGCCCCCCATCCAAGTCAGCACCCCCAGGATTTACACCTCCTCTGGAACCTGCTCAGCTTCTTGTCACCACCCCCCTCCCCGTGTCAGCCTACCCCCAGTGCCCAAACCCGAAAAACACAAACAGATTTTGACTGCTAGCAGCCTCATAGAGCAGAGTGAAAGCGTCCCACAGTTGCGAGGGCCGTCTTCTTTACAGATGCAGGCTGCCGAGCCTCTGTTCTGTTGAGCGGCTGGGGGGTTCTCCCCAGCATTTTGGCCAGTGTCTGAGCGCTTAACTGCTGTGCAACCAGGACTCTTCCTGCAGTCCCAGATTCCTTCTGAATTCCCTTGTCTCCTGGCTGTGAGGTTGCCTGGAACCCCCAGCAAAGTCCAGGTGTCCCAGAACCTTCTAGCCTTACCAGAAACCCCTTGGATTTTCTGCCAGCTAGGCCTCCTGCAGGTCAAGGCCTGATTTCCCCACAAAGGAACTTGCTCCCCAAGTTCTCCTTGTTCTCCTTTCTGAGTCCAGCTTATCTTGGACTGACCTTTTGCTGGGACATGTCAGGCCCAGCCTGGCTCCACCCCCATCCTTCTGCCAGTTCCTCGGGGACCCCCTGTCCCTAGAGGCTGATCCAGGCCTTCCCTCAGACCTCCTTACCCAAATTGATTATGTTTCCATTTATAGCAGTGGGTCTTCTCCTCCCTTTTCTCCCCTGGGGGACACTTGATGTCTGGAGACGTTTGTGGTTGTCACAAGTTGGGAGGGTGTGGCGTGTAGAAGGTGGAGGCCAGGGAGAGTGCTTAACTGCACAGGCTGCGCAGGGCGACTGTTCCCCAGTAAGCCATCCAGCCCCCACGTTAGCTGTGCCGTGGAAAAAGGCAGATTCTGAGTCTCAGGTCTCAGTCCCAGAGGGGTGGGGGCGGACAGCCATGACCTGCAGGGGTCGTGAGTACACGTGGCATTCTCCAGGGCGAAGGGTCTGCCGCAAGGAACATGTTCTCTGTCCTCACTGGTGTGGCAGCCCCGCATTCCACTGAGCGCTTGCAGTGCGCTGATTCCAGCCAAGGAATCAAGTGTTGAACGTAGAATGTGATACATTTAAACAGCCAGGTGGAGAGTCAGCTGCTGCTGAGCTGACCACGACTGGGTGACTCCAGGTGTGTCAGAGAGGGACGGTGCTGCCCACGGCTTTGGGGGATGACTTCCAGAAGTAGGTGTCAGACCTTTCTTCTGAGGCACTTCTGGGTGGTCGGGCCCTCACACCGATTGTTTCACCCCCCAAAACCCCACTGCCATCAAGTCAGTTCTGACTCACAGTGACCCTAGAGGTCAGAGTAAAGCTGCTCCATAGAGTTTCCAAAGAGTCCTTGATGGATTTGAACTGTCCACGTTCTGGTTAGCAGCCGTAGCACTTATCCACTAAGCCACCAGGGTTTCATGTTGTGTCACCAGGGGACACCTAGATAGAGAAGTGACACTTGGATGTTTGATAGACGTGTCCAGAGCAAGCAGGCTGGACAGAGTTCTGCTGTGACCGTAGGGTTTCGTTGGCTGGGTTTTCAGAAGTAGTTCCCCAGGGCTTCCTTCCAAGGCACCCCGAGATAGAGCTCACCTCTCACCTGGTCGTCAGATGCCAGATGTGTCCACAGCGTCTGCACTCACAGGGCTTCCTGTGTGGCTGGGGGCCACCACTCCTGACAGCCCAGTCTGGCGCTTTTGTGGGTTTCCCAGAGGACACTCAGATTCCAGAACTGGACACAGCCTGGGTCTCTAGCCCCTTCTGAGTGGCGGGGTTCCTGCCTCCCCGCCCCCTCTTCTTACCTTAGCCTGGCTAAGATCTCCCCATCACCAGACCCCTTTGTAACACACCCCACTTCTCTCTCAGGCCTTGGGCCAGTGGGTGGTAATGACCTAACTGACGCCCCCTCAGGTGACCCCCCCAGCTGACGCACCGTCCTGCCTGTGGACAAAGCTGTACTCCCTGCTAGGCCTGCCCAGGAGATGGTCAAGGTCGTTGGACACATAGGCAGCCCTTTGTTGTCAGCGGGGCAGTCCCCTCTCCTTGCAGCCCCTTCTGGAACCTTCTTTTCCACCCACTCCCCTGTCCTTTGCCATGTTTCCTCCCCAGTTCCCACAGGGCTTTTTATCTTGAAGTTGCCTTAGCTTCTCTGTTACTTCCTTTCCCCTCAAACAAACCAAAGCAGTTGTCCCCGAGTCACTCACAGTGACCCCGTGTGACAGAGTAGACATGCCCCACAGGATTTTCCCGCCTGTAGCCTTGACAGAAGCGGGTCACCAGACTGCTGTGCTGTCAGCGGCTGGACTCCAACCGTTCAGTTAGTGGCTGGGCACTTACCTAACCCCCAGGGCCCTTCACCCCATCCTGAAACACAAGCTGCTGTCAGGGTGACTCCAGGCCGCAGCAACCATGTGTGTGACGGCTATTCCCCACAGAGTTTTTGGAAGTAGATGACCAGGCCTAATTTGCTTTTTTTTTAATACTGTACCTTAGATGGAGTTTTACAAAGCAAAGCCATCTTTGAGTCAAGCAGTTAATCCATATTCTGCCTTGTGACATTAGTTGCCAGCTCTGTGACGTGTCTGCACTCTCCCGTCCTCGACCTTGAGTTCTCCGTTCCCAGCTTTCCTGTCCCCTCTGGCCGTCTGGTACTGGCCCCTGGGCTGGCGTGACCCCTTGGCCTCAGTTTCTTTTACAGAGCTGTCCAGCCTTTGACTGAAGGGTGAACCTCAGCAGTGACTTCAGTACTGAGCTAAAAGGGTGGCTTGGGGGCTGCACTCCTGCCTTTGTCCGGTCTCTGTCCGGCCAGGAAGTCTTGTCTTTTTTTTGGTGAGTTAGAATTTTGTTGCACGTTTTCCTCCTGCTCTGTTGGCTTCCCTCCGTTGTGATCCCTGTCAGGACAGCCGGGGACTCTAGCTTTGCTGGACTCAGTGTAGATTGCCTGGCCCTTCCTCCTGGGTGCCTGTAGGTGGGCTTGAACTGCGGCCTTTTGGTTAGCACCCAGGTCTGCCTGCTATTTCTCCGAGAGCCGAGAACCACTGCCCCCCCAGCAGTTCTGTCTGTTACGGAGAGAGTGGGGGCCGGGGATGGGGTTGCGTTGGACGGCAGTTGTCAGGAGTTTGTGATTGAGGGCAGATCACTGGCTCGTGGTGTCTGGCAGCAGCCTGAGGCCCGTGTCCTGAGGGCCCGGATGCCCCGGATGCCCCGGAGGGTCCCCGAGACAGTGCCACCTCTGCCCCGCCGAGTCACCCTGATTGCAGCCTCCTTCCTGACCCTTCGGAGCCCTCTGTCGTGTAAGCTGCCCTCGGCTCCTCCTTCTTTCCCAACTTCCTTTCTGTGCCAGTTGAGAAACGCTGGGCAGCCGGTTCTTTGCTTCCAGCTGTCAGCTGTGTGTGCGCTTTGTTTGGCTTCACTGTGAGCGGGGTCCGAGGGAAATAGGCCGCCGGGGTCAGGGGTGCCGGTGACCTGAGGCTCCCTCCCACCAGGCAGACCCTGGCCCTCCTTCCCAATGCTCCCTCCCTGCCATCGGTCCCGGTGATAACAGCGGTGGTGCTGGGTGGGGGGCAACCGGGGTCCCGGGGTGGAATTCTGGGCTGCCGTGCCTGGCCCGGGCACCTCGGGCGTGGGCACCCCTGGCTGTCCGTGGAGGTGGGTGTAGTGCTGGGACACAGAGCGGGTTCCAGGGGAGCGCCTAGGTTAGGACAGGCTGGGAAGAAGGGCCTGGCGATGGCCTTCTGGAAATCAGCTGGTGACAAACCTGTGCCTCCCTGACCTGCAGCCAGTCCTGGAGAGGGCGTGGGCCCAGGCGGCGTGTTCTGTTGGGTCTAGGGGTCACCGCGGGCCACGGCCACTTGGTGGGCAGCCACCAGCAGCAGCGGGCTGTCTGTTGGACACTGGGCCAGGCAGTATGTTCATCACTCCCCACTGTCCCATCTCATTGGATCCCGAGGACCCCCTGGGGGGGAAGAGTGTTCCTCAGGAGGCCCCATACCAAGCCTGCTGCCCGGTGGGCTTATTCTGGCAGCGTCCGACACACTGGAGCTGGGGGCCCGATCCGGCCCCTCACCTGTGTTGGTCACCGTCACCGCGTGGGCACACAGCCGTGTCCCCTCCGGTGGTGTGTGCTCTGTCACTGCTTTAAGCTGCAGTGCCCGAGCTGAATGCTGCAACAGGGGCACCTGGTTGGTGAAGGTGGAGTTGTTGGCCACCTCTGGCCCTTGACGGAAAATAAGACACCAAGTCCTTTCCCATGTGGGGAGCCAGACTCTGCTTTCTGTCCAGGTGCCCAGTGGCTGTCCCTGTGTCTGTCCACTGTGTGTTGCCCCGTGATTGTCCAGACGTGGGTATGAGTGAGGCCGCTCTGGATTCACCCTCCCAGCACCCGCAGGCCCGGAGGAGAAGCCTGTGCTTGGGCGGGTGTCCTCCTGCCTCTGGGCCTCTGTTTCCCCATCTGTGGACCACAGAGCTTCGCGAGGGCACATCTGCAGAGCCCCAGGTGCCTGCTGGAGCTAACGGGGAGCTGCATCCTGATGAGATACCACGGGCATCGCGACCCACGGGGAGCCCAGGCCCAGTACCCCATCTCCGCACACCCCACCTCGTCTGACTGTGCACCGGGCATTTCTTTGTCTCTAGGCTCTGCTGCTCTTTGTCACAATTGGGGCCCATAATTGCACCTCTGCAAGGTCGAGGGGCCAAAGGGGACAGTACGTGGGCCCCTGAGGTGGAGCTCCCCTGGGCGAGGAGGCAGACGGTTCATGGGGCAGGTGGTATGAGGGGGCGGGGTGCTCGGCCTTGGGAAGTCTCCAAGGACCTCCTGAAGGTCTTGGCAGCTATCTCTCCCCCAGGGCCTCAGGTGTTCCCAGGCTAACAGTGAGCCAAGGCCTTGGGAGGGGCCTCAGCTTCCTGCTGGGGGGCTGGGGCAGGTGGGAGGCCCAGGCCCGGCGCTGATGGCCAGCTCTTGCTCCTTGGTCAGAGGTCCTGGTGGCCTGTCGCTGGCACTGCCTGTTTAAGGCACTCATGAGACCGTGCTGCTGCCCCCCTGGAACAGTGTCCCTTCTGTGACCTATCTGTGCCTTGGTGCGACCCAGTCGGTTCTTCTCACACCCCATCACCTCTTCTGCCCACCCTGGGGAGCTGACCTGGGGCTGTGCTCCTGGCCCTGAGCCCCGAATTATGAGGAGGTCTCACAGAGACCCCCAGAGTGCAAGGGGCTGACCAGGGCTCCAGTGGGGCATCGGACCTGCTGCCTGGCAGTAGGGTCTCAGACCGGCGCGGAACCCCACTGCCTGTGTGTCGGGGGCCCGTGTGTGTCCTCGGCTCAGGCAGCAGCGCTGGAGCATTTTGGATTTGTTGCTTGATGTCATCATCTGTTGTGAAGTGAGCCACAACTCACAGTGACTCTGTGTGGGACATGCTGCCCTGTCCTGCACCGTCCCCCTCGTGAGCGGCAGCGGACAGGGGCCCCTCGGCTGGCTGTCAGAAGCAGAGCATGCGCAGTGCCCAGGCCACAGTGCCCCCTGAGACAGGTCCCGGCCTCCCCCAGAGCACCTGCTGGTAACAGGTGAACGGACCAGCCTGTGAAAGGAGCAAGCGATGGGTGTTGGAGAGACGGGGGAGCCGGGGGAGCTGGGGAGGCCTCCTCAGAGCTGAAGGGGGATGCCTGGCAGGAGAGAGCAGAGGGGGCCGGGTGGGCCGGGTGAGACTGGAGGGCCGGGGGCCTCAGGGCTGAGCCAGGCAAGGACAGGAGCTGGAGTTCTTCCCCGGGGGTGCTGGTTGCTTTGGGGGGGAGTCACGTGTAACTGGCACACAGTCAGCCCCCACCGTTTCTGTATTGCTGGTGGCGGTCGCGTTCACCCTACCGGGGCAGAGCTGTGCTCTCAGGACCGACAGCGTGGCCTGCCAAAGGGACAGCATTGGGTCTCTGATCCTTTTTTGGAAAACCTTCCCTGGTCCGTCATTGAGAATCATAAGCAAAGTGTCGGGAGGGCGGCTGGGGCAGGGTGTGTGTCTGGGTGTCTGGGTGTCCGGCCTGCCCTGGACTCCCAGTGATGCCCCAGAGCTTTGAGCCCTGGTTTGAAGGGAGCACGAAGCCCCCAGGAAGGAGCCCTGCTCACGCGGTGGGTGAGTGCTCTGCTGCGCTCAGGAAGGGTGGCAGTGTGTCCCCGCCTGACGTTGCTGCAGGGGGACCCCTGTCAGCATGTCTGCCTAGAGACCACGGCCTTGGAACCCAGTGGGGCAGCTCTGGTCTGTTCCATGGGGTCCCTCTGAGTCAGAATAGATGCCACAGCACCTGAGGGAGGACGCCATGCCACTGGGTAGTGGGGCATGCTGGCTACTGATGGACCTGAGCCGTGTACACCATGGTCCCTGTCACCGCTGCCTTGGGCACAGACTGGGAAGGACCCTGGGAGGATGCCAAGCCAGTCTTTGAGGTGGACCCCAGCGCCAGGGCGGCTTGGTGCTGGATGCTTCTCCATCCCCATGTGGCCTGGCACCCTCCCCATGTGGCCTAGCGCTCACTAAGGGTCCGCTTCTGTCCTCGCAGGCACGCGGAATGCAGTCCTCAACACGGAGGCGCGTACCATGGACGCGGACGTGCTGAGTCGCCGGTGCGTCATGATGCGGCTGGTGGACTTCTCCTACGAGCAGTACCAGAAGGCGCTGCGCCAGTCGGCGGGTGCTGTGGTCATCATCCTGCCGCCGGCCATGGCCGCTGTGCCACAGGACGTCATCCGGGTGAGCCCTGTCTTCCCCCACCTGCTGTCCTTCCCCCCGTCAGCTCTCCCCACCTCCTCTCTCGTCTCCCAGCTCCTTCCAGTGCCCACAGAGCCTCTCTGACTCAATTCCAGGAGCTTCTGTGGTGTCAGCTGTGTGACCTTGGGCAAGTTGCCTGCCCTCTCTGAGCCTTTCCAGTTTTGGAAAACAGGAATGGTGCTTGTTGCCCTTGATCCTTGGTCCACCCCTGTGCTGATTCTGACCCCAGGGGACACTGAAGGATGTATGGGGACATTTATGGTTGTCAGACTAGGAGAGGGATCCTGCTAGCATGGGGTGGGTAGAGGCCAGGAATGCTCTCAGCACCCCACAGTCCAGGGCAGCCCTGCCTCAGAGAAGGATTGGGCCAGCCTGCGTCTGAAGTGCTGTGTCCAGAGGCCCTGTGGTGATTCTTATTGTGGGATCCCCGCCTCACCCCGTAGGCTGGGTTAGACAGTGTAAGCAGGTTGGAGCTCTAGCCTCTGGGATTGTCCTGCCCTCACTCACCCTCTATTGTGGGTGACCGTGCTAGCGCTGGCTGTGTGTGCTGGGAGGCCCAGGCCCCGGCTAGGTGGCTCTGGCCGTCAGCTGGTGCAGCCCTCATTGGTCATCCAGTTCACAGCTGAAGAAGCTGCAGGCTGGCGGGGCAGCCCCAGTGAGCTCAGGACCCAAGCCCAGGCCTGGTTGGCTTCCTGGGCCATTCTCCCCTCACCCTGCCTCTTCTTGGTGCTGGCCATCCAGAGGGCTATCAGGGGTGTCCACAGACCTCAGTCACCCTTGGGTCCCCTTCTTCTGTCTCCTACCCCTTGTACTTGTCAGCCACACAGTCCGTGACTCGAGATGCAGCCACTCTTGCCACCCCCTGGCCATCCGATCCCCCCACCCCAGCTGGACCTCTCCTTGCCTTTGACCATCACTTAGGGTGCCTGCAGGGACTGCCATTGGTGCTTTGGCACATGGCCCTGCTGGTCCCAGTAGTGAGGCTGCAGGAATTGGGGGGCTGGCAGAAGAGAGAGGGACAGCAAGACGGCAGCGTTGCACAGCCAGCTGTTTGCTGGGGTGGCCGCAGTGACTCTGCAGGGTAGTCCCCTGCCAGTGGTGAGGGCACGAGGGGGTCCCTAGAGGGAGGGGGAGGAGGGAGCACTGTGGGGAGTCCCCTGGGGGTACTTCTAGCACCAGGATCTGAGGTTACCCTGGGTTCTAGCACCGGAAACTGAGGTACCGTGGGTTCTTGACCAGGGTACCTCGTGCACAGCACCACCCATCTGTCTGTGGGCTCATGTGTCGCTGCGGTGCCAGGCACCTCGTGCTCGGCACCACCCATATGTTTGGGGAGCTTGTGTGTCCCTGGGATGCCAGGGCACCTCGTACACGGCACCACCTGTCTGGGAGGCTCGTATGTTGCTGGGGTACTGAACACGTTTCAGCGGCGCTTCCGGGCCAAGAGACCAGGAAGAAAGGCCTGGCAATCAGCACCCAGAGTCAGCCGTGAAAACTCTGTGCATCTCAGCATCCCATCCCATTGGGCTTGGGGTTGCCAGGAGTTGGTGGCCAGCCTGACAGTGGCTGACAGCAAGGACTAAGTTGTAGCATGTGTTGGGTGCAGTGTCGTAGGGTATATATATTAAGCAGGCAGGCTGACTCTGAATGGCTAGAAGTTGTTTTATTTGGCTATTTTGAAAGCAATTGGGTGTGTACAAGCGTGAGTTCGGGGCCTCACGCAGCTTGTGGTGAGGAAGTAACCAGCCTGGGGGAGTGCACAGCAGCTCACTCAGCAACGGGATCCCCAGGCGGAAGTCCCCTAACTCTGCCTGTCCCGCAGCAATTCATGGAGATCGAGCCGGAGATGCTGGCCATGGAGACCATCGTCCCTGTCTACTTTGCTGTGGAGGACGAGGCCCTGCTGTCCATCTACGAGCAGACACAGGCGGCGTCTGCCTCCCAGGGCTCTGCCTCGGCTGCCGAAGGTGGGATGTAGGGCACTGGGGCTGGGAATCAGAGCTCCGGGGCTGGTGTCATAGTGAAGTGGAGGGACGTACAGGCTGGCTATGGAAGAAGACGGGACCACAGGTGGCAGTCTTGCGTAGCCAGCTCTGTATCAAGTCCGGGTGGTGACAAGATTGCATGGGAACAGAGGGGAAGGGGCAATATGTGTCTGGCTGATGTCCCTCATAGCAAGGTGGTGATCAGAGAGCTCTGGGGAGCAGCAGCACCCCGGGGTCCTTGTAGCTACAAGATTCTGCCTGATCTAGGCCCCTGGTGGCTCAGACAGTGAAGCGCTCAACTACTAGCTGAGAGGTCAGTGGTCCCAGAGGTGCTTCGGAACAAAGGCCTGGTGTCCCGCTTATGGAAAGGTCTCAGCTTTGAAGACCTCACAGGCACAGCCCAGCCCTGTGGTCAAGAGGCAGAACGGACTCCACAGCCGCAAACAGCTACACGTCTGGTCGACACCCACAGGGTGTGGGGTGCTGTCCTCACAGGGCGTGCAAAGCAAGCTCTTGGTGGCCGAGACTCGGCCTCCATGGGCTGTTTGTAGAGGAACTGGAAGTACACAGATTTGAATCTGGTTTTGGTGGGCTCCGTCCGAGGCTGACAGGCCCCAGCCCGCTGGGGAAAGTGAAGCCCCAGGGACCAGTGCCGCAGCCGCCTTGCGCTCGTTGGTGTGGAGCAAATGTCCCTGCTGGAAGGGCCCAGAGGGTGTTCTGTAAATGCGTGGGAGACCACACCTGCCCTGCCTGCCTGTCGCCTCTCCACCTGTGGGCCTGGGCCGCACATACCTCCCCCCTACGTTCCCACAGCCCCCGCCAATGCTCGAGACCCACGCAGGAGGAGACGTGTCCCATGTGCACCCTCCCGCGGGGCCGATCAGCAGACAGGCCTCTGCTCAGGGCGCTCTCTGTCCAGGCTTCCTGCCGCACACAGCCTCGGCGCCACAGTCTTGGTGGAGGGCCGGGTGGAGGGGGCTTCCACTGGTGATCTCAGACACGGAGGAAACGTGGCCTTCACTTGGCGAGCTGGTGGCCCAGCAGTGAACGCTGCTGTAGGGCCTAGGATCCCTGGTGTGACAGAGCCTGGGGATGGCCCGCGTCAGAGGTGAGATGGCAGGAATAGGGAAGGTCCCCCAGCAGAGGACAAGGCGGCTGAGCAGGGTCTGTTGGCACAGTGGCACGACTGTGCCACAGAGCCACGCTCTAGTACGCGCTCAGCATGGACGGGCCTTATAAACTGGGGCGGTTGCTTGCTGGCCAGCCGGTCCCAGCTCATGGTGGCCCAGTGGATGGCAGAATGAGAGACACTGCCCAGTCATGAACCATGCCCATGGGCATGGCTGTGTTTGAGCCCATGGTTGTAACCACTGTGTCGGAAACAGTGAGCAGAATAACCACAACACCAAAACCAGTGCTGCTGAGCTGATTCTCACCTAACACGCTAGAACTGCCCCACTGGCTTTCTCAGGAGCGGGGAGCAGTGGGTATATTCCAAACTGCTGACTTCTTAATTAGCAACTGAGTTCTTAACCACTGAGCTGTACTGCCAGGGCTGCTCACCGAGAAACCACGGGCCATCAAATGGACCCTGACTCAGCATGACCCCATGTGTCTTGAGGAGACCGTGCTCCATAGGACTTTCAGTGGCTGAAGTTTGAGAAATAGATCGCCAGGCCTTTCTTGCGAGGTGCCTGCAGGGACTGCAAGCATCTGGGCTGTTGGTTGGCAGCCAAGTGGGTGAGCCGCTTGCACCCCCCCGAGGCTCCTGCACCTGCTCACAGGAGCAAAGTCAGGCCCAGAAGGCTCAGGGCGTGGGGCTCCATCCGCACACACTACAAGACCAAGGCGGTTGTCCTAGTCACTGGGTACTGCTCTAACAGAAAATACCACAAGCAGAAAGTTTCATGAGGAGAAGCTTTTACTGTCGCAGTCCAGTAAGCCGCCAATGTATTAACAAGTTACAGGTTCATTCAGTATGAGAAATCCTCACAGTCCGGTAGGCTGAGTCCACATTCGGTGAGAGCGTCTCGGCACAGGAACCTCAGGCCAGAGGACGTGCTCTGCTCTCGAGGCTTCTCTCGCGGTGATGTGAGGTTCCAACTTCCTCAGCTCACTTCTCTGCCATATGTTCCACAAGCTTGGGTCCCGCCTCACTAACACAACTGCAAACCGTGCTCCATCATCAGTATCACAGAGGCAGGATTCACAGCACCTGGGAGGAAGGGCACCGTATTGGAACTCCTAACCAAGTCAAATCAACACATACATTTTTGGGGGGACACAATTCAATCCTTAGATGAGCAAACATGAGCAGTTGCCAGGGCCTTGGGGACGAGAGGAAGGGAGGCTGTTTTGTAAAAGAGTAATCAAAGCCGTGCAGCTTAAAGGAGCCACCAAGGGCCCCCCGCCTGACGCACCCCTCTGTCCTCAGTGCTGCTGCACACGGCCACCGCCAATGGCTTCCAGATGGTCACCAGCGGGGTCCAGAGCAAGGCCGTGAGCGACTGGCTCATCACCAGCGTGGAGGTGAGTGCTCCTCCGCCCACCTGAGACCCGGGCCCGGAGCCTGGCCCCTGGCGTTTGTCCCCCCCCCGGGGGTCCTGACCAGACCGGAGTGGAGGGGCCCGGCTGCCAGGGACCTGGCTGCCAGGGACCTGGCTGGGTGACCAGGCTGGTGGCTGTACTGCCCATTCCCCACTAGAGGGAGCACTTGTTGAGGACGCTGTGGTCACGCAGCTGCTTGGCTAAAAATCCTTCTGTAGCTTGCAAGAAAACCCAAATGCCTTCCCCCTCCTCCAGCTGCTGGCCTCCGCCGGCCCCTCTGGCCAGTTTACCTCACAGAAAGTTCTCTCCGCAGGCCTTGGAACACCCAGCAGCCTGTGTTTGCGAGTCAAGTTTTTTGTTGTTGTTGTTAATTGTGATTAAGTGAAAGTATACAATCCAAATGAAATTTGCATGCCCGCCTATCTGCAGCTCCTGCTACTCTCCTTGCCCAGTGACAGCACACTCCTTTCCATTCTATAGATGTCATATCCCCTTAGCAATCTCCTGTCCCCTCTTCTCCACCCTCTCCTCTCCCTTCTAGTAAGAGCCCCATAGGATAACATCCTACAGATGCACAGAACCATAAAGTACACACACCAGGTGGTCACTCTGTGTCTCCGAGTCCAGTCCGCTCCCGTCTGAAGAGCTGCCTTCAGTCGTGTTTCCTGGTCGGGCAGCAGCTGGGCGCGAGTCAGGTTCTTCAGGCACTCAGCCGTGCCTTGTTTGGGGCAGACTGTCCGTGGAAGCTTGTGCACTTAAAATGGCAGAGCTGAGTCCTCACTAAAGAGATTGCATGGCCCAGAAAATCAAAAACACGGACTCTGGAGCTTTGCAGAAAGTGTGCCATCTAGAGCAGACAGCAGAGGCCAAGAGGTTAGAGGCAGCGAGAGTTGGAACCAGAGTGCTGGGGGCAGGAGTGGCCTTTGTCCCATAACCAAAACCAAACCCACTGCCATCAAGTTGATGCCAGCACATGGTGACCCTGCAGGTCAGAGTAGGAGTACCCCGCAGGGTTTCCAAGGAGCGCCTGGCAGATTTAAACTCTTGACGTTAAGATTAGCAGATACAGCACTTAACCACTGTGCCACCAGGATTTCCTTTGTCCTGTAGGAAAGTTCTGCTCATGCCTCTTTTTTTGTAAAAACTTATGCAGCAGAGCATATGCAACTTCAGATTTCTGTGTAGACAGTTCAGTGACGTTGGTGACGTTCTGGGTTGTCCTCCCATTAACATCACCTCGTTGCCCCCACGCTTCCCAGAGAACCTGTCCAGTTGCCGTCGTCAGCCCGCTTCTGTCTAGATCGTTGTTTAAAAGAGTGCAGTATTTGAGGCAGTTTTTACGAATGAACACAGACTCTCGTGTGATTTAAAGACTTCATACTTTTGGCTTACGGTTTAAGGATTATCTCAGAGCATTAGTTTTGGGGATTTGTCCAGCATCCATGGCTCCAAAAAGTTTGGATTCCTTAAGAATCTGAAGTTCTTTTCTGCATTTTCTCCCTTTGATCAGGAGTCCTCTAGAAAACTATTGATCTAAACAAGGCATCTCTTTTTATCATTAAAGTATAATTTTCATTTAGACACAGCTTTTCACAGAATCCTGATAGAGAAAATATGAAAGATGGAATTTTGGGGGCCAAAGCAGGGATGGGGGCCCCATTCCCCTAGAGAGGTCCATGGGGATGAGAGGCCACAGAAGGTGTTAGAGCAAGACCATAGCGGCCATAACAGGCTAAAGGTGTCCCAGAGAGAGGGGACAGTCTGGCAGTTTGGAACCTGCAGTGATGATGCCTGGGGTGGGGGCCGTCCCTGTCGGCCCTGCACCGGCTCAGCGGGCCCTTCACAGACTCTCCCTGCAGGGACGGCTGACCGGACTGGGCGGCGAGGACCTGCCCACCATCGTCATCGTGGCCCACTACGACGCCTTCGGAGTGGCTCCTGTACGTATCCCCTGCGCCCTGAGACTCCCCTCTGCCTGGCCCAGGTTCGCAGGTGTGTCTGTCTGGTGGCTGCAGTCTGAGCAGCAGCACCCCCGCGTGTGGCCCCTGGGTGTTCAGGTCCCTTAGGGAGTGTCAGTCTGCCTGAGGGAGGCCATGCTGGGCCAGGTCACCTAACTGGGGTCCCAGAGGTAGCTGCAGGAGGACCCCAGGTAGTCACTATACAGAACAGAAATGTGTTTTCTCAGAGCTTAGGGAGCAAGGAGTCTGAATTCAGGGTGTCGGCTCAAGGGGGAGGCTCTGTCTGTTCTCTTGGGGGTGGTCCTCTGAGATCTCCAGATGGTGTCTGTCCTCCCCAGTCTGCACTGGCTGGCTTCTGTGCTGGATCCACTCCTTGTGGGTCTCAAAGTGACTGCCTCAAGACAGACCTTATGGTGACGTGGTCCCATCAGTGTAACAGAGTAGACCCCTTTCCCAAACAGGGTTCTGCCCACAGCTGTACCGTGCTCACTTGGCTGTCAGGTTGATTGCACCTCCTGATGACCCTGTAGGACAGAGCAGAGCCACCCTGGAAGAAGACTGCCTCGTCTCTTTCCCAGTTCCATAGAGTAGCTGGTGGGTTCTCACAGCCAGCCTTTGGGCTGATGGCCGAGCACTTTAATCACTGCGCCACCAGGGCTTCTTTTCATGGGCACAAAACCCAGAAACCAGACCCACGGCCGCCAAGTTGACTCCTGTTCCCTGCAGCCATACAGGGCAGAGCAGAACTGCCCCGTAAGCGTTTCCAAGGAGCACCTGGTGGGTTTGAACTGTCCTTTAGTGCTCTTAACCACTGCGCCACCAGGTCCCCTCCACATGCCCAGATTGTGGGGTATCTCCGTGAGACAGTGGAGGACTGCCACATTGGGTTTTAAAGGCTGTACTGTCAATGGAACAGATAGTCAGCCAGGCCTTTCTTCTGCAGAGGGGCAGGGAGAGAGCCCACCACCACCCTTGGTGGGCATCCGAGCACTTAGCTGTCTGCACTACCAGGACTCACTTCGTTCGTGGAATTTGCATCTTCATGTGCACTGTTGGTGGATTCTGGCTGTGCAGCTGCGTGGGGCAGAGGAGACTGCCCCGAGCAGGGGTCCCTGAGCTGCCATCCACGGGCACTGAGGGCCGGGTCTTTCTGCCACGACCTGAACCACCATGCTGCCAGGGCCCTTAGACTGCTATGTAGATGCAATGGCACTTGTGTGGCTGGTTGAGCTGAGTCCATGGTCTCTGGCCCGTCCGCAGTGGCTGTCCCATGGCGCAGACTCCAACGGAAGTGGCATCTCTGTGTTGCTAGAGCTTGCCCGGCTCTTCTCCAGGCTCTACACCTACAAACGCACCCACGCCGCGTAAGTGTGCACAGGTGGCCCCCCAGGAGGGTGGAGCGGGGTCCACAGCATCCTGGGGGGATCCATGTCATATAAGGGCCAGCGCAGGTGGCCCTCCAGGAGAGCGCAGGGGGACCACAGTGTGCTAGGGAGGAACCATGCGGGCGGCACTCTAGGAGGGCAGAGGGTCCACGGCGTGCTGGGGGGAACCCACACTGTGTGAGTGCGCCCAGGCGGCCTCTCGGGGCAGAGGGGGGCACCCACACCGTAGCTGTTGTGGGGAGGGCACAAGGCTGTGTCAGTGCGCAGGGGCAGACTGCTGCTCAGTGGGGAGAGAGAAGCCCAGTGTTGGGGTCCTATGGTCAAGGCCTGGAGGTCACAGCCCTGGAGACAATGTTGCTCTTTTGTTGGGGGCTTACGTTCCGCCAGACCGAAGGCCCTCCTCCCACCACTTTGTCCTGCAGCTGCAAGCCTGGAGTGCCCGTCCTGTGCCCTGTGGGGTGCTGAGCAGCATCCCTGTCCTCCACCGACTCAATGCCACTGCCATCCCCCCCTTACTCAGGATGATCACAAATGTCCCCAGACATGGCCCAGTGTGTCCCAGGGCATAGGACATCTCTGAGCTCCCACAGATTGAGGTGGGGGCATCAGTTGACTGAAATGGGTGACTGCCTAGAACTGGAAATGGAATTCCCCTCCTGAAGAGTGAGAGTAGTCCCTCTTCCCCTGACCCCGGACTGCAGTGACGACGACACTAAAGGGTGACAGAGACCGAGTCCCTGCCCCCTCCCACGACAACCCCAGCCCATGACAGCAGTGCCCACAGGGAGAGACCTGTATGAATGCCTTGGAAGACATTAGGAGGGTCCCTCACTGACAGTGCAGCGCAGAGTAAGCTCCTCTGGGTCAGGCGGGTGTGAGTCGGGGGCCTCCCAGCTCCTGTGGTTTCCCGCTGGTCTGCTCCCCACTCAGTGTGTGGACTCCAGTGTGGGCAGCGACCTAGGACATCTGGGTGTCAGGTGATTATGGGATGTGGAGTCTTTAGGGGTCGGGGAGACCCTCGGCAGGATCTAGGGGCGTTTGTGGGTTTCCCTGCTGCAAGGGTGCTGCTGGCATCGAGTAGGTGCAGGCCGGGGGTGCTGTTCTGCAGCCCCCACGTCAGCAGTGTCGCGGGGAGAGTCCTGCCCCACAGGGCTGCTGGGGAGTTATCAGGTGGACAGTCTTCGCGGCACCGCCGGTCGTTGTGGGACCCGCAGCCTGGGCCATGTCTCTCCTCTGGCCCCGGATGCTCCCCCGTCTCATAGCGACCTGGCCCTCCCCCGCCAGGTACAACCTCCTGTTCTTTGCTTCCGGAGGCGGCAAGTTCAACTACCAGGGAACCAAGCGCTGGTTGGAGGACAACCTAGACCACACAGGTGAGCGCCACAGAGGAGGCGGGGGCCCTCTGCCGTCACCGGCGCTGCCCTCCTCACCCGCTGTACCCCTCAGATTCCAGTCTGCTGCAGGACAACGTGGCCTTCGTCCTGTGCCTGGACACGGTGGGACGGGGCAGCAGCTTGCACCTGCACGTGTCCAAGCCCCCCCGGGAGGGCACGCTGCAGCACGCTTTCCTGCGGGAGCTTGAGATGGTAGGGACCCCCAGGCTGAGCGGGATCGGGGGCGGGTGGGCTCTCCATGGGAACTTGCTCCACAGCCCAGTACCTGACTTGCTTTGCCCCACTGTGTCCCACTGTGTCTTCAGTGAGACTTCCAGCCTTCACTGGCCCTATGTCCTCCTCACAATAAGTTCCTGGCCGTAGGTCTATGGCCTTAGTCTTCAGACCCTGGGGGTATGGGACACACTGGAGCCCCGGTGACTTGGACAGAGTCAGGCACAGGCCCCTCATCTGGCCCTCAGACCTGTCCCACGTGGCTCCCAGGGTCCCGGACGGATGCCAGCAGAGCCAGTTGATGTGGGGTTGGCCGTGGCAGGGAGCCCCGACAGCCACCCCAACAGGTGACTGCCACCCCCCACAGGTGACTGCACACCAGTTCCCCGAGGTACGGTTCTCCATGGTACACAAGAAGATCAACCTGGCAGAGGACACGCTGGCTTGGGAACATGAGCGCTTTGCCATCCGCCGCCTGCCCGCCTTCACTCTGTCACACCTGGAGAGCCATCGTGATGGCCAGCGCAGCAGCATCATGGATGTGCGGTGAGGTCCTGCCCCCACAAGTCACACCTGGCATGCAGTGAACGGGGTTGTGGGTGAGATCTGGAGAGCAGCTACTGTCAGTAGGAGGGCAAGGTGGGGGGTTTTCAGGGCAGAGGCAGCTGGCAGAGTGTCAAGGCACCTAGAAAGACTTCCTGGAGAAGGCGGCATTGGCAATAAGCCAGGGGCAGGGCTTCCAGGCAGAGGGATCCCTGAGGGTGCAGGGACCAGTGGCTAGAGAGCCATCCTGGGCCAGTCCTCACAGGGGTCCAGGCCACTGCTTCCAGTAACCCCCCGCCCAAGCTGGCTCCCTGGAGGCCTTCCCGTCTCGCAGCCGTTGTGCAGTGAGGTTTTGACCTCAAAGCGCCTCTTCTGTGGGTTTAAGTAAAAACCACAGGACACTCAGTTAAATATGAATTTCAAACATCAAAAAGTATTACATTTCATTAGTATCAGTGTGATGTAGGGGTGCGTGAGTTATACTGAAAACATGCTGGTTGTTCATCTGAAGTTCAGAGTGACTGAGGCCCCTGTAGCTTTGTCCAGCCCCGCTGTGCCTGCCCCATTTGATTGTCTGCATCCCTCCTGGGTCCATGATGCCCCCGGGCCACCTCCAGGGCCTGCCGCTCACTGCCCTTGACTCCAGGGTTCTTCTCCCATTGGGGATTATGAGCTTAGGTCCAGGGGTCCTCACGCCACCTCCAAATTCTCATCCCAAGCCTGTCTGCAGGTCTCATTTGTACATGAGTCGAAGCGGTTAGGACCCTTGGTCCGTGACGTCAGTCACTCAGATGTCTGTCTCAGGGTCTGGCTTGTAGCGTGCCTCTCTGTGCGTAAGAACAGTTGAGGCACACAGAACGTCTCCAATGCAGTGATGACCATAGTCGTAATGGGGTCTCAGTGGGCTTCTCAAAGTAACATCTGTTATTACGAGCAGTCATGTACCTGCAGACTTTAGTCTAATAGGCTTTACAGGATTCTTTTCTAACAGTGGCTGGGCTGTACTCAGTCGGGTGTTTGTAACCCGAGGGCCGCCCCGTTACTGTGTCGGGAGGGCTGATGCGGACAGAACCCAGAGCCCCTTGCTGTGTCACTACCTCAGCGGCCTGTTACACGGTGCTCAGGGTGGCTGCTGACCAGAGCTTGGCAGTCGGAACCTCCCAGGAGCTCCTTGGCAGCCCCGTGGGGCAGTTCCTCCCTGTCCTGTAGGGTCGCTGATTTTTCTAGGTAATACTGACTGTGAAAGCCACACGTGTTTTCGCCCCTGCAGGTCCCGGGTGGACTCAAAGACACTGACACGGAACACGAGAATCATCGCAGAGGCCTTGACACGTGTCATCTACAACCTGACAGAGAAGGTGAGCCCCACCGCAAGGCGGCAGGTACCCCTATCCCTGCCTGGCCCCGGGCCGTGGCTCAGATGCCCCTCTGTCCACAGGGCACCCCTCCTGACATGCCTGTCTTCACCGAGCAGATGGTAAGGGGGTGGGGCTGGGAGGGGGCCCAGGGCAGTTGAGTCTCAGGTGACTGGGGCAGGCCGGGCGACAGGGAGCTGGGGGTGACCTGAGGGGGGTGGGAGGGAATGCGGGTGGTGGGGCTGGTGGGGAGCAGAGCGGGCCAGGCTGGAGGGCGGGCGGGGGGCCGGGCGGGGGGCTCCAGTGGAAGGAGAACAGAACAGGCCAGACGGGTGGGTGGGACGGCGACCACGGTGTGGGGTCGGTGGAGGCCACGGCAGGAGGCCGTGATTATGGCCTGGGGATGGTGACCACGGTGTACCAGGGCGCGTGGAGTGAGCACAGTGGGAGGGTGGTCAGAGCAGTGACCAGGTATGAGGGCACGGGCGGGTCGGGGACCACAGCGTGGGGGTGGGCAGGGCAGCGACCACCACATGAGGGGTGGGAAGGACGGTGGCCGTGGCGCGGCAGGGCAGGTGTGGAGAGGGCAGGCCGGTGACCGCCCGCTCCCCGCAGCAGATCCAGCAGGAGCAGCTGGACTCGGTGATGGACTGGCTCACCCACCAGCCGCGGGCTGCCCAGCTGGTGGACAAGGACAGCACCTTCCTGAGCACCCTGGAGCACTACCTGAGCCGCTACCTGAAGGACGTGAGGCAGCACCACGTCAAGGCTGACAAGCGGTGCGCGGCCCCCCGCTTCCTGCCTGCGCCCCACAGCCGGGCAGGGCCTCCCCTCTGGAGGGCTCCTGGAGGGAGGCACGTCCGGCCAGTCAGAACAAGGCAGAAAAGCAGACAAAAATAGGAAGAAGCATAGGGCACCCAGCTACATCTGTGTTGGATTTAAAATACATATATAGTTATATATTTAAAGTGTACGTGTGTCCCAAATACTTTGTGGGCTGTACTTATACTGGGAGCCCTGGTGGTGCAGTGGCTAAGCGCTCACCTGTTTACCAGAAGATGAGGCTTCCCCAGTCTGGTTCCTTAAAGGTCACAGCCCCGTGGGGCAGTGCTCCTGCGTCCTGTGGGGTCTCTGTGGGTCACAGTGGACTTTACGGCAGTGGGTTTCAGTTTGGTTGTACACTTAGATTGAAAATGTGCTCATCATCAATCTGAAATTCGGTATGAACTGAGTGCCTTGAGTTTTATCTGGTGACCCCACACGCCCACCCACCCACAGGACTCCTTACGTGCTCTGGTGTCCCCCAAGGTCCCTGTCTGCCCCACAGACTTCCTGGAGTTTGTGTGTGTGTGTCTGGGGCTTCTGCACCTTCCATTTGGGCCAAGCAAGTGCTTCAGCACCTTAGGACAGGAGACGGCCCGCTAAGCATCACAGGCAAGAAGTGTCCTCTGAGACCACACAGGCATCTCACTGCCTCTCCACTGTCCTCCTATCTCACGGCTGCTTACAACTCTCTTGAGAGACAGAGGTCTTGGACAGAAGAAGAAACCAAAGCTCAGAGTGGACCTCCAGCCACTGAACTGTAGTTTCTGATTCTTAGCCCGAGGTTGCCCTCCATCTACAGAGATGCTTCCCAGGTAGTAAAAATTTGTAGTCACTGTATTTCCTTTTTTAAAAGCACAGTTCAAGGATTTTATTTCAGAACAGGAGACAGCCCTTCCCCAAAAGGGACAATTAGCATTCTTGGGTCCACACACATGAGGTGCTGGTGTTGTTCCTCGGTAGCATCCAGTGTTGGGAAGACTCAGGATGGGCATGAGCGCCTGATAGCATGCTCTCTCCAACAGGGACCCTGAGTTTGTCTTCTACGACCAGCTGAAGCAGGTGATGAACGCATACAGGTGAGTGGCAGGCAGTGGGTTGGCCTCCACTGTCCCAGTGTCCCGTATGTAACTCATCAGTGAGCACTACCCCGTCAGTCAGGGTCCGGCTGCCTAGCACCAGGAGCCCACACATATCGTCCCTGCTTGTGAGGACAGAGGGCAGCGCCCCCAAGGCCACCATCACCTCTCTCATCAGCTGCAAACCCTGGGGCTTGGTCCCACTGGGACCGACAGCTCACAGGGTGTCACTGTGAGTGGACAGGTTAAAATCAGCTGCCAGGGGGTACGTGCCACCCTCCCTGTGTCAGCGTGTGGCACCACGCGTGGAGTCCCGCTGGCGGGCACTTGCCCAAGCCTTGGCAGCCAGACTTCTTGCTGGGGCTTCGTCACATAGGACAGTTGGTTGATCGGTGGCCCTCGTGGCTGTTCTGTGTCTGCATCGACCGATACGCGGGATGCTGGCACCCCATCCTGAGTGGCACTGTCAGGCTACACAGTGTGACCAGGGTCTTGGGGCGTGGGGGCCACGGGGCTGACAGGCCTCGTGGAATCCCAGTCCAGGGTCAGTGCGTGCACCCAATTAAAGCCTGCGGGGTCGGTGAGCCCCTGGGCTGTCTGACCCCACCACCCGTCCTTCCCGCAGGGTCAAGCCAGCCGTTTTTGACCTGCTCCTGGCTGTCTGCATCGGCGCCTACCTCGGAATGGCCTACACGGCCGTACAGGTGAGCAGACAGCGGGGACTCACGGGGGTGGCCGGAGACCAAGGGGCCCTTCGTGGCAGGGGCTGGGCTCGGGTGTCAGCTTCTGAGCAGGTGACCAACTGGCACCGATGGCTGCAGGCACCTGTGAGTGTCCTTGGGGGGGCTTTGGGGCTGGCTGACCCTCAGCCCGCCCTCCTTCCCTACCACGGCACCCAGCACTTCGACCTCCTGTACAAGACGGTCCAGAGGGTGCTCCTGAAGGCCAAGACGCAGTGACTGGGGACGTGTCCCACGCCCTCCTCTTCCGGCCCAGGCAGCAGCTGGGGCTGGAGCTCCTGCGCCCGAGCGTGGTGGCGCTCCGAGTCGCAGAGCTGCCCTGTGTGGCTGTTGCAGATTTGGAGGGCACTTCCCTTTTTCCTTTTGTCCTTCTGAACTTCATGGAGGAGAGCCTGGTGGAGGCCCAGGGGTGGTCGTGGACTGGGGACCCGCCACCTGCTTCATGTAGCATGAGCCATTAAAGAGGAAGCACACCAGGTTGGCCCTGTGCCTCCCAACACCCAGGCCCTGGCCACCTGGACCAGGCTGTGGCCTGAGGAGGGTGGCCCGGCTTCTCTGTCTGGCCACTCCTCAGCCTGTGTGGTGTCCCTGGCCAAGCCCAAGGCTGCGAAGCCCCCGCAGGCCAGGCCCTCTTGAACCCTGAAAACAGCAGCCCCCACAGGGTTCCAGGTGGCCTTGCAGGTGCTTTGTCCCCTGCACTCTTCCCACCCCTCTGTCCCTTCCTGTCTTGTTCCTGCTGACATGTGCCCAAAAGTGACTGAGCAGGCTTGCTGGCCTCCCTTCGCCCCAGCTGTGGCTTTCCTGAGGCTGTCCTATGCCCTGCGCTGTCTCCAGTTTCTGGGGATCCTGGGGCTGATGCAGGTTCCAGGTCCAGGATGCAGCTCAGTGTCGCAAGGGCCAAGCCAGGCAGGGTGACAGCAAGTGCCTGGAGTAGGGGAGGGGCTGCTGGCTGCCCAGGATCCCCAGCCCCCTGCACCCTTACTACCCCTCTTTGGGCTGCCTCCCAGATCTAGAGGAGGGCTGGGGCAGGAGACCAGGAGGCGGGGGTGCTGTTGGTACACCGTGCCAGGCCACTTGGTATGGGAGGGGACAGCAGCCACCAGGCCAGGCCAGAGTTAACCTCAGGGAGACCCAGGTGTGTCAATTCGTTAGCAATATATGTGGTGCATGTTCCCCAAGGGGCAGACAAGGCCAAGGTGGGGGAATGGGGGCCTGGGACAGGCTAGGGCCGTGTGTCCGTGGTGGCCAGGTTCTGATGCCGTAGCACAGGCTTCCTGGGACGGTCCTTGTCCCCATGCAGCCCTTAGCAATCCTTGAGAACTCAAGGTTGGAGAAGGGGACAGCCCAGCTTCCTGCTCAGATGGTCCCTGTGCCCCATCCCCATGCTGCAGGCTCCCTAGGGCCAGCTGGGCAGCCATCCACTGTCTGCTCGGCCTGGCATCACCTGCTCCCAGGCAGCGTGGTGGGGCCCTGGTATATGTGGATGTTCTCTGAGCTATTAACACTGATGTCCCTGAGCCAATGTCACCCCTTCCCAGGCTGAGCCTTTCAGTTGCCCGGGTGTCTGGGGGCCCACACTGGCGGGGACTGGCCATTCTGGGAGAGAAATAAAGCCATACTGAACGAGGGACCACAAGTGTCTTATGTCACGGCCTGGGGGGGGTCTGTGATCTGTGGCCAGTCTGGGGGTCACTTGTCCTCTCCCTGGGTGAATGATACTGGGTGAGAGACAAGCTGGCCTGAGCCCGGGGGGGGGAAGAGAGGAACCTCCCAGGCCCCAAGCCCAGCCCGCCTCCCTCTATAAGCCAGAACACAGCCACTGCCTTGTGCTGTCTGTCTGTCCTCAAAGAGTGCTGCCCAGGCAGCTGTCAGCACCAGACACAGGGTCATCCAGAGGAACAGAGCTGCAGATAGTGTCCATTAGCCTGTGTGGGTAGGCACCAGTGAAGATGCTCCCTGGTCCATCCATGTGGTGAGCAAGGGCAGCCTTCCTGCCGGGTGCTCAGCCTGTCCTGGGCTCCCCTCCATAGGCCCCCACACTAGCAGGACAGGCTAGGGCTGGACACGGATACTCTACTGAGAAGTACCCACGTTGAGGAGGCAGTCACAGAAGGCTTCCTGGAGGAGGGGGTTTAGTTAACAGACATTTCTTAGAACAGTGAAAGATTTACAGAAAAATGCAGGACAAGAGTTCACATGAATCCTGAGGGGGCTTTTGAGTGAAATCAGAATGACAAGAAGGATCAAACTGTAGAGAACATTCAGGAAGCACAGCTGGTACAAAGGCCCTGAGGCAGGGCCAGACCTGGTGAATTGGAGGAATGAGAAGGCCCCTGTGGCTGGAGCAGAGTGAGCAAGGGATAGAGAGGAGAAGGGGAGGGCAGGCAGACAGCAGGGCAGGTCATGCAATGCCATGTAGGCTGCAGGGTACTTGGGCTTTTACTAGGAGGTAGATGGGAGCCCTGGAGGGCTTGTGAGCAGAGGAGGGACAGCCTGAATCAAGTGCTCACAGCACTGTCTGGTGGCCTCCATGGGAACAGCCTGTGGGGGTGTGGGAAAGAACCAGGAAGGTGTGTCTGGGCAAGAGGTTAAAACAGAGCTTCTCTGGGCCTGGGGCAGTTTTTGCGTTTTATTCTCACTGTGATGGGAACCCTGGTGGGAGACATATGGACCAGCTGGCAATTTGAAAAGGTCCCCAACAGGCTGTGTTCAGCTGTGAAGACCTGAGATGCTGCCCAGGCCAGACACACAGGAGGGCTGTCAGCGCCCCATCCACCCGGACAGCAGCACACGAGGTGTCTAAGCATGTGCTCTAAGGGAGACGTTACATGCACTGCTGCAGCCCAAAAGGAAGCCATCGCCAGTGGCCTTAATCTTCTTGGAGGGCTTTTTTTTTTTCAAGACAAAGTGTAAGCTAAAGCCTGTGTGTCTCAGCACTGTGCTCCCTAGGGTTTTCAGCGGCTGCTTTTGGAGAGAAGTAGACTGCCAGGCCTAGGCTTGAACTCAGCTTCCTTTAGATGTGTGAGGAGGAGCCAGTCACTGGCAAAGGACATCCCCGGGTGAGATGCCCACGCACACCAGCAGCCGTGAGGGTGCTGCAGAACTGGGCAGTGTTGCCTTCAGTTGTGCCAGGGGTCGCACTGAGACTGATGCCAGGGTAAGGGGTGACAGCATAGTGACAGCAAGATGTGAGAGGAACCTCTTGGTGGGCTCTCTGCCTGCAGACCCAGACCTTTTTCTCTCAACGCTTCCCTGGTGGGCTGAGCATGCCAGCCTTCTCGTGGAATAAATTCCAGCATCTAGTGTCATCTAGGGTGTGAAACCCTGGCCTGAAGCCCCTGGCGATGGGGCCTGAGCTGCTCTAGGCTCTGCTCCACCTCCCTCGCCTGCTTATTTTCTGCAGAAGGAGGAGGAAGAAGGGGCTAAACACGTCTTTGGCCCATGGAAGGGTCGTGAGATTTTACACGTGTTCTTTTTAATGATGCTCCGTCACACTAGAGGCCCACAGGCTCCGAGCAGCTTGCTCAGGTTGCCATGGAGACAGCGACTGCCTCCCTGGGCCGGGTCGGCCTGGGCTGAGGCTGAGCGCCAGGGCTGGGCAGGGCCAAGGGGTGGAATGTAGCAGAAGCACTCCTCACCTCTCACCCTGCTTAGCTGCTCACTCAGTCCTGATGCCTGCCCCCCCTACCATGTCTGGGGGTGAGCAGGTTATAACGACAAGAGCGTATGTTGAGTGCCAAGGACATACCAAGGCTCCTGGGTTGCACAAAGGGTTTGCTCTGTTGATAACCTGAAGGGTTATGTTTCAGAACCACCCAGCAATGCCATGGAAGAAAGTCCTGGCAATCTGCTTCTCTGAAGATCTTTACATGTCATCAAGTTGGGTCCTACACGCAACTACCTTGTGGGACAGAGTAAAGCCACTCTACAGGGTTTCCTAGACTGACCTTGCTATAGGAGCAGGTTGCTGGGTCTTCCCACGGGAGGGAGACGCACAGTCCCCTTCCGTGAAGATTCACAGACATGGCAAATCACATGGGTTTGTTGTGAGCTGGAATCACCTCGACGGCCATGGTCTTGGGTTTGGCCTTTTGGGGGGAGGTGGGGGATTTTCTTCAGAACTGGGATGCGTTACAATGGCCAGCCTTGCCGCTAGCAGCTACGTGCTTCACCGTTACACGGCGCCCCCCCAAAGCTGGCAGCCCAGACAGCCCTGTAGATCTGCTCGCCCCTAGCACGTGCGGTTGCCAGTGAGTCGGCATCAGCTGGAGGGCGGTGGGGCAGTGCGGTTTGGGTCTCAGGACTTAGCTCCTCGAGTCAGCCCGAGGGTCTTCCCCCCGTTTGCTCTCTGTGACTCCCTTTGGCAAGTGAGGAAACTGAGACTTAGCTTTCTAAAGCCCAGGGAAGGCAACATTAGGTCATGGAATGTATACGGGCTCTGGAGCTGGCTATTGTTAGTGGCTGTCCAGTCGACTCTGACTCATGTCAACCCTGTTGTGTGCCAGTAGGACGGGACTCCATGGGTTTCCAAAGCTGTGATCTTTCAGAAGTAGATCGCCAGACCTTTCTACCGAGGTACCTCTGGGTGTATTTCAGCCACCAACCTTTCAGCTACTAGTCAAGCCCATAATCAGTTGTGCCACCCAACAACTCTATAGTTAGCTACTGGGCCTGAAATCGCAGGGCTCTGGCTGTGTGGCTTTGCACAAATGACTTGGTGTCTCTGAGCCTCAGTGTCCGTCTCTGTGAAATGGGTGTAGAACCAGTGTCTACGCTCTCAGGTGTCTATGAAAAATGATCAGGGACTCTGTCATAAAGATAAAGAATAGTGCAACAAATTTTTAAACCAAAATTAGTGCCAAAAAAATCCAGCATGCACAAAAGGCTAACATTTTAATGAGAGACTGGATCAGCATTACAGAGTTTTCCTTTTGATTTGACTCTGCACCGGTACCAATCTTGTCTTTATTGGTTTATTTTTAACTTACATATATGATAAAACAAAGACACTAAACCAGAATTGTAAATTACAGACAGAATCAGCAACAGCCGTCATGTCAGGGCAAAGGTGAGATCAGCAGTCCCAATCCTGTCTTTATTAAAAATGGACATTTTGTTTACTCTAATTTTTCTCCCCATGGATGTCAATTTTTAGAGATATTTCACCAAAAGTTTACTGTTACAATTATGATCTTTACAACTCAGTGGGGTTTTCATATATTCACAAGGAGGTGCAGACATCAACAACAACCAACTCTGTTGCACTGGAGCCCATTCTGATTTAGAGTGGCCATATGTGTCTCAGAGGAGAACTGCTCCATAGGGTTTTCTTGGCTGTTAGCGTCATGAAGCAGATTGCCAGGCCTTTCTTCACAGAGCTGCTGGGTGGGCTCCAACCACCAACCTTTAGGTTACTAATCTATCTTGCACCACCAAGGGACCTGCGCAAATACCAAACCCCCCCAAATCCCAAGGCCACTGCTGTGGTGTCAGAGCTGCACTTTAGGACCTGTCCCGTAGGGTTTCCAAGGCTGTAATTTTTATGTAGAAGTAGGGTCACCAGGTCTTTCTTCCACAGAGTGGGAGGTGGGTTTGAAACACCCACATTTAGTTAGCAGTTGAGTGATTGACCACTGTGCCACCAAGACTTGTGCAAACAGTGCCATGATCTAATTGCAAGACATTGTCATCACTCCAAGAGAAGCCTCTGACCCATGGGCTGTCAATCCCTATTCCCCCTTCCCTAACCCCTAGGCAACCACTAATCCACTTCCTGTCTCTGTGGATTCTCCTGTTAGGGACAAGGAATCACACAACATGTGGTCTTTGGTGTCTGGATTCTTTCACTTTAACATAGTGTTTCTGACATTCATCCATTCTGTACCCATGTGTGAGAATGGCATTCCTTTGTATGGCTGCATAGTATTCCATCCTGTGGACATACCATAACAAACTGCAATATATCCATTGTTGTTAGGTGCCGTCGGCTTGGTTCTGACTCACAGCGACCCTATGTACGTACAACAGAATGAACCACTGCCTGGCCCTAAAGCTGTGCCCTCAATCATCGATATACCTGAGTCCACTGATGCAGCCACTGTGTCACTTCTACTTGTTGAGAGTCTTCCTCTTTTTCACTGACCCTGTCATTGAGTGCTTAACTGTTCGTACTACCCAGGGACTCCTACCATGATTGCTGGGTTTTTTGTTTTTTGATGCTTTATAAATTGAGAACTGGCTAGCGCACAGTACCTGGCACCTAGTAAATAAATATTATAAAGTGTTCTGTCTTGCTGCTGCTGCTGCCATGCTTATAAGGAGCCCTGGTGGTACGCTGGTGAAACGCTTCTCTGCTAACTGAAAAGTTGACCGTTTGAACTCGGGAGAAAGACCTGGTGATCTGTCCCAGTAAAGATTACAGTTTAGGAAGCCCCATGGGGGCAGTTCTGCTCTTCACCTGGGTCGCTAGGAGTCGGAATCAAGTCGGCGGCCCCCAATGACAGTACTTAATCTACTTAAAAACCCTGGGGACAGACCCTGCCAAGCCAAAGCCAAGTGCCGTCTCTAGCACCCAGCAAATTCTACCAAAGTGTCTTTCCTTTCTCCTGATGTTATAATTAAGGGAACAGTTATATATAAAAAAAGCGCCGAGGACAGAGCCTGGCACCCAGTATAGTCCCTTTCCGACGGTAAGCTATTTGTAGTGTCTTTCCAGTTGTGATTAGCAGCGGCGACCAGTGCCTCCCCGGTCCCCGGCGCCCCCCTGAGTTTCCCTGTCCCGACTCCGGGCGGCCCCCAACCGGAGGACTGTGCGCCGCCCGGCTGCACGGCGCGCGGAGGCCGCCAGGGGTCGCTGCGGTGCCGCCCTTTTGTGGTCCTGATGCTGCGGGCGGGCGGGCGCGGGCGGAGCAGGGAGGAGGCGCGGGGAGCGCGGCGGGCGGGAGGGAGGCGGGAGGCGGCGTCCGTCGCTCCAGCTGCGAGTCCGCCGCCGCCGCCGCCGCCGCCGCCGCCGCCGCCGCCGCCGCCGCCGCCGGCTCGGTCCCGCGCCCGCCATGGCCCGCCTAACGGAGAGCGAGGCGCGCCGGCAGCAGCAGCAGCTCTTGCAGCCGCGGCCCTCGCCCGTGGGCAGCAGCGGGCCCGAGCCCCCCGGGGGGCAACCCGACGGCATGAAGGACCTGGACGCCATCAAGCTGTTCGTGGGCCAGATCCCGCGCAACCTGGATGAGAAGGACCTCAAGCCGCTCTTCGAGCAGTTCGGCCGCATCTACGAGCTCACGGTGCTCAAAGACCCCTACACGGGCATGCACAAAGGTGGGCGCCCCGGACCCCCCCATTTCCCCCTCCCCTCTCTCGGCCTCCTCACCCCACCTTCCGGCACATTCGCTCCCCCACCCTCCCCTCTTCACCTCCTCCCTCCACTCGCTTCTGCCACGGCATCATCCCCCCACCCACCCCCTCCTCCCCCCTCCGGGGGTGCAGCTGACAGATCGGAGCTGGCCCCCTCCCCTCCTCCGCCCCCTCTCTCTCCCTCCCCACCTTCCGGCATCTCCTCTCTCTCTCTCCTTTTCTCTCCTCTCCCATCTCCCTCTATCTCCCATCCTCCCCCCAGCATCTTCGCTCTCTCTCTCCCTCTCCCTCCCATTCCCCCCAGACCCTCACCCTTCCCTCCTTCCCCCACTCACTCTTTCCTACCCCTTTGCCGGGGGAGCCTCCGGGAACCTCGACACCTTCCCCTCCCCCATTAATTCGGCCGCCCCAGACCGCCGTCGTCGAAGTTTGGCTTTTGCACTCCATTGCCTTGGTCATTTTTACAAAGCCAGGCCGGCGGGGCAGGGACACGGATGCCCAGGACCCCGGGCTGATCGGTAACTACAAAGAAAGAAGGGGTGGGGGCATGGGGAGCCGGGGGTGGTGGTGGAGAGTGCCAGGTTCCGGCAATGCAACGCTGCCCTTTGCACACTCCTAGCCCACCATCGCTGTTTGGACAGCGCCTTCCCGTTCCCTTTTCCGCTGCCCTCCCCCTCCCCGGCTTCCACCTTTGGCTCAAGTTAAAACTGGCCACCACCCCAGTAGCAATGTGTTGGGGTCTGGGGCCAAAGACAATGAGAACCGGGGCCATACAGCCGGGGAGAGACCCAATCCTGGGGGTGGCTGGGGCCAAGGAGGGAGGCGGGGGTGGCCCCAGGCCCATTAGCGCGGGCAGGTGGGCTGGGAAGGCCTGGCCTGCTTCACTCCCACCTGATTCTGCTCTGCTGGCCTCCCGAAGAGGTTTTCTGGCAGCGGTGGCCCCAGTCCTTGGTTCAGCTCCTGGGCCCTGTGTCCGTGAAAGTAGGCTGGCTTTGACAGCTTGCTGTCAGGTGTTGGCATTCCGGGGGTGGAGACACATCTGGGGCTTTGTGGACCTTCTGGAGGGGTCTTTGAGAGGGCCCACGGCCTTGTTTCAGTCCAATCTGTCACTAGCTTTCTCCTTAAAGTCGCTTGCACAGGAGGCATGGGATCATGTTGGATGAATGAATGAATGAGTGAAAAGTGAATGAATGAATGAATGACGGATCAGGCAGGCCACAGGGAGAATCTGGTGGATTGGAGCCCAGGCCTGTTACTTCAGCCAGACCCTGCAGCTGGGACCCTGGAGGGGATGGGAGGAAACCCCTCCCCTCCCCCCCTCTACAAAATCAACCATCACAAAAAAATAAATAAGGGGGCCTGGAGAACCTAACTCCTGGTGTGGCCCAGGACAGAGGAGGGGCTGGTGGGGTGCAAGAGTCAAGCTTTGGGGTCCTTGCTGGTCTGAGGGCTTTTCCCATGTGCCCCACCCCCACTCCCATCCACCCCAACCCCCAGCCCTGTAGGACTGAAGCGCCCATTTCTAGAAGGATTCTGATGGGGGTTGGGGGGGTGCCCACGTGGCCCCCACACGTTGAATGGAAAGGGTGTCGTGAGCTCTGGGTGGGAGAGGGGAAGATGGGGTGCAGGCAAGATGGAATGCCCACATGGTCACCCCTTCTCATTTTAAAATCTGCTCCCCGGCAGCTGAGGCCTGATCCTCAGTTTCCCCGCTGTCACTGGGCTGCCTGAGGGATGTGGCATTAATTTTCTGCTTGGATCCCGGAATCTGAGGCACCTTTTCCAGTTTGGCATCTTTCGTTGGGGGGTAGGAGTTAGGTGGCCAGGAGACAGAGCAGTCCGGGCTTCACCCACACCCACCCCCACAACACCCCCACCCCCACTCCCACCCCCACCCCCACTCCCACACCCTGTTCTTGTGGGTTCTGGCTCAGTTCAGCCCAGATGCAGAACTGGGGAGGGGGCTCACCATGGCAGCAACCAGAGCCCTCATGTAGCTTGAGCCCTCCCAGTCCCATACCTAGCTCCCCTGGGCCAAGGACACATCTCCCTCCTGGTCCCCACCTGCACTTAACCTGGCTATCACCTGAGGGGAGAGCTGGGGGCAGGCTGGGGGTGGGGGTCTCCAGGGCCAGCAAATGTTGGGAAGGCCTGTATGGAGGGCTCTGCTGTGTGACCTCGGATGAATGGCTGCCCCTCTCTGGGCCTCCGCCAAAGAGGTGTGGAGTGATGAACCAGAAGTCTTGAATGAGGGGAGCCTGGCACCTCCAACCATCATTTAACTGATTCAGCTTCATTTCTGGGGAGCCAACAGGGCACAGGGCACCCAAGGCTGGTGCTGGGTTATAGAGGGGCAAAGACGGAGGGGCCGTGGACCCAGGGGGTGGAGAGAAGTCTCTGAGATAATGTAGCAAGTCCCCCAAGCCCAGAGTCTTCTGGACTTTGAATGCTGAGGTCCTGTGTGCTGGGGATCAAGACGAGGAATAAAGAGTGTGGAAAAGGGCTGAAGTCGAACCACCCACTTGGGGTTACCTGTGCCCCCTGACCCCCAGGTGGGAAGGGCCCTCCATCACTGCCACCATGCTCTTCTTCATCACTAGCCTGTCCTTAAGCCTGTGCTCTGCACAACCACACCCGCTGTGGTCAGCTTGTAAGGTTCAACCCATTTCATATGAATGGGAAACTGAGGCCCAGTGGGACAAATACAGTGTCCCACAACTGACCAGAGCTGGGTTCCTCCACTTATCTGTCCACCTCCCACTCAGGCCAAGGAAAGCAGAAGCAGCTTTGTGTGAGGAGGAATGACAGGCACCCCTAGGCTGAAAGGGAGCCCCTAAAGATGGTATGCTGGTGGGAGGGGCTATAACATCTGACAGCCAAGGCCTAAAGGTCTGTATAGTGGTGTTGGGAGAGGGCAGGGCAGCTCAGTGGGGCCTCTAGGTGCTGAAAGAGGGCTGGGGTCAGGAAGAGGGTGACACACAGAGAGGGTGGAAATAAGGGGCTTGTCAGAAGGGGCCAAGCTCTTGATGGTTCATTGTGATTTTAAGAGAAATAGAGGGAAACTGAGACAGAGGTAGAAGTCGCAGACAGGTGGAGACGGCACTATAAGCAGAGACAGTCACAGAGAAAGCAGACAAGAGAGAGAGATAGCAGGAGGAGAACCAGGAAAGGCAGAGAGGTACAGAGACATGGGACAGGGGACAGAGAGAGAGGAGAGTCCGAGCCCCTGCCCCCCAACCAGCAAGAGATGGAGAAAGACAGTCGGGGGCTGAAGAGGCAGATCTGTGCTCCCTCCAGAATGGGGCTCCCACCCCTCCAGGGCTCAGCCAGGGTCGGGGGTGGGGGCTAAGATTGGGGCCACCCCTGGCCTTCCTCCAGCCACTGCCAGGGCAGACTGCCGACCCTCCCTCCGTGGGTGCTGGGTGCGCGTGGAGGCCACGGTGCCCGGCGTGCCTCTGACCGCCTCCCTCTCCCTCCCGGGGCGCATATTAATGTCCACCCTTCCCGGGGACAGCGCCACGATCGCGTGCCCGGCCACCGCCGCCGCCTCGCGGCCCCTCATTTATGGTAATCGCATATGGATTTGCATGTTAATGACAATATTTGTCTTAAAGCTGAGGTTGCGCCGGGGGACGGTGCAGGTAGGGAGGGGGCGCGGCGGGCCAGGAAGGGGCCTGCGGTTTCCATGGGAGCGCCAGCTGCCGGCTGGGCTAGGGAGGGAGTAGGGGGGGCCGTCGCACGCTGAGCTCTGAGGCGTGAGAGTGACGTGCCAGCCCCGAGGGAGGCGGCCTGGCGGGGGACCGAGGGAGGTAGCAGCCAGCAGCCCGGCTGGCCTGAGTCTCCAAGGGAGGGGGGCGAGGGCGACGTGCCCCTCCCTGGAGGCCGTGTGACTTCAAGCTGGGCATAGCCCTCTCGGTGCCTCAGTTTCCCTTGCTGCCCTTTATTTAACCGGCTTAAATGAGGCTACTACGCAGGTGATGTGACATTGTTCCTGTCCTCACTCAGGCTCCATAAGTGAGTGCTAGTGTGACCAGGCATCCTGCTAGGAGTCACCGTGCAGCAAGCTAGACATTAGTCCGTTCTCACATTAGCCAACGTCTATTGAGCGCTTGCTGTATGCCAAGCACTGCTCTAACCTGTGGCCCTCGAGTGGATTCAGACATACAGTGATCCCAGGTGTGTGACAGTAGGACTGCCCCATGAGGTTTTCTCGGCTGTGATCTTTGTAGCAGCAGATTACCAGGGCTTTCTTCCATGGCACTACTGGGTGGATTCAAACCCATTGCCGCGGAGTCGATTCCAACTCGTAGTGACCATATAAGTCAGAGCAGAACTGCACCACAGTTTCCAAAGAGTGCCTGGGCTTCGTTAAGTTAGTAGTTGAATGTAACCTGGGCCTGGGTATACAGTGTTGCACAGAACAGAGATCTTTCCCACAATTGTCCCCTTCCCCCAGGTGCCAGTCCCATGACAGCTGCAGAGACAGAATGTCATAAGGCACTGAGTTCAGGGCTATCATGATGGAAACTCACACACAGTGAGAACTCAGGGGAGACTCTGCCCCCGTAGGCATGGAGTCAAGGAGGGCTTCCTGGAGGAGGTGGTCAGTGTAGGAGAGCACCTAAGATCTTGGGGCAGAGATAAGTCTCTTTTTCTTTGCGTTGTTGGCTGTGTGGCTTGGACATAAGGTGTTTTAATCTCTCAGCATCAGTGTGGCCACCTGTGGAGTTGGGAGACCAGTGGCACCTGTCTGGGGCAGGAACAGGGGAAGAAGGAGATGGAAATGGGATTTAAGGCTCTTGGCATGGGGCTGGGCATGTAGCACACACTTGGTCAGCGGGAGCTTGGCTTACTGTGTGGCTCTAAGCTGAGGCCTGAAAGAAAGGTGAGAAGGATTTATCAGCAGGGAAAGGTGTTCCTGGCAGAGGGAACAGTGTGTGCAAAGATCTAGATGAGAGCTAACTTGGAACCTTCAGGTGAAGGGAAGATGGAGTTTTTGCCCTGGTGGGAAAGGACCAAAGGGCCCCTTTGTTTGGTGGGGCTCTTCTAACAAGACTTGTTTGAAAGACCCTGGCTGAGGGGATAGACCCAGAAGGTTTTCCCTGAAATAGGCCTCAGTCTCTTCCTGGCCACTGGGAACACCCAGTAAGACCACACTCATTCATTCTTCCATGTAATGCTTACTTTAAAGTCCTTGGGCACCTTGATTTGTGCAGAGTAAGAAAAGTGTGAGTCCCCTCTCTCTTCCTCCCTTGGTCCCCCACCAGGCCACCTCCCTTGGGGCTGGCACATCACTTTCGTGCCTCAGAGCTCAGGGAAGAGAGACCTAAACATCACCACCTGTAGCCTCAGTGGTTAGTGCTAAGTCAGAGGGAGGTACACATAGCTGAATGAACTGAAGTAGGGACTCTGCCTGGGGAATCAGATTTCATGGAAGGGGGGCATTAGGACTGGGGCTTTGAAGGATGAATAGGAGCTTCCCAGTTGGTGAAAGTGTCTCATTTATTCATTCACATAAGTACTTGCTATGTTCTAGGCCTCGTTATAAGTGTGAAACACAGTAGTGAACAAGATAGATGGACTTCTCTGTCATCATGGATATGGATAGAGGAGATCCAGAGAGAGGGGCAACACCTAGCCCCAAGTCAGAGGGAGCCAGAATCCTGATATACTTTGGGTGAGGAATTAAAGGAGGGAGAGGAATATGGAATGGTGGAGGCATACACTCAGGGTCAAAGCCATCCTGGGAGACTGTCTGTCTTTGAATTTAAAGGTGACAGGCCCAGAGGGGAGGGACTGCTGTGTTTGGAAGACATTGACTTATCAACAATCTGTTTGGTCTGGGTTCTTGGTTGTCATTACATGTAAGGTCTGTGAGGGCAAGGACTGTCATTGACGTGGAGCATGTGGTAAATGAGAGCATCAGGGAATGAGGGGATGGGAGGGTGGGCTGGCTGCAGGGTGGGCAGATAGATGGAAAAGTGAGTAGAGGGATGCGGGTGTCACTGGATACATGGATGACAGCGACTCAGTGGATATAGAAATGGACTGATGGGTGAATGGCTGTGTAGATGGATGGATAGGTGTGTGAGTGGATAGGTGGATGGGTGGATGGATAGGAGATGGAGGATGGAAGGATGGATAGATAGATAGATGGATGGAGGATGGACGATGGATGGATGAAGGATGGATGGATGGAGGATGGATGGATGGATGGAGGATGGATGGATGGATGGATGGATGGATGGATGGATGGATGGATGGATGGATGGATGGATGGATGGATGGATGGATGGATGGATGGATGGATGGATGGATGGATGGATGGATGGATGGATGGATGGATGGATGGATGGATGGATGGATGGATGGATGGATGGGTGGATGGGTGGATGGGTGGATGGGTGGATGGGTGGATGGGTGGATGGGTGGATGGGTGGATGGGTGGGTGGGTGGGTGGGTGGGTGGGTGGATGGATGGATGGATGGAGGATGGGTGGATGGATGGAGGATGGAGGATGGAGAATGGAGGATGGAGGATGGAGGATGAAGGATCGAGGACGGAGGAGGGAGGATGGATGGATGGAGGATGGATGGACGGAGGATGGAGGATGGAGGACGGAGGATGGAGGATGGAGGATGGAGGACGAAGGATGGAGGATGGAGGACAGGATGGAAGATGGAGGATGGAGGATGGATGGAGGATAGAGGATGAAGGATAGAAGATGGATGGATGGAGGATGGATGGATGGAGGATGGAGGATGGATGGATGGAGGATGGAGGATGGTTGGATGGAGGATGGAGGATGGAGAATGGAGGATGGAGGACAGAGGATGGAGGACGGAGGATGGATGGATGGATGGAGGATGAAGGATGGATGGGTGGAGGATGGAGGATGGATGGATGGAGGACAGAGAATGGAAGATGGATGGATGGAGGACGGAGGAGGGACAGATGAATGACTGGATGAATAGGTGGATAGATGGGAGATGGATATATAGATGGGGGATGTATGGAAGATTAGAGGAAGGATAAATGAATAGACGGATAGAAGACAGATGGAGAATGGAGGATGGACAGATGAATGGATGGGCAAATGGATGAATGGGAGATGGTATATGGATGGAGGATGGACGGGTGGATGGATAGAAGATGGATGGAGAATGGAGGATGGACAGAAGAATGGGTGGGTGAATGGATGGGTGGATGGATAGATGGACAGATGGATGGAGGATGAACAGAGGGGTAGGGGATGAATGGGCAGATGGACATGAATAGATGGGTGAATGGAAGCGTGGTAGACATGTGGGTGGATGGATGAGTGGATAGATGGATTGATGGATCAACGAATGTATAGGTAGAAAGAAGATGATAGAAGATGATTGGATAAATGAAGAGATTACGGAAGGGTTATGGGTGAAGGTGCAGGATACGTGGGTGGATGTGTGGGTTCATGGATGGGTGAGTACATAGATGGACGGACGGACAGATGGGTGGATGGATGAGTGGGTGGACGGATGAGTGCGTGCATAGATGGATGGATGGATGGCCATCGGGGGGGGGGATGGACAGATAGATGGAAGTTAGCGCCTCCCAGTGTTCGCCACCTTCCTCCTTGCCTGGTGGCTGAGAACAGTGGTCAGTTTTGCAATCAGACAGGCTTTAGTTTCTGATCCCGGCTCCATTTATTTCTGTGATTTTAGGGAAGTCATTTCATCTTTTCGGAGCCTTAGCCTCCTCATTTGTGAAAGAGCAGGAACAACAACAGCTATCTTTCAGACTAGTGGTAAACATCATTATTAATCTGCTATAATGTGATTAATGTATCAGTACTGGCTCAGCAGTTGTAACAAATGGGCCACACAAACACAAGATGTTAATAACAGGAGACACTGCAGGGGGAAGAAGAGTATCTGTACTTATAAATACTTTCTGTGCAATTTTGCTGTAAACTTTAAACTGTTCAAGCAAAATTAAGTCTTTGAAAACACCAAAAACCATACAGAGGAGAGACAGGGATATCAGGGACGAGGCTGGAATTCCAGAGGCCATCACAGCAATGACAAAACTTGGAGACATGAAGAGCCTGCTGTATGTCAGGAAGGATGAGGAGACAGGGGCTCCTTTACCTTAAAGGACAGTGGAGGGACTGTTGAAAAGAAGCCAGGAGGAGGCAGCAGTGCAGTTGGGCTCAGGATCTTGGCTTTCACTTGGGGGCACTAGGGAGTCATGGTGGGCTATAGAGCTGAGGAGGGATACTAACTAATCTGGGTGGGGTAAAATTTTCTGATGGTCTGTGAGGAGGAGAAAGAAGGGAAGACAGGAGGCTGAGGGCCTCGGAGGAAGCAAAGCCGAGGTCCAGGCAGGAGAGGGTGATCCCTGAGCTTGGGGCCATGTGTGTAGAGAACTAGGGATGGAGGAAGACACTTAAAGGGTCAGATCAGTAGCTCTTGGCAACTGATAGGAGGGAGAGGTAAGGAAGACAAGACCTATTGAGATGACTCTCGGTGAAGAAGGAGGTGAGATTCTGTCCCTTCTGGGGGACATTTAGCCACGTCCACAGACATTTTAGTCCCCAGGTGGTACAAATGGTTACTGTGCTCAGTGATAACTGAGAAATTGGTCAAGTTTATCCATTGGCACCCAGGTAGAAAAGCCTGTCAGTCTACTTCCAAAATAGCAGCTGATGAAAGTTCTGCTCTGGCACCATCACTGTGAACTGACTTGACAATAACTTTTGGGGGCACAGTGATTTGTGGGGTTATTTCCCTGCGAGTGAGATCGCTACTGACATCAGTAGGGTGAGGGCCAAGGATGTGGCCCAGCATCCAGCAGCATGCAGGACGGGCCCCACGACAGAGAACACTTTGCCCTGATGCCAGCACTGTCCCAGGGTAACCTGACAGAAGCCCTCAGTGGCTGACCAGTGTGGGGAGATGCCTACCTTGCAGATGAGGAGACTGAGATTCCTAGCAGCCCAGGTCATTCACAAGTACTGGCAGAGTGAACCCAGCCCCACCTGACCTGTGGCCCAAGAGCAGACCCCTCTCACCGCCTGGAAATGCTTTCCTTAGGGAAAGAGGGGTGACACTAATTCTGGCTGGAGCAGTCACTGGATAGCATGGTCGCTCTGGAAGAGAGGCGTCCAGGAGCTCAGGGCAGAACTGAGGAGTCACCCTAGACCACACCCTTTGCCCCCATCCCCTCCATCAGCCCATCTTGTCAGCTCTAACGTCTATTCCACATCTGCCTCGCCCCCTCTCCTCTGCCTCCACCTAGTCCAGCGCCACTGTTGTCCGTCCGGACCAGTGCAGTCCCCTCCACCCTAGTCCCCCACCTCAAGCTCTCCTCCTTGCCTTCTACAGTCTGTCTTCCCCGCAGCTAGAGGGCATCTTTGAACACTTGAGTCCTGCCTGTCCCTCCTCAGCTCATAGCCCTCCAGGGCTCTGCCTTCCTTGTGGTACCAGCCCAAGTCCAGTTCAGGATCTTTGCCTGTCATTCAAACCCCTTGTCCCCTTGTCTGCACATGTCACCTCCAGTGGTGTGTCTCACCTCCTGCCATGTGCCAGAAAGCCCAGGTCTCAGACACCAGACACATCACATCTGCACATGCTCCCTAGGCCTCCAGCTCCAAGGGGTCCTCCTCCAGGAAGCCCTTGCTGACTTCCCAGCCAGAGGCATCACCTGCACCCTGGGCTTCCCCACCCTGTGTCCCACCTTCTACCCCAGCTGGGCAGGCTTGGGGGCATGTTTTTGACTCTGTTCACCAGCCTGGGAGCCCCCACATCACCCATCCATCACAGTGTCCCCCTGGAAGCCAGGCTGAGTGAGGATCTGTTGCCTTTGAACAGCCACAGCCATTTCTGTCCCCTTCCCCAAGGAAAGCATCTCAGGCTGCAAGAGAGGTCTCCTTGTGGGCTACACGTCAGGTGGGACTGGGTTCACTCTACCAGTACCTGTGAGTGACCTCAGTCACTAGGAACTTCAGTCTCCTCGTCTGTAAGGTGGGCACCTTCTTCCCATACTGGTGGGCCATTGAGGGCTTCTGTGGGGTTACCCTGGGTAGGATGGATGCTACTCTGTATCTTCCAGGAGTCACAGTCCCATGTCTGGGGGGACCTGTATCATTAAGCAACCCCCTAAATGATTCACTTTATCTGCACAAATCAAATGATTGGTGTCAGACTAAATCATAGTGTACTGTTCATAGATGCTCCTAAAGCCACTTGTGTCTTAAAATATTAGCCGGTTGAGAGAAATTTAAGGACGGAAATTCTGGTGGGGTAATGGTAGAGCACGCGCCTTAGAAACTCTATGGGGCACTTCTACTCTGCCCTGTAGGGTCGCTATGAGTCAGAATCAACCTGACAGCACTGTTTTTGTTTGTTTGTTTGTTGGTGTTGTTTTGGTGGCACAGTGATTAAGTGCTCAGCATCTAACTAACAGGCTGGCAGTTCAAACTATCCAGCATCTCTGCAGAAAAAAGGCCTATGGATTGGTTTTCATGAGTCCAGTCTAGAAGATCCCACGAGGTGGTTCTACTCTTGATGGCACCTAACAGCCACAACAGGGAAAATTCAGGGCAAGTGACGGAACTAGGTGTCTCTGACCCCCCATGCCACAGGGACCCAAACCCCAAAGCACCACGGGAGGAAGTGAAGGCCCCGAGTTCAGGTAACGCTGGGTTCAGTGGCACCCTTTGTGCACTGTGCAGTCTTAGGCAGGCCACAGTGCCTCTGAGCCTCACTTCCTTTGTAAGATGACAACACCCACCCCTCAAGATTCCTGTAGGGATTGAGAGAGGTACCCCGCTAAATCATCAGCTTGTGGAAGTGCTTAGTGAGTCAGCTATGGTTATCATTACAATTATCTTTATAAAAATACACCACTGTTGTTGAGTCCATTCCAACTCATAGAGAACAGATTAGAACTGCCCCCATAGTTTCCAAGGAGTGCCTGGAAGGCTTGAACTGCTGACTTTTTGGTTAGCAGCCATGGCACTTAATAACGATGCCAGAGGGAGGATATTATGGGCGAGGAGGACCCAAACTTGAGTCAGACCTCTAGGGTTTAAGTCCTGTCTCTGATCCCCATTGCCATGTGACTTTGGGCAAACAGCTTAATTGTTTCTGCCTCAGTTTCTGCATCTGTAAAATGGGGATATACATAGAAGTAATAGTGCCATTCTCTTGGGCTAATCTGATGCTTTAAAGGGTTAGTATGGTGACATGCCCAATAAGATATCCGGCACTCAATCAACTTTGACTATGATTATCTCTATTACAACTGTGAGTTGTGAAATTGTAAAGGGTCAGCTCATGGAGCAGACAGCAGAGGATCTATATGTGAAGGTGAACCTTTAGGATTCCCTGAAAATGGTTCCTTCTCTGTGGAGCCTCAGCTTGCTTACCTCCAGGGATGGGGAGCCCCCTCCCTCACTCCCAAGACGACTCCAATGAGCAAATTTAATTATTAGGAAACTTGTACACTGAGCAAAGCTCTGCTCTTCAGGGATCCCTCAGGGGTCCATGCTTTGCTCCCTGGGTCTCATGAGATTTGTGGGCAGATTCTATGACCCATCCAAGAGTGACTTCAAAGCCCAGGCCTTAGAAATAGGAGTGGATGTGGAAGGAATAACAGGATTGTCAAGTGCTTCTCACAGGTGAGACTGGCTTCTCTGCCCACCCCATACCCTCTGAGCACCCTGCATGGCTAATGTGGTGAGGGGGGCTGCTGCACCCTACCGCCACTCCTTTGTCCCTCAGCTGGGCTGGTATTTGGAGCTGGATGTTGGGGCCTTGCTTGGGGCATGAGTCTCACCTGCCATGGGGGTTGGACAGACTGAGATTCAGGCTGAGAGATTTGGCTCACTGTAGCTCTCTAGGGAAGGAAGGAGGGATTTCCCCATCCCTGGAGGTAAGCAAGCAGAGAGCCCACAGAGAAGGAACTTCTTTAACCAGGGAATTCTAAAGCCACCTCCTCATACATAGATGCTCACTATCTGCCCAGAACACGGCAGCCCGGAACCCCCAAAGTTAAAATGGGGGCCCCTGGCCTTTTCAGCATTTGGACCAGCCCCAAACTTCCCCAAAACTCTCAGGAAGATGAGAGTAAGACAGGGGCTTGTGACTGTCCCATAGCCTTTCAGGAAAAAGCTCAGAAAAGATGCAAAGCAGGGTCAGTGCGTTAAGTGGTTAGCACAGTCTATAATCCAGACTTCCTGAGTTCAAATCCTGGAAGCACCACGTATTGCCTATATGGCCTTCAGCAAATCACTTCCCCCTCTCATCTGCAAAATGGGGACAACAGCAGCTACTTGAGGGCGTTGTTGTGAGGACTGAGTGGCTATGTGTGGTGATTAAAAGTGATAAGTACTATTTGGAGGATAAGCTGATTAGTGTTAAAAATTTGGAACTTTATTAATGTTGCTGAAAGAAAACTGACTGAGGACTCGAAGTCGAAGCTTTATTATTTATCCAGTAATGGGTGAACAAACACGCATCTTCACTCAGGGGAAGATTACCCATCAAGCAAGATAGGCGTGAGGCTTACGTACTAACGATGTGGAGAAACCCAGGTAAAATTCTACACCACAAATTAGTAAGTAAACACAGTGAGCCCTTGCACGTCATGCTTAGGGGTGGATCCACGCCTGATTAGTGAAGACTTCACTAACTAGAAAAGCAAAGCTAAGAGATGAGAGGTCTGCAGGGAAACGTTTCAGGACCAGGGACAGCGGCCCTCGTCTGTCTGGGTTGGTTGGGGTTTTTGTTTTATTTTTTCCTTGCGGAAAACCTCCCAGACAGTAGGGGTAAATTGCCTTGAAGACTGCTTAGAGTCCCATTCCTACCGTCCAGAAGCCAGCACCGTTTTTGTTCCAGAAACAGTGATGCCACACGGGTTGCAAATATTCCAGGAGATTTTTGCTCTTGGTTTATTATTCAAATTTGCCTACAGCCCCTTGAATATATATATATATGTATATATATATATAGTGCTTCAGGTGGAAGTTTACAGCTCTTAGTTTGTCATATATGAGTTTATACACACATTGTCATGTGATCCTGGTTGCCATCCCTATAACATGACTTCCTTTCTACTCCCAATTCCCCTTATTCTTTCAACCAGCTCCTGTTACTCTCTGCCTTCTCATCCCAACTCCGAAGAGGAACTACCCATTCAGTCTTGGGTATCTATTTGAACAAAGAACCACAGCCTTCGCCAGTGTCATTTTATGTCTCATAAACCAAACCAAACTCCTTGCCGTCGAGTCGATTCCAACTCATAGAGACCCAATGAGGCAGAGTAGAACTGCTCCAGAGAGTTTCTAGAGAGCACCTGGCAGATTCGAATGGCTTTTGGTTAGCAGATGGAGCACTTAAACACTGCGCCACCAGGGCTTCTGACATCTCATAGTCCAGTATGTTCTTTGTTTGAAGAGTTGGCTTCAGGGATGGTGTTAATTCTAGGTTAACAGAGAGTCCAGGGGTTGTGTCTTCTGGGGTTTCTCCCTTCTCAGTCAGACCATTGTCTGGTCTTGCTTTACAAGAATTTGAGTTCTGCACCTCACTTTTGTCTAGTCTGCCAGGGACTCTCTGTTGTGTTTGCTGTCAGGGTAGCTGTTGGTGGTAGCCAGGCACCATCTAGTTCTTCTGGTCTCAGGCATATGGTCCAATTTTTGGCCAGTTCTACCTGATTTCTCCCGGGTCTTAAGGCTGGCTGTCTCAGCGTGTCTTCTTTCCCTGAAGACCCAAACCAAAAAACCCACTGTCATCGAGTCAATTCTGACTCATAGCAACCCTAAAATACAGAGTAGTGCTGCCCCATCAGGTTTCCAAAGCTGTGGTCTTTTTGGAAGTAGCTGCCATGCCTTCCTGCTTCAGAGTGGCTGGTGGGTTCAAGCCACCAATCTTTTGGTTTGCAGCTGAAGGTTTTAACCACTGCACCACCAGCACACCTTCCTAAAAGCCAAGGGGGATTAAATTCAGAACATGAAACCAAACCCACTGCCTTCGGGTCAATTCTGACTCATAGCAGTGCTATAGGTCGGAGTATAACTGCCCAATAGAGTTTCCAAGGAGTGCTTGGTGGATTTGAACTGTCTACCTTTTGGCTAGCAACTGTGGCACTTAACCACTATGCCACCAGGATTTCCCCTGAATAGCAAGGGCTCCTTAAATTCAGAACATAAAGACACCAACAAGAGAGTGCAAAGACAAGCCACGACATGGGAGAAGACGTTTGCATCACCTATAACTGAAAAAGATAAGCATACAAAATATATAAAGAACTCCTACAAAACAACCAAGTGCCCAAACTCATTAATAAGTTTCTAAATGTACATTAAAACCTCAATGAAATACAAAGGCACACCTATCATGAGCATTAGCATTTAAAAGACTGGCAAAACTAAGCACTGGTGAGGATGAAGCAATAATAAAATTCTCATGCCTCGTTGGTGGTAGTATCCACTGGTCTAACCCACTTTGGAGAACTGTTTGAAAAAATTGCTTAAAGCGAAACATGTCCGTTTTATGATCAGCAATTCCACTCTTGGGTGTGCATCAAAATACTTATACCACAATACTTACAGTGATTTTGTTTGTAATAGTCCCAAAGGATGAACCCTAATGCCTGTTAACAAAATGGATAAACAATTGGTAGTATATTCATATGCTAATATGCTACACAGAAACAAAAATAAAGTACCACGGATCTGTCCAACCAAGAGTCCCTGAGTGATGCAAGCTGTTAATGCGCTCGACTGCTAACTGAAAAGTTGAAAGTTCAAGGCCACTCAGAGGCACCTCGGAAGAAAGCCCTGGCGATCTATTTCTGAAAAATCAGCCACCAAAAGCACTGTGGAATACAGTTCTACCGTGACACACTTGGGGCTGCCGTGAGTCGGAGTCGATTTGATGGCAACTGGTATTTTTACACACCACCACCTGTTGACGGGCGTATGTTGAGTGAAAGAAGCCAGGCATAAGTATACACGCTCTGGGATTTCATTTATAGAAGTTCAAAAACAGGAAGCCCTGAAATGCATTGATTTGTGACGCACGCAGGATAGCAAGCCATAAAAAAAGCACAGATATGGTGATCACAAGATAGCCAAAGCCCTAGTTAGTTACCCTAGAAGAAAGGACGACCAGGTTCCGACATCGGGGAAGAGGGGGCACGGGGCCTTCGTTCAGTCAGTTCTGGCTCATAGTGACCCTGTTACTAGTATAGAAGGAAACAGTGCCCCGTCCTGCACCATCCGCAGAACTGTTGTCCTGCCTGAGCCCATTGTTGTGGCCAACCCACCTCATGGGGGATCTTCCCCCTTTTCACTGACCCTCTACTTTACCAAGCATGACTCTCCAGGGACTGCTCCCTTCTAACAACAAGTCCAAAGTACCTGAGACAGAGTCTCACCATCCTTGCTGCAAAGGAGCATTGGGGCGGCACTGCTTGAAAGACAGACTTGCTCCTTCTTTGGACAGTCCAGGGTCTACTCAACATTCTTTGACAATCCAATCCTCTTCCTTCTTTTTTATTCACTGCAGCTTTTGCACACCTATGCAGTGACTGACAGCACCATGGTTTGGGTCAGGTGCACTTTAGCCCTTAAAGTGACATTTTTGCTTTTTAACACTTTAAAGAGGTCTTTTGCAGCCGATTTAGTCAGCACAGTGCCTCCTTGGATTTCCTGAGAGCCGCTTCCATGGTTAGATACTTTGTCATTGTCTGTAACATTGTACACTTCTGTCTCTCAACTGTTTTGGGGGTATGTTAGTGTTGCTGATTCAACTGAGTTGATTCTGACTCATGGCGACCCTATGGGACAAAGCAGAACTGCCTTGTAGGGTTTCCTAGGCTGCACTCTTTAAGGAAGCAGATTGCCAGATCTTTTCTCCCGAAGAGCGGCTGCTGGCTCCTTAGGTGTGTCTGTAAGACAGCCCATTTACAAACGTTTTCAAAAGGCTGGAAACCACCCTCAGCTCTGTCTGGCCCCCAGCCCCTCCCGGATCCAGGCCCGGAGAGGACCTCTCCCACCACCAGCCGGTGGGCGCCACCGCGTAGCAAGGAGTCCAGTGGGGCTCAGCTCCCACCCGGGTTGGAAGTAGACAGCTTGGCGCTATTTCCAGGCGGCCCTGCGCAGAAGTCCAGGAGGGGAGGCAGGGAGATCCCAGACCATGATGGCCTCGTTTCGCCGGCAGCAAAGCTGGGGCCCACAGAGGTTAGGAGGTGGAGCCTGCGGCTGGGGTCCAGACTCTTGCCACCACCCTGAAAATCTGACATCCTACAACCCGTCCTGTTCCCTTCTCAGGCAAACAGCTTTCCAAATACTGGGGTCTCATTGGTCTTTCTCTTGCTGTTTGCTTTTTTCTCTGTGTGTCGCTCCGTGTCTCTGGTCGCTGTCACACACCCCTACCGCCAGGAAGCTTTCCCACTACTCTCTGGCTCTGGCCCACCTCGGGGCTGGCCACGCCCATCGCCTCTTCTGATTGGCTCTGCTTTTGATCCCCGAACCACCTCCTCTGGCTCCGCCCCCCGAGGTTTGTCATCGTGCCTCAGTTTGGGACCATTTGCTCTCAGCCCCGGGAAATCCTGGTGGCGTAGTGGTTAAGTGCTGTGGCTGCTAACCAGCGGGTTAGCAGTTCAAATCCTCCAGGCACTCCTTGGAAACCCTATGAGGCAGTTCCGCTTGGCCAGTAGGGTCTCCATAAGATGAAATCGACTCGAAGACAACGGTTTGCTCTGACGTGGGGAAAAGGAAACCCAGAAGGGGGCAGCGCCCACCTCAAAGTCACACCGCAGGTCAGGAGCAGAGCCCATCCTAACCCCGGAAGACTTCTGGCTCCTTGGGGCTGCTGATCCCCTCTCCACCCTCTTCCCTGACCAGAGCATCCGGACTTCCACCTGGCCCTGGTATCTCCGTGTCCTTCATCTAGACTCAGCCACGGGTTTAATTAACAGCTGCTCCTGTGAAAAGGACAGCTCCAGTGTCCTCTTCTATCTCTTTGAATTTCATTGTGGGAAAATACACGTTAACAGGAGTTTTTCATTTTGACCATTTTTAAGGGTGCAGTTCAATGGCATTAATTACACTGACCACTTTGTGCAACCCACACCACCTCGTGCGTCCTTTAGTTCTTTACCCCCCAAATAGCAGCTTGGTCCCGCATCAGCAGTACCTACCCCACCCCTGTGGCTACTAAGTGCCTCCCAATCAATTCCAATTCACAGTGACCCCCCTGTGACCGAGCACAATTGCCCTGCGGGGTTTTCTAGGCTGCAAATCTTTATGGGGGCAGGTTGCCAGGTCTTTCTCCCTCCGAACCTCTGGATGGGTTCAAACAGACAGCCCCTCAAGCAGCCCAGAGCATCGTTTTGGCCACTAAAGTCCCCTTTCTCCTATTAGTTGTCATTGGGAGCCCTGGTGGTGTATTGGTTAAGGGCTACGGCTGCTAACCCAAAGGTCAGCAGTTTGAATCGACCAGGTGCTTCTTGGAAACCACATGGGGCAGTTCTACTCTGTCCTTTAGGGTCACTATGAGTCCAAATCGACTCGATGGCAATGGGTTGGGTTTTTTTAGGGGTTGAGTTGTTTTTTTGTTTTGTTTTTTTTTTAATTTTTATTTAACATAACTGAGTGAAAATGTACATTCACATATAAATTTACATGCCCCCCTATATGCAGCTTCCACTGCTCTCCCTGTCCGGTGACAGCACACTATTCCTCTCTGCTCCATACATGTCTCATCCTCCCAACAGTCTCCTTTCCCCTCCTGTCCGTCCACTCCCCTTCCTCCAGCCAGAGGTCAGCAAGATGATATCCTATAGATGTATAGAACCATAAAGTGCTTCCAATATATGGTTACTCTGCTTTGCCAAGTCCAATCCATTCCTGTCCAAAGAGTGGACCTTTGTTATAATTTATGGGAAAGGGCAGCATCAGGGCAGGGGGCCATGCTGAGTTGTTTTTGACTCATAGCGACCCGATGTACAACAGAAGGAAGCATCCTTGCCTGGTCCGGTGCCGTCCTGTCAGTACTTGTCATGCTTGAGCCCATTGTTGCAGCCACTGTGTCACCTCGTCTCCTTGAGGGTCTTCCTCTTTATCGCTGACCCTTCTACCAAGCCTGATGCCCTTCTCCAGGGATGAGTCCCTCCTGATAACACATCCAAAGTACGTAAGACAAAATCTGCCCATCCTTGCTTCTAGGGAGCTTCTGGGTGTTCTTCCAAGACAGGTCCGTTCGTTTTTCTGGCAGTCCATGGTATCTTCAATATTCCCCACCAACACTCTAATTCTAAGACTTCAGTTCTCCTTCTGTCTTCCTTATTCATTGTCCAGCTTTCCCATGCATATGAGGAGATTGAAAGTACCACAGCTTGGATCAGGCACACCTTAGTCCTCCAGGTGGCATCTTTGCTTTTCACTGGCTTTGCAGCAGATTTGCCCAATGCGATGTGCTCTTTGGTTTCTTGGCTGTTCCGTGGGTGGCAATTGCGGGTCCCAGTAAAATGAAATCCTTGACACTTCTTCCATCTTTTCTCCATTGAGCATGGTGTTGCTTATTCACCCGTTAGTGAGGATTTTAGTTTTCTTTCTATTGAGATATAACCTATACTGAAGAAAATTAAAACAAATTGTCCTGCCTTAAAAAGAGAAATTGCAGTAGAGTGGGTTCCAACTCATAGCAACCCTACAGGACAGAGCAGCAGCAACGAATCTGCTTTTGGTCTGTATGCATTTGCCTCTTCTAGGAATTTGGGTTAGTAGTTAAGTGATAGGTCTGCTAACTACAAGGCCGGCAGTTTGAATCCACCAGCTGCTTCCTAGAAACTCTATGGAGCAGTTCTACTCTGTCCTATAGGTTCCCGGTGGGATGGAATTCACTCGACAGCAGCTAATTTCGTTTTTTTAGACATTTGATGAAAGTAGCGTCAGACACTGTTTGGCCCCTGCGTCTGCTCTCCACGTCAGCACCCCCTCCTCCTAACTCCACGTCTCTCTTCCCTCCAGGCTGTGCCTTCCTCACCTACTGTGCCAGGGACTCCGCCATCAAAGCCCAGACGGCCCTGCACGAACAGAAGACCCTGCCCGGGGTGAGTCCTGGGGGTTCCCGCGGATGGGGAGGGCACAGAGGGGCTGCTGTCAGCCTGGGGTGGCCCCTAGATGCTTCCCTGGATCTGCTGTGAGAGTTCTGTGGCTCTGGATCCAGAAATAGAGTGTGTGGCATCTGAGAGAAAGTCTGGTGGTTGGAACCCACTCAGGGTCTCCTCAGGGGAAGACCCACCATCTGTTCCCGTAAAGATGACAGCCTAGGGAACCCTTTGGGATGGTTCTACTGTCACATGGGTCGCTGAGTTGAAACTGACTCACCAGCACCCAACAGCAACAGTGACAACTGGATCCAGAAAGAGGTGACAGAAAGTGTCACCTGAGTGTTGAGTGCCTACTGCGTCCCACACCCTATGTGTCACACCAGGGCTACTGTGTTTGGTGGCGTGGGTTGTATCACTGTACAGGGACACATAGTCCAGGGTGACACCTGAAGCCTTAGACAGCATTAGCCAAACATTCCAGGCAGAAGGCACAGCCTGTGCAAAGGCCCTGAGGCAGGCCCAGGTGTGATGAGTTGGAGGAAGAGTGAGGAGGCTCGTGTGGCTGGAGTGAAGTAAGTAGGGTGCAAGAGGAGGAGGGTAGGGTAGAGAAGGGGATAGCAGATCATGCAGGGTCCTCGGGTTCCTGGAGAGGAGCCTAGATCCCGCTTGCTTCTCAAGGTGGAAGCCAAGGGGTTAGGAATCCAGCTGCTGACCAACAGTTTTGTCGGTTCCAAAGCTGAGACCCTCCCATAGCAACATGGGAGAAAGACCTGGCAACTGAAGATGGGACAGTCCTACTCTGTCTCCTGAGCTCCCTAGGAGTTAGAGTTGACCCAACGGCATCTAAAAACAAAAACAGAAAAAAGCCAAGTCTGAAACCAAGGGTTTTTTCTTTTGTTCCTGTCCTTTTGAAGTATACAGGGCCACCACTGTGGGATGAAGGGACTGCTGGGGACACCCCAATGGGGAGAGCCTTCCGGGCAGAGGCCCTGAGGCCAGACCATGCCAGATGCGTCTGAGGACACAAGTGCCCAGGGAGAGGAGCAACTAGATGACTGACAGGAGGTCGGGGGCTGGGAGGAGGTGAGGGGCCAGCACGTGGGGAGCAGGACCACCGCCGGGAGGGGTCTGCGTCTTATTCCAAGGATGACGGAGGCCCAGGAGGGTTACCAGTGGGGGAACGAGCTACTGTAATTTCCATTTTTTATCTTCTGCAGTTTTAGATGGATATTTTCATTTTTTTAAATTTTACATTGTGCTTTAGGTGAAAGTTTACAGGTCAAGTTAATTTCTCATTCAGATCATTTATGCACATTGTTTGGTGATGTTAGTGACAATCCCCGTAATGTGGCAGCACGCTCCCCTCTTGCACCCTGGTTTCCATTCAGCCAGCTCCTGTCCCTTCCTGCCTCCCAGACAAGAGCTGCCCATGTGGTTTCATGGATCCAGGTGAGCTAGGAAGCGTGTTCCTTACATGTATTTTGTTTTCTAAGCCTCTCTAAGCTTTCTCTGAAGAGTGGGCTTTGGGAATGGTTTCAGTTCCAGGTTAAACAGTGCATCCTGGAGCCATAGTTCTAGGAGATTCCTTTTTTAAAAGGTCCCTTTAGCAGACTGCGGTGGCACTTCGGATTGTCGGGGGCCCAAGGGGCAGCAGAAAGGCCACAGAGGAGGCTGGTGTGGCTGTTCAGCAATGAGAACAACCTCACCTTGAGCAGAGATGGCTGGAGGTTGGAAAGAAGCTCTTGGATTCAGGATGTGTTTTAGAGTCAGGAGTGGAGGTGAGGGGGCAGTCAGGGGACATTATAGTGTGGCAGGGTTGCTGTGACATATGACACAAACACAGTGGCTTCAAACAACAGAAATGTATTCTCTCATGGTCCTGGAGCCCAAAAGTCCCAAATTAAGGTGCAGGCAGGGCAGTGCTCCCTCTGAAGGCTCTAGGGGATGACCCCTCCCAGGCGCTCCCGGCTCCTGGGGGCTGCCAGTGATCCCTGGAGTTGGTTGGTGTGCAGCTGTCATTGGAAGTAACCCCAGGTCTGCTCAGACTTGTATGTAACAAACTTTACACGTCACAGAGGTGGCAGTTGAAATCCACCCTCCCCACAGGATACAGATACAGCCGTCTGCTTCCATGAAGATTCATGGCTTTGTCCCCTCCGTGCAGCAGGGCTACTCTGTTCTGTGGGGCTGCTGTGAGTGGGAATTGAGTCAGTGGGAATGAGCTCAGCGTTTTTTGGTTTGGGGCATAACAGCCGTAAGCATTGCCCAGTCCTGGACTCCTTTCTAGTCTTTGCTACGTTCAGTCCACTGAGGCCACCTCTGAGTCCGCCCATCTCACTGAGGGTCTTCCACACTTTCTCTGACTCTCCCCTTCACTAAGTGAGATGTCCTCTAACGAGAGGGGCATAGAGCTACCCAGCTCTGTCTTCCCCTGTCTCCTCACGGCCTTCTTCTCTGTGTCTGGGTCTGACCAGTCTCCTCACGTCTTTCTCTTCTTACAACACCTGTTACTGGATTTAGGCTGACCCCAAAGCCAGGTTAAGCTCACTTCAAGATTCTTAAGTCAATAACATCTGCCAGGACCCTTTTCTCAAATAAGTTCACAGTCACAGGTTCTGGGGATCAGGACTCAGAGATACCTTTAGGGAGGCCACCATTCAGCCTACTCTGGGGAGTAACCAGAGAGTGAGTGCAAGGATGCTGCTGGACAGCAGGACCAGGCTATCTGGGCTGACCGTGTTTTGTTGTTCTGAATTGCCATCAAGTGAGCTCAAACTCGTAGTGAACCCATGCTCCATGGGACAGAGTGTTGCTCAGTCCTGCCCTGTCCCCACAAGCAGTGGGGATTGGACCCTTGTGCAATCCATAGAGTTTTCATTGGCTGATTTTCAAAAATAGATTGCCAGTCTTTTGTTCCTAGTCTTTCTGAGTCCAGAAGCTCTGCTGTAAGCTGTTTAGCATCTCAGCTACATGTAAGCCTTGGCCAATGGATGCTGGCTACTTAGTGAACGGCAAACAGGATGGCTTCTTGGAAGCGCAGGCATGTGAGCTGAGCCTTGCGAGATGACGAGGGTTTTGACAGACGGTGACGGAGATGGGGGTGGTGTGGGGACAGCAGGTACTGAAACCAGGAGACAGGAAGAGGCCCAGCCTGCTTCTGAGTGCAGCTGTAGAGTGGAGAACACTAGAGGTTCACTTGCCTAAGAAAGAGCTGATGTCCAGTGAGGGGGTGCGGGGTGGTCAGCTGGGGAAGACTCGCCCCCCCTACCCTGACACATCTGAAGGCATTTGTGATTGTCACAACTGGGAGGCAGCAATGCAGCTGGCGTTGACCCCCCAGGTGGAGGCCAGGGATGCTGCTCAACACACCCAGGACAGCTGCACCCCAGAGAAGGGTCCAGCCCCTGTGTCAGCTGGGCTGCAGGGAGGGAACTCAGTGTTAATTATTTGGAAGAAATTTGAGTCTGGTCCCAGCTCACATCACATACCAGAATAAATTCCTGCAGTATCAGACAGTGTAAACCAGAGGTCCCTTCAGCTTCCATCACTTCTCTCTCTCCTCCCTACTCAGTGTGTGGATTTTAATGTGGGCAGCATCCTAGGATGTCAGAGGATTATGGGATGCAAAGTCTCCTGGGGGGTAAGTGGAACCCCCTAACCCAGGGGTTCTCACCTAGAGTGATTCTGTCCTCCAGGGGACACTGGGTGGCATCTGGAAACATCTGTGGTTGTCACAGCTGGGGTAGGGGGACGATGCTACTGCATGGAGTGAGGGGAGGCCAGAGATGCTGCTCAGATCTTATGCTGTACATAGGACGGTCCCCACCCCAGAGAAGGATCTGACTCCAAAAACCACTTAGGCTATGCTTAGGAGACTAAAAGCCAGTGAATGCTCTGGAACAGAGCTGTGCAGTGGAAGTATAATACTCGCCACACAGAAACTTAAAATTTCTTTGCACACATTTTAAAAATGTAAAAGAAACAGGTGAAATTAGTTTAAATAGTATACTCCATATTAGCCTGGTATAGCCTAACTCTATCGTTTCAACAAGTCATCAGTATGAAAATTATTAATGAGGCCTTTCTCATTCTGGGCTTTTTTTTTTCTGCCTCCAACAAAAACTTTGGGTCTCTTCTGTGTTTTATACTCACAGCACAGCTCTATTGAACACTGAACTGGTATTGTCCGTACTTGGATTTTATAAATTCGACCATCGTAAAGGGTAGATTGAAACACCCAATAAAAGTTTTCCAAGAACAAGATGGCTTTTTACATTTAAATGGATCTTCATTATAAGTGAACACTGTTTAAAATGCAGTTTGTCTGTCACTAGCCCTGTTTCAAGTGCTCAGGGTTTACATGTAGCTAATGGCTACTGTGTAGGATGGTGCCATTCTAGAACCTTCCAGACCAGGTCTGTAAAGTGTCAGAGAGTAACTAGTTCCAGCTTTGTGGGCTGTAAGGTCTCCGTCACATCACAACTGCTCAACTGCATTTGTGGCAGGGAAACAGCCATAGATGATACATCGATGAAAGTGCGTGGCCGTGTGCCAATAAAACTTTATTTACGGAAGCAAGGAGGGGGCCAGAGCACGCCTGAGGGCTGTAGTTGGCCAGTCTCCCTTTTAGACCTTTAGACCAGGGCTCTGCAAGGAGGCAGTGCTCAGCTTCTAACTGAAAGGTCAGAGTTCAAGCCGCTCAAGGGCACTGCTGGAGAAAGACACGGTGGTCTGCTTTTCTGAAGTTTACAGCCTAGGAAACTTGGTGAGGGCAGTTCTACCCTGTCATCTATGGTCACTGTGAGTGAACTTTACATGACGGCACGCAACAACAGCAGCAACAGTCATTAAGAAACTCTAGATATGTGGTCAGTAAAACTAATCTTTTCTGTTTTTCATAATTCAAAATTTAAGCTTAAGTTTGTGTGACTAGTGGCTACCCAGTTGGACAGCACAGATCTAGAACAATCCAGAACAGAGCTCAGCCATCAGTCATACTGACTAGAGTGGAATCTAGGATGTTCTTGACTGAGGATTGGCTACCACATTGGATGGCACAGATCTAGAATGTTCTGGACGAGGGCGACAGCTACCACATTGAGGAGTGTGGAATCTACAGTGTTCTTTTTTTATTTTATTTTTATTTAACATAACTGAATGAAAATGTACATTCACATGTAAATTTACATGCCCCCCTATATGCAGCTTCCGCTGCTCTCCCTGTCCGGTGACTGCACACTATTCCTCTCTGCTCCATACATGTCTCATCCTCCCAACAGTCTCCTTTCCCCTCCTCTCCTTCCACTCCCCTTCCTCCAGCCAGAGGTCAGCAGGATGATATCCTATAGATGTATAGAACCATAAAGTGCTTCCAACATATGGTTACTCTGCATTGCCATGTCCATTCCATTCTTGTCCAAAGAGTGGACCTTTGTTATAATTTATGGAAACGGGCAGCATCAGGGCCGGGGGCCATGCTCTCAGAGGAACCCCAGAACTGCTGGACCATCAGTTGAGGTCTTTTAGTGGAGATCTCATGATGCACCTCTTTTTATTCTTGTGTTGCCGGTGAGGCTCCTCTCTGTGAGCTCCGTCATGGCTATCACTGGTGGTGGCCGGGCACCATCCGGTTCTTACGGTCCCAGGTCGATGTAGGTACCCACTCTTGTGGGTCTCTCTGTCTTCTTGGTTGTCTTTACCGCATGCCATTTTGGCCCTCGGTGAGCATCCGTTCCTGCTGAGTTGGGACCATTTGCTGTCTCCTCGGATGGCAGCTTGGCAGCTTTTAAGACCCCAGACGCCACTCACCAATGTGGGGTGCAGAGAGCTCTCTTAGCAAAATGCTAGTTGTGCCAATTGGCCTGGAATTTGCCTAAGAGCATGGTCCCCCGCCCCCCGCCCCAGCTACTCTATCCTTGCAGTATTGAGTCAAGATGGAAGGAGTACTCAAGTTATGCTGAAGTCCACTTCATGTTGTTCTTGTTCCTAATGTGTGCTGTCACCGCTTTCTTCCAACTAGATTTCTAGTAACTACCTAAACTAAACTCTCCCCCCCTCGCCCTCCCTCCCTCCCTCCCCTCCCTTGCAGCTGTCAAAGAGTCTTTTCTTCTATACACGAGTCTGTTTTTGAGATCTTATCGTAGAGGTCTCATACAGTATTTGTCCTTTTGTCGCTGACTACTCTCATTCAACATAATGTCTTCCAGTTGAAACCAGGTTAGGAGATGTTTCCTGGAATCATCGTTATTCTTTATCATTGCATAGTGCTCCATTGAGTATATGTACCACAGTTTACCTATCCATTCTTCTACTGTTGGGCATCTGGGTTGATTCCACCTTTTTGCTATTGTGGACTGTGCCGCAATAAACATTCTGGTGCATGTGTCCGTCGGTGTGAAAGGCCTTGAATCTGTAGGATATATTCCAAGTAGTGGAATTACTGGGTCAAATGGTATATCGATATCCATTTTTTTAAGGAAGCGCCAGATTGCCTTCCAAAGAGGCTGGACCATTTTGCAACCCCACCAACAGTGTAGGAGGGTTCCACTTTCTCCACAGCCTCTCCAGCATTTGTTGTTTTGTGTTTTCTGGATCATGGCCAATCTTGTTGGGGTCAGATGGTATCTCATTGTTGTCTTGATTTGAATTTCTTTAATAGCTAAAGATCGTGAACATGTCTGCATGTGTTTTTTGGCTGCCTGGATCTCCTCTTTAGTGAAATATCTGTCCATCTCCTTTGCCCATCGCTTAATTGGATGGTTTATCTTCTTGTTATTGATATTTTGTAGTATCTTATAGATTATGGAGATCAGGCGTCGATCTGACATAGAGTTGCCAAATATTTTTTCCCACTCTGTGGGAGTTCTTTTAATTCTATTAATAAAGTCTTTGGATGAGCAAAAGTGTTTGATTCTTAATAGTTCCCATTTATCTACTTTCTCTTCTGTTGATTGAGGTTTCTTTGACAGATTTTGGAGTCTGTCCTCATTGTGTATTAAAACTTCCATTGTTGTTCCTACCTTTTCTTGGATGATACAGTGTTCTTGATTGAGGATCAGCTACCACATTGGATGGCACAAATTGAGAACATTCTAGAACAAGGGTCAGCTACTGTACTGACTGCACAGCACACATTTAGAGTGCTCTAGGCTGGGGATCAGGAAATCTTGGTGGCATAGAGGTTAAGTGCTACCTCTGCTAACCAAAAGGTTGGCAATGAAATCCACCAGGTGTTCCTTGGAAACTCTATGGAGGCGGTCCTACTCTGTCCTGTAGGGTGACTATGAGTCAGAATCAATTCCACAGCAGCGGATTTGGTTTGGTTTTTTGGGTAGGCTGGGGATCAGCTACCATGCTGAACAGCACAGATCTAGACTGTTCTAGACAGGGGCCAGCTCCCCTGTTGAGCAGCACTGATCCAGAGCTGGCTAAGTTGGAGATCAGCTAGCATAATTGACAGTGCAGATCTAGAGTCTAGAATCTACAGTGAGAGAGGCCGAGATTAATCCAATCCATCTGGAGTTACCTACTGAGGTCTCACACACAGATGGGGAGATGGGGAACCCCACTCACATGGAGCTCAACATCTAGAAGGAAGTGGGGATGTGTATCTACCTTGTGGGGGGTCCATGGTCTCTTTCAGACCCCAGCTCAATAAAGGTGACCATGTCTTTCTCATCTCTGGGCCTCAGTTTCCCCAGCTTTTAATAGAAGGAATAAATGACCACCCTTTCTTTCCCAGCATGGCTGGAGGCCTTCTGCCAGTACCATTTCTCAGGGGTGACGCTGCAGCTCATAGAGTAGAGGAACTGTTCCAAGGTTACCCTGCAAGACAACGCAGGATGAGGACTGCAGCTCAGACCTTCCAACTCTGTGAGCCTTTAACCTATGGATCCTCTGGTCCAGTTTCTTGTCACGGTGCCCCACAGTGAAGGGGACATATTTGATAAACAAGAAGGAAGCAGCTCAGATTAACCCTGGGTGTGAGGGGACTGCTGAGAGCCTGAGCTCACTGCACCCCTCACCCCCAGATCTAGACAGCCTTGTCTGAGTGGGGAGGAGCCTTAAACACATTTTTTACAAGGTGAGAACTATCACACATGTACAGAAAAAATGCATACAACACAAATGGTTATAAAGCAAAAACCCTGGTACCACCTCTTGGTCAAATCCCCAGAAACCACCCTCCACCTGGGCCTCTTTCCAAGTCCAACCCTGTCTCATCCTGCTAAAGGAGTTACCGTCCTGACTTGTATGGTAAACCAGTCCTTACTCTTCTTTTCTGGTTTTATCACATAGGAATATATCCCTAAAATATTAGGTGGCTTTCACCTGTTTTCCTTTTAACTTCACGCAACATGTGGTTCTGTGCCTGCTGTCCCTCATCCCCCACTCACTGCAATGTGGATGAGACTCTCCCATGCTGCTGTCCGTGTTGTACCCTTGGTCTTTCCTTTTTTGTTGATGTCTAGTATTCCACGGCTGTCACACAACGTGTTTGTCCATTCTCCTGATGCTGGATATGTGGGCTGTTGCCGGGATTTGGCTGGCAGGAGGGAAGCTGCCAGGGAACATATTTGTTCTAGCCTTTTGGTGAATGTACGCTGCGTTTCTCTTCTGCTCCACTCAGGAGCCCTGCTGAGAGAGTGGTGTGTCTTCAGCTTTCCCTAGATGTAGCAGTGCCCTAGGGCTGCTGTAGCAGGGTGTCACCAACCCCAGTGGGTGACTTTTAAGACTGCAGATGTATCGTCTCACCATTCTGGAGGCCACACGTCCAAACCAGGGTATCAGCTGTGCTGATTCCTTTTGATGGCTCTGAGGGGTGATCTGTGGCTTGCCTCTCTGGCTTCCTGGTGGCTCCTGGCACTCTTCAGCACTCCTCACTTGACATCGGTCTCTGTTGTCACGTGGCCACCCTTCTGCTGTCTAACCCTTCGTGTCCCTGTTCTCGTTTTTTACACCGTAAAATGGAATTAGGACCCCCTTCCTCTGGGATGTGCTTATGTGAATGTATAGCATCTTTTAAACCCTATTTCCAAACAAGATTACATTCACGGGGCACTGGAGGCTAAGACTTCAGCAGATCACTTTGGGGGGACACAAGTCAATCCTTCACAGCGGCTGTAAGAGGAAGCTGATTAGCAAAGGGGTTGACTTTTAGGGTGGGCCTCCCTCCTCTGAAAACACCCACAGAGGTGGAAGCAGCCCTTTTCAGGACGAGTGCTGAGCAGACGGGGCTGCTGGGGTGGAAGGCCCCCCCGCCTGTCAGCCGCGGCTGAGCGCGCCTGAGCTCCCCTGCAGGCCCTCCTCCCCGGGCAGGGGCAGCCTCGCACGGGGGTGGCCTCGTGCTGGAAGAGCCCACCCCGCAGGCTCACGTGCCTGCTGACACCCACACACGCTTGTCAGCCGGGGGCCGGGGCCAGGTCACACAGCAAGGCAAGACAGCCATCCTTTTTCCCTAACCCCAACCCTGAAGACAAAAAAAAAAAACATGTGTGTATGTGTATGTGTGTGTCTGTGTGTGTGTATGTGTTCATGTCTGTGTGTAACTGTGTATGTATGAGTGTATGTGTATGTGTGTATATATGTGGGTGTGTATGTTCATACATCTGTGTGTGTGTATACATGTATGTCTGTGTGTGTACGTGTATTTGTGTGTTTGGGGGAAATGGTATGGAGTGGATGCTTCCGTTTTTCTCTCTTTATGAGCTGGGAGGGAAGTAACCTGGGTCATTGGCTGACTCTGAGCTCCCCATTGTGACGCAGCTGAGCCCCCCACTGCTGTGCTCTGAAGCCAGCGTGACCCCCATTTCTAGTTGTCCTTGCTAGTGTGACAGCAGCATCTGCGGGGGCTGCCGTTTAATCAAATCACAGTGTCCTGGAATCGGATCCTAAATTGAATAGCAGAATCTCAGAATAGAACCCTCCAGAAGGGCTGAGGACCCTGGAACCTGGGCTGAGCAGATGCCCCGCTCCCAGGGGATGAGCTGTCAAGCCCCAGGGGTTGCCCCAAAGCCAGAGCAGCCTGTGGTTCCAGGAGATGGAAGGGACCCCTTAAGGGCAGTGAAGGCCTCTCTGTCTCTTAGCCACCAAGGTGTCAGGCTACTAAAGGGGGTACTGTTTCTTTCTTCATGAATATCTTGGGGTACAAGGGACATCCCAGACCCTGCAGCCACACCATGGCTCCTCTGATAAGGGATGAGTTTTCTGTCTGACTTTGAGTTCCCCACCCAGAGGGAGCTGGGGTAGTGTCCTAGCAGAAAGCACCCTCTTGCCCACCCCATGTCACAGGACTTGAGCCAGAGTCCAGCCAAATCTGAGATCAGGCAGGGCCTATGGTGCTTAAGGACTCATGATTCCACCTCCCTGGGCCTCAGTCTTCTCATCTATAAAGTGGGATGCCTAGAGGGTCAGCGACAAAAGAGGAAGACCCCCAGTGAGACAGACTGGCACAGAGGCTGCAACAATGGGCTCATGCAGCAGTGATTGTGAGGAAGGCGTAGGATTGGCCATGACTTCTTCTGCTGTACATAAGGCCACTGTGAGTTGGAACTGACTTGATGGCACCTAACAGCAACGACAGGTGTTTTGAGGTTTCTATCAGGGGACACAAGTCAGGTTCTTGGCACATAATAGAAGCTTGGCAAAGATTTGACGAATGCTTCCCAGTCTCAGGCAAGTTAAGCTCTGTGATTCTAGGCCAATCAATTCTTCATCTTGGGCCTGATCTCTCTCCTCCAAATTGGAAGCTGTGGAGACACTGTCTGGCACTCACTCCTGGCTACTTCCTGGGCCAGATGCCATGTCCCACACACACCTTGCTCTCAGGGACAGGACCTGGTTTCACTTCCTGCTGTGCCTGGAAGCTTCAGGGCACATGTCCTTTCATTGCAGTTGTCATTTGTAGCTACTTGGTGTGTGTCCCTTTTGGCCGCTGCATGCTGCCCCCCTTTGCCTGGGAGCTCAGCCCAAACAGGGGCAGGGTGGGTGTGGGTGTGCATGCCCTCAAGGCAAGGCCTAGGCAAAGCAGAAGCAGACGAAGAGCAAGAAGAAGGTTTAAAGGAGGAGGTGACATTCAAGGAGGGTTTGAAGGGTGAGGAGGGGGTGGAGAGTTCTGGTGGCCTGATAGGAGGGTACAGGCATGGCTGGGGCTAAGCTGCAAATTTGGGGACCCTGAATAGAAGGATAAGGAGCTGGGACTCTACCCCCTAGGGCCATAGGGAGCCGGAGTGGGGGGTATAGTGAGGGAGGTGAGAGGGGAACGGCTTGGTGGGGATGTTAGACAGAGGCTGGACACGACTCCAAGTAGGAGAAGAGGAGGTCCAGATAGGGGTCCACCTATCTTCCCTCTCTCCTTCACACAAGTTGGAGGCAACCCATTTGGGGCTTGCCCCCAGTCCTGACATCTTCTAACAGCACAACTATGCTGATCCAGGGGACCCCTTGGCACCCTCCTGTCTAACTCATGCAGTCCTCCCCCCAGGGGCCTCAGTTTCCCCATATGTAACACCCTGGCTGGACATAAACCAAACAGGCGGCCATCGAGTCGATTCTTGGTTCTGGGACAGACTGCTCTCTGGGGTTTCTTTGGCTGTGATCTTCAGGGGTGCAGGTCTCCAGGTCTTTCATCTATGGCACTACTTGGTAGGTGTGAACTGCCAAACTTTAGGGTAGTAGCTAAGAACAAACTGTTTGCACACCCCAGGGACCTTGGATAGACATAAAGAGCCCCCATTTTCCAATGGGGTACAGCTTAACTGAAATCACCCAGCAAGCTGGGGGTGGATCAAAGACTGAGTCCCATGGTCACAGCCACTTAGGGCACACTCATCCCCCCCTCAAAGATCCAAGGCACCCCCAGCCCACAGGACCCCTCAGCTTGAGGAGTGGTTGGGTCCTCAGAGCACTGCAAGGAAAGGTGTAGGAGACCCGACCTCTGCTTCTGACTGTGTCCCTTCTCTCTGGCCTTGATTTAAACACCTATAAAATGGGAATGATAGTGTTTTCCATCTCATAAAGTTGTTTGGAGATTAAAAGAATTATTAGATGTATTACTCCAACAGCAGAAATCATCTCCACCACCCATCCTAAACAAACTCCTACTCCTACTTCAAAACCCACGACAGGTTTTCCACCTTCAGTGCAGACCCAGGATGGCCTTCAGCCCTTCACTGCCCTGTGCTCCAGGCTTCCCCAGCCTTGCCCCTCACGTGCCTAGAAGTGTCTGTGTCTGATTCTGTCTTCTCCACCCTTACTGGCTCGAGGTCCTCTCTGGGGTTCCAAAACTCTCAGCATGGGGAGTACCCCAGAGTGCAATGGAATGAGTGACAAGCGGAGGGGAGGGGGCAGGGAGTGCTGGGGAGCCGGAGAAGGTGGAGGAGGGAGGAAGGGCAGTAGGCAGAGACCTCGATGGGACAGATGGAGAGACGGAGCAGGAAGGAGGTGGGCAGAGCCAGATGGGCGGGCCGGGGGACGGGACCTGAGGAGTGGGGTGCGGTGGGGGAAACCCAGCTCCCCGCCCGGCAGCATCCGTCTGGGTGCAGGGCTCGGGGAGCACGGCGTCGGCCCGGCGTGCGTGCGGCGTGTGCGCGCCTAGGCTCCCAGGGGCGGCACGTGGGCCATCCTGGCGCACGTCTCCAGGGCGGGCGGCCGGTGGGTAAGGCGGGCCGCGGTGCTGCGGGGAGGGGCTGTCAGGCCTCTGCATCTCGCCTTTAGAGTAAGGGGCTGAAGAGGAGGGGGCTGCCTACCTGTCTTCTCTTGGCCAGCCCAGGACCCGTCCCCCATCTCCAAGCTGACTCGGGATGGGGAAGGAGTCTCCTTGTAGGAGACAGAAGGTCCTAGGCTTTGCAGTGGGAAGGGGCGATGGGGACCAACTTGCCCTCGTCCTGAGGATGGGCTGGGAGTGGAGAGTGCGTCGTTGGGGGTAGACTCCCTCCCCACGGCCGCCCCCTCCCTCCTTGGGCTCTTGCCTCTCCAGAAGATTATATTTAAATATCTCTTTTGTGCGAGGCAGGAGCTGGGCTCGCCCCTAAGAGGCGGTTTCCATGGCAACAACAATTGCCAGCTTCCGTGTGGTGAATCAGCGTTGCCGTGGCAACCCCATCCTCATCTGCCCAAGGTGCTGGGAGGGGGGAGGAGGTGAGGGTGTGCGGAGGCAGGGTGGGAGGGTGGGGGGAGTCGGAGGCTGGAGCTCAGGTACCCCCTCCCATACCTCCTTGCCACCCTGGTCTGTCCCCAGCCCCAAAGCTGGTCCCATATGGTTGAAACAATCTTCCTTGCCTCTAGCTAGCAGGGTGTGGTACCCGAGCAGAGAGACCCCGCATGTATGTGGGGGGATCCGGCTGTCTGTATGGGGGAAGGGAGGCGTGGGTTCCTCCTTTCCCAGGTGGTCAGGGTCCCTCTGAGTGTGAGGTTGGGTGGCAAGAAGGTCGGCCTAGGAAACTGGGGACATTGGATGGTTCTGGGGCTCCCAAGGCTGAGTTCACAGTAAGGCGGCCAGGACAGACCAGGGGGAGGGCTTCAGGAAGGGAAAGGGGCTAGGGAGGGAACAAGGATAAGAAGGGGAGGGGCTTCGAGGGGCAGGAACCCAGAGCGGGGAGGGGCTTAAGAGGAGGAGGCTCAGAGAGGGGGAGAGACTCAAGGCCCTCAGAGAGAGGGGATACAGACTCCGGGAGGGGACTCAGACGGAGTTCTGTGTGGAAGAGTGGACTTAGAACAGGAACACAGTCTGAGAGAAGGAATCAGATGAAAGAGGAAGGAGCTCAGAGGGGAGGAGACTCGGGACATTCAAGCTCTCCTGATGCCTCCATGTAACCCTGCACTATGTGGGCGACTCTCTACTCACCACCCCCCCCACCCTCCACATCTAAGGAAGACAGAGCAAGACATAGACATTTCCAGCCCTGAAGCAAGAGACGTATGGGCTACAGGAGTCGAGGGGGGGAGGGTTTCCTGGGTGGGGGCTTTCCAGCTAGGTTTTGAAGGATGAGTAGGAGTTTACTAGAGACACTGGGCTGGGAGGAAGATTCAGTCCCAGGACCAGTGGAGAAGGAAATGCCACTTCCACATCCTTCGAGTCTGTTCTCGAATATCCGAGTTAACTCCTACCCAAGGCTGGCTGTGTTGGAAGGAGTGTATGAGACGATTTCTTCCTTAAATTCATTTCTAGTGTCTGGGGTAGGGGCAGAAGCGTCCAAACCAATGTGTCCAGATGGCAGGCTGGGGCACTCAGACATGGCAGTCCTTCCCACCCAAAGCTTGTAGGAGCTGTTACAAGTGCTGCTTTGGTGTATAAGTCAGTTACCACTGAGTGACAAATGCCCCCCAAATTTAGTTATTGGAAACAACAATTTCATTTGTTCATGATTCTGTGGGCTTGCAAGCTTGGGCTCAGCTCAGCTGGATGGTTCTTCTGCTGATCTCTCCTGGTCTTAACTCACACAGCTACAGTCACATGAGGCTTGGCTGAGGTAAACAGACCAGGGCAACTCACTCCAGTGGTCAGCAGTGATGTTGTCTGCTGGGCCTCTCTCTCTATTGTGGTTTCTCACCCTCCTGTAGCTCACCCGGGCTTGGCAGTCTCAGGGTTCCAAGAGAGAAAGAATGGAAACTGCAAGGCCTCTTGAGGCCTGAGTTTGGAACTCCCACAGTGTCACTTCCTTCCAATTCTATTGGCTGAAACAAGTCACATGGCCAAGTCTAGGTTCAAGGGAGTAGGAAAACAGACTACACCCTTTGATAGAAGGAGCTGAAGTCTCACATCACAAAGACGCCGGCATACAGGGACCAAAGGCATTGAGCTGTCTCTGCAAACAATCTGTCACACTTGGGAGGAGGGGAAATTGTTGCTGAGTTTTGAAGAATGACTAAGAGTTTGCCAGACAGCAGCCAAGGCCTGCAGGTGGGACATAGGTCCATTAGTTTGGGGTGTAAGTCATTGGCAAAGGGTGTGGGGTGTTGAGGCTGGGAAGATGTGCGCGTCAGGAAGAGTGGTCCCACCTGTGCCAGTTGCACCCCTGAGCTTGCCTTCCATCCTGCCTCTCTCCACAGATGGCGCGGCCAATCCAGGTGAAGCCTGCAGACAGCGAGAGCCGCGGAGGTAGTTGCCATCTCTCCATGGCTGCCAGGAGCCTCAGCCTCGGGGGAGGAAGGGCAGTGGGGTCTGGTGTCCTTGCACAAATGCATGCAATAATCCCATGCTTGCTCAAGTCCTCCTGGTGGCAGGGCAGACAGGGCTCCAGGCTGGGGAAGGGGCAGGAGGGCAGGGGCTTAAACCATAGGATGGGGGTCTGGCCAGATCCCACTGCTTGTAATACTCCTTTCAGGTTGCTGTAATGGGGGTCTCAGAGGCAGAGGGTCCCTGAAGGGCTGTAGATTGCCCTCTGGTGGTGGAGAGGAGGTTGTGTGCACGTTTGCATGTCTGGGCGAGTGTGTCTGTGAGCATGTCTGTGTGCAGATGTGTGCAGGGGCACATGTGCGCGTGCACAGTGGAGCGCCCACTGTGCTCCTGTGTTTGCAGCTGCATGTGTGGGCCTGTGTGTTGGAGTGGGTATGCTTGCCTGTGTGGGTCCGGGTCATGGAGCATGTAGGCTGGAGGTCGGGGTGTGTGCATGGGGCTGCTCCTGCATGCCAGACCACTTGGTAAGGGCAGGCCCTTTGGATGGCGGGCTCTCCTTGTCTATGCCCAGTGGGATCTAAGCCTGGTTTTTCATGAAGATGTTATATCCTCTCCCCACACCCAGAGCCTGAGGTATAGTGACAGACCTGGGTTGTGGGGGCAGGGCTGTTAGGGCTCTGGTGCATGTGTAGGAGCTTGGTATGGGAGTTCTTTCCCACTCCCTCTACCTTGGCGGCCAGTGTGGGCTGAGAAGTGGGCAGGTGGGGTCTACAGGTCCCCAACTCGATCTCTTCTGTTCTGCCTGTTTCTGTCTGTCCCGATCCCTGTGTTTATTTCTGTCTCAGTCTTCCTCTTTCCTTCTCCCTGTGTGTCTCTCTCCCCCTTCATCTGCTGTCTTCTGTTTCTGTCTCCCCCTCTGTCTGTCTCTCTTTTTCTCTCACCGTCTCTTCCTCTCTGTCTCTCTTTCTCATCTGTCTGTCTTCCAGACTCGGTCTCCCCGCTTCTGTTTCTCTTTCACTTCCACCCCATGAGTGACAGCTGCTGAAAACACATTTCCATAGCAACCTAGCTCAACTTAGCTGGGAGGTGAAGCTGCCAGTTCCCCCATTACCAGGGAGCTAAGAAGTGACCCGAGGGGGCAGGCTCTGACCCAGCCCTTGGCCTCTGACGGTCCCCACCTCCTTCCCCTGTGGCCCACTGGGACCGGGTTCCGCAGGTGACCCGTGGTGCACACTCACCCGGCCTGCACCCAACACATATCACCTGGTCCCTCCCCAGCCCTCAGAAGATTGGTCAGGGGGCTGGAAGCCATGAGGAGACAGGCACCATCTATGCTCCCCCCTGCCTGGAAGACCTAGAAGGCAGACAGACAGACAGACAGGGACCCAGGCCCGGAGAAGTCAAGACCGCCCCTAACCCTGGCAGTTCAGGAGGCTCTCTGAGCACCTAGGAGGGGGAACTCATCTTTGCCTGAGGCTGAGGTCCTGGAACACAGGAGAGGGGCAGAGGAACTGAAGGGGGGCCATTGTGGCAGGGACACCCGGGCAGGGAGACTGTTAGGGTGCTGGGACGGTGGAGGGGCCTGGGACAGGCGAAGAGCACCCAGTAGGGCTCGACAGAGGGGGGACCTCTTCTTGCCCTGCCACATCACTCTGCACTGGAGGACCCGAGATGTCCGGTGACCCCGAGGCCTGGGAACTGGGCTGAGGTGGTGTCTCTGCCCCAGGGGACCGGAAGCTGTTTGTGGGTATGCTGAACAAGCAGCAGTCGGAGGAGGATGTGCTGCGGCTCTTCCAGCCCTTCGGGGTCATCGATGAGTGCACGGTCCTCCGAGGGCCTGACGGCAGCAGCAAAGGTGACAGAGGGCGCGGCACTCGGGAGGGGGAGCCCTGAAGGGCTAGGTGGTTCCTGTGGCAGGGCGGAGCTAGACGGTGGGCGGGGCTAGCTGAGGGGTGGGCCCAGACTGGCTCCTGGGGCGGGGCCCGATGTGTGTGGGCGGGGCCTGGCGTGGTGGGCGGGGCCTGGGTGGTCCAGCTGCCTGCTCCTGGCTGGAACCCCGCGCGTCACCTGTGTCCTACCATCTCTGATATGTCCTCTTGATTTTCCTGAGCTATCAGCACTGGCCTGCATTCCGTGGACTGTCTGTCTGTCTGCCTGCCTATTCCACCATCCCTATATGGCTGTCCCGTCTGGGAATGATTTTTAATTACCTAAAACTCATCATTTGTCTGCCTCTGCCCACGGGACTGTAATGACTAGGCTTGAGTGTGTCAGTCTGCCTGACACCATCGCATGACTGTTCCCACCTGGACTAGGAGGGGATCTCTAGTGGTGTCTGTGTTTTCACCTATGTCCATATCACTGTTTATACCAGCATTTGCCCGCCTCTGAGGGCCTCTGGTAGGTGGTGTCTGGCTGTCTTTCAGCCTGACTGTCCACACGACTGTTTCTGCCTGTGTCTGGTTGGGTCTGGAAGACTGCCTGACTGCATTTATGACTGTCTCAGTCTGGAATGACTGTGCCCCGTGCTCTTGAGCTGCCTTGGGCTGTCTCTGCCTGCGAGTGTATTTGATTAGGATCTCCGATTCTGTCCTCCTTCCCTTCTAAGAACTACTTCTGTGGACAAACGTGTCCAAGTGACAGCTTCCATCTGCATCCACCTGTGTCTAGTGGTCTCTGTCTGGCTGTCTCCTTGTTTGCATTAATTGGTCTGGGGCTGACTTTCTGACTGTCCTCACCTTTGTGACTGTAGCTGGCTTGGATGGAAAGGGCTGGTGACGGCGACAGCATTCTTGGAGTTGTGTGACCATTGTCACCCTCTTCTGAGCCGTCCTCCCCCATTAACACAAACTCCCTGCTCCCGAGGAAGAGCAATCCTTTTAAAACACAGAGTTATGCCACCTCTTAGTTCTAAATGTCGTCGTCACCCCTCAGATCTGCCGAGGTCTTCCATGGTTTTCTGACTGTCTGGAAACATATTGGGGTTCTGTTGAGTGTTTGGGTCTCCAAGTGTCTGGGTCTCCCCGTGTCTGACTGGCTGGCTCTGCCTCTGTCTGGGGGAGTACAATCTCCATCGGCCTGACTCTAGTCACGTGGGTGTGTCTGTCTGGGTCTGTGGGTCTCTGCCTGACTCTGCTCACAACACTGTATCTGCCTGTGCCTGAGTCTGATGGTCTCTGTCATTTTAACCTTGCAGGTCTGATTCTGACTTTCTGACCCCGTGTTGTCAGTGGCTGGTGGCTGTTCTCTAAAGCTGGTCCTTCACTTGCCTGCCCATCTATGCATTGCCTCACTGTGTTGGGCAGACTCTCTGATGGACTGGTTAGATGGCTGTCCAGCCAGTTGGAAGACTTTCTGATGGAATTAGTGAATGAATGAATGGCTGACCATCGAACACTAAGATTGTCTATTTCATTGTCTTACAATGTGATTGTCCGGCTGTCTTTCTGTTGCCTGACTCTCTGACTCTGTGCGATTGTCTTACTGTCTGGTTGCCCAGCCATCTGTCTGAACAAAGGCTGTTTTTCTGTCACCTGCCCATCTGGCTGGCCGTGTCTCTCTGGCAAGGTGTGTCTGATGCTGACAGCTGGCTGCCCAGACCCCTGGCCACCCCCTGCAGCCCCTTTCTCCCTGGAAGCCCTGTCGTCCTCACTGTCCCCTTCTCTCGGAGCAGGCTGTGCCTTTGTCAAGTTCTCCTCTCACACGGAGGCCCAGGCAGCCATCCACGCCCTGCACGGGAGCCAGACCATGCCAGTGAGTAGAGCTGCCCTTGGCCACGGGTGGTGGGCTGGGAAAAGGGAGCAGGGACAAATGGGGTCTGTCCCCACCATCCCAGCCTGCTGTAGCCCCTGAGTCTTCTTCAGACAGGGCACAGAGGTGGCGAAAGAGGTGCAGTGGGGGTGGTGACAGTGTCGGAGGTCGGCCTGCGCACTGGGAAAGCAGAGCTTACACTCGTTGCCATGGCTGGTGTCTGTCCTTACCTGGGAGGGAAGCAGCCACTGAGCTGTGGACCTGTACATGGTCATACGATTGCCTCCTGACACCCAGATCAGCCTTGTCCTCTGCCTGGTCTGCACTGTGTCCTTCTGGGCAGGGTACAACAAGCCAGAGCTGGAGGAGTCTCACCGATCTCAGGTGTGTGGGTGACAGGTGCAGATTGTCCACCTGTACCCCATGATTCCCTTCTAGCTGCTGGTCTGCCTGTTCTCAGGTGTGTAGGTAGCAGTGAGTGCTCTCCACCTGTGCAGCAGACACTGCCCCTGGGTCCGGACTGTCCCCAGTGCATGTGGCAGCTGCCTGGTCATCCTGGAAGGCCTAGGATGCTGGTCTTCAGGCTGTTCTCACTGTGGTGCCAGTTCTGTGGCAATGGATCAGGGGACAGCTGACTCCAAGGGGCCCAGCTGGCATGATTCTGGGGATCCAAAATCCCGGCTACCGCTGCCCTTCCTTTCCTCCTCCAGGGCGCCTCCTCTAGCCTGGTGGTCAAGTTTGCGGACACGGACAAGGAGCGGACCCTGCGGCGTATGCAGCAGATGGTGGGCCAGCTGGGCATCCTGGCGCCTTCCCTCACCCTGCCCTTCAGCCCCTACAGTGCCTACGCCCAGGCTGTGAGTGCCCCAACCCATTGATTCTGTGTTGACAGGCTCCGCCCGTTTGGGCGTCTTCCTCTCTCCTGCTCAATCTCTGGCTGAAGGTCCAATCTAGACCATGACTGAGCCCCCAATCCAGGCTGATCTGTGAGCCCCATACCCAAGCTTACACTGAGACCCAAACACAGACGAATCTCAACTCTGGACGGACACAATCTCAGGCTAATCCCCCCAAATCAGGCTGAACTTGGACCCTGGACTGAGCCACCAAGCCCAAAGTGAGGGGCCCCAAACGAAGACTGACCCTCAAACCCAGGCTGAACCCTGAGTCCCCAGACGCAGGCTGTGCCCTGCCTCTGAAATGAATCTCAACCTCAGGCTGAACTCCAGTCCCAAACTAAGACCCACCCTCAAGCTGAGCCCCTGAGCCTGACTGTTGCACGTGTCCCCTTGTGGTGGCCACCGTCAGTGGTTTAGCAATGGTTGTGACATCTCCTGCCAGTTACCTGGCCCTGGATTAGCCCCAGTCTACATTAACACCAATTCCAGATGAACTCCCAAATCCAGGCTGACTCCAAACTGAGACCTGAATCTGGTTGGAGTTAGCCCTTGTCGAGCCCTGGCTCTGTACTGAGCTCTGATCCCCAACTGATCCTCACCCCAGGTGGAGCCCTCGTCCCAAGCTGAGCCTTGATCCCTAACTGATCCTCAGCCCAGGCTGAGCCCAGTGCAGGTGGAGCCCAGGTCCTAGGCTGAGCCCTGATTCCTAACTGATCCATGATCGCAGGCTAATCCCCTGTGTCTGACCTGGCCCTGACCCTGGCCTAAGCCCTACTACTGGGGACCAGGCCTCCCCCCATGAGCTGTGCTCTCACCTTGACTTTGCCTCCTGACTCCCTCCCCACTCTCAGCTCATGCAGCAGCAGACGACGGTCCTGTCCACCTCGGGCAGCTACCTGAGCCCCGGTGTGGCCTTCTCACCCTGCCACATCCAGCAGATAGGTGCCGTCAGTCTGAACGGACTGCCTGCCACACCCATCACCCCGGCCTCCGGTGAGCATCCACAGGCTGTGGAACGGGTGGGCGGGACGCTCAGAGTCCCATGCTCCCCCTGACCCCCTTCTGGTCCACAGGGCTGCACTCACCTCCGCTGCTCGGCACCACTGCTGTGCCCGGCCTCGTGGCACCCATCACCAATGGCTTTGCAGGTGTTGTGCCCTTTCCTGGTGGGCACCCAGCCCTGGAGACTGTGTACGCCAATGGCCTTGTGCCCTACCCAGGTCAGTGGGTGGTCCCTTGGACCTGGGAAAGTAGCAGGGGACAGGGATGAAGTTTTGGAAACAAGAAAGAGCCCTTCCACTAGGATGCCCGGGAAGATGTCAGCTGGTGTGGGCATGAGGGTCCTGGTGAGCCATAGCCTGGGCTAAACGGAGGCTCTACATCCAGATGTTCCTGGGTTCAAATGGCAGTTCTGTGGCTGTGGGTCACTTTAAAAAAAATCTTGGAACCTTCTGGTATCTCATCTGGGAAATGGAGCTGACAGCGTCACCCACCTGATGAGGTTGTAGTGACAGTTGCATTAGTACGTAAAATTGCTCGTCACAAAAACAAGACACCACACATCTTAGCTGTTGGTTGTTGTCATTTGGGAAGACACTTAGAGAGCCATGCACCTTCATTCATTCACACACTCACACGTTCAGTAATGACCCTGGACCAGCTTGAGCTAGGCCCTGTCTTCACCAAGCAGAGGTCCCACTCTCTCCTGCCCTGCACTGTTCACTTCAGTGCAAACACCTTCTAACTCCTGACTTACGTGAAGTAAGTCATCTGCTATCTGCACCATGAAAGAGCATTGGCTTTTAACTTTTTATGTGGGAATTAATTAGACAATCGGAGGAAGTTGCAGAAATAGTAGCTAGAGGTCTTGTGTCTGTAGACCCTTCTTCTGGCTACCCCAGCGCTAACAGCTGCCTTAACTACAGTACATTGTCAAGAATAGAAAACTGGCATCACTGTTCTTGGCACAAACCCATTGCTGTCAACTCAATGCTGATTCCCAGTGGCCCTACAGGACATGCTGACTCTACTTATTCCAAGACAGATTTGTTCTTTGGCGGTCCGTAGTGTATTCTGTATCCCCCAGTACCTTAATTCCAAGAGATCAATTCTTCTTCAGTCGTCCTTATTCATTGTCCAGTGACCCTCTCTAGGACCGTCCCATAAGGTTTCCGATGGGTGGCTGGTGGAATTGAACTGCCGATCTTTTGGTTAGCAGCCGCAGTGCTTAACACCACAGGACTGTTATTAATTTGTTGTTGTTGTTGCTAGTTGCCTTTGAGTCCATTCTGACTCATGATGACCCATGCGTGCGGAGTTGGGATGTTCTGTAGGGTCTTTAAGGCTGTGACCTTACTTCTGAGACATGTCTGGGTGGGTTTGAACTGCCAACCTTTTGTCTAGTACACAAGCACTTAACCATTTGCGCCACCCAGGGACTCCACTGCGGTCTTGTTGTTGTTAGGTGTTACTGAGTCAGTTCTGACTCAGGGATTCTATACACAGCAGATCAAAACCCTGCCTGTTCCCGCGCCAACCTCATGATCCTTGTCATGTCGGAGCCCACTGTTGCAGCCACTCTGTCATTTCATCTTGTTGATGGTCTTGCTCTCTTTTGCCAACCCTCCACTTGGCCAAGAATGATGTCCTTCTCCAGGGACTGGTCCCTCTTGATAATGTGTCCAAAGCGCCCGAGACAAAGTCTTGCCATCCTTGCTTCTGCAGAGCATTCTTGCTGTGCTTCTTCCAAGAGAGGTTTGTTTGTTCTTTGGCAGTTCACAGTACATGTGTCCTGTCCTCACCAACACCGCAATTCCAAGGCATCGGTTCTTCAGTCTTCCTTGCTTATTGCCCAGCTTTCACATGCATATGATGGGACTGAAAACACCATGGCTTAGGTGACTTCTTAAAAGTGACACCTCTGCTTTTTAACACTTTAAAGAGATCTTCTGCAGCAGATTTGCCCAAGGTGATATGTCATTCGATTTCTTGACTGCTATTTCTGTGGGTGTTGATTGTTGATCCGAGTATAATGAAATCCTCGACAACTTCAATCTTTTATGCATTTATCATGATGTTGCCTAGTGGTCCAGTTGTGAGGATTTTGAGGACTGTGTTGGTACCATACAATTAACTGGGATCCAGACCTTATTGGTACCCCACTACTCTTTTTTTTATTGTGACTAAGTGAAAGTGTACAATCCAAGTCAACTTTGCATGCCCACCTGTCTGAAGCTCCTTCTGCTCTCCTTGCCTGGTGACAGCACACTTTTCCTTTTCATTCTATACTTCTAGTATCCTCTTAACAAGCTCCTGTCCCCTCCTCTCCACCCTCATCTCTCCCATCTAGAAAGAGACCAGTAGGACAGCCTCCTATAAATGCATAGAACCATAAAATACACACACCATATGGTCATAGTGTCCCCAAGTCTAGTCCATTTTTCTCTGAAGAGTTGCCCTCAGTAGTGTTTTCTGGTCAAGGGCAGCAGCAGGTCTAGGGACCATGCTCCCAGGGCATCCTCCAGGCTGTTGGACCACCAACTTCGGTCTGTTAGAAGAGCTCTTGGACTGCACACCTCTTTGTCTCATGTCGCCACAGGGACTCTACATTGTGAGCTCCATTAGGGCTGCCTTTAGTGGTGGCTGGGCACCATGTGGTTCTTCTGACCACATGTTGATTCAGTCACCCATTCACATGGATCCTTCTGTCTCCTGGGCTCTTTTTAACTCGTGTCTTTGTTGTTCTTGGTGATCTTCTGTTCCGGAGGTGTTGGGACCTTTTGGTGTACCTCAGATGGCAGCTTGCTAGCTTTCAAGACCCCAGATGTCACTTACTAATATGGGGTGCAGAAGAGTCTCTTAGCAATGGGCTGGTTATGCTAACTGGCCTAGATGTCCCTTGAGAGCATGGTCCCCAGACCCCTGTCCCTACTACTCTGTCTTTGCAATGTTGGGTTAAGATCAGAAGTTTTCAGTTTATGTTGAAGCCCAGTTAAGTTGATCTTCTTTCTACTGTGTGCTGTCACTGCTTTCACCCAACCAAATTTCTATCAACTATCTAATCTGTGACCAGCCCTCTCCCTCCCTCCCTCCCTACCCTTGCACCTGTCAAAGAGTCTTTTCTTCTGTACATGTCTATTTTTAAGTCCTTATAGTAGGGTTCTCATACAATGTTTGTCCTTGTGCTGCTGACTGATTTCACTTAGCATAATGTCTTCCTGTTGAAACCAGGTTATGAGATGCTTCCTAAAACCACCATTGTTCTTTATCATTGCATAGTGATCCACTGAGTGTATGTACCACAGTTTATCCATTCGTCTGTTGTTGGGCACCTAGGTTGATTCCATCTTTTTGCTACTGTGGACTGTGCTGCAGTAAACATTCATGTGCATGGATCTGTTCATGTGACAGCCTTGTATCTGTAGGATATATTCCAAGCAGTGGAATTACTGCATTAAATGGTATATCTATTTCCAGTTTTTTAAGGAAGCACCAGACTGCTTTCCAAAGAGGTTGTGCCATTCTGCAATCCCACCAGCAGTGCAGGAGAGTTCTGATCTCTCCACAGCCTCTCCAGCATTTGTTGTTTTGTGTTTTTTGGATCATGGTCAACCTTGTTGGGGTGAGATGGTATCTCACTGTAGTTTTGATTTGGATTTCTGTAATAGCTAATGACCCTGAGCAGTTCCTCACGTGTCTTTTGGCTGCCTGGATGTCCTCTTTGGTAAAGTATCTGTCCATCTCCTCTGCCCATCACTTAATTGGGTTATTTGCCTTTTTATTGTTGATATTTTGCAGTACATTATAGATTATGGAGACCAGATGTTGGTCTGACAAGTAGTTGCCACATGTTTTCCCACCGTTCTGTAGGTGGTCTTTCAGCTCTTCTGATAAAGTCTTTGGATGAGCAAAAGTGTTTGGATAGCCCGCGACTTTTTACATGCACTCCTTTGTGTGTGTGTGTGTGTGTGTGTGCGCGCGCGCGCGCGCGCTCACGCAGCTCTGCAGCATCTTATCATCCATACTGAGTCATGTAAACAACACCCATACGAGACACAGAACTGTCCCTCAACAGCACACAGTCACCCCTTCACGCCACCTTTTCGTATTCACACCTCCCACCTCCACCATCTGTCTCTTAGCAACCCCTTGGCATTCAAGCAGATCTGTGTGGCCAGAATGTTACCCAAGGGTGACAGATTTTGGTGGCTTGGATAACCTCTCCCCACCCTCCCCACCTCTCCTGGCGCATCCTTTGGGGTGGCCTGAACACTCAGTGTTGGGGGGAGGGGAGAGATGCAGCAAAGGAGAGAGTCTGATGGACAGGCTATGATGAGGGAGGAGGGGTGGGATGGGGGCAAGGTGGTGTTTGGTGAATCCAGATAATAGAGAGAAGGGGCAAAGGGGGTCTCCTTGGCAGATGAGGGGGGTCAGGATGGAGAGAGATGGAGATGGTGTTAGACAAACCTGGATTCTGGTTCAGCTTCTGCCATTTCCGATCTGAGGGCCAGTGCAGGTCACATCACATCTCTGAGCCTCAGTTTCCTCACCTGTAAAGTAGGGATTGTACCTGTAAAGGGCTTCCTAAAAGGGTAGAGCTGAGGCCAACTTTTGTCACCTTCCCTCCGGCTCTTGAGGAAGGGGAGGGGAGAGTCTCCCTGCTGGCTCCTGTCCCACTCAGAACCCCTCTACCTGCAGCTCAGAGCCCCACTGTGGCCGAAACACTCCATCCTGCCTTCTCCGGAGTCCAGCAGTACACAGGTAGGAAGTCTGTTCCCGCCCCCATGACCAGCCCCTCCTCCCAGCCCCTTCTAGCCAAGCCTCCTCCTTCTGGTCCCGCCCTACTTGTGGCCACACCCCCTCGGCCCACAGCTCCTCCCACCCAACTTCTGTCCGTGTCTAGCCACGCCTCCTCCCATGACCCCGCCCCCAGAGCCCACCCTAGCTCTGGACTTGCCTCTAACCATGACCCCGCCCACCCTGGTGCCTGCTTTTGGGACCCCACCTCAAGTTCACTCTTGAAGGCTCCCCCGTTCATCCCCTTCCCCTTTTGACCAGACCCACGTCAGCACTTGAGCCTGTCCCCCTCCCCAGCGTCTGTTCCCGCTCCTCAGAGCCCACCTGCGGCCCCTCCCTTACTTCTGCCCTGACTAGGACCGTGTCTCTGTCAAGACCCTGCCCGCACCATTGGCGTTCCTTCCTAAGGCTTGGCCTTAGAGCGGCCTTTCAGCAGCCCCACACTCTCACTGCAGCCGCACCCCTCAGGTCGTCCTCTCCTCCTCAGCTCCCTGTTCTTAAAGACAGATCTGGGCCCTGCCGTCTCTGTGCCACGGCCCCACCCTTCAGATCTGTCCCACCACTATGGCCCCGCCCCTCAAGTCCTGGCCCCACCCAAGACCCGCCCCACCACCGTGACCCCGCCCCTCAGCCCTGTCCCACCGCCGTGGCTCCGCCCCTCAAGCTGTGCCCGGACCCTGACCCCCTCTTCCACCCACCCTCTCCCTAACGCCTGGCCTTGGCCCTGCCCCACCGCCATGGCCCTGTTCATGGGGTACTGGCCTACTCCTCTAGCATGGCCCTGCCTTCTGCTCTGGCCCTGCCCTCAGCCCCGCCCTCCACCATGGACCCACGCACAAATCCTACCCCCACCTCCCACCCCCCCCACCCAATCGCACCCCCGCACACAACGTGGCCGCACCCTCAGGTCTGTTTCGTGTGATTTGTCAAGTCCTGCTTGGCTCTGCCCTCCACTGGGGCCCTGATCACGACACGACCCCGCCCTTAGGTCCGTCCCTCGCCCTATTCCCATGAAGTTCTGCTTTGGTCCCTGCCTCAGTCCTACCCTCCACCAGAGCCTCACCCGAGAAGAGCTAGACACGCCCCGCCCAGGGTTCACCCTACCATAGCCCCGCCCAGGTCTGCGCATCCCTGCAGCCTCTAATTGACATCCTGGCTCCGCCCGCAGTCCCGCCCCCCCCGCGGCCCCACTCTCGCGGCCGGTCCGGGAAACTCTGGCCCCGCCCACCCACCGTAGCCACTCCCTCCGTGGCCCGCCCCAGCCCCGCCCCCGCCTCCGGCCCCAGCTCGAGACGCTGTGGCCCCGCCTACCCTCCGTGCTCTGGCCCCCGCCGCGGGGCTGCCGCCGCCTCACGGCCGCCTCCACGTGTCTCGCCCGGTCTCCGCAGCCATGTACCCCACCGCGGCCATCACGCCCATCGCGCACAGCGTGCCCCAGCCGCCGCCCCTCCTGCAGCAGCAGCAGCGAGAAGGTGAGGCGGCCGCGACCTTCCCGGGCACAGCCCCGTCCTGCCCGCTCCCGCACCAGCGGGCCCCTGGGAGCCGCACGGGCCTGGGTGCGAATCCCAGCGCAGCCCCTCACGGGCTGGTGCTCCCTGGCAGCTGAGCCGCCTTTACCCGGCCTCAGTTTACTCCTCAGGAAGGCGAGACCCGTGCTGGCCCCGCCCCCGCCGTAGGGTGGTGTGCCGGGCTGCAGGTAAAAGCGCCTCAAGCACCCTCCGAGCCACCAGCTTCCTTCGGCCCCTCCGAACTGCGCGATTCTCTAGGGTTTTGGAGAGCAAATCCGTTCTGAGTCGGGGGAGGAAAAGCAATGAAGGCTTTCCCTGGTAGGGGTTAGAATTTGGAGTCCTGTAACCCGGGTTTGACCCTGTCCAGTTGTGATTTGTGACATCACAGCTAAAGTAGCTAACAACTGCCTCATGCCTCAGTTTCCCCACCTGCAACGTGGGTGACCATCGATGCGAGACACTGACACTGACAGTGAGCAGCGACCAGCTCCTGGTACCAAGTAGGCGCTCAGCCCCGTTGGGTACCTTGGAGTCCGTTGAGCTCTGTAATCCAGCTCGGCCAGGGATGCCAGTGACCTCCAATCTCTCTCGGGCCCTCGGCCTGACTACAGGGTGGGAGAGCCCAGCTTTGGACACTCTAAGCTGAGGGGGTACTCAGAAGACCCCCAACCAGCTGACTCCCAGTCATCAGTCAGACTTTGGTTAAAATCAACAGCTGCCGTGAGTGTGCTGGGCCTCTGGAACTCACAATGGGGCAATGCTAGTGAGAGTCACAGCTGGGGCAGCTGCCTTGAGGCCACTGCTTTTTTAACGTCCCTTGCCTCTGTGTCCCTCCTTTGAACCCCTTGTCCCTCTACCCTTAACCTGGACTGTAAGTAACAGCTAATTTGAATATGGCCAACACTGCTCTAGGGCCAGGTATGAGTTCCTAAAAATCACCACGATACACAAAATTGCACCATATAAACTCCAGGGTTTGTGGGCACAACACTCAAAAATCTTTAACAATGACACATAAAGAAGAAAGATGAGAACATAATAAAAATAGTAACGGTTTTGTATGAAATGGTTAAGACATGCATGCATGCTGCAATAGATATGGCACTTTTCCTTGGAAAAAGCCTGACGTTTCCACATGCAGGGGACATTGGGAGAGTTCTGGCCTGTGAATGGTGGAAAAGGGAAAGCTGTACCTCCATGGGAGGTGTGTGTGGCTCCTAACAGACCTGAGTTACTCAGTGAGCTGGCTGATGTTTGAGGAGTGTGTGCCTTTTCCGATTTCTTTGGAGGCTGGGCTCAGCTGGTGTGGTTTTCTGCATTGCCCGGTGCCTCTGGAAGGAAGAGGGTCAGAATCAAGTGCAGGCAAACACAAAATTCAAGTTATGCTCAAGTTGTTCCCTATCATTCGTGCTGGAACAAATTCACATTTAAAGAATCTTGTGTAATCTTGAATTTTGTATTTGCTGGGACAGGAAATATTTCTGTGTTTAGGGGGTTACACAGTAGCAAGTCATCTGTAGGTGTTGCATTGGCAGCGGGTTTGAGGGCTGTTCATGGTTTGGGGTCATCTAAGTTCTAAAATGCTGTAATTATTTGTGATTTTTAGATTAGCCACACATTGGGGTTATTTGGGGGAAAGGGGTGATTTTGAGGGTAATTTATTGCTCTTTTAACAAGTTATTGCTGGATGCCATGTTACATTGTTTTTTTAATCTGTTTTAGGGTAGCTGGGGTTTGGGATTAGGGATTACCTTTTTATTTTAGTTTATTTTTGCATCATGAGAATTTTGAAAATTACCCCAGACCTGAGGACTATTCAGGGTTTTCTGGATAGCTAGGGTTTGAGACTGGGGAACTATTTGCTTTATTTTATTTTATTTTTTGTATGATCATTGGAACTTTTAATTTTTAGAACAGTTTTAGATTTGCAAAATTATTGCAAAGATAGTACAGAGAGTTCTTGTACACCCTACACCCAATCCATCTGACTTCTGTAAGTGATCTAGATTTTGAGCTGACTCTAGAGTTTGGGGTTTTTCCAGGGTTTGGGGATTACCTCCTCGACGGCAGTTGGCTTGGCTTGGCAGAGTCTGGAATTGGGGAATTATCTGGATTTCAGGCAAGGGTGAAATTCAAAGGTCACGGTAAATTGGAATAGACTCAATGGCAGTAGTTGTTGTTTGATGATGTTTTGTTTTTAAAGAGATCAAAGGCAAGAGAAAGATTTGACAGTCTGCTTTCCTAAAGATTACAGCCTTGAAAACCGAATGGGTCAGTTCTATTCTGTCGCTCTGTCTAGAGGGTGACTAGGAGTCAAAGTCAACTCAAAGGCATTGGGTTAGAGATCGAAGGACATCATGTTAGGTAAAGCGGAGGGGCAGTGGGAACGAGGGAAACCCTTCATGGCTTGTGTTGACACAGTGAGAACAACAGTCTGGAAGACTGTGAGGGTGGTATAATGTTTTGATATGTTATACATGAAGCTACTGGAGTCACCTCATTACCAGCCAACAACAGAGATCATCTGGGTTTTGGGAATTATTTGGAGCCTGGGAATTATCCGTGATTTCGAGTGTCCAAATTTGGGATTACTGAGATGGGGCATCAGCAGGCCCAGCCTCCACCCACCCCTACCATTTCCATGTCCCCTCCTGTCTGGGGGTCACAGGCACCCTGTCCCAACAGTTGGAGACGCCAGCTGTGGGCTCTGGACCCGCGCCCCTCCCCGGGGGCGGCCCACCTCCTCTCCTTGGGGGCTTTATGTCTTTCTCTCCCCCACCTGCAGGTCCCGAAGGCTGTAACCTGTTTATCTACCACCTCCCCCAGGAGTTTGGAGACACGGAGCTGACCCAGATGTTTCTACCCTTCGGCAACATCATCTCCTCCAAGGTGTTTATGGACCGGGCCACCAACCAGAGCAAGTGTTTCGGTGAGTCCCGCCATGCGCATGCGCGGGCGCCCCACCTACTCACGCCCTGGAACAGAGGGTGGGGAGATGTGACCAGCCATGGGACAGGTCACAGTCCCCGGCAATCACATGCAGAATCAGAGTGAGCACTTATAGAGTGCCTACTGTGTGCAAGTGTGCTCCATGCATCATTTGTAAGACGTGCTCTTTCATTCAACACCCGCATAGGTATAATATACACAAGACCTGCTGTCTTTTAACCAGATTCCATGCATGATTTTTAAGACTCATTCATGCATTCCACTAAAAGATATACCAGGCAACTACTGTGTGTCGGGCACTGTACTAGAACCACAGCAGAGAATAAAGGTGACAGAAGTCCTTGTCATCTCAGAGCTGGCATTCTTGCTGTGCTGTCCCATAGAACTGTCTCCAGTGACGGCAGTGTTTGGTTAGGTCCTCGCTGCCCCGTGTGGCTACTGAACACCCTAAATGTGGTAAACACAGCTGATGAATTTTTAGTTTTACTTGTATTTTAGTTAGTAGAAGTTTAAACAGCCACATGGGGCCAGTGGCTACTGTATGGGAGAGCTTGGATCTCGGGGGGTAGAGAAAGAAATAAACAAAGGCAGGGAATTAGAAATGGTGTCAGGAAGCAGAGATGGATGAGGATAGAGTGGTCAAGGAGGGCTTCTCTGAGGAGGTAGCATTTGAGCTGAGACGTGAATGACAAGGAGCTAACCGTGGGGAGATCTGCCGGGGGGGGGCATTTCAGGCAGCAGAAATAGCATGTGCAAAGGCCCAGGGACAGTAATGTGCCCTGTGAGTTGGAAGAATGATGAAGAGGTGTGTGTGGCTGCAGAGAAGTGAGCAAAAGAGAGAAAGGAGGAAGGGAGAACAGAGAGGGAACAGGTAGGTTGTGTAGGGCCTCATGGGACCAGTGAGTCATGGGACCAGGCTTTTACCTGAGGGAGGTGGGAGCCCTGGAGGGCTGTCAGCAGAGGAGGGCCAGGCCATGACTCAGGTACTCACAGGTGCCCTCTGGTGGCTCTGAGGGGAACAGACTGGAGGGCAAGAGTGAGAACCAGGTGGGTGTCCCCTTGGGGAAAGGTATTGCAGGCAAATGCAACAGCTTGTGCAAAGGCCCTGGGGCAGGACTCTACCTGGTGAGTTGGAGGCAGAGCACAGAGGCTGAAGTACAGTCAGTGAGAGAGAAAGGAAGTGAGCGCAGGGAGAGGCCAGGATGGGTTGCGCAGGGCCCTGTGGGCTACAAGGATGGCTGCCTTATCCTCAGAAACAGCATAGATTTTTGTGTCCAAGGTTCTAGAGCAGGAAAGAGGCACAACTTGGATTAGAACCAGTCTGCCTGACTCAACACCTATACTCTCAATCCACACTGTCCTGTCTGAAGTCTCAAATCCTGGGTGCACTCTATCCAGCCATGCAAATCAAAGCAAACCCACTGCCACTGAGTTGATTCTCACTCATAGCAATCCTATAGGAGAGTTTCTGAGGAGCACTTGGCAGATTTGAACTCCCAATCTTATGGTTAGTAGCTGTAGTACTTAACCACTGCACCACCAGGTTTCCTATCCAACCATGGGAGTGGAGAAATAGACCTGATTTACTGAGGGGGGAAAGCAAGGTCAAGAATGGTCATGTGACATGTTCAGGATCACACAGTAAGAGACTGCCCCCTTCTAGGATCGAGCCTCCCTCCCTGCTATCCTGCTTTCAGGAGGAAGTTGAAGGAAGAAAACCCAGCCGGTCACTTTCAACAGCATGATCTTGAGGAGATCATTTGCCTTCACTGAGCCTCAGTTTCCTCATCTGTAAAGTGGGTTCATTAGAAGACATTAAAGATACTAAAACATCAAAAGCCCTCTAGCTCCAATTCCTCCGTGGTCTCCCTATGGGCTTGGACAGGACAATGAAGACTTTCTGGTCCTGGTCCTATCATCTCTCCCCCTTACCTCTCACTGCTTGCCCATCTGGCCCCCTCCCCCAAAGCACCCCCAGTCCCCATGGTATCCTCCTGAAGGCCATGAGGTACAGACTTGGGGCAGGGGTGAAGTGGCAAGTGGAGGGAGTTTGGGTTGTGGAAGCTTCAGGAGGTGTAAAGGGAGGCCTTTCAGGAAGGGAGGTGGGAGAATACTTCTGATAGTGGTGGGGAAGAGGACTAGGTTACAGAAGAGGAAGATGGAGAGGCAGAGAAGAAAGAGGTAAGGAGAGAAAAGAGACACTGAGAAAGGAAAAAGAAAAACAGAGAGACAGATACGAAAATACAGAGTGAGGTCTTAACTCAGCAGGAAAAAAGGAGAAAGATGGAAACCAAAGTCTTGGGACAAATTAGTCTACAGGACCAAAAGCCTACACAAGCCACAACCTCATCTACCCAGAGACCACAGGAACTAGATGGTGCCCGGCTACCACTCCGGACCATTCTGATCCGAGCCACAGTAGATGGACCCGAATAGAACGGCAGGAAAATGCAGAACAGACTCAAATTCTTTTTAAAAAAAAGCCCAGACTCACTGGATGAGTTGAGACCAGAGGATTCCCTGAGACTACCACTCTGAGTTACACTTTAAACCGTGAACTGAAACTATCCCCAGAGGTCACACTTTTGGCAAAATGATAGACTGGCACATAAAATAGACCACCCATGACTACAGGGCTCCATTAAAAATTAGTCAACAATGTTGACTTTAAAGTCAACAATGACTGTAAAGCAACAAGGAGCAAATCAGGGGGCAGGGAGACTTGAGAACAGCAAACAGAACCCTGAGCACATGAAGAGACAGGTGACCCTCTGTGGAAGATTTAACTAATGTCACTGAACACTTTGTGTGCACATTGCCAAATGGGAACGTGATTTGTTGTATAACTTGCACCATAAATAAATTTTTCTTTTTTAAAAGACACAGAGAGGAAAGAAACAGGGAGAAACAGAGCGACTCTAGATGGAGAGAGGTGTCTGTGGCAACATGGAGTTAGTATGTTGTTTCTAGAAAGAGACAGGTGCCCTGGGGGAAAGAAGGAGAATACAGTCCCCCCCAGGGGCCACCAATGGCCCCATCTGTCCCCCATGCTGGGTGAGAAGTCTCAGCAGAGAAAGCCAGTGCAGAGCAGACACCAGCTAAGGAGTGAACTCCCTGTCCTAAGAGGCATGCAAGTCTGGGCACACCAGAAACACAGTGAAGGCTGTGGGTGTCCTTTGGCAAGCCCTCTCATCTGTACTAGCTACTTCCTGGGACCCCATGAATGGGGAAGTCAGGGTAGCAAGTGCTGGAGTAAGCCAAGGATGCCTGGTGACCTGCCATCAGGACACCCACCCCATCTCCACAGGCTTCGTGAGCTTTGACAACCCAGCCAGCGCGCAGACCGCCATCCAGGCCATGAACGGCTTCCAGATCGGTATGAAGAGGCTCAAGGTGCAGTTGAAGCGGCCCAAAGACCCGGGACACCCCTACTGACCGCGCCCACAGCCACCCCGAGGCTGCAGGCCTGGCCCAGGTGAGCCGCCAGGCGGCCCCACCCTGCCCTCACCCCAGACTCGCTCACCCCACCCTCCTCACTCTCCAAACCCTTCCCCTGTGCCCAGCCCCAGGCAGATGCTGCTGCAAGAAGCCTCATGGGACCCCTGGGTTGGTTTGGTGGGCACAGAGCTGGACAAAGATGCCCCCAAACCCACTGTGGTCAGGGCTGGAGCAGAGGGTGGGAGGGGTGTGGGGAGCTGAGGTGGTGAGGGAGTCTTTCCTGGAAGGGACTTTGCAGGATGAATAGGAGTTCACCTAAGAGGCCAGGTTTGGTCTGGTGTTGGGGATGGAAGCGGGGTCGGTGAGTCCTATGAATCTGTTTTCCCTCAGCCAGAGAAAATGTTCAGTGCCTGTCCCCACCCCCAGACCCTGGCCTCTGAGAGCAGACCCCAGATGTCCAGCTCAGCTTAGAAGCAGGGCTGGAGAGCAGGTGGTCCCCTGGGTCCTGGTCCACTCAGCCACCCCCATCCTCGCCAAGCCCCATGAGACTGCCCAATCGTGCCCAGCTTCCTCTGGTAACTCCTCATTTGGCATAACTCACACCCAGGGGGGTCACGGGAAAATGTGATACTTGCCTCACTCGCCATTGTGCAAAAAAAAAATCTGAACATCCAACCAGCCAACCAGCCAAACAACAACAACAAAAACCCAAGTATGTCATTTGCCGTTGGGGTGATGGCTCTATCAACAACTGTACCACCTTCTTGGGGAGAATGAATCATGGACACAAGTGGCCACAGTTGAAACTTCTGACTGCCCCCGCAAGCCTTGATGCGCCTCATCTATGAAATGGGCTCATAGAAATGAAAGTCCCAGCAGCAACAAGGAGGATGCACCCAGAGGTGGAGGGCTTTTTGCTGCTGAGTCCAGCATCCACCCTCTAGAAAGTTTTCCATCAGTCATTTTGATTTATTTATTTTTTTGTTTGAAATCATCATCGTGGTCATCGTCCCAAAACCTCCCCTGGGGTTTGGCACAAGGTGGGTGCTCAGTGGAAGCTGTCAGGACTTTTCAGACCGTGTGAGGTTTGCAAGCACATCACTGAGGGTATTTGGGTACAGGGGACGCTTGTACAGAACACCTCGAACTTGGCTGTGCCTCTCCTACCTTTGGTAGCTAGCAAATCTTTGCTGAGCATGTGCTGGGTACAACTTTGGTGCTTGGGGGATCCAGCAATGAATGAGCAACACAGGGCAAAAGAGACCACCTGCTTGGAGCACCCACGACAGGGAGGGCAAGGCAGGAGAGACAGAAAAGGATCTTTGTCCTTGAGACACCCTCAGCGACATTAAGTCCCTTTGAAAGCTGGGTTTGTCAGCCCCAGGAACCCAGGATTCTGCTCTTTCTGAAAAGATGGTGTGCCCACACCCTGTCCTGTCCAGGGCAGGTGGGGGTGGGTAGGTGGGCACCTCTGCCTGTGGCCCCTCATCACTTCTCCCTAATGCCCATCCTTTCTCTGCCAGGCGAGGGGTCTTCCCACCCCAAGGAGGGTTTTCTGCTTCTAACCAATCCCTGAGTTTTCTGTAAATTACAACCATGTTTGGACACCAGCCCACCCCTTTCCCTCGCCCCAGAATGTGAAATCCTGCTGAAAAGCCACATGGAGTGGGGAGGGGTCTCCTGAGTTGGGGAGAGTATCAAGGGGTTCACTCCCCTGTCCGCTGGGGAGGAGAATTTCCTCACTCCCCTCCCCAACTTTAATGGCCCTCCTCCCAAACGCAATTGCAACTTTTCCTATATATATATATATGCATATATATATAGAACTAGAGACAGTATATATATTTTTTGCGTATAAATCATGGGACCAAACTTTTCTGACTTCCTCCCATCCGAGAGAGGGTGACCGTGGGCCAGTCACTCCACGGGGACAAAGTAAGGGCTGAGGCTGGCTGGGCCTAGGTACCACCTATCTGGCCCCCCGCCCCTCCTCCCGGCTGGCACCTCGGACCAGGAGCTAGAAAAGCACTAGGAATGTGCCAGCCTGATATACCTCCTGGACTTCCAGGTCCTCTGCCACCAACGACTCTCCCAGGCCTTTGGGCTCGACCAGCTTGAGTGTCCCAGGTCCCAGCTGCCGCTTTCAGAACCTTCCCCCTAGCCCCGCCTCCCGTGGCCCAGAACCCCCCTTCCTTCAGACGTTGGCACAAAAGAGACCCTCTGGCTTCCCCCAGCCTTTGTCTGTCCCCCCTCCCAGTCATAGCCTTACTTGTGTGACCAGTAGCCCTTAGCTTTCCGTCGGGGGGGCAGACAGGGTTGGGGGGAGTCCCCTACTCCCCAGTGCCCCCCTCAAGGGCAGGCGTCATCCCCCCCTGCCTTCAAATCACCAGCCTCGAAATTAAGGCCTCGTGATCAAGCCAAGTGCGTTGGATAAGACCAACCTGAACTGCCCAAGCAGTGACCTTGATACCTCTACAGAAATTTTTTTTCTTTTTTCTTTTTTTTGGTGGTCTTTCTGAGCAGGTACAAAGAAGACAAGAGAAGAAGGAAAAAAACAAACAAACAAACAAAAAAAAAACAGGGGGAGAAAACAAATCAAATGACAGTGGATTTTTGTTCCTAGGGAGGGGGGAGGATATTTCTGGGGTGCCTCTGTAAATCTACCCAAAACCACGCCACCCGTGTCGAAGCACAGAGTCACGTCCGTCTGACGTCCCGTTGGGGCCTCTCGCCAAATGAGGCGCCAGATAATAAGCTCAAGAACATGATATATATATATATAAAACACACACACACACACAAACAGCGTTTCCTTTTGTTTCTACCAAAATGTGTTGACCGACCCGGAAAAAAAAAAGAAAGAAAAAAAATAGCAAAAAAAAAAAAAAAAAAAAGCTAAAAACATACACAAAAAAAAAAGGAAAAGAAAAAAAAAATCTTCTGACCAACTTGTTTCAATATTCCAGTTTGATAATTGTTCTGAGACACTCCTCTTAGTGTGCCTGTGTCAAAGCGTCCGCGTGTGCAAGTGTGTGCCAGCGTGTGCAAATGTGTGCAAGCGCGTGCCCAGGGCCTCGTGGGGGCCTCGTCCGTCTCCCCAATGCCCTGCCAAGCCCCCACCTGGTGGGCTTGGGAGTGGGTGCTGGTGTGCCGTTGTGCGTTTCCTTCTGACCTGTTTACTGGCTGTAAATATCATTTTTATACTCCACCTCCAAGATCTGCGTGATTTGTACAATGTACTTTATTTCTGCTACGAGTAATTTCATGACGTTTCCACTTGCGAACTGAATTTTAGAGACAAACCCACACCTTTACACACACACACACACACACACACACACACAGAGAAATATCAAGAAAGGAAACAAAAGAACTTAGAGGGAGCTTTGGGTTGACTGGGTTTGAATTTTGTGTCAAAGAGGATTTCCTGTGGCCAGAGACGTTCTTGTGACTGTCCTGTGTTTCAGTGAGAAGCAACAAGCGTCGTCTTAATGTCCAAAACGCCTCTCTCTCTTTGGTCTGAAGAAACTGAAAATTTATTTAATAAAAGTTTTACTTGCTAAAAGAGTGCTCCGCTGCCCTTACTCTCGTGCAATTGTCAAGAAGGGTGTGTGCAGAGCGCTCATGGTCCTGCTGGGTGCCCGGCCTAGAGATCTGGCTGTCCGCTGCTCACCACTCACCGTGACCCTGTGTTGCCTGGTCCTGTACCATCGCCGTGATTGCTTGTGGATCAGATCACTGTGATCTGTAGGGTTTTTGTGGACCAAGTATTGGAAGCCAATCTCCAGGCCTTTCTTCCTAGTCTGTCCTAGTCTGGAAGTTCTGCTGGAATGTGTTCCGTATCCTAGCAACAGAAAGCCACTGCCCACAGTATGGTAGCAACATGCTTCCTGTTGCTAGGATACTGAACAGCAGCTGCTGTGCAGGAGGTGTGCTGGCCAGGAATCTACCCCTAGTCTCCCACATGGAGGGTGAGAGTTCTACCCCCGAACAACCGCTGCTCCCTAGGCTGGAAGTCAAGCCAAATCTGGGGGGAGGCGGAGAGGAGGGCTGGACTCGGGAGGAGATATTCCCAAGAAGAAAGGCCTGAAATCCTGATGTCTGAGACGAGTCTGATTAATCTGGAAGGGGAAGAAATGGGGTGTTCTTTCTCAGGAAGAGCAGATGCAATGACTTTATTCTCTCACATACTCAACACACATTTATTAAGCACCTACTGAATGCTTGTTCCTGTAGCACTCACCAGGGGCACAGCAGTGACTGACTCTGGTCTCTGCCCGCATGAGGCAGCCCAGTGGAGAAGAGTCTCTACAGCAGATGACACCATTTTTAATTGAGATAAAATATACCACTGTAACCAGTTTCAAGTGTGCAGTCCAGGACATTCACAAGGTTGTGTGACTGTAACTATTTACCTCCAGAACATTCTCATTGTCCCCAAAGGAGACCCCATACCCCCAGTGATCACTTCCCATTCTGTCTTCTCCAGTTCTCAAACCAAATCAAACCTATTGCCATTGAGTGGATACAAACTCAACAGCCCTATAGGACACAATAAAACTGTCCCATAGGGTTTCCAAGGAATGCCTGTTGTCAGGGACTGTCTAGTCAGTTCCAACTCATAGCGACCCTGTGAACAACAGAACGGGACACTGCCCAGTCTTGTGCCATGTCCGCCATCATTTTTATGCTTCAGCCCATTGTTGCGGCCACTGTGTCAGTTCATCTCGTGGAGGGTCTTCCTCTTTTTCACCGACCCTCCACTCTACCGAGCATGAAGTCCTTCTCCAGGGGCTGATCTTTCTGACAACAGTATGTATGATGCAGTCTCACCCTCTTTGCTTCCAAGGAAGGTTGGCTGTACTTCTTCCAGAACAGATCTGTTTGTTCTTTTGGCTTGTCGTGGTACATCCAACATTCTTCTGCAATACCACGATTCAAAAGTCTCAACTCTTTTTCTGTCTTCTTTGTTCACTGTCCAGCTTTCGCATGCATATGATGGTAGGTTCAAACTGCTGACCTTTTGGTTACCAGCTGAACTCTTTTTAAAAAATATTTTATTGTGCTTTAAGTGAAAGTTTACAAATCAAAAACAATCTGTCATACGAAAATTTGCACACACACTGCAGTGTAACTCCAGCTGCTCTCCCCACCCTGTGACAGCACCCTCTTCCTTTCCACCTTGTACTTCCTGTGTCCATTCAACTAGCTGTCCCCCTCTGCCCTCTCATCTCGCCTCCAAACAGGAGCTGCCCAGTTAGCCTCATGTATCTACTGAAGCCAAAAAAGCGCACTCTGCCAGCGTCATTTTATGTCTTGTAGTTCAGTCCAGTCCAATCTTTGTCCGGCAGCTGCCCTCTTAACCCCCTGTGCCCTGTTTCCTATCCTGAAGCAGCCACTAATCCATTTTCTGTCTCTACAAATCTACCTGTTTCTGGACATCTGACATCAATGGAGTCATACTGTGTGTGGTCTTTTGTGCCTGGCTTCTTTCACTGAACATCGTACTCTCAAGGTTTCTCTAGGCTTCGGGATGCATCAGAACTTCCTGTTTATGGCTGAGTGATACACCTTTTGCTGAATGGACCACAGCGTGCTTATTCTTTCATCTGCGGACGGACACCTGGATGGTTAGGGTTTTTTGGCTATTGTGACTCATGCTGCTGGGAAGACTCTTAAAGCACATTTTTGTCTGAACAGCTGTTTTCGTTCCTCCAGGAAATACACCTAAGAGTGGAATTGCTGGGCCATGTGCTGGCCCCATCTTAAACATTTTGGGGAGTCACCAGACTGGTTTTCACAGAAGCCGCACTGTATTACAGTCCCACCAGCAGAATGTGAGAGTTCCAGTTTCTCCACTTCATCATCAACACTTATGACACATTTTTTTTATTTGTTTATTGTGATTAAGTGAAAGAGTACAATCCAGTTTGAATTCATATGGGCTGCTATGTGCAGCTCCTACTCCTCTCCTTGCCCAGTGACAGCACACTCCTCCTTTCTGTTCTATACAAATCATATCCTCTTAACAATTTCCTGTCCCCTATTCCCCACACTCTCCACTCCCTTCTAGAAAGAAGCCAGTAGGACGGCATCCTATAGATGCATAGAACCATCAAGTACACACACGATATGGTCACTCTGATGACACAATTTTTTAACTGGAATTTAAGGGAAAAAAATTCTCCACTGAACCTAACCTAGCCAGACTGTTGTTGTGTGCCACTGGGTGACACTGCGTCCATTCTAACCCCTGAAGATCCCGTGTGACAGAGCAGAAATGCCTCATAGCATTTTCTAGGCTGTCGTCTTTACCGAAGAGGATTGCCAGGTCTTGCTTCTGCAGCACCAGGGGCTGGATTCAAACCTCCAACTTCCAGGTTGGCAACCGGGCATTTAAACATTAGGCTGCTAGGGCTAGTCAGGTGTCCCCAAAAAAGTGAGGCATAAAAAACAAGGATGGACTCCCTTGGGTCGTGGGGAATGTCCAGGCAGAGGGTGCAGCCTAAGCAAAGGCTTAAGTTTCAGAGGGGTATCATGGGAAATGAGATCAGAATATTCAGGCAGGACTCAAAGGTGGAGAGCAGAAGAGGCTGCATCAAGGAGACCAGGGCTTGGACCCGAGTGCTAGCACTGGGGTGGAGAGGTGAGGCTGACCTCAGCTAATGTTTCAGGGTTTGTGGAATGAATGAGGAGGGTAGGAGATGGATGTGACTTTAGCTGGAGGAAAGTCACCCTGTGTGGAAGCCTTGAAGTTCATCCCCCCTGGGACACACAATGTTGAGTCCCTGTGGCAACACCTGAAAAAGAGGGGTACAGCTCAAGAACTCCACTGAAAAACCACAGTTGATGGTCTGACGGCCTGGGGGTTCCTTGGGAGCACTGCCCCTAGACCTGCTGCTGCCCCTGACCAAAAAACACTACTGAGGTCAACTCTTCACACAAAAATGGTCTGCACTTGGGGACACAGTGTGACCATATGATGTGTGTAATTTATGGTTCTATGCATTTATAGAATGGTTTCTTACTGGTTTCTTTCAAGGGGGAAAGGAGACAGTGGAGAAGAGAGGACATGACAAGTGTAGAATGAAAAGGAGGAGTGTGCTGTCACTGGGCAAGGAGAGCAGAAGTTCCTGCAGATAGGCGGGCATGCAAAATTGATGTGGATTGTATACTTTCACTTAATCACAGTTAAAAAAAGTTCCATGCCCCCCAAAATAATCCCTGAGTCAGAACTTGGGGTTGCGGACTGCAGGGGGGCCATGAATAGGTGGAGGAATGCCCAGCTGTAAACAGGAGTGAAGGCCGGCGGCGTGTCACCACATGAGTGAGCCTGGAAAACACGCGGAACCAAGTCAGTCAGTGACAAAAGGACATAAACCGTGGGATGCCACTTATAGGAGACAAGCAAACGTACAGAAACCCAAAATCAGTCATAATTACGAGGCCTGGGAGGAAGGGAGGTTTTTGCCCAGAGGGCAGCGAGGTTGTATTAAAGCTGGTGGGAGGATATGGAGAAGGGTAGTGATGGCTTTCTCAACAGGAAGGATGTCATCAATGTGACTGAATCGTACGCGTGGCAGGGGTTGAACTGGTGAAGGTTTTGTTCTGCGTGTTTTTGCTCTAATTTTTAAAAATGTAAGGAAATGGATGGGAAGGAGACTAAGCGTCCTGTTGAATACGCTCCTTTACATTCCCCCGGAAGCCCTTTTGGCGTCGTGGCTAAGTGCTACAGCTGCTTGCCAAAGCTCAGCAGTTCGAATCCACCAGGCGCTCCCGGGAAACTCTACGGGGCAGCTCTACTCTGTCCTACAGGGTCGCCATGAGTCAGAATAGACTCGATGGCAATGGGTTTGGTTCTTTGGTTTGTTTTTTGTTTTCCACATCCTGACAGGTATATGCGGAAATAGTGACTTTTAATCCTCTTTTTGGCAGCCGCGTCTCATCTCACAGTTGAGGAAACAAACTGAGGCCCTGACACCTGACGCACCTTGGTCAAGTTCCCATAGGGAGATTAAGGCAGAGCTGCGGGTGGGAGCTGGAAGCGTGCACGGGAAGCAGCCTGGAAGGGCTTCTGGGTGGAAGACGCGGCCTGGAGGAAGGCTCAGAGGCTTCAGAGACTTGGTGTAGCTGAGGAACCACTGCTTAAGACCGCAACACCGAGCCCTTTAGCCCTGGTGGCACGATGCTGAAGAGCTGGGCTGCTAACCACAAGGCTAGCGGTTCAAATCCACCACCCTACTTCAGGGATTCGCCCTCCAGCACCCCATTTGAGTATATTCTGTTGTGATCCCTGGGATTTCATTGGCTGATATTTGAAAGTAGATCGCCAGGCCTTTCCTCCTAGTCTTAGTCTGGAAGTTCTCCTGACACCTGTCCACCACTGGGCGACCCTACTGATACTGGAAATACTGTAGCACAGCTTCCAGCATCACAGCAACAAGCCACCACACGGCGACAGACTGACGGGGGGGAGTGGTGGCAGCACACGGCCCTATTGAACGTGCCACCAGGGAGCCAAGCAGAGTGTGGTTAAGTCTAGTGCTGACTTCTGAGTTCGAATCCGGGTATTGCCACTTATCCGTTGTGAATCCCTGAACAAGAGGCTGCATCTCTCTTTGGCTCAGTTACCTCTGGAAAGCGGGGCTCACTGGGCAGAGCTGCTGTCGGGGATAAATGAGTTAATATTTATAAAGCCCTTTGGAATAAAGCTTGTCCCAGGGTAGGTGCTGGACAAGGATTTAAAGATTCCAACCGTTGAAAATTCGCCTTTCCGGAGGTTTCGTTCCAGACGACCAGCAGGGGACAGCAGAGACCCACACCTTAGGTATTAGCGCGCAGGACTGTGAGCCGCATGCTGGGCTGGGGGCTGGAGGAGATGTCAACGGGGTGCAAAATCTCTCGGTGCGAACTTCTTAGCGTCTCTTTCCTGGGGTGCAAAATCACTCCGTTCAAAGTTCTTAGCCATTCCTTTAAAGCCCTCAGGATCAGTCCGGCCTCTCCTCCCCCTTCTTCAGTCTAATGTCTTAGTAGCCCATGAATTTGTCATGTTGGTCCCACCACAGATTCTTTGCACCAACCATTTCCCCTGCTGAGAACACTCCCCTTGTCTCCCTGGAATTTGCATGTTCTTTGATGGCCTTCTCTCTCCAAGCGTCAGTTGCCATGTCTGTAAAATGGAGCTTGCTCATATGCGCTACTCAGGAGTGTGACGGCCCGAGACTGATGCACACGATATAGCCTTGTTATCATAATATAACATTATAATAAGGCAAAAGAAGGCCTGCCTCCTCCCAAGTCAGAAAAGCAGGCTCTACGACATCTCTCCTGCTGCATTTGACTATCAGCAAATACTGATCGAGCACCTACTATGTATCCTGGGGACATGGCAGGGGACAAAATGTACAAAAATACTTGCGGGAGGTAACGTTCCGATGGAGGAGACAGTGAACAAAAGAACAAATATATGAGATCATTTTGGATGCTGAGATTTGAGATGGGAGGGGACATCATCAGGAGGGCTTCTCGGAGGAGGCGACATTTGCGCTGAATCGTGAATGGCAAGGAGCCAGTGACAGATGGCGAGAAGCTTGCACTCATGTGCTCTTCCTCGCAAGCCAGAAGGTCCAGGGTGGGAGATCTCTACCGGCTAGACACAGGAGTTTCCTCTCCAGCCATTTAACCAAGGTTTGTAGCGACAAACCACGCCCCATAGCAACAAGCCAAGCCAAGGCAGTCACCGCTTTAAGCCCCGCCCCCAGCTCCATCTCCTCCTCGCCCCTTTTCTTTTCCGAGCCTATCGGAATGAGAAGGAGGTGGGGTGATCTACATATTCATAAACCTATCAGCCAATCCTCAGCGTGAAGCCTAGCCAGTCTCCTGAACCGGGGTGATTGTTACGTCACGAGTGACGCACTTCGTGATCCTTAAAGGCGCAGTAACCGCGACTGTCAATGTGGGTGTGAGCTCACGCCTACCTCTTCTGGCCCTCAGTTTGCACGTCTGTAAAATGTAGGTTGAGGTGTGCGGATCATAGTAACCAGCGCAGAGTAGTGGCACCGAAATAGCTTGACCATCCTGGGTGAAATCCAGTGATACCCAAGCTTCGGGCTGGGGCGCCGGAGATGCTGTGGCGCTGGGGCTTCAGCACCGGGGGTCTCGGACAGCTCCAGGGCTCGAACAGAGGCGCCGGCGTGGGTGGATGGGTAGGTGGGCAGTATTAAGGGCAGGCTCCACATTCATACTCCCACTCCTGTTTATTAGGAAGTCTGGTCGCTTCTGCCTTCACAATCTGTCCAGAAGCTGCCCACTGCTCCCAGCTCTGCCTCTGCCTGGTCCAGACCCATCATCGCCCGCGTGGCCCCGTGCTCTCGCCGCCTCCTCTCTTGTCACAAGCGGCACCCACGACCCTGACGATCTGTCCTTCCTGCAGCAGCCAGAGGGCGCCCGTGAGCACCTGAGTCAGGCTGCCCCTCTGTTCGCAGCCTCCAGGGCTCCCACCTCCTCGGGTAAACAGCCCGCTTCTTTCCGGTGGCCCTGGACACGACCTGCCCCGTCCCGTCCTTGCCCTCCTCTCTTCACTCACTCCACCCCAGCCACAGCACCTAATTTGCTGCCCCTCTAAACCTGTAAACTTGATCTAACCTCTTTCCACTCACAGGGGACCCGGGGGTGACCAGAGGTGAGAGAAGAGTGTCCAGGTGTCCAAGTCCAGGAGACCCGATGAGGAGATTGATCTTTATTCTGAAGACAGTGAGAAGCCTTCAACGGAAAGATGACCCAATGCCCTGTGGCTGCTGTGTGGAGAAGACACTGCAGAGAAAACCAAGTCAAAGCAAGGAACTCTTCAGGAGGCTGGGGTGGGCTTGAATGAGGCCAGGCTCCCCCTCCCCTGAATTCTCCCCTGTTGAATACGGCACCTTCGTTTAAGTAAGCACGCATGTAATTATCTGAGTTTTCCGAGGGTGGGGTTCTGGTCGGCCTTGGTCCTGCTATGGCCAGAGCCCAGTACAGAGCCTGGCATACAGGGGGAACTCAATAAATGCCTGAGGATATCTGACTGTTTCTTACCTGCTCTGCTTCTCTTTCTGTCTCTCCACCTTTTTGCCTGTCTTTTTTTTTTCTTTTTTTCTTTCTCCCTATTCCTGTCTTTCTTTGCTGTGTCTCTCTCTATTTCTCTACATATATGTTTGTCTCCCTATGTCTTTCTCTGTTTGTTTCTCTTTCTCTATTCCTCTTCTCTGTCTTCCTCTGTCTCTCTGTCTCCCTGTCTCTCTACCTCTCTAGGCCTTCCCGTTTGAAGGCTGCCTCCCACATCTGCCTTCCGCTGAGGCCCGGGCTCTGACCCGCCGTCTGAATGCCTGGCTCCAACCACACATCTGTGGGGTAATTGTCTCCTAAGACCACAAGGTACCGAGGCAAATTATAGTTACGGGGCGGGGGCCTCCATGTGGGCGAGCCGCGTCCGCCGGGCTGGGCTCTGCCGGCCTCAGCTGGGTGAGATGGGGGGAGCTGCTCAGGCCACGTGAACCCAGGCCCTGCCCTACCCCCATTTGCCAGACCAGCATCTTTTGTGCCAAGATGGAAATGCCTTTTGTGAAAATCAGTGGGGAACTCCAATGTTGGCAAAACCCTGATCTCTTATTAATTCCTTCCTTCACTCAGCAAATACATTACAGAGCGCCTACTCTGTGCCAGACACTGTTCCAGGCACTGAGCCAAAATAGAGGAAACAAGGCTGACCCCAAACCCTGCCCTGGTGGACACAACACTCCACTGGGGAGGACAGACAGGCAATAAGCAACAGGGATAAGTCAGCGCTGATGGCAGACAGGGCATCTCTGGGTGCCAGTCTTTCTTGCCGTGCTGTTTCACTCTGTGTGTGTCTCTTTTCATCTCTGCATCTCTTTGTCTCTCTGTAACTCACCCTTCCGTCAAGTTAACTCTGACACCATGTGTGTCAGAGCAGAACTATGCTCTGTAAAGCTTCCAGTAACTGATTGTTCAGAAGCAGATTGCCAGGCCTTTCTTCTGAGGCACCTCTGTGTGGACTCGAACTTCCAACCTTTTGGTTAGCAGCCAAGCATGTTCACTATTTTTGCACCACCCAAGGACTCCTCTCACTCTCCAGGGGTGGCGACTTCAGGGCTGGGTTTTGAGCGATGCATAGGAGTCCCTGGATGATGAAGGGGGAAGGGTGTAACAGGCAGAGAAAACAGTTCAAACAAAGGCCTGGAATTGTGGAAGAACATGGAGCCTTCTGGAAGGAGGAACCCAGGCCAGGAGGAAGTTGGCACTTTATCCTGGAGGCTCTGGGAGCTACAGAAGGGGCTCAAAGAGGAGAGGAGGCCAGCCAGCCCTATGCTGCAGGAAGACGCCATCCGCATCTCCCGCCCCCTCTGCTCACTCCCAGTCAACAGGCTGCTATGCCACAAGAAAAAGCACAGTCACAGCCATTGCAGAGCTGATGGACAGCCTGTCTCAAGGAAGTTCTCCCAGCTGTCTAACTTCAGTCCCTCCCACTGCTGGCATGAGTCCAGGGCAGCCAATCCACCAAGACCATCAACCAGCCCCTTCTCCTCTGGCTTGGGTACACACTCAGTGCCCCATAAATGTACAGTGGTGATGAGATGATGAAATTAAAGGGCTTCCTGGCATGTCCCTGGCCAACGATGGGGGAAGGAAGGAAATACCAAAATCATGAAATGTCCCATTCACTGAGTCACTGGTGGTGCCAATGGGTAAGCCCTCGACTGCTAGCTTAACAGTCTGAACCCCCTCAATAATGCTGCAGAATAAAGGCCTGGCAACCAGTGTCTGAAAGTTCACAGACACAAAAGCCCTGTGGGGCAGTTCTGCTCTCCACAGATGCAGTCACCAGGGTTAGAATTGCCTCGATGGCCACTCACAACAACAACAAAAGCCCTCTTCAGTGGGCATCCAGTCCCCACCCTCATTCTGGGTGATTATTTGATACCACCCTTTAAAATTGTTTTCATTTTGGTAAAATATGTATAACAAAAACTTTGCCAGCCTAACCACTTTTCAGGGTTGTAAGGGTACCATTCAGTGATGCTAACTGTTCACTGTGTTGCAAAACCATCCTGCTGTCCATCTGCAGAAGTTCTTCATCCCCCCCACGGAAACTCAGCACCACTTCTGCAGTAACTCCCATCCCTCCTCTGCCAGCCCCTGGGAACCTGTCATCCACTTTCTGTCTCTGCATGTTCATTTTTTCTAGATATTTCATCTATTTGTCTTTTTGCATCCGATTTTATTTCCCATAGCATCATGTTGGCAAGGTTTGTCCACAGCCTAGCAGCTACCATTCCTTTTTCATGGCCAAATAGTATTCCATTGCATGGATGGCCCACATTTGTGTCTGTCCATCATCCGTCGGAACGTTGGTGTGGCGTATCTGTCTGAATCCCTGCTGTGCATATACCTAGGAGTGGAACAGCTGGATCAGGTAGCAGTCCTTGAGTGTGTTTAACTTTTCGAGAAACCACCAAACTGTTTTCCACAGTAGCTGCACACAGCGCACGAGAGTTCCAGTTTCTCCACGTCCTTGCCAACCTTGTTAAACCTGTTGCCATCCAGTTTGTTGTAACTCAGCTATGGGGTAGAACTGCCGTAAAGGGTTTCCAGGGCTGTAAATCTTTACAGGAACAGATTGCCAGGCCTTTTCACCCGTGGAGCGTGGCTGGTAAGTTCAAACCACTGACCTTTTTGGTTAGCAGCCGAATGCTAACCACTGTGCCCCAAGAGCACCTTCAACACTTATTCGTTTCCCTTTTTCTGATAACTGCCTCCCTAGTGGGGGCAAAGTGCATCACTGATGCCCAGGGAGAGACAACGACCTGTCCATGGTCATGCTCAGCCCAGTCTCCTCTTTCCAAACCATGTTCTCCTTGCTGCCGTCTCTCCTCCTGGAAGAGCGTGTTTTTGCTAATTCCACTTTTCCAGACTTACCCTCTACCCCATGACTCATTGTCCCACCTGGAACCAGCAGGGGCTCTGCTACACGTCCCTGGGTATCTTCTGGAGCAAGCATCTTAGAAGAGACAGAAGAGTGGATGTGTGAGTGAATGGGTGGGTGGGTAGGTGGGAGAGGTGGATGCAGCCTCCTGCTACCCCACCACCCGCCTGCTGCCCCTGGCTGCCATGTCTGGTCCTTTCTGCCCCAACTGGAGTTGTACAGAGTTGAGTGAGAAGAGGTGAGGCCAGAGAAGCCACATTCCTTCCGGGGGCGGGGATGGGGTCACCTTCCCAATCAGAGTCTCAGCCTCATTCACAAATCCATGGCTTGTTCTGATTGCACCAGCCACCGCCACACACACGCGCGCGCACACACACACACACACACACACACACATGCACACACACGCCTTCTTGGGCTGTGGGTGGTCACTCAGTGTTGCCTGGCCTGGCATCTCCTCTCTCTCTCTCTCCCTCTCTCCTGTCTATGCTCGCCACCTCTGAGGGTCCTGGTCCCACACGCCCTGTTCTAACACCCCGTTCCCAGGCGCCATGCGGGTGGGACGCCCGGACTTCCAGCCCACGCCGCCTGCCCTGTCGGAATAAGGTGTCTGGAGGCCACCTTCACCCTCCGCCTTAGCATGGAGGTGCCTGGACCCCCCGTGTCCAGCAAGCCGGGGGAGACCTCAGTCAAGTGGCAGCTCTGTTACGACATGACGGCCAAGATGTGGTGGATGGTGAGTGGGGCCCGTGTGGCCTTCTGATGGGCTCTCAGATCCGGGGGCATCTGAGCGTGTGGGGTGACATCTTGGGTGGCTTTCAGTGGCCATAACTGGTCCCTGGGTCTATGAAAATGGGGAGAACTGGTCAGATGTATTGAGACCAAAACCAGGCAACTGAGAGGAAAGCAGTTCCGGAATCTTCCACCTGGAGAAATATCTGAGCTGCCCAGATAGCGAGAAGAGCCCCGATCTGGGGGCCTGAGGGCAGTGGCTCTCTCTCGGAGGTTGCTAACTGCATTTGCAGGTCTCAGGGGTCCTTGTGCAGGCTTGACACAGCTTGGGGTGCTTCAGGGGCCTACGATGGGATGTCTGGGTGCAGGGTGCCCTGGTCAACTGGCTGGGAAATGGGAGACTCAGGCTGTGACTGCTGTGTGATACTGTGTGATACTGTCTACCCTCCTCCATCTCTTTGGCCCTGAGACCCCAGGCAGGGGCCCACATCCGCCTCCCCGTGTTCGAACAGTGGTCAAGGGCCAGGAAAGGTGGGGGTGAATCCATTGCCTGGCTCAGTTCAGGGAAGGGTTATGGTGTCCACCCCTAAGACAGAGTGCCCTTCGGGAAGCTTCTGGGGGCTAAGGCCATGCCTCCTGAGCTGGGGCCCAGCCACATGGGACAAGGAGTGATTCTGGGGCAGCTCTAGGTGTAAGATGGGGCAGAGAAGGCTATGAGGCCTGGGGCTGGAAGGCCAATGCCCCAGTGTCTGTCTATCTACTGTCTACTTCTCTATCTTCTCAGCTCCAGGAGCTGACCTTTCAGAAACATTCTATCCACACTGTTCCAGATCAGACAGGCAGGTTTCAGCCTGGCCTTGCTGTGTGATTTTGGGTCAGTGACTAATCCTCTCTGGCCTTCTTGGTCCCCTGTCAGACAAATGGTTTGGAATCTTGATTTCCCAGCTTGATGGCTGATGCTGTCTGGGTCCCAGGAGAGCTGGGCCTTGAGGAGGGAGCTAGAATTTGTTCCCCAGACTTGAGGTATTTATGTCTTGGGGTCTGCAAGAGCAGTCTCCTTATCACCCAGGATAGCATCACGTGTTGGTTGTGCTTTTCATTCTTTTGACAACATTTATTAAGCACCTACTGTGTCTCAGAAAGCCTAGAGGTTCGTTCGGTGGTTAAGAACTGAGCTGCTACCCAAAAGGTTGGCTTTCAAATCCATCTGCTTTGTCTCAGAAACCCTCTAGGGCCATACTGCTCTGTCCTGTAGGGTTGCTGTGCATTGAAATCAACTTGATGGTAATGGGTTTTGGGTTTTACCATGTCTCGAGCTCTGTTATCAATGCTGGAGGTACAGCTGTGATCCAGACAGAGACCCCTACCCTTGTGGGGCTGGCACCAGCAAGGGAGGCAGAAAGAGAACACCCTGTATGGGTGGAGGAGGGTTTACAAGGAGCTGAGTGTCTTGTGTGAGCCTCGGCAACCTGAGAGGGCTTCACGAAGGAGGTTGGTATTCGAGGTGAGAGCTGGAGAATGACAGAGCTTCTTAGGAGAAGAGAAGGGGATACAGTGTTTCAAGCCAAGAAAATAGCTTGTGCAAAGGTCCTGAGGCAGGACTGGTGCTAGCATGTTGGAGGAACAGTGAGGAGGCCCTTGTGGCTGGAGTGGAATGTTTGAGGGAGAGACAGGAGGAGGGGAGCACAGGGAGGGGCAGGGCAGGTCATTCAGGACCTGTGGACCATGTGGAGGACTTGGGCTTTTACTCTAGGGAAGTGGGAGCCCTGGAAGCCTGTCAGCAGAGCAGGGCCTGTTTTACAGTTTTATAGGCCCTTTTTAAAGTCTCCTGTGGCTTCTTTGGTGACAATGCCTAGTGGCTGTCACAGACCAGAACACTGGGGCAGAGTCCAGGAGAAATGATGGGGGCATGGGGGAGGTGGGACATGGTGGACTTCAAATGCAGAATGGCTGGCACTTGGTCCTTAAACTGGAAACTCAGAGAGGTGGAGAGACTTGCCCAAAGTCACACAGCAAGTTAAGGGCAGAACTGGGGGCAGAAGTCAGAGGCAGGTAGGTTAGCGATTCACCAACCCTGGTCTCCAAGGGCACAGGAGAAGTAAATGGAATTGGCAGTCTGAGAGAAGAACCTTTCTGTGCCGTGTTGTGGTCTTATCAGTAGAAGGAGAAGCCCCAGGACAGAGGAGGTCATGGCTCAGCCAAGGGCAGATATCAAAGTGGGGCGAGTCCACAGAGAGAGGATGCGGAGGGGCTGGACTTGGCAGCCCGCAGGGAAAGATCACAGAGTCTCTCAGCCAAGGAAAGATGACATCTGAGGGAACTAGGTTCAATCCAGCAAGCACCTTCTGAGCTCTCCATGGGCTCAGTCCTGCGCTGGGAACTCCAGGTTCCCACAGCCTCAGCTGTTAAACCCAAACCCAAACCCACTGCCATCAAGTTGATTCCGATTCGTAGCAGCCCTATAGGACAGAGTAGAGCCATTCCATTGAGTTTTCAAGGAGCACCTGGTATATTCAAACTGCTGACTTTCTGGTTAGCAGATACACAATCACTAAGCCACCAGGGTTTCCCCTCAGCTGTTAGGAACCTCAAACCAGGACTCCAAGCCAGTTTGTTCTGGTTTGAACATCTGCTGAGAATTTGGATTTCCACCTCCAGATATACTGAATCAGAATCCCTGGTGTTACAAGTTCCCACGGGTGATTCTTCAGTATGATGACTTTTGAGAAGCACTCCTCTAACAAGAGGTTCTCAGAATTGGTCCCTAACCAGCATCTCCAGGGATATGTTAGAAAAGCAAACCCTCAGCAGGGGTCCTGACCAACCGCACCCAAACACAACAGCTAAAATAGAGATCCCCAGGCCTAATCTCAAATATCTCAGGTGGGCTACACCCAGGCAGAGGAAGCTGATGGGGTTAGAGAGAGTGAGGGGGAGCCCTGTGCAATCCCGTAGGGCAGAGTTCAACCTCAGGAAGGACTTCCTCCTGATTGACTGGCAGGTAGTGAGCCATCCATCATGGGAGGCATACAAGCAACACTTGGTGAAGTAGAGTTAACAACCAGGTGATTCTCAAAAGGTCCTTTTCTTCTCAGACCATAAAGAATTCCAAGGTGGGTGTATTAATTTCCCAGGGTTGTCGTAACAAAATCCCACAAACTGAGTGGTTTAAAACAACAAGGATTTATTGTTTCACAGTTGGAGAGGCCAGAAGTCCAAATTCAGGGTGTGGGCAGGGCCAAGCTCCCTCTGAAGACTCTAGAGGGGCATCCCTCCTTGCTGCCAGCATCTGGGAGCTCCAGGCGTTCCCAAGCTTGCGGCTGCCTCACTCGACTATCGGCGTCTGTCTTCCCGTGGGTTTCTGTCTCTCTGAGTCTCTCTTCTTTGGCAAGAGTTGGATGAGGACCCTGTGCCTGTATGTCCCCTCTCTTCTTGTACAGACATCAGTTATACGGGATTAGAACTACCCCTGTTGCAGGATGATCTCGTGCTAACTAATAACAGTAAATAAAACCTGCAAAAGCCAGAACCTGCTACAGACATACCTGTCAGAGAAGGCAAACTCAACTGTTTTCCTCTGAAGGAAATGAAGAAATCTAGGTGGTGCGGTGGTTAAGTACCAAAAGGCTGGCAGTTCAAATCCACCAGGTGCTCCTTGGAAACTCTATGGGGCAGTTCTACTCTGCGATATAGGGTCACTGTGAGCCAGAATCAACTCGACAGCAATGAGTTTGGATTTTTTTGTTTTCGTTTCTAAAGGCATGATAGACAAGCAGTAAGACTGAGCCTGGACAGGGAGAAAACTTGTGAAACCTGGAAAAACAAGGCAGTCTCGTCAAGTTCCAGCTCACACAGGTTTCACCGTATCTGCCAAAACCCTATTTCCAAACACAGGCCCATTCCCAGATATCCTGGGGTGAGAACTTCAGCGTGAGTTTTTTGGGAGGAGACAATTCAACCTGTAACAGTAAGAGGTCCAGGAAGGGCTCAGACTGTGGGATATCTACCTCGAAAAGGGTAAATATCCAAGATTCCAGCCTCAGCCCCCCAAATCCCAGATCAACTCAGTGTACCCCCTAAGAGCCTCTAGAAACCCTGAGCGCAGGGTCCATAGATACACGTATATTTTAATCTCTTAAAACCTGAAGTAAACAGTGAAGGTACTAATAACGAATAGATAAGAATGAATCCACATTGGATTATATTCATCTTTATGCTTGCTTGGGCATATAAGATTATTTGTAATATGCCTTTTAATTATGGTGTTGGCAAAGAATATTGAATACACATACACTGGACTACCAGAAGAATGAACAGATCTGTACAGGAAGAAGGCCAGCCAGAATGCTCCTTAGACGTCAGGATGGTGAGACTTGTTTTCACCTGCTTTGGACATGCTGTCAGGAGGGACCGGTCCCTGGAGAGGGGACATCATGCTTGGTAGAGGGTCTGCAAAAAAGAGGATGACCCTCTTTTTTTGCAGCCACGACACAGTGGCTGCTACAAAGGGCTTATGCGTAATAATGATTGCGGGCACGATGTTTGATTCCCTTGTGTGGGGGTCACTGTGAGTCAGAACCAACTCAACAGCACCTACAGAAAAAAAATAAAACGATTTTTTTTTTAATGGAGAAAGAATCTCCAAGGCCAAAGTGCTCAGGCCTGTAAATGAACTCAATGCCAAGTTCGTTTATTCAAAGAACAAGTTATCATGCCAATCTGTGCCTCCGTTTCCTCTTCTGTAAAACGAGGTTTTTGCATAACAAATAGCACCTCTCCCCCACAGAGTCTTTGTGGGAAGGTCCAACCATTTGGTGGCTGTGGAGAAGCCCCACAAACTCTTAAGAGCTGCACCCAGGCCAGCCAGCCAAGTGCCCAGGCCAGGAACTGTGTAATATTCACCAAGATAAAGCAGAAGAGATTGTGGTTAGACTCCAGAGGGACTTCCGCGGTTCTTTCACTTATGTGGGAGCTTTGGAGCGAGTGTTGTTTATGTGCCGCGGTGAACCAGCCCTGGCCTATCCACAGGGGAGAAAATGAATAAATAGGAGATCATTGCAAACTGGGACAATGGCCATGGGGAAATAGAAGAGGAAGCCTGATGGTCAGGCAAGGCCTTTCTGAGGAGGTAACGTTGTAGCCTGATGGATCTCAAGCTGTGCAAAGGCCCTGGGGCAGGACCAGGCCTGGTGAGTTGAAGGCCCTGGGAGGAGACCCACGTGGCTGGAGCAGAGTGAGCCAGGAGCAGCGAGGGGGACTGGACCGGGCAGGTGGTGGTCTGTGTGGGCCCAGAAGGACTGGGTGTTTGAGGCTAAAATCCTTAGGGTGCCACTGAGAGCTGTGAGCCGGGAACGGATGGTCCGATTCCCCTTTTTAATCCCCGCCACCTACCCGAGCGGGTCCCTGTGCCCGCCTGGGAGCGCCGCCTGCCGCCTCCCCCGCCTGTGCCCAGCGCTTGGGTGGGGGCCTCTGGGGTGCGCCGTCTCCCGGAGCCCCCGGCCCGCGCCCGCCCGGCCGCCGCCCACTCTGCCCACATCTGAGACGCCGAGGAGCCGGACAGTCTGGTGCAAACCACGGAATGTTTCCCCGAGCGCCCGGGCCGGGAATGTCGGCGGTGAGGAGGGGAAGGGCGGGGAGCCCCGAGAGTCGGGGAGATGCAGAAGCCAAGCCGGGTGGGGGAAGGGCCGGGGGGCGGCACTGGCACCAGCAGCCAGCAGTCATTCTCATCTTCAACCCCAGGCGGTGGGGGCCACGATGCTTCCCGCTATTACAGGTGGGGAAACTGAGGCACAGAGAGGAGGGGGCTTGTCCAAGTCCACAGAGGTGGGAAGTGGTAGTGCTGACGTTCAAACTCAGGTCACTTGACTGCAGAGGTTGTGGGCTTAACCCCCCCATAGTAGTGGAGTCAATGCCATTCTTGCCGTGAATGAATGAATGACTGGTGAGTGAATGATTGAAGGCAGCCAGCCCAGCCTCCCTACTTGGCCTCAGATGGTTCAAAACACTGCTCAGTCCTTAAGCCCTTATTTCTCCTACCACCTGGAAGTCCTTCTGTACGTCTGACCTCAGTCTCTCCTTGCACTTTTTTTCTCTGAGGCAGATAGACACGTGGTATTCATTCCACAAGGGGTTCCCAAGCCTGCTAGAGACCCTATCCAAGAGACAAACAGAGCTGATCCAGTTCCACGGCTCATTCTAAAGGCCTATCAGAAGGAAGGAGAAGGCTCAGAGGGGTGTGGTTTCCCCAGTGTCACACCACCTATGGCCAACTCATACCTTTAAGTGAGACCCTAGAGTCACGGCCAACTGCACTTTCCATATTATACATCTTGTTCAGTCCTGCCCACAAGTCTATTACTAAAGAACTGTGCTGGGTCCCATTATATAGAAGGAGAAACTAAGGTGCAGAGAATGGCAGTCACTGCCCCAGTCACCAGTGGGACCAAGGGTGGTCCAGAGCTTGATCCCTGGATCTGGGCAAGCAGAGGTGTTGGCCCTGCTTTTGCCATTTGTGAAGCGGCCATGGCTGTGGGCAGGTTACTCCTGAGAAGGTCCCTGGTAAGTGCTCACCATCTGTATGAAATGGGGCTTCTGAAGCCCCCCTTCTGTCTCCCTCTGCCCCCCCGTGAGAGGTCAAGAGCTTGAAGGGCAGAGGGACTGGCGAGATGGCCCCCTTCTCCCTGGCCCCATGCTGAGTCTCCCACTCACCTTAAATCTGACATGCCTTTCCCTGCCCCTGCTCAAACACCTCCCATGGCTCCCTATGGCCTTTGGCAAAACCCCACAGAGCAGGGAGCCCCCACTTCCGGCTGAAGGCTCCCTGGAAAAGGTGGCATTGGAGCTGCACCTAGAGGATGCTAAAGCTTTCCATGCAAAAGGTGGGAGGAACTGCTTAAAGGTGTGGTGGGGGGAGTGTGTCCATGTGATGGAGTGGAGGTGCCTGGGATGGGGGTCGGGTGGGGTGAGAGAGACAGTGAAGCCAGGCTGTTAGTGGGCCTCCTGGGCCTCACTGTCCAGAGGTGCAGCAGGAAGCTGGGGGGTCGCTTTGCACAGAGAGGGATTTGGTCAGATGGAAGGTGTGCATGGGATTCAGAATGGGAGTCTAGGAGGAGATGAGAGCTGTGGTCCAGGCAGGAGAAAAGGTAACCTGAGCCAAGGCCGGGACCACTGAGAGGGGTGGGAGAGAGGCTCTGGAGGGAGAGTGAGGGGGGAGCAAGGGGACAAGCGGAACGGCAGGGTCATCCATGAGATGGGGACACAGGAGGGGCAGCAGGTAGGAGGAGGGAGATGTTGAGTCTGCAGGCCTAGGGGTGTCCTGGGGGACGCTTGCTGGGGTGTAATGAAGACCACCAGAGCCTAAAATAATGCATGGTACATTTCACATGATCAATAATTGCTTGATATTTGAATGGACATGGAGGGATGGATGGGTGAGTGAGTGGATGGGTGGGTGGATGGATGAGTGGGTGAATAGACGGAAGGATGGGTAGATGGGTGGCTGGGTGGCTGGGTGGCTGGGTGGCTGGGTGAATGAAGGAATCATTGGCTGGATGTTGAAGAGATATAGGAAGGGGCGGATGGATGGATGGGTAGCTGGAAGAATAGATGCGTGGATGGATGGGTGAGTGGATGGATGGACAGATAACGGGCAGATGAGTGGATACGTGATGAATGGGTAGATGGATCGGTAGATGGGTGGATGAATGGATGAACGGAGAGGTGGCTAGAAGGTGGATGAATGGATGGATGGATAGGTGGATGGATAGGTGGCTAGAAGAGTGAACAGATGGGTGGCTGGATAGGTGGACAGACAGATGGGTATATGTGTAGACAGGTGATTGCATGGGTAGACGAGTGGATAATGGTTGGGTGGGTGGAGGGGTGTATGGAGGGATGGGTGGGTGAGTGGGGACTGAGGACAGGAGCAGGTTCCCAGAGAGTGAGGGGCATAGCCCTGGGGAAGGTTTCACTTCAGGGCCAGGCAGAAGAGATTTAGGGGGTCCAGAAGGCATGCTCATTGCCCCCCACACCTGCCTCTCAGTGAGACCTCCCCCCATGTCTTTCCCCCTGCCTTCACTCTGCATAAATGGCTCCAGGACTCTCTGTCCAGCCCCCAGCTCCACTCTGGGGGGCCCACCGCAGTCAAATCAGTGGAAAATTAAAATAGTGCCTGTGTGCTGGTTATCGGCGGCTCAGCTGGGCCACTTAATGACCCCTTTCTGCGGATTGTTACCAGCTGGAGGTGGCTGGGGGAGGAGGTCAGTGCCAAGCAGCCCAATCTGAGTGGGACAGGGAGGGATGGTCCCTGAAAACAGTCCTGGCAGGGAGCAGCGAAGCAGCCGGTGGAAGCACATGGCAGCTGTGATGGGGGGATGCCGGGAAAATAGTTGCCCTGGGCTCTGGGAATGGAGTCCTGGGGTTCCCACTTCCCTGTGGTAACTGCCTCAGGCTCTCTGCCCATGCCATTTCTCTGGTTTGGGCTACCCCTTCTCTCCCAGTTCGGCTGGGTGGCTCCAGCTCATCTTTTCAGTCTCACATCCAGTGTCAGTGCCTCCAGGAAGGCCTCCCAGACTGGATTAAACTCTCTGGTGGTTTATTCCCACATGCATCTGTTCACCGATATCTATAATTCTGTCTGGAGGAGGTCAAGAGTTTCAACACCACTCTCCTATTTACCAGCTGTGTGTCCTTGGGCAAGTTCCTGTCCCTTCCTGTGCCTCATTTAATGCACCTGTAAAATGGGGATACTACTCATCCCTTCCTCATACGGGGCTCTTGGGACGATTTAATGAACGATTGAGGCTAAACCGGTATTCACTGAACGCTAGCTATGTGCCACCCACTGCTTTGAGTTGACCCTGTCAGCGTAGAATTGAGCTCCACAGAGTTTTCAGTAGCTGGTTTTTCGGAAGTAGGTGGCCAAGCCTTTCTTCTGAGGCACCTCTAGGTGGACTTAGACCGTCAGCCTTTTGGTTCGCAGCTTAGCCTATCACCCTTTCATCACCCGGAGACGCCAAAGCGCAGCATCCGAGAGGGATAGGGCCGCGATGCTCGAGGAGACCACTAGAGGGCAGCACGGGACCAGGAGACCGGCCCTGACGCCTGGGTCCTGCCGTTTTTCGGATTCTGGCAGTTTTCTTCTCCTGCCCAGCGTTTTTTCACTTACGTATTTCGGCCCCTTCCTCCCATTCCCTTCCCTCCATAAGGAAACACCTCAAGTGTTTAACATGTGTTTTTTTAAATCTGTATGTGTTTTTGAAGAATGGGTTTTGTTGGTGCCCGAATTTGTAACAGTGATACCTGTAAGAGCCGGAAGGCGATGGGACAGCCTTGTTCTCCGAGTCTCAAACGTTTTCCGTCTTTGACAGAGTGGAGCCTTACCACTTTTCCATCATCTGTTTTAGGGGAAAATATTTGCGGTTTCCCTCTCTGAAAGGTTTCCACCTTACACGGGTTCCAACTTGGGCAGGTTTTGCCGTATATATTGGAAGTCTGTGTGCACTTTAATTCTTTCGCTTCCCTGTCGTCCTTGAGTACCATCAAGTCAGTTCCAACTCATAGCGACCCTATGTACAGTACAACGGAATGCTGCCTGGTCCTGTGACATCCCACAATCATTGGTATTCTTGAGCTCCTTGTTGCAGCCCCTGTGTCAATCCATCTATTTCAGGGTCTTCCTCTCTTTTGCTGACCCTCTGCTTTAGCAAGCATGATGTCCTTTTCCAGGGACTGGCCCCTCCTGATCACATCTCCAAAGGAAGTGAGATGACTTCTCACCATCTTGGCTTCCTGGAGTCCCTGGGTGGTCGAATAGTGAACTGCCTTGGTGGGTCTCGGCCCTCCAGGCAGCTGTTTGCAGACAGCCCCACCCCCCATCCCACACCCCATCTAAATATTCCTCAGATGCTCACTAGGCTCTGAGTTCTGTTCCAGGGGTGGACAAACTTGTAAACAAATAAGAGAGCATCAGACAGAACTAGGGGCTAGGAAACAAAAAACAGGACACTCTGAAGGGAGAGGAGAGGAAAGCCTCAAAAGAAATGAAGATATGGGGGAAAGGTGTTTCAAGCATAGGGAACAGCCTGTGCAAAGGCCCTGAGGCAGGATCTGTGCAAAGGCCCCCAGGCAGGACCAGGCCTGGTGACTTGGGGGAACATCTTAGAGTCCCCAGTGGCTGGAATGGAGTACGGGTGGGAGTGAGAGAGGAGGAAGGGAGGGGAAGAACCCATATGGCTGCATAGAGAAGAGCATTCCAGGCAGAGGGCACAGGCTATGCAAAGGCCCTGGGGCAGGACTGTGCCTTGTGGGTTGGAGAAACAACGAGGAGGCTGAGGAGACCAGTGTGGCTAGAGCAGAGTGAGTCAGGGGAAAAGAGGAGGAGATGGCAGAGAGGGCATAGGGCAGGTCATGCGAGGCTCTGTGGCTGCAGGGAAGAGAGGATTTATCTGAAGTGCACTGGGAAGCCATATAAGTTTTAAGAAGGGCGTAAGCTGATTCACAATGCTGTTTGAATGCAATCCCTCTAGCCACCTGGCAGAGAACAGAAGAAGGCAAGAGAGGTCCCCAAGAAAAATAGGAAGGATCTGGAGCAGTCTTCACTGGACAAACTATTAGCTCCTCAGTTTGCCCTTCTGTACAATGGAACTGATGGTACCACTCACAGAAAAGCAAGATTCCCCTGGGTCTGCAAGCTGGATGCACTAGCCTTGTGGCTTTGACCTTGGTGGAGAATCTCCTCGCCTCCAAGCCTCGGGTGCTTCATTGAATGCCTGGGATTTGCCACCCCCCCCCAACCCAAAAGCATTATTAGAAATGATACGTGTCTGGGGGGTCCACCACATGCAGTAGGCCCACAGAGACGAAAACAGCTCTGAGCAGTGTTGGGAACTGGATGACTTCCCACTGGAGACTGTCATTGGCTGCCACGGAGCTGATTCTGACCAGAGACCTGGTGGCACTGTGATTAAGTGCAGTGGCTGCTAACCAAAAGTTCAGCAGTTCAAATCCACCAGCTGCTCCTTGGAAACCCTGTGGGGGAGTTCTACTCTGTCCTATAGAGTTGCTAGGAGTCAGAATCGACTTGATAGCAATAATTTTGGGGCCATCTTTATGAGAATAAATTGCCAAGTCTTTCTCCTGTGGAGCTTCTGGAGGGGTTTGAACTGCCAACTTTTCAGTTAGCAGCCAAGCACTTCCTACATAGAAGTCAGGGAGAAGTATTAGGAATGTGAAAAGCTACAGGGGCTAGAGGACCACATATCCTGCCTGAAGATTCGTGAAGCCCTTCTACCCACTCCCACTTCCCCTCTCCCTTCTCACCTCTCCTGGTGCTGTGCCAATCCAGGGGGCCTCCCTGGAAGAAGCTGACTTGTCTTCAGCGAGTTCACTGACTATCCGGGATATGGGAGCTGGGTTCTGAAACCTGGGTCCAGTGGCCAGTGCATTAGTGAGTGAATTGTTTTAGGGACAGGCACAGGGGCCAGTTTGGGGGTCATCTGCAGTGGTGGGCACCCCATTCCCTCCTTGCATCCAGGAGCATCAATCAATCAATCAGATGCCTGGCCAGCATGGGGGAGGTAGGAATTCCAGCCACAGCCTCATCCAAGTCCATTCTCTGCTAGAGGCCGTGACCTTTCTCCCAGATTCCAGAGCTCAGTGATGTTACCAGAAAGATAAGCCAGCCAGCCGGGTGGCCATGGCCTTCTCCTCCCGGGAGCAAAGGCGTCATCCCCAAAGATAGCTGTCCATCCCAGATGCTGTATGCCACAGCCACAAGGTCCCTCCTCTCTGTCCTTCAGGCAGCCAGGTGGCAGGCCAGAAGAGACCCTGAAGTCCTGTCCCTCACATCCTGACCCATGGTCCCAGCAAGGCCCTATGGTCCAGGGTCTCAGTCACCCTGTTTATGGAGTTGCAGCTGAGTTGCTCCTGACTTGGGGACACCTTACAGAACCCAGCACCGCCCGGTCTTGCGCCATCATCATGACCCTTGGTCTGTTAGAGTCCGTAGTTGTGGACACTCTGCGCTAGGCCACCTCATGGAGGGTCCCCTCATTTCTGCTGACCCGCTTCTCCACCAGCCATGGTTTGCTTTTTCAGTGACTGGTCTTCCTGATGACACGTCTGCAGTGACCGAGCAGAAGGCCACCCGTCCTTGCTTCTAAGGAGCATTCTGGTTGGGCATCTGCTAAGACTTGTGACCTGTTGTTGAGTGGATTCTGACTGGTGGTGACCCTACATGTGCAGAGTCCCCTAGGGTTCCCAAGGGTCTGACCTTTTGAAGGCAGATTGCGAGGCTTGATGCCCCAGGCACCTGGGGTAGGTTTAAATCACCAACCTTTCAGCTGGTAACCAAGCGCTCACCCATGGGCACCACCCAGGGACGTCCTTGAGGACTAGTGCTGTCATAACTGAAATCTCCAAGTGGGTGACTTTGAAGAACAGAGTTTTGTTTTCATTCTTGTTTGTTGTTTGTTTGTTATTGAACTTTAGATGGTTTACAGAACAAACTAGTTTCTCATTAAGCAGTTAGCACACATGGTTTTATGACACTGGTTCACAAGCCCAGGACATGTCGGCACTCTCCCTTCTTGACCTTGGGCTCCCCGTTGCCAGCTTTCCTGTCCCTTCCTGCTGTCCAGTCCCTGCCCCTGGGCTGGTGTGCCCTGTTAGCCTCCTTTTGTCTTAGAGGCCTCTGTAATCTTTGGCTGAAGGGTGAACCTCAGGAGTGACTTCTGTACTAACTAAAAACGGTGTCTGGGGCCATATTCTCAGGATTCCTCCAGTCTCTGTGAGGCCAATAATCTGTCTTTTCTTGTGAGTTAGAATTTTGTTCTACATTTTTCCTTAGCTCTGAAAGAACAGACTGTATCATCTCATACTTCAAGAGGCTGGAAGTCCCAGTCAGGGTGTGTCGTGGCTATTCCTACTGGGGCCTCTTACCTGGTTTCTCGTGTCTGCTCTTTTGCTTGTAAAAGTTTCCTCACTTGGCACCTGTGTCCCCCTCTGTGTGCCTGTGTCCGTTCTCCTCTTTTGATAGCTTAGAAATGGTTATTTTTAGGACTCACTTTGTGCTGGTGTGGCTGCATTAACAAAAGGAAACCCTATTTCCAAACAGGGGTTATGGTTTCAACGCATATCTCAGGGGGGACACAATTCAATCCATAATGGCAGGTGAGGAAGCGGAGGCACAGAGAGGTGGAGTGACTTGCCTAGGGCCACACAGCCAGAAAAGGAGGAGGTGGGACTTGAATCCAGGCTGTCTGGCTCAGGATCAGGCTCTCCTGGTAGGGCTGCCTGGAGGATTAGATGGGAGACGGTTATGTATGCTGGCCCCCCACATTTGACAGATGGAGAAACCCAGGCATCCCTATATACGATCCCAACATATTTCCCCTTATGGGTTGTTCCTGAGTGCTGTCGAGTCAATTTCCCTTATAACAATCCTATATGACAGACTAGAACCACCCCATAAGGCTTCCTAGGCTGTTATCGTTACGGGAGATCACCCGATCTGCTCACTTTGAACCACCAATTTTGCAGCTAGCAGCTGAACACTTAAACCATTGCACCTCCAGGGCCCCTCAGGCCTTGGTCTTGACGAGACACTAGCATCTCAGGAAAGCGGCACAGCCACTCAACCTTGAGTCTTTGGCATCTGGTAGGGCTGGATTCGAATGTCAGCTCTGTTGTTAGGTTTTGCAGAGTGACATTAAGCAGGCCACTTCCTCTTTCTAAACCTCAGTTTCCTCCTCTGGGAAATGGGGAGAATGAAACCCTAACCTTCTTGGTTTTGTGAGGCTGAAATGTGACTTTGATGAGAAGCACTTGGCCCTGGAAGGCTACTCAGTACATGAACGGTTCAGTCGTCCGTTCTCAAACCACTTACTGTGTGCTAAGCCCCATCGTAGACACTGGGGATAGAACCACATTAATAAAATAGGGCAGGGATGTAAACCTGGCCTTCCAGACAGAGAGACAGACAACAGACAACAGACAAACAATAACACACCATATAGTGTCAGGTAATGATGAAAGCTATGAAGAAAAATAGAACTATCATTTGATTTTATGGTCACAGCTATTGCTGTTATTTATACCCAATTAACAGTGTTTATAGCCCAGATTCCAACTTTCTCAGCCATCCAAGCACCCTGGAAACATTAAAAAATAAATAAATAAAGAGAAAAACACGACTGACAACAAAAATCAGGAAATAATTCCACCTGTGCTGCCCCCACGTGTGTCTGGGTGCAGGGTAGAACTGTGCTCTGTGGGGTTTTCAGTGCTCAAGTTTTCAGAAGGGGATCACCAGGTCTTTTGTCTGAGGCATCTCTGGATGCATTTGAACTTACCAAGCACACTCTTTGTACCCCCCCAGGGACTCCAGGGCCACCCCAAGTGTTCACTCATTCAGCACCAACTGTGTACCATTCTGCAAACTTAGAACTCTCTTTTATAGGCTGAACTGTTTCCCCCCAAAAGAATTGTTGAAATCCTAACCCAAATACTCATGAATGTGACCCTGTTTGGGAATAGTCTTCTCAGATGTTATCCTTTAGGGGTAGAGTTAGTAACAGGAGGTCACTAGGGAAGGATGAGTCCAAATCTGATCTGAGTGCTGTCCTTATAAAAGAGAAAAGAGACACAGAGGGGAGACAGCGAGGTGAGGACACAAGCAGAGACTAACGTGGCCACTAGAAGCTGGAGGAGACAAGGAAGGACTGTCCCTTAGAACCCGTGGCGGGGAGAACAGCCCTGTGGACACCTTGGTTCTGGGGATCTGTGTTCCAGAACTGTGAGTGGATACATCTCCGCTGTTTGAAGCCCCTGGTATGTGCTTACTTGTTACAGCAGCTCCTGTATACTCATACACCCTCCATGCCCATTTCCCAAAGAGAAACTAAGGCTGCCGGAAAAAGATCTTGGGTTTGTCCAAGGTCGTGTGGCCAGCTGTGCAGGTGGGTCTGGACAGCAGCTCCACCAGGCAGCACATTTTCCTGAACCTACTCCAGGTTGGAACTGTCCCCTTCAGCCACCCCAGCTGGGAGGGAGCTAGCCAGGTGGGCAACAGACCAGGGCATGAGGAGGGGCCTGGTGCCCACCACCGGCCCCAATACTGCCTCAGAAACCCAGTTCCCCATCATAGCTCGAGAGGACATGGTGTTCCAGAGATTACAAAAACTCACTTTGTTTATTTAACTCTTCAGGGCTGTTTGTCATTTGTCCGTCTTTAATCACCTGATTACAGGGCTGGGGTATAGGGCACTCAGATCCAGGCCCCTGTAAAGAGGAGGGTGTGAGTCCGAGCCCCTTGCTACCCCCAGAAACCAAGGGAAGAGTGAGCACGGCAGACACTGGGGGCTCAATTAGTCGGGGGCTGCTGATGGGAGTCCCTGGGATGCAAATGGTTAAGTATTCAACAACTCATCAAAAGGCTGGTGGTTAGAACTGACACAGAGGTGCCTCAGAAGAAAGGCCTGGTAATCTGCTTCTGAAAGGTCACAGCCTTGAAGACTCCACAGAGGACACTTCTACTCTCCTGTACACACAGGCTCACTGTGAGTCGGAATTGACTCAACAGCAGTCAGCTTGGGTTTTTGGTTTACTGCTATTATTAATCCCCAGAAGTGTTGAGTCCTACCCCTGACAGGACACCCCTCTCCATCTAATCCTCAGGCAAGTCCCTCCGGGGAGCCTGACTTCCAGCCAGACAGCCTGGGTTCAAATCCTGCCTGTGTCACCCTGGATAGGTCACTTCTCTTGCCTCATTTTGCTCATCTGTAAAATGGGGATCAAAATCTTCCAGAATCACAAAGGGGGTTATACTCATTGATCCTTATAAGACCTTGAGAAGGGATTCTGGAGCACATTAGCAGAGATGTGTCCGATGCGTCAGCAACCTAAAAGAAAAGCAGGCCAATGGATGGGCAGACACCTGTGGTCCATCCACATTGTGGAGTATTACTCGGCCATGAAGAGAAACGAGGTTCTGACGCACATACAACTTGGAGGAATGTCAAACACATCGTGAAGTTGTGAGGTGAGGTCCAGTCCGTTCCCAGTCACAGCGACCCTGTGCACAGCAGAACAAAACTCTGCCCAGACCTGTGCTGTCCTCACAGTCCTTGTCATGCTTGAGGCCATGGATGTAAGCCACCATGTCCATCCACCTTGCGGAGGGTCTTCCTCTCTTTCTCTGCCCCTCTGTTTTACCAAGCATGATGTCCTTCTCCAGGGACTGGTCCCTCCTGACGACATGTCCAAAGTCTGGGAGACAGAGTCTCTCCACCCACACTTCTAAGGAGCACTCTGGCTGTAGTTCTTCCAAAGCAGATTTGTCTGTTCGTTTTGGCAGTCCACGGTATATTCAATATTTTTCACCAGCACCACAATCCAAAGGCTTCAGTTCTTTGGTCTTTCTCATTCATTGTCCAGCTTTCACATGCGTACGAGGCAACTGAAAACATCCCACTGAGTAAAACGAGTCAGTTGTAAGACGACAAATGCTGTATGATCTCACTTCTGTGAAGTTAGCAAATGGACAGCAACTAAAGCTCAAAAGGGGTTACCGGAGTGGGAAGAGGGGGCAGGGGGCATTTTGTCTGGGCGTCCTGAGTTAACGGTGGTGGAAGGCTTTGGATAAGGACAGTGAAAATGGTGGCACAATGGCCTAAACATAATAGGCGTCATGGAGTCGAAAATGTCAAGGTTATTCTGCTCGCCAGATGTTTTGGTGCATGCATTTTCTCCTCAGTAAGAAAGAAACTTAGGACAAAAAGAACAAAATCAGCCCAGGCCCATTGCCCCGACAGGCAAACTGAGGCCCATGTTCACACAGAAATGGGAGTTGAACACTGCCTCCCACCCCCAGCTTCACGAAGGATAAAGGAAAGAGCAAGAGCTTCCATTCTCCGAGGAAACCCGATTCTGGAGTCAGCCAGATCCAAGCTCAGGTTCAAGTCCTACTTTAAGCCTCCTTTTCTCCTCTGGGGTGGATAGCGACGTTGGGGTACCTGGCCCTGGAGCAGCTCCTGCATCAGGGCCTGCCCCCCTGGCTTTGCCACGCCCATCTAGCCCTGCCACGCCCCTGGCCCTGCCACGCCCCTGGCCCTGCCACGCCCACTCGCCTTTACTAACCAGCAACAAGGCCGGAAATTCAAGCGGTGACAACCCAGTCTCTGAGTAACCGACTTCCAGGGGTTTCCAACCCACCTTAGGTACCAGCTTCCCCTTCCCCATCTTGGGTGCCCTGCTGCCTCTGCCAGGGCACCTAATTCCTCATCTGAAGGATGAGCCCCCCACGCTAGGTGGCCCAACTGAGTGGTCCTAGACAAACGGCCAGTCCTCTCTGGCCTCAGTTTACCCAACTGGATGTGTCTATGGACTGTCAATGGCGTCACCGGATTCCCTTTTACTACTCACCTGGGAGCTTGCTGGCTGACTGCCTCCTGCTATGAAGTCAGGGGGCAGAGACCAAAGGTCATGGAGCCCCCTTTTCTGATCTAGAGAAGCAGCAATAGCCCCCTCCCCAACCTGAGCAAGGAAAACCTCCAATTTTGCTGAACTTTTCAGAGTAGCTGGTGGGAGGCTGCGGTCCCTGGGTGGTGCTAACAGTTAAGTACTGGACTACCAAAGGCTGGCACTTCAAACCCACTGAAAGGCGCCTTGGAAGAAAGGCCTGGCAGTCTACTTCCAAAAGATCCCAATCATGGAAACCTTATGGAGCAGGGTTCCTCTGACACACATGGAGTCACCATGAATCAGTGTCAGCTCTGTGCTGGTTTTTGGTTTTGGTGGGGGACTGTCCCCCAAGACGGGAAGAGACTCAGCCCTGGATAGGAGAACATAGTGGATATTCAGGGGTCTCTGGGATCACTGCCAGTCAGCAAATAATTACAACCACAATCATCATGCAACTGTGCCCATTTCACAGACAAGGGAACTGAGGCACTCAACGAGTACAATATAAATAGCCATAACAACTAGCACATGCTGGTGTCAGACCCTGTGCTAGATGGAGAAATTGAGCCCAAAGAGAGTGGGTCTGTTGTAAGGCTCCACCGGCACACAGAATGCCCCCATCATCCCAGACTTGCCTAAGGGTCCGTAAGTGGCAGATCCAGAATTTGAACCTCCAACGGCCTGACTGTTGGGTTGCTGGGAAAGTGAATCCAGCAAAGTGGCTTTGGTTGGACTTGGGAGTGTCTGGAAATTGCAGTGCTGCTGGTCCCCATCTCTGCACAAAGGTGATCTCCCTTCTTTCTCTGCCCCTTCCAGCATGTCAGCATGCTCCCATTGGGCAGATGGGGAAATGGAGGCCCAGCAAACAGAAGCAACTCGCCTGTGTTCACACAATACAGTGGCTGAGAAAGGAGGGCGTTTGCTTGCCAGAGGAATATTCTCACTTAGGTACTAGAGCTGTGGAGGCAGAGTCTCCTCTCTGCAAATCTCACAGCAATTCCCACCGTTCGGCCTCAGTTTGTCCACTTGAAGGGAGAGACATCAGAGAGATGTGAGCAAGATGGCAGAGGCAGACTCCACAGGCTCTATCAGGCTGGGCCCGGGGCTGGCATGTGCAGGCAGGCTCTGAGTTCCAGGGCGCAGGGCCCACTCCCAGGGTGCCACTCCAGGCCCGCCGGGCACAGGCTCGGGCGGAGGCTTCCCTATCACCTCCCTGAGATCTGAGCTCGACTCCAGTCACCTCCCTTCCTGGCCTTCTTACTGTCCCTAAACACACCAAGCTTGGCCCCAGCTCCCGATCCTTGTCCAAAGTTACCAGCAAACAACTGACCAAAAGAGGATTTGAACTCAGTTCAGTCTGACCCCAGTGCCTAGCTCTTCCTATGGAGGATTCTGAAGAAGTCAAGGGTGCCAACTCCCAGCCAAGACTTCTGCTGACAGACCAATGTCTGTGTCAGCCTGAGCCTCGGTTTCCCGGTTTCTACTTCAAAAGTCATTATCAGCCCTCGCTCATTCTGTTCCACATCCAATGACAGGGAGTGTGTCAGACGGGGGAGAAAAAGTGGGTGAATTTCCTGCCCTACAGAGCTCCAAATCCAGGATGTCCAACCGGTTGTCTAGCCCCAGTCTCTCCTGCCTTGTTTCCTTTCCCCAGCTGTTTGGAAGCTGGAAGGGGAGGGTCCCGAGAATGAACCCACAGAAAGCCTGACCATGAAGCAAGTCAATGGCTGCACATCACACTTTCTAGAGGGGTCTGAGGGAGGAGACACGCCAATTTGGCAAAAAGACAGGCAATGATGGCCTCCACTGATGGGATTCAGAGAGAACCACAGTACTCTGCAGGGCCCAGGTGAACGTCTGGGTTGATGGAGGCATCTGGCTCTGGGTGTCACATGTGCCTGTGGAGACTTAAGACAGACCCTCTCTTGGCCTCAGTTTCCCCTTCTGTAAAATGGGAACAATAATACTACTCCCCCTTGAAGGCCAGCTCTAAGGATTAATGTGTTAGGGTAAGGAGCCATCCAACACAGGAGCTGACACCCAGCAGGTGCCGTTTGATATTGGCTATTGATAAAACGAGGACAGTGATGACAGTGAAAGTCACTCAGTCTGTCTACACCCGCGTGCAGGAATGCCAGCCAAACATCTAACACCACTGGAGCCCAGGCACTAACTGGTAAAATACTGGCCTCCAAGGTTGCGAATGGGCTTCTCTCCATCCCAGGCTGGACGACAAACTTCTGGCTTTCCTCTGCCCCATACAATATGGGCACATTTACAGAGTGCCAGCTGAATTCTCCTGTTGAACCCAGGGCCACCTGGGAGGCAGGTGCGGTGGTCACGGTGCGAAGAGCCCATGGCGAGTTGGAGAGTAGGTTGGGCCCAGGTCACTGTGCGACTAAAGAGGTACCTCAGCCTGCACACCTATGAAATGGGAGAAGAGGGAGTTGAAGACGTGAGGCTGGGGCCCAGCACGTAGTAGGTGCATAATTAGCCCGTCAGGCCTTCACTGCTCCTGCCGTCCACTGCTGTGGTGGGCGTAACTGAATCTCGCCTCACTTGCTGGAGCCCGGCTGTGGGAGCAGGTCAGTCAGGGTGCATTAAGTCAGTAGCACAGACCCCTGGCCTCTCCCTCACACAGACCCTGAATCCCAGTTTAAGGTGGTCACCTTCCACTGCAGGCCCTCTGCCCCTCGTCCCTGCTGGTGTGGGGCCTACATCTTTCTCTGGAGTTTCAACGTCCTGGGCACTGTACAGTATTGAGCAGCATCCTTGGCCTCCACTGACTCCACGCCTGTGGCTCCCCCTTCCCAGTCATGACACCCACAAATGTCCTCAGACATTGCCTAGTGTCCCCCGTGGGGGCAGAATCGCCCTGAGCGAGAATTCCTAGGTTAGGGGCTTTCACTGATCCCCCAGGAGACAGTGCCCCGAATCATCTGACCTCCTGACCTCCTAGGACGCTGCCCTTGTTTAAATCCACACGCTGACTGGGGAGGAGGGCCGCGGGCAATCACAGGAGCTGGGGGTCCCCTGGTTTACACTGCCTGATAGTTCTCTGCAGTGGGGCTGTCCTGCTCACTGTAAGATGTCAAGCAGCATCCCTGGCCTTCACCTACACGATGCCCGTAAGCCTTTGCCCTCCAGCTGTGACAGCCACAAATGTCCCCAAACATTGCCAAGAGTTCCCTGAAGGCAGAATCACCCAGTGAGGACCAGTGAGCTATGGTCTGAAACTCAACTGCAGCTGCTGGGCTTCTGGCTCCGAGAGGGGCAGGTTCTTGCCTGGGTCACGCAGCACACCGAGTAGAGGAATCAGGCCCGCCGCGGGCGCCCGCGCTGGGCAGGACTCAGGGCCCACCTAGGGAGGGGTGCACAGCTCAGCACCCCCGGCCAGGGCAGCATTGCCAGAACTGGCAGATGGGGCCGAAGCACGCCACGGTTACAAAACCTGAGAGCGGCACGCTGGCATGCCTGGGCAGTGCCACCGCCTCGGCCCCGCGGGCACCACAAGGAGAAGTTGTTCTCTGCAACTCAGAAATGGGCACCTGGACAGATGGCGGAATCCCAGACACACTCATGACAGCTCAAGGGGAAGAGCCCAATCCAAGACCTTGCCCTGCTTCCTGGCCTATCAGAAGGTGGCTGGATAAGTCCTGGCCAATGAGAACGCCTCAATGGATCAGGCCCCGCCCCCAGGATAAGTCCCTAGAAGTCCATTGGTCCAATGCAAAAGGTTTCATGTCTCTGTCAGTTCCCTACGTCCGACCATTGGTGCTTCCTGATACGGGAATTTGAACGGTTTGCTAGGGGGCGTTTCCAACTGCTAGCCCCCAGTGGGAGTCAAAATGATGCTTAAAAGCTCAGTAAGTCACCCAGTCAGCACCTAGGATCACTTACCACCGGCTAGGCACTGAGGCTGTAAAGATAAACAAAGCAGAAAAAAGGAGAAAAAAGTCATGTCAGATAGTCTAGAACACTGAAAAGTGCTCCAGGTGGCAGGAACAGTGCGTGTAAAGGCCCTGAGGCAGGACCGTGCTTGGCGAGTTGAAGGAACAGCCAGGTGGCCCAAGTAGCTGGAACAGAGTAATCATCCAGGAGTGGAGAGGGAGGGAGGTGAGAACAAGGAACTGTGTGGGTATCTGGGGAAGGGTGTTTCAGATCAGGGAACATCCCATGCAAAAGCCCTGGGGCCTGTGTCTAGTGAGATGGTGGAGCAGCTGAGAGGTCCATGCAGCTGGAGCAGAGTGGGCACAGGGAGACCAGAGGGGATGGGGAGGTGGTGCAGGATCCTGTGTGCAGCAGGAGGACTTTACCATCCTGAGGGCAATAGGGAGCCATGAATAGCTTTAGACAGCAGAGGGATGAAATGAGCCACCTAAAGGCTCTGAGATTTGGAGCAAGATCTTTTCCCTCTCTGGGCCTGTATCCCCTGATCCACCAAATGGGGAGGTGGTCGTTCTTCCTGGGAAGCTGGATGAAGGTAGGGATCAGCAAGCCCCTTCCCCTAAAGAAGGTGCCTGGCTCCCATCACCATGCCACATTTGACAGTGACTCGGGGACAGTGACTGGCCCCAGGCCACACACTGTGTGACTAACAATAGTGATCCCACAAGGAGGAGAGAGACAGGGACTCAGCTCCCTCCCACTTCTGTTCTTTTGAAGGGAATAAACTCCCCAGCTTTGACTGAGGGAGATGGGTTTCCTTCTCCTTGTTACTCTATCTGTCTCTCTTGTTCTGGGGTGTCTCTCCTCCCCTCGAGACCAGCTTCCCAACCTTGGCGCTGTGGACATTTGGGGCTGGATCCTTCTCTGGGGTGGGGGCTGCCCTGTCCACTGTAGAATGTGCGGCAGCACTCCTGGTATCCACCTATTCAATGCCATAGCAGCCCCCTCTCTACAAATGTTCCCAGACATTGCCCAGAGTCTTCTGGGGGCAAGTACCACCCAGATGAAGACCCTTGGATTAGGGGATTCCACTGACCCCCAAGAGACTCTGTATCATGACGCCCTAGGATGCTGCCTACATTGAAATCCACACACTGAGTAGGGAGGAGAAACGAAGGAAGTCATCGGAGCTGGAGGGTCCCCTGGTTTATACCTTCTGACCCACTGGGAATTAATTCTGGTTTATGGTGTGAAGCAGGAATCAAGCTGAATTTATTTTTTCCCCCAAATAATTAACACAGAGCCTCTGGCGTTGTTGACATGGGAGCCCAATCCTTTTCGGGGGTGGGCAGCCTGGGCACTGCAGGGTGTTGAGCAGCACCCCTGGCCTCCACCTACTCAAAGCCAGTAGCACCTCCTTGGTCATGACACCCACACATGTCCCTAGACATCGCTGAGTGTCCCCTGGGAGCAGACTCTCCCAGTTGAGACCCACTGACCTACAGCCTGCTTAGCACCCACTGTGGCTGCTGGTAGTTCCCGTTCAGCAGACGCGGAATTCCGGGCCCTCTGGGAGAGGGGCAGGGCCATGCCTGGGTCACGTAGCTCGCTAGGGTGGAGTCAGGCCTGCTGCAGCCCTGGGCACCCACGCTGGGCATGGCTCTGGCCTACATCCAGCTCTCTACGGCCACCAGCCACAGAAAAAAGGGGAGATACTCCCTGTCCCAATAAAAGTAAAACTGATACTCACCCATCTTGGCGAGTCACAGACAGGGGCAATACCAAGGTGTCAATGCCTTTTGCAGCAAATTATGACTCCCAGGGCCCTGCAGTGCACGTGGTGGGGGAGGGGAGGTCCTGAGGCCTGGGGAGCTGTGGTCTCGGGGTCAGTTGGGCTTTGGTTACAGTTATGCCAGAAGTGGTTCCAAGAAGGAGCACACTGTACGGCTCTCAGGCCGCACATCCGTCCTGGCAGTTCAGCTCCCATTGTCTGGCGGAGCTGAGGCCTGAGAGAGCAGCCCATCCTTCACTGCTGGCCCCAAATCCCTGTCTCTCTGCTCCAGGATCTCTGCCAATGGAGTCCCAGTGCTGAGCATGTCAGTGCCAGACAGTGAGAGAGGAGGCAAGCTGGGCCTTGGAGGGGACCAAGAGTCCTGGAGCACCCCTGTTGGCCTTCCAAGGAGGGCGACTGAGGCATGGAGCCCTTTTACCCCTGTGTGCCTGGAACAGGAGGTGCCATCCTCAGAGAGTCCCTTGGTTTGGCCACGTCACACTTGGCAGAAGCCAGTGAGGGGGAGGGTGGAGACCTGGGCCTTCTGCCGTGTCAGATTCCTCCCAGGCAGCTGTGGCCCAGTGAGAGGTGGTTTTTTTTTGTTTGTTTCTTGTTTTGTTTTCTGTCAGAATCCAGAGGAGGAGAAGAAGCCTCTGGCAGGAGAAGTTCTTGGAGCCCAGCCTAGGCCAAGCTTGTCCTGAAAATCACTCCTGGCTCCCAGCTTGGTAGCTGGGGGTAGGGTGGCAGGATGGGAGGACGGGAGACTCCTCACTGTCCACCCCAACTCCACATTTTACAGAAGTGGAGAAGGGTGGCCTCCCAGCCTTTCAGAGCCTTGTTCTCTGGCTCCGTGGCGCCGTCTCCCACCTGCTGCCCAACAGGCTTCCCAGCCACCAGCTGTCAGCTGAGGCTGTTCCCTTTGCCTAGAACCCCCACCCCACCCATCTCCCCAGGCCAGTTTGGAGCTAGTCTCCGGTCTCCCTGGACCTATAGGGTCTAAGAAGTCACACAGGAGCCTGGGGCCAAAGAAAACTCGGCTATATTGATGCCGTCTCCTTTTTAAACTCTTCTTTGCTGGGAGAAGCGGGACCCAGGCAGAGGGAGCAGGAAGCCGATTGCTGCACCAATTTTGATTTTTGAAAAGATGGTATTGCATTAAAAATGATTTATCTCGATAGCTGAGGCTTCAGTGTTTCTCTGAAGTTTTGCACCTGAGATGAGTGCTACCCTTCCTCACCCTCATTCTGGACCTGGGGCTCCCGTTGGTGACAGGCTGAGTGCAAAACCAGGGCAAGGGACATGATGCAACAGAGAATACAGAGATGGAACTGTATCCCCTGCTGGAGATGGAGAAATGGAGCAGAGGAGCCAGATGAAGGAAGCCCAATGCAACCTGAGGCCCATGGGACACATCTATCCTGGTCATTGGCTGTTTGCCCTTCAAATCTTGGGGGGAAGCCTGGATGTTGGGCTCCTTGCCTGATTTTATAGCCCACTGTTGGGGACATGACCTCAGCAGATCTGGCCATGCCTGCTTACCTGCTGTGTGACCCCGGATAAGACATTTCCTCCTGTTTAACGGACTAATAAAGGATCCCCTGCTTGCCTCAGGGGCTGTTTGCACTCCAGTGAATAATAGCTGAGAAACCACTTGATGTGCTGCCCACACAATATCAGCAGGTTTTACAGTTTCAGCCCTACCCATGGGCCTCAGTGTTCTCATCTATAAAATGGGAATAATGATCCCTGCTACCACTAACCTCCCAGGTCTCCAGAGGATGAAGATGGTTTGTACAGGAATTGTCTGAAAGCTGGAAAAGTTCTGGAAAGGTTGGGAGTGTGGTTTCTGCTGTGAAATGCTCCTCCCCCCTTTATATTAATGCCCATTGTCATGGAGTTGAATGATTCAGAGGCTAAGAAGATGGACCGTGGAGCCACACAGCTGCTGCTAGGAGCTATGGAGTTGATTTTGATTTTCAGTGACCCCATGTGACAGAATAGAACTGCTCCTGTAGGGTTTTCTGGGCTGTAGGCTAATGGAGCTGGTCACCAGTTTTTTCTGCACTAAAAAACAACCAAAAAACTAAACCCAATGCGGTCGAGTTGATTCCAACTCATAGTGACCCTATAGGACAGAGTAGAACTGCCCCCTTAGAGTTTCCAAGGAGTCCCTGATGAATTCAAACTGCTGACGTTTTGATTAGCAGCCATAGCGCTTAAACACTATGCCACCGGGGTTTCCACAGAGCTGCTGGCTGCATTCAAATCACCAACCTTTTGGTAAGCTACTGAGCATGTAACCAATGTGTCACCAGGGCTCTTCTGGAACCAGAGTGCCTAGATTCAAATCCCAGGGTTGCCATTTACTGGCTGTGTGTCCTGGGGCAAGTCACTCAACCTCTCTGTGCTTCTGTTTCCCGTTCTGTAAAAAGAGAACGATAATAGAGTCTTCTACATGACACTGTGGTAATGTGTTAACTCAGGGGTCAGCAGACTCTATCCTGTGGGTGGGATCTTGACCTAAAAATGGAAATTCTGGCGGTATAGTGACTAAGAGCTACATCTGCTCACTGAAAGATTGCCAGTTCAAATCCACAAGGAGCTGCTTACAAACACTATGGGGCAGTTCCACTCTGTCTCATAGGGGAAGGTCACCATGAGTCAGAATCGACTCGATGGCAACAGGTTGATATAAGAATGGCTTTTACGTGTTGACATGGTTGAAAGAAATCCAAAGAAGAAGAGTATTTTGTGACACTTGAAAACGGTGTGAAATTCACACTTCGGTGTCTGCATAGGTTTTCAGGACAGTGGTTCGGTGGTGGAATTCTCGCCTTCCGTGTGGGAGACCCACATGGTTTCGGTGGTGTTTCTAGTCTAGCCAAGCCAAGCCAAGTAAGACTAGGAAAAAAAGGCTGGGCGATCTACTTCTGATAACTGGGTGCTGAAAACGCTATGGATTTCAACGATCTGATCTGGAACTGATCAAAGGGGTGGTGCAGAACGATGTGTGGGCCACTGAGTGCTCTGTCGCTTTGTTTAATTTTTTTATGTAAATGTAAGAAATGGTACTTTTATTGCTCAGCAATTTTCTCTTCCATCCATAAGGCATTTTTCAGGTCAGTCCCTATCAGGTGAGAAACCATGAGACAGTTATGATTGTTTATTTATAAAATGAGATTTTACGAGATCTTTGGCTACTCTTCAATCTGGTGTGTATCATTGCCTTGCTTAAATGGCATCCTAGCTCAACCAAGTAGCTCCCAAAAGAACGTGGTTTCATTTGAGTTACTTTAACTTCATAAAGAGGTTTTCATGAGGTGTTAATAGTTAGAGGGCTTCCCCTCACACTCTGTCTTATGTTGCTGGGTCCCTTCCTGTTGTTTGTCTGTGGCCAGAGAACGCTGCTTTGGCTGAAGTGGATGAATTTCCCACAATGCATTTCTCAGTCTCTCAGTGATGGGCATTAGGGTTGTTGCTGGGTTTTTGCCTTTCGCATGGCAGAGTGACAAGTATTCTTGGGAGTGTTTCCCCATCAAGGAACAAGGGTATCTTGTGGATATTTATTTGGGCAAGAAAAAGATATGTTATGTGGCACATATGTGTTCAATGCAATGATTATCGGATCTGACTCGACGGCACTTGGCTTTTTGGCTGGCAGTGATTATGTTGGTCTGTTTTCCAAAGCAGTTGCTCCAGTGGCCACACCCAGCAGCAGTGTCGCTGAGCCCTTTGGGTTGGCAGTCTCTTCAATGCTTACTGTCATTGAACATTTTAAATCTGAGGGCAATTAAATGGGATAAAATGGGGTCTCACTGTGGTCTTCTTGTGTATTTCCCAATGAGTCTTAGCTTCTGAGGGCTGCCGTGACAGACCACAAAATGGGTGGCTTTAAACAACACAAATGTATTATCTCACAGTCCTAGAATCTAGAAGTCTGGAAACATGATGTCAACAGGATTGGTTCCTCCTGAGGGCTCCAGGAGAGAGTCTGTCCCATGCATCTCTCTCTACTTCTGGTGGCTTTGCAGTTACTGCATTTCACGATGTTCTCTGCCTCCGTGTCTCTTCCTGGGTACAGAGGTTAGGACTTCACCACGACTTGCTGGGGGACACAGTTCAGCTACTGACAGTGCCTCTTCATGCCTTTTGCATTTTGCTTTTGAGTGCTGCGTCTCTTTCTTACGGGAACTTTTTAAAAGGCTATATGACATTCCACCAGAAAGCAAGGCCATTCAGATGGTGTGCATTCTCAATAGGGACAAAAACTGATTCTGGGGCTGGAGGTGTGGAGGACGGGTGCACTCCTGTGCCCTTCCGATAACTAGTTGCATTTTGGATCTTGTACTCCACCGGGGTTCTAGTGGCTGACTTTCCAGCGTTGATTGCCAGGCCTTTCTTCATACTGTCTTAGTCTAGAAGCTCCCCTGAAATCTGTTCAGCATCACAGCCACACAAAAGCCGCCACTGACAGGTGGTGGCTGAGTATGACATGCATTAGTTGGGAATCCAAAGCAGATCTCCTTCACAGAGAGCTAGAATTCTACCAGCAGACCACCCCTACCCCTCGGGATAGACTCCTGGGGGCTGAGTGGAAATATCTGAACTTGGCTCAGGCCTGCACTGGGCATGGTTAAGCTGCTTACCGATCCACACGCACACACACGCACACACACACGCACGCACACACACCTGCTCACCTCCAAGCATCTTCCAGAAATGCCTGTTTCACGACATCCTCACCAGCACTGGGCATTATCAGTTTAAAAATCTCTAAGTCCATAATGAATGCCAAATTGTGATACGTTCTTGCTGTTTGCATACTTTCCCTTGGCCTCTGTAAGACAGGACTTTTTTATGTGCTTGTTAATGAGTCTGCCTCTTGAGAATGTTCTGGAGTGAGAGACCTGAAGGCGGATACATCCCAAGGAAAGAGGATGTAACCACAGAAATGAGCCGAATGATGTCTCAGGGCTGTGTAGAGAGCAGCTTTTGAGTGACGAATCTGGTGTATTGTTGCTGAAGGGCATTCTTAACCGAAGGGTGGCAAGTACCCTTTGATTTATCCTTGTTCATTGCTGTGGAGTTGAGTCCCAACTCATGAGGACCTTGTGTGTGCAGAATACAACTGCTCTCTCTGTACGGTGTTCAAAGCTACAACCTTTCAGAAACAGACGGCCGAGCCTTTCTGCCGGGGTGCTTCTGGGTGGGTGGGTTTGAACCTCCCAACTATTGGCTAACAGTCAAGCCTTTAACTGTTTGCGTCACCCAGGGGCCTCCTTCTTCTTGACAAGTAAAATGGAAGATGAGAGAGACTGAGGGTAGAACAGGTCAGAGAAAAGGAACCAGGAATAAGGGAATTTGAGAAATTCTCTCCTTCTTCGGATTGCAAAAGATGCTAAAATCAGGGGATCCGTGATTAGGAAGGTATGTTCCCCGGGTGGCCTGAGGCCAGTGTGCAACCATCTCTGAGCCTCCAAATCCTTATCTGAGGTAACAGCACTTCACAGGGCCTTGGGCCTTAAAGCTGTCTGTCCGTGAGATACAATTCCCTTCTGCCTGAGAAAGGGGTTCAAGAGGAAAATAGTAAGTGGGGGGCTCTATTCTAAGCCCTGGTTTCAGCTGGATTCATGCCCCCCCCATTCCTGCCTTCTGCTCTTCAGCCTGGCTACTTATCCCCTGCCCCTCGCTGCCTCCAGGGACCTAATTCCTGGAGGCGAGGGAGGGATTGAGGTTTCCAGCGGGGGATTATCAGAGAAGGCCCGATTAGAGAGGACTAAGCTAGAAGGAGGAGGAGGAGGAGGTGGTAGAGAAGGAAAAGGTCCCTAACCCATTTAACTTTCCCCTTGCCAGGAACAGGAGGCCTACCAACTTCTTTGGCAGCAGGTTGCTTAGCAGGGAGGCGGCCTCTGGGACCTCCACCGACCCCCCCATCACAGAAACGGTTTGGGGGCGTTAGACTGTTCAGGCAAGGCTGCTGATTGGCCAGCTGACCTTGTGGAAATGAGTTCCCCGCTCTGGGCCTTAGTTTTGTCCTCTGAAAACTGGAACGAGGAATGGTCCTATCAAAGAGGAACCCTCAGCGTCTGATGTGACAGGCATGGAGTGGGGGTCCTGGACTGGCTAAGGCGTGTTTGTTGTAAAAAAAGTCCACGTATTACAAAGTAGAACTGAGCTCCCTAGAGTTTTCTTGCCTGGAAACATTTCAGAAGCAAGTCTCCAGGCCTTTCTTCCGTGTCACCGCTGGATAGGTTTGAATCCCCAGACTTTAGGTTAGCAGCTGTGTGCAAAATTCTTTGTGCTATCAGGTATGTGTAGTCAATGTTTAGTAAACACCTACAATATAGGGGGAACCCGGCGTCCTGCGCAGATTCATAGAGTCACCTTCCAGAAGGCAGCCCCCAGACTCAGTGAATCGCTCCAGATGAGAGGCCCGGGGTCTGATTCTCTTCTCCAGCTCTGACCCTACCCTAAACCCTGGTGTTCTCCTGTGGGGAGGGGGCAGCCGCTTCTCTCAAGGGACCCCTGGATTCCCGGAGCCCTTCTAGGGGGCGATAAGCACACTGGAGTAGGGGTGGGGAAAGACAGATGGAAGGGCAAGGACAGAATCTCCTCCACTCAGCACGCCCCAGTGAGCTCCTGGTGTCCCCTCACCACGCAGACCCTTCCCTGGCTGCACCCGACGACGCAGAGGTTGAGGGGGGGGAAGGGAGAGGGGGCGGTGCCTATTCTGCAGCTGCAGCCGGAGGAGGGGGACTGCGGAGAGCGCTTGGGGGGGCGCTGCGGCACCGCGTCCCAGCCCGCAGCAGCCCGCTTGGAGGGGGCGGGGGCGCTGACCTGCCTGGCCCGGCCCCTCCCTGCTGCAGGCAGCAGCGCAGCCATTAATCCCGACGGGGGAGGGGGCGTCGGTCCCCCCCACTGCGCCCTCCCCGCCCCCGTCTGGAGCCCCCGGAGGATCCCTAGGTGACCCCTGCCCCCCAGGTCTGTCACTCTTGGTGTCTGAGTCTCTGTGTCTCCTCCCAGTGGTTCCTCGCGTGTGACTGGGGGCACCTGGAGGCACCTGTCCTCAAGGGCCCAGGGGTCTGGGGAGATGACCCGGGGAGGGAGCCTGGGGATCAGGGTGTGAGTTAATTCTTGTGAGTGTCCGGGTGACACCTGCAGAGGGGAGCGCGTAGGTCTCTACGTGCCTGGACGTCCCCGTAGCCAGGAGTGGGCGTCTATGTTTGTGGCACCCTTCAGGCAGGGAGCGTGGGACCCCTTGTGTCAGTCTGTGCGTGATCCCCTGGGGTGTGCGCGCAGCAGTGGGCCTTGTGTGGCCGCGACAAGGCCCGGCCCGCGAGTGTCCCCGAGCCCGCGTGTGTCTGTGTGTGCGCGTGTGTGCCCTGTGTGTGCATGTGTGTGTGAGCGCGCGCGCGCCGGAGGAGGATCCGCTCCGTCCGCAGCGAGCCCTCCCGGGCCCCGCGCCCCGCCACTCCTGGGCCGCCTGGGCGCGGGCCGGGCCGGGGATGCAGCAGCAGCCCGAGCCCCGGCGCCCAGCCGCCTGAGACGCGGGCCGCGCGGGGCGGGGGGCGGGCCGAGGGGAGGGTCCTGCGGGCGGGGCGCGCGGCAGGCCCCCTCCGCGCCCCTCCCCCGCGCCCGCGCCTCCCCCGCGCCCTCCGCCCGCCTCCGCCGCCGCCTCCGGCCCCCCCTCGCCGGGCACCGAGCGCGCTCCTCCGGCGCCGGCCTCGCCTCCTCGCAGCAGCGCCATGGTACGTCGCCGCCCCCACTTTCGTTTTCGCCCGGGGAGTTTTTGGGGTGGTGCGTGGGCTCCGAGCGAAAGTTGCCAGGTCTGGGGCGGGGGGGTGGCGAGAGGTGCGTGCTGCCCAGGGGAGGGGCTCGATGCGGGGACCCCCCCCACTCCTGCCGCCGCCGCCGGACCCCCGCCCGCCACCCCCCTCGGCTGGGGGCGGAGCTGGTGCACGGGGCGCAGCCGGGGGACCCCGAGTGGGGGGCCCCGCGCCGACGCAGCGGAGTTGCCGGGGAGGGCGGGGCTCCCCGGGCCCCCCTCCCCTGGCGGCCCCCACCCGCTCCCCAGCAGGCCTGAGGCTGAGGGCGCGGCCCCGGGCGCGCGACCCCCGAGAGCGCAGCCTGCGGGAGACCGGGACCCGTGAGAGGGCGGCCGCCGGCGGGCGGGGCGGGGCGCGGCGGGCGCGGGTACCCCAGCCCGGGAGCGCGGCGCGCCAGCTAGCGGAAAATGGCCGCTGCGAAGAGGGGCGGAGAGCGCGGCGGCCGGGCGCCTTGAACTTGGAGTCGGGCGGCCGCTCCGGGCATTGCGCACAGACGGCCACCGGCCTGCTGCCCCGCCTCCGGCGTGCGGGGCCCGACCCCGCAGGGCAGCGGGGCCCGGGGACGTCAGTGGCCGCGCTGGGGACCCGGGGTCCAGTCTGGGGCGTCCGTAGAGTCTGCACCTCCAACGTTGCGTTTGGGGGTCCATGGGACCTGCAGGTCGGCCCAAAAGTCCGTGGGAGTGTTTGTGTATCTGGGTGGCTCAGTTGTGTGCTACCTGTTCCGGGTCCGGGGGTCCGGGGGTCCGGGAGACCTGGGGTCTTCTCCTTTCTGTGTCTGTGGCGTGTCTGCACATCCACGTGCTTGTGTGTGTTGTGGTGTGGGGTGTACGTTAGAGCTTTTTCTGTTGTGTGGTAATGGGACGGTGTGTCTTTGGGTGACCAGCCGGGCTGTGCATCCCAGTGACGATGTGTTGTGTGTTCCCGGGGGCTGTGATGGGCCCCTCTGTGACCGTGCTGTGTCCCTGTGTGACTGGAGGGTATCCCCCCGAGTGAATATGTGTCAGTTGGGGGGTGGCCGGTGACTAGAGAACTGTGTAGTGTGAGGCATTCCCTAGGGATGCTGGGTGTCACTGTGTGCTTGTGACCCTTGGGTGCCCCTGTGGCACTGGGTGACAGTCCCGGAGGGTGAGACAACACTCCCGCCCTCCCCACTCCAAGTTCCTTCTCTGTTGTGACCTGGACTGGGAGGAGGTGCAGTTTCTCCGCTCTGCCAAAGCTTTGTCCCCTCGCAGCTCCCACCAGTCCTCTTCACTGGTCACTACCTTGGAGTCCCCCATCCTCAAGGCCCAAAGTGGTCCTGGCTAGAGGTTCCGGCGCGAGGTGGCGCCGGGACACGACACTGCTCACCGGAGGCTGCGCGTGCGCGGGGACTTGCGCCGGAGGGGGCGGGGCAGTTGGGGGGTGTCCCCGCGGCCACTGTGGAGGTCTGGGGGGGCCAGGTGGTTTCAGAAGCACTGGGGGCGAGGCAAGACCCGTGGCGGGAGATGGCAGTGGAGACCTTCCTGGACCCAGACCGAGCCCCGAAAGGTGCTGCGGACCCGCCACTCTGTCCTCCTACAAAGAGTTGTTTTCTTGCCTCCGGGGGAATTCCCTCGCACTGCCCTTCCTCCACTGCAGCGAGTTTTCTATGATTTTATAAATACAAAATCCCTAAGGCCAGGGGCATTCTCTGCTGCTTCTTTACCCTCCCTTAACCCTACAGCTGGGAACCCTGGTTGTGCAGTGATGGGTGCTGCTTCTGCTCACCAAAAGGTCTGCAGTTCAAATCTGCTCCTCGGAAACTCCATGGGGGCTTCTGCTCTGTCCTCTAGGGTCGCTATGACTCCCAGTCAACTAGAAGGCAGTGGATTGGGTTGGGTTTGGGGATTTAGCCCCTACACTTTGGGAAGTTTGGGAGAAGAGAAAGAAAATAGACCCCACATTAACACAGAGGTCACACAGGCCTGTGACCTTTGCCCCCAGGCCCCTCTCCTCACCCTTCTCCTCATCATCACACAGATCCACACACAGCAGCTTGGTCACCCAGCACGTGTGCAGCCAGTCTCATTCAGGGCACAGGAAAACAGCCTCTGGTCCCCACTTGCTGCCTTGCATACAGCATCGCATATGCACACTCACAAACACACACCCGTCACACACTGGCACAGTGTACACCTTCACAACCATGCAGATACATAACTCCCTGCACTAGTGTACACACACTAGCACAGATATGTGTGGCACACATTGTTGAGCCCAGAAACACACACAGACCCACACTGGGGCCCACAGAGACACCCAAACTAACATACACACAACACACACAGACCAAGCAAGACTAGGACGCCTAGAGACACACAAGCTGATACAGAGTCATACAGACCCACAGACTTACACAGATACATGGACCCGCACACAATCACACAGACCTACACTCAGACACAGAGACACAGACACGCAGAGACCTACCTGTGACATGAGACACACGCAGACTCACAGCACACAATTCACAGACACAGACTCATATAGACAGAGATCTACATATGACACAGTGACATGCAGGCAGAGGCCCACACGTGGTACCCGTAGTGGCACAGACACACAGAGACTCACATGGACTCAGACACACCCTGTACTTGTGGGAAGACCTCCACATCTCTGCCCTACCTGTGACAGGTGTCTGGGGGCAGGGCCAGGTGGGCACAGGGCCACTGCGCTGCAGGAGGTTGGTGGCAGTGGTTGTGGGGGAGAGGGGGGGTATCTGATGGAGTGTGCGTGTGTGTGTGTGTATGTGGGAGGGAGGGGCTACCACGGGTTCTGCTTCGAGGTGTGTGGGGCTTGGAAGTGGGTGAAGTTGCATGAGAGTGTGGTGTGTGTTACAAGCAAGTGCATATGGGTGGTTTTGTGGTTGTGGAACAGTTATGTACTGTGTGGCTGTGCACAGGTGTGTTGTGGGGAGTGGTGAGGCTGTCGTGTGGGCTGTGTGCGTGTGCGTGCGTGTGACCACGTGTCTGCAGGTGCTGCTCCCTGAGGGAGGATTTGAGCCAGGCCTGGGGAGATACACAGGCATTTCTGTGTGTTGTGTGTGTGTCTGCCTGAGTCTGGATGTCTCTGTGTGTGAGTCTGGGTGTCTTTGTGACTATGTGTCTGTGTCAGTCTCGATGTCTTAGTGGCTGTGTGCCTGTCCCGGTCCTCGTGTGATACCCCACCCTTACCTCCCTGTGACCCCTGACCTTAACATCCCTCTCATGGCCTCAGTTTCTCCTCTGTATAATGGGACTACACAGGACCCACGGCAAAGGCCGTGGAGAGGTGGCACAGTCACAGCCTAACGTTCAGGTTCATGAAGAGCTTACCACAAGTCCTGGTCCCAGTGCCCTGCGGTGCCCCCGGAACTGTTTGCCCTGCGCACCCAGGTGTGATTGGATCCGCTGTTCCCTGGACACTGGCTTTAGAATTACCATGTGGGTGGTTTCCTATCCAGCCTGCTGAGTACTGTGAATTCCATTCACTTTGGAAAAGTATGTTTGTTTTCTCATGACACAAGCCATTCTGGGAACATGGGAAGAAGGCACCCAAGTTGCCAGAGTCAAACTCCACTGGCCCCATCAGCTCCAGCCCCGGGTACTGATCCCACCTCAGGAGTCCCGCACCATTCGGAATTTTGTCTATACGCTTGTCACTGACACATGAGAAATATTCCTGTAAAGAATAAGCATCTTATAAACTACATAGGCATTATTTTTTTATTCTTTTGTAAAAAGAGAGTAAACGTTCTTTTTCTAAGTTTTATTTGTTTTGTTGTTGAGGATACAGCAAAACATACACCAATTCAAGAGTTTCTGTGTGTACAGGTCGGTGACACTGATGACAACCCTCAAGCTGTGACTCCTCCCCTGCTGTCCTTTTCTGAGTTGCTCTTCCCTCATTAACACAAGCTCACTGCTGCCTGAGTGTCCTAACTCATCTTTGGGGTTACTGGGGTCAGTTTGATCCCATATAGACAGATCTTAAAAGAACACAGTGCTCAAGGCAGACCTTTTTTTTTTTTTTTACTACTTATGCTCAATTATTACTTGGTCTTAAGACGACTTCAGGGGATATTTTTGGTTTGAGGTTTAAAGATCATCTCAGGCAGTAGCTTCAGGGGTTCATTCATCCTCCATGGCTTCAGAAAGTCTAGAGTCCTGGGGAGTCTGAAATCCTGTTCTGTGTTTCCCTTCTTTTGATGGGGGTTAATCTTTCATCAAAATGTTCACTAAAGGGAGGTGGGCACTATCCAGTTTTTCTGGTCTCATGGCAGAGGAGGCAATTAGCCCCATATTCCGTATCCTCCTCCTCTTCCTGACCCACCTTCTTCTTCTGTTGTTCCGGATGAGGAGAGACCAATTGTTGTGTCTCAGATGGCCACTGGCAGGCTTTTAAGACCCCAAGCGCTGTGCAATATAGTAGGAGCTAGAACAGAAGCACTAGACATTTTATTAGGCCAATCAACCACGATGTCCCATGAAACCAGGACCCTAAAGCTCCAAACCAAGGAAACAAATCCCGTGAGGTGTTTGGTTCTACCTAAGCAGCCTCTGCGGCTACTCTGCTTCTTGTTTGTTTGTTTGTCATTGTGGTAAATTGTCACTCAACTTTTGCTACACAAGTATTGTTATAAAGGATACATGTGAGATGTAATCTTGTAAAGGGTACGTGTCTATTCTCATAAAGGATATATGTATGTTCTTGTGACATGTGTATTCTTATGAAGGATACATTGTAGTCCTGTAAAGGATACATGTGTATTCTTTAAAATAGCCCCAATAACATTTTCGTTCTGCACCAGTAGTACCCAATGGGGGACATTTAGCAATGTCCAGGGACCTGTGTGGTTGCCACAACTGGCACTGAGTGGGTGGGTGTCAGGGATGCTGCTCAACACCCTGCAAAGCACAGGACACTCCCCCTCCAGGAGGCCTTGGCCGCATGTCAGCAGTACTAATAGTTGGGACACCTAGGTTACAGCTTGCTCATTCCCTAGTGTTGCTGGGATGTATTCTGTATGGGACCCTGTGTTCTTTTATCCACCTGTGTGGTATCCTGGGCTGAGCTCACACCTGGGTTATTAAACTGGCCCTCCCAGAGGGACCCAGCATCTGTCTCACATTTGGGGCATTTTTGGTACAGGTGGCATTTAGCACTCTTGTGTGCTTGTCTGGGACAGTTACAGAGACCCTTGAGAGAGTAAGTTCTCCCTGTGGGACAGTGTCTTCTCTGTCCAGTAGGGTCTCTAGGAGTTGTAACCAACTTGGAAGAAATGAGTTTGGTGCAAGTTTTGGTGTATTTAATACTGAAAATACATTATCCATCGCCATCAAGCCAAGTCTGTCTCATAGCAACCCCAGAGGACAGAGTGGAACTGCCCCATAGAGTTTCCAAGGAGCGGCTGGTGGATTTGAACTGCCAGCCTTTTGCTTAGCAGCCCTAGTTCTTAACCATTGTGCCACCAGGGCTCCTGAAAAGGTGATAGTGGTCTTCCAACTCAGCCACAGATTCAGTACAGTTGCAACAAAAATTCCAACTGGGTAAAAGTGAGTTCTGAGCATGTGTACTTAAATTTGCAGAAAATGAACCCAGTTGTACATGCATAGGTCCAGGCCCTCCCGTTTCTATTAAGCAACCACTTGGTGCTGTGTGCTCTTCTAATCATGGACCAAGCCTCACTTAGTTTACCCTCACAATGACCCCAAAGGGGCAGGAACAACTGCTACTCTCCCATTTCATAGAGGAGAAAGTTGAGGCACAGGGAGGTTAAACCACTGGCTTGTGGAGATGTAGATCCATGCAGCAACTGTGGACCACAACTAGCCTGCTTGGTGCATTTCATGGGTCTGCTCTGTGGTTGGGGTGGCTTCTCTGTCCTGAAGTGGGGTACATGTTGCTGTCAGCAGTCTTATGGAGGGTTATTATAGCTCGCCCCACTCACCCAGCCATCACATGAACACAGCCTCCACCCAGGCTGTCTCCCCAACTCTGATTCCAGTCTTCTGAGGTGTGTCCTGTGGCTGTCTCCATTTTACAGATGAGGGAACTGAGGCCCTGAATAAAACCCTAGTGGAAATGAACCTGATCTGCCAGGTGTAGGTGGCTGCCAGCAGAGCAAAGGGTAGACCCTGAGAGTCTCTGCAGCCTGGGAGAGAGGTCTGTGACTTTTAAGTTTTGGTGGACTTGGGATTCTATCCTATTGGTATTCATAGCATTGCTTTGTATTGTGTTGGCATTTGGGTCCCCAGACACCACTCTTGCTGCCATCCTGGGGTTTAAAATCTGTCCCCTCCCACCCCAACCACACAAGTTAAAAAAAAAAAAGTTATCGTGGAGTTGGGTCACCTCTGACTTCTGGTGACCCCTGTGTGTCAGAGGAGCACTGTGTCCCAGGGGGCTTTCAGGGACTGGCTTTTCAGAAGTGGGCCACCAGTCCTTTCTTCTGAGGTGCCTTGGGGTGCCCTCACACTGTCAACCTTTCGTTTAGCAGCTGAACCATCCGCACCACCCAGAGGCATAGCCACACACTAGAATTAAAAATCCCCTTTGCTGAGTGCTGGTGAAGTGCAAAGTGCTGTTTGAAAAGCCATCGCCCCCATGCAGTCGGGGAGCTGGTGGAACCCCTGCATGACTGAGGCTGCCTCCGGACCCAGCCTTGGGATCCTGGGCAAGCTGCTCCTGCTGTCAGAACCTCTGAGTCCTTCCCTGTCACTGTAGATGACAACAAGGCTGCTGGCTAACAGGGCTACTGGCGTCTCTCAAGCCTCTGGGCATGGGGCACCCCAAGGCTTGCCCCAGGTTGGAGAGAGGGTATCATTTGGCCTTGGGATGCAGGGAGACAGAGGAAAAAATGGCCAAGCTTTCTAAGAATGGCCAGGTTACAACTATGCTGTCTGTTATCATCCATCTGGCTACACTGTGACCCATTTTACAGGGAGAAACACCAAGGCTCTAGAAGGGGCAGAGGCCGCTGCCCACAGTCGACTGTCCTTACAAAATGTGAGCAGCAATGGCGGCAGCCTCCTGCATTTCGGGAGGGTCAGGGAGTGAGCTGGGGAAGCAGAGGCAGGCCAGGGTCATCCGACATCCTGGGGGCTGGGCCTGGGGTGGTCAAACCCTGGGCAGTGTTATCTGAGAGGAAGCTTTAAGAAGAAATTGGTTTCTAGTGCTAAAGGGCCCGAGGGTCTGAGCTTCCCGGTCTGTGAAATGGGCCGGTCGCTGGGGCCCTGGTGGCGCAGCAGTTCACAGTTCAGAGCTATCCAAACGGCTGGCAGTTCAAATCCACCGGCAGCTCCTTGGAAACTGTGTGGGGCAGTTTTACTCCGTCCTGTAGGATCGTTTAGAGTCGAGTCGAATCCACTCCAAGGGGCAACGGGCGCGGGGGCTGCAAGGGTTTTTCTGACTTGTCCCAGGTTCAGCCATGACCCAGTCTATCCTGCTGAGGAACTAGGTGGACATGATGGGGGATGTTATGACCATTAAAGACCAGGTCCCCTTTAGCGCTTGAGAGGAGGAGACAGCACGTGCCCGGTGTCACAACGTTTAAGTGCTTGGACGCTAATGGAAGGGTTGAGGGTTCGAACCCACCCAGCTGCTTATCGGAGAAAGACCTGGCCATCCGCCGCAATAAAGATGACAGTGTCTTTGTCCCATGGGGGTCACTCTGAGTTGGAATCCACTCAGTGGCACCTAGTGGCAACAGTCCTCCATTCATGGGGACCCTTCTGGCCAAAGGAGGAATCCTCCTACCTCAAGTCCTCTAGAGTGGGCATGCAGCCCCTGTCTGACTCGGGGGCGGCTAAGAGGACCCGCGTCGCGTCGCGCACCCCGGGGCCTACATCTTTAAGGGAAAGCTTCGCGCTGGTGCCCGACCTCTGCGCACGTCACTCCTTCATTCTTTCCTCCTCCCCCCCCTTGGCTCGTGTCTCCAACTTCCCGGCCAGCTCCGGCTGGGGGGGAGGAGAAAGGCTTCAAAACGCCTTCGGACCCCAAATATCCATCCACAGCCCCTCTGCCTCTCCGCTAGCCCGGGGTGGCCCTGGGGAACCCGCTGCGCTTCTATCAGTGGCCCGTTGCCCGGGTCCGGTCCGCAGACCCGGACGGCTGGTCCTTCGTTAATAATCGCAACGATGGGGGTTCAGGAGGCGTTGGGGGGGCGGGCGGCGAGGGAGGGGACGGGCAGCGGCTCTCCTCGCTGGCCGGTTCCTCGCGCTCTTTTTTCCCTCGTTTCTTTGAAAGTTGGATGCGGAGAAGTGGGAGGTTCTGAGGTTGGGGTGGGAGGGGAGAGAAATTGGGGGGAGGGAAGGGGAGACAGCCAGAAGGGAGGAGAGACAGAGACAGAGAGACAGAGACGGAGGGAGAGAGGGAGAGAGAAAGAGAAGGAGAGAGAGAGGCGGGCGCAGAGAGAGGGAGAGAGGGAGGGAGGGAGACAGGCGGGCGGGAGGGAGGAGAGACACCGGGGGAGGAGGCGGCGGCGGGGAGAGCGCGCTGGCCGCGGCCGCGGGGGGGTGGAAAAATGACTCAGTGAGTTCGGCGCGCCGCTCCGGCCGGCTCTGCGCCTCCCGCCCGCCCGCCCGCCCGGGATGTATTCGTCCCCGCTCTGCCTGACCCAGGTACGCCCCCGGCCCGCGCCCCCTGCGTCCCCGAGCTGGGCAGCGGGAGGAGGCGGGACGGAAAACGCGCGCGTCCCCTTCCGCCGCCCCGGCCGCGCGGCCCCCTCCACGGACCTGGCCTGGTCCCCCACCTGGGACCCTCACCCCACGCGCCCTGCGACGCGCAGCGCCTCTTCCCGTAACACGTCCCCCACCCTGTTGGCGGGGTCTCGGGCCGCAGGCGCTCTCCCCTGGTCTCAGGACGCACCCCCCCAAGCAGGACTGTCTGAGGGTGCCCCCCCCCAGCCAGGGTACAGCTCTGCGGGAAGCCCTCGGCCTGGGCCACGGCTGCGCCTGAGGGGAGCTCGGGGGTCCTGGTTGCACCCTGTGGCCTGTTGAGAAAAGGACCCCTCTGCCGTCCCCGGGTCCCCCCTCCCAAGCTCTTGCCCGCCACCCCAGCCGCCTTTCCCCCCGTTATTGGCCCACGTGTGCTTGGAGGGGGAGGGGGCGCGCCAAGTTGGAGGCGCCCGAGTGGGGAGCGGGGAGCTCTGACGTCCCGGTTTGGTCTCCGGTTTTCCCCCCACCCTTCCCCCGACTGTCCTGGTATTTTCGCCGCATCGATTCCGGAGTATTGAGCCGCGGCCACCGCCGCGGCGGGAGGAGCCGAGGCCCGTCGCGCTGGGGTCTGACTAGGCCACTGCGGCGCTGCGGTCGCCCTCGCCAGCCGGCACCTGCCCCTGCCCCCTCCAGCCTCTCGTCCCAGGCCGCACCCCCAGACTGCCCCAGGCTGAGCCCTTGTGCAAGGATCAAGGGGCCATTCAGGGAGAAGCCTGCACCCCGGGGACTCCCACCCAACTCTCTGGGATATCCAGGTTCTACTCTACACTCTCATTTTTGCTAGCCCATTTTGCCAGGGGGCTCCCGCCTCAGTTTCCCCAAGTGACGACAGTTGAAGGTGGATTCTGGAAGAGGGCACAGCACAGCCTCTAAAATGTGAAGTGTGGACCAAAGAAACAGTATGTTAGTATCTTGGGTCCCAGCTCAGCTCAACCATTGCCTGGGGTCCCCCATTCAGGCTCCGAGGCACCCCCCAATCAAGCAGAGTCTTCAGTGGCCTCCTATAACCACCACTAGGCTCCTGGCTCCCTCAGTGGACGGTGGGGGCTAGTGCTGAGGAGACTCTGGCCTGTCCTGCCTGGGATCCCCTGGGTGACCTTGGGCCCAGCCCTGCCCCTCTGTGGGCCTCAGTTTCCCCTACTGGGCAGCTCTGAAAGGTTCCCCTGAAGCAGGCACTACTGGCCTGCCTTCACCACCCAGCCCCCCAAAGGTCTCCAAGACCAGCCAGGCTTCAGGCAGGGGTTGCTGTGTGACCTTGAACAGACTGGATGTCTCTGGGCTTCTGTGGAGGACAGAATAGCCTGAGTGGCTTTTGGGGGCCCCCACCCCCTGCATCGTTCCCAATGCGCTTGGGAGAGCCGTGCAGGGGGCCTGCCCAGCCAGCGGCAGCGAGGCAAGGCTATTCCAGGCGAGAGGTTGGAAGGCCGCCTTTTGTCACTGAGCCCTGGAATTCCCCGTCAGGACTCCTCGGGAGACAGGCTTCCATCCACACTGCCGGGAGGAGGTGGTGAGAAGCTAGCGTCGCCCGCCCGACTGTGTGCCCTAGGGCACTGGCCACCATGCTGGCTGGCATGGGTGTCTCCATAGCAGATAGCTGACAGTTAGGGGGCTTTGAAAGACCCCTGGGGTCATGATATGTTGGAGAGACAAGGAGTCAGGTAGACTGGACAGACAGAGAAGTAACCGGGGAGCTACAGGCTTGGATGAAACAGGGAGTCCCCAGAGGCAGGAGGCTTCGGCTGGGGTCTTCCAGTCCCCTGTCCCCTGGTTACGACCCCACCATCCCAGCCCTACAGCAGGGCCCTGCAGCCCCTCAGGCTGCCCCCATGGCCCAGCCTGGTCTGGGGTCTCCTGTTGGGGTCCCAGATGGCCCCTGACTGCTGGTGTGGGACCCTCCACTACTGGACTGCCTGGATCAGTCTCCCTAAGCACCCCTATTTCTCCCAGCTTCATCTTTCTCTCCCTGTCTCTGTCCCCTCCATCTCCCCCAGACCCTGTCTCTGTCCCCTCTCCCTGTCTGTCTCTGACATGTTTCTGTGTCTCCTGTCTCCCTGAGACCCTGGGTTGACCTCTCTGTCTCTCCCTTTCTGTCTGTCTCTGTCTCTTCCTAGCTCTCCCCTCTTTCTCCTTCTCTGTCCCCCCATTCTGAGTTTCCCATCTCTCTAACTCTCCCGTCTCTCAGTCTCTCTTCCACCCTGGGTCTCTCTGTCTCTTTCCACTCTCTTTGTCTCTCTGACTCTCTGCCTTGGTCCCCCTCTCCCTGTCTCTTCCATCTCTTCCCCTCCTCTTTGTCTCTGTCTCTCCTTATCTCCGCATCTCTGTCTCTTCCTGTCTCTCTCTCTCTCTGTCTCTCTCCCCTCTGTTTCTCGGCCTCTCCATCTCTGTCCCCCGTCTTGCCCCATCTCTCTCCTCTCTCTCTCTCTGTCTCCTCATCTCGTCCCCCCCCCTTCCCCAGCTAATTTTATAACGTGAACCCAACCGAAAATAGCTCCCTTTTAGCTGATCCGACCCGGATCCTGGTGGGAGCCGGGCCGGTTGGGGGCGGGGGCCGGGTGCTGGGTGCCAGCCCGCCCTGTGCCACCCAGGCCTGCCCGCCGCGGGCGCCCAGAGGATCCTGGGAGCCCCGTGCCCAGCGCAGCAGTGACTCGTGCTTTTCACTTTTACACTGAAGAGGAACTGCGCGGAGCAGCCGTTACTTCCATAAATCCTGCCGGCGGGAACGGGCCTCCTCCCTCCTCCCTTCCTACCTCCTGCCCTCCCTCCCGCCACGTTAGTGATTCCGGGTTTGGGGCCAAATCCCTCTTGGCCGCAGCGCCCAGGATTCCCTGGCCCGCGGGCTGGGCCTTGGCCGAGGCCACGCAGTGCCACCCCTCCCTCGCTCATTCATTTTCTCCGTCATTCCTTCGCCCCGTTCCCACTCCAGGCGACCTGTTCTCCGTTGTCCTGTTTCCAGGGGGAAACTGAGGCTGAGGGAGGGACCCGACTTCCGCTAGATTGAACAGCTCGTATAAGCACCTCCTGTGTGCGTGGGGGTGGAGGGGTGGAGGTTTAGGCTTCAGAGTACCGGGGACTTGGTTGGCATTAGGGGGTCCCCAATACTTTAGGGCTGGTGGAGAGGCCGAGACCAGAGAGGGCTACAGCCTGCCAAAGGCAGCACAGCACAGCAGCTGATGAGGTTGTGGTTTGTGCCGCTTCCCATTGGCTCTTCAGCTGGGTCTGGGCGGAGACAGTGCTCCCTGTGCCTTAGCATATATCCCCCCCACCACTCCCACTCCGGTGGTCTGATGGCTTCTCTATCTCCTCTGAGGCCCCACCCCCTCCTGTCTCTCTCTTCCCTCTGTCTCTTGGTCTCAGTGTCTATGTCTCTGTGTCTTCGTGTTTGCCCCGCCCTCTCTCTGTGGTGGAGGGGCCTCAGCGTGATGGTCTGGGCGCCCCGTAAATCACAAAGCCAGGATTCTGGCCGAGTCAGCGTTCTCCGCCCCCCCGCCGCACCTCCGTGTGTGTGCGTGTGTGTGTGTGTGTGTGTGTGTGTGTGTGTGTCTTTCTCTCTCTCTCTCTCTCTGCCTGAACTGCGGTGTCATGACCAGGTCCCTGCCCCTTGCAGCCTGGCCCCCTTCACATGCCCGTGTTCATGGCCACACACACACACACACACACATACACGCTAGTGTCTCACCTTGGCGTGTGTCAACCCCACCTGTATGCAGTGCAAGGCACCCACTGGCTTCACTGACACACAGCCACAATCTCATGCAGCACACCTTTGCACATGTGTGTGCACACACGTGCCAGTCAGCACGCAGACAGGCACACTCATTGACCTCCACACCTGTGGACCCTCAGGCCTCCCCTGCCTTGGCCATGCCCCTGTGAGGGTCCCCCAGGCAGAGACCTGGGATGTCCTGGTGATGCAGGTGAAAATCTTGCTCAGAAAGTTCAGAAGCCAGGTCTCTTTTCCAGCTGAGTGGCGCTGGGTGATGACCTGCCCGTCTGGGCCTCAATTTCTTCACTGTGGGAGAAAGGTGACTGTCATCCTCAGCGCTTCAGGACTGCCTGAGGATTTGGGGGGCGGGCCACCTCTGAGGTCCATGGCACAGGACCATGCACACAGGGGGGTGCTCAATACATGCTTGTCGAATGAATGTTTGTTGGACCAGTGACTGGCTGGTTGGGCGAGGGGATTTCTGTCTCTGTGAGCCTCACTCTGTCTCCTCCCACATAAAATGGGAAACAGCGTCTTGCCTTCCTCAGTTTACCCTCAGCAAAGTGCCTGGTAGACAGTAGGTGTCAAAGAGGTGCTGTTGTGGTCATAACTGTTGCTCAGCTGACCATTGGGTTACACCTCCAGTGCCTGGCATACTGTGGGCACTAAATCAATGTCATTGTAGTTGTTGCCCTGCCAACAGTTGGGTTAAACACTCCATGCCTGGTATACAGTAGGTGCCAAGTAAATGTCATGGTGGTTGTGAAGGTTGCTAATGCCCATAGGCATTTTCCACAGTGCTTTTCTGAGCGGGTCCCTGGGCTGGGTGATGGGACAGTGGTGATCTCTCCAGTCCCAGATCCCAACTGCTGAGAGCTTTCCCTGTCCAGCATCCTTTGTAAAGTGGGGTGTCTGAACTGGATAACTGAGGCAGAGACAGGATTGGGTCTTGACTGACCTAGAGTCAAGGGCACACAGAAGCAAAGCAAGCTCATTGCCACTGAGTTGATTCTGCCTCACAGCACCCCTGTAGAGCAGAAGGGAAGTGCCCCATAGGGTCTTCAAGGAGCTGCTGGTGGACTCCACCTGCCCACTTTGGGGTGAGCAGTTAGTATGAAGTGGGGTGCAGAGTGGTTCAAATCTGGACACTTGCAAGAAGGAGACAGGCAGGAAACAAGGTGGTGGGGCAGGACCAGCAGCTGCTTTGGTGGGTGCAGGTCTCCCGGAGGAGGTGGGGGATGTGGGAACCCAGGACCAAGTGTGGTGAGGGAACCAGGTGGGAGACAGGGAGAGCAGGCGGGAGCCAGGCCACGTGGCCCCTGGTTCCTGGAGTAAGGCTGGAGAGGTAGGCAGGAGATTCAGGCTCAGAGAGATCTGGGTTTGAATCCCAGCTTCACTCCTTCCTGGAGGTGTCATTCAGGGCACAGTGCTTCAGCGTTGGTGCCTCAGTCTCCTCTGCTGAACAGTGGGTACAATGGTGGTTCCCTCGATAATGCCTGGAGCTCCCTGAAGGCTCGTGATCTAAGAAGCACAGCCTCATTTCATCTCTCTCCTTCACACCTACCCGCTGCAGTACAGCCCACCCTCCTTGTCCTCCTAAGGAAACCAAGGCAGAAGTCAGGAAATCCAGAGCTCAGTCCTGGATTTAGGACAGTGGACTCAGTTTACCCAAATGCCATAAGCCCCTGCACAACCTGGCCTTCTGCCAACATACCAGGCACAGTCCTGCCTCAGGGCCTTTGCACACGCTGTTTCTCCATTCAGAAAGCTCCTACACTGGATTGTCATGTTTCATGTCTTCGCTCAAGTGTCTGCTCCTGCAAGAGACCTTCTCTGTTGACCCACACCCCCTCTCCAGCTAAAAGGATAAACTCTTTTGAAATTCTGCCACCTCAAAAGGCTTTAAATTTCCTCAGAACTCTGCTCAACCTGAAGATTTATTATACATTTCTTTGCCTGTTTAACATCCAGGGTTGCATCACATCAGAAGCCCAGTGAGAGCTGAGCCCAGGTCACTGCTAGGTCCCCAGGGCTGGCACACAGTAGATACTCAGCAACTGTTGAACAACCTAATGAATCCCTCCCTCGCAGGGTTAGATAAGAGCTATTCACAAGTCCTGGTGCTCTGAGCTTGCAAGAGGAATTACCGAAGTCAGTGCTTGGCTGCTGACTGAAAAAAGGTCAGTGGTTCAAACTTGTGGTGCCTCTTGAGGATAAAAGTCCCAGAGATCTGCTCCCAGAAACAATACAGCCTAGAAAACCCTGTGGGGCAGCTCTGCTCTGTCCTATATGGTGGTGATTGGTCAGAATCAGCTTGACGGCGTGCAGCGCACAACTTTAATGACCAGGAACCCTGACTCGGGTGCTAGACGGGGCTGAGCTCATAGATGAGCTTTGCTACTTTCTAACCATGTGAGGGGGTGTTGGGGTCAGGGCTTTGGTGGATATTTAGGAGCCTGGGATACATGCTTAGGAGGCGAATGAGGTGGATGCTCAATCGTGATGGTTGAGTCACTGAAGGAGTGCAGGAGAAAGATTCCAACCAAGAATCCATTTGGTTTTAGAACTGGGGTCTTATGCCCCTGGTTTGCTGCCCTGGACTGTCAGGGTGGAAGGACCACAGGGACAAGGTGCACAGTTGCTCGGAACACAGGGAATCCAGTAAGGGCTCGGAGCCAAGTGTCTTCATCTCAGCTGCCGCTGCCCTCTTTGGGCTGAGTTGAGGTTTCTGGGAAAGCCTGGCCTTGCCCCTACACCCACGTACACCTCTGATTCCCAGGGCAGTGGACTAGCCGTCTCCTCCTGGGTCATACAGCCGTGAATATAGAGGCTGACGGCATCCAGTCTCACTGCAGCTCAGGGTCTCTCCAGCAACGGGTAATTCAGCCCTGGGCCTCAGGGTTGAGGGGGTGCAACAGAGCTGGGCTCAGAGGCTCCCAGCCCCAGACGGCTCATGTTGGGTCTGGCAGAGCCTGGGCAAAGTGGGAAATGCTGCCTGAAGGAGGGGACACTGGAGACAGGACACTGAGGGATGTAGAGGAGTTTGGGATGATTCTCAGCCTCTAGCTTGCCCTGGCTATCTCCTTTGCCCATTTAGCTCTGAGGGCATTGGGAGGTGCCTAGGCAGAAGAGGCCCCTGTCGTCAGAGGTCTTATGAGACAAAGAAAGCGGTGAGTCCTGCCTTTCACACAAACTAACCTCCTGGGGAGGATGGGGCAACAGGTCCGTGACCCAGTTACTGGCTGTTTATCTTTCTGCCTCCGTGACCAGCTGGGGTCACCAGTGACGTAGTTGTCTGACCCTGCCCGCCTCCCTGGTACTGTTCTCCAGGGGAGGGGGGACTCAGAGAGGAATTGGGGCTCAAAATGCAGGGGCCCAGATAGAGAAAAGGAACTCAGTGGTTGAGGGTCTCCGAAGAGGGACTGGCCCAGGGAGAGGGGGGCACAGGGTGAGAAGGATCTGACGGCTGGTCATCCTTCTCTCCCTCACTGATGCCCCTGTCACCCCTTCTTAAGCTGCCTCTTATCTTGGGTGGCAGCCATGCCCCAGTGTTGACAGCCGCTGTCCTGGCCCTGTGCCCATCTGGTGCCCTCTCCCTAGGCGGTAACTTGTATCTCAATCAATACCCCCAGCTGACCTGCTTCTCCAGCCAGATAGTGTGGGCTCTGGTCCCGGCTCTGCAGAGTCGCTGTGTGACCCCCAGTGAGTTTCCTCCTGTCTCTGGGTCTGGCAAGTCAAGCAGCATTTTGGGACAGGACAGGCAACCCTGAGCTTAGGTGGGGGCTGGCCTGGGGTGGGCTGCCCCTGTCCTGCTCGGCCTCAAGAGGTCAGCTGGGAGGGCAGGAAAAGGACCCAAGCCCAGTCCCTGCCACAGCTGTCGTGGTGACTCACGCTTTGGTGGGACATCGGAGGAGGGAACAGGGCTGGCATGAGCCCTGTCCTGCCCCACCCTGGGGAGGGCAGGCGGCTATTTCCAGAGCCCCAGTAATAGGTGAAATCTGATGTTGTCCCCTGTACCCCGATGGCCGGAGGTGGCCCTGGGGGAGATGGTGCACAGAGCAGGAGGGCACTCTAGGCGGGGGACACTGTGTGTGTTCAGGCCTGGCGGTGGGACTGACCCAGCCACGGCCATCTAGAAAGCAGAAGAGGAGTCAAGAAGGACAGGTTCCCACCCCCTGAGACCCCAGCCCCCGTGAGAACAGGCTGTCTGTCCTGTCCGTCTGGGGGAGGGACTGATGGCCTTCACAGCGTCAGCATCCCGTTCTTGTCCTTACCCCGGCCCTGAGACCCTGGAAGACTTTGGCTGGGCTTCCGGCCCTCTCAGAGCCTCGGTTTCCCTGTTACGCAATGGGTAGCCGAGCCTCAGGCTCCTTTTTGCCTCCTGCGAGGTCACAAAGAACCAATGTAATCACAGCCACAACGTTCACAACAGTCACATGAAGAGTAATAGAGTGCTGCTGGTCCTAGGGGTGAAAGTAAAAACCAAAGTCAGAACGTCACTGCGCAGTCGATTCCAGCTTGTGGCAACTGCAGGTGTCTCAGGGTAGAATTGTGCACGTAGCCCCTTCTTGCCTGTACCCCTTACAGCAGAGAGGAGTCCCTGGCAGTGCGTTGGTTCAGCGGCGGTTTGGACTCACCCAGACGTACCTCAGAACGAAGGCCTGGAGATCAGCCTCCCAAGGGCCACAGCCTCCCAAATCCTAGGGAGCCCTTCTGGTCTGCACATGTGGGGTCCCCAGGAGTTGGAATTGGTTAAGGACAGCCAACAGCAACAACAGCTTTTGTGGAAGCAGATCACCAGGCCTCTCTGTCGTGGCACTTTTTCTCACGGCTGTGGGGGTTAAAACCACCACCCTTTAGGTCAGCAGTTGGGGTGCAAACATCGTAGTTGCCCAGGACCTCCACAGTAGCAGCCGTAGTCATACAGCCTGTTGACAGCTGCTGGGAAGACAAGGGGATGAGCACGCTAAAAGGAGACATCGCCTCCTTCCCAGGAGCGTAGCTCATGTAGGGCGCAGGCGAGAGGGCGGAGGAGGGCCCTCAGTGTATCTTCTTTGCTCTTTGATAAGCCAGGTCCTGCACCTCCAGGCTCAGCTTCCCTTGCTCACCCAGGGAAGAGGGTGGGGAGCTTCCCATGGCCCCACCTTGTATTCTGAGGGGTGACCCAGCTGGAGTGTTGTTGTTTGTTGGGGGGGCTGTCACATGGTTGTAGGTTCCAGTCTCAGCTCTGCCCCTTAGGGCTGCATCTTGTCTAAAAGGCTCAGTTTTGTAAGCTGTAAAATGGCTCTTGTGGCCGCCCCGTGACACGGAATGGGCATGATTGGGTGTGGCGTCCCCCTGGCCTCCATTGTTACCCTATGTCATGGGTCTGTGAGGGACAGGGCAGGGTGAGCTGGCCCCAGGGGCCCCTCTCTCCTGCTCTGAATCTTCACAGCAGAGTGCTTCTTTTCTGGACTCAGTTTCCCTATCAGTCCAGTGGGTTTGCAGAACAGGAAGTTGAAGGGGGCAAGGTAGAAGGTATCTCAGGGGATCCTTCACTTCCTCCACTTTAATTCTCATGTCTCCCTGGGCCTCAGCTCTCCTGACCCCTGCAGCAGATCTGATGGACAGACCCTGACACCGGAACTCTGAGCACCTGCTGTGTCCTCTGCCCTGCTCTTGGTACTTGGGGACACAGCAGCCCACACTCAAGAGCAAACCAAAAACAAAAGCCCCTAACCCACTGCTCTAGATCTATCGCAATTCATGGCAACCCTCTGTTCTTCACAGTAAAACTGCTTCATAGGGTTTTCTTGGCTGTAATGTTTATGGAAGCAGATTGCCAGGCCTTTCTTCTGTGTCTCCCTGGATGAGTCTAAACCACCCACCCCTTGGTCTGTAGCCAAGTTGTAACTCCTTTGCACCAATCAGGGTGGGGCCTTCACTGTAGTGCAGGGATCTGAAAACTATGGCCCCCAGGCTGTCTGCCCGTTGCTTTTGTAAATAAAGTTTCATTGGTACACAGCTGTCCTTTGTCTATGGTGGCTTTCCAAGTTGAGTAACGAATAGACATCACACAGCCTGCAAAGCCAAAAGAATTCACTAGGTCCTTTACACAAAAAACAAAAGTATATGGATGCTGGTCCTAGTAGGCAGAGAAGGCATTCATGACATCCCGTTTTCCCAGCCTTGCCTTTCCCTTCTGTACAATGGGTCCTCTCCATCAACTTCCACCCTAGATATACTTTCTCCCTCATAGTCCCTCAGTTTATCCCGTCTGAATACTGAGGTTCATGATGGTCCTCTGTGAACTTCTGCCCTGACACATGCCTCTGATGGAGCCCAAGCCTCAGTTTCCCCATCTGGGCAATGGGTTCTCACTGGTGCATCCTGATCTTTTGCCTCCCTCGGCCTCAGCTCTGCTGGCTCCTGCAGTGCACCTAGGAACAGACCCCCAAGCACTAGTTCTCTGAGCACCTACTGTGTCCTGGGCCCTGCTGGTCCTCCATGAACTTCTGCCTTGACCTATGCCTCCGATGTAGTCCCTGCCTCAATTTTCCAGTCTGGGTAATGAGTTCCTGCAAGAACTTCTACTGGGCTCCCAGGCTGGATGTCTGGGCAGTGACTCGCAATCCACTTCTGCGAAGCTGTCCCCACCCATGCGGTGGGTTTGCTAGGGCCTCTGCAGCCTCAGTCTTCCATCCTGGGTAGTGGGTCTGCAGTGAGTCCCGGAGCCTTCTGACCTCTCGCCTCTCCCCGCACAGGATGAGTTCCACCCGTTCATCGAGGCGCTGCTGCCTCATGTCCGCGCCTTCGCCTACACCTGGTTCAACCTGCAGGCGCGGAAGCGCAAATACTTCAAGAAGCACGAGAAGCGGATGTCGAAGGATGAAGAGCGGGCGGTGAAGGACGAGCTCCTCGGCGAGAAGGCCGAGGTGAAGCAGAAGTGGGCGTCGCGGCTGCTGGCCAAGCTGCGCAAGGACATCCGGCCCGAGTGCCGCGAGGACTTCGTGCTGGCCATCACCGGCAAGAAGGCGCCGGGCTGCGTGCTCTCCAACCCCGACCAGAAGGGCAAGATGCGCCGCATCGACTGCCTGCGCCAGGCTGACAAGGTGTGGCGGCTGGACCTGGTCATGGTCATCCTCTTCAAGGGCATCCCGCTCGAGAGCACCGACGGCGAGCGCTTGGTGAAGGCGGCGCAGTGCGGCCACCCGGTGCTCTGCGTGCAGCCGCACCACATCGGCGTGGCGGTCAAGGAGCTGGACCTGTACCTGGCCTACTTCGTGCGGGAGCGAGGTGAGGGGCGCCGCGCGCCGGGGCGCGCCGGGGCGGGGCGGGGCTGCCGGCGGCCAAGGCGAGGAGTGCACGTGGTGCAGGGGCCTGAAGGGGGAGGGGTGGCGCAGTGGCGCAGTGCAGAGTTCACTGAGAGTCCCGGGAGGAGGCAGAAGCGATACAGGGGTCTTAGAGAGGAGAGACGGTGCAAAGTGGAGTCTGATGTGGGAGACAGGTGCGGTGCGGGGTCGCAATGGGGGGGGGGGCGGGTGCAAAATGGGGTCGCATGGAGGTGGCAGGTGATCTGTGGATCCTGATGGGGGGAAAACAAGCTCAGTGTAGGGTCCGGTGGGGGAGGCAGGTGCAGTGTGGGGTCCGATGGCAGAAGCAGGTGCCTTGGGCCATCTGATGAAGAAGGCAGGTGCAGTGTGGGGTCCGATGGAGAAGGAAAGGGCATGCAGGAGCCTGATGGGGGAAAGAATTGTGCGAGGGAAGTTTGAGGGGGGAGGCGACTGTGACTGGGAATCTGAAGGTAGAGGTAGAACTGATCCGGGGGTCTGAGGAGGGAAGGTCAATGCAGGGACTTAAGAGTGGACGAGGGGTCCCAAGGAAAGAGGCAGGCACAGTGTGAAGTCCGAGGGGCAGCCTGGGGTGGAGGCAGGTGTGGTGTGGGGCTCTGAGGGTAGAGGCAGGGCTGGCCTTGGAGCTTGAGGCGGTGAGGAACTGTCCCCACTGGTCTGAAAAGCGTGGTGTGGGGCGGCTCCGCAACAGAAAGGAGAACGGTGAAAGACAGGCAAGCGTGTCTCGGAGGCCTGCTCTCAGGGTGATGTCGGGGGAGTTCTGCAGCCTGGTCTGTGAACAAAGGCTGAGCAACTCCAAACAGGCAGGGACCTGGCCAGTCACAAGTTGGTGTGTCTCTTGGAGCCTCACTTTCCCCTCTCCGGCCCTCACCTGGGTATTTCTTGGCCCTAGGGTCAGGGTGGGGAAATTCAGGGTGGCTTCTTGGAAGAGGAGGCCCAGCTTGAACTGAGCTCTACCAGGTGGTGGGCAGTATCAGGCTGGAGGGCATTCCAGGGCACAGTGGTCACCTGGGCAAAACTGTGGAGACTGTATGTATGGTCCAGCCTCTTGGGGCTACCAGGCAGACTGAGTATCTGACTGTAACCTCAGTTTTTCCATCTGTCAGATGGGGTTCTCAGAATCCCTCGGGTGCAGAGATTTGACAAGGTCACATGTGTAGTGTATTGAGTTCCAGTCTGTTACATGGAGTGTTAGCTGTGACCACTTTCCTGGGGACAGCATCCAGTACCTCTGGCAAAAACAAATGGGCACAGCTACTCCCTGCAGCCATGTCCACCGAGGCCCAGCCTGGCACATGCCTGGGGGTTGCCTGAGCCTATTAGATGAGTGTAAAGCCAGACAGCCCCAATGGGTACAGACCTAGCCCCCCACCCAGCAGACCCACATGAGCACACACGGAGGAGAAGAGCCCAGGTAGTGAGTACACAGGGAGAGCTCTCGGACCCACTGCCTAGACCCCCAGCACAGGCCTGTGTGACCTGGCACATACTGCTTTTCTGTGCCTCAGTTTCTTCTTCAGTGCAATGGGGGCAACAGCTGTACTGCCTCCTAGCGTTGGCTCGATACAGGAGTGCTCCCAGCCCTGGATATGTGGGAGGGAGGCCAGGGACAGAGCATTTCCTAGGAGAGGGGGTCACCGAGCTGGTCCTGCCCACCCCCCGTCCTAACCTTGCCCGTTGACTTTGACCTTGGCCTATGTCCCAGTAGGAAATACATCAGTGAAGAGGCCAGAGGTGAAGCTGCATTGGGGGGCATGGAGGTGGGCGTTGGGGGGGCAAGGTGACTCCGTGGTGGGCAGCGGCCAGCAGCGCCCGGGGCACTGCGGAGGGGACGCTCATTGGTATGCAGGACCCGGCCTCGGGCAGCGCATCCTCCGCCAGCCCACCCCGCCCCCACCTCCTGGGCCGCAGCGCTGAGCTGATAAAATTTTGAAGCGAGTTTTCTGGCGGTGTCAGCACAATCTCCGGCTGCTTCCCCTCCCCCACGGCCCCCTCCCCTCACTCCGCAGGCAGCCCAGGCCTCCCCAGACACCTTCCCCGGTGTCCGGCCGCTCGCTCGCCTCTGCCCCAGCCTGGTCAGCCTGGCCGCCTGCGGGCGACGAAGGTGAAGGCTTCGCCCTCCTCCGCTGCCCGCTGCCCGCAGCCCGCTGCCCGCCCCGGCCGTCCGGGAAATCCCTGCCGACCGCGCCCCACCCTGCCCCTCAAGCCTGGGGTGCCCCAGCTGCGTGCACTGAGGGTCTGGGAGCAGGGCTGGCTTGGATTCCAACCCAGGATCTGCCGCCTGCTGACTGGGCCGCCTAGGACGAGTCGCTTAGCGTCTCTGTGCCTCGGTTTCCTTTCTAGTAAAATGGGGAACTCAAGATAGGCCTCCTCAAGTGGAGGAGGGGACTGCGGGAGACACACTCAACCCTCTGGCGGTGGTGAGGACGGGTTTGGAGCACATGAGCGGGGTTCGGCTGACCGTCATTCTTAACTAATGCTGTCAGTGCCATCATGGTTATTAGGTATTGTCAATCTCTGACTCACAGCAGCCCCATATGACAGTGAAACTGCCCTCTAGGGTTTTTTTTTCTAAGTTGTCATCTTTTAGGAATAGATTGCCAAGTCTTTCTCCTGTGGGGCCACGGGGTGGATTTAAACTGTCAACTTTTCAGTTAGAGACTAAGTGCTTAATCGTTGTACCATTAGGGTTCCTTATCATCACCATTACTAGGATTATAAATTCCCAAAAGCTCTGAGCTACACTGTTCCCTCTGCCTGCACTGTCCTTCCCCATATGAAAACTCCTACTCATCCTTCAAAACCTCAGCTCCTTGCTGCGCTTTCTCAGCATTCTTCGGGAGGCTTTGGGTAGCTTAGCAATTCTTTTCCATTTGCATGGCAGCTCTACCCATTGCTATCAAGTCAGTTCTGATGCATAGCAACCCTGTACCAAGGAGACAGGTACTGTTATTGTGCCCACTTTACAGATGAGGAAAACAGAGGCTCAAAGGAAGGGCGATCCCTGCCTGAAGTCACATAGGTGAGGAATTTTGACCTATGCAGTTTCTGCCTCTTGTTGATGCCTATCCCAGGCCTCCACCCTCAGCGGCAGAAAGCGCTGGGGGAAATCATGGAATGTGATGTGGATACATAGTGAGCAAGCTGTGGCAACCTCCAGGGCTGCGTGTTCCATTTTGAGACTCCAAAGACTGAGGCTGCCCCTCTGCCAGGCCCTCAGGCTGAGCCCCAGCTCCCAGATCTCCTTCCAGGACCTTCAGCTACGTCCCGGGCCAGGGTGCAGTCTGCATCCTCAAGCTGGCAGCTGCCGGTCTGACGGCTGGAAGAACTAACCACCACTTTGCCTCCTTCCACCATGATGGTCCCCAAGGCTGGAGGGATCCTGGCCCAGGTCACAGCACACTGTCCGGCTTTCATCATCAAGGCTGGGTGGGGCTGACAGGGAGGGTGCAATGGGTATGGGACTTTGCCAGCCTCCAGTAGGGGCTGGGCATCGCTGGACCCTCCCTCAATGTCAGAAGCAGACAGATAATGGTGATCAGCACCAGTGGATCAGTGGGGGCCTCAAAGCCGACAGAGAGACACAGACAGACAAAGAGACAGGGAGACCCAGAGACAGAGAGAGAGGTAGAGACACAAACTGAGAGACAGGGACATGGAGAGACTCAGAGAGACACGGGGAGGCGCAGAGAGACACAGAGTCATGGAGACACCCAGAGAGACATGGGGAGATGCAGACAGTCCCGGCGTGTACTTCTCCCATACACTGTCCTCGCTGGGGCCCTCCTGGACCACGGCACATCTGGTTGAGAAGAGGCATACAGCCCACTCCTGGGTCCCAGTGCCTGGCCAGAACAGCCCCTGTCCACAGACAAGGCCTGGTTCCCCTGTGCCTCAGCCTCCATCTCTCCCAGGAGGCTTTGGGTAGATTGATGGGGTTGCACTCCAAGGGCAGTTCCCAAGCCTCTCCCCTCAGGTTTATTCCTGCCGAGGGCCAGCCATGTGTGGGTTCCCTTGGTTCTGGGCTGCTGGCATCTCCTGGGACAGAATTTGATGGCCCCAGGCACCCATCTGGGGCAGCTGCTGTCACAAGAGCATGGTTCTAGATGGATGCAGTGTGAGCCTGGGGATGACCCAGGGGACAGCTGAGGGACCGTGATGGGGAGTCACATGAGCTGTACTTTGGGGAGGGCCCAAGTGTAGTGGGGTGGAGGGAGGAAAACAGAGCTTTCAGTTAACTTAGTAGGCATAGTCATCTGTTGCCATGGCAACAGGAAAACAAAGCAGGGGAGTGTGAGGAGAGGGCCTGGGGTGGGGTCAGGGTGGACTGGGAGGGCCTTCTGAAGGGTGACCTTTTTTTTTTTGGTGAAAATCTACATGAAAACATACACCTAGTCAACAGTTTTTATATGTCCAATTCACTGACGGTGGTTACAGTCTTCACGTTTTGTCGTCAGTCTGTGGCTGGGCCTATTGTCTCCAGACTCTCTGCGTCTTCAAGTTCTCTGTGCTCTGGGGTTACCGTAGGCATTTGGCCCTCAGAGAGATAATTCTTTCGAGGGAGGCATTCTCTACTCCTTTGAGGAGATGCCTTTAGAGTTGAGTCTAAAGGAGGTGAGGGAGCCGTGACAGAGAGATCGGGGTGAGGGTGCACTGGGCAGAGGCCACAGTCTGTGCAAAGCCCCTGGGGCAGATGGCCTGGAGTGTGGGAAACAGAGTGAAGAGACTGGGAAGAGGCCGATCAGCTGGGCAGCTACCTGGTGAGGGTGGTGGGGAGACCCCAAGCGTGGGGCACTGGGCATTCAGGACTTGCCTTGCCTCTCAGTGGAAACCCCAAGGAAACAGAGCCCAGAGAAGGAAGCTGCCTGCCCAGGGCCCACAGCTTGCCAGGGCTCCCTGCCCCCCTCGGCTGCCGGAGAAACCTGAGGCGCAGGCAGGCGGGCGGGCACCGTGCCAGGGGTGGTGGGGGAGGGGGTGCCAGGCCTGCCCGAGCCGCCAGACCAGATGGTGCCCATCTGCTGATGCTGCCGGAGCTGCTCTTCTCTTCCCGCCTTGCATGGTGCCAACCTCCTGTGGGCCAGCACCCAGGGTGGCGCCGTGGGCAGGGGCCGCTGGGACACCCACAGCTGCCCCAGGGGCTACCATGGGGAGGGAACTCTGACCGCCTCCTGGGTGGGACTGAGAGATACTATTAACGGTAGTGAGGATGGCAGCCAAAAGACCAAACCAGTTGGTGGGGCAGTTGATGCTGAGGGGCTCCGAACTCCACGTGTGCAGGGAAGGGCTGGGCGCTCCGTAGGGTTTCTAGGGCTGCCGCCACCTTTGGGCAGCAGATGGCCAGCCCTTTCTTCTGAGGCACCTCTGGCTGGGTTCCCAGCCCCCAACCTTTCTGCTGGTACTTGAGCACTTAACCGTTTGCACCACCCAGGGAGTTGACAATATTCTCACTGGACTTAAAATATCATTGTTTAATAAAACACGGGCGTGTGTCAATTGTAGAAAAATAATTCAGACATTTTGATACTTCAATAAGAGGAATGGTGTGGGGGGGGGAAGAAAGCTCTGTACTTTCTGCTCTGTTTTTTGGTTGGAAAATTAAAACTACCATGTTAAATACCCCCGATGACCTTTTCAAAAAGAAGTCATAGTTTGAAGGTTTACAGAGATGTGCTGCTATTAGCCGCTGTTGAGTTGATTGTGACACAGTAGAACTGGACCCTCTAGGGTTTCTGGGGCCGCGGGCTGTTGGAAGGTGATCCCCAGGCTTCTTGTCTGAGCACCTCTGGGTGGATTTGAACCACTAGCCTTTGGGCTAGTACTCAAGCTCTTAGTCAATACTGGTGATAATAACCGAACCCCAAACCCACTGCTGTGGAGTGGATTGAGGACAGCGTAGAACTCCCCCCTAGGGTTTCCCAGAAGCGTGTGGTGGGTTTGAACTGCCGACCTTCTGGTTAGCAGTCAAGCTCTTAACCAGTACACCGCCAGGGCTCATCTTTAAAAACAGTGAACTAAAAAGACCTTTAAGATTCTGCAGTGGAACCCACACCCTTCTGGTCTCGTAGATAATAGAAAAAGGTACCCCCGGGATACTGCTGAGTTGGCCCCCAACTCATGGTCACCTCCTTTGTCACAGAGTAGTGCTGCCCCGCAGGCTGCAGTCTGCCAGGTCCTGTCTTGCTGCTGGCACTGTTGGGCAGCTTCAAACCACCAACCTTTTGCTTAGCAGCCAGGTGCCAGCTGCTGGCTGCCCTCAGAGCCTGAGGCCTGGTGTACAGCGCCAGCGAAGCGGTGAGAACGGGGAAAATGCGCTGAAGCTCCTGCTGGGAACAAGCCTCCAGGCCAGGGTCTTCATCAGATGTGTGCTGAGCTCCACGGCAGGAGGAAGTGTCCAGCCTTGGAGGGAGGGGCCCAGGGCCCGCCGCAGCGCCGGCCTCCACTTGGTGTGTGATAGAACACGAAGTTCTGCCCTCTCTGGGCCAAGATCTCAGAGTCAGGGGGAAGGCAGCCCCGAGGGCAGGAAAGTGATAGGGATGGGGCCACCGAGGGCCTTGTGGGACCTGACGGAGGAGGTCAGCCTTAGGAGGTCACCCCTAAGGGTAGGTGAAGACAGGGAAACAGTCCTGGGGGCTGTGCTGGGAACACAAGGGCAAGCATGAGAGGTCCCAGGGGTGTCAGTATATACCCCAGTTTGCTCCCAGCAGTGGGAGGTGCCATTCCCTCTCCAAGCCTCAGTTTACCAAATCCAAACCTGTTGCTGTTGAGTTGGTTCCAACTCGTGACAGCCCCAGGTGTTACAGAGCAGAGTGGCTGGGATCTTTAGGGAAGGAAGCCCTTGGGGATGCCGTGATCAAGTGCTCAGCTGAGGGCTGACATGGGGCTGGGCTGAGTTCACCAGCTGCTCCGTGGGAGAAAAGATGTGGTGGGCTGCTCTGGTGACAATTCCGTGGGAGAAAAAATTTGGCGGGCTGCTCTGGTGACAATGAGGGCCTTGGGACCCCTCTGGGCCAGTTCTCTGCCGCATAGGGTCTCTGGGAGTCAGAACAGACTTGAAGGCAGTGGGTTTGGTTTCTGGTCTGGAAACAGATTGCCAGGGGTTTCTTCCACAGTGCCACCCAGCGGGTTCAAACTGCCAAGCTTTAGGTTGGTAGTTGAGTGCAAACTGCATGTACCACCCAGGAAGCCAGTCTGTTTTCCCACCTGTAAAATGGAGAGAATAGGAACTGTGTCTGTGTGGCAGGGCCTGCGAGGCATACAGGAGGCGCTCAATCCATGCTCCTTCCCCTCCTGGAGCCTCTCCCAAGCTCCAGGGAGGGGTGGGAGAGCCCTCAGTTGTGCTCTGAAACCCTAGTCCCCCTGTGATGCTTGGCAGCTCTCTGCAGAAGTCAGGCCATACCGGCTGCTCCAGGTGTCCAGGCAGCAGTCGGGTAGGGGCTTCTGGGGGCCCGGCATCCACTCCCAGGTGGGACAGCCGGGTGCACCTGCTGTCTATCTGCAAGGCCCAGACACCAGCTGACTGCACGTTAATAGTGGCAGCTGGAGGCCTATGGGTCCCGGTTGGTGGTGCAGTGCTGTGGGGGACAAACAGGTGGAGGTGTCCTTAGCACAACTAGTGGGGACCCCAGAGGAGGCTGGGAGCAGACTGAGGAGGGGACCAAGCAGGAACTGTCAAGACAAGTCAAGTGCTCGGTCTCTGACCAGGTGGCCTGGATTCAAGTCCTGCTTTGTGTGAGCCACATGACCTTAGGCGGGTGACTCACGGGCTCCTGCCCTTTCCAGGTCTCCCAGCTGCATAGGGTTAAAGTCAATCCCGGCTCATGATGACCCGTATGTGCAGAGTACAAGTACTGCATGGGGCTTGGTAGACTGTGGCCTTTGGGGAGCAGGTGGCCAGGCCTGTGTTCCAAGGTGCCTCCGGGTGGGTTTGAACCACCGACCTTTTGAGTGCTTAACCATCTGCACCACCCAGGACTCTTGCTGTTGTTGAGTAATAATAACCACCATAAACGTTAGCAGTAGTAAGGTTGTGATTGCAGCTGGTCTGGGTGAGCGCGAACCTCCAACCTTTTGACTGGTGGGTGAGTGCTTAACCATTTGTGCCACTCGGGGACTCTGTAATAACAACAACAGCGTGATTACTCTTCTTGCCATCATCACGGTGGTTCTTGTCCTGACTCTGCCTTCTGAGCAGCTGTGTGACCTGGGGCAAGTTGGTCGACCTCTCTGTGCCTTTACTTCCACAGCTTACAAGGGAGCCAAGAGGGTCCCCGGGAATTTAAATAGATCCCCACCTGGGGCTGTTGAGCACGGGTACTTCAGTGGATGAAGACTCGCCTTCTCTGCGGAGACCCCAGTTCAATGCCCAGCCATAATACACCACCTTCCATGCGGCCACTGCCCGTCTGTGGTGGAGGCTCACGTGTGGCCAGTTTGCTGACTGGGTTTCAGGGAAGCGTCCACACTCAGACTAGGAAGCAAGGCCTGGTCATCACGTTCTGAAATCAGCTCATGGAAGTCCCATGGGTTACAAGTGTCTGCCCTGCAACTGATTACGGGCTCGCTGCAGGACCTGACGATGTTTTGCTCAATTGTGCGTGGGGGTCGCCTTGAGTTGGAGGACAACACAGTGACCTCGAAAAACAATCACAAGTGACAAAAGCCCTTAGCTTGGGGCAGGCAAAGGCTCCAAAGCCATGAGCTAGTTTAGAGTTGGTCCCATCCCACCACCCACCACCTTGCAGACTCCTTTTCACGTGTACCCATGTTACATGTTCACTCATGTGAACACAAGGGAGTGGGTGTTCCCACAGCAACCTGCCAGACTGCCCGTCCACACAGCAGGGCATGGCCCCCCAAAGAGGCCGCAGAAGTGGGCAGCGTCACGTTGCACCTGTGTCTGCACTCCCCACCCCCCGTGGGTCGGGGCTGCAGTTGGCACCCTGGCCCGGCGCCCGGGGAGTCAGGGGATGCTGAGGGCAGCTAGGGACATCTTTGTGCCCCTGCTACAGACAGCTGCCAGGCCGGCCCCTCTCCCTCCAGCTGGGTGTGGGCAGGAAGTCACAGATGGTTACAGGGATGAGGGAGGGGGCACTTGGGGACACTGGGTGTCTTGTCCAGATGGGGAGACTGAGGCCCAGAGAAGGGAGGGCATTGCCCACGATTCCCCAGCCAGGGCGCGTCCTCCAGTCTTTCTGCTCCTTTTTCAGAGCCGTCTGGCTCTTCCAGGCGAATTTAGTGGGGCGCAAGGGCAGCAAGAGGGGAGACTTTGGTGGCTCGGGGCAAATGGCCTTCAAGCACCTCAGGACATCTGCTCCCACGGGCTAGGGCTGCCCTAGAGGCAGCGTGGCTGGGGACTCAGCCACTAGTCAGTCACCTGTTGGAACCTGCCCAGCAGCTCCAAGCGAGAAAGACCTGGTGATCTGCTCCCACGGTCATGACAGCCCAGGAAACCCCGTGGCACAGTTTTACTCTGTCCTCTGGGTCGCCATGGGTAGGAATCAACTTGATAGCACTCAACAGTAAAAGCAAACATCTTATTCAACCTAGGACATCCAAAATACTGTCCTGTCAACATACACAATCAGTGTAACATCACTGTCACGCTAAATCCTTGCCACCGTGTGTGTGTGTGTTTTACACTCGAAGTGGACCTCTATTCAGACTGGTCACATCTCAAGAGCTCACTCGTCCCCGTGGCCAGGGACTGCCGTCCCACATGGCACAACTTGAGTGTGAGTTCTGGAGAATCCAGAGGCAGGGCCCCAAGAAGGGGAGGGTAGATTCTACAGCTCTCTGTTTCTTCAAGATCCAGTGGATTGTGACTGTACAAACCTAGGGTCTCCTCTAGCGCTGCTGACCTGGGGGCCGGACCCTGCTCTGGGATGGGGCCATCCTGTGCATGGGAGCATGGTAAGCAGCATCCTTGGCCTCAACCCACTTGATGCCAGTAGCACCCCTCACTTGAGACACCCACACATGTCCCTAGACATCACCCCAGTATTTCCTGGGAGGGCCAGGATCACCCCTAGTGGAACAGAACCCACTGTTCTAAAGAGAGCTTTAGAATTCTTCAAGGTTGGATTTTTAAACATGTAAGAAGAGGTTCTTGAGTTCCCTAAGCTGGTTCTCTGGTGTCACCCTCCAGGGGTGGGATCCAGACCTCCCAAGCTGAGTGTCTGAGTCTCTAGAAGCAAATTCCAGAGTTTTCCTGTAAACATTGGATTTTTGCATTCCGAAGGCTAAGCCCCAGAATCCCCTGAGTTAGATTCTGGAGCATTCCAGGGGTACAGTTCTGGCATTCTTCAAGTTGCATTTTTGCAGAATCTGGGAATCCTGCTCAAATCTCTTACACTGGGTACTTGAGAATGCAAGGACAGATTCTAGAACTTTCATATGAGTTTCATCAGTATCCACAGAGTCCTTAACTGTGGGAGGCAGGCCCCAGGAGTCTTCCTACTGGGGTTTTGCACACCCCAGAACAGGCTCCAGAACTTCTTGAGCTGGGTTCTAGAACATTCTAGGGGCAGGTCCTAGAATTCTGAGCCAGGAATCTAGAGAACTCGGGTCAGGGTTGAGCAAGGCTGTTTTTGGAAGCCAGGTGATGCAGCTGGGAATATTCCAGAAAAGATATGTGGGGGTGGGGAGGCAGGAGGTAGACTGTGGTTTCTTAGAGCATCTCACCATGCTGGCTGCAGCTAGGGGCTACCTATTTGGGAGAAGCCATGCAGGTAGGGCCCTGGTATAGAATGAGGCAGAGAGCTGGATGTCTGTGTGTTTCGGGGTGAAAAGAGCAGCTTGGGAGTACACGAGGCTGTGAGAACTGAGCATCGGGTGGGCCCGGGAGTGAGAACAGAGACTTCGTTTATAACCAGTTACAGGTGAGTCAGCTGTGAGTCACAGTGACCTATGTGTGTCAGAGCAGAACACTGCCGCTCAGGGATTTCAGGGGCTGGTTTGGGGGATCCTATTGCCAGGCCTTCCTTGTGAGGTACCCCTGGGTGGACTTTCCTGGGAGGGGCACTCCCGAGGCTTCGTTTAACCCCCCGTTGGTGCCTGTTGTTTACCAGTGTGGGGAGACACTGGGTACGAGTATGGGGGCATGTGTCATACACACATGTGCCGTGTGTTTCCGGGGGCCTGTTGGGTGGGGGTACACCTGGACCCCGGCATCTTCCTGCTTGTGCCATCTCTCTGCCCTGCTGGGAGGCACTGCAGTGGGAGCAGCTCCCCAGGAGGTGCCAGTGACGTGCCTTGCCCATGGCGGGCAGCCTCTTGAGGGCCCTCAATGGGAAGCAACGGCTGGCACGGTGACCATGCCATCTGGGGGGCTGTGCGTCATGTGAGTGTGTTTTGGGTGTCGGGTCCATTGATGGGGATCTGCAGGCATGCTGAAGGCTTTCCAAGTTCCTAGTTCCGCTAAGCCCTCGGTACGTCCGTTCTCTTTAACTCTTACCGGGACCCGGCCCAGCACGGGTCACGAACCGCAGCTAGCAAAGGGAGACACACAGTCGCACAGCTAAGAGGCCCAGTCAGGATTCAAACTCGGGGCTGGTGGCTCCGAGGGCCCACAGTGGTACCTGTGATAAGGGCTGCTTAGGGAGCAGTAGGGCCTCCCGAGAGTGTCCCCGAACCCCCTTTGGGTCTTGGGGACTTTGGTTCTGGTGGGCAGGCAGGTTCAGCTGGATCAAGGAGCATCTTCAGGTGCTGCGGCCTGGCTGGGTAGGTGGGAGCGCAGACAAAGCAAGGGGCCTTTCCGTCTCTCCATCACTCTGTCCCTGTCTTTCTAGCTCTCTGTCGCTCAGTCTCCCTCTCTTCCTAGTTCACCCCTAGCCTCCTCCCCTGCTCCCCAGTTGGCCCCATCCCACCCAAGGCCAGCCCATGGGCTGCCTGGAGGTGGCAACAGGGCAGTGGCAGTTGAATGAGCCCCTTGTTCCTGGCCACACCCACCCCCAGGGTCACTTGGGGACAAGCCCAACACCAGAAGCTGCTGCCTTAAAGGGCCAATGCCCAGGCAGAATGGGGAAGTAAGGGGCCACCTTCACCCAGAGCCCCACTCCCCTGATGCCTAGGAGTGGGGTGGGAACAGTTAGAGTCCAATCCAGAACCCTGAACCCTAAGCATCAGAGGGGTGAAACAGAGGCTGGGGGAAGGCCCTGAGGCCTGCCTGGAGGAGGAGACATTGGAGGATTGGGCCAGATTCCACGTTGGACCAATCCTTGCCCTTCTCGGTGCCTCAGTTTTTCCATCTGTATGAGGGGGTGCCTTGTGCCCACCTCCATGAGTTGCTGGGCAGATGGAATGTGACCTGGGCCAGGATTTGGTGGAGCTGGTACTCAGCCCTGACCCTTGTGCAACTGTCGAGCCCCCGCTGCTTCCATGTGGCATGAGACTGGTGGCACTGACCAGCGTGCAGACTATAGCAGTGTGATGTAGTGTTCTACTAACGGAAGAAGGCAGTGGCAGTTCCCACTTGACAGCGAGCCATGCAGGGATCCAGCCAGTTGATAGAACCCAAAGCACTTTCTGCATTTATTGATCACCGGCTGCATACCAAGCCCCATTTCACAGAGAGGGAAGTGGGGAATTAAGACAGAGGTTGTGGCCACACAGCCCGGGTTCCACCCCAGCTCTGTTGCCCTCCAACCAGGGCTGTGCAGCTTCAGGCTGCTTGTGTGCCCTCTTTGGGCCTCAGTTTTACTTTCAAGGCAATGGGAACACCCGTCCGCTGGCACCTTCCCCTGCCAGAGCGCTCTGTGCCTGGCTCGTCAGACCGACCCTCAGGCAGAAGCCCACCTGGAGGGCCTCAAACTGGGGCTGCACTGAGTGGCCACCCAAAGCAATGCTCCTGTGCCTCAGGCCAGCCCCACAGACAGCCTGGGGCAGGTTGCTGCCAGACAGACCAGCCTGTTCCCTGCTTCCTTATGTAACAGGGTTACGTAAGGGCAGCTGGCCCGCTTACATAAGGGGAGGCTGGGCCAGCGCCCAGCTGGGGAGGGGGAGGCTCTTAAAGGGGCCGTGTGCCCCAGGGCCCCCCTCCCAGGCCTTGGGGCAAATTCCCTGAGAGGAGCGTCAGAAGCCCCGGCCTAGCCGACACCTGCCATGGCCATCCTCACTATTATTACTGTTGATGTTTAGCATCACTCTAGTCTCTCCGGCAGGCATCCCGGTAGCACAGAGGGTTAAGCATCTGACTGCTAACTGAAAGGGGTGGCAGTTCAAAGCCTCCCAGAGGAGCCTCAGAGGAAAGGTCTGGCAACCTGTTTCTAAAAGGTCACTGCCTTGAAAACCACAGAGCAGTCCTGCTCTGCCCACACGAGGTCTCCATGAGTCAGAACCGACTGATGGTGGCTAAAAATTATACTCTTTCCCACTGGGTCAGCTGAGCTGAGCAGAAAGCCCCCCACTTGGTCTGAGGCCTCAGTCTGTGATATGACTCTGCCTAATGCCTTTTGGTTAATCAGTCCCTTCTCTCCCTGAGCCTCAATTTACTCCATCTGTGCAATGGGAGACACTGGTGGAGAGACACACCACCAGGTTCTGCCCCTGCTGTCTGCTTGCTGTGTGACCTCTGGCAAGCGGTGCCTGGACTGTGGTCCTCAGTTTTCCCATCTGTGAGATAGTGCCTGCCTCTGGGAGATATGAGTTAATACAAGTAACATATTTGTGCAGGACAGTGCTGGGCATGGTCAGCACTCAGCCAAAGGAAACTAGTCTGCAGACAGCAAATGTGTTGAGCACCTATTGTGCGCTTGGCACAGTTCTAGGCCACAACAAATGAGGTGTCCCCAAATCCACTGCCTATGAACTTCAAGATCCAGTGGGACAGACTCAGAAGAACAAGCAGAGAAATCAGCGGCAGGCTCAGGGCTGCAGAGAACGATCAGAAAGTGTCAAGAGACAGGGTAGTGAGCTGTTTTAGGGAGGCCTTCACACTGAAGTCCAGACCTGAGGGTTAGGAAGAGCCAGATCTGTGAAAACTGGAAGGGCATTCCAGGTACCGAGCACAGCCTGTGCAAAGGCCCTGGGGCAGCACCAGGTCTGGATGGTTGGAGGAACAGTGAGGAGGCCCATGTGGCTGGACATGCCGCACTCGCTGCTTCCATGTGGCATGAGACTGGGGAGAGCAGGGAGAGGACAGGACAGCTTGTGCAGGGCCAGGGAGGTGGGAGCCCTGGAGGACCATGAGGAGAGGAGAAACAGGCCCTGACTTAGGGGCTCACAGCACAGACTGTGGAGGGGTGGGGGGGGGCCAGGCGGAGGGAACTGTGCCAGTCCAGGGGAGCAGGAACAGAGATGGGGGCCCTAGGCAGAGGCAAGGCAGGGGCAGGAAGAGGGTGATTCCAGTCCGACTCCAGATGCGTACCAATTCAGCAGCGATTTTCAGACCAGGGCCAGGCAGGTCTATGGGCCCCTCTGAGGCTGGCACTGGCTGGCCCTGCCTCCTGTCTCTTGCCTGCCTGGGCACATGCAGGCAAGGATGGGGCAAGGTGAGGACACAGCGCCCCAGGCATGTCCTGAAACCTGATGCTGTTAGTGGGCAAGCTAGGATTTGGGCTCAGGTGGGCACCTGCCAGGGTGGGCATTCTAGCTGGGTATTCCCTTTCTGCAGGTGACTCACCAGGTAAGCTTGGGCAGCTCCTGCCCCTGCCTGGGTCACAGATTCCACATCTGTAAAATGGGTATGACGTGTTGGTTCTGTGTGTGCCCAGCATACAGCAGGTGCTATCTCAGTGACTTAGCACAAAGGCAGGAGGCTGGTGAGGGAGGGAGCCTCCTAGGCCAAGTGGGAAGCCAACCCCTTTCTCAGAGCCTAATTTGGGTCTTGTAAGGTGGGGATCTCAGCTACAGAACCATAGGGGCATCTAGAAGGATGTCTAGACTGAAGCTGCCCTGCCCTAGCCCCATCTTACAGCTGGGGAAACTGAGGTCCCAAGAAGACTGGGGCTGGCTCAGAGTCACGCAGCCAGTGAGGGGCCAAATGAGGCCATGAGGGGTCTCCCCACATGGCTTTGACTCCCTTCAAGCAAGGCCGAGCCTCATTCATTCTGGAGATGCTGCAGAGAAGAAAAATCAGCGCTCCCTCGAACCCTAGCTGCACACCCCATGCGCCCGCCCACCCACCTCTGCCAGACCCAGACCCATTTAGCGAGGCAGCACAGCAGTGCAGCTAAGCCAATCTGTGTGGGTTTGAATCCCGGCTGTGGGTCCTTGGATAACTTGCTTGACCTCTCTGGACCTCACCTACCCGTTGTAAGATCTTTATATAGCTCCTGGAGCTGCATAGTACCTGGTGCATGGGAAGCAAATGGAAAATGAGCTTATTATTGTGTTCATACAGTGTGTGCTGTCTCCTAAGTCTCTTCTGTTTGGTGAACTCCTGTGCTTACATCAAGGCCCTGGTTCCAGTGTCCCTCCTCTAAGAAGCCCTCCTGGCCCCTCAGGCTGGGTTGCTGTTACCTCCTTGGACTCCTTCTGCCACAGACCATGCCCTCTGATATACTGGCCCCGGAACATTTGGAGGAGTTTCCGAAAAGAGTGAGGATTTTGCAGATTGTCAGAGGACCAAGGAGAATTGAGATAGGCAGAGATGGGTGCTTCTCTGTACCCCATCCTGGTTGGAGTCTATGTCCCCCTGATCTTGGTCTTCTTGTCTGAATAATCCCTCATTTTCCCACCATTCCTCGGATTCCTTTGTCTGACAAGCATTTATTTTGCACCTGCTGTATGCAGGCCCTATCAAGAGAATGACAATTATTCATGCAACAAGCATGCACTGGGTGCCAGCCGTGTGCCAGATTCTGCTGGAATAATCCTATTCGCATGCCAGCAAGCATCTATTGAATGCCAGCTGTGTGCAGGTGCTTACTGAGCACCAACTGTGTGCCAGGCCCCAGGAAGAGAGACCACAGAGAGGCTGGGAAAGAGACGAATTTCCTGTTACCACCCCCACCCCCTTCAGTCTCGGGCCCTCCAGCTTCTAACCACGTCCCAGGTGGTACATCTCGTGGTTAAAAAAATACAGGCTCTGGAACCAGACTAGCTGGGTTTGAATCTGTTTGGCTGTTTACTGGCCTTGTGAGCTAGGGCAAGCCTCTTCCTCTCCGTGGGCCTCGGTCTCCCGTTCTGTAAAATGGAACACTCAACGGAAGGAAAACTAAGGCAGAGAAAACCCGCCTCCTCCACCTCTCCCAGCAAGGCTGGGCAGGTCCATTCTCTAGAACGTCATTTCTTTAAGGCCAGGACACTTTTCCCAAAGGCCCAGAGAAGGGCAGGGCTTGCCTGAAGACACGCAGCACACTGTCGGGAGCACTGGGGTCTGCTGAGAGTCCCCTTGGCCCCCGGGGCCCGGTCTCCCTCCGACTTCCCTTGGCCAGGCTGCCAGCCTCCGGCTCCCACGGCTCCCCCGGGGGGCTGCCGGCCGGGCGGGCCTGCGGCGGCCCAGCCCCGCGCCCCGCGCCCCGCGCCCCGCGCCCCGCGCCCCCGCGCCCCGCGCCCCGCGCCCCCGCGCCCGTGCGGGCAGCCCGGCCCGGCGGCACTTCCGCCCGCTCTGCCCACGGCGCGGCCGCCGACGGCTGCCGGCCTCGCCCTGCCCGCCACCACGTGGGCGCGCACGTGCGGGGCCCGCGGGCACGTGCGCCCGGAGCTGCCGGCCCCGCCCCCTCGCCCGGCCAGAGGCCCCGCCCCCGCGGCACCCCGGCCGCCACCGAAACGGGCCTGCCAGGCGCGGGGGGCGGGGGGCGGCCTCGGCTCGGCGGCCGGCGAGGCCAAGAATTCTCTCCCAGTGTAAACAGCGAGTTATTTTAGGTCTCCCCCCAGCCCTCCCCGGGTGGCGTTGACACATTTGACATTGGAGGGGACCAGGAGGGGGTGGAGGGGGAGCGAGGTTGCACGTGTGGGTATTTTTAACCTTGTTTTTCACAACCTGCGTGCCACCCTGGGTCTGGGTCACGCCACGAGGCGGTGACGGAGGGGGGCGGGGGCGCGGCAGGGCGGGGAGGGCTGGCCGGGGGGCCGGGCTGGGCCGGGGGAGCCTCGGCCGGGGCGCCCCCGGCCCCCCACCCCGGCGGGGAGGGCCCCCAGACCAGGCCTCCCCAGGCCAGGCCCGGCCCCCCCAGGCCCGGCTCCCGCAGGCCAGCCCCGGCCCCCGAGGCCCGGCCCCCCCAGGCCCCCCAGGCCCCCCCAAGCCAAGCCCCCCCGGCCGGGCCGTCCGCCCAGCGCACAAAATGGCCGCCGTTCCAGAGAAGGCTCTGGAACAGGAAGCGGGAGGCGAGAAGATGGCGGCCGTCCGCTGATGTCACCGCGGCGTGGCCTCCGCACGCGCGCCCGGCGGGGACAGCCCCGGGCGGGGGCCTCGACGTGGGCCCTGCGGCCTGTGGGCGCCCCCCCCGCCGGCCTTCGAGGCCGGACACCCCCAGAGCACCCGGCCAAGCTCGCCCTGAGGTCTCCCCGGGCCCCCAGAACCCCTGACAACCACGCGGGGGACACCTGGACGGTGGCCGCCAGGGTGGCTTCGGTGGCCGGTACCCGGAGCCACGGGCCCGAGGCGTCTCCCCAGCGCCTGGCAGGGCCCGGAGCCCGGCCACCACCGGCGGGGGCGAGAGCGCAGGGTGGGAAGAGAAAAGAAACTTTTCTTTGGAAAGTGATTCCAAAACAGGTTGGCTGGGGCCCAGGCGGCTGGCGGCAGGGAGAGGGAGATGGAAACTGTGGTCCAGACTCGAGGAACACGGTGGGTCAGGAAGCTCGGGGCGGCGGGAGGAGCCCGGGGTCACTCCGGACGTACCCCTGCCTCCGGAGCCCCCGCTTCTTGTCTACATTTCCCCAGCTGGCCCCCAGGGGACCACTGAGGCCCGGGAACGGCTGTCATCTTGAGTTCTTCCTTTGTTTTGTGCAAATAGGCCCTGGAGAAGGACTGGGCAGGGAGAGTGGACTCCTTGTGCTAATCATGGAGGCTCAGAGAGTGCAAGAGCTTCTGCTGAGGTCACACAGCATGGACTGCTGAGGCCAAAGGCATGTGGTCCTGAAACCAAAGCCCAGGGGTTCCCCAGGAAGGGTCAAGGTTTCTACATGGGTTTCTTGAAGCCCCATGGTGATTTCAGTTCCAGTCCTCCTTCCACACACTCTCACGGAAGTCCACCTTGAGTCTAGCCTGACACCTTCATGCTGTGGCTCAACCCATGTGGCTAGTGGAAAGCCTCTGAATGTGAACCCACAGGGCAGGGGTTTCTCCCTGCTTTGGGCACTGTGGTGCTCCTAGCACCTAGCCCGTGGTCTGAGTATACAGTAGGCATTCAATAAATGAAAGAATCATCTGTTTCCCTGTATACTTGCAAATATGTACAACAGAACACTGGCAAGTCTAGGCACTTGTAAGGAAATGGGGGCTCAGGGAATGCAAGGCCAGTTCCAACAACTGAACACACACGAGATCTCTGTCACTCTTACTTCTTGGGAGAGGCCCGGTGGTGCAGTGGACGAGTCCTCAGCTGCTAACCAAAAGGCCTACAGTTCAAATCCACCGACCACTCCTTGGACACTGTGTTGCGGCAGTTGTACTCCGTCCCGTGGGCTTGCTGTGACTGGAAATCAACTCAGCAGCAATGGGTTTGGCTTTGGTTCAGTTACTTCTTGGGATGGACAGAAGGAGGTGAAATCTTGACTGTCTCCTGTGTGGGAAGCAGTCACCTAGCCCTCACTTCAAGGCCAGATTGCGTGCTGGAAGCTGTGGACACATAAACCACAATTGACACAGAGTGGTGGATGTTTGTAGGCAGGGCATTCCAGGCAGAGGAAACAGTTTGTGCAAAGGCCCTGGGGCATGATGGCCTGGTAAGCTGGAGGAACAGCCAGAGGAACACTCTGGCTGGAACAGAGTGAGTGAGGGGGGGAGGGAGGAGGGGAGTGTGGAGAGGTGACAGAAGCAGGTCATGTGGGACTCTGTGGACTTTAGACTTTTATATAATTATAGACCCAGACTCAATTCAGTATAATGGAACCCTGGTAAGATAGTGGTTAAGCTCTCAGCTGCTGTCCAAAAGGTTAGCATTTCAAACCCGCTTAGTGGCTCTGCAGGAGAAAGAGCTGGCGATCGGCTCTTGCCAGGTTTCAGCCTAGAAAACCCCACAGAGCAGTTCCACTGTTTTACACGGGGCCACCGTCAGTCATCAAACATTGACTCAGTGGCACCTAACAACAGTGGCTCCAGGGTGAAGGGTCAGAAGAGAGGCCCAGGAGATGCTGGGACTGAATCGAGAAAGATGGTGGCTGTGTGCCCGAGAGGGAGCAGGGCTGGGCCCAGGGCGGTGGGCGCTGGAGCCGCAGGGAGCAGGCTGGGCTCACATGTACGGCATCGCCTTCCAGGTCAAAGAACACTGGACCTTTAGCCAGCTCATGTTTAAAAATGGATGATGACACCCAGTAGCTGGGAATTCCAGGGCCTGGCTTTGGTTCTCTCTGGGGCTGGCCGATGCTGGGAGGCGGACGTGGCAGCCGGCAGAGCCAGCTGCTTTTGGAAGCCTGAGGAGGTCGGAAAACAAACTCAGGGCTCACCGTCGCCAGCCCGGGCTGGAAACCAGAGCTTAGCGGTTCCAGAAAGGCACCACCGGAGTCGAGTGGCGATTCTAGGCTCTTCGGTTTTTTGCCAGGTTTTTGCAATAAGTGTCGGTACAGTTGTCCCATGTCTTGTCCTTTGTAAGGCCTAAAGATAAATCAGAGATGACCCACTTTTGTACCTTCCCAGGTTACTGCCCTGGGCCAGGCCGCCGTGTTCTCACCCGGATACCAGCTTCCTCCCTGGCCTCCCTGTGTGACAGCCAGGCTTCACTCACAGCTGGAATTTTTTTTTTTTTAAATACCACGTTAGGGTTAGCTGTCATTGAGTCAGTTCCAGCTCTTGGTGACTGCACACACTGTGGAACAAAGTACGTCAGATCCTGCACCGTCCTCACGGTTGCTAGGTCTGCTTCAGTCTGTGGTGACAGCCGCTGTGTGTTTTGAGTGTCTCCCAGCCTAGGGAGCCCCGTCTTGCAGTGCTGTATCAGACGGTGTTCTGCTGTGATCCATAGGATTTTCAGAAGTGATTCCCATGCCTTTCTTCCTCATCTTAAGTCTACAAGCTCTGCTAAAATCTGCCCACTGTGGATGACCTTGCTGGTGTTAGAAATACCAGTGACACAGCTTCCAGCATCAGAGCAACATGCAAGCCACTCCAGTACTAAAAAGGACAGACAGAGTCGGGGGTAGAATATGTTATTGACTAGTACCTACCTCTCTTGTCCTTTAGAATAAAAATAAAGCTTCTCACTGCAGCCTCGCAGGCCCTGCATGACCCAGCAAATGCCTCCACCAACTCTTGTCTCTCCCTCATGCACCATGATCCAGCTACACAGCTGCCTCAGGACCTTTGCACTTGCTGTGTCTGCCCTCTGCCTGGAATTCCCTCCCTCTAGATCTCACCATGGCTGACTCCTCATTCTTTAAGCTTGAGTGCTAAACTGTTACCTCCTCAGAAAGGGTCTGCCTGGATTCTCCACCAGAAAACTCCTCTAAAGTCACTCCCTGCCTCCATACCCTGGTTTTATCAGCCCTGTCAGAGCACCAGAAGCAGACCTGGTGGTGTAGTGGTTAAATCACTCAGCTGCTGACCAAAAAGATCAGCAGTTCAAACAGACTGGAAGGAGAAGGAGAGGGCTGTCTGCTACTGTGAGGACAGGCTTGGGAGCCCAATGGGGCAGTTCTGCCCTGCCCGGAAGGTCGCTGTGAGTCCGAATTGACATGACAGTGGTGGATTTGGGTTTAGGGGAGCCCTAGTGGCACAGAGGTTAAGTGCTCAGCTACTAACCCCATAGGCTGGCTGTTTGAACCCACCCAGCAGCTCCAGGGGACACAGACCTGGTGATCTGTTCCTGCAAAGACCCCAGCCTGGAAAGCAAAACCCTAGGGGGCATTCCGACTCTGTTGCAGGGGTCACTGTGAGTTGGAATCGACCTCACAGCAGCCAGTGACAACGAGAACTAAGAACCACGCGGAATATCTCTGACGTTCTCTGGTGGCCTGTTTTCCCGCCTGTCTCTCCCCTGTGTGGTTCTCTGCCATCTCCCCACGGCCTGGTAAACAGCTGTCACTAGGTGCCGCCGAGTCAGTTCCGACACAGTGACCCCGTGGACAACCGCAGGACACACCGCCCATCCTGCGTTCTCCTCACAGTCTACGTGGGGTGTGAACAGCAGGTGGTCAGGAAGCTTCTGTTAGACGGAGGCTGGGCCCAGCAGTGACCTCAGAATTCCCAGACGCAGAAGCTTCAGCCCCCACGACACAGGGACTTGCCGGTAAAAGGGGAGGGTGGTGGGTGCTGCTCAGGCAGGAAGGGTAGGCTTGAGGCCACAGTGGTGGTGACAGTGGTGCCTTTGTCATGGGCTGGACGGATCAGATTTGGGCTCCTGGCCACAAACAGGAAAGAACAGTTTGTGCACTTGTCACTGGGGCCTGGTTTACGTTTCTCTTGTTGCCGGCAGTCATGTGTTTGTTTGAACAGGAGGCTGCAGGGGGTGATGACGTCTCCAGGTGCACACGAGCACCCCGTGGAGCTGAGGAATGGAGGGAACTGGCTCCCAGCCAACAGAGGGTGTCATTGGAAATACACAGCGTTAGCACGGACTAGGGGCTCTGTTATACTAATGTGAGAGTATTTGCCTGTGCCCCACACATGGTGGTGAGAAGCCTTCTGTGCCTCACCAAGATAATTACACAGGATTTGAGAAGCCAAAAAATTTTGTTGCTGTGGAGATCAATGCCAACTCATAGCGACCCTATAGTACAGAGTTGTAGTGCCCCATAGGGCTTCTGAGGAACAACTGGTAGATTTGAACTGCTGACCTATTGGTTAGCAGCGAGCTCTTAACCACTAGGCCGCCAGGGCTCCTACGTAACCTCAGAGAATGCCTGAAAGAGAGGAGAAAAGGAGACTTTGTAGATATCTGAGGGAACAGTGTTCAGGCACAGGGAACAGCCCATGCAAAGGCCCTGTGATGGGACAGTGCCTGGGGAGTTGGAGACGTAGTCAGGTGGCCCCTGTGGCTGCAGCTGAGTGAGCGAGCAGAGAGAGAGAGGAGGACGAGAGCGAAAAAGGGAGTGAGTCAGGTCGTGCAGGACCCTGTGGGATTCAGAGAAGACTTGGGCTTTGACCTGAGGGAGGTGGGATCCCTGGAGGGCTGTGGGCAGAGGCAGAATAATGTTTATTTAACTCCTGAGTTTGGCAAAATGCGGTCATCAAAATGTCTCATTCACCATATCTGTGTTCCTTTGTCACCCTGAGTGCCTCTGTTCTCTACCACAGCCCTGGGAACCAAGACAGGGATTGAGAGGGCCCACTTTGTAGACAGGGAAAACTGAGGCTCAGAGAGGGAAACAGGTCAAGGCCAAGGTCACATGGCCAGATTCTGTGCGGGCTGGGTCTCCAACCCAGGTTTTGGGGCCTGGTACTCACTGCTATCGGATGCCCCATGCTCAGACAAGTCTGGGACCAGCTGCCTTCTCTTACAGCTCCCTGTCACATTTTAAAGGCTTTGAGAAGTCCTACAATTGCCCTGAGCATCCCAGAGGGCAGCCCACACCCTTTGGTCCCTGGCACCTTCTGTTTGGGTGAAATCTATTAACACCAGTGGGATGGAATCCAAGCCTTGGTTCACCGTTTCCATGGCACTGTTTTAAGTTCCACATAGGAGAATATGTCCACGGACTCTGCATGCAATCAAGAATCTATTTCACATTGAATGGTTCCTCAAAGAGTTAAACTGAGAATACCACATGACCCCACAATTCCACTCCTAGGATATAGCCCCAAAGACTAGAAAGCAGGGAATTGTTCACCATGTCCCCAAGGTGGAAACAACCCAGGGGTCTGTCAGCAGGTGAGGGCTATCCACGGCATGGCCTGTGCACCCGGTGGGATTCCACGTGGCCCCACAGAACAGGGAAGTTCAGTCTGTGCCACACTGTGGATGACCCTCGAAGATATCATGGTGAGTCAGACGTGAAGGACAGCTCTTAGATTGCTGCATCTACGTGAAATGTATAATGTAGCCAAGAGCATGGAGATGGGAAGCAGACGTGGCTGCCAGTGCCTGGGAGGGGAGGAGAATGGGGCGTTCCTTTTTTGGGGTACTGAGTGTGTGTTTGGGGTGATGAAAAGTTCTGGAAATAGATAGCACTGATGGCCATACAACGTGGCAAACGCATGTCATGCCACTAAATCGTACACTTAAAAATAATCAAAAGGGTAAATTTCAGGTTATGTATGCTTCGCCAAAATTCTTTTCAACAAAACAGCAAGAATGTCTTTTGAACAGCACAAAGTGACCCATGGGGTGCTGGATGCAAACTTGGGTGTTGTCTGGTGCCATCAAGTGGGTTCCGACTCACAGCAGCCTTGTGTAAAACAGAACAAAACACTGCCTGGTCCTGGGTGCAAGCTTAGCCATAGAAAACAACCCATTCAGGGGGCAGCCCACCAAGCCTGGAGAAAAGGTGCAAACAAACCCACAACCCTTTAAAACCTGGGACCCACACTGTTTCAGTGAGGTGTTCACTGAAGATGTGATCTTGAGAGGGACAGATACAATTGGGTTGTTGCATGGGTTTCCCTTGCTGGGTGACCTTGGGTGACTCCCTTGGCCTCTCTGGGCAAGCAGGGAGTTGACAGCCTCAGACAAGGATTGCTGCAATGTGTCCAGTGAAAAGGTGTCAGCTGCATCACCTCTTTACTACTTAGAGAGTCATTCCTTTGACTAGGTTGGGCTGCAAGTGGCACTTGCTATTGTTAAAGTGGTTACTCTGGACTTACACCTTCTTACCCCCCACTCTGGCCCCCTCTTCAGTAGCCCGGGTGGGGGTGCTTTGAAATTTCCCCAACAGCAGGGAGCAAGAGGCTCTGCTGGGATGCTCTCTGGCACTCGAAGAATAGAGAGATGCATTAGATTTATCCCGCCCCCAGCTGCCAACAGCTGCACCTCCAGAGCCATGACTAACCTCACCGGCGGCAGAAGCGACCCTCGGTAGGAGGAAGAGGGGTGGGGGTCCCCAGCTAGGAGCTTCATCTGACTGGACAGAGAACAGGTTCCAAACACTTGGGATCACCCCAAACTGTCAACAAGAAAGAGATCCTGGAATGTGGGGAAACTGAGGCCCTCCAAGGGCCCACTGGGAACCAGAAAGACTCCAAGTGTGGAGTGTCAGGGGGCCTGAGTATTAATTCCAGCAGTCTTTGTTATACTCATATCCCAAACCCATCACTGGCAAGTTGACGCCGACTTGTAGCGACCCTATAGAACAGGGTACAACAGCCTTATAGAGTTTCCATTTTGCTTATGTCGCTGTCTTTGGACCTCGGTTTTTCTGTCTGGACAATGGGGCCTATCGTTGCACATCCTCACTGGGGTTAGTTTGGAAAGTAAGTCAACGGAGGGGAAACTTGCAGCCTGACCTAGTCAAAGAAATTACTCTCTAAGTGTTGACTATTGACATGTATGGTTTTGTGTTGGGTGACTTGCTTAACTTGCCTGAGAGCCCCAGTCTCATTACCTGGGTTGTCATTACCTGGCGAGGATGGTAATGCTACTGGCGTCCAGTACTGCTCAGTACCCTGCAGTGCCTGGGATGACCCCTCTCCCCACCTGCACTAAGGTTGAGAAACTGAGCTAGACTTTGTCTCAGGACAAACCTTCAGCGGAGCTGGCTTTTAGGTAAATAATCAAAGACGCCATTTAGTGAGCCTTTGTTTTGTGCCCTTAGATGTCTGTCATAGGTATGAGCTCATTCAGTTCTCACAGAAACCCAGGGAGGTGTTGGTGCAAACCCATTTCACAGATCAGAAAACTCACACTCAGGGAGATGAAATGCCTCACTCTTAGGACAGTGGTTCTCACCCAGGGATGACTAAGGAACTGTGACTTCGATTTCATTTCATCCTGTTGTCAGGTGCCGTTGACTTGATTCCTACTGACAGTGATTCTGTGTACAACAGAAAAAAACACTGCCGGCTTCTGCGCTATCCGTACAATTGTTACGCTTGAGCCTCTGCTGCAGCTGTTGTGTCACCTGTCTCATTGAGGGCTGTCCTCTCCTTCCTGGACCCTCTACTTTCCCAAGCATGATGTCCTTCTCCAGGGACTGGTCCCTCCTGATAACATGTCCAGAATACGTGAGACGTCATCTCAGCCCTTATTTCTAGAGAGCACTCTATCTCTACTTTTGCCAAGGCGGATTGGTTGGCTCTTCCGGCGTCCATGGTAGATTCCACCTGCCTCCCGCGTTTAGCTCACTTAAATTTCGGCACCCACATGTGGTCTGTGGCCCCAGCAACAGGCAGCCTAGTTCCAGAAAGATGCAAAATTTGGGGGAGCCAAATGATAGTCTAGTTGAGGGGCCCAGCAGGGAAATGCAAAATATCCCCAGGTTTTTGCAGATGATTAAAAATCAGATGGCAGGTAACTGCAGCACCTTATTATTTTAAAAATGATTGTTTATTCAACACACATCTCTGGTTTTAAATATATATGTAAAAGTGCTTAGGAGACTAGGAAAAGAGGAGAACTTCCTTCACTTGACACTGGGCAGCTAATATTTCATGCTAAGAGTCTGAAGGCCTCCCCCCTGCAATCAGGATCAACTCAACACCAGACTAGGAGTTCTGAAAAACCACCAGTGGCCGTGGCGCTGTGGCTCATGGCGGCCTGCGTATGTTGCAGCAGAGTTGTGCCTCACATAGTTTTCAGAGGCTGAGTTTTCGGCAGTGGATCGCCAGAACTGTCTTCCAAGGCACTGCTAGGTAGATGTGAACTGCCAGCCTTTCGGTTGGCAGCTGAGTGCGTTAATGTTTGCACCACCCAAGGACTCCACTGGGCATCCCAGCCACTGCGATAAGGCAAGAAAAGGAAATCAAAGGCAGGCAGAAATAGCACTGCCCCTGTGTGCAAATGACGGGATGGGGTATTTGAGAATCCCAAGAAATCTTAACAAGAAAAGAAAACCAAGCTTCTAGAACTAATGAATGAGTAGAGCAAGGTGATGGATTCCAACACCAGTGCACAAAATTCAGTCACATTTCTGTGTGCTCTTAACGAACAGTTGAAAGCCGAAATTAAAAACATAGTATTACTTATAAGTGCTCCAGAAAACTACTGACTGTTGAGTAAAATTCCATACTAAGCACTTCATGCCAATTAGCTGACTTAAGCTACCCAGCAAACTCTGGGACTTGAGTGCTGTTATCTTCCCCATTTTACAGATGAAGAAACTGAGGCTCACTTATTATAAACTGACTTACTGAAAACCAAACCAAGCCCACTGCCAACAAGTCAGTCTGACTCATAGCTACCCTACAGGTCAGAGCAGAACTGCCCCACAGAGTTTCCAAGGAGTGCCTGGTACATCTCAACTGCCAACCTTTTAGTCAGCAGATGTAGCACTTAACCCACTATGCCACCAGGGTTTCCTAAACTCTGGGAGGTGAGTGCTGTTATTTTCCTCACTTGACAGATGAAGAAACTGAGGGTCACTTAGTATGAGCGGACTTAAGCAGCCCCACAAACCTCAAGACTGGGTTCTGCTTCTCTCCCATTTTACAGATGAGCAAATAGAGGCTCAGAGAGGCAGTGTGGCTGACCAGAGCTGACTGAACACAGGAAGAGCATAAAAATGATAGCAACGACAGTGATAATCATAATAGTAATAAGAACACTACCCCAACTGGTGGCTTGTTTACTGTGTGCCAGTCCCACGGTTCTGGGCACTTCGTTGCATTTAGTGGCACTTCTTCTTGAGGTAACAGCCATCAAGGTCCTGCCCCGGGACTGTTACACTGACAGTAATCATGCCCATTTTACAGGCGAGGAGAATGAGGCTCAGAGAGAGATGAGGTGCCGTGTCTGAGGCTGCACAGCCTGTGCTCAGAGTCACCATGGGGGCCTGGCACATAGTAGGTGCTCAGGAGACATTCTCCTTCCCCCCTGTCCATCTGCCCCGAGAAAGGGCCCAAGTGCCTGCCAGGCATCACTGCCTTTTTTAAAACGGTGTGGCTGCAGGTTCCAGAAGAGGGTCCTGTGCCCGCGGCCTGGAGCCCGGGCGGCTGGCTGCCCAGGCTGGGTCCTTCCCAATGGAGTGGCCGCTGTGCCCAACTGTGCGGCCATCCAAGCGGGACTGGCCGGCTCTGAGGGGCACTGGCTGCCCAGCCTGGGAGTGACCACAGGGCGTGGGGCCGAGCCGGGCATGCTCCTCTCGGCCACTGCCCAGGCCTGCCCAGCTCAGCTGGCCCTGCCGGGCTGCAGAGCAGGGCCAGGGAGAGGCTGCCCCCACCCACCCTGTCACAGGCTGGGAAACTGAGGCACAGAGCTCTGCATGGTGCTGGATTTGGCTTTCTTTTTTTTGTATTATGATTGAATGAAAATGTACATACCCATATAAATTCACATGCTCACCTATGTGCAGCTCCCAGTGCTCTCCCTGCCCGGTGACAGCACACCACTCTTCTCAGCTCCATACATGTCCTATCCTCCCAGCAGTCAACCTCCTATCCCCTCCTCTCCACCCACTCCCCTTTCTCCAGCAAGAGGTCAGCAGGATGACATCCTATAGCTGCACAGAACCACAAAATTCCCACAAGACATGGTCACCCAGCATCAGGATTTGGCTTTCTTGGGGAGGCGGATGATGGGTCTTTGGCGCACTTTGTGTGCAAAGCCACCAGCATGATGCCAGGCCAGCGCCAAGGTCCCAACAACACTTGGGAAGAAAGCATTACCATTGTTGTGATCCCCAGACAGTCCTATGGGGCAATTACTATTATCAGCCCATCTTACAGATGAGGAAACAGAGGTCTTTGCCCAGGACCACACAGCTTGGGAGCAGCAAAGCCAGGATCTGAACTCAGGCCTCTGATCCTAGGAGCCAAGCGGCTCTCATGCTGGGGGTTAGATGCCAAGCCTGTGAATGGATGAATAAAACAGTGGAGAGGCCGGGGGTGGCCGTTTTTCATCCTTTTCACCCTTACTTGTCCTTGTCTGTGAAATGGGAGCAGTAACAAAGCCAAATCTGCAGGTTATTTTGTTAGTTGTGGTCTAGTGGGTTGGACTCACAGAGACCTCACGGGTCATGGAACAAAACGTTGGTCTGCCCTGTGCGATTTTCATAGCCACTGAGCAATTCATTTTAAGGATTTAAACATAGTAGTAATAATAACATAGTGGACATGACTGCTTATCTAGTGTGCAGGATGCTCTGAGCACCTTGTATGTGTCTCCTTGCTGCAAACTGCTATGGGCCCATTTGGAAGAGGAGAAAACTGAGGCTCAGAGCAGTGAGCCCACTTGTCTGAGGTCACACAGCAATGACATGCTGGCTTCGGGGCCTGATTTTTTTCTTTGCCATCTGAGGGTGATTTCTGTCACCTTAGGCTGTGGCCCTGGGGCCACACATGGAGGCTGAAGGGTGGGGGTGGGGTTGTTCCCAGCAGCCCTGGCCCAGGGTGGAGGATGGGGGCTGCGGAGGAGGCTGGGTGACTCCCCCTCCATCCAGGCTGCTGGAGCCGATAACGCTGAGCTCAGCGTCTGTCTGCTTCTCCCAACCGCCGAGGAGTCTGATTATTTTTAGATAAGATGGAGGGGCGGGCGCCAGCGCGGAGGGAGCCCCCATGCCAGGCGGCAGCCGAGAAGTCACAGGCAGAGAGGGCTGCCCCTGAATAGGTCCTGAACGCCAACCCCAGACCAAAGGCTGGAGGGTTGCAGGGGGCAAGGCTAAGGGGGGGGGTGAGTGCAAGAACTCACCTGTCAGGCCCTCTGTTTGCCCATCTGTAAAACGGGCATAATGGCAGCTTCTCCCTCATAGGGTGGAGGCACAATTGAAGGAGTCCCTGCACATTAGGTAATCATCCCCATTCACAGGTGGGCCAACAGAGGCTGAGAGAGGGCAAGTGACTTGCCCAGGGCCACATGGGCAGAATGTGGCAGAGCAGGATTTGAACCCAGGTGTTGGACTTGAACTGCTACCCAGGACTGACCCTGCGGCTGCACACAGGCTGCCCAGGAGGCCACACTGTGGCACGCAGGTGCATGTGGGTGTGTCCACGTGTGGGTGGGTGTGCACACTCACCCTAGGGGCTCCTCCTCCTGGACTGTGGGCTTCTCCACGGCCACCAGCTCAGCCTAGGCCACCAGCATCAACACCTCCACTCCTCTGCGGGGTGTCACCAACCAAAGGGAGCCCTGGTGGAACACTGGTGAAGCACTCGCCTGCTGACTGGAAGGTTTACATTCAAATCCACTAGTGGCTCTGTGGGAAAAAGACCTGGCAGAGATGAAAGCCTATGAAAACCTGTGGGGGCAGTTCTGCCCTGTCACACAGGGCCACTGTCACAGCCAACAACGTCACCAGCTTCTCCTTCTCATTGCAGATGCGGAGCAGGGCAGCAGCCCCCGCACGGGCATGGGCTCTGACCAGGAGGACAGCAAGCCCATCACGCTGGGTGAGTCTAGGGCAGCATGGGTGTGGGGGCAATGATCCCACCTCAGACATGTATGGAATGCTGCATGTGGACCAGGCTCTAGGAGGAACACCTCATAAGTCTCATTCAGTCATTCCTCACCATGCTATAATGCCGCTATGCGCCCATTTCACAGATGGGCAAAGTGAGGATCAGAGCAGTTAAGGGACCATCCCGAGGCAGCAGGGGTTTGAACACTGAGCTCCCAGCATGGAGGCTCTGAGGTGCTCACCCCACAAGGCCCCAGGGGACATTTAATGGAATAGAAAGACAAATCTGTACCCTGTGGTTAGGAGAATTTTCCTGAAGAGCAGGAAGGACCTGGAGGATTCAGAAGTGTTACCTCAAAGGCCCCGGGTCCAGCCTCATTCTCACCCGCCTGACCCAGTGCATACACATCCACCCTGATCCTCCAGCTCCCAGCCTTGCCCCTCAGTCTGTTCTTCCTGCAGCAACCAGGGACACCCGTGAGCACCTGAGTCCGGCCTGTCCCACCCTCTGCTCACAGCCCTCCAGGGGCTCCCACCTCCCTTGGGTAAAAGCTGGAATCCTCCCTGTGGCCCACAGGGCCCTGCTCAACCTCCCCCGTCCCTGTCCCCTCCTTTTCTCTCCACCTCACTTACTGCTCTCCAGCCACACAGGCCTCCTTGCTGTTCCTCCGACTTACTAGGCAAGGCTCTGCCCCAGGACCTTTGCACACACTGTACCCTCTGCTTGGACAGTGGCCACCTGTTCATTCTCTCTCCAGATCTCCCTAGGACTCGTTCAAATGCCCCCTTTTCAAGGACATTTTCCCTTAACCCTGCAGCTCAAGCAGCTTAAGCAGCCCTAGCTAATGCTCCATTGTAGCCCTCTGTTTTATTTCTTTCAGAGGAAGTTAGTGATTGCCTATGTGTTTGCTTAGTTGGTGGTGGTCTGCCTCTCCCAGTACAATGTCAGCTCTTCGAGGGTGGGGATTTACGTCTGTCTTGATCACTGCTGTGCTCTCCTGCCCCTAGAATCAGGTCTGGTAAAGAGTGGGTGCTCCATAAATATCTGTAGAAAGAAACAAAGGGGGAAGGAAGGATGAGGCAGAGAGAGAAGAGAAGCAACAGAGGAGGAGGTCAGTGCCAGCGGAAGGAGAAGAGATGAAAGTGAAGGCAGAGAGGAAAAGCAAGTGGGAGAGGACACTCCCGCTGGAAGGGAGACAGGATGGTTCCAGAAGGTTCACAGGCCTCTGCTCACTGGCTGATGGAGACTCGTCTGCCTTGTGTCTGTGCCCTGAGTCCTTGGCCTCCCGTGATCCCCTGGGTGCCGCCCTCCAGACCAGATGTTCAGGGGAGGCGGGGGCAGCAGCGGCCCAGGGCCTGGGCCCGTGAGGAGTGTGGGCGGCTGGCGGAGGAAATCAGGTCCTCCCCGCCCCCAGGGAGTCCCCCGGAGATGGAGCGCAAACAGGAAACCCCGGCGGGGGAGGGCAGAGGGCTGCTGACTCCAGCTGGCCAGCTGGGTCGGCAGGAAACGGCCACAGCCACTTCCCCTAGACACTAGGGGGGCCACCGCCCTGTCCTTGTAGGCATCTGGTGGCTCTGTCTCCCAGCTCCGAGCCAGGCACATAGCAATTGCTCAATAAGTGGTGCGCATAAAACCTCAGGAGACCAGGGTTCCTGGACAGCTGGGCGACTGCACTCTGGGGCGAGCTTCCTGGGCCCGGTGCTGCCCCCTGGGGGCTGGGAGAAGAACTGCTCCCAGCCCCCGCCCCCACTGCTGCCAGCCAGTCCCACCTCTGCTCTAACCCCCCTTCCCTGGCTCCTCCAGCTCCAGCCCTGCAACTCGCCAAATGTGCTGCAGCCTCAGGGCTTTTGCCCTTGTCGTTCTCGCTGCCAGGACCTCTGTGCACCTCGGGGAGGTAGCAAAATTTGATCTTTAAGATCCTCCTTATCAGCGTGGCCACGAGTTACAGACGGGTGCCTTGGCACCAGGCCCTGCTCCTGATGCGTCACATGTTTGAACACATTTCTTCCTCTTCACCTCCACGATCCTTCAACCAAAAAGCTGTGGCCGTGGAGTTGATTCCAACTCACGGCGACCCCCCGTGTCAGACGGTAGAACTGCTGCTGCCTGGGGCTGTTACGTGTAAGGAGGAGCCTCCGGGCTGTGCAAACGATGAAGTGCTCAACATCTAACTGAAAGGTTGGCAGTTGGAACCCCACCCCGAGGTGCCCTGGAAGAAAGTCTTGGCAATCTGTTTCTGAAAGGTCAAGCCTTGAAATGCTTGTGGAGCAGCTCTGTTCTGTGCACAGGGGGTTGTCAGGACTCAGGATAGACTTGATGCCAGCTAACAACAACAGTATTGAAGGAAGCAGCAGGCCAGGCCTTTCCGCTGCAGCACCCCTGGGGAGGTTCAAACACCAGCCTTTAGGTTAGCAGTCAGCACAAACCGTTTGCACAACCCAGGAACCCGCTGCCAGCTGCACCATACCAAAGCTAGACCCGTTGCTGTCGATCCTGACTCATAGTGGCCCTACAGGACAGAGTTTCTGAGGAGCAGCTGGTGGATTCAAACTGATGACCTTTTGGTTGGCAGCCCAGTGTTTAAGCCACTGTACTGCCTGGACTCCACCTGTCCAGACCCCTTACTGTCAAGTTGGTTCTGACTCAGAGTGGCCCTATAGGACAGAGTAGAACTGTCCCAGAGAGTTTCCAGGGAGCGCCTGGTGGATTTGAATTGCCAGCCTTTTGGTTAGCAGCAGTAGCACTAACCACTGGACGACCAGGGTTTGGGATTCCACCTGTAGGTCTCTGTAAATACCACCCTCTCAGCGAAGCCTCTTGTGTAAAAGAGCTCCCCTTCTGAGATACTCCCCTACCTCCCACCTGCCCCACTGCCCCCTGACACACCTCACTGAACCTGCATGGTGTCTGCTGCACAATGGACCACTTCTGTCTCCTCGCCCCCTCTGTGTCCCCAGGATGGCACACTGTAGGTGCTCAGTTGAGTGAGTGGCCCCTGGCCGGCCAGGGCTCCTCCTTCCCCAGGCTGCAGGTTCCAAATCCGTAAACTACTTCCAAACAGCCCCAGCTCAGAGAGGAGGGCCTCCTTTCTTAGACGTTAGCCAAGACTGGTTCTGGGGGCCCACGGGATTCTGACTGCCTCTGGGCCCTCCATCTAACCCTGCTGTGTGCACTGCGGAGACTGCAGGGCTGGGACAGACAGATGTCCTTGCCCTCAAGGAGCTGCCTGTCTGGAGGGTCAGACAGAGGAAATAAACCCACCCTGATTGTCCCCCAGGTGACGTGTGACGGAAACAACGCCCACAGGCCCCTTCTCTGGCTTTTTATTTCCCATAAACCTCCCGCGATGAAATGCAGCGTCCCTGTTTCTTGGAGATTTAGCACAAACTGAGACCCAGGCGGAGATGTCCAAGATCACACACTGAGTAAGGGGTAGAATCTAGATTTTGCAGCAGGGTTGGCGGGCAGCTGGCAGCAAGCCATGATATGATAGGGCAAGGGCCCGCTGCAGAAGTCCTTAGAGAAAGGACCCTGGCTGTGACTGCAGTGACAAGGCTGTGGGCAGACTCAGAGAACTTCCCTCTAGTCACATAGGAGGAAAAGGCTCTCCCATGTGACTGAGGGACTCAGCAGTTAGTCTACTCAGGGAGTAGAAGGAATGATAACCAGGCTCTGCCCAGCTCTTGAGTCTGGGTGTGCAGGAGGGAAGCTAACCAGCCCAGGCATGCTCACTGACCCCGCTCTTTCCCCATTCCAGACACAACTGACTTCCAGGAAAGCTTTGTCACCTCCGGTGTGTTCAGTGTCACGGAGCTTATCCAGGTGTCCCGGAGTGAGTGTCCCCACCAGCCCCCAACCTGGTGCCAGGAGTGGGACCTGGGAAGGAGACGGTCATAGAGAGGGGAGAACAGAGAGGAGGGGCTTAGAGAGGGGAGGAGTTTAGAGGAGCGACCAGGGGGCGGGGCTTGGAAAGGACGGGGTTGGGGAGGGACAGGGGCTCACACAAGAGAGGAGGGTGGACAGGTTGAAGGGGTTCCAGGAGGAGGTCTCCAAGAAGGGAAGAGATCTCAGGGAGAAAGGGAGTCAAGAAAGAGGAAGGGGTTTCAAAGATGGGGAGAGATCTCAGGGACAGGAGGAAGATGCAGAAGGAGCATTAGAGAGAGGAAGGAGGCCCTTAGTTCCACCCTGCTCCTCCTCTCCAGCTACCCCCAAGGTTCTTGGGACGGGAGGAATCTGGAACTTTCCCAGAGGCCGGGGTCAGGGTGACGTATCAGCCCCCTAGAAAACAGAATCCAAACACTGGGTGGAGGGTGACAAAGAACCTTCTCTCCAGCATCCTTTTCTCTCTGAGGCCCCCTCAGCCTGTCCCAGGAGACCCCAGAGGGCCCTTTCCCCGCTACCCTTTGGCTTTGTGTCCCCTTAGGCATTACCCAGGCACCTGGGTTTATCCTACTACAAGGACTTCTAAGCATTGTCCTGTGTTGACCCTAACCATCACACTTCCTGTCCTAACCAACACAGCCTGGGTGCTGAGGGGCCAGGAAGGTTGGCCTTCAGCTCTGGCTATACCTCTGCCTCACTGTGCAACCTTGGCTGCTCATGGTGGCCTTGGTTTTCTGATTCATAGAACAAGACCAATTGCGGCCACATTAGAAAGGGGCCAGTTTGGGAAAACGTTTCCATCTGTCTGCCGAGGTGGTTCTCGCTAACCCTCCAAAGCAAACCACCATTTTGGGCCCTGCTCCCTCCTTCACCGTCCTCTCCATTGTCCTCTGCAGCACCAGTGGTGACTGGAACAGGACCCAACTTCTCCCTGGGGGAGCTGCAGGGGCACCTGGCATACGACCTGAACCCAGCCAGCACTGGCATGAGAAGAACGCTACCCAGCACCTCCTCCAGTGGGTACGTGCTCTGGTCCCCAACTCTAGGCATTTCAAAACCCTTCACCTACCCCAGTCTCGGTCAAGCTGCCTCATACCTCTGCCTGGAACGCCCTTTTCCACAATCCACGTAACAGACTCCTATTCATCCTTCACAACCCAGACCCAAATGCCTCCTTTCTCCACCCTGGAATCCCAGCCTAAAGTAGTCACTAGGACGTTCCTGAGCGTGCAGATACAGATTTCTTGCTGGGATATGCTGTGTGGCCGTGATCCAGTGACACTGCGTGTGCCTCAGTTTTCCCATCTATAAAAACGGCATCAAATCCTGTAGGACTGTTCTGAGGATTACAGTAGGCCAAATGATTGGCAAGGCTGCCAGCAGGGTTTTAGTCTCCACCCTACTTGTTTGCCGTCTGCCCTCGGTTAAGCCCTGCCCCGTCTGTGGCCTCAGATGACCTGCTCCAAGCAATGGGAGGGTTGGAGCAGCTGTTAACTGAAAACGGATCGAAAAAAAATCTGGGCTCCCCTGATGTCTCGCGATACTGCCCTCCTTGCCACGCCCCCTAGGGACCGGAAGTTATTATGTCCGCCCCACCCGCTGGCATCTCTTTGATAACCCGTCAGCGCTCTCCTCCCCTCATTCCTCAGGAGCAAGCGGCATAAATCGGGCTCGATGGAGGAAGACGTGGACACGAGCCCCGGCGGCGATTACTACACCTCGCCCAGTTCTCCAACGAGTAGCAGCCGCAACTGGACGGAGGATATGGAAGGAGGTAGGGCAAGCGACGGGGGAGGAGGCCTTTCCGGTCTGGGGTTTATTGCGGTGGGGACTACGTGTCCCGGCAGTCACTGCGCGTGCGCTAGGGAAGGAGAAGCCGGCCGGGAGCCGCGAGGCCTCCTGGGATTTGTGGTCGCAGAGGTTGCGCGCAGCTGGAAGTAAACTCCGGGCTCGCGTTTCGGGAGTTCTTTGGTTCCGCTCAGACCTGGGAGGGCGGAAATTCTCGCTGCCCGAGTTTTCTGTCGCCTTGCCTGTAAAGGCCACCTGTCCTACCTATGGGGGCTTTTCGCCACTGGCATGAGAAGAACGCTACCCAAGTGATAGGATTCCTTGTAAGGCATCCACGCGATCTTCCTCCATGTAGTTCCAATTCTCTAGGAGCCTGTGTCTTTTTTGTTGGTTTCAATGTTTTTTATTTTCTCTTGTTGAGAATATGCATAGTAAAACTTACACCAGTCCACCAGTTTCCACATGCACAATTTAGTGACTCAGATTCTTGGGTTGTGCGACCGTTCTCACCCACCGTATCTGAATTTCCCCCGCTAGCGTAAACGTTCTGTCTCCTAAGTTTCCTTCTAATTTTTGTAGCTGCTGATGACAGTTTTATCCATAAAGATGGCTCATAAAACAGCAGAATGCTCAAGGCAAACATTCTTTGCTGCTTAAGCTAAACTATCGTTTTAAGAAGACTTCCGAGGGCCTGAATAAGCAAAGCGTTATTGAGGAAGCAGAACAAAGCAGGAGGCCTCACAGGCTCACATCTCAGAACGTCCTTTACCAGCCACAGTTGTCAAAACAGCCTGGTAGTGGTTGAGCGATAGACGCTGAGACCCGTAGAAATGACTTGAGAACCCAGAAGTGAATCCCTTCACCGTGGACAGCTGATCTTCTAGAAAGGGTTGAAGTCTATTAAACGGGGAAAAGAAAATCTCTAACAGATAGTGCTAGCAAAACTGGGTATCAGTGTGCAGAAAAATATAACAAGATCCATACCTCATGCCATACATGAAAAGTAACTCAGAATGGATCAAAGACCTAAATGTAAAACTATAAAGATTGCTGAAGAAAGAAATAGGAACAGCTGTACGGATGTACAGCATAAATATACTATCACATGTAATGAAAAATGCACAAACGCTAGAAGGTAAACTAGATAACTGGGATCTCCCAAAAATTAAATGTCTACGTTCATCCAAAGACTTAGCCGGCAGAGTTAGAAGAGAATGTACAGACTGGGAAAAAATTTTTTGGATACAACATCTCTGACCAGGGACTACTGTCTAAAATTAAGGGAAAAACTTCAAAACCTCCATAACAAAAGGGCAAACAATCCAGTTTAAAAATGGGCGAAGGATGTGAACAGACACTTCACCAAAGAAGACACTCAAGGCACTAACTAACGTGAAGGGAAGCTTGTGATCATTAGCCATCAGCACAATGCAGGTCAAAGCTAAATTGAGATACCAACTGCCATGGATTGAATTGTGTACCTCCCCCCCCCCCCAAAGTATGTGTCAACTTGGTTAGGCCATGATTCCCAGGATTGCATCGTTGTCTACCACTTTGTCATTTGATGAGGTTTTCTTGTGTGTTGTAAATCCTATCACTATGATGGCTTATTTGCAGTTGTATTGATGGGACTGACAAGATTAGGTAGTGTCTTAAGTAGTTCTCTTTTGAGATATGAAAGACAGAAGTGGGCAGAGAGACATGGGGACTTCATACCACCAGGAAAGAAGCACTGGGAACAGAGTGTGTCCTTTGGACCCAGGGTTCCTGCACAGAGACGCTCCTAGTCCGGAGAAACATTGGTAACAAGGACCTTCCTGCAGAACCAACAGAGCGAGAAAGCTGATGCCTTGGATTCGAACTTGTAGCCTATCAGACAGTGAGAAAATAAATTTCTGTTTGTTAAAGTCATCCACTTGTGGTATTTGTTACAGCAGCTCTAGATGACTAAGACGCCATCTCACCCTGGCAGTAAGGGCACTGATGCTGGCAAGGCTGTGGAGAAACTGAGAGCCTCCTACACTGCTGGTGGGGATATAATAGCATTACCACTACAAAAAACAGTAGGCACTGCCTTAAAAAGCTAGGAGTAGAGTTACCATAGGATCTAGTGGTCCTGCTCAGAATATGTCCTGGCGAAATAAAAGCTGTCACATGAATAGACGTGTGTGCACTCGTGTTCCCTGCAGTGTTGTTCACAACAGCAAAAGGATGGAAGCAGCTTATGTGCTCATCAACAGATGAATGGATCAGCAAGCTGGTGAATCCACGGGGCGACACTACAAACAGTAAAGAACAGTGATGCGTCTGTAGAACATCTCACAGTGTGGATGAATCGGAAGGACATTGTGCTGAGTGAAATAAGTCAGCCACAAATGCTGTTTGAGACCACTGTTACAAAAAGTCAAGAGTGGATTATACAAAGAAAAATTGTTTGATGGTTACCAGGGATGAAGGGGGGAGAACGGAGAAGCACTAGCTAGATAAACCCACTGTCATTAAGTCAGTTTCAACTACAGCAACCCTACAGGACAGACTAGAACTGCCCCGTAGAGTTTCTGACGAGTGCCTGGTGGATTTGACCTGTAGACCTTTCAGTTAGCAAAAGTAGCTCTTGAATACTGTGGCATCATAGTGCCCCCTGAGGAGGTTGGAAACCCAAAAAGCCAGACCCATGGCAGTTGAGTCAATTGTGACTCCTAGCGACCTTACGGGACAGAACAGAGTTTCCAAGGAGTGCCTGGTAGTTTTGAACTGCCACCCTTTTGGCTAGCAGCCATAGCACTTAACCACTATGCCACTGGGGTTTCCAACACATGTTCGTTTGGGTGAAGGGAAGGGTAGTACACACTATGAAGTCAGCACGAAATGACCAAGGCAGAGGAAGACACTGAGAGCTGTGCAGGAGCAAAGGGCAATCAGGTAAACACTGTAACATATAGGATCCTGTAACAGACAGGAATCTGTGAGTGGATTCATGAGTGAACATGTGTGAAATGGGCGAGGGAGTCATATGGGAGTACCCCTACATATGTACAAGGTCCGCCAGTTAAGTCGGCAAACCTCATTGTTCTAATTGCTACATAGCTTGCTGCTGAATATCACTCTGGTCACCTTTGAAGTACCATCCTTGGGAAGCTCTGTGCTAAAACCAGCGCGTAGTCCTTGCTTCACAGCAATTTTGGATCTCTTTCTGGAACGGCTGTTGCACGCGGTGGCAAGGTGGCAAGTTCCCAAACTTAACTGTAATTGTTGTCTGTGAGGGAGTTTTTAGCCAGTAAACAAACAACTGTGTTGGAACACCCTCCCTGCTCACCTGATCTGGACTCCAGTGACTTTTCTTTGCCTGAAGAAAAAGGAAATACTGAAAGGGAGACATTCTGATGACATTCAGGACATCAAGGGTAATATGATGACAGCTCTGATGGCCGTTCCATAAGAAGAGTTCCAAAATTGCTGTGAAGGGTGGCCTAGGCACTGGCATGGGTCCATAGCTTCCCAAGGGGAGGACTTTGAAGGTGACCGGTAGTGATATTGCACAGTGAGGGGTGTAGCACTTTTTCTAGGATGAGCTCATGAACTTAACTGTCAGACCGTGCACACAGGCATGGTGGTGGATATCTCTGAAGACAAAGGCTGTGTGTATCCTCCTATATCTAGTGGTGGCCATGGAGGACACTGTCATAGAAACTGCTTAGACACTGGGAATGAACTACTGAACTTGAAAGCTGAGGGCCATCGTGGGGACATCGAGGACTACTGGGAAAATGCAATTCATGAAGACAGTGTATCCTAGCCTGGTGTGTAGCGTCGGAGACCTGAAAAGCTCACTAGCAGCCATCTAAGAAACGACTATTGCTGTCTTCTTGGCTGGAGCAAAGGAGAACAAAGAAAAGCAAAGAGTCAGGCAGGAAAGCAGTTCTTCTAGAGGAGTAAGCGTTCTCGTGAACTGCAGCCTCCTCTAACCTGAGACCAGAAAAACTAGATGGTGTCCAGCTACCGCTGTTACTCTGACTGGGATCACAGTAGAAGGAGCTGGGTGTTGTGGCTAGGTGCTGGAGTCAGTTCTGACTCCTAGCGATCCCACACACAACAGAACGGAACATTGCCCGGTTCTGCACCACACCCACAATCGTTTTCATTGCAGCCACTGCGTCAGTCATCTTTCTGAGGACCTTCCTCTTTTTCGCTGACCCTCCACTCTACCAAGCATGATGTCCTTCCCCAGGGATTGATCCTATCTGGCAACATGTCCAAAGTATGTAAGACACCATCTCTCCATCCTTGCTTCCAGCGAGCACTCTGGTCGTACTTTTTCCAGAACAGATCTGTTGGTTCTTTTGGGACATTCAGCATTCTTCTCCAACACCACAATTCAAAGGCATCCATTCTTCTTCTGTCTTCTTTGTTCATAGTCCATCTTTGGCATGCATATGATGCAATGGAAAATACTATGGCTTGGATCAGGTTCACCTTAGTCTTCAAGGTGACATCTTCTCAACACTTTAAGTCATCTTTTGCTGTAGATTCTCCCAGAGCAACACTTCTTTTGATCTCTTGACTACTACTACCATGGCCATTGATTGTGGAACCAAACAAAATGAAATCTTGACAACCTCAGTCTTGTCTCTGTTTATCATGATGTTGCTTGCTGGTCCAGTTGTTTTATTGACATGGAGCTGCAACCCATACTGAAGGCTGTGGTCTTTGATCTTCATCAATAAGTGTTTCAAATCCTCTTCACTTCCAGCAAGCAGGGTTATGTCATCTGCATGATGCAGGCTGTTAATGAGTCCTCCTCATTAACAAGAAGCAGACTTACTGATCAGGAAGAGACTGGGAGGACCCTCCAGACCATTGCCCAAAGACAGCCTTCTAACCTGAAAAGGAGGACTCTCACAGAGCCTACCTTTCAGCCAGATAACAGATGGGGCTGTCAGATACACGGAAACCCTGGTGGTGTAGTGGTTAAGTGCTATAGCTGCTGACTAAAATGTTAGCAGTTCAAATCCACTAGGTGCTCCTTGGAAATACAGGGCCGTTCTACCCTGGCTGTAGTGGTGCTGTGAGTTGGAATCGGCTTGATGGCAGCTGGTTTGGTTTTGGTGTGTCTTGGGTGTCACAGTGGTTAAGTGCCACAGCTGCAACCTTTCAGTCAGCAGTTCATATCCAGCAGGTGCTTCTTGGAATCTCGGTGGGTCGGTTCCGCTCTGTTCCGCATGTTGCTGTGAGGCAACCTGACAGCGTTGGGTTTGTTAGATAAAGAGCAGCACCTGTGAAGACTGGGTCCTTCAAACAGTCACCTCTGTGAAATTGAAAAGGCAACATTTGCCCCAAACCAAAGATGAGCTGGCAGGGACAGGGGGTGGGGATGCCGAACTAATGGAAACAGGGGCCCCAGGGAGGAAGTCAGGAATGTGCAGAACGTTGTAGGAATGCCAGTGTCACAAATCAATCAGTAAAAGAAACCTAGATTGGAAAACTAATTTTCTCGTGTCAATTTCCACCTAAGGCACACCGAAATAGTCCAGAAAGTGTAAAGGGAATGAGACTTAAGGTTTAAAGATTATCTCAGGGCAGCAGTTTGAGAAGTTTATCTACCTCCGTGGCTCCAGAAAATCTGGATTCCATGAGAGTATGAATTTTTGTCCTGCATTTTCCCTGCTTCTGATCAGGACTGTGTGGCTTTTTGTCTTCATTCTCAGAAAGAATGTAGCCTAGAATTTTTTTGTATTGTTGTCTGTTTAGTATGTTGCTTGTTTTGGGTGGAGATATACACCACCCTGCATGTATCCATTCACAGTTTGGGCACAGACCGTTCAGTCACCTTGGGTACGAATGTCACATCATGTCACCACCTCTGTCTGTAGTGGTCATCCCCATTCGTTTAGGCTCTGTCCTTGAACGTTCTTGTCATGGATTGAGTTGTGGCCTCCCACCATGTGTGTCAATTCAGTAAGGCCATGATTCCTGGTACTGTGTGACTGCCCACCATTCTGTCGTTCCCGTGTTGTTGTAAAGCCCACCTCTGTGATGTTAATGAGCCTGGATTAGAGGCAGTGGTGGGAATGAGGCAGGACTCAGTCTACAAGATTAGGTTTTAAGTCAGTCTCTTTTGAAATTTGAGAGAGAAGTGAGCAGAGGGATGCGGTACCCCAAGAAAGTAGTTCCAGGAACAGAGTGCATCCTTTGGGCCCAGGGTTCCTGTGCTGAGATGCTCCTAGACCAGGGGAAGACTGATGCCAAGGATCTGCCCTGAAGCAGGTGGAGGGGGAAAGCCTTCCCCTGGAGCTGGTGCCCTGCATTTGGACGTGTAGACTCTTAGACTGAGAGAAAAAGCTTCCCTTTGTCCAAGCCATCCACTTGTGGTATTTCTGTAACAGCAGCACCAGGTGACTGATAGTCCTCCTCTGTGGTTTAGGTGAACAGGAGCAATCTTACGCTCAAGAAGTGCTGGTCTCCATGCAGCCATTCTTTGTTCATTAGGCTGGACTAATGTTTAATTTAACCACAGCTTCATGGAATAGTTTCTGTGCAGGGTTCAAAGATTATTTCTGGGCTTTAGCTTTGGGGATTCCCCCAGTCGCTCTGGATCCAGTGAGTCTGGTTTCCGTATGAGTTGAAAGTTCTGTTCCACACTTTTCCCAGGAGGTTTTATTTTTGCCCCTCTGTCTCCAGGGAGTCACCTGCAGCATTTCTTCCCCATTAGGTCTCTGTTGCACGGGGTCAGGAGCTGCTTAGGATTGTTGCGTTCCCACCTCCCTGAGCACCTTCTCCAAATTCTCCTTCAAGGTCCTGACTCCACTATGTTTCTCTAAAGGATCCCTTTTGCTTGAAACTTCAGCTGCCTAGCAGCCTGGCATCTGTGACTTTGAGAAAATGGTGTGCAAGATGGCCTCAGGCTTGGGTCACTCTGGGGAGGGCATCTCTGGCCTTCATCAGATTCTCAGGGGAGCTGCACCCCCCATTTGCAGAAGCTCTGCTGTGTCCAGCCCCTTACCCCTGGGGCATCCCAATGGTTACCAGCACAGACTCGGGCTCCAGCCTGTCTAGGTTCATATGCCATCCCTTGCAGCTTCCTGGGGACTTCACTGCTCTGAGCCTCAGTTTTTCCCACCTGTACAATGGGGGAGGCTAGTTCCTGCAGGATTCAGTTTTATAGGAATGTCGTGGGGATTAACTGACCGAACACGTCTCCCATTCCTGGAACAGGCCTCGCGTGTACTAGCTTTGTTGCTCTTGGCTGCTGTCAGTCAGCCTCCAACTCTTGGTGACCCTGTGCACCATGGAACCAAATGCTGCCTGCTCCTGCTCCAGCCTTCTCATCAGGTTGCAGACCAGACTGTTGTGCCCCCCCATAGGATTTGGGGTTGGCTTTTTTTTTTAATTATGGATGTTGCTGTTGTTAATGAGAACGCACACAACAGAACATACACCACTTCCATGGTTTCTGTACGCACAATTCAGTGACACTGATGACATTCTCCGAGTTATACGACCCTCTTTTTCCAAGTTGTTCCTCTGCCATTAACCGAGAGACTCACCACCCACAAAGCTCCTCTCTGACCTGTTCATTGCAGACTTTTTGTCCCCTAGGGTCGCCATGAGTCAGATCTGACTTGACAGCCTTGGCTGGCAAGCTAAACTATCATTCTGCTTCAGGAAGACTTCAGGGCATAGAAAAGGCAGAACAGAATTTCAGATTCTCATGCACTGTAGACTTTTGGGAGCCATGGATGGTGGGTGAGCCCCTGAAACTACTGCCCTGAGATAGTCTTTTGAGCCTCAGACCAAAACTACCCCCTGAAGTCTTCTCAGAACCATAGTTCAGTATAACTAGTAAATAAAAAGACTGTGTTGAGCTTTATACTCTTTTAAGAACTTTCTGTGTGGGATCAGATTGAAAACCCAACCCACTGCCTTTGAGTCGATGTCTCTGTTAAAGCCATCCACTTGTGGTGTTTCTGTTATAGCAGCAGCACATGACTGTGACAGTCTCATCTGTGGTTTAGATGAACGGGAGCAAGCCTACACTCAAGGAATGCTACAGTGACCCTACAGGTCAGAGTAGAACTGCCCCATAGAGGTTCCAAGAAGTGCATGCTGAATTTGGACTGCCAACCTTTGGGTTAGCAGCTGTAGCACTAGCCACTATGCAACCAGGGTTTCCAAATTGACAATAACAACTCAAGAAATTGAATAGGAGCCTTACGGGGGGCAGTGAGTTTATGTTAATAGGGGAGGAATAACCCAGAAAAGGTGGGTGATAATAGTTGCACAACATGAAGAATGGAATCAGCATCACTGTGTTGTGCATGGATAAATTGTTGAATTAGTGTTTGTTCTGTTGTGTACTCAACAAAATAAATAAAATCTAGGAGAAAGGGAGACTTCGGGGATAGTTTGGGATTAAGGTTTAAAGATGATTTCAGTGGTTCTATACGTATATAGGATATCATCCTGCTGACCTCTGGCTGGAGGAAGGAGAGTGGGTGGTGGAGAGGAGCGGAAAGGAGGCTGTTGGGAGGATGAGACATGTATGGAGCAGAGAGGAATAGGGTGCTGTCACTGGGCAGGGAGAGCAGTGGAAGCTGCATATAGGTGGGCATGTAAATTTATACAGGAATGTACATTTTCACTCAGTCATGTTAAATAAAAAAGAAAAAAAATATGATTTCAGGGGTTCATGCAGCCTCCATGACTCCAGAAAGTCTGGATTCCATGACAGTTTCAAATTCTGTCTTGCATTTCCTCCCTTTTGATCAGGATTCTTCTACGGAATCTTTGATTAGAATGTTCCAGTTCTTCTGGTCTCATGGCAAAGGAGACACTTATTCATGGAGGCTGTTACCCACACATTCTGTTGCCTCCTATTGCTGACACTACATAGTGTTTTTACTGGCTCATATGTGTTATGTCCTAATTTATGAGTCGGGAGCCCTGGTTACACAGTGGTTGAGTGCTCAGTGGCTGGCTAGCCAGAAGGTCAGAGGTTGAGACTCACCAGCCACTCTGCAGGAGAAAGAGGTGGCAGCTGCTTCCATAAAACCAGCCTTGGAAATGACACCCTAGGGGACATTTCTGCTCTGTCCTATAGGGACACTATACATTAGAATCCACTTGATAGCAACAAGTTTATTTTGTTTAATTTATGAGTCACAGTGTTTCTGTTGGTTCTGTCTTGTGATTTGCCATTTCTGTCTAGTCTGTTTCTATAAAAATCCCCTATTCAGTAAGCCACAATAGACAGAAACCCCCAAAGGACAGAGCATTTCTCTCTCAAGTAAATGTCCAGCCATCAGTATCCCAGGACAAGTGTGGTCCAGGGGCCTGAGGCTCCTGTCTTCTTATGCTCCACTGAGCATGGTTTTCATTCCCACCTCATGGCTCACGATGACTGCCAGAGCTTCAGCCATTGTGCCTATATTTCAGGCAGCAGGAAAGAAGAATCCCATTTGGGTATGCCCTTTCTCTTTAAGAATCATTCTCAAAAGTGGTACCTAACCACTTCTGTTATTTATTGCCCAAGACTCAGTCATATAGGGATATCCAGCTACAAGGGAGGTCACCTGCCTCAGGTCACCACAGTGGGGACTGAGACCCAGATGGCCATCCCAGGCGTCCCCACCTGCTCCCTTTACTGGCCACCTTCCACACGCTAAGCCATTCACCTGCATTGTTCCCTGTCCTTGGGGTAGACTCAGTAAAGTCAGTGCTGCCACTGACTCTTGACAAATGGAGAAACTGAGGCTCACACAGGCAGGAAGGGGCAGAGCCCAGAACTCTAGAGCTACCCACTCTCCCCCCTGTGGGTGCGGTGGCTAGAGGCAGGTAAAATACCCTAGTTCAGACGGGGACCCATCCGGAGGGACCTGCTGCTAGGCTGCATAGGGGTCCCGTGGGCTCCCTGTGTGATTGCCAGACCCAGGGGAGGGCCAGGGGTTCCCGTGGGACACTTGGGAGCCAGACAGAGTTTTCAGCCTGGCCTCCAGCCACACCCTCAAGACCCTCACCTTGTTCTCCTCCTCCTCTGGGCCCTGCAGCTTCCTGTCTAGACAGCCCCAATTAGCCTCTCATTAGGGAGGTTAAGCTGATTAGAGCCTGCTTGTGCCCTTCCTCCCCAGGCCTATTCTCCGGACAGCGCTCAGCTAGGCCCCCACCCCCAGTGCCACACCCCATGCCTGAGAGAGTAGGGGTGGAGGTGGGGAGAATGCCAGCCCCCGACCCAGGTGAGACCCCTGCAGCCACAGCTCACGGTGCCTCTCGCCAGCCCCTGGCCTTTGTCTACACTGCCCGCCCAGGGGTGCCTTCCCTCGTCCTCCACTCCTTCATGATCACCCCGCCCCCCACGGGCAGAGGGCATGCAGGGTCCTTCCCCCATCACAGGAGACACAGAACCCAGAACACAGGGGGAAGCAGGCCGGGGGCGTGGGCAAGCCCTCCCCTGGGACATGGGATCCAAGCTCACTCAGCAGGAGGAGCCTTGGCAGAGCAGGTGACGCAGCACTTGGCTGTTAACAGACAGGTCAGAGATTGGAACCCACCCTGTGGGTCCCTGGGAGAGAGACCTAACCACCTGCTCCCATAAAGGTTGCAGGCTGGGAAACCCTACGGGGCTGTTCTTCCCTGTCACATGGAGTCTCTGTGAGTCGGAACCTACTTAGTGGCACCCAACAGCAGCCCTTCAGCAGTCATTTGTAAAGCACCTCCTAGTGCCAGGTAGGTGGGCAGGGGTGGGGGTGGGTGGATTAGAAGACTTGGTCCCCACCCTCGGAGGCCCGCAGTCTAGTGGGAAAGCAGTCAGTTTTGACAAGGGCCGCAGGTTTAAAGGAGGCAGGTGCTTATAATGCTCTATGAGGAAGACTCAACTGGAGAATCACAGAGGGCTTCCTGGAGGAGGTGGCAGTGGAAGCAAGACCCTCCCACCCAGGAAGGTGAGGGCCAATACAGAGGCCCTGGGACAGAGCATACTGATAAGTTGGAGGAACCCTGAAAAGGCCTGTGTGGCTGAAGGGGAGGAGACAGCAGGAAGGGGACAGGGCTGGTTCTGCAGGGCCCTGTGAGCTGTAGGGAAGACTTAGGCTTTTACCCCAGGGAGGAGGGCTGTGAGCAGAGGAGAGATGACGGTCCTGATGCAGGTGTTCATGGGCACCCTCTGGCCGCTGTGGAGAGGACACACTCTGGGGGAAAAGGCAGAGCTGGAGACAGGGCAAAGTTATTATCAGTGAAGGTGGAGGAAGCGGAGTTAGCCTAGGAGTCTGTGCAGGCTTGTGAATGAGATGATCTCTGATAAGAAAGAGCATTCAAGGCAGAGGCCACAGCCTGTTCAAAGGCCCTGAGGCAGGACCGTGCCCAGTGAATCAGAAGGACAGCAAGGCGACCCGTGTGGCTGGAGTGGAGAGAGGAAGCGAGGGCAGGGAGGGAACAGGGCAGGTCTCACAGGGCCTGGTGGCCCACAGGAAAGACTTGGGCTTTATCTGGGGGTGATGGACACTGTGCACACTCTAAGGGCTGGAAGGCTATTTGTCACCCCCAGGTCATCCAGTTAACTGCAGAGCAGAGGGGGCCCAGCCTGGGAAGGTGGACAGGTCAGAGTGGCAGGAGTCAGTGTGATGGGCCTTGAGAGTGGACAGGACGTGGGGCTAGGAGGCAGCCTGTGCGCAGCTGGCATCAACCCCCTTTTCTCTCCTTTGTCATGTGGGGCTTCCCTG